>JAQJVK010000027.1:3996933-5375072 GCA_035578135.1 Flexamia atlantica
CGCACAAGTAACACACTGTGGCAGCACGAAACTCTGCCCACTCCGATGGCGAAAGCGTAGCACGAAGGTTCCTGACATTGAAGAGGAGTTCCTTGATGCGTCTCACATCTTCCTTCAGGCGGTGCATGAAGACCCTAGATGCATCGTCACCGAAGTATGTCACCGTCTTGCACGCTTCCCCACGGTTGTCATGGACATGGTAGCAGAAGGCATACGGGACATGGATGCGAGACGCTGTACCTCCAGCCGGATGCTCGTCGTTGGTCACCTCCGATGCAGGCTGCAGAGCACACTCGAAGTCCGCATAGATGGCGAAGCGGTCCTTCCTGCTGAACTCCGGGTGGCTAAACTGGATGGTCTTCTTCGCAGCGAGGTCCATGCGAAGCGGCACCTCCACTCCGCAGTACCGTCGATGCTGCTCCAGTCTTGTCTTACCGTCCAAGCCGAGTTTGTTTTCGCGATCATCGAAGTGTGCGAAACACCGCTTACATACATACAGTTTTTGCTCATGTCGTGTCAGCTGCGGCCTGACGAGACGGCTCAAGTCCCTAATCCAGCAGTAATGTGCATTGCCGTCTTTAGTCAGGTACAGCAAATTTGTATGATCTGCCATTTCCCGCCGACAGGTACGAAGCGGATACACAGTGTACCGGGAACACCCTAGCGCTTCTATATACATAACCTCGAGTGCATAGACATTCACACTAACATTAGGATTGTTTCGTTCAAACCGTGCAATGTCTTTAGGTGCAACGGGGAACTTGAGTCCTTCAAAATTGTAGCGGGCAAACAAGGCCTGCGGGTAAGACTCCGGCCGCTCGGGGTGTGACACAACGAACTTGCTCAGCATAGCGTAGGCGAAGCACTTGTCGTCCTTGTTAAACACATTCACTACACTTCGCGTACCCGCGAGCGATTTGGGCAGTGAAATATGTCGCGCTCCACCGCCCAATGGACTATACCTGTTTATTCGCACTTCCAAGTTCGTCACGCGCAGGTATGTCCAACCGGAGCCTACCATTTCGCATTGCTCCTTCTCATGCACGAGCTTTTCAAAGGATAGTTCAACAAATTTTTCAAAGTCGCTCGTGCTTTCGAGAGGAGCATTTTTGGTCTTGAATGCCCGCTTACACTTATTCTCACCGGTAATATCAACAAACTCGCACTCGAGGAACAAGTTCACTTTAATATTAGGGTGTTCCTCGATCGCGTTCCTTAACAATCTAACTAAATGGCACCTTAAGTCTCTCATCACCTCGGGGATTGTCCTGAGTGTCGGCATAGGCTCCTTCAGCGCGAATGTTTGGAGCCTATTGCCGAACCCGACCTCCACACGCACAAAGGTCGGGCCGTCGTCGTCATCAACGTCGACGTCGTCGGCGACACTCACCACGCGAGGCTGAGGCTCTGAAGAGAGGCTCCGAAGAAGAAGGTCCCGGTGAAGTCACTGAAGAAGGTCCCGGCGAAGGCTCTGAAGACGGTCCCGGCTGCGGTGACTCCTCTTCAGGCTGTGCCGACTCCTCCAGCTGCTGCGGGTGCGGACGCTTCACCCCTGGCCGGGAAGCTGAGAAAGACACTGACGGGCCCCACTCTGCTTCCCTCTTCACGGGGCAGTGAAACTCCTCATGCGCCGCATGGTTCCCACGCCGAGAGAATTGCCGTCCACAATACTGGCAGCGGAAGTTCCTCTCGACGTCCGGGTCATGCTGCTCCCGCATATGCTACTGGAGGTTCTTCTCCAGTGTAAAAGAGGTGCTACACACTCCACAGACGAAGCGAGGCTCTGGTGGAGGCGGCTGCACCCCTGTAGATCGCTGTTGGTGTCCCACTGACGACTTGTGCTTTTTCATCAAGTCCCTACGAGTAGTGGAGTAGCCGCAAAGCACACAGTCCAGCTTCGGAGCATTGTGCTCCGCCTGATGACGGCGATGTGCATCCCGGCTCTTGTAGGACTTGCCGCAGACGTCGCAGTGGAACTCCATCCTGAAATCACAAAAACAAGCCTCGCTGTACGTAGAAACCTATGCGACATGACACTGTCTCTACATTGTCTCGATGCAGACTGAACACTTTCATAAGAACTTATGCTATTTATTAATTTCTATCATGCACACAAGTTTGTAAAATCCGTGAACTGACCCGAGTTTGACCTGAGCCCAACACTGTATAGTAGTAGTAGTTGTTTAACTACAATTTTGACAAAACATATCCAATCTATACAGTGTCTAGCCGCCCCCCGGTTATATGCCAGCCGGATTGTACAAACTTAACTTAAAACTATCATGCAACTATAATACAAGAACAGCATTTAAAAGTCTGAAAATTTGTACAAGTCCTGAATCTATTTTAGAAGGGGGGGGGGGTCAGGTCAGGTCTATTTTTGGCTCGGGGGGGGGGGTCAGGTCAGGTCTATTTTCGGCTCGGGGGGGGGGGTCAGGTCAGGTCTATTTTTGGCTCGGGGGGGGGGTCAGGTCAGGTCTATTTTTGGCTCGGGGGGGGGGTCAGGTCAGGTCTATTTTTGGCTCGGCTCGGGGGGGGGGGGTCAGGTCAGGTCTATTTTTGGTTCGGGGGGGGGGGTCAGGGCTAATTATAACCATGGAGGTCAATGATCTCTAAGTCATTTACTACTTTACAACTAAATCCTTTAATAAATTCTTTTAATCATTATGACAACTATCATTAAAACTGAAAGGTCATTTATGAAACTTTAAAACTCAATTAAGTTAAAAGTGATTTTCAAAAAAAAATAAAAAAAATTAAATAAAATAAAATCAAAATAAAAATAAATTATTATTTCATTTTTAAACTTTAAGTTTTCATATTTTTCTTCAATTTACGTCAAATTACTTTGTGAAACATATGAAAGTTAAATTAAGCTAATCTGTAGTTATTCAAAATTAATATCATCCTTCACACATTTATAAGCCACATTTAAAGTTTAGAATTAAAATTTATAATAAAAGAAAAAAATCAATTAAAATAAATAATGTAATAACTTACTCAGTGATTGAAGAAATAAAGATGATGTAGCACTGGGTGTTGTGACACAAAGAGTATACAGATCACTGACAGCACAGAGCACACGCGCACTTGCTAACTGATTGTTGCAAACTCCCAAACTAAACTGAGCTAGAAACGGTGAGGTCTTTATACGGTGAAAGCAGGTCTACGTGACCGGACGGTCATTGTCCAGAAGTTTCTAGATTTCCAGCTATAAGCAGAACCAACAAGACATTGTTCCCTTAATACCTGCTAATAGCCCCAGCTTTCTATTTCCACCAGTAAAAGTATTGATTATAGCTAATGGGTCTACTTTCGATAATCCTGTCAGCCCCAACTTTCTAATTCCACCAGTAAACTGGTGGTTTCTAATTCCACAGCACTGATTATAGTCTCGCTAATGGGTCTACTTTCGATAATCCTGTCATTGCCCTAATCATGTCAATGACCTGACTGGTATGGGGGGGGGGTCTTTTTTTTTCTTTTTGAGGTTAGTGGTCGGGGGGGGGAGGGGGGGGGTCTTTTTTTTTTGGTTAGTGGTCGGGGGGGGGGGGTTCTATTAATAGCCACAAAGGTCAATGACCTTTCCTGAAGCAACCAAACGAGCGGCTGTTTCTATCTTATTTCTAAGTCATTTTAAGGCTTAGGTGGCCTTTAAAAAGGCCGATTGATCGCTGATGGGGGAGGAGGGAGGATTTAAGGTGTTAACTTTTATTTTTCCACAGTTTATTTTTCCACAGTTTATTTCCCCATTTATTCAAATTCCTTACGGAAACATTAATTCGATGTTGTTGAGGAAAAAATCCAACATCTCTTTCCTTACTTGATCTTCCAAATACAAGTCATAGTACATTGTAACCATTCTTCCTGACAGCCAGTCTGTATTTTCTCGCACCTCAAGTTCTTCTCGTTGTTCCTCAAAATCTTTCCTTGCTCTTTCTCTTATTACAAGTTTTACTATGGACGGAGGTAAAATGTGTCCAAGACCTTGCTCAACCTCCCCCCAACAACGGAAAGCATCAGCAATGCATGCAGCGCTCAGTTGCTGTAGCGTCTTCATTGTTCGAGCTCCAAAACCAAAATGAACACCTGAGACCGTAATTTCAGCAACAGTCAGCCGAGGTCATCAACACGGATGTAACAACAAGGTCATTAGCCAGTAGTTTCTAAAACTTCCAAACTTTCCCAGGCCAAAATAGGTTGCTAGCCGCTTAACATGTCACGCCAGCTTTCTAATTCCACCAGTAAAAGCACTGATTATAGTTTCACTAATGGGTCTACTTTCGATAATCCTGTCATTGCCCTAATCATGTCAATGACCTGACTGGTATGGGGGGGGGGTCTTTTTTTTTTGGTTAGTGGTCGGGGGGGGGGGGGGGTTCTATTAATAGCCACAAAGGTCAATGACCTTTCCTGAAGCAACCGAACAAGCGGCTGTTTCTATCTTATTTCTAAGTCATTTTAAGGCTTAGGTGGCCTTTAAAAAGGCCGTTTTTCGCTGAGAGGGTGGAGGTGAAAGGATTTTACAGGATAATCAATTTTTATTTTCCAATAGTTTCAAGTAAGATTCCTCCGGCCACCATACATATTTCAATGGTCGGCACCAATGGTTATCCGGAAACCAATATTTTTCGACTTCCCTGAAGTATTTTTGCTCTGTTTCTATTGGTTCCCATTTCTCATCCTGTTCAAGTGGATACTCATTTTCCAAGTAGTAATAATCTGATGAAAACCATTCCAAGTCATCGTCTGATGGGCATCCTGCCCATCTACTCCAAAACTCCTTCCCACGCCACATTAGCTGCTTCTCATATTCTTCAAGGTCTGGGAGTGTAAAGAATTTTAGTGTTGGAGTAAAGTAGCGACAGTCCAAATCAGTGAATTTTTCTTCTTTCCATTGTTCCTTCGGATTGATCCAATTCCTGTTGCTGATGTAGTTGTGCTGCTGCTCCTCTTCCACCTCCATCCTCTCAGCTTCAGCGCAAACTCTCGCCAACTCTTCATCGCTGATCTCACAGTCCCAGTAGTCACAGTCCATACTTGCGTCCGTACTTGTCAAGCTCCCAACCTAAACTGAAGACGGTACGGTGAAAGCTAGGACAGCCCTGTGCCAACAATAGCCGAGTCATTAACTTTCCATAACGGTCCTGTCAATCAAGATTTAAATTCCAGGTCTCAGCAGGGTGGTAGTCTATGACGTCACGGGGGGGGGGGCAATCTAAGGTTGAAAGGTCATTGACCTCTATGACGTCACCAAAAAGTGAAAGTTAGGTTTTTTTTTTTTTTTTTGAAAAACTTTTTTTTTTTTATTTTTTTTTTTTAGGTTAGCTATTTTTAGAAATCTATTTTTAGCCGGGGGGGGGGGAGTTCTATTTTTAGACCGACCACTACCACCCTGCTGGGGTTGAACCTACCAATACCCCCTACTTCTGGTAGATTTGGACATAATCTGATATTTTTCCCCGTCCCCCTGGGACCGAGACCTTTGATTTGAGCCCTCTCCCATCATCCTGCGAGCTGTCAAACTCTCACAATTTTGATTGAAAAAAATCGCTTACAGAATTAATAATATAGATACAACTCTGTGGCACAGCTGTTTTAATTTCAAAAGATGTAAACAAATTAAACCCCATGTTGTTTTAATGGGAAAAGTTTTATTCTGTTGCGAATTTATGGTAAAAAAATAAGAAAAATGAATAGTTTTCCCTCAAAATTCACGTCAAGACCTTTAAAATAAGACCCCTCCCATCCTTCTACGGCCATCCAGTCACTCACAATTTCTTTACAAAAATTTGACTTACGGAATTATATATATAGATTCCGATTCTAAGTATTCGTTAACCCCAACTGGCCCAACAGATAGTTCTAATGAAGCTAAGAATGTTACAGCTAATTTATTACCGGAATGGTCAAGAGAGAAGTATGAGAAACGTTATATATAATGTATTTATGGAATGGTGTAAGAAAAAATGTGAAAATATCTCTGAAAATATAATACTTGTTGACTTTTCGGAACAGTCAAAGGTATGTAACCCAGCTTTCTTATGGACAGTCTATTCTATGTTGAAAGCTTCAATTCATGTTAAAAATAACATAGACATCAGTGGTTTACAAAAGTAATTGTTTTTTTTAAGGGTATAAATGTTGACTATAGACCAAAGAAACCTAAAACCTTCGCTTTATTTTAGACGAAGTAAAACAGTTCTTGCAAAATGCTCCAGATAACCAGTAATTATAAAAAAAGTTATGATTTTCGGTATGAGTAATTTATAACTGTTAAAAAAAAATTTAATTATTAGTCATTTCAATGTGTGTTTCATGACTGTAAAACATGAAATCGCATGCTTCTCTCATGTTGTCAGAGATGAGTAATCAGCTTATTCGTCCAAGTAAGAAGTTGTAATAGTCACATAACGACACTGGCAACAACCAGCTGATGATAAAACTTGTAATATTGTTGCAACAATCAGCTGATCACTGGTGCATGAATGGTTGAAGCTACTCACTTGCAGACGCTAATTGCAGATAGAAACAAAATAGATATTGTTTGTTGATGAGTTAATGTAGTTGACATCGACTGGGTATTCATTATTGCAGGTGGGGGGAAAATGTTGTGTGTATTTAGAGAGTAAAGCATCTCCCTCGTGAGACAATGTTGTACTTTACTCACTCAACACACAAATAACTATGTCGTCAACAAGTTTGAATGCACAACAAACTTGATAAAGTCCTGATCCTGATAGCATTTTAAGATGAACAGTTCGCAATAATACAGTAGGTCTGTAGGTCTATTGCATCATTCTACACCTCATAACACATTATAAAGGGTGTTGATAAAAAACCCTTCAGGACTTCGGGATATGGTTACTTATATCAAAACTAAGAAAAAAGTTCCTGTTAACATGGGTCCAAAAATGCTCGGTTATCCGTCTGTAGGTCTGTATGTGTTTTTAACATGATTTTGCATAACTTTAGAACGACTAAAGATATCAACTTAAAACTTGGTCATTATATGCTGACTCTTAGGACCTATTTTGATGCGGAGTATCAAGTTTCTACTTTGTACCATTTCAAAATGGCAGCCATTTTCATATTTTAAAACTTAATAATATAAAAACCGTAAATTTCACAAAAATTGTACAAGGGACAAAAAAGTTGCGCATTTTTATTTCCTACTAAACCAAATGAGGATTATTAAGATCAAACTGCAATTAACCGAGTTACTGCAAATTTTCTAACAGAATACATGCTTGTTTTATGGTAGTTATAGCAAATTTGCTCGAATTCTGTTAACAAAAATTGCAATAACTCAGTTAATTGTAGTTTGATCTTAATAATCTTTATATGGTTTTGAAGGAAATAAAATTGCGCAACGATTTTGTCTCTTGTACAATTTTTGAAAAATGTACGGGTTTTAAGATATTTAGTTTTAAAATATAAAAATGGCTGTCATTTTGAAATGGTACAAAGTAGAAACTTGATACTCCGCAACAAAATAGGTCCTAAGAGTCAGCATATAAGTACCAAGTTTGAAGTTTATATCTTTAGTGATTCCAAAGTTATGCAAAATCATGTTAAAAACACATACAGACCGACAGACGAATAACCGATCATTTTAGGATCCATGTTAACAGGAACCTTTTTTCTTAGTTTTGATGTAAGTAACCATACCCCGAAGTCCTGAAGGGTTTTTTTATCAACACCCTGTATAAGGTGGTGTAAATATTATATGTGATTCACTGTTCCAGCACAGTATAACTTGCATGATTGCTGGATCGCAGCTTCGACGCACCGCATCGTCCGCAACTAACCAGGTCGCTGCCGCCCCCTCGGATTTCCTCAATATTTTGTGTATGGAATCTTAGTTTGTTTTCTGATTTGTCTTCAGTTACTGGAAAGGATGGTCGTGTATCACACTTTTTTTACAATGGTTATCCTAGTTGGGATTCGGTTGGATCCCTAGTTCAACAAAATAGGATCGAGTTTTCTGATATGACCTACAACGAGGTCTGTTATACATCTAGTGGGAATTGTAACTCATTCGTGATACACTGCTTTATTGATTAACAAAATTTAGCGCATCAAAACAGGCCTACTACTTTATACTTTATTTACGTTGAGTAAAATTCAACTGATAGTACGTCACCGTTTTCAAGTCGTTTATTTGCAACGCAAAAAGTGATTTCTTCTTAATTTTAGGTTGTACAGGGTGTTTTCTTTTAAACGCAACCCATTTTTAAGATCGAATAATGCACATATAAAGATGAAATGAGTATTGTTTTGATAGTCTTTACATTTTACACAACCTATTATTTAAGTTTGATCACATTTAGTTTACATTATGTGTTCAAACAATCCGCCATTGGGATACGTACAAACTTGTGCTCTCCCCATCAAATTCCCGAATACGTGTTGCAAGGTACGTTTTTGAATTTCTTCCATTGAATTTGTTATGTTCGTTTTGAGGTGCTGAATATCCTGTGAATTGCCTTCGTAGGCCTTACTTTTATGTACCCCGCAAAGAAAATTATATAGTGAGCTCAAATCCGGGGATCTTAGGAGGAATACTCCTTCACTGATAAAATAAAGTTTGGGGTTGCGATTAAATAAAACACCCCGAATAATCACATTTAAATAACACAATTTAATAATTTTTACATTTAAATCTATGCCTTAACCAAGTCCAGGACACTTTTAGGAACGTCCTGAATAGTGAACTGACAAAATATGATTGATATTGAAATTTTGAACAGGAATTCCCTGTTTCAGATAGACTACTAAGTAGATAGATCACAGTCGCGTCAAACCAAGATTAAAAACGTGCAGATAGACTACTAAGTATAGGTAGAACACAGCCGCATCAAACATCAAACCAAGATAACCAAGATGAAACCATGACAGTCAATTGGGGTACTATAAAAAACTGCAGCTGTCTCATATTGAGATCATTTTTTATCTTAGTTATTTGTTAGTTTTTGTGTTATTTATTTGGCTGTATTCATTGCTATTTATATTTATTGTTACGCATATTTATTGTTATTTATATATATTGTTATTTATATTTGTTGTTATTTATATTTATTGTTATTTATGTATTTATTTGTAGATCTTTCGAAACCTCAGATTATTTGACCGAATGAACCTTGCCACTGGTGTTCCTGTTATGATTGTAGTCACCGCCTAAGCCACACATTTAGTTAGGCAATTTGTAATTTTGGAATATTATATAATAATACTGGACCTTACTGATAAGTAGTTTTTAAGCCTACTTAGTAAGGCCAAATGCTGTGAAATTTTTTGTAAAATCTAAATAAATGAATAAATAAATAAAACCAAGAGCCGTGCAGCACCTGCAAACTTGATTATGAAAAACAAATTCTAAAAGCCCCAAAATTAGCCAATCAATTTGTGGAGGACGCGGTCGCATTATCAGCTCTCGATATCTCCAGTGGCCTTGGGCCAATATCTTCTTTACCGCGGACGCGACCTCCAGCGCGACCGCAGACGTGGGTCGGGGAAAATCTAAACGTTGACCAGACAAATATTTGTAGACCAGGTACTTTAAAAGTTCAAATTTCTACCAAATTCTGTATGAACGTTCTAATAAGTGTTCTACAAAAGGTGTATTAATTTCATAAAAATATCATAACATCCGGGGTGTTTGTATATAAAAAAACCTTGTTGACCAGCATACAAACATTTTGACCGGGTACTTTAAAAATTCGGATTTCCGAAAAATTTGGTATGAACGTTTTAAAGTGTTCTAGACTTCTTTTAGCGAACTAAATATGGGAAAAACAAGAGATAAAATGGATAGATAAATAATGTTTATAAAAAAAACAATTAAATCACACATTAATTACAGGAGAAACTGGTGGCAATCAGATTTTTTAATTACACAGCTTATACAGATTGTGTAGAACACTTATTAGAACGTTAATGCCAAGTCTGGTGAAGATCCGACTTTTTAAATTACCCGGTCAACATGTTTTTATGCTGGTCAACAAGGTTTTTTGTATACAAACGCCCTTAATGATATGATATTTTTATGAAATTTATACAGCTTGTGTAGAACACTAATTAGAACGTCCACACACAATTTTGTGAAAATGCTAGTAAAAAACCCGGTCAACATGTTTTTATGCTGGTCAACAAGGTTTTTTTTATACAAACACCCTTAATGATATGGTTTTTTATGAAATTTATACAGCATGTGTAGATCACTTATTAGAACGTCCATACACAATTTAATTAAAATCCGAGTAAGTACCCGGTCAACATGTTTTTATGCTGGTCAACATTTTAGGTAGACGCCGTATTGGTGATGGGACATCGACTACTTTTCATTATCGACTTGTGACTAGTCGACTACTTTCGAACATCGACTAGCCTAGTCGTTGACACTAGTCGATTAGTTTCCGTATCAAACATCGACTAGTCTAGTCGATCTAGCTAGTCGAACTAGTAAAAACCGATAAAAATACCTAGTATCTATTCGGTTAGGTTGCCGACTAGTGGGTTGAACGATTGCATATCGACTAGTTAAAATAATCGACTAGAAATATCGACTAGTCAAAATAATCGACAAGTCGACTGCCCCATCTCTGGCCAGCTTCATGACATCAACATGATCGGAGGAACGACTGGAAGATTTCAGTTACTCATCGTCGGAAAAGCTTCGGGGAAGGGTAATGGTTGTTCACTTCATTACTTGGACCTTTATGGCCCCGGGCTTGACCTGCTTAATCATTTTAAGTGGATCCGCAATATTTTTGGGCAATCTTAAAACATTTTACAGCGAATTTCCCCAATAGGGAAGCATGAGGCTTAGGTCTCATAGTAAGACCTAAGCCCCAGACCATGATAACTTTTCGTTTTGCAACCCCCAGAAGCAAAAAACACCATTCGTTCGAATTTATATATATATATATATATATATATGTGTGTGTGTGTGTGTGTGTGTGTGTGTGTGTGTGTCTGTTAGCACGACAGCGGTCGTAAAAATGGCCCGATCTTAATGGAATTTGGTAAAGACATGTAAAGTGGGAGGTAAAGGGTGATAAACCCCCTCAAAAAAGGGTTTTTTTGAGCTTTTTACATAGCAAAATAAAATTTATGAAATTTTTGTGTGCACCATTGAATTCAGCTCAAAAAACAAAACAATTTAGTATTTTGAATCACTGTTCTATGTCCGTTGGTTACCGAGATATTGAAAGTGGTAAACACAGTACGTTGTTCCAATGTTAACCTTATGGAAAATAAGTAAAATTCTATATCTCGCTTATTCCTCAACATATCTTGATAAAACTTGGTAAATGGCTTCTTCTAGTTCAGATCTACTAAATTTTGAATTAAAACCACCCATTTTAACATACTTGTAGCAGCAAACCTGTATACTCATTCCCCGTTATTCTTATAGAGCTTACCAAAACATGTCAGATCTCGCTATGTTGGATTGAAAAATGTTGTTTTGCATTTGAAATTCGCTGAGTATGCAGGTCTGCTGCAACGGGGGTAATTATTAATTTTCTTCTGATTCAGAAGCAATATCTGTTGGACCCATATAATAAAAATAAATAAATAAATAAATAAATAAATAAATATATATATATAGTCATGTAACAAAATTACCCGCTAAAACTAATTATGATAGAAAACTGCAGTCTCAGCATTTTTGGCCTAACGACCTATGTTCTTTCCTCAAATGAGATTGGACTAGTGACTTTCTGATATTAAATCCTACTCATAACATAACTGTTTTAAGCAAATTTACCACAGAAACTGTCCAGATTTACAGTTGACGTCGGTGGCCGTCGCGTTCGCAACCCTGACCTCAGCTCATACTCTTAACTTGCCAAGTCACCCAATATATTATCTACACCACTAATAGTCTCTTAATTACCTATAATCGGGACTTACCATTCGCTATACTTGGGTTTGGTCTCACACGCTTATAGTATGTAATGACTGTGCAGCTGAATAGTATTTTTTCCTAGCTAAACTTTGTTATGCTATGGAAAACAATACACACGGATATTTAGTAAAGTATAAAGTATGTATAAAATTATCTTCGATTTGCGGTTTAGACAGTCCACTTGTAGTCTACGCTTCGGACCACGGTAACTATTTCTAGTTATCGTGCTTATAGTCGCGGGTGCTAAATAGGGCGAGTGAGTGAAAGCGCTGCTGGCGAAATTATTGTTTATTTGTTTGGGTAGTTCATCAACTATATGGTCATATTACGTTAAAGTAAACACAAATTTACACGCAAAAGGTCCTGAAAAACGTAAACAAAGTTTTGACACTTCAACACAAACATTTCATTTGGTCACATCAGCTGAGGTTTAGCAGACGATTTGGTGAGTTTTCTGTTTTTGCCGCCCGCCCTATTTGGTGCCCTAGACTCTAGAACACGGTACATGAACGATAAACGCGAGTGCAAATACTGAGGAAAAATTTATCAGACACGTTGCAGGGTGGCAAACGGTGTTCGTAGACTGATGTTATCATTCGCGCTGGTATCGTTTCACGCTACAGAATGTTAAAATGAATTTCAAGTTCCACAAATTATCTTGAACGGTCGCCAAATCGGACACTGACCGCTCGGGGGGCGTGATTTTCAGATGTTTGATAAGTGAACCAATTAACGCGGCGTGTACGAAGCAGTGAGGCAGTGAGGCACTGGAGGCAGCACCACACAAGGCGAGGTCAGCACCACCTGAGTCAGAGTGCATCAGAATGTGGGGCGATCTCGATATGGCGGCCGTACACTCCGCACAGTGCAGGGGACATCCGCCAGGTTCGCGAACGTCGCGTCGCGGAAGGATAAAACACCCCGCTGCAGCAGACCTGCGTACTCAGCGAATTTCAAATGCAATATAGCATGATTCAATCGAACATAGCGAGACTTGACATGCTTTTGTAAGCATCATGAGAATGACACGGGGAATGAGTATGCAGGTCTGCTGCAACAGGTATGATAAAAGTGGGTGATATTAATTCAATGTTCAGTAGATCTGATTTAGAAGAAGCCATATACAAGTTTTATTGAGATATGTTGAGAAATAAGCGAGATATCGAATTTTACTTATTTCCCATACGGATAACATTGGGACAACGTACTGTGTTTACCATTAGCGATACCTCGGTAACCAGTGGTCATAGAGCAGTGATTCAATGTACTAAATTATTTGTTTTTTTAAAGCTGAATTCAATGGTGTAAACCAAAATCACGTTATTTCAATTTTTCTATGTAAAAAATCTAAAAACCCCATTTTTGGAGGGATTTACCCCCTCCTTCCAATAGTCCGATCAGGCTGGTTTTCGAACTCGTCCGAATTACTACTTTACATGTCTGTAACAAAAAGTTATGATGATCTCGGGCCTAAGTCTTAACATAAGACCTACGGTAACAGGTTCTTCCCTGTAGGGGAAATTCGCTAAAATTGACAAATTTTGTATATATTTGATTCCTCTTTTTATGGAAAAATTGGAGATCAGCACTATCTGAGTCAGAGTGCATCAGAATGTGGGGCGATCTCGGTATGGCGGCCGTACACTCCGCACTGTGGCGACATGTGCAGGACATATCCGCCAGGCTTGCGAACGTCCGCGGAAGGATACAAATTTAAAAAAATCTGTCTACATTATTTGAATCAGTTTTTTTTATAGTGAGAGATGTTTTTCATTCTTAAGGGGGCGGTCTACCTCAAGTTCCGAGCGCTAAAACAGGGTTTTGTATCTTATTCATTGATAGCTGGATTTTCATATGATTTCCAATATTTTGGTGTCATTTTAAAAAGGATATGTTTTTGTCAAAGAACTATACTACTGGAACGCGCGCTGGGCCTACAGAACGAGCCGGAATCCGCGGTTGCGTCGGGGGCCTGCAGGCGCCAGGGCGGGGCAGGTACACAGGCCGCGCCAAGGCTCAGGCATTACGATAAATGCTGTTGCAGCCTATTGCAGCACTTTAAACGCCTTGTAAACTCTGAAATACTGTTTTGTCATATTTCAAAATGAATGTGTTGTTAACGTTTGATAATTGTCTTAACCAATTATATTTCATATTGATTATTTTAATGCAGAATATTATGACTTATAAGTCATAATATTCTGCTACTGGTAAATTTCTGGTAAATATTCTGTTATTGGTAAATTTTACATTTTCTTGAAAATTAGGACTAAAATGTCTAAATATGTATTAGGTAAGATAAAACAATTTTTAAATATAAAATGTACTTTATTTTAAGACAAGTTTTACAGCTTATTTCACAAGCATCAGATGCTTGATCTACAAGTTGGAAAAAAATTAACACTGTCATTTTTGCCTTAAACTTAACTTAGATTTGTTTGTGATTTCAAATGTTTCCTGTTTGGCAATGTGATGCGATATAATAATAGTAGTTTTCATTACTAGGAGCGAAAGTGGCTCTTTTTGGTACGAGATCGTAATTTACAGGCGAGGCGCAGCCGAGCTTGGAAATGCGATCGAGTACCAAGGAGACACTTTTGCTCCGTGTGATGAACAACTATTTTCATCATTATGTATAAATAACCATTTAATCGTTAAAAAATTAGACTACATAATTTTGGGGTTATCCAAAATAGTCATCGTCATTTACCAATCTGTTGGTTGTTTACAAACACAAGTTCAGGAATCGTTCAACCTTTCAAGCCGGCTCCACACATGCGTTATTCGGCATGCACCGAATGTTCGACGTTCGGCGAACTATTTGTCTCGCTATAGGTCCGACAATGAACAAGCACTAATGTTTGCTACTTGCCAAATACATAAACACCCATCCACACTACTCGTGATTCGGCGAATCGCTGCTCGCTGCATGCCGAATGACGCATGTGTGGAGCCGGCTTCAAACGTAACATAAACAAATTTTGACATTAGAGTACGGCAAAATTTACCATATGTTTTTTCAGTACTCCTATTCGAAGTGATCCAAAAACGATCATTTTGCGTACGATTTAGAGAACTAAAAACGGCTGTTTTCGGGACAGTATGATGAAAAAAAAATTAGCTACGGATTTGATCAACAATAATTTGTGGCTTCCATGGAATTCGTCATTGCTTAAGTGATTTCTAAAAATAACGCCTGTGAAATTGTTACATATTCTCAAGGTTAAATCGTTGGTGGTAGCCTTTTTTCAGTTAGCTTGAGTAAATATGCATATTAACGATTTTGAAAACATCATAATGTGCCCTAATTACTTTGCCTTTTGATTTAAAATCTGTAAACCTCGTGTGTGATCTAGGTCATCATCACTTGTATGGAGTAATGAACTACATTCGCGGACGCGCCATCTTCTTGCTCCGTTTTAGCGCCCGCCCGGGTACAAATAACGTACAAAATTCCAAAGAAGGCATTAAATTAAAGGTCTGAATCTTACAATTACTATGGTACCAATCATAAATGGTTTAGAGGCAGTTTACACATCGTAACAATCGATAACCTAGAAGCTTGTCCTAACATTACTTAGTTACTGCAACCTCGGAATAAACTTGTAACGTTCCTACAATGTGCAAACTGTCTCTAAAACATATTTATATTTGGTACCATTGTAATTGTGAGATTCATACCTTTAATTTGATACTACAATTGTGTTTTTTTAGTTTACATTTTTTTTGTAAACATCAGTTTAGATTTGACTTTGTTTTTATCCTGGCGCAGCACGGATAAATTCTCTCACAAAAACTAAGTTAATAACCAAACTACGGCTACTATTTTTTTCAAAAAATATTATTTAAAAAATTCAATTCCTTAGCAACAATATCCACCGTTTTTTTATTTTACCTGACCAAAAAATACAAAAAGTAGCAGCCGACTACTTTTTTCGTGTCAAGTTTTAAAGTTGAATAAAAACTTTTGACTTTTTTCATTTTTTAAATTAGACAAAAAATTATTTTTGAAATATAATTGATACTATTACCGTTCAAAACTAAAGGACTCCTCACATGCAAAATTTCAACCTTTTATCTCAGTGCTAAGTGGTACAAACTTCGAGTTGGGCGAAAAGGCGGAAAGTCAAACCAGCATATCCACGATTGACGCGCCGACTTCGTGCCCCACTTCAGCCCGCGCGTCCCTGGATGCAATCGAAACACACCGCTGCATGCGCCCGGAAACTACAACACGCGGCTTATGGGCAGCGCGCGTTCCAGTAGTATAGTTCTTTGGTTTTTGTAGACCGCTATAATTTTAGAATTTTTGATTTTAACCCCGTTTATTTACAGGAATTGTGTAAATCTTTCAAAAAAAGGTAGTTTTTTGATAGATTTTAAAGTCACATAACTAACGACAGAAACGCTTTATAGAAAAATTAAAATTGTAGAGACCTATAAAATATTCTGAGGAACGTGAACCCACTCTCATTTTTATTAAATCTTAAGAAATAAAGCTTTTGTCGTGCAGATACGAAACGTCTGCAATCGTACTTCAGCGCGCTTTAGCCCTATCTTTACAATGTTATTTCGCTCTGTGACGCAGATTTTTCTGTCAAGGTAGACCGCCCCCTTAAGTTTTTCGCAAAAATAAAATTTGGATACGGTTCAATGGAAAATTGAAATGAGGGAAAGGTAGGTGTGCTCCATTCTCCAGTCTCCTCATACAGGCCTTCCCACCGGCTTCTTTTCAAAAGATATGTGTTTTAAACTCTTCCCCTCATCAACAAATAATTTGAAATCGTCGATTCCCATCTCTTTCCAGGATAAATTACAACTACCAAACATAGCGCCACCTATCTGAACTGAATCAGAGGACCTATAAGTATACACAACTCCAACTACCTATACTGTATCAGAGGACCTATAGGCCTACATACACACAGCCCCAACTATCTATCCTGTATCAGAGAACCGAGATACGCCAGAGCCCCTAGAGCCCCTACTACAGTATCTATACTGTATCAGAGGACCTATACGTATACACAGCCCCAACTATCTATACTGTATCAAAGGACGTATACGTATACACAGCCCCAACTATCTATACTGTATCAGAGGACCTATACGTACACACAGTTCCAACTATCTATCCTGTATCAGAGAACCTATAAGCATACACAGCCCCAACTGGCTAACTTACTGCATTCTCAAAATGTCCTCTGATACAGTATCTCTACTGTATCAGAGGACCTATACATATACACAGCCCCAACTATCTATACTGTATCAAAGTACCTATACGTATACAATACTATATCTCTTCATAATTTCCCTGGTAGGCCTACTTACTTTATATTAAAATTTAAAAAAACGTAGAGTTCAAATTGCGGAGTGAAACACAAACCTAGTGGTACTCTAGAGGGATATTCATGCTAAATCCGGGTGATAACTCGATGTTTTCGATTAAGTCTTAATTGGTTGGTGTATAAATATTCATGAGATTGGCATTTGTTTCACACTAAATTATACACGACTGGAGGGCTCTCAGAACAGAACTAAAGCTCTACCTGCCCTGCTCGAGCGGAACATTTAAATCTCAATATCTCCACAATGACGTAACCCCAGTAACTCATCCGACTAGACAGACGCCTACAGCGGCCTTGATCTCCTTCCCTGCGGGACGGACGCAAAAACCCTTCCAAGGACCTGGTATTCACATCTTGCGACCGTCGTGTTCGTGACCTTTTCAAATGTTGCCGCCGAAATCGTGTCTTCAGTCAGGTGATTTCAACAATACGCCAGCTGATCGTGACGTCACAAGGTCCAGCTGATCACGACGGCGACGGTCCGAGTCCGCCGGTCCGGTTCGACATTCCTCGGCCCACGTAAAACCGCGGCGACGGCGGACCCGGCCGTAAAACTGTTAACTATATTGAGGTCATTGCCACCGCGTTTCGTCGTATCTTGTCTGCTCGGCGAAAACCGCCGACCGAGTTTCAATACCTCACTTCCCGGCTTACTCGAGTTTGGCTTTTGCATGACGCACTGAGGGAAATGATAAATTTCTTTTACAACGGATCCACCACAAACGAAAAAATACGTTAGGTTTTGAAGTTACATTGACATTTTTACGGTGTTTTGACAATTCACAAATTTTAAGTAAAAAAAAACACAACTTATATGACAAAAGTTTTCTTCCTTAACATAGCTACAGTAGTTCATTAAGCGGTTCCAACTTCCAGAGGGCTATCAACAGACGATGATCGAGTATCTTACCTCTGTTAATGTCGAATCCTGCAAGAACTACCATGGTCAGGAGTTCCTTTCAGGTATACCCTGTCAGTTTTTACGACCTTACCACAAGTGACCACCAGTGAATACACAGACTCCCCAGACAAGTATAGGCCTACCAAACAAATTTAACTCGTACTCTAACAGCTAAGAGTCAAAACTGAGGAAAGAGCTATACAACGGAGGAGGGAAATCCGAAAACGATTTACTTTATAATCATCTAATATCGGTACCACAGACAGTACAACATGCAAATCAAATTTCGGGTTTCCAGATCAAAGAAATTTAGTTTTGTAGCTTTACCTTAGAGAGCCCCCTTTGTAATTAGTAAACCTTTAGATCCCAACTCTCTGTGGTAGGGATAAATGAGAAACACATTCCAACATCACCGACCAACAAGCTATACAGCTGACCTGACTCGTGTGTATGACACCCTGAATTTCACGACTTTGGTTCTGCATGAGAACGTCGTCCGTCGTAAAATAAACACATGTTCAACCACTTAAAATTCTAAATCGGCTCACGATGCAATTACCGCGGACTGGGGGACTGAGGCGATCGTGCGGCCCCAGCGCGGCCTCGACCTTTGGGCCGGCGGCCGACGGCCGAGGTCACGCTTTGCGGCGCATCCGCGGCCGAATGTGGGTCAGTCAGGGAACTGGGGGAGGATTAACAGCGGCGTCGAACCAAAAAAATCTAGGGGGGAGGCAGTGGCTCTCTTAAAATCACCCTTGGGGGGGCCGCAATGACCGGGGGGGCCTGGGGGGTATGGGATAACCCCCAGTAGGAGGGGGGTTCTGGGGGGTATTTTTTAAAATGACTCCCCCGAGTGATTTTTTAAAATTAGATCTTTAAACTTGCGTTTTCAGGCAATCCGGAGGCATAAAATATACTATTTTTTACTGCCTTGAATTGAATCAATTTTGAGCCGTGAAAGAGCTTTTAACAGCTTTTGCCTCTACAGTAATGTTATATTTATTCAAAAATATTTGTCTTGATTTTTTTTGTTCAAACACATAAATTAATGAAAATAATTTGTTTGAAAATGAATTCGCCTGTATGGGGATAAGACACAAAAAAGCAATGTAGAAAATTAGAAAATTATCTACTTTGATTAGTTGTGCTATAGGTTATTTGCCGAAAAGATAGTTGGAAATTAAAGAGCTAAGAGTTGTAAGAGTAGAGAAATGTTTTTGTAGTTGAAGTAGGATTACAGTGTTACAGAAATTTAAATTTGGCTGTAAAATTACTGCAAAATAAACAAATCATGTTTTTTAGTTTAGGCCAAATTAATTTTGCAATCCACATTCAATTTCTGTTATATTTTTTCAATTAGCTTGCTGTACCCCCCAATCACCCAAGGCTGTAGCCAATGGGGGGGGGGGGTGTCAGGGGCTCAAAGCCCCCCCCGAAAATATTGATATTGCCTTTAAATTAAAGGTTAGAAAGTAATTTTTTTTCACTTCCTGAAAAACTTCCTGAACTGATTCTGCCTTGAGGGTAGAAGATACCTGAGGGTTGCAACACCGTACAATGACTCAGGAATGTCACCCTCCGCCACCCCCTTCCACTGGATATTTCAAAATTACAGGTGAGATTTTTGAAGGGTACATATGCAACAGTTTACAAAAGAATATATAAACATAGGTTAAGTACCCAAGAGAACATTCATTTACAATCTTAATCTACATGGGTATAGTAACATTCAAAATTTTAGGGGAGGTACAGGTGTACTGAAGTTCCAGATAAAATAAACTAAAATTACTTTTCATTTTGTCTCTAGCACCCACTAATGTGATTTTTTTGCAGTAGTTATATCATATGGTTATGAGTGATCCAATCTTCAATCCAATTAAAAAATCGTTAGTGCGGAGTTAAATTTTACTGTTTTTTTTCTATAGTTATTTGTCCATCCCTCACAGCTTTGAGTTATTTAAAAAAATATTGCTAAATTTAAGTGAGAAGTCGTTGGGCGTAGCATAACTGTTTTAATCAGTTTTATATTTTGGGACAGCAATAAAAAATCAAGTGGCCAATGAACACATTCAAATAATATTCAATTTACACAGTTCTTGAATATTAGTAGATTCTCCTCTGCACACAGTTCTTTGATCAATTCCATGAATTGTGATACACAAATTAAAAACTTACTTCCCTTTGCCAAAGGTGACTTAATACTTCAAACTGGCTGACATGGCTGAAGTATTCTCTGACTCGGAATGTTATCTAGAGGTTTATCAAAAACGTGATCATATCCAAGTCTTATTATCACATGATAATAAGATTGATATGATTACAGTGTTGAACACACGCATATGGTGAGCTCAGGTGGCAGATAACTTTTCATCTTTAAGGTGTGACCGGGGCCGTAGACAGACCGGTTTTCTCGGGTCATTTGCCCGGGGCCTGGGCTCATAAATTGTTTACAGGGGCCAGGAAAATTATTAAGTAAGAAAGTAAGTTTTATCTACAGCAACAAAAATGAAAAATTTTCAACGATTGATTTGTAATCCCATAATTTTTTACAGAGGCCCGGAAAACGCAAGTTTTTATCTTTCAGCTACAAAGAAAATAATAGCTTGAAGAATTTTACTAAGTGACTGTTTATGCGTGTATTTTATGGCTCGATAAATTGTTATTCCTGGATGGCAAATTACACGATGCGCGGTCTCGGCTATTGTTAGCTTAGCTCGACTTAAACCTAATGTAAAACACAAACTACTTGTGTTATTTTTGTAAACAAATATATTTAATTAAATTTAACATATTGGCAACATTTATTTCGCCAACACTTTTCCTCTGACCAATGAATAAAAAATGTCCTCGAAGAACAACTTTTTCATATCAGTAACAAAAATGCAATTGAAAATTACAAATAATGTATGTTATGTTTATACATATTTATAAATGCTACATATCTAACACAACAATGAACCTAGGCTGTTACTTTTTAACTATACGGAATATTTTTAGTTAAATTATGGCCAAAACTTGCGTTTTTAAACACAGAAATTTCAATTTTTTTCTGGGGGAGGACTCCCGAACCCCTCTCTTCCAGGGGGGTGTGACGTCATAAGCCACAGGTCGTACAGACACAATTCTCCTTCTCAGTGCCTACATCTGGGAGTTGAGTGCACAAGTGCAGTGCACAATCACTTCCACACAGACGCAGGCACAAGGGACATTTGAATTACTTTTATTTCTTGAACTCACCCAACGCTGAGTCACTTTTATTTCTTGAACGTTGGGATTATTTAGTGATTTCTAACTAATCGCAAATAAAAAGTATCATAACGTAGCGACACATAAAATATTTAATTAGTAAAACGTTTCCTAATAAATCTTTAATTCTATTCAGAGGTTTACTTGGACAAACAAGTTCATTGCGAATGCCAGAACAAGAGCCGATGTTGGACCAGCTGATGGATCGGTCTCTCATCTCTTCTCATGTAAGATGTGAAGCTAAGTCAACCTCACTGACCTGGACCACCAACCTTCCTTCCACTACACACCAAGTCTCCTCACTTTAGGTGTCATACTCAAACGATTAAGAACCGCACGAGAAGCTCTGAGTGACAAAAATTCAACTGTAGACACCTACTACAGTTCCTCTTATCTCGATACAAGAGATTCCAGTAAAACGTTCTTTATGGAGCAGGGACTTCACTGTATGACTTATTCAGTGGTTTATAAGGCGATACAACTTAGACTGATGTCAGTTAGGTATTGGTATTAAAAATTCTAAAATAAAAAAGTTACTAAAATATTGCTAATAGATTTTTTGGCTGCAACTCACCTTTTCTATTCTTAACTTTTTTCTACCTGGCTTTATATGTATTATTTTGCATTAAAATTTTGTTCACGAACTTACTTTTAAATTTTGCTCACGAATAACAAACATGAAACTCAAAATGTTGTACTTTATCACTGTTAAACTTCCTTAGACCATATATACTGGTCAAATTAGCTACGTAGTTATTTTCAGTAACACGATCTCAAAGGTAAATTCATATAATTATTTCGAATTGAGGTGATTATAACTTGAAACTTATTAGCAATAAAGAGTGGTTTCAAATATAGGCCAAGCTGATTGTATCATTATTCCACTCCATTTGTCAGTTGATACATATCTATTAAAGGTCGCCAAGTAATTTCTACAGTATTTACTGACTGCAATAGTTACCTGTCAGAAACTAATTATACAAAAAGTGATTGAGAAGACCAACTAATAAAAATGTAAATCTGAGAGCGAAAGGAGACAGTTTCAATGATTAAAAAGTCTCGCAAATTATTGTAAAAATTGCAGTTTTTACTAAAAACCAGATAATAAGGCAAGGTCAATGCTTATGACCTTCAGTAGAACATATGGTCAAGGCTTAAGTCATGCAATTATTACTTTATTACTGTAACTGAAGGAATTATTTCTTCAAATGAATATTTTCCAAATAAGGATGATGTCTTAACGTTAGAATTACTATGTATGAAATATAGGCTAGTGTAGTTTATAATAGAGGCAAAGAGACAGTCATTCATTAGAGGGTTTCATATCAAAAGCAGTTTCCCTTTTCCTCTAACACTAGAAGTGAATTTTGAAACAATGTATTCATGTGGCACACGTTAATTCTTTAGAATCCCCATCCGAAATTTGTAATAGCTGATTCTTCTTACTTATGTAATGGAGAGTAATGCAAAGAGAAAATTTTAGTATTTCTAAAAATGACGACAATCTGGCGGACATGGGCTCTTGTAGTTCGGACTAAAATAACAAGTTACTAAGTGTTTACAACTTTTTTGAAATCATTTATGTAGGGATCCACATTCTTAGGATAGAATTAGTTTAGATTTTTAACTTTAACACACTGTACCTTCTTGAATGAGTAAACATGAAATATTTTTTAAAAGCAAAAAACACTCGGCTACTCTTTGTCTTCATAAAGGAAGGCTACAAAGGAGGAACAAAGTTTCATCAAAAGAACTGGAGACGCTAAATGACAGTTGGTGAAGCAAGATTTGAGCAAATTTGACATTTAAACAAAGGTGGAGAGCTCTCTTAAGTCGTATGCAGAGTTATTATTTGTGTCCCTTCACAAAAAAGACGCTTTAATAAGTTAACGTTTGTTGTAACTAAAAATGAGGTTTCCCAGAGATTTAAAAATCATCTTTTTGAGATTTAAATCTCAATGTTGTGTTCATGAGACTAAATACTGTTAGTACTAGGCATATAGATTAATCTTGTGTCTCGTGCATGTAACTCATTAGGCCTACTGGAAAACGAATGCTAGGGCCTACTTGGTTTTGTGAAATCACACAAGGGACACATGTAGCCTATAGCAGTAACTAACCAAAACCCCTAAACATGAGTAGGCCTAATCCCTGAGAATAGTTCTTAAGCCAGCATGTAAAGAGCAGCATACATAAAAAAGAAATTATCAAGCAAGTACCTGAAGTATTGCAATAATAAAGAGGAAAGACTCAACTACATTTCATTAGAGCAGATTTGTTCAGTTTGATAACATCTTAATGACTGTTCTGGAATCAACAGCTTACCTTTAAAAATCGACCTTATACACAAATAAATCAACATATTTGCAATATTAAAACATTTATTATACAAAGTGGAATATTTCACTGACCTGAAGTTTTGCAGTTTCTCCTGCACTTTACTGACAACTGTTTTCCGCGGTTGTTTGGGACTCTCCTGCAGATCCATGCGGACCATAGCCTTAGCCAGGTGTAAATCTTGCTCGTTCATCCTCTGAAAGTAAACAAATTCATATTGAAGTCTCTGAATGAAGTGCTTCCTTTGAGACAATAAATAAACGTTAACCTGTTTCTCTATCAATCACTTGAATAAAAAACAATTTTGGTGTCTTAACTACAAAGTGCTTTGAAATGAAGCAGCTGAAACTAAAAGCTAGCTAAGCAGTTACAGTGAACTCAACCCCCATAGGATAAGGCACACATAAAGATGTATGTACTTTACAGAGCCATTTTATAACGATTAACTCTTTTTACACTTTAAGATTAATTTGAACATTAAAACATTTGTGGTCAAAACCTACGAAACAGTTTTATACATTAAAAGTCAGAACATTTTTCAACCGCCTTCACATAGTTACAACTCAAGATTTAGAAATTACTTTGTAATAGCCTAGCCCATAAACTGACCAGGACCAGACTCACGGAAACCAAACCCAGAATATGTGGGGCAGAGATTTTATCGTGGCCTACCTGAAGACATCAAGAAAATTGACACTTTCCAAAGTCAAGCCTCAATAATGATTAAATTGACAAATGTTTTATGACCTGCCAACCCAGTAGCATTATTAATAGTCTAAAGCCCTTGTGGAAGAGGCATGACTCGCAACATTCTCTTGAGGTTGACTCGCAAGAGTCAACATGGTTCAAGAGGAGGTAAAGTAGAGGTAACAATTAGTTGCCTATGTTTCTTATAATCAACGCAATTGATGGGGTAGCATAGGCTTATAAACCTAAAAATAGTTTCTTGTCAATTCGGCCTCTCTGTAAATTTTATCTTAGGCCTATCCCAACAAGATATTTTTAGACCAGGCTGCCAAGAACATAGGAAAAGCTAGAGTTTCATGGGGTTAAACTACAATTAAAAATAGTCATGGATGTAATTAAGTCCTAAAACGACAAGACCTGCAGTCTTTAAAAGAAAATATTATGAAGTACAAATTCTAACCTTACCCAAAAAGTTAAAAATAGAATTGGCGAATGAATGGAGGTTACACACGAATAAAACAGTCACGATCTATCACTAAACACCGTGGTAAAAAAGCGTTTTATCTCAGATAATCTAATGAATTACTCTTGTTGACTTGTAACCCTAAACCGATCGAAAACGTAAACACAACAATCATCCGAGCAGACAACTTTCTGACTACAGGACGATGGGAAAGGAAAAGAAAAAATGTCAGCTGTTATTGAAAGCAGTCAGCTGTTTTCCTCGTAGTACATTGATTCTCTGGTAGGCAGCAGCACTTCCCGCTATGGCTGAGCGACTCGACATGACTTGACTCCCTGATTCTTTGTATCATAATATCGCCACACTTGAAAGTTAACAATAGTTTAAATGGAAACCTACAAAGTAGTGTAGTGTGGCCTTGCGCAGACTGGCCAATGTATACATTGGACCAGCTGACCAAGACCCCGTCCTGGGTGTTGCCAGATGTGGGGAAAATTTCCCCACAATGGCGATTTTCATCCAAGGGAATTGGTGGGAATTTCAGTTTTCTTGGGGAATTAAGTGGAGATTTTGTGGGTTTTGGCCCCGTTTTAGGCGATTTATGGTGGCTTTACTGTCGGACCGGCTAGGAAACCGGGAAAACCCGCTCTGGGAAGGCTATATGATTGATTTTTACTTAAGGCATGCGCAATCGTATAGTTCATAAAAGCTGTTCATAATTTCTGCATAATATCCAGTGTTTGTGGGTAGAAGCGTGCACGAGCTTTCGTCCTGGGTCCGTGGGTGCCCCTAGTGACTCAACAACTTTGTCAAAGAATAAATTTAATTCTTTTTCAGGATAAATTTTTAGTGATTTTGCATTGTATTAGAATGTAAGTCGGTACATTTTTGCCTCATAGTAGAGAATTCGTGTTTGTAAAAAATGTGATTAAAGTGGGGAAATTCGGGGAACTTTCATTTTTTTTCTATGTGGGAAATTTTCGGTGACACCAGTGGCGAGTGAAAATTTATCTGGCAACACTGCATCCTCATTCAGTTGTCATTTGTCAATACATTTGTTTATATAGTTTATAATCTTGTGTCAAACAATTAATTGTGGCTAAATAATTGAACACAATTAAACTATCCCGGAATCCCACTCTGTTCCCAAAACAGAGTGGTTAAATAAGAGTAATAGGAAGGAAGATCCAGGTAATGCATGTATAAACTGAAAGTATTTTGTTGTAGTGAAACACTTTAAGGTTAGGTTTGGGAGGGATAGAGCAGTTCAAAATAAATAGTGGCTAAATCGTTTGCTAATGAGCTGAGTTTAGGTGTAGACAAAAAATTTACTAAGTATTTTTATTTTTCTAGTCAAAATAAAAAAATCCATTATAGAGGGGTTTATTCCCCTTTACCCCTCCCCAATGTCTGGTTGGGCTCCTAGGAGCTTACTTCAAACGTCTTTATCAAATAATTTACGCTCAAACATATTTTGGTAATAGTATAGTATAGGGTTCTTACCTTCAATCTTTGGTAATAGTATAGTATAGGGTTCTCACCTTCAATCTTTTTAATATTTTAATACAACGTTCTTTAGGCTTATTTTGTATTAGAAACAGTAATTTATTATGTCGGAAATGTTAATTTGAAGTGGAAACTGTACTAAAACATTGTATTTAGGCCTGCTGCAAATAGGTTAACATACGTAGGGCATCTAAGTAAGTTTGGTAATGTACTCCTATAGTTAGATAGGTATAACCAACTAACAAAACTAAATTAACTAACCACAAACTACTAATTATATGCATATAAGATAGGATTGTTAACTAAAATACAATGAAACTATATTAAAACTAACTATGACCTATTCATACTAAAGGTTTAGATACACGGTAGAATAAACAAAGGAAAAGAAATATGAAGTACTCATATAAAAAAAACTATACTATACTATTACCCATATTTTATGGCTGGTATCATGTTAACCGAGATTTATATATATAATTTCAAACTAATTGTGTTTTTGTTTTCTTGGGCCTCAAATCGAAAATTTATCATGGTCTTGAGGCCTTCCCCAAGAGACCTTCGGTACAGCTTCTTCCATACAAGGGAAATTCTAACAAAATACCATAACACAAATTGTTTTTGTAGGCCTAGATATTAGATAATGCACATCCACCATAACCCAAGAGAATAAAATATTTGGGTTTTAAGTCAAGTATTGAGTGGTTTGACATCGAAAGCCCTTGTGTTCCAGCAGTATGGAGGCACTACCAGTAGAGATGGTGTTAGAGATAGCCAAACACCTGTCAGTGAGGGACTTGGCCTCTTGTATCGCAGTCTCACGGCAATGGCGGGAAGTGTTTGGCTCCGATGAGGTCAGTTTAGTTTATTATTCAGCTATTAAGAATCTTGGCCTAGGCCTACTTTTAAATTAAAAATTAGTTATTGAATAAAACGTTGTTCACTGAAAACGTTGAAACATTTCTTTTCTTTTTCCAAGGATAATACAGAACAAATTCACTTTGGGCCAACTTTAGTTGACTTTCTTTGGAACAAATATCAAAAGTTGAGATATTTGTTTTAATATTTCAGTAAGTTAACACTTTATTCATTTAATGCAGTTATATTATTTGTGACACTTTATTCATTTAATGCAGTTATATTATTTGTGACAAAAACATTTGTGTACCTAACTCGCAACAGACATTAAAGGCATTACAATAAAATATCTTTTATAAAATAAAAAAACTATATTTGAGACTTTTAGGCCTACTAAAAACCTAAAATTACTGTTTATGTAATAAAATTTATTACAAATTTTTTACTGAGTTTTTTGTTTCTACATCATTATTCCAATCAATTCCAATATTCATGGTTGTTGAGGCCAAGTGACTTTTTTTCAATAATCAGGGTGAGCCTGTAGTCGTTACTTATCATGGCTTAATGATGAAAAATATAATTAAAGAACTGCAGGCGCTACGGACTTTCAGGCATGAAGCGTAGTTGAATACTGATTGCTTCAGGCAATAACTATAATATAACACATCGGCATCATGCATACATTACTTTTTATCTGAACCACCAGTACATTAACTCTTGAGCCACCATGGGGTTTCAGCTGACTATAGTCGGTAAACTTACTAAATACTATCTCTATCCCACATCCCTAACTAAATAGTGAGAGGGGGTTTCTAATTCTTATTGTTCATTTGTTGTTTCTTATTGTTCTACTTTGATTTACTAATCAATGTTTTATGAGAATTTTCTAGTTTAGTTGACTATAAACTAATATATGTTCAAAACTAATAGACTAATCACCTATGTTCGGGAAAATTGTTGATATTCTTGTCATTATTTTTTGACATATAAAACTTTAAACATCTTAATTGATTAGACAAATTCTAACTGAACTTTTTACAGGTTTGGAGGTCCAGATGTAACAAAGATTCCGAGGAATACTTGAGGACAACACCTTGTCGAGTCGAACCTAAGTTCAAAAGTCCTCAGTCCGGTGACTCCACACTGAGTCCCATCGGAAAGTGGAGGACTGCGTTCTTACGCGAGCAACATTTGTGGGAGAACTGGGTACGAGGAAACTTTGTCAAGGATGATCTGAAAAAATCTTATAAACGAGCTGTTTTCTTCAATAATGACTTTGTTATCGCAATCAATTATGATGATGATAAAATACAGTTAATAAATACAAAAGAGAGTCCTTCAGTTTGTGTGGCAGTGCTTCCGACAACTATATCCGAGAAGAGTGAAGTCCATATAATCCTAAATGACAAGTTTATTATATGGAACGGTTATAATACCGTTCAAACCATTCGAGTTGACTGGAAGTCCTATGCATTGACGGTTGAAAATTCATGGTCAATTCATCACGATGTAGTTTGTTATGGAGTGTATGATGTTTTAAAAAACAAGTTGGTAATGAATGGTCATGAGTCGACACTTCACATATGGGATATAGACAACCCTAGGAAGATGAAGACATTGTCAATTTTGGATCATGTTAAAGAAGTAAGAGATGAAGAGTCCTCAAGCGATTTATCTGATGGTTCAGGTTCAGAAGAATGGGTTTCGGTGTTTGATAATGAGTGTTACATCCATGAAGATAATGACGAGGAGCCCCTCCACGATGAGAATTGTCAATATTTCGGAGTTGTCTGTTCGAAAGGTCCTGTTTCTTATTTCTTTGTATACAGTGTAGAAGATTTCGAATTTTTGCCATTCATGATTTCACGATCAGCTTTGAGTCCAGTGAAAAGTTTTGTATTGGGGGAAAAATATGTAATCCTCAACTTTGCCAACGCGGATGTTATTGAGGTTCACGATTACCGCACATCACAACACCTTCACACTTTCTCAGCATCCAGAAGCAAAGTTTGGTCAATGGGAAACAGTGTAATGTTTATTCTGCGGCCTGGTAAATTAATGCAGCTCTGTCAGTTGAGTGGGGTAGTTCAGTGTTTAACAACAAATAATGTATTATTAAAACTCTCATACATAAAATGTTTGAGTAAGAAAGTGTGCATTGCGGGTGACCGATTTGTAGACAGCATAGCTAAATTTTACGTGTTTTTCACGCCTACATCTTCAATCTCATCAATGATCTTTCCACCGAATGCACGTACAGAAGTAGTAACTGTAAACCAAGTTTGTTCAAAAATAGGTATAAAAAATAATTACAAATCTCCTGTTGTACTTCGTTTTTACTGGTAGTCAGAGAAACTTGAGGGTTTCAGCATCTCTTACAGCATTCACAGCGTTGTGGTGATGATGTATTATACATATTATTTGCGTACTTCTATACAAACAGTAATCAAATAATTTAACGCATTAAGGTTAACAGCCCCAATTCCGGCCGGTTAAGGAAATTCAGAGTTAATACTGCTTATGAAATTAAAATTACTGAATAAACTACTTAAATTTTGGTTAATTATATTTTGTAAATAAATTTAGGTTCCAAATAATATGTCGATGCAGCAAAAATAAATAATATTTATTAATTAAATTCAATTTTATTTTAGACCTATTCATGTAACTTACATGCCTAATACCGGTCGTCACCTTTCCAATACCGGTTTTTGCCAGCCTAATTATGGCCATGTTTGTCAAGACCATACTATAACGTGCTTTTTTCAGAGTTATCTAAGTTGAAATGAAATTTAATATTGACAGACATTTTTATTACTTGAGGATAATAAACCAGCACCATCTTAAAAAGTCACCTAAGGGAAACAACATCGAGAAAAATCTTTTGCTAAACTGCTTTTGATGTAAAACACTATAGCCTTCGACTGTTGGCTTACTATGGTAGAATGAGATTATTTTGGAGATCTATATGATTCAAAACTTCTACCTTGTATGTCAATTTATGTTCCTATTCGTTGAAAAATAAAAAATATGTAAAATAATGCTAAAAGCGTTTGAACAGAAACTTAATAGTTCTTCATCTGATAAAACCTAAATGTTTTGGTTTACTGCATTGTCTTTGTAGACCTCTTAGATAAATTATTTTTAAAATGTGTATGATTTTTTCTTTAAAGGCCAAATCAGAATGTTCAATAATATGCATTTAAAATAAGAATAAACTTTGAAGTTATTGAAAATCGTTATTTGGAATATAAAAAAATCATATTTGCTGTCACTATTACCAACCGTAACTAGGAAATACTTAAAAACCGTCTTAATTAACGGTTGCTCAAATGAAAGGTAAAACTTTGAAAATCCCAATTTTAATTTATGCATTTTCATAGAAAATCTTTTTTTAATAGAAACACTTTAGCAAACACAAATTAGCAATATTTCATAATTTTAAATCTAATTTACATCACCTCACTTCTAAGCCATTTAGAGAAGGAAGCAGCAGGCGACTGCTGGAACTGACCAAATCGACTGTTCACATCCTTATAAGTGTTTTGTCATATTATTTCAAAAGTGTTTGTGCCCTTCAATTATAAAAAATCCAGTAAGTGGAAAGTAATTTTTTGAGGTGGGAGAGGAAAATAACAGCATTTTTGAAGTGAAAATCTCTGGTAAATAAATAACATAGGCGCCAGATAAAATACCCAATGAAATTTGGTTTGACATTTCAAATAATATCTTAAAAGACTCTACAAAAATCATTAAGATCGCTGAATCCAAAGGGGTATTAAGGGGGCATTTATCATCTTAAAAAAGGATTTTTGGAATATTTCTCATGGTCAAAAACGCCATGCAAAAATAAAAAATCCTTGGAAGCAATAAGAAATCCTTGGAAGCAATAAAAAATTGTCCGTTCAAACTGCTTGTTTCAGAGTATACATAAAATTCATCATAAGACCTTATAAACTTTGAATTCTACTTATTTTTAACTGATTTATCACAACCGATGCTTTATGACTGCTAGTTTGGCAAAAAAATACATATTTGGGTCCTCAAATAAATTAATATATTTTATTTATCCTGGATTCAACCTAGAATAGATAACTCGCCTCAAATAATCAGGTAGCATGAGTATATTATTAATATATATATATATATATATATATATTATTTCCTGACATACATAAAATAAAAAGTTATGGGGTAAATAATATAAACATTTAATAAAGAACAATTTATGTATCACAGTACATATAAACCTTTGAGCTTGAAACATTAATTAAAACTAAAAGGTTGAACAGTAACTATTATAAATTGTATAAAACAAAACAAAAGAACTTTCCTTGGTATTTTTGATCAATGATCAGTGTGAAACAAACAGAATACTCCTCTTCTATTTATTGCCAGTGGTGTAGACCTTTGCCAAGGAGAGAAGGGATACACTACCAGGGGCCTAGAAGTACACCAATAGGAATCTTATTCAAATTTGATCTATAAACTGAAATGTTTGAGCAATTTACAGATATAACATCATATAAAACTCCATAAAACCTGAACCAATTTAGGCTTTAGATGTGGTCAGATTCTGAAAAATTCAGACCATCTAGGGATTTCAGAAAAATATCCATTACACAGCAAAAGTAGAATATTACAGTTGGCGCACGGTCATCCTGACCAGCGCGAGAATTTTGACGCATCGGGGTGTGGGGGAAGAGGGGAAGTCACTCCCCTACTCAAGCCCCACCCCTTTACTACTGCTACGAGCTGTAAATAAGTGAGCTAATATTCAAAACAAAAGTAAAATTCTTGGTTGTCAAAATATATTTAAGGTTATGCTTTGAGGTTTTGTTTATGTAAGTTTTATCTTTGTCATTTCACCTATAAAATTGGAAATATGCATTGTACTCTACGAATTTATATGTACCTGTTATTAAATAAGAGTTTTAACTTGAAATAGTTGTTTCCATAAGTTTTAATTAAAAAATCATTTTCCCAAAAGTAAACAAGTATTGTTTATTTTCTTTGATTGATGACAGCTGTCAACTCTGTCGAGGTTTAAGAGTCGCTATCTAACGAATAATAATCACTTCAAGAACAAGGAAAAAAACAAAATGATCACCCAATAGGAAACCAAATGGGTACAAAAAAACCAATTTGCTGCAGCCAATGACATACGCTTATTTAGGAATCGTCTAGTTCTCTCTAAACATTCATTGTCCATCTCTCTGGCACACGTTCTTAAAAATGGTCGGGATGACCGTGCGCCAACTGTAATGTTACACAAATTCATTCATATGTTTATCTACTATCAGTAAATTTGCTGAACTGTTTTTTAGCCGTTACTCTCTTTCTCATTACTCCTATCTTCTAGGTTCAACTGATAAATCCGAATATCTTTCTTTCACAGCCATTTTGTCATTAGATAAGTTAATATTAGGAAAGGTAAATCATTAGGGATGATTTTGTTTACTTATGATCAGTAAACAAACATGGTTGTTTTTATAAATGTTTGAAAAAAGATATTGAACTGAAGGATATTTATCTCTTTTTCTCCTTGACTAAATACTTGAGCTCAATTTCAAGTACAAATTATTAATTGGTCAAGCGGGGGTTTTAGATCCTTGACCCCTCATATCTACAACACTGTTTGGATTGCAATCAATAATTACAATAAATAATGTAACATACAGATGAATTATCACAATTTAAGATGAAAATTACCCAAGAACACAATCAACATTGTTTACCCTATGTCAAAGGATATTTGCCTAATAACATCGAGTCCACATCATCATTTCAGAAGAACGTCAGTCAAATTAAAAATTTTTAAAAGAATAGTTAGGTAATTTTTATCAGTTTGATACAAGACTATAACAGCCAAGTTAGGTGAACTAAAAATCTAAATTAACAATTCCTCTAAAAAATAAATACAATTAATACTGCTTTATTGATCCCTAAATAACCAAAAACTATAAATAATTAGGATAGAATATAGTAATAAATTATAACAGACAACACCAAAATGGCATAGAAATAGAAAACATAAAAAATTAAAATAACAATAGTGACATTTTAAGACCGTCAAGAATGCCATCCTAAAATGTACTGTAGTCTTCTAGATGATTGATTAAGTATCAATTACTCATTGTTAGTTCGTATATAGCTTGATCTGAATTTTGATTACAATGAAATGTATAAAATAAAGGTAAGGTAGGTTTTAGAAAAGGTTTTTTTTAGGTAACCTTTTGTAACTAAGTTTTATACATCCAACAGAGTTTAAGTTACAACATATCATTAGTGGTATTAAATACAAGCACAATAATCTAAAATTTCACTAAAAAAACATTGAGATAAGAGCCATTGAGTTAAGACATTATGTTTCAGCGATAGAAACATAGCACTGTATCAAGATAAAGCAATAAATACTTAACCCTCCAGAGGTCGCTTAAAATTATAAACGTATCTCGCTCAAGGAGGTTTTGTCCGGGTTTTAAATAATGCACAAAATGTATTCTAAATACATAAATTGTTTGAAATAAAAATAGAATATGAGAAAAAAATAGTTTTCACGCTATATCTTTGCAAAAAAGGAGTGAAAATTGCAAAGTTAGTAAAACAATGTAACTATTATTATAAAACACATTGTAACGCTCACGGAGGTTTCCTCAAGGTATCGATCGAAAACGCTCACGGAGGAATCCTCCGGAAACTCAGGACATCGCTCACCAAACTGACCTGAGTCGGTAAAATTGGAGGGCAGGGCGGTCAAATGCTTTAGGAGGGAGGGGCAACAGCTACACAAAAGGACATCACTGCCAACCCCAAGATAAATATTTCCCACTACAACAAAAATTAACCCGGAGGATTCCTCCGCTTAGCTTCCCCTCGAGGGTTAAAGACATGTTCCCCATTAGTATTTTTACTTGACAAACCATACAAGAACATTCATATGTAAATATAACATTAGTCTTATTGAAGTAAATATATCTAATATAACCTAAGGAACAACTAATATTGTAATACATTCACTAATATAACAATTGTCTGCACATGAGCTGTACAAGTACATAAAATTATCTGGACAATAAAGGAACATAGAGTAATTGTTAAAGAGCATTCAATACCCTGATTGCCTGACACAGAGACCAAGAGTGTTACTTATTCTGAGAAAATTATATATTTTAATTATAGAGACCTCAGAACTGGCTAATTCATCGCTAAAAAGATTGTGAGAACAATTTTGTTTGTCCCCAATAAAAGCTAAACTTATTAAAATGTAAAAACTTTTTTACACTCTGGCAATAAAGTTATTTGTTGTTATTTTTGTAAATATTGGTTATTTATGTTTTGTATTAGCATTAATAAATTCTGCCAAAATAAAAAATTTGGTCCTAGTGTTCTAATAATACACCAGGTCCTTGCAATTTGAATCAATAAAAATGAGGATCGATCAAAGAGATAAGAAAAGAGTTTAAAGGATGCCAACCCGACTCTGGAGAGAGTGCCCACCCGATTGGAGAGCGTAACTTGGAATACTCTTTGATAAAAAAAAACACTTTGCATCGCTCAGCTGAGAAAGAATAAGCTGGGTCAAGCCAATAGCAGTTTTAATCAACTACAGTATAATTTTTTATCTATGATAATTTATTTAATGAACCCCAGTGACCAGGGCTGTAGCCAATGGGGGGGGGGGGTCAGGGGGTCAAACCCTCCCCCTCAAAAATGTTGAAATTGCGTTTAAAGTAAAGGTTAGAAAGTTATTTTTCCACTTCCTGAAATCACGGAGCCCAAACCCCCCCAGAAAATTTTCTTGGCTACGGCTTTGCCCGTGACTAATCAGTTCTACCCCGAGACATGGCATAAAATACAAAGCAATACTAAGCAGTGTGCCATGATTTGTTTGAATATTATTGGCTCAATACAATATGACCAGTTTGAAAAGCAATTACTCACTGAGTCTATTATTAATTTTCAAATTAATTATACCCAGAAATAATCACTGGTAATTTAGTATGCTACTAGAATTTAGTAAACAAGCTAGACGAACGAGAAATGAGGAACATCAGTTTGATGCCTTCGATTTCAGACAAAATACCAAAGGGAATCTATGCAAATATAATCATTTTTATGGGGGGGAACATTTTTGGTAATTGTAATTCAGGATCACTGTAAAATAATGCGATCATAGTCAAAGAAATAAATTTCTCGGGAAAACTTATGCTCTTAGGTAGCACCAGGGCTGTACCCAGCTTTGGCGGGCCCCGTTGAAGATATAAGGCCCGGGCCCCTCATGTCCTTTTTTTTTTACTCCCACGTGTCGTTGCCGTTACGGGCCCTTTTTATCTGTTCCCGGGCCTCGTCGGGGTTTCCTCGTATTTCGGAGGGGGGTTTTGACCCCCCCGGGCCCCCCTTGGACCCGCCCCGGGCCCCCCCTTGACCCCGGGCCCCGGTAAAATTGTCCCGGGAAAACCGGTCTGAGTACGGCCCTGGGTAGCACGTTAGAAGATATCTTAACCTATTTATGATAGTCAGTCTTAAAGCTTAATGAAACTCAACTGCCCTAGCGCTACTATTTTAAATGCAATACAAGAATTTAATCTTCCAAAAAAATAAACCAATATAGATTTTGTACGTTTACTCTACGTCAAAATTCAAAGTGTGGATATTAATATACTATAAAATATTATGTCAAATTAAAGCTTCTAGGATACAATTTTGAGATTCTTTGCTATCCATTTGGTAAGGTATTACTATCTTTTAATTCTAACATGTATTTGTGTTAAAAAAAATGGTAATGGGTGAAACATTTTGAAAATGATTTTGTTACTGATTGAAGGTGTTGCATACATCCTACCTTTTACAACATCATTCTACCATCCACAACAATTGAAAAAATATAAATTTACATTATCATGATTATTATTAGGCTATATTAACCACTTCTGGATGGATAATTATTCTATTATCATGGTATTTTTAAATTACCATATTTAAAAATGGTAGTTATTCTTATTGCATTTTGAACGTTACAAAATTTAATAACTCTAAAAAAAAATTCCTCAAAGAAGCCCAACAAAAAAATACATTTATTAAACCAATTAAATTCTTAAAACTTTTCCACCAGAAAGCATTAGGACCTTATAGCAAAACAAAGAAAAACAATCAAATACTGTGTTTATCACACCTTTCTAGAAAACACCCAACATGAAAAAGTGAGCAAAAATTTCCTAATGATTAAAACCTAGCTGTCTCTACTAATAAGGCTGCAGCCGTCGAACGCAACACCGATTTTTAAGGGTTTTTGCACAGTAAAAACCTTCACAGAACCAGCTGATATCAAGTAAACAAGAGGTTGAGCCATAAGAGAATATGGATAATTCAAATCTACTGAACCCTTAAGATCTTTCTATTGACAGATCTTAATTCGTATCTTTCTATTCGTATCTTTCTATTGACTAACACCACTGTCTTGTTACTAGAGATAGATATGTATTAACACTTAACACTTAAACCGATTTGTGACCCATGATGCTTCTCCGTACAATATTTGACCAAACCCCTTGCACCATAAATAAGGAAAGTATCGTCGGTTGACTCGTTGATATCGATGTTTACTTCCGATGGGGGTTGAAGTGGGGGCCGAAATGGGGATTGAAGTGCGGCCGGCCTCTGATGGGTCGGCCCGGGAACCCGTTCTGATGGTTCTGGTGCATCGGCCACGGAGGCAACGGGTTGTCCCACAGTTTACACAGAGCTTCGCCAACACTCGGTTCAAGCTCCTAGAAACAACATTTTATTTTATTTTGACTTTTGTTTTTAATTTTAAATCTATAATTATAAAGGGTGTTATATGGAGAATTTGGGTGTTATTGGCGTGGTGTAGGTATTAGGATGATTACCACGTGTCAGCCAGCCTTTCCACTTGTAAAATCTATAATTTATTTCATGACAGGATGATGTGATAGTGTCTATTAGAAATATAATTAATCTGCATGAATTAAGCAGGTACATCACTCACAAAATATAACTTGAGCGTTTGAAGTAGAAAAATATTCCTCAAAAGTAGGGCAGACTGTTCAAAGCTACATTTCCAATCATTACATATTTCCCCCTCTTCCCAGTGGCTACAAAATATTTCAAAATAAAATGGAGGCACAGAATATTTCATGTAATATTTTTTTTATATTTCATTTTTACGGCCTTCTAATCTATACATGACACCTGATACCTGTCATTGAAGAACACATTATGGTACACAAACTTATACAAGCATTTTTTGACCATGATGAGTCTCACTGTTTTAAAAGAAATGAGGTTAGTCTTGTTTGGAAAGGGCTTTTTGCCTAATTAGGTGGGAAATTATGGACAGGTTAAGCAGGCTTACCTTTGAAAATGTAGGCATCCCAGATAGAACACTTAATAAACACACAAAAAAAGCAGAATATTTCAAAGCCACTGACTTGTTTGTCAACTTGAAGGAGAAAGGAGAGAAAGTTGAGCTCATGAGTTTCTCCTTTCTCCTTCATGAGTTTCTCCTTCCTCCTTCAAGTTGACAAAGAAGTCAGTGGCTTCGAAATATTCTGCTTTTTTTGTGTGTTTATTAAGTGTTCTATCTGGGATGCCTACATTTTCAAAGGTAAGCCTGCTTAACCTGTCCATAATTTCCCACCTACTGTTTTAAAAGAAATGTTAATCTTACTTCCCATCAACTGACGGGATAGCCGAGTTAGTACAGCGCTCACCTCATGACCTGAGAGTGGCTGCTTCGAATCCTGACCAGGATTGAAACAGGGTCCAGTTATCATTTGTCATTACGCTATGAATTAATGATGCTGTATCGGATGAAAAGGCTTCACCTGCTGGCCAAACAGAACGCTACGGGGACGTAGCTCCAACAAATGAGAGACAGGTTTGTTGACATGAAGATAAGTTTAATTTCAGGCTAACAAAATGCTCAATTCAAATTAACTAATTAACAAAAATAAAGTTTTTGTACAATGAAAACTCGAAAAACAACTAAAATTACTTATTACTTTTATACATTGTAAACAAGCTAAAGACTTCAAAAAGATTAAATTCAATTAAGGATAACTCAAAGGGTGAGCAGCCTGGAATTTGTATGAATATAAAGACCTACAGTTTAAATAGTAAAGAACTGAAAAACTTAAATACTCACACGGGCCGTTGGCCTGATGGGCCACGAGCCCTGAGCCCCCCCAGTTTGAAATGAAAATGAAATTAAATGAAAAACAGTTTATTTCCAGTAAAGTTAACAAAATCAACAAATCTTCCATGAATTCGTACTATAATAGCTGGTAATTACAAATACAATATAAACTAAATAGTATGAATTGGCTAAATTTTAATTAATTACAAAATATTGTCCATGAAAGATGGTTCATAACCAGGGAAATAAGCCTTCATGGGCAGGTTGCCCGTGCGAAGGCTTAGCCGATATTATAGTCAGCGTAGGTTAATGTATTGTGTTTTTGCCAACACACACCCCAGAACTCCCTCCTGAGTAAATAACCACCAGCCTCTTGTTACCTGACCTACTTAAAGCGTGAGCTCTCAGACAGTCAGCATAACTAGAATCTGTTTGATAGCAATTCTGGTCTACTCACACAACGTGCTCAAGTACTTCCTTTTCACAAAGGTTGATACCCCCTGTTGTCACAATGCTATCTAACAAAAGGTTGCAGATAATTATAAATAGGTTACGTACCTCCATCTTCAGCTTCAAAAAAATCCAATTAAATCTGGACTACCATTGTTTCGACAAATATATTGTCATCATCACGTCCAACTTCAATAACCCAAACATCGGTTGTTCGTTGTCAAAAGTGTAGAATTCAGATCACATAACACATAATGAATAAGTTAAACATTTAAAAAACGAGTAAAGTGCACTACAAACGCGTACCGACCGGCAGGTGAACACCTACTGCAAATTCAAAATTTTTAATTTTCGACTGCAATTTTAAATGTTTAACTTATTCGTTATGTGTTATGTGATCTGAATTCTACACTTTTGACAACGAACAACTGATGTTTGGGTTATTGAAGTCGGACCTGATGATGACAATATATTTGTCGAAACCATGGTAGTCCAGATTTAATTGGACTTTTTTGAAGCTGAAGACGGAGGTACGTAACCTATTTATAATTGTCTTATCAGCTTCGGAGGCTTAACAACATGAATAAGGTAGTAGATAGTAACAAGACCCGGGTGTGGACCGTTCCTGGTGTTGTGTATTAAAACATGAAACATTCTGTGGTGTAGCAACACAAAGGACACGCAAGGAAAACCATCGACCACTCGACAGTACCTGTCCGTCCCTGGTGTTGTGTATCTTGTCGCTGAACGGGCCGATGTGTCTTGCCGCGTTGAGCGAGATGTTGCCTCGCTTGACCCACTCCACCGGCAGCACAACGCTCAGCCCCGCCCCCATCTCCGGGAACCCGTCCCCTGCCTCGTACTTGTCGCCGCGCAGCTTCGCGTAGCCTTGGAAGTTGCCCGAGTGCTGCAGCGAGAACAACAGAATCACCGTCTTCCCGGCCTGGAACGGAGTTTAAAAAAATACACATCAAAGTAAATCATGTATGGTGAATTCAACCTAAAATCGACCTTTAGAACTACTTTGAAACTAGAGCGACAGAATGATGAATGTCGACCAAAACTCCAGCAACTTGAGTTTTGGTCGACACTGATCATGTAGAAGATAAATTGTGTCAATGTCTTATCAATTCAAATTTTGGTTTCATCCGCAAACAAAATGTGAACTTGGACCCTGTCGGGCTCAAAAATAACTTTTAATTGTATACTCGCTTATACACCCGTTAAAGGCCGTATGCCATTAGTGCAACCAGGTGCAACTTCGTTTCGCGAAACATTCACGAAACCATGTTAAGTATATCTATATAAAAAATGTCGCGAAATATTTCGGCAAGTAAGGCAAAATTTTAGCCCCATTAAAATACATTGTTTCACACGAAATGTTTCAGACAATTTTGTGTTTCTTGTGAAATGTTTCTCGAAAAAAGTTGCAATAGTGGCATACGCCCTTAATGGTCTGAATAAAGGTATATTTTAACATAAAAACACAAACAAACAATGGTGACGAAATGGAAATAGGTTAAAAACCAAATTATCTTTTAGCTAAAAATTACTGGCTTATCGAAGGTGTTGAGTTACCGTAAGTTGAGCTTTTAAGATTCTCCTGTAATGATGATTTATTTTTCACTAATATTTCACTCGTAAAAATATTTTTTCAGCTAAAAAAATGAATATTTTCAAATACCTATTTTTAAGAGTTATTCGTCTTCTAGATAAGATTTCTCATTAAATGTTACCTTCAATGCTTCAACAATCTTTTTCTCCGTGTAATGAGTGAACGCCCACACCCCTCTATTGACTGAAGCTTCGATAGCCTTGACATGGCCAGCTTTGATCATGAAATACTTTGTTCCTGAGTCTAGAACAAAAAAAGCATGTAAAAACCTTGACCAAATTAAGTAATTACTTCTTTTAACAATTTTCTTATGTAATAGCCAAAAATAATTTTTCCAGGTAAAAAATTGAAAATGAAAAGACAAAATAATAAATTGTAAATTGTACATTTGTTTAGAATATACATTTAATCAAAGTATTTCTTATGATTATGAAATATTTAATAATAACAATGATTACCAACCATTCTGACTGGGTGGTCCGGTAAAGCCTCCAATTGCTCCTTCTGAAAATATTAATTCAAATTTATCATGAATTCAAACCACATCATTGTTAAGAAATAAAAAAAACATGTCACAAACATTACTCATTTACAAAAAAGTAAGTAGTTGTAAAAATTATAGGTATAACAAAAAGCTGGGAAAATTAAAGCTGTACAAACAAAAAGACTGGATAGCCGAGTGGATAAAGCGCTCACCTCATAACCTGAGGGTCGCCGATTCGATTCCTGACAGGATCGAAACTGGGTCCAGTTGCCATTTGTCATTGGGCTATGAATTAATGATGCTATCTAACAAAAGGTCGCCGTTTGATAGTAACAAGACCCGGGTTTGGACCGTTCCCGATCAAAACGTTAAGAAATGCCACTGGCGTATAAAGACACAAAATACAAAATACAAAGATGGTAATTTATTTCACATCCTGCTGTAGGAGAGTTGTCTCGTCCGTTAACAACCATCAAATTTCAACAATTATCCAATGGACAACCCACTAAGGTTGAGATTCAAGAGTATTCTTTTTTGTTTAGGCCTACTCAGATTATGATTTGAGGGGATTTTGAGCCAAACCTACCCAGGTCATTGTTTCTGCCAGGAGTTGAGTCTGAGAACCGATGCTGCTGGTTCAGGAAACGTCCTCCTTGGTTCTCGATGTTGGAGAGGAAGGAGTTGGGATCCTCAGCGTTCTCTCTCAGGTCCCTGTTTTGATCATAGTCATCCATCGAGTAAAGGTACGGGTGCCTTCTGTCTGTGAGGATAATACAAGACAGGTTACAAATAGACTGATAATAAAATAGATAAAACATATTTTATTACTTTATCGTTAACTGATATTTCCAGTCTAAAATTAATTGTGGTGCAAAGAGAGAGATGTATACTTTTTATTTACTGGCTTAGAGACTATATTATCGTTACTAGGGACTAAAGTGTCACTTTTCGTACGAGGTCAAGCTTTTTTGACTGAGGTTTTGAAACCAAAGTAAAAAAATGACCAAGTAACGAAAAGAAACTTTACACTAGAGTGATGAGCTATATTTTTGTTTATATCGCTCAATATACTAAATACTTAAAAAACCAAAATTTTACAACATTTTTACCTTAAAAAGATCCCTCCCAACTGCTTTTGTTATTAAAACAATCAGCTGATTGTCTTTATCATTTGTGTTAAGGTTAGACTGTCAGCAACTAACTATTGACATCAAGCTGGAAACATTTATCCTGACCAATGAGGGGGAACATATTACTGACACCTCGATCGAAGTTATATTTTTACCCAATAAGCTAACAGAGATGGGATGGAACTGGAGAAGGGTCCAGCATTGATGTCACAAGCTTTGGCTGCACAGGCCTTATGGAAGTGGATAACCTTATATTATTCCTCTCTTCTCTACAGACCTCGGGCTTTACTACGTAAAATATAGTCATCAATACAATTTCTGATGACCTTACAGAACTAATAAACATCGATAAAATTTATGTTTTTAAAAACCGGCTCAAACTTTATCTGGTCCAACAATGTTTCTACGATGTTGATTCATTCATAAAAAACAACAGTAGCTAAGCCCAGTTTTCCAGTCCGGTTCTTTTCTTTTACCTTGGTTATAATCCTTCATATTCTTCGCTCGTGAACTACTTTGTTAGGCACCCTGACAATTCCAATTTCCCTGATACCATCATGGAGAAGGGAACCACGGATGCTACGAGATGTAAGATGTATATGATCAGCTAATTTTTTCCCTAGGTAGGAAAAGAGCTTTAGCCCTACATGTCATAAAAATTGCCGTTGTAACAGAAACCAAGTTAGTAGATTTTATAATAATTTGAAATTAAAATTCATCGAACACACAACGTTGCGATGCTTACAAGAACAACTTACAGAGAGAGTTTTGTGGGTGACAGTCGACCACGAGCGGCCGAGGTCGTTGACCCACGCCCTGCGGCTGCTCCAGTCCTGCCGCTAGCTCCTCGGCACTCAGGATGCTGACTATCGTGTTGACCACGGCGTCGTCCGTCTGTGGACAGTCACCACCACTCTTAATCAATCAGAGCCTCAAATAAAGTTAGAATCAAAACAAAAATTCACAGGATTTGACCCAACAGAATTTGTTTCTTTCCTTGTTAAAAAGAGAGTAGCAGTCTTTTTTTATCTTGCATTTGGTCCTCCATATAAGCCTCAGACCTGTGCATGGAAGTTATCAAGCAATGCAAAGAGTAAGCCAGTGAGGAACAAGGGTGAACAGCACTACCAAAAGTATGTGGCAGCCTCAACTCTCGCTACCAAGGCCCACTGCTCCACCAACTATGCCACCGACTCACTACCGGCGTTCAGCCCCATTTCAGTTGCACCAACTGGAGTTAAAGGTGCTCTGATTTTTCTTCCCAAAAAAACTTGACCTAGAAAGGAACGTTCCTACCAAACTTTAAAAAAATCAGAAAAAATTTGCAACTGCTAGAGTGCCTGCATAAAGTTTTTAACTTGGGCTGTTTTTTTTTTACCTGAGACCAAGGCTTGTTGGGGTACTTGAGCCGCTTGAGCAGCAGCAGGTTCCACCGCTGGCGCAGCTGGTAGACGAGCGCCGCCGCCTCGTTGTCCAGTCTAAACACGAGCCAGTCGTCGAGCTTGAGCACCGCACCGTAACCCTCGGGCAGCGACTCCGACTCGTTCTCACTGTCGCTGTCACAGATCGTGCTGGCCAGCGATGGGTCTACAACACAACACAACAATCAACCCCAGTCGAGCTGAGCACGGCGCCGTAGCCCTCGGGCAGCGACTCCAACTCGTTCTCACTGTCGCTGTCACAGATCGTGCTGACCAGCGACGGGTCTTCAACACAACACAACAATCAACCCACAGATGAGCTGAGCACGGCGCCGTAGCCCTCGGGTAGCGACTCCGACTCGTTCTCACTGTCGCTGTCATAGATCGTGCTGGCCAGCGACGGGTCTACAACACAACACAACAATCAACCCACAGTCGAGCTGAGCACGGCGCCGTAGCCCTGGGGTAGCGACTCCGACTCATTCTCACTGTCGCTGTCATAGATCGTGCTGGCCAGCGACGGGTCTACAACACAACACAACAATCAACCCACAGTCGAGCTGAGCACGGTGCCGTAGCCCTCGGGCAGCGACTCTGACTCGTTCTCACTGTCGCTGTCACAGATCGTGCTGGCCAGCAAAAGGTCTGCAACACAACAATCACAGACAGGTTACGAAGAAATAACCAGTTTTGGTAATGATTAATTATCTGTGATCACTTCCCCAAGTGATGACTATATACACATACATATACATAAGCTGAAATGGCGACCTACCCAGGTAGGTATTTTAAGCCAAGTATGAATGACAGATTAGTGAAGGATGATTGTGGTGCGATCATGTAGTCTTGTTACTGACTAAGGCCGACATATTCCTTAATAGCCCAACAGCCAATGGCAACTAAGGGACCTACATTTTAATGTGGGATCCGAACCACGATTTCGCCTCGGTTAACAATTTACGAACTGGTCTAATTATGAGGATGGTCCCATGAACGAGTAATCAATAGTGCGGACGTTAATCCCCACTAGGGAACACCGCGTCCACAAGCCATCACTCATAACTATCCACAATTCGTGACCTCCAAGTACCTACAATTGACTTCCCTAAACATAATGACAAAAACCTGACTATTAACTAATAAGGAAAGACAAGACCTGGCAAAGACAAACACTTGAAATTCCAGTGGATTTCTCCACCGAGGATCCCCTTATGAAAGCTGAAAGTTGTGGCTTTGGTTAAGAAGGTTAAGAAGAGGAAGACAGAAGGAGGAAGAAGAGAGGGGAAAGGGAAGTTAAAGAGAAAATAGGTTAAATAAGGTGGAAAAACATACAAACATGGTAGGAACAGCCACACGAGAAAGACAGAGAATGAAAATGAAAGAATGATACAGGAAAATTTGATACTGAGGTATGTCACAGGATTGAAGCTGTTGATGGTAGGATAAATTAAAAAATTAAATTCCCCAAGAGGCTTTTAATAAATTTATTCATAGGGAAAGCAAACAAAGTAACAGAAATTAACAAACAAAAGTTTTCTTTAGTATGATTTATAACGTAAGATAAGATAATGATCTTTTTAATCTGTATGAAATGTTTCTTAGACAGTCTATTTTATCAAATCTTTTTGCTAACATTTGTAACACTTGTAATCACAATTTATTTGTTGGACCATTTACAGCCAAGAATAAAATTTTTCCATATTTTTCTCCCAGAAAAAAAATCAAAACAATAATTCCTCAAAATGTAATCTGCTTTGTGGCTGTGCAACACAATAGGAGAATCGACCCTATTTTCCTAAAGAAACACTCACGCTCAGAGTCTTCGATGGCGTCAGGAGGCAGACGCGTGGGTCCTGCGAAGATGGCGACAGTGAAGGGCGTAACCACCGTAGCCGTGCGCGCCAAGCTGAGGCGACCCACCTGGGAATACCAGCAACACATAAACTTTTACATATAAGGATAATTACCCATTAGTTGTAGAAAACTAGCAAAAGTTACGACTAGAAAAGAGTTACAAACTCTTATGGTCTTCTGTGTTGCTTTTCTGCACATCATCACTTCAATGAATCAATTCATTGTCACTTCAATGAAGGCTGAAATTTCAATATTACTATAAATGTCTATGTCTTCAGGAAAATCAAAGTATCCCCTAATGATCTCACAAGAGAAAAAAAATATGTTGCCATATATGTTGTCATCCCAATAAAACCTTCACCAGTAAAACACACCAAAATGGATTGACTAAATACGTCTCACTAATTTGTTTGAGGATGCTTTACATTTCCATGAAGATGGACATCTATGTATAAAACATTTACATAAAAGAAACAATGCACAAGAAAAACATAAAAATATCATAGGGATTGATTTTAGGAACCATAACGGTTTACCTCAAACTCGAAATTGGTCTGAATTTGAGGCCTCCTTTATTAAGTAAGATTAAAAATTTTCAATACCAATTATTTGAGGCCTATTCACCTGGAAATGTTAATCTCGCTGACAAGTTACTAAGGCGATAGCTCAGAGGTAAAGCGCTAGCCCAATGTGTTAAACGTCACTGGATCGAACCCAGCCATGGGCGACTCCTGTTCCATCATGAGTGGTCAACTCTGGCTAAGTGACTTTCACAACTGAATTTGTGGGTTATCCATAAAAAATAAAAAAACCGTAAAAACTGAAAATGTAATTGGGAATTTCTCTCTGAACCTGTGTTTCTTACTCAATATGTCAAACGTCGATGGATCGAACCCAGCCATGGGCGACTCCTGTTCCATAATGAGTGGTCATCTCTTGCTAAGTGACTTTGACAACTGATTTTGAGGGTTATCCATAAAAAATAAAAAAACCGTAAAAACTGAAAATGTAATTGGGAATTTCTCTCTGAACCTGTGTTTCTTACTCAATATGTCAAACGTCGATGGATCGAACCCAGCCATGGGCGACTCCTGTTCCATAATGAGTGGTCATCTCTTGCTAAGTGACTTTGACAACTGATTTTGAGGGTTATCCATACAGAAATAAAAAATCTGAAAACATAATTGAAAATTTCACTTGGGACCTGTGTTTCTCACGTACCTTGCAGAGTTCCTCGTATATGAGCCAGTCGGAGGGCAGGCCACACACCATGGAGGTGTGAGCCGCCGAGACACTCACTCTCACACTCTTGCTCGGCTCACACAGCGTGGACCACGGCTCCACCACCACCTTGTGTTCCTTCCTGTAAGTAGGGACAGCTGAATGGGCTTAAGGTACACTTTGTGCGATATATCTTGGGCTACAGCCTACTCCATTGATGGAACTGTCAAACACTATTTATTTTAAAAGATCTTGGGCAATAAGCAATGTAAAATTTAATTTAAATAGACATTAACTGCAATGTAATTAATTACTTTAATTACAATAAAGTAGAGATGTGCAAGTACTCGAAATTTTAAGTTCGAGTTGTATACTGCATTGAAACTCAAGTTTTTCTTCAAACTAGGAATCGGCGAAGAACACAGAAAATCATGCCGCCCAGATGTGTTATTACCTCCCTTTTATCCTTACCATAAAATACTAGTGTATTTATAGTAAGACTTTCTTATCCAAAACCAAAGCAATAACAACAATTATTAACATTTTTTAGCAGACGACAACTCAGTCCCTTTGCCCCTCCCACGCCCATGTTGCCCCTACACTCACTGTGTCCGCAGCACGTTGTGTTCCCTGTCTACTCTCGCCAGGTTGGGGTACAGTCCCCCGGTCAGTGCCGCCTTCACCACCGCCCAGTTCTCCGAGTTGCTGTTCACATCTCGTATGTCTCCATTGCCGCGGTTCTTCACCAGTCCCAGCGCCCGCAGGCAGCTCAGCACCTGAGGGCCATTGGGAAAACAAAACCAAAATTTGTCCTTGCCCTCTGCCATTTGTTTATGAAGTTGAGAATCTTAAATCAATTATAAATGCTTTTGTAGAATTTAATGATTTTCTTGTTTTAAACAAGATTAGGAACCGTTCAATATAGATTATTTAAGGCCTGGAAATCTTAATCATGCCGATAGGTTACTGAGGCAGTAGCTGAGAGGTAAAATGCTGGCCCAATATGCTAAATGTCGCTGGATCACACCCAGCCATGGGCTTCTCCTGTTAAATCATAAGTGGTCGTCTCTAACTAAGTGACTGCACTGTGGTACCGTGCTGTCTTTAGATCGCCACAGGCCTATTCCAAATGGTGATGGAATTTGAGGGTTTTTCACTAACTTCATTTACGGGTGTTTTAACTTCATTTTATGGGGGTCTGAAATAGATGTAAGTAGACCATGTGACACCTGCACTTGCTACACAAACCTCTATAAGAAGCTCAAGTTATCTCAACATAGTTGCCATTGGCTGTTGGGCTATTAATTAACAGTCCTGTCTAAGGAACATGTCGGCCTTACTCAGTAACAAGACTACAATCACGCCACAATCATCCTTCACTCATCTGTCATTCATACTTGGCTTAAAATACCTACCTGGGTAGGTCGCCATTTCAAAGTAATGTATCTAATGTATCTAATGCTAGATAAACTGCAATCTCGTATCCAAATAACTTAAGAGATATATATGATTTATAAAATTGTGTACATGAGATAAAAATGCATCAAAACCTAATAATGTCTTATTATGTTTTGTTTGTAGAGACCTCAAACAGAAATTCTAGAGTCGGATTTGAAACCATTAATATTCTTTGAATTATACTGTAGTTGTAATTTTTTTTACAAAATCATGATATTGATTATAATTTGTTTCAGCAAAGCTTTATGATTCACACTGTGTTTTTGTACTACCAGAGATTAGATTAAAAAGTGGTTTCAACTGAAGCAGACAATCTTATGGCCAATGTTTCCATATTGCTAGACTAAGATGTACATTATCTGTTATGCAACTGAAAAAAAAACTCTGTAAAAAAATAAGGCAATTAGGACCTATTCTTATCTATTTTAAATGAGATAAAATATCAATCTTCCAGATTAATTTGAATTCAAACCAAAATCATGTACTATAAAATGTAAAGTATGTCTATGTAACTGACCTCGGCTCGGTAGGCAGTCACCAACTCCAGCCGACCGGCGTCCACGCACAACCGCTCGCAGAAACTCTTCTCACTGTTGTTCCACCGCGCCTGCTGCCAGTACTGCCAACCACAAATTTAGTTTAACAGCCATTATTTCATTTAAACACAGTATTAAAGGGGCACCTGCAATGGTACAGTTTTTATTTGAGAATTTGTTGATATATGCTGTAAACTTAAGATATTCTAGAGATCACCTGTTGGTTGAAAATCAATCAGAAAATATTTTGGTGTAGTTTTTAATCATTGCTCCGACGAAACTGTCTGCATTTGTTTACTTGTTTACATTTTGCTGTTGTTATGTAACCAACATGACAACTCAAGTCCATGTTAATTTTTTTATGATTTCAAATTGAGTTTTCTGCAAATCTCAAAAACTATGATACAATTTTACAATGAATACAATTCTATCGGTGTTCTAGAATTTTTTCCTAAAGTAGCCCACAGTCGGAGGAAAAGGGATATTGCCCCCCTGGGGGGGGGGGGGGGAATGGGGGGGCAGTTTAATAATTTCTTCAGTTGAATATATTCTTATATTCCAAATAAGATAAATAATTTAATGTTGGTAGCCAACATAATCAATGGTCTACTAAGGGCGACATGATCGAGTATAAATGTTGCCGATGTTCAAATGCATTTATTAAGATGCATGTTCCTCCAGATTAATTACTTGTTGGGTGTTGCCATACACAATGAATATGGTTGGATATAAACCTGAGGGATCAAGTTGTGTTCATTGGAATATTGGGTATAACATAAAATAACTAAAAAATGAAAGCTATCATTTAGAAAAAGAGTACCTGAAATAGACGTAAGTAAACCATGTGATCACTGAATGTGTTTTCAGCTAGCTTTTTACGTTCAGCAGCAAGGTTTCTTTTCAGTCCAGGCTTTGATGGCACTTTGAATATCTCTCTGAAACAATTTATTCAAAAATGATGTCAGTCTGAGAACTGCCAGGATGAATCAGCTGATTTTGCAGTAAAATTCTCGAATAATAGAATATCACAGCAATCGATGTATTGAATCGAAAGCTTAATCGATTATCTTTCAGGTTTTACAATGGAAAAAACTGAAAACAGTAGTCGTTCATTAAACTGTTTCGATTATCTCAACTTCTGCGAGCCGATCTCGTCGGCAGTTCTCGCGATCTGGTGCGAGCAGCGGGCAGTTCTCGCAATGTAATACAAAGCCGATGTAGTCGACTCTTGGCAGTCAAAGGGTTAAGGTTATTTTTTATATAAGTAGACTTTTATCACAGTACCTAATTTATTCCTATTTATTATAAAATTGTACAAGAAGCCTGGCAAATAAATCTTTAAAGTTACCTTAAGTAAATAAAACTATTTTCCGCCATTCTTTTCAATATCTAGGTCCCAAATACTTCAATCAGCTTCCGCTTCTAATCAAAAATACAAATAATCTTAATACTTTTTGTAAAAGAACATCACTTGGCTATTTTCTCAACAGGACGTAGGATTTCTAAATAGCTTTTTGGTAAATAAATATTTTGTATCTAACTTAAATGCAACCGTTCTATTTAAATTCTTTTTCTTTACTCAATTACAAATATTTTTTCCTTACGTCATTGCAGCAAAAACAGAACCCGCAGATGTTACAGCAGGCAGATAAAATGTTATTTTAATAATGCTAGACTCTATAGTTTTTTAGTTTGTAAGTTATACTGTTTGCAACTGGCCACACAACTTGTTAAAGTGGTCAGTTTAATTTCTCAAATAGTACAATGATTGTATTATATGTTATTTACTGTGGGAAATAAATTCATTTATTCATTCTACTATAGAAATATAACAATAAACATACTGACAGGAAGAAGAAGAAGCTCTTACCCATGGGCGAGGACGCAGGTGATGGTCAACACAGGGTCGAGGCACTTGAGAATGACGGCGAAGATGAGCATCTTGCCGTAGTGAGGGGCGATCGGCATCTCCAGCAGGTACCGGCCCAGGTCTGTCAGGTCTTCCCATGCATCCAGCGCGTCCATGGTCTGGTCAACAATTGAGTTATTCAAATAAAATTCTTAAATAATGCTATTTGTCATATACATAATTATTTATACTTATACTTATTTCTCATTTTAAATTTTTTTAATGCACTCAAAATAGTATAAGGGCCACCTTCACAACAATCTACATATAGTTATAATTTCAACTAGTTCAGTGTTTTCTCATAGACTGCATCAGTGTTCCCAAACCCCATCATATTTAAATCAAGCTCTCTGATTGGTCACTGACTGACCACATGACCGACTTTTTGCTTCACACTTGGGCTGAGTCTGTTAGTAAGAGGACTCAAACATGCCTTTCTCTTAATAATTTTAATAATTATCACAACTGATTCTTTTATTATGAAATGTATCTTATAAACAAAGAAATCAATAAAAGTGAACTATTTAACAGTTTATTGGTGGACAGTGAATTAAATTCTTTCTTTTAAGGATTTTCAGGAAATATCAGAGGGGGCCCCCAGTCTACCTAGACTCCGGTTAATAGTGAATGTTAGTGTCTCCAATTTATTAAAGAAAAAAGCTATACAGTCCACTCAATCTAGCAAATTCTACACACTATTTTTTAGAATGAGAATAATTTCTCATATTTGAAACTGTAATGCACTCACAGCTTCGTTTGCATTTACAACTTTTGGTCTATTTCACTCTAAATAAATTTTCTTGTTTAGAAAAGGAACAGAATGCAGCTAGGTTACCTGAATTCTGACCCTTTCCTGAACAAAATCCCACTCAGCCTAAGTATTTTTACTTCGGCAGTGTTTCTGAAAACTAAATAAATGTTCTTCACTCCTTGTTTTGATCCAATAAAACCTAAGTGATAGCCAATGTGGTTTGATTCTGGAACATTTTTCATCAATGTAAAAAGTAAACAAATTAAATCAAAATAAATTTACCTTGAGAAGTTGAACAGCGTTTCTCGTGACCAGAGGTGACGGAGGCTCGATGGCTCTGGCCAGGAAGTCAGCGATTGGACTGTTGGGCGGAGCTAGCAGCTTTGTGTTCAAACACAGCTCCTGTAATTTTATTTACTTCCTTTTATAATTTTATCGATTGATCATTTTATAACATACATTCTAATTAGACTTGGTTTCCATAATGAATAGTACAGTGGGCAGTACCAGGAAGAAAGAAAATAAATAAAAGAATTATTGGTATATGAATTATGAATGATACAGTACAGTTCCTCTTATAAAAAACCATTATAGTGCCTTTCAACTGAGCGTCGCTTTTACTGGTCATACTCCAAGAAAGTAACTTTTTTTAACAGGCTTATTTTTATCAATGTGTTGGTTTACCTGGCCAAGATCGGCAGAATTATACATCGACAAATCCCAGGGGAAATGTTTGAGGGAAATAATATAAAAATTTAAAATTTTGATGTAATATCTGTATTGACTTATACTATGAATTAGACCTGTAATTTTATGAGCTCTAGAGCCTGTTAGTTTAACTGACAGATTCATTATCCTATCAGGTCTTGGTCCTGAGGTAGCTGGGTAGCAGGAAGTCTGCAAATAATTTGGGTATGAAGTGAGGTCTCCTCTACTTCATAATAATTCAAATTTAATGATTTGAAATTTTTAGCATAGTTTGAGATTGGTGACAATACTGATGACAAAACTAACTATTTTAAGATGCCAAGAATAAATAACTAATTTTTACTATTGGCTTAATCAATAATTACTATGAATTAATTTTTCCCTTCCATTTACAGAATGGTTGATTGATAACAAGTGTTTTTAAAAGACCAAGTAGTCAATTGGATTTTTTTCTCATCTATATTTAGTTGTAACTAGTGGCTTGAAGGAACTAAAGCGCCTAATAAGGGAAAATTTAAAAATCCTTATTTCTTATAGTACAAAATAACTTCATAGCAAATTGGCTTTTAAATCTACTATCTAGCACATGGCTTTTAATCAAGCATCAGTATCAGAATTTTTTTTTATGTAACTAAACCAGATGTTTTTAGTTGCAAACACTTTTTAAATAGCAGATATTTTACGTTATTTGTCGTTTTCTGGTGAATTGCAAGCTATTTTAGAATTTTTCCTGCCATCATGGAATAGAGACCTTTAATTTAAGCCCTCTCCCATCTTTCTACCACTTGCCAGACACCCACGATTGTGAGGCAAAGAATCGCCTTACAAAATTAAATATATGATTTGAGAACCAATTTAAGGTGTATTATTAAATTGCAAACAAGACTAAGGAGTAATAAAAGTATTTTTTAAGATAAAAAAAAAATACTTGAAAAATCCTAATTATTAGGTCTAAAAAAGTGATAGTGAAACCAATCACATCTGCAGCTGGCAGTTCTTGCGATGTAATACAAAGCTGATGTAGTCGGCTCTTACAGAAGTGAAAAATTGTCTCATGTCAAACATTTTCAGTTTTGAGTTTTTAGAATTCTGAAATTCACGTTCAATGGTTCACAATTTGCCAAACAACCATACTTGCATCAAGACGCAGACACATACCTGCAGGGGCTCGCGCAGTATGGCGGGCGTCGGGGCCGGAGCGAGGGCTCGGTAGCGAGCGCTGCTGAACAGATGGAAGCAGACGCCCGGCTGTGTGCGGCCCGCCCGCCCCCGCCTCTGCCGCACCGTCGCCATGGACACCCACTCACACCGCGTCGTGTACATGTTGGTCAGGGGACTGTACCTTCGCTGCAACACACCCTCAGTGTCAGTTTAGTAGGTTTACTGCTGCTGTGGCGGATACGCAAGTCACAATGATGATATGATATTAGTAACAAGCATGGTCATACCCCAGTTCGCTGTAGACTCATCATATAGGTATCTCTCGTTTGTTTTCTTTACGTTGATACCAATGGAATTTTGCAAGAAAAGGAACAAAAACACTTCAAGGTTTCAGCACACAATGACATGGCACGGCGCAGAGAAAAATTTCCTTCAGCTTCTCTAGGGAGACCCGAGTACACCTAAACATCATGTCCAAGTACGCGGAGCGGCATGGAAAAGGAAATTTAACTCAACCCATGTGGCTTTCGGTGGAAGTGCGGGAATACAGTTAAATCCTGAGTCCTTTTCAGAGAAGGCGCACACCCCCCACACACATGTGTAACCCAACACAGGCGCGGCGCCATGAGAGGAAAAATTTCGCTTCAAATTCTCAGTGCCGAATTTGAGAAGTTTTTTTCAGTGCCGCATCGTGCCTCCGTCGTGCCTGATTGTTTAGGTGTGCTTCAGCCCATAAGATAACATGGCTAAGATTCTTTACAAAATTCTTCCTTGGCGCCACACCTCCGCTGAGTTGCTTAGGTGTGCGCCAAGCTTGAAAAAGAAAGAACTCCAAACCCCGAAAATAATTGTCATGAATGTACTAGAGATAGAAGAGAACTGTTTGTGGTGTTACGTGTTCGAAGTTCTAACGTTAGACCATCGCAATGAAGTGCTATATAGCAGATTTGTCCTTTTGAGCACAAAGTAAATAACTTAAATCCTTTTGTTTTCAACTCCCAAATCAATCATGATACAGCAGTGAATTTTTACCTCTTTGGCTACAAATTAAAATATATCAGTGTATCATGGTAAGTGTGACAGTTTACAGTTATACTATTGAAAAATAAAATTCAGTGAATGTGTGCAGACTTGATTTGCTTACTGATTCTTATTTCCAACTTATGTACATTTGTTTCTTTGGTATAAATTAACTAGCAGACATAATTAAACATATTTGATTAAAATTAAAACCCTTACCTCTCTAACTTTTCCAGAGTTGATGACAAAGACCAGGTCGTCAATGGTGAGGCTGGTTTCTCCCATGCTCGTTGACAAAATTACTTTCCTCTGGCCTGAAGGAACAGGTTGGAATATCTTCTTTTGATCTTGTGCCTGAGACAAAATGCTGCATTATTGCTGACATTTAAAAGTTTTTTTTGCATAATTTCTAAATTGTTACAAAAAAGTGAATCTACATGGTTTTAAAGTGTAATACTTTCATTACAGGCCTAAAATGTTCACTAAAAAAAGAGTAAGGAGAACATTGATGTGAAATTTTGTTTTGCATTTTAATCATGAGTTGTTTTGTAAACCAATTTTTTTTCAAGATTTGAATCAATGACGATTTTTTAAGAGAAAAGGCATGATATGTGCTGATATAACAACAGGAAAAGTAATGTAAGTAAACAAAAATCCAAGAGTTAAGATTATTTTTATCTTTTACAGCATGGCCTAAGTTAATGACAATATATGTTGTACCATATAGGTTTTAGGACTAAACGTACCTGAATTTTAGAATGCAATATGAAAACTACAATTTTTCCATGTTCATTGAACTTTTTTTCATCGGCAAGGATTCTTTCTCTCACTGACAATATGTGTTCGTATGCAGGCAGGAAAATCAAAACAGCACCTGAAATAAATCAACCAGTCTTGGCTAGAGACAAGTTAATTTTACTTTAAATTAACTACTTTAAATTATTCGTGAACTTTAAAACATCAGTCACGTTTCTCAATTAAACTGTCAATAAACCTTTTTACTTTTAAATAGTTGCTATTTGTAGAAGACTTCTTCAGAGTGAACTCCCCAATCATTCACCCCATAACTCAGATAAATGATACATAAAAAATTAAGTTTTTCCATTTTATGTATGACTTTAAGCTGACTTAAATATTTTTTAGTTGGGCCTGATTTTTGTAAGACAAAATGTTTTTATACCTAAACTTTCAATAAGTCAACGATTTAATTTGCTGAAGACAATATTTTTTTGTTTTACGCAGTAAAGGCAGAAAAATAGTTTAACTCTAAACAATATATGGTACCTTTCTTTCCAGACTCATGAATGTTATGCAAAATGTGAACAATAAGATCCACATCTACTTGTTCCCCGTCATAACATCTCTCATATGCTTCCACCAGCAACTTTGATTCTTCAGGCATTTCAACTTCTACGTCCGTTTTCAATGGTTCATGTTCATTAATTATCCTGAAAAATATATTTTTGTTACACAGACCAAAATTCAAAATATATGGCAGTTAGTTGGTTCTTTTTTCCTACTAAAACAAAACAAATCTTAACTTAGAAGTCAAATTAAAATCTTGTGCCTGTAAATACATGAAAATAACAAATACTTTGAGTCTATATTCTGACTTGGTTTTTCAGCAATGGGTTGCAATGGGCAACTGGAGTAGTACAGGGCTTTACTGACTCACCATTAAATGTCTCTGGTAGGCAGTTCTGGAGAACCTACATGGTGTAGTACATTCCGTGCCTCCTAGATAGCGTTGCGACAGCTTTTTAAATCCTCTGTCAATTTCGTTGATCTGATCGGATCAGGATTGTTTCAATTCAACATTTCTCATTATCATTAATGATCTAATATTGTTCAACAAACCTAATACATCATAGTTCTTGAGGTAATCTTAGTTCTCGAGTGCCAAAAAATGTTGTAAAAAACATTTACTGGTATATAGCATTATTACCATAAGTTCTAATTTTCTTTGCCACCGACCCGAGTGGGCGACAAAGCAAAATTAACCAATATTCCCTAAAAATATCAATACCGACCCGGTCATCAATTTTTTTTGCATGTAATCATATTTATTTTGTTGAAAGTCATCATAACTAACCTCAAACAGTGAGGATCAAAGCGTTTAACAACTCGAATGACTGAAATTTCACCTGAAAATGTAAGTGGCACTATGGAAATCAGACCAAAAATAGTCATGAAAGTAAACGAGTACATTAGAACCTCGATCAACTGTCACTCTTTTAACCGTCATTCTCTGTTATCCGTCACCGCTACTGTTCTTTTCATGTGTCATGACAGACGCTGTAAAACAGTAATCAAATATAGATTACACTATAGCATTTAAGTTTTACTCTTGTATGTATATAATTTAATCACAAATATGTATTATCCACTTATGAAAAGTATAATTTCTTCCAAAACCTTATTAATCTACACTTATTGTACAGGTTTATAATGTAATTTCTATTATCCGTCTATTCTCTTAACCATCACACTCTCGGTCCCAAGGGTAACGGTAACAGAGGTTCCACTGTAAAAGGAATTCTACCAAACTAGGATCACACGACAGCTTACAAGTAAGCGGTGAGCAGGTCGGCGATGTCCGCGTGGTCGTTGGCGGCGGCCCAGTCCAGCGCGGAGCGGCCGCAGGTGAAGTCGCGCACACTCACGCGCGCACCAAGCGCCAGCAGCAGTTCCGCCGCGTCCTGCGCGCCGCGCGCCGCTGCCGCCATCAGTGCCGTCACCCCCGTCTCCAGGTGCTGCCGACACATCCCAACTCATTACAGGGTGTATAAAAGAACCCCGGGATTTTAAAATTTCATATTTTAATACAGCGGAACCTGCCTAATTCGAACTTCTATAATTCGAGATCTTCTTTAATTCAAATATTTCTTCCGGTCCCTAGCATTTCATATACAATCTATGCTAAATAATCGTGGTTAATTCAAATTATATTTTGGATAATTTGAAGTTATATACGAAAAAAGACAATTGAAAGTCATACCGAACCACTTTGTATCATTGGAATCCCCTTAGCGCAGGCCATATTGTGAAGGTCATCGGACCCACCCGCACCCCTGGCCGACTTTATTGTTTGGCCGACGTGACTCATACCTACGGCTTGGCTTCTTTTCAAGGTCATTGCCCAACCCCTCCCACCACCCTATTGTTGTACTTCACTTGTCACAGCTCGTAACAGTGTCATTCCTTACACCTTGTGGTAAAAACATAAGATCTATTGCTTAACGTATTAGTCCAGTAGCAAACTATGTTCTTTTTATTAGCTCTGATTTTTACCAATTATGTATGTATCCATGAACGTGCTGTGTTCCTGTTTCATGTAGTACAGTACTGTATTTTATAACACGTTGTAACATTTCTTCTGTATTACAATAATCATTTATTGTCGGCTACTTGATGGAATGTATTGTAAAACGTAAATTAAAGTTATTCCCCATAAAGGTTTTATGCGGGTGTGTTTTATTGTTTTCAGGCCAAACTTTTTTAGTTGAAATTTTTGGATAATTCGAATTTTTTTATCAGTCCCTTGAGGTTCGAATTATCCAAGTTCCACTGTACCTGGAGAAGAAAGCAAAATGTATTTAATTTATCTGAAACAAATAGCTCATCAAGTTTTACTCATAAAAATTGGGAATGTTTTCGTCAAGAGGGGGCAGCGCTGCAGAGCGTTAACCTTGAAACAACGTAACGTGGCTGTCTGGATTGCCGCGATGTGACGATACCGTGGCAAAAGGCTCAATGTGTTATCTGGCTAATAGAAACTAAATCTCTTGTTACTGTACAAAGAAACTTTCGAAAATTCGTGATGTTGACCATCTCAGGCAACGAATAATCAATTCTGTGGCAACCATCGCCCAAGATATGTTGGCTAGGACATGGGAAGAGGTGGAATATCGTTACGATGTGTGCCACGCCACTCTGAGGGCTCTTTTGAATTTTATTAAATTGCTAAAAAAACTTGAAAATGCAACCTTTCCAATCATGTATTAAACAATTATATAAGTTTTTCCCTTCATTAAAATATTTTGCCTCAAAACATTTGGAGTTCTTTTATAGACACCTTGTATTTGTTCTAATATTGGTGATCATGTGGCAAAGAAAGGATCTAAGAAGAGAGGATGTTATGGTGGTATAGAATGGAAAAAGGTACAAGAGGGAAAAAGCCCACTTTTTGAGTAACAGATTCAATGACACTGAGAATTTTGAAATGTATACATTTTGTTACAACATTCAACTGGGATTCTAAGTCACCTTTTCACAGTCAAACAAACTATTGTCTAGAAAGAAAAGAAAGATGGAGAGACCACGAGAATCACATTAAACCAAGCCAACCAAGACAACCAACCAAGCCTTGGGAACTTATTTGTTGAAAAGTCTTGTCTTGAACAGCCTGATTTGTTTCATGCAAAATCTAGTTTCAATGGGTAGGTAGAAAAAGACTTTCATGTAATTCCAAAATAGATAATGCTCTCCTTTTGGGCTGGTTATTCACTTATTCATTTTATTGTGGAATACTTTAATTCCATCTAATGGAATCTAATTGTAATGGTACAATAATTACATCTGGTTGCAATTATCGGCATACCTGGTAGTCGACAGATATGTTCTCGGTGACGATCAGCTGTAGGAGTTGGGAGAAGGCTTGTTCCGAGCCAGTCGCCCAAGCCACGCCCAAACATTGGTCCATTTCTTGTTTCACAAATCCCTCTAGTTCAACCTTTTCTTGGCCTGCCTGCATAGAAGAAATGATATTCAGAAATGGAAAACGTCATAGTCACGCACAAGTTCTTGTATTGATCTATTATTTATAATTAAACATTTTGCTATCTACCTTTTAAGGAAAACAAAAGACACGAGACTCTATCATCCTACCTTCATCCTGGTGTATTTCAGGTTTATCGAAATTACCTTAGCAAAATCATAATATATACAGAAGATTGTGATCTTGCTGACATTGCATAAAGAGAAATACGCGAGATTAATACGCAAGGGGTATTCTTTTTGGAGTCTTAACTCGATAACGGCTGAACTGATTTAAATGTTCCAGGTTTAAAAATATGTAATAGCATATTTACATATTTTTACTTTTTAGTAACATATTTAAAAATGTGTTACTAAAAATTATATAGTACACACCACCAATGCATCAAAATTCCCGCGCTGGTCGGGATGAGCGTGCGCGAACTGTAGTATAACGTAGTCATTCACCCACCTCGGTGTTGTGCTGGCCCAGGATTGGGGTGGGGGGGAGGGAGGCCGACGGGGCCGCGGCCACAGACGCCGTCCAAGCCTCCAGGTCCGTCTTGTTCTGCCGCACTCGCTCCAGCAGCCTCTTCATCCGAGCCATCTCCTTCGTCATGTACCCAGTCCTGGAGGAGGAAGTATGGAAAACCGTGTCAAGTGCTAAAAAGCAGTGTATAAACAAAGTAGTAAGAACTATTTGACATTGGTTTTATTTAACAATAAAACCATCATGTTATTGGTTTCCAATAGACAAACAAAAGATTGTGAAAATGTTTTATAAAATAAGCAGTGAACGTTCGCATAGTCCTCCAGGAGTATACATGTTAGTAATGTTTGGGTAAATTAATCGACAATTACTAAGTAGCATGCTCGAGTACTATGAATAAAATGATAGTTTGATTACAAGTGTCATTCTCTTATTCTATTTATAATTTTTAGTTAAACTGACAAAGGTTGTTCAAATTTCAAGAACTGACCATAATTCATTTTGTTCAATTTCGTTTTACTTCTTGATTTAAATTACTTACTTTTTCAGGATATCTTCGAGAAACAATTCCTGTACCTCATAGAGCCTGTTTGTCACTGAAATGGAACAAATATGGAATTAGATTACTATATATGAAATAAAATTACAAAATTAAAATATTTTTTTACTGTAACAAAAGAACAAAGTTAATTGTAGATCTGTTTTGTGAGAGTATGTGGGAGAGCAAGTCTTAGTTCTTTTAAATTTGGTTTACAAAAGGTGAGTTTATTTAAAGTGTGAACATAATAAATTTCAATGCCAAATATCTTAGATATTATGATAAACGAAATCCAAGTAATTTAATTTTGTACAAAGCCCAAAAAAGTCAATCTGGGGAGAATATTGAGTATTAAGTTAAATTTTATAAACACATGGAACCAAGGCAAAACATCTTTGATAAAAATATGTGAACCTGGTTCATCTGAAATGTGTTATCACCTTTCTCATCTCTAGTCCTCGCTGTGTTGAAACAACAGTGATGAAACGCTCGCTCAAGTGATGAAACGAGTGTCTTATGTGACAGTAGTGTAGCACCCATTTGTCTCATGATTACAAAGGACCCTTGTTTAGATTTTGTGACTACGTAAAAAACAAATTACACTAGAACACCAGGCCATACTATTTTGATGTTACAATAAAAAATTGTCAACAATACCTTTCTTTAGACATCTTAGATAAAAAATCTATAATCAATTATGTATTAACCCCTTAACCGCGGAGTGAGTCGCGCGCCGTGGTTTAAGTGGCACGGTGTTTAATTACACGATCAACACCAACACGCGGGGTTTTCGTTTCATCGCGATGAACGCAATACTGCAGAACTCGTGACGTGGACGTAGTTCCAGGAAAATCCACCAGAATGCAGCACCAAACGGTCTACCACTCGTCAGGATCAACTGTACAGTCGGAGAATGGAAAAAAACCTAGCAGAACAGTTGTACCAACATAAATCAGCTAAGAACGTCAAATCTGAGTATACTCGAGCGTGGCGGAAGCGCATACAGAATACTACCACGACTTAACTTGTGCAAGGCAGTTAAGGGGTTAAAAATACATCATTCTAAATTGATAGAGCCTTCCAAAGTATATTTTTCCAAAACATACTACAAACATACTAGAAATTCCACGGTTCCAAAACGTACAGTCCGTTACCCACCGGTAATGATGGGACACACGTTGCCCGAGATGACCGGGCAGTTGGTGAAGTACTTGGTGAACATATTGACGTCAAGTGTGGCCGACATGAGGATGAGCTTGAGCCCGCGGTACTTGGCGAGCGCGTCCCGCAGCACAATCAGCATGTAGTCGCTGATGCGGTCGCGCTCGTGTATCTCGTCGACCACGACGTGCGTGACGGTCGCGAGGAGGGAGTCCCCGATCAGCAGCGTCCGCAGCAGCATCGTGTATGTGGTGTACATCAGCGCGGTGATTGACGACAGCCTAGAACAGATCGAGATAGGTAGGAATGTTATTTCAACACTTACACGATTATGACTTCAACAACATTTTTTTTGTGCAGTTTGTTAAGCTTTGAAATTGTATTACAACAGAGTAATTTATTCTTTGATGTACTTTTTCCCTACATGAAGCGATGCTCTCGTCAGAAGTAACCCTGTAAATTTCTAGGATGAACCTGAAAAAAGTATTTAGCTTATGGTAGAAATGCTTGGCAAGCTGGTTTTAGCATTTGCAATCCCTCACCTAAAGTGGTACTTCACAGCTTCCCTAAATAAATAAACATTTATAGGGACAAAACTCGACTTTTTCGTGATGGAATTTATGTAGTTCAGCGCTCCACTTGTGGGAAGACACTCCAGGCTCCAGGAGTTTCCGCGGAAGCTGACTGATGGAACAGATGCAATGGAAAAACGAAACTTTTACTAGCTCTTGTAAAACATTCTGAAAACCCTAGGATGTTCGATGTCAATGTTTGTTTTATTCTTATGAATGGCGTCATAACAATGAGAGCACTTAACTAGTGACGAGTTCAAAAATAAATATACTACGATAATTTAGACAAGTGATACCAAATAAGGAAGGAAAGTAGAAACTCCTCACCAAAACTGTCATGCAAAAATACAAACTCCCTCCACCCAATGTACCTGCACTCCGCGTGGACCTGGTAGCCCACCACGCCACCGACGGGCTCGCCCCTCTCCGCGGCGACCCGCTCGCTGACGGCCATCGCGGAGACGCGCCGCGGCATGCTGCAGATCACCCGGCAGCCTCGGCCGGTCTTCTCCGCATGCTCCAGGATAAACTGTGGCACCTACGATACAACCGAGTGTTCAAATAATATTGGTTTGATACCATTACTTTGGTTTGTATCGTTAAAACATAATTTAAAGAGAATAGGCCTACAATTGATTACTACAAAACTAATACAGGGTGTTTCTTTTTAAACGCAACCTAAAACTTTATTTTATCAGTGAAGGGTTATTAACCACCAAGATCTCTGGATTTCTCGCCACTATATTATTTCCTTTGGGGATACGAATAAAGTAAGGCCTACGAAAACAACTTACAGGATATTCAGTGCCTCAAAACAAACATTACAAATTTAATGCAAGAAATTCAAAGAGGTACATTGCAAAACGTGTTCAGGAATTTGATGGAGAGAGCACAACTTTATACAAATGCCAATGGCAGATTGCTTGAACACATAATGTAAACTAAACTTGATCAAACTTAAATGATAGGTTGAATAAAATGTAAAGATAAACAAAACAACACTCAATGACATATTCCTCACTAATATGTGCCCAATCTTAAAAATGGGTTGCGTTAAAAAAAAAAAAAAAAAAAAAAAAACGCCCTGTACAGGATGTTTAAATATGTGGCTTATTTGAGTTTTAGAGGATAACTGAGCACAGACTAACTTGAAATCAACTACTCACTCAAGTTGAACTAGCCTAATTTGGTTTTTAAACAATATCTCCTACGAATATATTGGTACTTTTAATGCACGATATTGGAGGATGCAATTATTAATACTCTGTGTGGCTTTTACTCAATGGTATCAGCTTGTTCTTTTTCCATTCTTTCTGCACAAAGTTACTTGTTCATGGAGCAGCTGTTGATATTATATTTTTTGGCATTTGTTACAGTAAAACCCCTCATATCCGGCCTCGTTTTTACCGGTCCTCGGTTTATTCGGCCGCTTGTCAGAAGCCTACATCAAAACATGTTTCTCACGCTTACTGACGCACATTCCTCCTGATTATCTCTCGGATATCAATCTGTTTACGTTTTAATATCTCTATATTTATTCATGGCTCCAGTTTACTTCCAAAAACAGAATAATTTAAGCTAATGCGAACGTGAACTGGTACATTCAGCAAGACTCGTCCACATCACTCTCACCACATGCGGCGAAGTGCTCGCCGAATGTTTTGGCAAGTAGTATCCAATCTAATTCGGCGATAGTGAACTTGAGCCAATAATTCGCACTGCTATGAGTGCTACATGTACTGTACTCAGTTGAGCTAGTAACTTCTAAACTGTTGTTTAGTATATTGTATTCAGTGCGGTTATTAATTGTTTCGTTTGGTCAAGTTTCGTAGTAGGCCTATGGCAGGCATTCATATGAAAGCTGTGAGGGTACCGAATAGGGAAATGATTTCATTAATTCAAAACCATGGGTGAAACAAGATCAATTAATTATTCCTCTAAGTGATGTGTGGTGTTGGTTTTACCAACATGTGTACTTTTAAAATCATCCAAAAAGGCGATTTCAAGCTCTACTTTGGACTTAATTCACTAGCTAAATTATTCCTTCGGTATAGATTATCGTTTTCATAATGGGTTGGATTATCCGGCCAAATCGTTATCCGGCCTGGGCTCGGTCCCGTGGAGGCTGGATATGAGGGGTTCTACTGTAGGCTACTCAAAAACTAACAATAGAACCCATTAGGCCTAATGTTACAATTTTTTTACTTTCAAAATAATTTTTCTCAAAAAAATTGTAATTCTACATGAAATGCAATTTTACTTAGGTGAACTTAAAAAGCCAAATTTCATTAAATTAAAACTTCATTAAAATCATTTCAGCCATTTTTGTAGTAGGAAATATATATATCAGGGTAGTCAAACAAACTCACTAATCAAATTCACAGTTTATTACAGTTTCTCAAGTTCGATAAGTTTAAAATTTCATGGTCAATAAATTAATATTTAAACATAGATTCCAACAATATAGATCAAACAACATAATGAACCGGCCACAAGAATGTTCTTTTGTTCTTTATCATTTATACCTAAATTATTTTTCAAAGCAACATTCTACTGATACATTTCCCAAACTTCTGTGACCAAATCCACATTCTACTTTGCGTCTCATACCTGAGTAGACTTTCCGCACCCAGTTTCGCCCACAACGATGACCACAGACTGGGTGCTGATGGCCTGAGTGATCTGGTCCCTGGTCTGCCATATCGGCAGAGTCTTGCGGAACTGATGCAGATCTGAGGCAACGGGCGCGGGTGGCACGCTGGGAATTCCGTTGTTGAGTCGCGCCTGGTTCTTGAATGCTTCTCTCACTATGAAATTAGATGCAATATTGTTATGCAGTAGAGAGTCAAAAACTAAAGGCAATGTTGACCCTGTCAGGTTTGGGGAATGTCGAGTTTTCCGGAATACATTCTATATGGATGAAGGAAACTCAAGAAAAGCTTTAAATTGTATTTTTGTTTATACTTAGGCACATTTATGGCTTGAAAGGTGTAATTAAATTCAAAATTACAACAAAACACAATCAATCACTTGAAAATGGAAATGGATAAAAACTATATTGTTCTTAACGCAATCATTTACACAATTAAAGCAAAAACGAAGGTGCAGAATCATCCAGAGTGTCGAGTTACTGAAGGCGAGTTTATGAGACTCTACTGTATTGGTGAAGCAAGTAAAAATACTACATTGTTTCAACGAACATCTACAGTGTTATTACAATAGAACCCCTCATATCCGGCCTCGGATTTACCGGTCCTCGGTTTATCCGGCCGCTTCCTGGAAGTAAATACTAAAATATATTTCCCACGGCTTACATACGCGTAGACGCACGCGATAACTCGTCGCGATTTGAATGCTCTCACGGTACATCTGTTTACATCTGTCACATTGTATTTTTATGAAAATAACTTAGTTGAGATAGTAACCTGTGAGCTGAAAATTATTGACTTTTAAGGCCTAATAATCTTAATTTCTTACCGACTTATTGTAAGAAATTTTTTACATTCATCTTTATTTAACATCAATATGAGTTTTCTTTATTCATAATGTACCACAATTATAATGAAGCCTACAGTACTGTAATATTTTTGTGAACTATTATTCCGTAATTTAATTTTGTTTTACAGTAAATAATTTTCTATTGGTTTTACAAAGTATGTGTACTTAATAACCCTAAAGACGAGTATTTTACATTACTTACGACTTCATTTATCAGTTACGTAAGATTAAATTGGTGCAAACGGCCGTAATTATAGTAGGTTGGTTTATCCGGCCAAATCGTTATCCGGCCACGGCTCGGTCCCGAGGTGGCCGGATATGAGGGGTTCTACTGTATCTCAATTTGTGTTTTGTATAGATTCCTTATTTTTAAAAAAATATCAATTAACATATATCAATGTTAAGACTATTTGACTGGATTTTGTATAAGAAGGCAGTTCAATAATTGCCAGTCTAGGGCCAATGATCAGTACCTGAAGCATCAGGTGGGAAAGAACGATCTCGCTCCGTGATGGGCAGGAGCTCCTGCCGCTCCTTGGGTCCGACTGGGAACGACGCCACGAGCGACAGCGCCGCCTGTCGAGCGGGTCTCACCAGCGAGATCAGGGCATCCGCTTGTATGATGGTCGACTCTTCCCGCTTGTAAACTGTCACCGCCCTGGTCAAGCCCTTCCTGTAATATTTGTATCTATAGTACAAACTAGAGAGCACAGCTTGGCTAGCAACAAGGTTTAGCAATAATTTTTTCAAACACTTAGGCTACAATACACCCTATATTATCCAGATTAATGTGGCGGTCTCCTGATCCGGATCCAGCCAATCTTGTAGCACTATTGCTGCAGACAAATGTCGTCTACATTGCGTAAAAATGAGTCTCTCCATCAAACATTAGATCAAAACAAATTTTACATTCAGCTTTCTAATTTCAGAGATAAAATATTCTCCCAAGGTTTAGATTGTCACAAAAACTACAATGTTTACAGGCTACTAAATAGCCTGCTAAATGTTGGCCTACTAAATGTTTGTTACTAAATAGATTTCCTGTTACAGGAATAACGATAATTCACATGCACATTATGAGGTAATCTGAGGAGTACTGTATTTTAAATAGGTATCTAAAAGACAGCATCAAATCTTGCATTCAACATAATAGTTCATGTTTAACACATGGAAACCTAAGTGACAAGCTATGAGTTAAAGACAAACTACAAACGTAAATCATAAGTCTTACCCTCTACTTTTAGACTTCAATCCAAGTTCTTTGGCTTTGGCATGCACATATGCCCTCTCACAAGATTCAAATGAGGATGGATACTCATGCTCTGTAACATCAAGAGAAAAAAATTGAACCGATATGTTTGCATGTAGCACATAGTCTGTGACATTGACATGTTTACATTTAAGTAAGTCATAAGCTTATCAGATATATTTCACATCTTCATATCAAATTTTTATAAAATTAGTTACCGTACCCTCAATCTTGACTGCTTTAAAAATTACACATTCTTACGAAAATGATATATACAGTAGGCTAAGTTATATTAATCCAAGTAAAAAAAATGTAATTTTTTTCCTAATTCAAGAAGGTATCATTAGAACTCTTCAAAATGTAAGTGCTTAAGCCTATAGCCTCCTACCCATAATAGAAATAAGGAATTAGGCTAGTGTGCAAGAATACTAATTTGTAAAAATAGTGCATAATATAGGCTATTGTTGGCTGGCTATTGTAGGGCTGGATCAGAAATCGGGAGTTTTTCAGGGAATTTAATATGATCTTAATTGCAGCATTAACTTTTGTCCAGACTGCAATTTTCCGTTCCAAAATAGTTCGGCCGCTACTGAAGGCATTGGCTACAGTTGCGCCAACACTACAACTTCCAGTTTTGCAAAGATGTAAAATTTGAAGGAATAGTCCCCATCCCCTAAAAAACCTTATTTCTGCGGAGTCCCATATTTGGACAGGTTATGAGGTGTGGGATGAATAGTGAACTATAACGCTAACCCTTTGGGTCCCAAGTTTATTTTATTCATCCAGATTTAAGTAATGTTAAAATGTTTATTTAGTTTACATTTTTTGTCGTCCATATTAGGCCCTAAGTTAATTGCCCACATTTATTGACAGTACAGTGGAACCTCTGTTAACCGTCACCCTTGGGAGCGAGAGTGTGATGGTTAAGAGAATTGACGGATGACAGAAATTTCATTCACAACCTGTACAATAAGTGTAAGTAACTTAACTTATATTTAAAAGGTTTTGGAAGAAACTATACTTTATTTTATAAGTGGATAATACATATTTTTAATTTAATTACATACATACCAGAATAAAACTGAAATGCCACAGTGCAAGCTATGCTTGATTACTGTTTTTATGGCGTCTATCACGACACATTTAAAAGAACAGGAGCGGTGATGGATAACAGAGAGCGACGGGTAAAAGAGTGATGGTTGATCGAGGTTATACTGTATAACTAATTAAAATTCATAATATAAACATGCCCCCCCTGAATACCAGGTAAAAAATGAAGCAAAACAGGTGTCCACTGCAACCCCTAATAACTTAGGCCTAAATGTATAATTCCCATAATCTTCCAATCAAGCCAGTCAACGTTTGAGTGGAACCCCCCACCAACTTCACCACAGAATTGCAAACCTATGGGCTTGAATCGAACCCGTGCCGCTCCGAAAGTCTTCAGCATTAGCTTATCAGTCAATGCCTTCGATCTCTCGGCCATGATACAACCAGTCAGACGGAAAAACTTCAGACACCTACAGCCTGCAGCTGACTCTAGTGGTGGTTCAGTGAGCTACTTGAGTAAGTATTCAACAATCACCACCAGAGTAGGTTAGCAGCGGGGCTAGAGCATGGACGATGTGAACTGTCGATACATTATTGCTTGAGGCTCAAAGGGTTATCACATTCGCTGCGTACCACATACCAGTATGTGGTCCGCGTTGTGACCCGAGTGCGGGCCACATACCGGAGTGTGGTTGCACCATTCACAAGGATTCAACTTACTATGCCCCAGCACTTAGCTCGGGAACGTTGATTCGCTGCTCGCATGTGGTTCGGAATACCTGCTTTTCGGTGGTGTACTTTGTTGTATATACCTATATGTATATATGTGGTGTATGTACCTATGTGTACCACAGCACATGAAGTACATATTAGTAGTTTATGCAACGATTGTATAATGCATGCCTTTAAGCCATGAGTGAGATGTAAGTTAGAACACGAGCGAAGCGAGTGTTCTAAATATCTCACGAGTGGCTTAAAGGCATAATACAATCGTTGCATACACTATTTTATCTACGACCAACAATGTACGACAAAATTTCCCCCGAAGTTAAACAAAACTTACTAATGATGGAATAGGTCAACTAAAATTTGAGGTTAGGCAAATAAGCAGACTGAGCCATGAATCGTTGTGGAACAATCAGCTGATGGGATAAGTAAACTCAAACATGAATCGTAATGCAACAATCAGCTGATGTGCGAATTGCGTAATTGTTATTATGACACTACTTCCGTCAAATGCCGAGCTCTCATTGGTCGAGAACCAGTACTCTAAAGTGACTCCAGTACTCTAAAGTCGTCATTAGAGTACTGCTTGGTTTTTGGTGTTTTAATGTATATCATTATAATGTTTATTGTAATACCATAATTCAGTGGCGGATCCAGAGGGGGGGCGAGGGGGGCGATCGCCCCCCCCTCAGGTCCAGAGTTTGTTTTACGTTTTAATAGTTGGGGCCTGAAATGGGATTCAATTACACAAAAATGCATAGGGCTTGCACTTATTCAGATTAATGTATTAGAGTTATTTCTTAATATACAATCCAAACATCCCATTTCAACATTGTCTAATTGAGGTTATATATTTTAACTAAATAACTGTCTGCATTCCTACTAAATTGTGGAGCTAAACGTGGTAGTGCGCGGAGGGGTAATTTCGTTCTGGCATCGTGCTCTACCTTTAATCGGCTATTTGACGAAACACAACGCAGTTGTTTTGTGTACGGTTCGGTTCGGTTCTGTTATTTTAGCGATAAGAAACCGAGAAATATTAAAAATAATCTATTTAGCAGTCTATGTCTATTTAGCATACGAAAAGGAACCTCAAGTCGCTAAAATGGGAAATAACATGGCGGGCGACTTCAGGTTCCAATTCCCAAATGTGCAAACCTGCACTGACAGAGTCGTCAGGGGCATTACAAAACTAGTCTCTCCTGACATCTATCGGCGGATAAGTGAACTACTTCAAGTTTTTCATTGTAAAAGAATATTGTCTAAGTCCGAAAATCACCGTCTTGATAGTACATTTCTCTTTTATTCCTCGGTATTCTGCCTTCCGAGTTGAGGTCCCTTTTCTAACTTCTCACTTTTTTGTTTTTTAAACAATGAAATTGTAAGTGTATCACGTCTTTTTTTGTTCAGTTTTAAAGATTTAGTTTTCAGCTTTATTTTGATACCTAATTCATTTCTTAAATACTAAACTAATAATAAGTATTCTGTGAACGTTTGAAGTTCCGGGCTCTTATTTCCTAAAATACCCGTTTTAGCGAGTTAAAATTAAAATGCCAACAACTCAAAGGCAAAAGATTATAGCACTATAAATTATATGTCAAATTGTTTGTAATTTAATGCTGAATTTCAGGATGTTAATAACTCAAAACCGGAAAATTTCGACTTGATGACCCTTTTCACTTTCCGCATCACATACAATGAACCTCACTAACACCCGCGATCGCGATGAACTAAAACGTTTCTAATACTGTAAGCTGAAGAAAATGACGTACTGTATTATGATTAACTAAACTCTAAATTTAGTGCCTTAAATGCTTAAAAACCCGTATCATTTAAGTCTACATTTTAAAATTTTCCCCGGGGGAGGACCCCCGGACCCCCCTTTTGTCTGGGTGGTTTTCCATGCCCCCGGGCCCCCCGGAATGCGCCCCCCCCTGAACAACTTCCTAGATCCGCCACTGCCATAATTGGTGCTTATTGCAATGGTCGTAGATAAAGGTATTTTGCTGCCGCAGTGAATGTGTTAAACTAGTCTTCACTGGATTTAACTTCAGTAATCTTTAAAACATAGGCATACCTTTGGCATTGGGATTGCTGACAAATCTTTTCAGAGTTAGATCTATCACCTCTTTTATTTCTTCGGGAACCATGCTGAAATTTGTTTTCCTTTCAGTGCCAAATAGCGCTGACATGACTGGGGAAAGTATCCTTGGTTAGCCGATTAAGGAAGGAACAAGTTCTTTCATGATATTTCTTGAGGTTATGTGAGAACCTTAAGCAATGGTAATCGCTCCACAGCTAAGCTGGTAAGCTGGTGATTAACAGTTTACACAGTTATATGTCGTTGGTTTACACCACCATTTATTATTTGGCAGGCCTATTAAATAATCAGTTTCAGCCGCACAATCACTACCTAACCAATGACAATAACCTCAAATAACAACAGTGCACAGGTAAAAAACAAACAATCAAGAAAAATGAGAGTACAATTTATACCACAGAGTCTGCAGAAACAATACTAGTTATATGGTTACGTATTCAAGAGGCAAGGGGTGACGTTTCAAAACGTCCGGGTTCATTTTTTATTATTAAGGAAAAGCCTAAATTAGTTTCATTTTTATCTCTTAAGGTCTAGTTTTCATAGCGACCAGGTTTTAATTTTTTTGTTATTAATATTAGCTGTTGCAAAACATCCAGGTTTCAGAATGTCCTGTTTAAAATTCGACAAAAGATACTTTCACTTACTTCACTTATCATCTTCTTCTGTTGTTATTTGATAAATATCGAACTGTTAATACTGTTATGATATTTCAAGGACGTCATCGAGCTAATTATTGCGCCCCTTACAGCAGCAATCAACGACTGCCTACATCGTGGGATTTTTCCTGACTCCATGAAAGTCTCACGAACCGTACCCATCTACAAGAAAGGCGACCGGGCCAATCTCATTAGTTACAGGCCAATATCTCTGGTGCCAGTCCTAGGTAAGGTCCTGGAAGTCATATTAAAAGAACGAATAAGCAACTATTTTGAGGGCAAGAGCCTGTTCAGTGACTCCCAGCATGGTTTCAGGAGGGGCAGGTGTACGACTGGAGCCGTATCAGTTATAGCAGAGGAAATTGCAGATGCCTTCGAAGCAAGCGACTCTGTAACCCTGACTCTTTGCGATCTAAGTCGGGCTTTCGACTGCATCCCCCACCAGATCCTTCTAGACAAGCTCACGATCTATGGCTTGAGCGGCACGGCCTGGTCAACCATAAGGTGCTATTTAGAAGGCAGAAAGCAAGTTGTAGACCTAAAGGGCGCCAAGTCTGATGGGCTGCTTGTTCGGCATGGAGTTCCGCAGGGCTCGGTCCTCGGACCCCTCCTCATCCTGATTGCCATAAATGATCTTGGGTGGAACAACAACACCGTGCTTTTCGCCGACGACGCCACCTTGTACACCAGAGGAGCATCGCCAGCCGTAGCAGCAGAGACTGCGGCGGACAGACTCAGGGAGATGGAGGTATGGTTTCAGGCGAACAGGCTGCAGCTAAATGAGGGAAAGACTAACAGGCTGATGTGCACACTTTCACGCACCCCGGGAAACATCGATGGCGGCGTGAGACTCCTTGGTTTTCACCTTGATCCTAAGCTTAATTGGGGCCTCCACATCAACCATGTTCAAGCCAAGCTGGCACGAGTCATATTCCTGCTCAGAAGACTGAAGAAGTGCGTCACCGAATCATATCTGGTCTTGGTCTATATCATGCCATGTTCCACTGTCACATTTCTTATGGCATCCATCTCTGGGGACACGCCTCGGGGGCTGCTGACATCCTTAAGCTCCAGAAGAAAGCCATCCGCATCATCACTGGTAGCCAGTACCTAGATCACTGTGGGCCCCTCTTTGAACGACTAGGTATCATGACTATCTACAGCCATTACATCTGGGCTTGTTTGCTGTACATGAGATGTACATGGCCATAACACCAGAGGCCGAACAAAAATCAACATGCCGCGCACAAGGCTCAGCAGGAACAGAGACTCCTTCCCTGTGACTGCAATGAACTACCTAAACAGGCTCCCACCAGGTGTGAAGGACTTGGACGACCAGAAGTTTAGGGACGCTACGGGTACGTTCTTTAGGAAAAAACCCTTCTACTCCATCAGTGAGTTCCTGGAAGACGACCTGAGCGACCTTCATGTTTGATTGTTTTTTGCGTTCCGCCATGTCCGCACAAAACATCCAGTCCAATCTGTATGTATGTTAATATATGTTTATGTGTGAAAGTTTTAAATGTGTGTTTCAAAGTTTGACGCAGTCCATTCCCATCAAATGATGGGTCAAAGACCAAGAAGATGGTAATTCAAGGTAATTTGATAAATATCATCTTCTTCAGTTTCCGCCGCAGTTGCACCATCAGCTGTCCACCTTGTTTTCTTTGAATTAGCAGTTTAAAGTGTATCCTAGAAAAGTGATTATTTTTATACTTTGGTTCTTTGGTGTTATTGTCAAAAATATCATTATTACTTATTTACGTACCGGACACAACATTTTACATACGATATTCAACATACTTTGTTTAAGTATTATTATAGCTGTGTACTCTATGTAGTAGTGTTGGAAGTTACGTCATGGCGTTTACAAAAGTCAAAACTCAAAAGTCATATGTTCGGATTTTAATCGTCAGTCACCCCTTAACCTAATTTTCTTCTATTAGCCATAACTTATAATTCCATCGACGATTGACTGTTCAAAGTTTTAAATTAAAATTTCCTTTGCAGTTTGGTTATTTAGATAGTTTAATCACTTTGGTTTTACCACCAGTTCGCTGGCGAAAACTTTACAACCTTCATCATCAGATTGATTTGCGGTGAGTGGGCTTACTTTACCTTTCTAATTTTGATGTGTTTATTCGGAAAACTTATCCTACTCTAATCTTGGATACCTGGTTACATATTTTAGACCCTCCCATACTGGAGAAATTTTCAAGAAAATTCCTAGTTCAGAAGAAAACCAGAATCTTAAATACTGATATATAATATTTCCTTGTTTATGTTTACTTTAATACTTTTTTGAGCTTGGTTCTGTTTCTTTTCAAGGAGCTATAGATCCGCAGAAGAGCACGCTTCGCCTCGCATCTAGGGGCCTCAGTGGGAATCGGGGTTATTGGGTGGGAAACAATCGATAGTCACCGTCTTGGCCCGGCTGCAAATTTCCTTTCTCTGAGAACTTTGCCGCTGCTGCAGCAGTCGGCTACTGGTGACACCCTTAGTGGCGCCGTGGGCATCACCAAAATGGGTACCTCCAAATAAACGGGCACTAGAAAAAGTTATTCACTTTTTCACATAATTATGTGCTATTTCAGGCGCGCTGATTACTTCCTTTGTTTTCATATGACGTCAGCGATCCTGGAATTACGGCGGAGGAAACAAAGCGCTATGCATTATAGAGCCAGTGCACTGTCACCTGATAGTTGTTCTAATCGATATATTGGTAGCCTTTGTACAATCCATAGAACTACCAATATATTGTTCGTATGAGGTGTTTGACTTTCGATATTTCCCCACCCGATAACCCCGATTACCATTGAGTCCCCTAGTTAGTCGGGTCAAGCGTGCACCTTCTGCGGATCTTGTACCAAATAAGTTAATGTAGGACTAGATCAATCTTATGACACAAGCTTGAAATCTGGATGAATGAAGTGGAATTCAATTCAAGTTCCGATAAATATTTACAGTAGCCTCTACTACAATTTAGTAGGCCTATTATTAATCATATCCCTCAAGTAGGCCTAGGTGAGATATCCCATATCGGGATAAAAATCCTCAAAGTAGAAACACTGCATCTGTGGTATTTTGTGTTATGAGATGTGACCGCACGGAGGTTACCGACAATAAATGAAAGCTACCAAAAACCTTTGAAACGTTAGGGAAAGATTAGGGAGTCTGAGCGGGATCCTAAAGCTGTGATTGGCCACAGTTTTGAGGGGAGGGTTTTACGAGGTACACAGGAGATTTGTGAATCCAGCCTGCCTAGCCCTTAGGTAATGCTTGCTTGTAAATTGAGAGTTTTAAGCCGGCGAATGCCAATGGTGATGTTTTTACAGAGTTTTCACCAGAATTAATGCAAATAATAGGCAAGTGAAGTAAAAAGTGAACACCTATTATTAATCACATAAGCATTAAGTCGATTTATTTATTCTAGTCATTGCATCATACAGAGATGACACATGGTTTGCCTCTTTTTAATGTAGGCTTACTGACCTAAGGAATGATCATAGTTAGATTCATTCATGACTTTGACAATTAGGCTAATCTATATCTTGTCTTCTGTTTCTAGGTTGAGATATGAGGCTCTTTTTAGGGCTAGTTATAATACACATTGCTCTTGTTGGCACCCATGTTTGGGCATCTTCACAGTACCGAGATGAAATGGAAGATAGCGAGTTTGCAGAATTTGAGGACTTTGAAGAGGATGAAAGTGCTCCGGTAGAGTCAAATGTTCCCTTACAGCCGGCTGAAACAAGAGAAGGAATCATGCAAGATGATGATGAAATTGCTGTAGTTGAGGTAACTTAGCCTTTGTTTGATAGATAAGTATTGTGTTCATATCTATGTATATAAAAGCCAAAAATGGTTGAATGGCTTACAGATCACATTTTCTCAAAAACTGTAAGGCTTTGAGCCATGAAACTTGACACAAATATACTCTAAAGGCTCTAAATGTGTACTAAGAAAGGATTTTAAAATGTTTTCTGTTAAAAGGCTAAAATAGGGTAGCCTACATTATAACATTCAAAATGGTGACCTTTTTTTAGTTTTCAATGCTGATGTCCAAAAAACATGTAGAGCTTTGAACTATGAAACTCGGCACATGTATTATACTTTGGTGCTAAGTGCCTACTAAAGAAAGATTTAAAAAACTAGAGATACTTTGGATAGTTTATCATCGTGTAACATTTGATGTTGTTTACTTGTTTAACCAGTCTGTAACAGCTAAATTGATCACTGTGTGATTTATATTTTAGGATGAAGAGAGTGAGTTCGACCATTTCCAAGACGATGAGGAGTTTGAAGGTTATGATAGTGATCGTGGGAGTAAAGTTGATGACAAGGAGGTACCAAAAATCACAATCACAAAGGTAAATATTTGGTGATAGAAAAGCAGTTGGCTAGGATTTGTTTGTTTTGAAAGGAGGGATACACAGCTAACTCACCAGAGGATCTGGTGTGGAGTAGCACAGAACACGGAAAGGGAGAAAAAACACATAATATTTTGACCCTTCTCACATAAGGGGGAGAGAAGAATACCCCCGTTGCAGCAGACCTGCATACTCAGCGAATTTCAAATGCAAAATAACATATTTCAATCCAACATAGCAACATGTTTTGGTAAGCTCCTTAAGAATAATATGGGAATGAGTATGCAGGTTTGCTGCTATAGGTATAATAAAAATGGGTGGTTTTAAATCAATATATAGTAGATCTGAACTAGAAGAAGCCATTTACCAAGTTTTATCAAGATATGTTTAGAAATAACCGAGATATAGAATTTTATTTATTTCCCATAAGGTTAACATTGGGACAACGTACTGTGTTTACCACTTTCAATATCTTGGTAACTAATGGACATAGAGCAGTGATTCAAGATACTAAATTGTTTGTTTTTTTGAGCTGAATTCAATGGTGCAAACAAAAATTCGATAAATTTTATTTTTCTATGTAAAAAACTCATAAACCCCATTTTTATGGGGGTTTATCCCTCTTTACCCCCCTTTCCGGTGGTCCGATGGGGCTGGTTCACGAACTTGTCCAATTGATTACCACTTTACATGTCTATACTAAATTTCATAAAGATCGGACTATTTTTGCGGCCGCTATCGTGCTAACAGACATATATAAAAACCAAGGTCATAGGTTTTTATAATAGCATGCAAAATTTTATTTTGTTTTTACCAATTGTTTTAAGTAATTTTATGTAAATGGAATTTAGTTTTGTTACATTATTTATAAAGTTGCATGTTATGTATTTTATTATGTATGTATACCTGCAATAAATCATTTATTTATTTATTTATATAGAGCTCGTGCGTTTCCTGGTGAAGTCTGCTTGCCACTACAGCCCCTTATACCCAGGCTTCACGAAGGAACGTACGAACTATATATATTTATAAAAATTTGAACGAATGGTGTTTTTTTGCTTCTGGGGGCCCCAAAACGAAAAGTTATAATGGTCCCGAGCTTAGGTCTTACCATGAGACCTACGGTAATAGCTTCTTCCCTATAGGGGAAATTCGCTAAAAATCACACCAGATCTTAAGGTATGTTAGCGGTGTATCCTTACTTTCAAAACAAAAGGTAAATATTTGTAGGCTTTAAAGTTAAAATAGGCTTGATAAAAAATGCTCACTAGCAAGAGTACTTCACACATCACTGTTCAATGCAATTTATTTATTTCCTTTAATGTTTTAAACTACATTACTTTTGAGCCAGGAACAAATCCAAATAGGAAGAAGGAGGTTTTGAACTTTATTGGTTAAATGATACGAGTTGTGCACAGTCAAGTGAGCGTCAAGCACAGTCTGAGTAAAAATACAGTCCCGACATTTGTCATATGTTGCAATGCATTCTGTTGTCTGCAGGGCGACACTAGCGTACCATGCGGCATGATAGCACGATTACTAACACAATTAGACCCCATCATTGTAATTGTACTTAAGTCCCAGCCACCAGAATCGCATAGGGATGACACTTTTTACATCTGAGTGACGAGACTGTATATTTGTTTTTAGACAGTGGATAGTGAAACAACATGTGATTTGCTTGTGTACGTAGCTATTGTACTTGTGTGCCACTAGGGTTGCAGAGGGGGGACACTTTTTGTGACCAACTAACGGAACTGTATTTTTTCTTAGACTGTGGGTCAAGCTAAAGCAGGTCAACTCCAAGTTCATTAAAAATATAATTCTTTAAAACAGCTGGTCTGATTCAGAGCTTGGCCTTAACCTGTTGTTACTATTGACGTAAATTATAGGTCTATGTGGAAAAAGGTAACGTGTTGAATGAATTAAAATTAAAAATCATGATTCCAAAGTGAAGTCTATAAAATTAAGTTTGTGATGTTTTTGTTTCTAAAGGAAACAAATTAGTAATTTTCAAACAAATAGGCCTTAGTAAAATTAAGTCATGATCAAGTCATTTTCTTGTAGTTTACTGACGCTTAACAATTCAATGCAATTTTGGATTTTCTGTAACTTAAAGAGTTGATTTCATAAGTATTTGTATCTATATATATAAAAGCCAAAACCCATTGACTGATTACAGTTTCTCAAAAACTATAAGGCTTAGAGCCATGAAACTTGGCCCAAATATTCTCTATAGGTCTAGATGCGTACTAAGAAAGGGTTTTGCAATATTTTCTATCAAAAGCCTCGAATATGGTATATTAAAAAATTCAAAATGGCGCCCATTTTTTGCATTCAAAGTTTACTTTCTCAAAAACTACAAGACTTTGGGCCATGAAACTTGGCACATATATTCTTTATAGGCTTTAGAAGCAAGCTAAGAAAGGTTTTCAAAATATTTTCTCTCAGACGGCTAAAGTAGAGTGTATAGTAAAATTCAAAATGGCGGTCATTTCAGTTTTTGAAACTGGATGGGAAGCCTATAGAATATTTTCAGGGGATAGGAAAGGTACGAGATCCAATCTACTAAAAAAATAAAGTGTACACATTTATTACGGCCACCAACTATATATATTTGTCAAATGCAACTTGAGCTACTCGCGTTGTACGACCTGCCCGAAGTATTATTTTGTACATATTCCCACTTTGATAAAATTTGTTGCCTGCCTTTGAAATAAATTGGTACTCAAACTAAACCTTTAAAACTCAGTAGGCCTATTGTAACTGTTGGAGTTGTTGGTTGTTGGAAGAATGGTGTGAAAGGTTGTTGGAAATAGCCAAATATGGATCAGGCTGGAACAATATAGACCAGGGTGGATCTGAGGTACAATAAGGTAATCCTGTATTGTCAGGAAAGGATTGATCAGAGCAAATTTCTATAACTGTGAAGGTGAATAGGATAATTTATCTAGGTGGAAGGTTTACCCTGAGGCTGATCGTGCCCATTGCCATATGGTCACCTAAGCCAGCGTTGATGAACAATAATTAAGTAATTCATTCCATGTACAACTACATTAAACGCCAGAAGGGCCTACCTTGCATGTGATTGAGAATAACTGTCTGAATTTAAGCATAACTGTCTATTCGCTGATTACTATGATTCTGAATAAAGGTTTAATGAAGTATTGAACTAAGTAATTAATTAATTGTTGGCAGACAGTATGAGAAGCAATATTTCTGTTGAAGCTACATCGGTAATATTTTAAGGTGTCGCCTCAGGAGAGGCGAAACCCACAGAAAATTCACATCTTAGAAAAAAACCCCAACTAGAATTTTTCCCCCCGGCACCCCAAAACCAAGTTAAACTAAAACATAATTGGCTGATATTAATTTAGGGAAAAAGTCCTAATACTTAAACTTAGCGTTAATACTTATCGGTTAAACAGCCAAGTGCCCTGCAGTCGGATTAGTCTTCGAATGGGGAGAGACCAGGCTTTTCAAATCCAAAATTTTCCTCTGTCTTTCTAGAAGGTTCAGGTGGGCTGGCCTCTGCTCAGGTATTATGGCCAGTACCTGGTTTGGCGCTAAATATAAAAAAGTGACGCGCACGGCACACTATGGACATTTCATTTCGAGCAAATGTATATGCACGTGAAGCGGAGTTTACAAAATTATAACTTTACGAGGGTTTGCTAAGGTGATGGGGATTTTAATTCCAAAACACAAACTATCACCACAACATTTTGCCTTATCGATAGCAGAGTAACCTGTCCTCAAATCCGATTGAGAAACGTCTGGGAAGTAGTTTTTGGCCAATGCATTTAATGTCTATTTTTAAAAACGCGCTGAAATAAGATTTATTTTGCGTCTAAGACCTGCCCTTAGCGTTTTTGTTTTATATCCTGGGTAATCGCTTATTCTCTGTATTGGCAAATGGGAGGATAATAATTCTTGACATTAGCTAATCATGAGGGAAACATTTTTGGAGGAAACATTACACCTTCTTATTTCAATCTAGGGTGGAATTACCAGCCCCCCAGAGTTAAAATTAGTCATAGGCCTACTTTCAGCAGGCGAAGCTGCGGGTATATCTACTAGTATTTCATATATTTTAGGTGCCACTTCATCTGCGATCCAACTGGGACAGTTTCTACCTTGAGATGTTGATGATCGCCGGGCTTGTCGTATACTTCTTAAACTTCTTTGCTGGAAGAACTAAAAACTGTAAACTAGCCAATGCTTGGTATACAACACATAAGTCATTACTAGAAGAAAATTTCAGCTTAGTAGGTAAGTGTGATGTCAAGAAAAAAATTAAGTGTAAAATCCTGCTTTATATGCAGTTTTGTAACTTTATTTGATTTGATATAACATTTGATATAACATAACACCGAGATATTTGTATCTGTCCACGCGTTCGATGACAGTGCAACCGCACTGGGCCGCCCCACCGCATGAGTGAAGGCGCAACCTGCGTGCGGCGGGTGACCCGATCCACCACGAGTTGCGCCTTCACTCATGCGGTGGGGCGGCCCAGTGCGGTTGCACTGTCATCGAACGCGTGGACAGATACAAATATCTCGGTGTTATGTTTGATAGTAGGCTTTCGTGGGAACCTCATGTAAAATCTTTAAATAATAAGTTGCGAAAATGTATATATATGTTTTCCGTTCTATCTCGTGTCCTCGAAATGAATCTTCTCAAATCAGTTTATTTCGCATATGTCCAGTCTATCTTGCAATATGGTATAGTGTGCTGGGGCGGCGCGCTTCCAACCGTAATTTCTCCTCTTCTAATAACACTAAAAGGGATAATAAAATCTGCTCTCCAAAAACCAGTACGGTATTCAACGCAATTGATATTCGAATCCTTTCAAGTTCTTGATATCCGCCAACTCTTTATAAAAACACTAATTTTATATGGATACAAAAGAAACTTCAGCATGCTGGAGCAAGTGGCCCACACTTATGAAACTCGGCACAGAGCGGATGTCGGCATTGTCACACCTCGCATTGTCAAATCAGTTTATGCGTCAAATCCATATTATGTGATCCACCTGTTATACGGCAACTTACCTCCGGAATTGCGCCACGCTCGTCCGTTGAGGCTCGCGTCGTACAAGAAAAACTTATTTCGTTGGCTTTTTAATTTAGGAAGGGAGACCGCCAGCCGCATGATATCTTCTGTTTATACACGTTAGGTGCCTGAGTCACACGCTCGCCAACAAGCATAAATTACCTTATAATAAGTTAGTGTTTACTAACAATTGTTGATTTGTTTGAGGATGTGTGAGTGTGAGCGTGCGCGTTTGTGTGACTGACCGAGAGTGCTGGGCAGTGGAGGTGCGTGTGTGTCTATTTGTGTTAGTGTTCAGAAGCCCTCACGTGTTATTTTGACCGATATATATTTTTTTTGGCATCAGCTATATCAACTATATGCAATTTTTTTTACCTCCGGCCCGCATTACAAATAGTTTTCACTCCATACTCAACATACCGCTAGACATTTCTTTTATGTTGTTTTTTAACCTCCTTGATTTTGTTACAACATTGTTGCAGTAGCTCCTTACTATTAATAAACAGTTATAGTAGAGAAGTTATAAACAGTGACAATTAGAAGAAAGTTGTTTTTTTTGTGCGAGAGACTTGAGAACTCGGCCCCCGCGCACAGGCGTTGGCCCATGCGGGGACCATTTCTGCATGTAATATTGTAAATTTATTGTAATTTATCTAGAAATAAAACTTTGATTGATTGATTGATTGATTGATTGATTGATATAAACCCTGTTTTTCTTGAATAACGTTAAAACCCCTCAGCTTTTTCGTGTTATGCTCATGCAGCTCAGAATCGTTCTCCTACTTTGTACCCCTATTGATTGTGTAACCAATATGAAACACATATTTCATATCAATATGTAAGAAATCATAGGTAGGATAGGGGAATCAGCAGACTTACCTGCTGGTTAAAATTGCTTAAGGGCTTCTTCTTCCTTCCTAGTATACAATGAACTCCCTACCATCTGAAGAAGGAGGCGGCTTTGAAAATTCATTTTGTATTTGTGTTTTATCCTTTTTTATGTGCTCCTCAGCAGTTTTAACCACCAGGTAAGCCTGCTGATTTCTACCCTGAATTCTTACAACTGAGGCCTAGAGCCCATAGTACACCAAAATGATATAATTTCATATCAATATTGTTTTATTGTTCCAATATTCCATTTTAGTGATGGAACTATAACATTAATTTTCCAAAAGTATGGCTCATACTTTATTGTATATAGAAGTCACATATCGACATAACTGTGGCACAATTCCTCAGTAGCTTACAGAGTGATTTCTCACTGATATGAACATTTATTTTTACCTGCTTATTTGCCATCTGACATTGCAGGATGTGTCTTGAATCCTCCAAAATTAAAATTCCCATATTACCCATTAATTGATTTTAGCTTGTGTTGTCATGTCTGGTTAGTGTCCTGGACTTTGGTTTTAGAGGTCTTGGGTTCAAATGTCTGCAAGAATTTTTTTAGTTCAGAATTGTTAGGCCTATGTTCAAAATCTTAATCTTTTAGAGTTGATGTGGAAACTAACAGGATAAAAAAATACTATTACCAAAAAACATTTCTTGGCCGGTAAGAATAGTTTTATCGGATGAGCATAATAGTTCCTCAGGATTTCCATGCAAGTACAGTAAAACTAACAGAGAGTGTGTGGTGTATGACAAAACTAATGTATGATAAATATAATTACTATTCGGAAAAATTTATTGTTTAATCATAACGTATTCCTTGCATAAACCATAAACCACTACGTTTCTCAATTCTTCAAACCTAATCGATAATAAGCAAACAAATATTTGCTACTGTTATCAGTTGATTGTTTACTTCTATCCGCTAATAATCGTAGTCCAGAAAACCTTGCTGGACAAGGCCGGAAGATTTTTCTGGACTGTTATCAACAAAAAGTAACTTTTGCTGTCATAAATAAAAAAACAGAAAACAGATGTGACGTATATGTGTCGGCAGGTGACGACGGGAGGGTGGAGAACGAGGCGGGGGGTCTGATGAAGGAGTCGGACAGCCAGTACACACTGTGGTGCAGTGGCCGCACCTGCTGCGAGGGCATGTTGGTGGAACTGAAGCTGATCAAGCGGCAGGACCTGGTGGCGGTCATCGCGCAGCTCATGCGACCCGTGCAGGACCAGGTAGGGAATGCAAATCTGGACCCGGTGAATGTGATTAGAGGTATGCTTCCTTCATATCTGTAACAGTACACTCAAGAACGATGAAAAAGAACACTCTGGAGATTATCCGAGGTCGTCAGGACCAAGACTGCCTCCAGTACAGAAAATCTAGGTTAATACGAGAGGTTACTTATATTTTTCGGTTAGAGTGTTACGATAAAACAATAATGCTAGTAAAATATTTGTTTTTTTTATAGAGCATATAGGCCAGCAAAAAAGAATTTCTAGTCAAAGAGTTATTTGATTGTAGTACTTTTATTTAATGATAAAGAATGCTTTTATTTAAAAATCGGTCACAGCATACACTTTGTCAAGGAAAATCGTTATTCCTAATGTAACATCTATTTACGTCCAGAGTGTTTTTTTTTTAAACGCAACCCATTTTCAAGATTGAATAATTCACATGTAAATATTAAATGAGCATTGTTTTGTTGATCTTTAAATTTTATATAACCTATCATTTAAGTTTGATCACATTTAGTTTACATTACATGTTCAAACAATCCGCCATTGGTGTTTGTATAAAGTAGTGCTCTCTCAATCAAATTCCCAAACACTTGTTGCAAGGTACCTCTTTTAATTTCTTGCAATAAATTTGTTCTGTGTGTTTTTAGATGTTGAATATCATGTGAATTGTTTTCATAGGCCTTACATTTAATGTTTCCCCAAATAAAATAATACAGTGGGGTCAAATCAGGGGATCCTGGGGGGAAGTAACCCTTCACTGATAAAATAAAGTTTTGGGTTGTGTTTAAAAAAAAAACACCCTGCACAATTGTTTGATTATGGTGGGAGTGCACCACTGTGTAGCAAGGAGAGGCCCATAAGAAAGTAATTGTGTATATATCAAGTTTGTAATAAGAACCTTTTAAATTTCTGTTCACAGGTTCACATACGTGTAGATATGGCCAAAGATGAGATGGATTCTTTTGTATTTTGTGTTGCTACTAAGAAAACTGCAATTAGACTAGCCAAAGATATGGCAGATGTGGTAAGTATTATGCTGAACATTTTCAAATTAGTAATTATAACTTTATCATTATTAAAAATTATTTTAAACCTTCTTTTAAAAACCATAGTTATGAAATTGTTTTTGATTTTACAAAGTAATATATCTGTTAATTCTCTAAGTTGCCAGTTCATAAATCCTCCTTTATAAAAAAAAAATCTTATTGGAATAGAATATATAACAATAGACTGTATTAATGTATATTCAGCGTTCTCACTGAATAAGGTAGACTTGACGTAAATCTGTATCTACAATCGTGAGCAGCAAATACAGCGGATGAGTGAGTGCGCTGTTGGCGGGATTATTGTTTTTCATTTGTTTGGGTAGTTAATCAAATATTACATCATATGGCAAAGTAAACACCAATTTACACATAAAAGACCTTGCGAAACATAAACAAAGCTTTGACAGTTCAACAAAAACATTTCATTCAGTCATTTCAGCTGATGTTTAGCAGAAAATTTTATGAGTTTACAGTTTTTGCTGCCCGCCGTATTTCATACTCTCTACACTAAGGAAAGAATCCCTGTCAAATAAATATCACTTAGTTTTCATCTCAGATGATTTCAGACACAGATATTGTGTATATAGTTAGCATTACACATGAACCAAATAATAGGCTAGTTGGTTGTTTTCAGAGCGCTTATTGTTCGGAACGCCGACCCGGAGACAAGTTCGGCTTGCCGAGCTCGCTCAACGTGCTCAGCGAGATAGCCGAAGTGTCAGCGGCCATCTTGGACTCCAAAGTGACAGCTGCCCTCAACAAGTACACGGATCTCATCGACTACATTCACTTCTCCGACCAGTTCTCTGGCCCCAAGCAGACTGAGTAAGTATCGAGACCATTTGCTCCCTGGCTGGTAGGTTTTATGGAATTGGTTTTATTATGCTTCTAATGAAAATATATGAAATTGTGAAACAAAATTACTCTCCCACACAGCTTGGTTGTATTGGTACAGTGTACAGCGTACAGTATTGTCAGAAACTAGGTATTTACCTGGTTTTTGGTTATTTTTAAGGTGTGTTGGCTTTTTGGGTAATCACCCGCTTTTTGGTACTTGCAGGGAATATTGCCAAAAAAAATGGGTACTTTGGTATTATACGGAGGTCACCCTTATACTTGCAGAGATTATTGCCAAAACAAATGGGTACTTTGGTATTATACGGAGGTCACCCTTATACTGTGCGCTGCTGCGGTTATGTTAGGTTGGGTTATCATAAATATGTTAGAAGGACTTTCCTCGTTTCAAATCTTACCATACCAGACGACTCATACTTTTGCCCACCAAATCCCTTCCAAGTAGGCCAAGGTCAAGTCGTTGACCGGAGCACATGCAACACCTGTCTCTGCCGAAAGTATGACTCATCCGGTATTGTTCGATTCGTAATAAAACAAGGGAAGTCCTACTAACATATTTATGATAACCCATCCTAACATAACCGCTGCAGCGCACTGATAAGCCTTGCCGTACATGTGGCGACCAGGTGTGGACGCTAGCGAAGGTGACATGTTCAACTCAATCCTCGCCAAAATCACTGCCTTCTGGGAGGCAGAACATGAAGACGCTCATCATAATTATGTCAAAATCGGACAGTAAGTCAATTAAAGTATGTTCTTTCCAATTATACGGATATTTTTGATATCCAGAAAATAAAATATCTCAAAAAATAGTGGCCTCTGTATAATATCATCATGATACGATCATCACACTCATCCTTCACTCATATTCAGGGTAACGTCCTCCATGAGGTACCTGTCTTATTAAGAATGAAAAAAAGAATGATTAAAACCAAAGTACCCAAAAATGGATAACAGCGGAAATTTATAGTACAGTAGTTTGGCCATCCTCTAGTTTGGCCATCCCGGGACCGGACCACCGGCCCAACTACAAAATGGCTGGTCCATCTGGATGTACTATCAAAATGTAAAATGACCCTATTACATTCATTACCTTTGCTTGAAAATCAATAAAACAAGTTATTTAAACATATTTATTTACAGTGTTTAATTGCCAAAGAAAATATTTTAACACCTCTAAGTTGAACTGGCATATTGCTTCACTCATAGATTGGTATGTTTTGTTACTGATATCGTACTGAGGATATAAAGTGAACAGAAAAACTCATTACGTACTGTAAAAACACACTATAAATTTAATTTTTCAAATGAATTTAAACGTATTAGTTTAATTGTAACCTACACAAATTAAAATAAATCTGTTATTTTCTTTTGTTATGCAAACGTAATCCCAGATCAAATCTTATATTAAAGGATAACAACATCGTTTGTTGGTTGAGGTTGGGTGTGTCCATCAATTACAAGCTTGCCCGTAAACTAAACTGAAATAAATAGTTTACTTCTACGGCCGGAAAACAAATATTCAGGATAAATCCTGTCGAGGGTCTTTCCCTACGGTGCGGCGTAGTGATACAGGGTGTTTTTTTTTTAAACGCAACCCATTTTTAAGATTGAATAATGCACATATGAATGTGTAATGAGGATTGTTTGATTGCTCTTTACATTTTATACAATCTCTTATTTAAGTTTGATCACATTTAAGTTACATTATGTGCTCAAACAGTCCGTCATTGTCATTTGTATAAAGTTATGCTCTCTCCATAAAATTCCTGAACTTGTGTTGCAAGGTACCTCTTTGAATTTCTTGCATTAAATTTGTTATGTTTGTTTTGAGGTGCTGAATATATCGTGAATTGTTTTCGTAGAATAATACTACTTAACATGTTTGTGGCAAATTTTATTCAGATCGGACCATTTTTACGCGAGTTATCGTGCTCAAAGACATACACGTTAAAAACGCAACCCAAAACTTAATTTTATCGGTGAAGTATTATTTCCCCTCAATGTCCCTAATTTTACACCACTATATTTTTATTTTCTTTGGGGATACATAAAAAGTAAGGCCTAAAAAACAAGTCACAGCATATTCAGTACCCAAAACAAACAAAACAATTGTAATGCAAAGAGGTGCCTAGCAACAAGTGTTCGGGAATATGATAGAGAGAGAATAACTTCATACAAATGCCACTGGCGGATTTTTTGAGCACATAAAGTGAACTAAATGTGATCAAAATAAAATAATAGAGTGTATAAAACTTAAAGAACCATAAAACAATACTTATTTCATATTTATATGTGAATTATTCAATCTTATAAATGGGTTGCGTTTTAAAAAAATACCCTGTATAACAGATTTGAGTCACCCTCGTAGGACCGGCCGGGCAATCCGGCGGCCAATCCAACCGAAGCTGAACTAGAGGGCGTCCATTGTGAAGTTTGCGGGTAAAGTCAGATCCTGTCTGTTTGCAGGGAGACGACCCTGGTGAAGCCGCCGGACGTCAAGAAGATGCTGATGTTCGGCCTCAACATCCCGCTGCGAGGCCGGACCGTGCAGGAGGCCGTGGAACAGATGCGGCTCATGCAGCTCGTGTTGTGTTGCAGGGAGACGACCCTGGTGAAGCTGCCGGACGTCAAGAAGGTGCTGATGTTTGGCCTCAACATCCCGCTGCGAGGCCGGACCGTGCAGGAGGCCGTGGAACAGATGCGGCTCATGCAGCTCGTGTTGTGTTGCAGGGAGACGACCCTGGTGAAGCTGCCGGACGTCAAGAAGGTGCTGATGTTCGGCCTCAACATCCCGCTGCGAGGCCGGACCGTGCAGGAGGCCGTGGAACAGATGCGGCTCATGCAGCTCGTGTTGTGTTGCAGGGAGACGACCCTGGTGAAGCTGCCGGACGTCAAGAAGGTGCTGATGTTCGGCCTCAACATTCCGCTGCGAGGTCGGACTGTGCAGGAGGCCGTGGAACAGATGCGGCCGCTCACACAGCTCGTGTTGTGTTGCAGGGAGACGACCCTGGTGAAGCTGCCGTATGTCAAGAAGGTGCTGATGTTCGGCCTCAACATCCCGCTGCGAGGTCGGACCGTGCAGGAGGCCGTGGAACAGATGCGGCCGCTCACACAGCTCGTGTTGTGTTGCAGGGAGACGACCCTGGTGAAGCTGCCGGACGTCAAGAAGGTGCTGATGTTCGGCCTCAACATCCCGCTGCGAGGCCGGACCGTGCAGGAGGCCGTGGAACAGATGCGGCTCATGCAGCTCGTGTTGTGTTGCAGGGAGACGACCCTGGTGAAGCTGCCGGACGTCAAGAAGGTGCTGATGTTCGGCCTCAACATCCCGCTGCGAGGCCGGACCGTGCAGGAGGCCGTGGAACAGATGCGGCTCATGCAGCTCGTGTTGTGTTGCAGGGAGACGACCCTGGTGAAGCTGCTGGACGTCAAGAAGGTGCTGATGTTTGGCCTCAACATCCCGCTGCGAGGCCGGACTGTGCAGGAGGCCGTGGAACAGATGCGGCTCATGCAGCTCGTGTTGTGTTGCAGGGAGACGACCCTGGTGAAACTGCCGGACGTCAAGAAGGTGCTGATGTTCGGCCTCAACATCCCGCTGCGAGGTCGGACCATGCAGGAGGCCGTGGAACAGATGCGGCCGCTCATGCAGCTCGTGTTGTGTTGCAGGGAGACGACCCTGGTGAAACTGCCGGACGTCAAGAAGGTGCTGATGTTCGGCCTCAACATCCCGCTGCGAGGTCGGACCGTGCAGGAGGCCGTGGAACAGATGCGGCCGCTCACACAGCTCGTGTTGTGTTGCAGGGAGACGACCCTGGTGAAACTGCCGGACGTCAAGAAGGTGCTGATGTTCGGCCTCAACATCCCGCTGCGAGGTCGGACCGTGCAGGAGGCCGTGGAACAGATGCGGCCGCTCATGCAGCTCGTGTTGTGTTGCAGGGAGACGACCCTGGTGAAACTGCCGGACGTCAAGAAGGTGCTGATGTTCGGCCTCAACATCCCGCTGCGAGGTCGGACCATGCAGGAGGCCGTGGAACAGATGCCGCTCACACAGCTCGTGTTGTGTTGCAGGGAGACGACCCTGGTGAAGCTGCCGGACGTCAAGAAGGTGCTGATGTTCGGCCTCAACATCCCGCTGCGAGGTCGGACCGTGCAGGAGGCCGTGGAACAGATGCGGCCGCTCATGCAGCTCGTGTTGTGTTGCAGGGAGACGACCCTGGTGAAGCTGCTGGACGTCAAGAAGGTGCTGATGTTCGGCCTCAACATCCCGCTGCGAGGTCGGACCGTGCAGGAGGCCGTGGAACAGATGCGGCTCACACAGCTCGTGTTGTGTTGCAGGGAGACGACCCTGGTGAAGCTACCGGACGTCAAGAAGGTGCTGATGTTCGGCCTCAACATCCCGCTGCGAGGTCGGACCGTGCAGGAGGCCGTGGAACAGATGCGGCTCACACAGCTCGTGTTGTGTTGCAGGGAGACGACCCTGGTGAAGCTACCGGACGTCAAGAAGGTGCTGATGTTCGGCCTCAACATCCCGCTGCGAGGTCAGACCGTGCAGGAGGCCGTGGAACAGATGCGGCGGCTCATGCAGCCCGTGTTGTGTTGCAGGGAGACGACCCTGGTGAAGCTGCCGGACGTCAAGAAGGTGCTGATGTTCGGCCTCAACATCCCGCTGCGAGGTCGGACCATGCAGGAGGCCGTGGAACAGATGCGGCCGCTCATGCAGCTCGTGTTGTGTTGCAGGGAGACGACCCTGGTGAAGCTGCCGGACGTCAAGAAGGTGCTGATGTTCGGCCTCAACATCCCGCTGCGAGGTCGGACTGTGCAGGAGGCCGTGGAACAGATGCGGCCGCTCATGCAGCTCGTGTTGTGTTGCAGGGAGACGACCCTGGTGAAGCTGCCGGACGTCAAGAAGGTGCTGATGTTCGGCCTCAACATCCCGCTGCGAGGTCGGACCGTGCAGGAGGCCGTGGAACAGATGCGGCCGCTCATGCAGCTCGTGTTGTGTTGCAGGGAGACGACCCTGGTGAAGCTGCCGGACGTCAAGAAGGTGCTGATGTTCGGCCTCAACATCCCGCTGCGAGGTCGGACCGTGCAGGAGGCCGTGGAACAGATGCGGCCGCTCATGCAGCTCGTGTTGTGTTGCAGGGAGACGACCCTGGTGAAGCCACCGGACGTCAAGAAGGTGCTGATGTTCGGCCTCAACATCCCGCTGCGAGGTCGGACCGTGCAGGAGGCCGTGGAACAGATGCGGCCGCTCATGCAGCTCGTGTTGTGTTGCAGGGAGACGACCCTGGTGAAGCTGCCCGACGTCAAGAAGGTGCTGATGTTCGGCCTCAACATCCCGCTGCGAGGTCGGACCGTGCAGGAGGCCGTGGAACAGATGCGGCCGCTCATGCAGCTCGTGTTGTGTTGCAGGGAGACGACCCTGGTGAAGCCACCGGACGTCAAGAAGGTGCTGATGTTCGGCCTCAACATCCCGCTGCGAGGCCGGACCGTGCAGGAGGCCGTGGAACAGATGCGGCCGCTCATGCAGCTCGTGTTGTGTTGCAGGGAGACGACCCTGGTGAAGCTGCCGGACGTCAAGAAGGTGCTGATGTTCGGCCTCAACATCCCGCTGCGAGGTCGGACCGTGCAGGAGGCCGTGGAACAGATGCGGCCGCTCATGCAGCTCGTGTTGTGTTGCAGGGAGACGACCCTGGTGAAGCTGCCGGACGTCAAGAAGGTGCTGATGTTCGGCCTCAACATCCCGCTGCGAGGTCGGACCGTGCAGGAGGCCGTGGAACAGATGCGGCCGCTCATGCAGCTCGTGTTGTGTTGCAGGGAGACGACCCTGGTGAAGCTGCCGGACGTCAAGAAGGTGCTGATGTTCGGCCTCAACATCCCGCTGCGAGGCCGGACCGTGCAGGAGGCCGTGGAACAGATGCGGCCGCTCATGCAGCTCGTGTTGTGTTGCAGGGAGACGACCCTGGTGAAGCTGCCCGACGTCAAGAAGGTGCTGATGTTCGGCCTCAACATCCCGCTGCGAGGTCGGACCGTGCAGGAGGCCGTGGAACAGATGCGGCCGCTCATGCAGCTCGTGTTGTGTTGCAGGGAGACGACCCTGGTGAAGCTGCCGGACGTCAAGAAGGTGCTGATGTTCGGCCTCAACATCCCGCTGCGAGGTCGGACCGTGCAGGAGGCCGTGGAACAGATGCGGCCGCTCATGCAGCTCGTGTTGTGTTGCAGGGAGACGACCCTGGTGAAGCTGCCGGACGTCAAGAAGGTGCTGATGTTCGGCCTCAACATCCCGCTGCGAGGTCGGACCGTGCAGGAGGCCGTGGAACAGATGCGGCCGCTCATGCAGCTCGTGTTGTGTTGCAGGGAGACGACCCTGGTGAAGCCACCGGACGTCAAGAAGGTGCTGATGTTCGGCCTCAACATCCCGCTGCGAGGTCGGACTGTGCAGGAGGCCGTGGAACAGATGCGGCCGCTCATGCAGCTCGTGTTGTGTTGCAGGGAGACGACCCTGGTGAAGCTGCCCGACGTCAAGAAGGTGCTGATGTTCGGCCTCAACATCCCGCTGCGAGGCCGGACCGTGCAGGAGGCCGTGGAACAGATGCGGCCGCTCATGCAGCTCGTGTTGTGTTGCAGGGAGACGACCCTGGTGAAGCTGCTGGACGTCAAGAAGGTGCTGATGTTCGGCCTCAACATCCCGCTGCGAGGCCGGACCGTGCAGGAGGCCGTGGAACAGATGCGGCCGCTCACACAGCTCGTGTTGTGTTGCAGGGAGACGACCCTGGTGAAGCTGCCCGACGTCAAGAAGGTGCTGATGTTCGGCCTCAACATCCCGCTGCGAGGCCGGACCGTGCAGGAGGCCGTGGAACAGATGCGGCCGCTCATGCAGCTCGTGTTGTGTTGCAGGGAGACGACCCTGGTGAAGCTGCCGGACGTCAAGAAGGTGCTGATGTTCGGCCTCAACATCCCGCTGCGAGGTCGGACTGTGCAGGAGGCCGTGGAACAGATGCGGCCGCTCATGCAGCTCGTCTTCTACTGCATGGAGAAGGTCAAGCGCTTCCGTCTCAGCAAGGAGGTCTGTATCTGACCATCTAGCGATTTTGCCGAATTTTTATCTTAACCCTTTAACCACGGAGTAAGTCGCGCGCTGCGTTTTCAGTGGCACAGGGTTTAATTATACGACACGCTTCCTAACACTCGACATGCGTGTGGGCGGTGACACGCGGGGTTTTTGTCTCAACGTAACGAGCTCGATACTGCAGAACTCGTGGCGTGGACGTAGTTTCAGAAAAATCCACTAGAGTGCAGCACCAAGCAGTCTGCCACTCGTCAGGGTCAACTGTACAGTCGTAGCATGAAGAAAAACCTAGCAGAAAAGTTATACCATAAAAATAACAAAATAATCAGCTGAGAATGTCAAATCCGAGTAAACTTTGGTGTTGCAGTTAGCGAAACAAGGGTGTTGCATGAAATATCTTGTGCGTCGCGATAGCATGTACAGAATACTACCACAAGATATCTCGTGTGTCGCGTTTAAGGGGTTAAAAATGTTTGTTTATTTTCTAGATTATGAAAGTTCTAAATTGTTAACAGGGGCGTACCCAGGGGGGTTATCGGAATAAATCCCCCACCCAAATTTTTAGAGATTTTGGGAAGATAAGTATCTTGAATGAAGGTGGTGGTATCACTAAACTTGCCGTAAAACAGAGAACACTATACATAAATCACTTGCTAAACTTTTATTAGGTTTTTAAGTAGTTGGATAAATTCGATTATGCTGAAATTTCACTTGCCAGTTGCTAGGTTTAAATTAAACAAGGGAAAAGTTGTAAGGGATATATGAAGAATATTTTAGTGTATTTTAACAAAGAAATATCACAAATCCATGAAACTTCAGTCATCTTGTCAGTTCAGTAATATAGGCATACCCACAGTAACTTGAACATCTATACGGGAAGTATCATATCAATATGCGCAATAGACCGGCCCATCAGCAAGCGTCCTGCTGGTTGGTGGTGTGCACCAGCGATGGGACTTTTACACTGATTATTGCACCAAGTTCTTTTGCAAGTCGACACACCAGCAAGTCTTACTGCAAGCCAAATATCATACTGCTTACCAACCACAGACAGCTGATTTATTATCATAACATGTTTCTTAAGCTTCTAAACCTTTTATTTCAAGGTTAAATATTTATTTGTCAACAAATTAAGGCGTTTCATTCTAGTAATGAAAAATCTCACGAGATTTGGCGTAGTTTCACGAGATTTGCACGTGAACTTGCTGAACCGTCTTTCAAGTGTTAGACTACCATGACGTCACATCTTTTTCTTACTCTCACCTGCGCAAGATACCTACAGTATAAAGATATTCTAGGTACTGTGGGCATACCTATGCAAATTATTTTCCCCAAAGTGGTGTATAACTATTTAAATCATAGCTTACATAATATTCCGAACAGCATATGAACACAGCAGCCTAATCGAAAGCGTATAATTTACTCTGTGTGTCGACAGGGCAAGAACAAGGCGGACAAGAACCGGCTGCGGGTGGAGGAGATGTTCCTGAAGACGACCCACGCGGCGCGCGCGGAGGCGGCGGCCGCTCGGCGCGAGGAGAAGCGGCGGCAGGAGAAGGAGCGCATTCTGCAGGTCGGTGTCTAACTAAGTTTCAGGCCAACCCAGGACAGTTTTCGGTGTGGTGAAGAAATACGTCCCCTGTCCCTCAATAACACAGCCGAAGATAGTAAAATAAGATTGTTAAAGTATTATGAAGGTTTGTCATGAACTTATTTCACTTTAACAAAAATTTTTGTGTGAAACATTGCATTTGGTTTATACTTCATTCAGCGAGAGTGTAAAGTAAAGCCACACCTCCTGCATCAGCTGTCATGTTGGCAGGCTGTGTCACATGAGTACCTGATGTTATAGTTATAAATCTCCAAAGAGCTTTATTAAAACCAGGAGCTGGAACTGAATGTCAGTTGACAAAGCCAATTATGGTTATGTTTGTTTGCAGTGAACGTAGAATGCACGAGAGCTTTACAATAAGTAAGTAAATCGTTCATGAGACAAATTAATGCATCCACACATGCTTTATTTATTATCCATATCATATAGTATTCATGCAATTGAAATCACTAAGGGGAATAGCTGTGAACCATCCCTTGGAACATATGGGCTGTCTCTTCTGTGATTGGTTCTTTTCTATACAAATGTTATTTAAGGGGAGGGGCTTTACTTTACACACTCACTGAATGAACTATAGTTTATATGCACAAAAAAAGTTTACCAGGGATTAGAGCACAACAAAGTATGTTACCATCAAGATAAATATGTATAAATGATGTTGAAGATTATTTTAAGGATGACACTCCTTTCTGCGTAACAAAGATAAATAATGTTTTCTTCTTACTCTTTTTATAGGAAGATGATCCAGAGAAACAGCGTAAGTGGGAAGAACGAGAAATGAAACGTCAAATGAAGAAGAAAGCTCCAAAAATGAAGCAGCTGAAGGTCAAAGCCCTTTAAATTTGTAGTTCATCCCCCGAGATCTCGAACCCTTCCCAGATAGTAAGCTTTAGACCTTATTGTTGTTCCAGTTGAGTAGGATTTGACTTAAATGCATCAGCCTAAATCTTTGACTCCAGATACCGAGCGATCCTGTTTGATTTTAGTAATTTGCTGTCTTTTTGAGTGGTTTAGAGGTGTGGGATTGAAGCGAGTAATGGATTGAATTTATTTTAGTGTAACCCTCTTTATTTTAGATGTATATGGAAATAGCTTGTGAAATCCATTATAACGTCATAAAAAATTGAGTAGTTATATTAAATATGAGAAAGGAGCTGGCAAGTACGGTGTCTTGTAATAAAGCACAATAGTTGACCACCTCTCCATAACATCAGGCGATTGAAAATAACTTCTCAGCTATTGAAGGTGAAAACCTAGAAATAGTGTATAAAATATTGTATACTTTAAAATATAAAATCATTAAATTTTACAGAGAATATGAATTAGTTCATAATTGAATTTTTAATTTTTCTTTGAAATAATGCAAATTTGTATAATGTACAAAATTAACAATGTAGCGTACAAATTATAAATGTTTTATTGGTCAACATTACTTTAAATATAAATACCTTTACACACATAATATACTATAATTTGAATTCCCTTGTTGACCCTATATATTAAAGAAATTTTTTAAAAGCTCAATAATAAAATAGTTTTTTTTTCAAATTGTGTTATCTTCTCTGTTAGTCATTTACTTTATCTTAAGTATTGTTTGATTATTGTTTATTTTATTTGTACCTTGAAATTCTTTTGAATGAGTCTAAATTAAACTTTTACTTTTGTTGCTCAAGCAGATTTGTTTTTGTAAAAAGTGTTATAATGTATTAATGTTTCCCTCCAGGTCTGAACTCAGGACTCACTGGATCTGAAAATTTTCAGTTATGAATTTTCAATTTGTTTGTGGAATGATCATGACAATGTTGCAATGAGCAAATGAAGTTAATATAAGGTTAGGTATAATAATTCTTTAATTTATTCTAACTTTTGTCAGGACTATAACAGGACTATTTACTACCAAAGCACAGAACACCTTGGATTATTCGAACCAGAATTACCCGGATTCCAGTTTATCCAGACGAAGTTGAGGAATAGAATTTTTGTCAATTTTTGAAACATTATGCTAAAGCATAACCCCTCATATTGGGCGCGTTCAGCTGCAGTCACCAGTGACTAACCGGTTACCATAGTCCCTAATAGGCAAATCCACCGCATCTTGACAATCAACAATGTCCGGTTACTTACCGAATCCACCGTAAACACAACATTGGTGGATGCACAACAATGATCGGTAGGTGGTATATCCACCAATACCGTTCACTTACTATAGGTTGGTAGATTACCCACCGGTGACTGCGGCTGTAACGCGCCCAATATGAGGGGTTTTGCTTTAGCATAATGTTTCAAAAATCCTAGACGCAACCCACAATTATTCTTGTGATGTGCATGCAAAGTATCATTATAATTGAAACAGTAGTGATAACTCAAATCAGAACTTTCAGGATATGTTCGATCTCTGAAATTCAACAGTTAAATTACAAATCTCCCTAGATCTGGAGCGACTTGTTTTTGCTCAATGTAGATAATTTATGTGCAGTGATCCTCATAGGCTGCGATTTAAAAACCATTTTTCCATAGAGATCTTACAGCTTATGATAACGAGAGTTGTCTGCCGCGAACTGACGACAAGAACAATGAATGATGGCAACATCATTTAGATTTGTTTTACAAACGCTATCATTTGTAATGTGCCAATTACTCCAAGTGATGTGGATTTTTGCTATCTGGACCGTATCCCTGCCACACTAAACTGTATATTCCGAGGTGCACTGTAATGAATAGTCTGACATCGAAGCATTAAAAAAATAAAGTTAATGTTTTTCTCTGATTTAAATTTGAATGTTTTATGCTTAGGCAGCAATCTTTCATCTGCAAGATTTTTGACAGAATATTTCCTAGTTGAAAATGACTATGTACTTATCCTGAAAATCTCACACACAATCATTTTATTAAAGTAAAATTAGCTTTCATGCTTCATAGTGGAGTCATATTAATCATTATCTCATACAATATTTATTTCATCATAAGTCATTTTGCTATAAATTTGTCATTAATTTAAGACAACATCTTTTTTTGTGGCATGTCTGTGAATTAAAATTCTGTCAATTTTTCAATAAACTGATTTAAGATTGCTTTTAGTGTTTGTTTCCTCTCCCAAAAATTGTTTTATGATTGAAGCATTTATATAAGAACCATTAAATTAAAAATTTGTGTGCCACAGAAAATCATAACTATACATCTCTTAGTCTTTTTAAATTCACACCGATGTTTTGAATTAGAAATCTGGATTCTAAAGAAAATCTAACAAGTAAATTAGACAAAAACTCAGTGTACACACCTGTACTACTCACTGGCTTATCCTCCATGAGTTTGTTCAAACTACTAAAAAAATGCAGGTTTTCTTTATTCTATAAGATAATGTAATAAACCCTTCAATAAAATTAAGCTTGATTTTAGCAAAGTTTATTCTTAATACTCTTTGACTCAAACAGAATAGTTATTTATGTATTAAGAGCGTAAAGTAGGTCTTTTTCGCTTTGTCATGTGGTAATTTTAGCGAAAGCGAGAAAGACACTTTACACACGAAATACATACAAAATTTTTCCAACAACTGCATTTTTGGATTTCAGTTATAAATATGATCACAGTTGCTCACATTTATTGTAGCTGAATGCGTCATTATGATTTTGAGGTTGTGAACAAGTTGAACTCAGTTGAATCAAGATGGAAGTGGAAGCACGGGAGCCAACGACTATGACTGGCTGAAACGCATAGAGTAACACAATGCAATCAGCTGGCGAGCGATAAAGTTATCAGCTCGTGAGGGACAAAGTTTTTTTTGCTTGCTTCTCGATAAACTGCTGTTTTTATTGGTTTCCAGAACGTGAATTGGCAGCAGGGCCTGATTAACCACTAGGCTGACTAGGCTACAGCCTAGGGCGCCAGACAGCCAGGGGCGCCATGGGGCGCAAAATAAATATTTTTATTTTTTGAAAGATTTAAAAAATAAACTTGAAAGTCCCACCCCCCTTTGTGTATAAATACGACCTAACGAATAGCCGCAGCAACAGTGGTGTTACTCGTTGGTACGGTTTTTTACTACCTGACAACGCTATCGGACGTAATTTTTGAGACTATCTAAAAGGTAGCAGCATATTCTGGGCAGTCACAGACCCCAGTTATTTTGGAGGGAACAGTTTGAGCAATCTGGCGTATGGGAGTTACCCCTGTCGGGTAAATCGAATCGCGGAAAAGTTTTGTACCAACTGTATATACCACACCACAGTGTAACCACCATTTGTAAATTCCTTATAGTAGAATATTTAGTGTTACTATGGTAGTACAGTATTTAGTATCTGTCATTAAGTGCTTTGATTAGTGTTATGACTTCAGAGTCTATTTTAGCCTGCAGTAGGGAAATCAATATTTACATTAAGAGTTAAGAACAAACCAAATAGTTCAGAACACATTAAAAGGGCGCGGAACGCAGTGAGGATAAGGATTCGCTTATGCGTAAGGTTGAAACATGATATGTTTTTCGCAAAACCTAAATAAGGTACATTTTCAAGAGTCTAACGAACACTGTTATGAAGTATCGTTATCTGAGTCACTGATTCAGGTGTGGCAGAAAAGAAAAGCAGCAAGGGTGTGAGTTGAATATGCGTCATAAGCAGCGACAAATTGCCCTTGAACATGAAGCTGATCAGACTAGACTTATTTATTATTTTTGTCATTATCTATGTGTACACTGACCATAGGCGTTTCTAAAGTCGGCCGATTAACTTGGGACAAACACACAATTGTTAGTTTTTTGATGACTAAAAATATAGTATAATGCTTTTTCTCAGGTAATGCATTAATTAAATTTTCAAATTTATCCCTTACATTTCCGTATTTAAGCGGTGTATTCGGCGACGCGTGACTAATGGGATTTACTCGCCGGGCCGGCCCGGCTATTGTCCTGGTCAACCCCTCCGGTCAGGAAGCCTGCCTCAACTAAACTTGAGACACCCTTTAACTTAACTGGGAAAGGTGTTAAGTTAGTTTCTAATAAGTTAAATGTATTTTTTAAAGGTAGACCTATTAGTTGTCAGTTGTGGAGTTGTAGAGGTTGTGGCTGCGTCAATTTACCCACATACTATAGCCGTGGTGTGGGAGCGGGAGGAATAAGGGGTGGAAGGGGGTTCAAGAAAAGGAGGGGGCGCCAAATACACTCAAGCCTAGGGGCGCCACAACTCTTAAAGGCCCTGATTGGCAGTTTACAAAAATGGTTGTAGGAAAACAAAAATTTAGACTACTTTCATGTCAGGAGAAATTACACAAAAATTATAATTTCAAACTACATTTATTAAAATTAATAATGGTAACAAAATCATTGAATAGCTAATGTCTTTAGTAATATTGTATGTGCACCTCATTTGTTCATTCACAATAAAATTTGTCTGGCTTAGGAAAATATTATCTGCAATTCAAAAATATCCTCAATATGCAGGTTAAAAAAACTAGTCGTATCAACTATTAAAACTTGAGAAAATATTCATAAAATATTGTTCTATTCAATATTATTATAAACGTTGTCTTGGGTATGGTATCAATTTCTCTGTTACCGATAAGAGCTTTTTGCCATCATTATAATAAAACCATAGCATTTTCTGCTTGCATTTAAAAATCATAAAACGTAATGTTCAGCTTTTGTACATTAAAACCTATTTCTTATCAACTAAAATAAATAATTAATCTTATTTACAGCTATATAATACATCACAAATTGAAAAATTGCCAAAATATTAATTAAAATAGTGATAAAATAGAAATAGATAAAAGAGAATAAAACTTGTACAAAAGTGGTTATACCACACGAATAATAAAGAATATTTACATATAAACAAAATTATGAAATATGTTTCATTTTAAATACTGAGCTAACACTATCGTACTACAAGACATTTTTAGACCTCCTACATAAGTGTATGGTTTTGTTAATTTAACATGACAGACTTCTTATTTACAAACAAAGAAGGTTATTTGAATATGACACATGACAGCCGTGTTCCTGTTTGCTGATGGAGATTATTTTACATAACTTTTTAATAGTTGGAATGAGGAATGGCAAATGTAGGCTAGATTAATTTATATTATTTTGAACAGAATAAAAGCGAAGATCAATCCAAAAATCTGAAACAAAAACAAACACCATTATTCACAAAAAACAGAAAGGTGAGTTAGCTCACGAAGTTAGGGATGTAATAGATCATTGGTAATTTAGTGATTTAAAATTCATTAACTGTACCATTATTATTTAATGAGATTGGTTTAACCCATAACAGATACACTAAGTGATGTTTTTTATCATGTTCATGCTGAAAATGCTCAACTTTGATGATAAGCTGCTAGATGATATTTTAAAGGCAAGAAATCACATTGTATGAATGAGGTCTCTGACAAAAAACGAATCAATCTACTCCAAAATGAGCAGCAATGCTAAAAAAGAGGCAGGAAAGAAGAAGGTCCTTGAAAAACTAGCAGAAGGGATGGATGGTCCTTGGAAAACTGCTGAGTAATAACTGGAGCAATGCATTGAGATGCCGCTTCGGCTGCGGTTGGGGTTGCGTGGATTGCATTAGCAGCAGTGAAATTGTTAAATCTCAACAAATTTCTTCTTCCTATTTCACTGCTCTTTCCTCCAAAAAAATCTCTGCTTAGCACCTTAAAGAGAAGTGACCTTTTAAGTATGCAAAGGTCTTTAAGATGTGAATGTTGCATAAAATTGTAACTAACTAAATAGTTGCACAATTTGGATGAACAAAATTAGTTATGGGCTAGACTTCAATTCATTATATACAATTTGCATTTTTGACATTTAGCGTTATGGAATGACCATAGCACTTATAAAGCTACAACCCCAACTTATAAAACTATAAGTGGTCCCACAGTGGCTATAAAGTGATTACTCAAGGATTTTTCTGAGAGTCTTCCAAAAGTGTGATAGAATGATTACTTTTGGTTTCCGAACCTTTTTCCCGAACATTTTTTTTCCTACAGTGATAAAAAGTTATACCATCCTCGGTTTAGCTCAAGCTTTGCCTTAGAGACTGTCAAAGTTCGTTGGGAAATGCCACTCTTTATTCGTAGGCCACTCAAACTGTAATTCATAAACTGTAATAAACACATACATACAAATTTATGTCTTGAAATTTTTGGCTATGTAAAAAACATTCAAGAGTATGTGAAATCCAGCTGTGAATTAATTTTTAATTTATTTAATTAATGACAATTTTCTAAAAATATTTACCATGAGGCATGACACAATGATAGCTGCAGCTCCGAGGAATGATGCGTGATCTTTGACGTAGATCTCGGCTGCTCTCAGACATCCATCCGTGTAAATATTGCCATCTGACTGGAACGACTTGCACGGCAGTTTCTGAAAAATATATATAGTAATGAATAAGTAATAAGAAATATGCAAAGAGGTACTCGTGTTTTTTAATCATTAATATATTAAGTAAAAGCATTAAATTGTCCTCTTTTTCTCGTGTAAATTTATAAGAATAATATTTTTCCTATTTTGAGCAAGGAAGTGACTATGCTGAAATTGAGATCAAAGTGAGAAAGACTTTTTCCGATCACGATTCCTTAAAAAAAATATTTCTAGATCATCAAAATCATAGCTACACACAATATGTTAAACAAAAAATCTGTGCAGCACATAAAATAACATGGTGGGCTCACTCTGCTGTATTTAAAGTTATCCTTAACTCGATAAAAAACTTATTATAGTCACAGAAATCAAAAAAGCAAAAATAGAAGTCTTTAAAGAGAATTTTATGGTTCATCTTCTATCATAAGGACTCGGAATAGCCTCACTATTAGCTTGCAATTCTCGAGATGTCACCCAATTCCAAAACGCTCTGCCCTTGAAAATTAAGACAGTAGCTTTATGGAAAAATTTTTCCATACTAGAACATAACATTAAAAAAGCATCGATATACTTATCAAACAAGGCTTAATTTTATTTTTAATTTCAATCACAGATGAATCAAGTTTCATTTTTAGACTCAAGAGTTGTGAGAAGGATTTAAAAGACCATAATAGATTATTACTAATTTTGTAAGCAACTTGCGCTCAAAAGTAGAACTCATCTTTCGGTCGATTCTCACACAATACTTACGGAGAAAAGGGAAAACGTTACCTTGCCCGCCAGCTCTCTGCAGCAGCTGTCAGGGATGATTCCCCTCCAGTCGGTAAAGCTGGTCACTCCGCAGCAGTGCAGCTACAAACATACAGATAGCAATTAAATTACGTCGATGCAATCTTTATCAGCAGACAAAAATTGTGATGCGGAAAGTGAAAAGGGACCTCAAGTCGCTGGAGTAAATTTTACAGTACGGGCATTTTAGTCGAATCGGGTCAAAAATATTGATTTTTAGGTTTCAAGTGGATACGATTCCTTAATCTCTCCTGCACATATTCATTCAGTTATTTTAGCAATAAGAATCCGATAAATATTAAAAATTAATCAATTTAGTAGCCTATGTAAAAGATGTCATGCAAACGAAAAGGGACCTCGAGTCGCTTATATGGGAAATAACATGGCGGTCGACTTCAGGTCCCATTTCCCAAATGTGCAGTCCCGTTCTGACAGTGTCGTTAGGGGCATTACAAAAATAGTCTCTCCTGACATCTATCGGCGAATAAGTGAACAACTTCAAGTTTTTCGCTGTAGAAGAACATTGTCTGAGTCCAAAAATCACCGTCTTGACAGTGTATTTCTCTTTAATTCCTCAGTATTCTGCCCTCTGACTTGAGGTCCCTTTTGAAACTTCTCACTTTCTCATTTTTTTAAACAATGAAATTGTGAGTGTTTCGCGTCTGTTTCAGTTTAGATTGAAAGATCTAGTTTTCAGCTTTATTTTGATACCGAATTCATTTCTTAAATATCAATAATAAGTTTTCTGCGAATGTTTGAAGTTTTGGGCCTTGATTTCCTAAAATGCCCGTTTTGACTATTTAAAATTCAAACGCCAATAATTCAAAGACAAAAAATCATAGCACTTTAAATTATATGTCAAATTGTTCGTAATTTAATGCAGAATTTCCAAATTTCCAAATGCATTTGGATGTTATTAACTCAAAACCTGAAAATTCCGACTTGAGGTCCCTTTTCACTTTCCGCATCACAATCGAAGACACGCTACACAGTGATATTGCATGCCGACTCAAATGACGTGGTCCAGGCCGTCCATAAGCTGAATGCTAAAATTTACATCAGCCTTGCGAGGGCCATGATATTTGACTCAGACACTAAATACAGTTGCTTGCAAAATATTACTTTAACCGAAACAACAACTCAAGGGATTGGGCATTTTACTTAAGACATAAGGGTTACTTATAAAGAGTGAATAAGGGCGGATTTACTCTGGTCAGCTCGCTCAGTGTATACTTGGCTCCAACCGTAAAGAGCCACCCCCTCAGGTAGACAGGGCCGACGGGGCTGTCCTAATCCTCTGTTTACATACCCCCAGTGGCCGCAGCCATTGATAGGGGCATCCACCCTGACTGCCGGCTTCCGCCTGGCATTCCATGAGTGCTACTGGTAAACCCGCAAGCTATGTGTCAATTGTTTGCAAATTGTAGTGTGACACAGAATTTCGTGGAATGCCAGGCGGATGCCGGCAGTCCGAGGTGGACGCCCCGGGGTATATCAACAGGGGATTATGACGGTCCCGTCTACCTGAGGGGGTGGCTCTTTACGGTTGGAGCCAAGTATAATCATTGTAATTGGAAGTTAAAAAGTGGGTGTTTGGGAAATAATAACTTTATTTATTTAGATTTCATAATTTTTAATATGATTCCCATTACATTTTATTTATTTTTATTAGCTCCAAAATCCTTTCCAAAAACTAAATTTGTAAAGTCAGCTGAGATAGGCTTAAAATATTCAAAATTAAAATAGTGAATTGTGATTGGTTTACATCAAGATTTAATTGTGTTTCCTGTCTCCTGTTTCCTGTTCTTCTTCAGTGTGGTGTTGGATAGACTCAAGATCAAGAAGCAAGATTTCTCAGCCCACTCAATAATTACATTAATTACTTTACTTGTACTTTTCTAAATTCTCCCCATATCAAGATTTGAACTATTATTATTTGTATCTTATGTCTAAAACTCAAAAGTATTGTAATGTTAAATTTGTACCGTACGTATCACCAGTAAATTATTACATTTTCCCATGGACCAATGGTGAGTTTCATTATTTTCTATGAACATTCAAGGTTACAACACATATTTTTGGCCGCTCTCGTTCCGGATCATTGAAACAGTCCAATTGAAATACAGTCCACAAACTCAAATTTGGTGAAAATTATCTTTTGAAGACTAGAATTTGAATATTTTTTTTAATCGTGAGGGAAGAAATATTTATTTTTTGTTGGACAGTGCCGCCATGTTGACTTTCCAGTGCCCATCAAATCGGCAAACAACAATAATTTGATCACCACTCAGCTGACTAGTTAGGGTTAGAATGTTGGCAACACTGTCAAATCTCTCAACTTCACTTGTTTATGTTTATGTTTTGATCTTCCTCATAAATTAGGTTAAATATCTTAAAAACAATCAACAACGTAACTTAAGGTATTTATGGGAATTTTAAATGAATATTAAATATATTATTGTTTAGGCCTACCTCAACTCAATTATTTATTTATTGTGATTACCTTTCAGGACCTGGCAACAAACTACTTCTAGGTTACTACTTGCTTCTTGCCCTCTTAATACAAGTATTTCTCTCAATTATATGAATAAATGTGTTTTTGTGTTATTTCTCAACTCTTTTAGTTTAAGTTTGTGTATTTGTATGGTAGCCTGTATAGATAGCCTAATTTGAAAACTCTGCTCCCTAGTATATTGCCTTGGTATCTATTACTACAAAAGTAGCCTACCTCATATATAATCCTCTCATATCATTTGCACAATTATTTTTTGCCTCAAGATTAGTTTATTCTCAATCTGCTAACTCAATGTTTGTTATTTTTACTCACTTTAGACACAGGCTACAAAAGGTATTTAAGTGCAGTAACCTTTCATAGGCCCTAGTACCAAGATACTTGATATTTTTATGTTTTGTTTGTATAGGCCCTACCTATGCCTCTTTAGTTCTCTAGCTTAACTCATTTCACCACACTCAAGTTAACTTTTGTATTTTTTTCTCTTTTGTTTTTTATAACTTATAGGCCCTAGCTTAGATCTTTTCAGTTTATTATTGTTAATTCTCATTAACTTTAGCTCAGTTTTTCCCTTTTCATACTGTTGTTACTTTTTACCCTCTTTAGGCCTATTTAAAACACACATTTAGCTTAGTTACTCTCAATCTCAATTTGTTTGAATAGCCTAACTTAGTAATTTTAAAACAATGGTGAACAAGGAAATGAAATACAGTACTTATGAAAGACTGACCACTCTCACTAAAAATCGTTTTAAGGTTATATTAGATTCTGTTCAACAATTTTCCCAGCAAGTTGACCCTCTCACACCAGTTCAAATAAAAACTCTCTCCAATTACTCTAAAGAAATAAACAGAAAACGTGACGATTTTGAAGCAAACCTTCTAAAAATTGCAGAGCATGTAACTGCTGATGAAGCCTCTGATCAAACTCTCGCTAAAGATGAAAATGAGATAAATGATACTTTTAATTTGATTGACAGTATTATTGCCACTCTATTACCTCAAGACGATCCTTCCTCTGTTCCTACTGTTGATTCCTCATCCGCTCATTCTGAATCTCAGTTACATATCAGACTTCCTAAACTGAAGCTCAAACACTTCAATGGTGATTCTCTCGCTTGGGTGTCATTTATAAATTTATTTGACACAACTATTCACAACAACCCCAACCTCTCTAATGTAGTGAAATTTCAATACTTGTTAAGTATTTTGTCAGATGAACCTCTCAACCTCATAAAATCATTGTCAATCTCTGACGGAAATTACCAAGTAGCCTATCAGCTGCTTATGGATCGCTATCACTCCCCCCGAAGGCTCACTACATTACATCTCAATAACATATTAGATTTACCCAATGTATCTGCAAACTCACCCAAACAGATGAGAACTTTTGTTAATCAGTTTTATGAGCATACTCAAGCACTTAAAGTTTTGTCGTGTGACATTGCAGAGAACAATCCTCTTCTCTCTGCGCTCCTACTTAGGAAAATGGATAATGAATCACGTAAAAAATTGGAAAATTATCGTTCTAGTATTCAAGATGATGCAGCTACTCAAATCTCTCACATTCTCCCCACAGTGAATGAAATCATTAAATTTTTAAATAATGAATGTAACCATATGGAAGATGCTAGTCTACACAATGTTAACAAAAACAATGCTTCCTCTCTTTCACACTCCAACACAAGTAAACCTCATGTACCTAAAAGGCCTTATCCTCCCTTGAAAAATGTATCGTTAGCTGCAACCAACCCATCGAAAGTTTCAAACCCCTCTTCTTTACCCTGTTTTGTTTGCAATGAAATAGGGCACAAAGTGTATACATGCACTGTTTTCAAAAGTAAATCTGCTCATGAGCGCTACCAACTAATGAAAAATAATCATCGGTGTATATCATGCCTAGGTACACACTCAATCAAAGCATGTAGATCTAAGTCAAAATGTTTTACATGCCATAAAAAACACCATACTCTCATACATTTTGATCAGCAAATTGAGGATACTGTTACATCAAAACCTCAACTAGAACAAAAACCTTTCATCACAGTTCCTTCAAATGATTTTGTAGCCATGTCAACTCAAGGTGGGAAACTTAGAAATAACCCACATACTGTTCTCCTAGGCACCACTTTAGTAAAACTAACAGCATCAAATGGGAAAACTCATGTTTTTCGTGCTTTGTTGGACTCTGGCAGCATGTGTGACTTTGTTAGCGAACGTGCAGCTCAACTGCTCGGGACCCGTAGACACAAATCTTCCCAAACTATAAGTGGAATCTCTCAAACCTCCTCACAAACCAAAGGATGTTCTAACCTTGGTTTATCTTCCCTTAGTGGTTGTGACATCGCCTCAGACCATCCGTTCCATATACTGGACAAAATCACGAGCAACTTACCTCAAACTCAACTCGCACCCGAAGTATTCAAGAAGGTCAGACCTTATGTTCTCGCTGACCCCACATTTCACAAGCCTGGTCCAATTGATGTACTTGTTGGAGGAGCTTTGTTTCCTAAGATTTTTACTCAAGAAGCTTACTCTCTTGGCCACAATATGCCCCATGTTGTTGGCACTTTATTTGGCTTTGTTGTCATGGGATCAGCCCCTTGTATACCAGACCCTTCGCAACTCACGCATCCTTCGGCAACTCATGTCACATCCTTTGTTACAACAACAGATCATGACCTCCATTCTTCATTACAAAGATTTTGGCAACAAGAAGAACCTCCTCCGTGTAATAAAAGGAGCGAAGAAGAAAACTTCTGTGATTCACATTTTGAAAATACTCATTCACGGGATTCAGATGGTCGTTATGTTGTCCGCCTTCCTTTCAAAGAAAATCATCCGCCTCTGGGTTCATCACGCCCAATAGCCGAAACTCGACTTCACTCTTTGGAACGTAAATTTAAAGCCCAACCAAATTTCTCAAAGCTTTATCATGACTTCATTGATGAGTATATCTCACTCGAACATATGGTGAAGATTCCTGATGAAGATTGCTCCACTCCCCACTGTTTTCTCCCTCATCATGGAGTCTTAAAAGAAAGCAGTAGTACGACTAAACTCCGCACTGTTTTTTATGCAAGTAGCAAAACTAGTACCGGTGTATCTTTGAATGACATTCTCCTAACAGGGCGCAAACTCCAAACAAATATTTGTGATATATTAATGCAATTTCGAAGTCATAAGATTGTTTTCTCATGTGATATTCGTCAGATGTGTCGACAGATTAAAGTTCATCCTGATGACCGGATGTATCAACTCATTTTGTGGCGTGACAATCCAGATGAACCAATATCTACATACCAACTTAATACAGTAACTTATGGTATGAACAGCAGCCCCTACTTAGCTATCAAAACCCTCCACCAACTTGCTGATGATGAAGGCAACTCCTTTCCTGCTGCGGCTCAAGTATTGAAAACCCAAGCTTATGTAGACGATATAATAACAGGTGCTGATACAGAAGAAGAAGCACTACAACTCCAAGATCAACTTATCCAACTTCTTCATCGTGGTGGTTTTGAACTTCGTAAGTGGGTATCAAACTCCCGTCGCCTTTTGGAAAATCTCCCTGAGGGACACTGTGAAACACCAAGATTCCTTCAAGAATCTCAGCAACCTCATTTCTCAATTCTTGGCCTTCATTGGTCACCGACTAACGATTGTTTTACTTACAGTTTGAATTTCCCTCACAATCCGCAACCTACAAAACGTTCAGTTTTGAGTTTAATAGCTAAAATATTATATGATCCTTGTGGCTTTCTCGCTCCTTGTGTGATGTTAGCAAAATGCTTTATGCAGCTTTTGTGGGCATCAGGCCTCAACTGGGATGACCCTTTAACCACTGAACTTTCCTCTAAATGGCAAACTTTCATTTCTGAATCTGTAGCTATTTCAACCATTCAGATACCAAGAGCTATTGAACTGTCTCTTACAGCCTCTGTGCAACTTCATGGTTTCTCAGACGCATCAGAAAGTGGTTACGCCGCAGTTCTCTACCTTAGGTGTCAATTCCCCAACAATGAAGTAATAGTGCGTCAAATCTTAGCAAAAACTAGAGTAGCCCCTCTCAAGCGAATAACGCTCCCACGTTTAGAACTCTGTGGTGCTCACTTACTTGCACAATTAGTAGCATACTGTTTCTCTACCTTCCCTGGACATCTGAACTTTGAAAATACCTTTTTGTGGTGTGACTCTTCTGTCGTTTTAACCTGGCTCAAAACTCCCTCCTATAGATTAAAAACCTACATAGCCAATCGAGTAGCTCAGACTCAAGAAATAATACCATATTCTTGCTGGCTACATGTCAGAAGTGAAGACAACCCAGCTGATTGTGCCTCCAGAGGAATGTCTCCATCACATCTCCCTAACCATTCCCTTTGGTGGAATGGCCCTGAATGGCTTCATTTACATCAAAACTGCCAATGGACAGTTCACACGACCTGTTGTGAAAATTTTTCCCCTTCCGATTAACTGACCTGCTATTAAACTCCTCTACTACAACTTAGGTCAAGACATATTTTTAAGTTTATTTTCTAATTTATAGTTGTAAATATTTTAGTTTTCTCAATTTCATAAATACTATGTTTAATGGTCTAATTAGTTTGTTTTATGTTTTGTTGAAGCAAATATTGCTTCAAGGGAGCCGGTATGTTTGGGAAATAATAACTTTATTTATTTAGATTTCATAATTTTTAATATGATTCCCATTACATTTTATTTATTTTTATTAGCTCCAAAATCCTTTCCAAAAACTAAATTTGTAAAGTCAGCTGAGATAGGCTTAAAATATTCAAAATTAAAATAGTGAATTGTGATTGGTTTACATCAAGATTTAATTGTGTTTCCTGTCTCCTGTTTCCTGTTCTTCTTCAGTGTGGTGTTGGATAGACTCAAGATCAAGAAGCAAGATTTCTCAGCCCACTCAATAATTACATTAATTACTTTACTTGTACTTTTCTAAATTCTCCCCATATCAAGATTTGAACTATTATTATTTGTATCTTATGTCTAAAACTCAAAAGTATTGTAATGTTAAATTTGTACCGTACGTATCACCAGTAAATTATTACATTTTCCCATGGACCAATGGTGAGTTTCATTATTTTCTATGAACATTCAAGGTTACAACACAGTGGGCGAATGATACAGACAACCTACTTGACCACTAACTTGAGCGTTTTTACTCTCCCTATCTTAACTCCTTTCTGCCAACTCGACTCCTGTAAATCCGCCTTAAGAGGTTTTGATAAGAACCAAATATAATGTATATGTTATAAGCACTGATTAAACAGTATAGTAAGAGAGTATAAATAAGAGAATATCAAATTATCAATTGAAAACCAAAATAATCTTCAAATCTCTGTCAATCTTTTATCTCTTGAAAGCATAAAATAATTAAGTTTGGTTTTTTAAATGGAAGGTTTCCCCTTCACCCTCCTTATGATGACAATTGAAGCTGGAAAGGTGCATCAATAAAATTAAAACTATTACAAAAACTAGACACGTGTTTTCATTATAGCCTTAGCCTTATAATCAAAGAATATTAATAAAGGCTATTATTTGCCCACATACCAGGGCCGCTTTATAACCACCCCACCTCAATATACAGGGTGTTTAAAATGCAACCCATTTTTAAGACTGAATAATGCACTTATTAAGATGAAATGAGTATTGTTTTGATAACCTTTCTTTTTATACAACCTATTTTATTTAAGTTTGATCACATTAAGCTTACATTATGTTTTCAAACAATCCGCCATTGACATTTATACAAAGTTGTCCTCTTTCCATCAAATTCCTGAACAAGGTTTGCTAAGTTCCTCTTTGAATTTCTTGAATGAAATTTTTTATGTTTGTCTGAGGTGCTGAATGTCCTGTGAATTGTTTTCCTAGGCCTTACTTTGTATGTATCCCCAAAGGAAATAACATAGTGGGGTCAAAGCTGGGGATCTTGGGGGAGGAAAAATCCTTTACTGATAAAATGAAGTTTCGGGCTGCGTTTAACACGTTTGCTACCGACATGTTAAAAAAAAGGCCTTTTCCACAGCCCAGTGTCAAGTATAATTGATGTGCTAAACTTCCCCATAGCCCGTTGACAAATATAGGAGACACACGTGTCGATCCCAGTGAACCAACGTCAACTATTGTTGACGTGGACACTATGTTATTACTGCGTTTTACTTCGTATCGATCTGCTTTTTCGACTTAGTTTTTGTGTGTCGGTCCTCAGGAGAGTCCCCAGAATAAAATGACTTTTTTAGGTGCAGTTAGCGTTGATCATGCTTATTTAGACATCTGTGGAAAAAAGTAATATGTTACTTTAGGTATGTGGCAATGTCCACATGACTGTGTTTGGTCTCGGTATTTGACGCTTGGTAGCGAACGTATAAAAAAACACCCTTTACCTTCAGTTACGGTAACAAATGTTGCCAACACCATGACTCACGTTCTCCTGGGTGTCGTCCCAGGCGCGACGGAGACTCTTCTTCTCGTTGTAGAACTTGATGCTGCTGTACATCTCCTGTTCCATGGAGTAGCGCACCTTCTCTCGGAACACGTAGCCCAGGATGCCTCCCACCAGCATCACCACAAAGATGATCAGGACGATGATGAAATACTGCAGTCAAATCAAAAATTTTTTAGTTTAGAGATTTTTAGCAGACCAAGAACAGAAAGTTTGTGATTGGGTTTTTAAAAATATTGTTTCTATATGAATGCTTTAACTCTCGAGCGGGCGCAAGCGGAGTTTTCTTATTAAAATAAACAGGTAAATTGGTATCAGCAGTCATGTCTGGCTCCGTACCTCACGCAGGAATTCCCTAAAGCTATTTATATCCCCACACCCCCTTGGGTACCTTGTTATTTGCAATTCAGTGATGTCGTGTCAGTTTGCAAAGTACCCTCTCCCGTAACACCAACAGTGATACCAATTCTATATTAGAAAATTACTTACTATGTTCAATTAATTGAATTATTACACTGAGGGAGTTGAAAAATTAACTGTACTAAGAATGAAATATAATTCCTAATGAAGTTTGTCAACATGTAAATACAACATTCTGTTAAAAAACAAGTGAAATGGGTTAAATTTGTGCGATATGCTGCCGTTATACCAGTGAAGCGCCCGCTCAAGGGTTAAGTCAGGAAGTAGTATAGTAAAACCACACAATGTAACGAACCTGAAGGTTCTGAATAACAAATGTGTTGGGTCTAGGTTTATGTAACTCCTTTAAAACAGGTAACTCTTTAAATTTAAAACAGGTAACTCTTTTAAATTTAATTGTACGAAACTTTTTAGTAAAATGCCTTCTGCAGCCCGTCTTGTTTCTCTCCATAATGAAAAAAAACGATTAATGAATGGCTTACTTTAAATCCTTTTTATACAATAGATGAATTCCTTAACTGTACAATAGATATACAATTTTAAGTAACCTACCACTTGTAACTATTTGTCTTGCTGAAACATGTACATTGTGTATTGACTTGGCTTATTTCTGTTCATACAGGTCAACGGCAATAAAGATTGTTATTCTGTAACATCGAGATTTGTTGAGTCATGGCAGATTCTGGGGGATTTTTAATAAATAAACTGTTACATCAAAAAATTTGTTATATTGTGGTTAGTTTTATCAAGGTTAAACTGTAATGATAAATGTTGGTAAAATTTGGAAAGTTATTTGTTTGACTGCTACAATGGCTTGGTTGACTGTGACTACATCTGTCTGCCTTCGTAATCTTCTTTCATATGCGAGGTAAGTTCAATATGTTGCATCTTACATGAGCTCATCTGACTTATTATTCTGGACCGACCGACTTCTCAACTTGTCAGTCGGAGATTAAAATGTCAGACAAGTTCTCAACAGGATTTGTAGACAGGACTGTGATTGACTAGTGATCAACTCGTTTGGGAGTGGTCTGATAAAAACACTGATGCACAAAATATGTACAGAAAACTTTCCAGAGGATCGCTCAATTTTTATAATCGGTATCCTAGAAATAAGAAAATAAAAATGTTATAAATTAGAAAAGAATTTTACTTAGTGAAACATGTCTAATTAGTTAAAACTGTAACAAACACCATCAGAAACTTCAATTTTTACCTCTAACGGTTGTTTATAGGATATTTTAGCAGATAAATTGTTCAGTGAAAATAAGAATTTTCCTGGTCAAATTAATCGAGGATATAAAACCAAAACACCTGGATAATTTAATGATAAATAACTCACAGTTTTAATCTTAATTACGTACTATAAATTGTTTGAAAACAACACAAAGTTATTTATCTTAAATTCATGTGGAATTACCTTACCTTTCCTTTTGCATACCATGTTTTTAATCACCTCTCAAACACATAATCAGATCTCGGATCTTGGATTAGATTTAGGATTTGGTGTGTTTGCTTTTTAAATGTTCCAGTGTACACACTATAGCTGTTGCCGATGAAGCTTACCGTGAGCAGCATGCACTTGATCTCCTTGGCAGCTCCCAGACAGCCGAAGAAGGAGACGATGGCGACTAGGCCCCCCGTCGCGATGAGGATGTACACGGCGCCCATGAACAGGTTGGTCCCGAGCAGGTCGTTGATGAACGACTTGTCGATCAGCGTCCACACTCCGATCACAAACACCGTGATCCCTCCGAACTGCGACAGAGAAAATGGCGAAAGAATGAACTGTTTTGTAAAGTTCATGTTTTGACACATAGAAGAATCAAGTAGAGGTCGCTTTTAAATAGGTATTCTGTTACGTCCAAGTACTGGTTACAGTTAAATCCAGTTACAGTTACAGTTAAGTTACTAGTTATATCCAGTTACAAGCTATAGTTAGTTAAATTAGGAGAGGGCAGCGACAGTGCTGCTCTTTCGCAGCGTTATGGTAAACTAAGTCCAATTAATGGTTAAATCCAGTTACAGTTACAGTTCAGTTACTAATTACATCCAGTTACTAGCTATAGTTAAGTTAAATTAGGAGAGGGCAGCGACAGTGCTGCTCTTTCGTAGCGTTAATGGTAAACTAAGTCCTCGACACACGCTAGCCAGCGCTTGACACTCATTAAGCGAAACATTAGAAGACACCTCTGTTTCATTCTTCTCTGTGGTTTTGAATAAAAAATTACTAATTAATAAAAACATTGATCTTCTAAATAAATCAAACTGACAGGTCATGTTGTGTTTTTATAATATTTTATTTTACTTTGTTTCCAACAGCAAGCAGCCATTTTAAGGGTTCAATCAATATCAGGGATTCAACCTATACGTGAGGGGTTTTCTTTTCACAGTTATAACTCGATAACATAATTAGTATTAGTGTTAACTGCTTTAATGTAATTGGGTTTTGTAACCTGTTTTAAAGCAAGGAAGTAAAATAAAAATAAAATAAAATATTTAAAAAATCTGGGCTGATTTTAACATTTGAGGTGGTGAGGTGGTTAAGGTATTTCTATGTAGATCTGCCAGTATGCCTCAGAATTTTAAAAAGGAGAGCTTAAGATGTGGAACCGAGACGCCATCCATCGACATTGGGTCAAAATCACTTCACTCTATTTACAGCTGAATGCTTACATGGGCATAGTTTTAGAAGTCAACCACAGATTACAACACCTTTTAAAAATAAATAAATGTGTTTGCAAGTGAAGCTGCACTGTGTTATCTAGTAGTTTTGTGATTAATATACACAATAACACATGGTATATAATTAGGATACATTTTCATTGTTGAGAGGTCATGTACTTTTTTTTAACGATACTTTCATTATCAAAGAATTGATGAAAATTTCCACTAGAAAAGTGTTACTATCCTGAAACCTATTTTTTAGGATGAATTATAATTATGATTAGCTGTAACTTATTTCCAAGTTCATGAGTTTAGTCCGTTATCGAATCATTCTTGTGATTAACAAACAGAATATCCCAGTTTCAGCTAAATACCGTAGGTACTTACAAATATGATGATGTTTGAGATGAACATCCCATACTTGACGACCTGGCCGCACCCGTTCATCTCCGAGCCGTATCCCATCACCTACTGGAACAGAATTTGAAAAATTAGCTCAAACAGAATCATGAAGTTGTGTTTAAATAAGACCCTGATATTAATTGTACAGTAGAGTCCCGCAAACCCGGAATTCGATAACCCGTAATTCTGGATAACTCGGAAAGCCTGCCAGAGCAATAAAGTGCATTGAGATTCAAGGCCAGAGCACGGTGTGGCATACTTAAAACAGTTTCAGTTTTCCTTTAAGTTTTTTTTGTAACTTATATAGTTTTCATATTTTTTACTTTGCAATAAATAAATGATTTCTTATAGAAATAACAGAAACTATTCTTATTTTTTTCTTATTTTTACTCATTTCCCGATAACTCGGAATTTTCACAAACCCGGACACCGTTCGGTCCACATTAGTCCGGGTTTGTGGGACTCTACTGTAGTTTATTTTACAAGCCTCTATAATCTTAAGACATTTTTACGGTAATATTTAGTTTTAGATCTGTCGAATTAGAGTGGGTGCACCAGTGAATGACCAACCCCCAGTGAATGACCGTTTTGCTTAAAAACCCTTTTGTTAGGCATTTTCTTTGGGCTAGTTAATTAAAAATAAGTGTAAAACCAGCCTTGGAATATTATTCAACAATAATCTTTCATTGGTTAAAATTGTTGGAGTCAAAAATACTTTTTAAACTTATTTAATAATTAATTAGTGTCCCAATATCTTCGATTTTGATGTTTCCTGCTATAGTGACTATCCCTGCAAGGCTTAGCTGCATTTAAATTCATTTTGTATTTGATGATTATTTCAATAATATATTACAGTTAAATAACATTTAAAATACTATCCTAGAATTTAAAATCAATTTTATTACTCTACACTTAATGACTCATTATTTCTCAGGGCGGTCATAAATTGAAACGCAACTAGAGCAAAAACTAGTGAATGACCGGGTAAAAACTTCGCGGTCATTCACTGGAGCATGATCGTCATTTACTAGCCATGATCTATACTCTCAGCTGACTTATTCTCATTCATTGTTGTCAGCTGATTTTTCGATTTTTTTGACAGTATTCAGCCAAAAGAGACCGGTCATTCACTGGTGCAGTCCACTGGTCATTTATTGGAGCACTGACATACTTGTCTTTTAATTAATACTAGCAGTTGCCCGTGGCTTCGCTCACGATAAAAATTACAGCTGATCTTACTTCTGCTCTTTGAACTGTCAAATTGTAGTATTCACAGCTGTTTACATTTCGGTATTTAAATGTTTACATCTTTATCGAATGTAAACATTGAAGCTAAGGAAATTCACGGGGCATAGCATGAGGGGATTTTAAGGGTACGTTCATACCGGAGCCGGGAGGCAAGCACACTCGCTCTATCGCTCCATCGCCGGTTCACACCAGCCAATCAGAAGCGGTTCTACATGGGACACAAGCTCTGAGCCAGGGTCAGAGCAAGGGAGCAATCCTGGATTATTATTTGTAAACAAAGCCTATTGTTGTAGAGTCAGATGGGTATAGTAAGTACGTGGAAATAACTGTAAAGAGGATAAAATATTGTGAATCAACTGTTATTACAGAAAATAAATGTATATATTATTTCCCTCGTGCATTCATTTTAATTATTTTTATTTATTTAATTATTATTACACATGTTAAATTGATACAAATAAAGAAGCATAGCAAATGTATTAATCATAAAAGCGTAGCTTTCAAATATTTGTTCAAACAGATCTAGGCCTACTATCATCAAACAGATCAGACAGCAGCCGATGCCGATGGTGTCTTGGAGCTTTCGAAGTGCGATATTTTATCGCGATCGTAAAAAGATATTCGTCCTCCGGGGAGCTTAAGGCCACCCTATTCACGCCTAATAAGTGGCAACAGAGGGGCAAATCTCCAACTGGTTAAGCATTGCAATCCAAAGTGCATAACCCCTTCAGATCTCTCGTAACTAGTGTAGTAATATGATGTGTGTACAGCTAGGGACCGTCTATAAATTACGTCATCAGAAAATAGGGGGAGGGATCAGAACAGAAATGACGGTAGGATGATGTGCTTGAAGGGGGGGGGGGGGTAGACGCTGAGACAACGTCATTTTTCAAATTTTGTTTGAAAACCAATTTAGATAGGAAAATATTAAACATTCAGTGTAAATTCATGAAATTAAGCCTTAAGTTAAACAGCTTTAAAATTCATTAGAAACTATGAACTCCACTTTTACAATATTCGTTTAAATGGTCATTTTAGCTCTGGTCAAAACATATAATTGGATATTGTCTCAATTTTAAAAACAATTGGTGATATTCACCAAATTTTTCCCTATCTTTATTGATCCATTTTGCACCAACACTTTCTACTATAACATAAAATCATCGTCGTCGCTCGATTCTGATGACATTTCGAAATTTAATGTAAAACACAAATAAAATATAAAAAGAAAAGTAAAACTAATCAATATAAACAAAAATATAAGTGATCAAACTATTGTGTATGTGTAATAAACTTTCAAAATGTTGAAGAAAGAAAATGACTTCAGAAAAAACGTAAAAATCACCCAATGTACAATTAAAAGTAAATTCGACAACCAAACATAACAAGAAACAAAGATGTTCATATGACGTTTCATTTCATTATCGTATATCTGGATTTAGATCATATGACTTCTAATTAGAATATCGTGGCGCTATCTCCGCTTACTCGCTCAGAGCAATGCTCAGAGCCTGGGTCAAAGCTTCCCTCCCGGCTACCCACCAGGCTTGCCTCCCGGCTCCGGTATGAACGTACCCTAAGGAAGTGAATAGGCCTATATGTTTCCCAGGTTCAAGATCTATCTCTGTGTGAAATTTCAACCCAGTCGGTTCAGTATTTTTCGAGTTCTCTTGTCCCATACATACATACATATAGAAACAACCTCTTCTTTATAATAGTATAGATAGATAGATAGATAGATAGATTACAATCAGTATTCTCATTAAGTAACCGATTTAACTAATAATGCATAATCCTTAAAAAATTAATGAGCTTTCTATAGTAAAATATATTAACTGTGACTCTGAAATAAGGAAGTAATATCAAATTAACATGAGACATTGTCCTTAACCGGTCATTCACTGATGCACTCACCCTATATTAAATATTTCTACTACAATTTTTACCTTTAAAGTTTTCCTGTTTTCAGGAAAATAAGGTAAACTATTTAGGTAAAAGGGCAAAACGCCAAAGTGTTCACCCTGATTCCTATAGTTGCACGTAAGGGGAGTTTTTCAAAACATCCGTGAATTTATGTCTGAGATCACCTATTATATTTAAAAAGGAATAAATGTATTTGTAAAATAATTAGACTTATGCCTACGGATCATTTTAGAACACAGCATAAATTAAGATAAGCGCTTAAAACCCTATGAATGACTGATTCTTCATTTTGATAATAATAATAATTTTATTGAGCCAGAATTGACAATATTTCATATTTAATGGTTATCATTAAAACTCATTACATATTTTTAGCATGCACATTTGTATTGTTAACTAACTAAGGACTTCATCCTATTCGCAAATTGGAGGAAGAGTTAGTTTTTTTCGTTTGTGAGCGGGTGTTAATTATGTTTTACTATGAATATATCAATTATTATAAGTAATAGCAGAAAAGAGGAAAACCACACAAATAAATGCATACAACAAAATAAAGTCAATTAAGTGTTATTAAAAACGTTAAGTAATGAAATTGGCCTTTTTATTTTTTATATAGGCCTATTTTTTTGTCAGTATCAACAATCCAATTAGGCAACAAATAATGGCTGGAGATTTGAATGAAAATCAGTAAGGTTGAACGAACAAGCAGGTGCTAATATTCTTCACAAGATTCGCCTACTCAGACAACAATCGCCGACAAGCGTGGCCGCGTTCAGGGTCGCTGGTTTTGTCGTCAACAATACCCAACAATGCGTGCCATCGATACCGCGCCGCATTGTTGTCGACCTCTAGCGCCTCACATATCGATAGGCAACAATCGAAACCACTTATCTTATTGTTGAGCCTAAAGTGCTACGACCTCAACAACGTGTGTACAGGATAACGCGTGTGTCTTCCGGTACCATTAATTCTCACGCTATTGAAATCGTACCTGAAATCGATCACCCTACTTAGCCTAAGTCTACAATAAGTTTTCATGCCCTCGAAAAAATAAGTTTATACTAAAAATAATTTTTTTAGTGTTTCATCTATTAATTGTGTTGTTCGGTATCGAGTTTTCACAGTTGAAGTTGTTACCTTTCAATTATTACTGCAGGTTCGAACCCTAAATCAAACCAACTGCCATTAAGATAAGTGATAACTAGTAAGGCCTTAGTAACATTATCCATATGGGTAAGGATACAAATATTTCTGATTTAACTTGGTTGAGATAATGTTTGAACAAAACACCCACTTTCAAGGTTTCAAGCACCGGTAAGGCTCTTAGACTGTTATTTGTGAACTGAAATTCACTGTTACTACTTCTTTATCGTTCGCTATTTATTATTCATGACAGTGTTATCCATTGTCAATGGATCGATTTGGAGAAACGGCTACTTGGATTTTATTTAATGTGCGAATTAATGTGAATAATAACATTTTATGACTGCTTCAACATTTTATCGTAATTTGAACAGTTTAAGAAATGTGTAACCGAAAGCAAACCCCTTACAGTAGACCCCTCTTAACCGACCCTTACGGGACCGGACCTAGGTCGGATAACTTAAAAGGTCTGTTAAAACGGGTTATCCTCTAAACACCTAAAATAAAAGCTATAGTCATAGACCCCCTCTCCCTTGCCCACATAAGGTGCATGTTGTTTGTTTACTTTACTGATGGATGAGTTAACGGTTTCCAGGTATGAAAACAAGACAGTATTTCTTCAATAAATTAAAAATATTTTAAACAGTAACAACCAGTATAGTTTAGCGTAAAGTTCCCAACGCCGGGTTTAGGAACGGAAATACCGCAATTCCTAGAAAAGGGCGGTTAAGCCAGACTTTTCTTAAAACAGGGTCGGTTAAAACGTTTTTTTACATTTTACCAGCAAGGGCGGATAATCCGAGCGTCGGTTAAAATGAGGTCGGATAAGAGGGGGTCTACTGTATCCCCCAGTAAAGCCGGATCCCACTTAATCTAACTTTCATAACAACCTTAAAGTCGGATCCTGTTTAATCTAATTCACAGCCATCTTAAGGCTTAGCTAAGATTGTCAATAACTATAGTTTCAGTTATTATAAAATAATAGTTTCATAATTAAACGTATGAAAAAACAAATTACTGTAGAAACAGGACTGCAGCACTTCATTGTCGGTTGGTGAAGGAATATTATGTCATTATGTCACAGTCGTGTTCAAGGCCAAGGTCACCCAACCGGATACAATTAGCAGTGTCGTCTCTGGTCACAATGCCGGAACGGATTCGACTATTCTGCCGGTGAAATGGATCATTGAAGAATAAATGTGTGTGACTAAAAACATAAATAGCAAGAGTGGAGTGTTGATGAGGTTGAGAAGGAAGTTTTCGTTCGATATCTTAATCTTTCCCTTTCGTGTCGAACAAATTCATTTAGACATTGTGACTCTGCATGAGTAGTTTAGAAGTGACGAAACATTCAGATTTTGGTTGTTTTATCATATAATTCTTATTTAAGGTTTTATTTAAGTTAACTCCTCACACCTATTGTAAGGTTATTGTACCTTACAAGTCCATAGGCTGTCATGTCACATAGGCTGGTGACACACAGGGCGATTTTTATCGCGGCGGCGAAAATGCCGCTGCCGTCGTTTTCGCAGTTCAAGTTCAAGTTCAAGTTCTTTGCATGTTGACATAAAATGTATATGCTAAGTCATACAAAGCTTATAGAAAAAATAGTCCTTAAAAATATTCAATATACAAATATGCAACAATTAGCAAAGAAATAAGTAGTCTAATGTCTATCAAAAATTAAATTCACTAAGTCTGTAACACGCTTTAACAATAAGACTGGTCTTTAACATTTTCCTAAATATCTCATAGTCACGCTCTTCTTTCAAACCCAGTGACAGACTATTAAATAATTTTATACCTAAGTATTTTTAATGATTTTGAAAAAATGTTGTAGAGTGAGGAGGTATACCTAGTACACATCCAAGTTTATAGTAGTGTATAAATTTAAATAAACGCTTACACACAGGGCGGTAGGAATACCACGCGACGATATTGCCGCGGTCCATTTAAACTGGAAAAAACTACGGCAGCGGCAGTTTCGCCGCCGCGATAAAAATCGCCCCGTGTGCCCCTGCCTTCTATGAAACGATAGTCGTATTTTTGAGAGCCCCTTTCACAAGTTTTATCCGGGAGCTCCCAGAGATATCGTTACGGTGGGGCGCTGTCCATACAATTTCAAGAACTCATGTTGTTAAGAATCATAAGTAATAACATATTTTTTTAATCTTGTACAAAGGCTAATTTTGCGACGATCAGCAAAGGCACGATACGTTTTTCAGTCTTTTTCAAACCGTCATCGGTGCCTAAATTTCTTCAAATTGTTATTTTTGTACCGCGTCACTTCTTTGATATTACGCAAGCACCTTTCATCAACCTTGATCCTGTCCTGTTAAGCCACGTAACAAAACCATTCATTTTTATTGCTGATCTTACTTCACCCCCACCCAACGGAAGTGAATCCTTATACTTACGGTACATCACAGATGTGAACCGAATATCCGCTGACCAGCTGACAACGTCTTTCTACAGAGAAGTCCAACGTCTAAGCATTTTCCCCCGTTGAACAATTCCTTGACAACTGCAAAACTTGTTAAACATTACGACGGACCACTCTTGAACACCCTGTTACTACCCACTTTCAACAACAGTATTCTTCTTTTACCTAACGAAATTGCCAATAACAACTCTTCTTAAATAAATAATTACACTGTTTTTCAAGATAATTTATGGCAATAACAATTTTAAATATAAATACTTTTTAAATTATTGACTTTAATTTTGCCTTAAACATTCTTCAAGTAAATGATTTAATATTTGCTGGAAGGGGTGGTACAATCGGGGTCCAAAGTATGAAACCCCTGCTTTTCCTAATCCAACCGCACTCTGAGCTCATTGACTCATTGAGCAAGGTATCTTGTCTTGTACAACGCTTAACCATTGCACGAGGCACAAGTTTTTTTGTCAGTCATGGCGGTACAATTGAAAACAACGTCTTAAGTACAATTCACAATACAATGTAAAATCTTACCGGCATCCCATCGTCACAACACCTTACATCGATTCCCACTCCATTTCCACAGTCGTCTGGTGTTTGGTATCGATATAAGATATATCGAAAATATCGATATTTTGGTTCCGATATATCGATATTTTTATGTTGATATCTTACTTCGATATTATCGTTAGGATCGATAATAGCTAATTTTTAAGAATAATACATATAAGTAAAATACAATTTAACCTTTTCTGCACATTTTCATTAGTAGTAATTAAATATTATTTGATAAGTAAATATTCAAGATATCAATTTGGAACTAACTTATTAGCTACAAAAAATGGTTTTTAGTTAATTTTTTTATTATTTGTTGTTTTGTTAGTCGTAAAGATAAAGTTTATCGACAAGAATTTCAAAAAATTATCTTGGCTGTGTAGGCCATTTTGTTGTAACATAATTTATTTTACAGTTATTGATCTAAAATTACTTCAAAGTATAAATTGTAAACAATTTTACGTCAAATGGACGTCACGGTTGTGCTGTTAACTATTGTGATACATACAGTATTCATTAGATTAATTTTTAGTACAGTAAAATTTGTCCAAAAAAAGACCAAACTGAAAAAAAATTAGCCCCACCTTGAAACTTGGTATACAGGTCATCTTTAGGCTCTAATTGAAGAATCCGATGAGTCCTTAAAAATTCAGGGGGTGGAAGGCCCCTTTTTCGAGGGGTGTAAGGGGGGAAGGTTGTATTTTTTTGTAAATGTAATAACTCCGGCGAAAAAGGTCCGATCCATTTAAAATTTGGTGTGGGCTTTTAAAACAGTATATTTTAACACTACATAAAAAATAAATTCGATCGTGTCATCCTAAGGGGTCCAAAAGGGGGATTTGACACCTCAAAAATGGGTTTTTTAATTTTTTGGTACCCAAAAATTAAAATTATGAACATTTTGTTTTATTTTTTGAATTCAGCTCAAAAAACCAAACAATTTAGTATTTTTAATTATTACTCTATGACCATTGGTTGCCGAGATATTGAAATTGGTAAACACAGTACGTTGTCCAATATAACCTCAAAATGTACAGAAACTTATAAATCCCGCTTATTTTTTATCATTTATCAACGATATTTCGAATTTGGCTTTCTATAGTTGAGTTTTAATGGATTTTGGCTCATAAGTCCCACTTTTCTTCATCCCCTTGTCAGCAAACCTACATACTCATTTCCAATGTTATTTAAATGGGAAAACATTATGATATGTCAATTTCTCTTATATTTCTGGTTCTAATGACAATAATGAAACAGTTTAAGACTTATTTTACTAGGAAAATCTTTGGCTTTAAGATTAACCATTAACAGATCTATTTGGTTGGGTTTAAGGCTAGTTGAAATGCTATTGAAATGCTAGTTGAAAGCTGTATTTTTTAAAATTATTTTTGTTATTAATTGTTAATAATGAATATCTCAGCTCTTAAGAAAGAGAATGCATTTATTTTAGTCTTGAGTTGCTCCGTAAATTATTTTCTTTCATTTAGCCTATAATTTGATAAAATTGGTTTTGATTTGGATCAGTTATAATGCGTAATTCAATTTAAAAATAAGTTTTTTTAAGTTTTACTTACAGTGAAAGGGTGATACCTCCAGTTCTAAAGGAGATAAAAAGTTAGTTTTGGACTCAAATTAAACAGAAATGTAGCAGCTTTAATACGATCTATTATTCGATAAAATTGGTTTTGGTTTGGCTCAGTTATAATGCGTAATTCACGGAAATAAATATTTTTTTTAAGTTTTACTTACAGTGGAAGGGTGATACCTCCGGTTCTAAAGGAGATAGAAAGTTAGTTTTGGTCTCAAATTAAACAGGAATGTAGCAGCTTTAATATGAGCTATTATTCAATTAAAATTGGTTTTGGTTTGGCTCAGTTGTAATGCGTAATTCAATAAAACAAATTTTTTTTAAGTTTTACTTACAGTGAAGGGGTGATATCTCCGGTTCTAAAGGAGATAGAAAGTTAGTTTTGGTCTCAAATTAAACAAGAATGTATCAGCTTTAAAATGAGCTATTATTCGATCAAATTGGTTTTGGTTTGGCTCAGTTATAATGCGTAATTCAATGAAAAAATAAATTTTTTAAAGTTTTACTTACAGTGATAGGATGATACCTCCGGTTCTAAAGGAGATAAAACGTTTGTTATGGTCTTAAATCATTCAGTGAACCATTGGCTTTCATTGAAGCTATATATCATTTGAAACCGTTAATTTTAAGAGGAGCTATAAACCTTTAATTAAAATAAATTTTTTGAAAAATTTTGTTTTTATGACGATAAAACATTACAACTCCCTTCAATATCAACCAATCTGCATGATTTATAGGTCAAATGAGAGAAAATAATTTACAGAGCAATTCAAGACCAAAACAAATGCATTCTCTTTCTTAAGAGCTGAGATATTCAATATTAACAATCAAAAACAAAAATAATTAAAAAATACAACATTGATAATAGCATTTCAACTAGCCTTAAACCCAACCAAATGAATCTGTTACTGGTTATTCTTAAAGCCAAAGATTTTCCAAGTAAAATAAGTCTAAAACTGTTCCATTACTTTCATTAGAACCGGAAATATAAGAGAAATTGACATATCATAATGTTTTCCCATTTAAATAACATAGGAAATGAGTATGTAGGTTTGCTGACAAGGGGATGAAGAAAAGTGGGACTTATGAGCCAAAATCCATTAAAACTCAACTATAGGAAGCCAAATTCGAAATATCGTTGATAAATGATAAAAAATAAGCGGGATTTATAAGTTTCTGTATATTTTGAGGTTATATTGGACAACGTACTGTGTTTACCAATTACAATATCTCGGCAATCAATGGTCATAGAGTAATAATTAAAAATACTAAATTGTTTGGTTTTTTGAGCTGAATTCAAAAAATAAAACAAAATGTTCAGAATTTTAATTTTTGGGTACCAAAAAATTAAAAACCCCATTTTTGAGGTGTTAAATCCCCCCTTAGAACCCCTTAGGATGACACTATCGAATTTATTTTTTATGAAGTGTTAAAATATACTGTTTTAAAAGCCCACACCAAATTTTAAATGGATCGGACCTTTTTCACCGGAGTTATTGCATTTACAAAAAAATACAACCTTCCCCCCCTTCCCCCCTCGAAAAAGGGGCCTTCCACCCCCTGAATTTTTATGGACTCATCGGATTCTTCAACTAGAGCCTAAAGATGACCTATATACCAAGTTTCAAGGTGGGGCTAATTTTTTTTCAGACAAAGTTAGTTTTTACTGTACTATTTTTAACAGAAATTTTCTGATACTGTATATCGATATTTTTCCAAGATACCGATATTTTTGATCCGATATTTTCGGAATATCGATATCGAGGGTCCGATATTATCGTCGATATAAATATCGATATTTTCTTTCGATATCCAAACACTACAGTCGTCTCACTCTCGTTTCCCGCCAGAATGTCACACCCGGTTAGGTCCCCATTACGCCGTTTCGGCGGAAAATCGCGTTTCGTCCGGTCCCAGTCGGCCATGACGTCCGGAGATCCCACAGACCGGGGCCGGTCCCACGGGACTGGGGGCCGGTCCCATGGGACTGGGGCGGTGGGAGCGGCCTTCGAGCCTCAGGGAGTGGCGGACAAACAGACTCCGAGTGTGTGGACAGAGGACAGAGCTCTGAGAGACGTGAGAAAACCTTCGATTGGACCCGGCGTTGAGAGACAAATCGCTTTACTGTCACGCTTGAATCGCTAGAGTACGGGAGTGTGAATGATGAGTGATAATCATTCGCACTCCCGCAGTGTGATTCAGTGATAATTTCAGTGATAATTATTCAGTGATCATTTCTGTGTGAATCGCTACAGAGTACAGGAGAGGGAATAATGAGTGATAATATTTTAGGGGATTGCTTGAATCGCTGAGAACACGGAAGTGTGAATGATGAGTGATAATATTTTAGGGGATTGCTTGAATCGCTGAGAACACGGAAGTGTGAATGATGAGTGATAATATTTTAGGGGATTGCTTGAATCGCTGAGAACACGGAAGTGTGAATGATGAGTGATAATATTTTAGGGGATTGCTTGAATCGCTGAGAACACGGAAGTGTGAATGATGAGTGATAATATTTTAGGGGATTGCTTGAATCGCTGAGAACACGGAAGTGTGAATGATGAGTGATAATATTTTAGGGGATTGCTTGAATCGCTGAGAACACGGAAGTGTGAATGATGAGTGATAATATTTTAGGGGATTGCTTGAATCGCTGAGAACACGGAAGTGTGAATGATGAGTGATAATATTTTAGGGGATTGCTTGAATCGCTGAGAACACGGAAGTGTGAATGATGAGTGATAATATTTTAGGGGATTGCTTGAATCGCTGAGAACACGGAAGTGTGAATGATGAGTGATAATATTCAAGGAGGGTTTGAGAACGTTTTGTTTCTTTCTATAGTACTTTGCTTTATCTCCCATCTTGTTTATTTACATTTTAATATAGTCATACTCTTGGAAATTCTTTTCGCCAAAAGACACAGACAAAGTAATGGTTCCAGTATCCTATACTCTAAAACAAGCAATGTTTGTACGGGCAAAATTTTTTCGTCCAAGGATTTTTTATTTTTTATTGATATATTTATGTGTTTTGTTTTATGTGTTTTTTATTATTGTCTGGTACTATAGTTAAAACTTTTAGTAACAAAACTACAAAAACTCTTTTAAAAATTATCTATGGAGTAGCTAAACTTGTTAAAACTGTCCCCCTTTGATGCTTTTCAAACTATTGAATAAAATGATTTCTGATTTAATAGAATTGAGCAATACCATGTTGTACACCCAAGCAGATAAATCCCATAAATTTATAAATTTTATATTTTATTTAAATACCTTCTCTCATTTGTCTTATTATTGTTTCTCGTTTCTGGGTGTACCTTTTGATGGTATTTTGAACTTTTTGAAAATAACCATTCAATAAAACCAGATTGTATTTAAATGTTCCACTAAATTTCACTGCAGTAATAAATTACCCAATTATGAACAACTTCTGGGTCCATTATGGCCTCTTAGAAAGTCTCTGTGAACATTATTAGGATCTAACATGTAAGCTTCAGATTGCTACACGAGCATATGTTACCACTGTGCAACACGAAGGATTCAATCACTTATGCATAGCCTGCATTCTAAGGCTAAATCCGAATATTCATCTATTATTTAGTTTATTTTAAAACATTCTGTCGCATACTAATATTAGCCTAATCTCCAACAACGACCAAACGATATATCTAGTATCACTGCTGGAATAACCAACCTTCACCCACTCTTGCTTGCCCCATATGTCGTAAAACGGCACAGTGAAACGTTTTATGAAGTGAATTTGAGACAATTCCTTGACCCAAGACTGAAATGGGACAACTCTGAAGGGCGACTGGAGAGAAAATGCGTCTAGGGCCTCACAGCTGTTTTAGTAGCAGATAAATTATACTGCTGTACCCGGCCTTGGGTACACATGAGCAAGCCTACTATGACAATACACTATGTTTAACTTGGAGCTGATTTACATGTAGAAGGCTAGGTCATATGATGAGAAAGGAGACAAGAATAACTCTTTAAGAGATTTGCGTGAGGTGAGCGCTTGAGAGCTTCCATCAAGGGAGGAGGTAGCGTTAAATGCTTTCATTATTGGAATACTTAAAACCAATGGACCTTCCTTTTATTCATGAAAGTGGTTCGATATTGCCTCGTGACACGTAACAATGAACATCAACAGAAGAATATGAATAATCTAATAGTTGCTGGATGGATAACTTTTCCTTTATCACTGTTCATGACGACTGAAAAATGGGGGGAAAAATTGCTAGAAAATAGTTGCTAGATATAGGCTATAACTTTTCAAATTGTCTTTATATCTCGCAGCACATAGTTCATGTGATCTAACCTTTTAACCTGCTTTTGTTTTTGGTAAGCTTTCATCACACCATGTTCCTAAAAGCGTTTATTTTGGATACATTAGTATCAGTAGTCAATACCGAAAGCTACATTAGACTTAGAAGTTCCCTCCCTTTCAGCGTTATAAGCTGAAACCAAAACGAACTTGAATGTACGAATGTCTAAACAGCTTTCTCGCAAAATCATGTGAGTAAACCTTACTGAAATGCCTTCAGCGCTCACTACAAAAAAGGTAGGAAGGCTGCACCTGATATTAACTCCTGTCGATTACACCCTCACAACCGACCTTCGGCGATTGCGTAAAGACTGAATTCCCCCAACTACCGCCTACCTGACTCAGCCCCGACATTAGAGCCGGACAGAGCCTCAAGGCCCGGAGGAGAGCGTTAAAGAACACTAGAGGGCGGCAATGGCGGACATATCCGGGCCAAGGTGGCCGCAAGGTCGGTAGAGCCTCGGCGGCGACGACGCTGCCAACCTGTGTTGGTGCCTAATGTAAAGTACACGAACTCGGTATTATTGCATTACCTGTCAAGATTACAATCATTGACTTTAAATCAGGAGGAGACTAACCATACTCATGGGCCAGCTGTTCCTGTTTTTGTGTGAGCCAGGATTTGAAGTGAATGTAGTTCGACTAAACCACCGACAGATGGTACTGATGTAAATTATTTATTTCAGCTATTTATTTCGGTTTTTAAAACTTAAAATGCTGGAAAATAATAGTTCTTTAGCATATGAATGCTCTCTGAACACCATATTGTCTAAATATTCCCTCCTGATAGTGTTTAGTTGACTGTAGTATACTCTGTTGGAGAATGCTGTAACTAAGTCCTCTTTCAAATCCTGGCTCACATAAAAGTTGGTACTGTACACTTACTAATGGCAATGGAAAGTCTCCTCCTGATTAAAAATCAATGTTAAAACTTTCGCTCACCACGATTATACCACGAAATAGTCGAAATACCACGGTAATACGATTTTTCTTCGTATAGTTCGACTTAGACATAGTTCGAGTTATTACGGTAATTCTTGGTTAATTTCGCCCTACAGAGGTATCATTTGAGCTAAATTCGAGATATAGAGATAAACCAAATGAAAGTTCGAGCTATACAGGTAAATAATATGACGTTGGACCAGGTACGACTCATTGAGAAGTTGCGACCTGTACGCCATGATTTCGACTTTCAGATCGAGGTCCGCTAAGTACCTAAACTTCGAGTTGTAGAGGTAAACTTCGACTTTAATTCGAGTTATCTACTGAACTTCGAATTATAGAGGCCATTTTTGCGTTGCTTCGACTTACAGGGGTAAAGTATAACTGTAAAATAATTTCGATCTACGCATGGATTTTATTTCGACTTGGACAGGTTTTCCCGAGGAAAATCGAAGATAACTCTAGGATTTTGAGTTATTGAGGTTAGAGTCATTGAGAGTCGACTGTAGTTGTATTTAACTTTATCGTTCTCTACCAGTAAATTATGGGTGTACGCAGAGACAGTTTACTTGGGTCGCTTGAAGGATTTGATTGAGACAAGTGGCATTTTGTGTAGACGAAATGGTGGTCTAGGATTCTATGGAATTCTTTTGGGGTTATGGTAAAATATCTGCTGCAATTTTAGGTCTAGTAGAGTTTTAATTGGCTGGTAGCTTGGTCAATAGATCACAGGTGCTTTAGAAAGTTTTTAGTGAGTGGTCTTGATGTTTGCAGATGAAAAGGTGCCCCATCAGCTTCCTTTGGATACTCCCATGCCAACAAACTATGAATTTGGGGATGCATTTAACTAATTAGTTTAAAAATAGTTTAAGCGTTTAAACTAGAAGGAAATGCCATATACGTGACATATCCTTCATTCACACAGCAAAAAATCCTTCTATTGAACATTAGTAACATTTTTTGTTTAGTTCCAATCCTTTAAATGACGATTATATTCCAAATTAAAGAGCCAAATGATCGCGAAACCACGAAAATCATCGTACGTCTGGGAAAGCGAACTGAAATGTATATTACGTTACTAGGCCGGAAAGAACTGTTTTGCCGGACGAGCATGATAGTTCATGCGTGTACGGTAAAACTTTCCGGCCGTGTAACATACGATCATGGGCGGATTTAGGTCTTAATTTTTGGGGGTGCCAGGTCACCTCATTTATGAAGTATTGAATGCTCAAATTTAAATATCAAACTCCTATTCAAATCGTCTATTTGCAGGCATACTCCAATAAATATCTGTTTATTTTATTTTATATAAAATAAACAGATAATGTATGAAAAAGTTCATTCAAAGTTATATTGAAAACTGATTCCCCCTTTTCCGCCAAATAATGAAGCAAAAATCAGGGGGTGCCGGGCACCCCCATAAATCCGTCCATGCGTACGATACTTTTCATCATACCACTCAGAAAAAACACACTTTCAACCATAACGTATTCCTTGCATTAACCAATACGTTTCTCGCAATCCTTAAAACCTAACATATAACAAACCGAACAAACATTTGCTACTAGTGCTACTACATTCCTCTAAAAAGTAAGCAATAAAAACAAGCATTAAACGTCGGTTTGCTGCAAATCAGCTGATTGTTTCCTTCCGTTTTTCCAGCCTAGGACGGCAATGGGTAACTTTCGAGTCAACAAAAAGGAACTGAAAACATATGTTTCTGTGTCATTATAATGAAAACAGGTTCGCAGGACAGAGGGTCGGAATGCGGCGAACCCAGACCGCAGGACGAGGACGACCCAGTTGAAGCTGGCGGTGACGCAAGCGCTACTGGCAGGAGGAGCAGTGACGCCACTGCGGACGTGCTCGGAGAGGAGTGGAGGGCTCACCTCTGTATGGAATGTACACTGGTCGGTGTGTGCCATCCAGCTACTTGGAGGTCACGAATTGTGGATAGTTATGAGCGATGGCTTGTGGACGCGGTGTTCCTTAGAGGTAGAGTGACCAGATAGTTTCCAAATAAAAACGGGACACAACTCACCCCCGCCCCCCCCCATCATAATACAACACACCACACACCAAGGCGTTTAAGTATAGATGGGTCTCTGTAATTTACAACATTTTGCAATTGAAGAATTTAAGTATCAAACTGTTTTAGAAGCTGCTAGACCATGAATTTTATTTTACATTTATTGACCTTATTACAGCGCACGATTGTTACAGTTTTTCTTTAAGAATACAATAAATGGCATAGAGCCATAAAAGGTAATTTTTGAATCGCCACATACTGAGGATTAAAAATTATCAAGACACATTTTTAAGATCTTTTTAAGAAAACATTTTTTCTAACTATAATTATGTTGGTGGTAATATATATATATATATAAAATATTGGGATCAAGAGGAGGTAATTTTTGAATCGCCACATACTGAGGATTAAAAATTATCAAGACACATTTTTAAGATCTTTTTAAGAAAACATTTTTTCTAACTATAATTATGTTGGTGGTAATATATATATATAAAATATTGGGATCAAGAAAGTATCATGATTATCATATACTTTAAGTTCTTATCGTTAATTGTTATGCTGGGAAAACAGTATACAAAAATTAAACAATAAGTTCATTAAACGTTTCAAGTTTTGTTATACTTGTCACTTACTCCAGTATTTTTTCTCTATTATATATAGTTGTAGAACTGGCAACAATCCATTTTGAAGTTATATGCTACTTGAAGAAGAGTTTCAAGAAGGTGGCGTAAAACTAAAATCTTGTTTAGCGTTTGGTAAAAGTTCGTAATATTCTTTGATAACCGTAAGTAATGTGAGATGCCTCTAAATTTTTAAGATATCGTTAGGTATGATTTTTAAATATATAGCTTATTTTTAAAAAACGGGACATTTTGACGTCCCGACAAAGTTTTTCGGGACAACGAATCGCAACGTGAAAAAACGGGACTTTTCCATTTTTACGGGACGTCTGGTCACGCTACTTAAGAGGGGATTAACGTCCGTACTATTAAATACTACGTTCATAGGACCGTCCTCATAATTAGACCAGTTTGTAAAACTATTAACCGAAGAAATTGTGGTTCGGATTCCACGTTAAAATGTAGGTCCCTTAGTTACCATTGGCTGTTGGGCTATTAATTTACAGTCCTGTCTAAATGGGTGTTAGTCAGTAACAAGACTACAAGATCGCGCCACAATCATTCTACACTCATCTCTCATTCATAGAGTAAGGTCGCCATTTAAAGTAACAGGAAAGTAAAGTAAAAATAAAGTAAATGGGTATGGGTCGTGACCTGTATGTGAAAGAAGTTCGGGGTCCTCTTCGTTTTTGCAAGCTCTTCCCACCCAGGATATAGTACAACACAGCTGCCAACCCGCATCCGCTTGCGAGACTGCCATACGTGATGTCGATGTCAAATTAGTAAATGCCTGTTGATAAAACGTTTCTAGACATCTCCTAGCCAACTCCTGCTTGACATCAAGGCTAGGCGGTTAATTAAAATAGAAAACGGTAATGGTACTCTCAATTGGGTACGAGGAAACCACGTTAAATGAGGTTAATTAAAGTAAAAAATGTTATCCGGAGTCCGTGAGAAATGTCACCAACCACTCTGTCCGAACCAACCAGTAAATGGACTACAACTGGCAATTTGCAAACCGGTATACAAATGTAATTAATTTAACCTTTGACTATGATCCATATGACTCATGGCCCAGCTGCGGCTAGGTTTGTCTGGCAGAATTTGAAGTCTAAAGTAGACTTTGGTTCGCTGTTGACAGGGCTTAATTTGTAAAAGAAAAAAGTACCGGAGCTATGGCACAACGAGTGGCCGCCGGGAGGGTATGGAAACCCCCCAGCAGAAGGGGGGGGTCCAGGGGCCCTCCCCCGGATTTTTTTTGAATTTTTAATTACATTTTTTTATTAAATTTGATGCCTTTTAAAGTTTATGACCACAGTTTAATAATTAGGCCGTGTTCACTTTCGCGCTAGCTAGGTTTGCCCTGCCGCGGCTAGTGTGTACTTGGGCCATAGTGGTGCCATACATAGTTGGCTGTGATCTCCAGCGCTACGTTGTTTAGCGCCACTCACGACTCATGGTGGGAATTTACTATTATCGAACAAGGGCGCACCTGATTTGTCCAAACATTTTACGAACTATTTGCCGCAAGAGGCCTTATAAGATCGACGTAAAAATGAGTACGGTAATGCCGAACGCACCCAGCACACGCTCGTATTGGCCTGGATTGGATTTGCCCTTGATTGAAGATAGTAAACTTCCACCATCATGCTAAAGCCTATCTCGAGTTTATCAAGTAATGGAGGTTAAAAACTACCATCTATTACCTTGTGTGAAACTATGTAAAGAAAAATAGAGTTGTTAAATTGACTTGGAGGATTCAAATTGAAAGGGTTGTACACTTTTATAAAATCGCTTTTTAAACAGTATAAATAAATTACGTGGCAAAAAAAGGGTCCGGAGCCGTACCGGTGAGTTGAGAAATCGCGCTTTTACAATCCGGTGAGCTCCGGTTTCCTAAAAAGAACCGGAGCTGCGCTCCGGTGTGCTCCGGCTGAAATTAACCCCTGACTGTTGATTAATCTATGAGGGTGCTTAAGTCAATATCTCATTTTAACTATTTAAGTTAAAACTTTAAATCATCGTATCCTACATCCTATAAAGCAATAATTCACTTTTAGACTTCTTTGTCACTTCTGATACATTACCTCCTCCTGATACCGTTATTAAGAGTTGACATCTGTGCGCACTCCGACAACGAATCACTTTACAAGAAGCACTTTTAGTCCTGGCTCGAACAAAACCAGCTATGGACAAAACATGCTACTCATTTATAGTGGGAATGATTTAGCATCCAAAGCCAGTGTCAATAGTTTCAACTTTAATTATTTGAAAAGTTACATGTAGTTTTAACGGTACTCGTCTTGAAAAACAAATCTAAAGTTAAATTGTCGTAATAATGAAATGATTTTGAAAACACCAAAACTAATATAAATTGATCGACGAAGTGTTAAAATTGTATTTTTAATAAAATAATGAAGTGGTAGGCCCTCCGTAGGTGATAACTGCTGGGAACCGACAATGTTTGGGGTGAACAACCCGATGAGGAAGCGTTGTATCGCGTGGCGGGGGGTGTTGGGGTCAAACCCCCCAACCCCGCTTAGCAACCCCTGTGGTCGCTCGGTAAATATTGCATCGGCTCTGTCGGCTGAACGGTTTTAGATTACGGAACCGATGGTCGTGCGTGGTAAATATTTATCCGATGGTGATCTGAAATCGTTATCAAAAGTACGAACATCGTACGCATAAGCAATTCATCACGAAATACAAATTTACGAACCAGCCTGTTTGTTGATGGTGCGTGAAAGTTATTGAAAACATCCATTTGTTTCACGGTTCAAATAGTTCACATACATAAAGAGCTAGCTGAACCCGGCAGACGCCTTTGGCTATTTACCAAAGATCATCTAATCAAGTAAATATGTACTTTATAATTTTCTTGAAATGGCGACCTACCCAGGTAGGTATTATAATAGTACAGTAAAATTTGTCCAAAAAAAGACCAAACTGAAAAAAAATTAGCCCCACCTTGAAACTTGGTATACAGGTCATCTTTAGGCTCTAGTTGAAGAATCCGATGAGTCCATAGAAATTCAGGGGGTGGAAGGCCCCTTTTTCGAGGGGGAAGGGGGGGAAGGTTGTATTTTTTTGTAAATGTAATAACTCCTGTGAAAAAGATCCAATCCATTTAAAATTTGGTGTGGGCTTTTAAAACAGTATATTTTAACACTACAGAAAAAATCAATTCGATCGTGTCATCCTAAGGGGTCCAAAGGGGGGATTTAACACCTCAAAAATTGGGTTTTTAATTTTTTGGTACCCAAAAATTAAAATTATGAAAATTTTGTTTTATTTTTTGAATTCAGCTCAAAAAATCAAACAATTTAGTATTTTTAATTATTACTCTATGACCATTGGTTGCCGAGATATTGAAATTGGTAAACACAGTACGTTGTCCAATATAACCTCAAAATATACAGAAACTTATAAATCCCGCTTATTTTTTATTATTTATCAACGATATTTTGTATTTGGCTTCCTATAGTTGAGTTTTAATGGATTATGGCTCATAAGTCCCACTTTTCTTCATCCCCTTGTCAGCAAACCTACATACTCATTTCCTATGTTATTTAAATGGGAAAACATTATGATATGTCAATTTCTCTTATATTTCTGGTTCCAATGACAATAATGAAACAGTTTTAGACTTATTTTACTAGGAAAATCTTTGGCTTTAAGATTAACAATTAACAGATCTATTTGGTTGGGTTTAAGGCTAGTTGAAAAGCTATTATCAATGTTGTATTTTTTTAAATTATTTTTGTTTTTAATTGTTAATAATGAATATCTCAGGTCTTAAGAAAGAGAATGCATTTATTTTGGTCTTGAATTGCTCCGTAAATTATTTTCTTTCATCTAACCTATAATTTGAAAAAAGTGGTTTTGATTTGGATCAGTTATAATGCGTAATTAAATTAAAAAATAAGTTTTTTTCAAGTTTTACTTACAGTGAAAGGGTGATACCTCCAGTTCTAAAGGAGATAAAAAGTTAGTTTTGGTCTCAAATTAAACAGGAACGAAGCAGCTTTAATATGAGCTGTTATTCGATAAAATTGGTTTTGGTTTGGCTCAGTTATAATGCGTAATTCACGGAAAAAAATAATTTTTTTTAAGTTTTATTTACGCTGGAAGGGTAATACCTCTGGTTCTAAAGGAGATAAAAAGTTAGTTTTGGTCTCAAATTAAACAGGAATGTAGCAGCTTTAATATGAGCTATTATTCGATAAAATTGGTTTTGGTTTGGCTCAGTTATAATGCGTAATTCAATAAAAAAAACTATTTTTTTAAAGTTTTACTTACAGTCAAAGGGTGATATCTCCGGTTCTAAAGAAAATAAAATGTTAGTTTTGGCCTCAAATTAAACAAGAATGTATCAGCTTTAACATGAGCTATTATTTGATAAAATTGGTTTTGGTTTGGCTCAGTTATAATGCGTAATTCAATGAAAAAATAAATTTTTTTAAAGTTTTACTTACATAGTGATAGGATGATACCTCCGGTTCTAAAGGAGATAAAACGTTTGTTATGGTCTTAAATCATTCAGTGAACCATTGCTTTCATTGAAGCTATAGATCATTTGAAACCGTTAATTTTAAGAGGAACTATAAACCTTTAATTAAAAATAAATTTTTTGAAAAATTTTGTTTTTATGACGATAAAACATTACAACTCCCTTCAATACCAACCAATCTACATGATTTATAGGTCAAATGAGAGAAAATAATTTACAGAGCAATTCAAGACCAAAATAAATGCATTCTCTTTCTTAAGACCTGAGATATTCAATATTAACAATCAAAAACAAAAGTAATTAAAAAAATACAACATTGATAATAGCATTTCAACTAGCTTTAAACCCAACCAAATTAATGTGTTAATGGTTATTCTGAAAGCCAAAGATTTTCCTACTAAACTAAGTCTAAAACTGTTTCATTATATTGTCATTAGAACCAGAAATATAAGAGAAATTGACATATAATAATGTTTTCCCATTTAAATAACATAGGAAATGAGTATGTAGGTTTGCTGACAAGGGGATGAAGAAAAGTGGGACTTATGAGCCATAATCCATTAAAACTCAACTATAGGAAGCCAAATACAAAATATCGTTGATAAATAATAAAAAATAAGCGGGATTTATAAGTTTCTGTATATTTTGAGGTTATATTGGACAACGTACTGTGTTTACCAATTTTAATATCTCGGCAACCAATGGTCATAGAGTAATAATCAAAAATACTACATTGTTTGATTTTTTGAGCTGAATTCAAAAAATAAAACAAAATTTTCATAATTTTAATTTTTGGGTACCAAAAAATTAAAAACCCCATTTTTGAGGTGTTAAATCCCCCCTTTGGACCCCTTAGGATGACACGATCGAATTGATTTTTTCTGTAGTGTTAAAATATACTGTTTTAAAAGCCCACACCAAATTTTAAATGGATCGGACCTTTTTCACCGGAGTTATTGCATTTACAAAAAAATACAACCTTCCCCCCCTTCCCCCCTCGAAAAGGGGGCCTTCCACCCCCTGAATTTTTATGGACTCATCGGATTCTTCAACTAGAGCCTAAAGATGACCTATGTACCAAGTTTCAAGGTGGGGCTAATTTTTTTTCAGACAAAGTTAGTTTTTACTGTACTATAAGCCAAGTATGAATTACAGATGAGTGAAGGATGATTGTGGCGCGATCTTGTAGTCTTGTTACTGACTAAGGCCGTCATGTTCCTTACACTGTTAATTAACTTTAAGTAAACAATAACTATGCATAACTTCCTTTTGGGCCTCTGGGGAAGAACCCAATTGAATCAGGACGAAATTGATGGCTAAAAACCTTCTCTGTTAAAGTACCAACCAATTTTCGTAAACAAATAGTCCAAATGGGTTCGAAACCATGAACTTCATATGTAGGCTACACTTATTACATACCACCCAAACTAACACCCTCTTTTATAAATGTAGAAATACGTGTGCATTCAGTACTTCCCATTTTCCCTAAGAAATAACTATTAGCTATTTGCCACCGTTGGCTTACTAAAACGAATTTTCTAGTCAGTCCACTTTAATAGGGTTACCATAAATTTTCAGAGCCAACCCCGGACACCAAAAGAAAGGGGGGGGGAGGAGCGGACAAAGGAGAGGGGGCCAAGGGAAATGAAATGGTGTGGTAAAGTTTTGTCCGGTGTAATTAGTTCTAAGGATCCGGTGAAATTCTAAGGGTCCTAGCAGACGGACTACTTTACTGCCGTTTTTACTTGACATTATCGTTTCTTGAATACTGATTGGCTAACAAACAATGATCTAGCCCTTGTGACCAAGCAGAAGACGTTGTTGAGCAGTTATCAAGCAACGAATTAGCCCGTCACCGGCGAAGACCCTTTTAGTGTGATACCTGGTGAAATCATAAAATATCCCTTCGTTTCGTTTAAAATTTGTTTATTTTGTATAAACTTTCTTAAAAACTGCTTAAAACTAATTACCAATTCATTAATTTCTGGCGTTTTCTTCTCTTTCTCACGCGGGCTGACTAAAACCCCGGACAAAATTCAACCCCGGTCGATTCCCCGGACGCAAGCCTTAAACCCGGACTGTCCGGGGAAATCCCTGACGTCTGGGAAGCCTAGCTCTAAACGACCAAACTGTTGACAAAGGTCATTGACCACTACAGAGTATCCGGTTGATTACAAGTCACAACAAAATTCCTCCGCTTAAAAATAATAGTCGACGAAAGTTCTGAACGGCCATTAGGTGCGATTATCCTGAATGCTCTAAACAGCAATTTGTCATCAGGTTCAAGGTGACTTGATGACAAGTACATTAGTACAAAACAAATAGCTTTCTGTTAGAAGGATAGTTAAATAAAAAGCCTCGCTCTAAAAATCATTATGATTAGCTTTTGTGATTTATTTTTCTGTTAGACCACAATCGTTTTTACTTGTTTATACGCTAAACGAGGAATAGTTGAGTTAAAAATATGACAGAGATTTTAATTTCCTGTATAAAAAAACAGCGTATAGTCATGGAAATCTAAAACAACATTTCACGACCAAGCAATACAGTAATTATGTTTTTATAAATAACTGGAAAAATATAAAGCATACTTTTTAAATGAACGGGAATGTTTGTTTGTTTTTTGTTTGTTTGTTTAGTCGGTCAATCACCAGTAGGCCCTGACTAATCAATACACAGTGTGTGTACAAACACTGTGCGGCAGTGTGTGTACAAACACTCTACGGCAGCGGTATGTGCAAGCGATCGCTATCTCTTCCTGCACACGCTATCTCACTATTCGCCAACGGTTCGTTTCGAGTGAGTGATTTCGTGCACTCATGTAGCGAATTTACAACCGACCCCAGTCTCGTGGGGTTTCCCAATTCCTTTAACTGATATTATAATATTTTTATTAATATTACATCTCTTACTGAGTTTTTTCGACTCTTAAAAACTAAACTAACCAAATGGGTTAAAAAAAACTAGGCAATTTTATTGAGCAACTATAAAATTATAAGTTTTATGTCTATCAAGTAGCACTGTTTTATTAATTTTTTATAAATCATTGCATGGATAGTGGATTACAGAATTTGTTCAGTGCCATTGCGAGCGAAGGGTCTTAAACTAGCTGATGGAGACCCGCTTCACTGGGAATAAGTAGAAAATTGTTTTGTAAATAAAAACATATGCATCAGCTGTTCAGCCTTTTCTTTATATTTGTGCCCTTAGGGAGCATTTTATCGAATAACCAATGTTTTGCCGGCGATTTTCTCTTCCAGACATTTCATTCAAGTATAGGGTTGATGGGTGGCGGATTTGTCTGTGAGAAAGGCACAACAACATCCCCCCGAATTTCAATTCATCCAATGAAGGCAAAGGCAAGAATCACAATACGCCACGGAGCTAAGTCCCCGTCTTAATTGGCATTAAAATGTAATATTAACCCATTAAAGCTCGGAACCACAGTTCCTCCGGTGATGCTGAAACAAACACTGCGGATTTTATTGCAAGATACGGATTAATTTTTCTCTCGTACCGGTACACGAAAGAGAAACTGAAGCACCTCCGAAGGCTGAGAAAGTCGGGAGGGAGGGAAGGTTGGGCAACCTGGCACTGTGGTGGCATGAATTACCACGGCCTACTCACTCACTCACTCACTCATTCACTCGCTAACTACAGTGACTTACACGGCATTATCTTATCTGCATCTGTCCGTGCTTATTGTTGGGTGTTACGACACAACTCGTGCCTGCAGCAGCGATAAACACCTGTTATTTAGTCTGTCCTTCCTATCCGGAGGATTGCAATTAAGATTTTTTATCGAGGAGGTACAGTATTTATGGAGGTTAGGGTGTTTCCCAACATTTTGAGGAAATAAATTTTATCCGGGTGACTAGGGCAGATAGGGTTCCGGCCACATCATAAGGCGGGTGAGTGAGTGCGCTGCTGGCGTTCAAAATATGTTTTTTGGCCGATCATTTACCCATCTGAAGTTATAGACAGTTATGCTCTTCGTTTATGTTCTCCAAATCAGCTGAGTAAGTTCTCCAAACATAGCCAGGTAAATGTGCTTCTATCTGTTGGAAATATGTTCAACTACTTAACTGTGTAGAGGAGCGGAGGTGTCGTTAACATCAAGTCACTTATATATACTGCTGGAGTTTCCATTTTTCGCCACCCGCCTAATGATTTGGCCGGAACAGTAGTGAATTTATACATAAAACACAGGAAAGTCGTTACTCGGTCACATAGCGAAAATAGCGTCTTTGGTCTCTCTTATAGCGAATTTCCTTAGAAATAAGCTATTACCGTCGTTTTAACAGAATGGACAAAAAATATCCGTTCAGGCCAGCAATCATATAAATTTTTATATCAATTGATAGCTTTTTATGTCTACTTTCTTGATATCAAGATAGTTTATCGTGGAAATGTATTTTTACCTGCAAAACTCACGATTTGTTTCAAAATTTAACATGGGCTTATATGGGGAATATAATTTTCATTTTTTGAGTGTCTGTAAGCACGATAACTCTCGTAAAAATCCTCCGATCGTAACAAAATTTGGTACACACATGTAAAACTAGGTTCTCTTGGACGAGTTTGTAAACCGGCCAGATCGACATATCCAAAATGGTTTTTTTGGCTTTATTAATTTAAAAATTTAAGCAATCGAATTAATGTTTTAACCATTGGATTCAGCTTGAAAAAACAAACAATTTGGTATTTTGAATCACTGCTCTAAATCCATTGGTCTCCAAGTTCTGAAAAACAAACAATTTGGTATTTTGAATCACTGCTCTAAATCCATTGGTCTCCAAGTTCTGTCCCCTTCACGTTTTTTTGTCAAGTATTTTAGTATCAGGGCAGCAGAATGTTGTGCAACGAAAGTTTGTTTCATCGAAACCTGCAAATTATTTCATGAGTTTATCAAAAGTATTCATAGAGAATTTTTGATTTTAAATAAAAAATCAAGCCCGTTTCAAAAAAATGAATTTTTCAAATTAAACTTATTTATTATTTTTTTTGGACATGTAAATCAAACGGAGGAATTTTATTTAAATATATAAATGTATCACTTTTCGTTATGTATTTTGGAACATTTCATTAATTATTGTTTTTTACTGGAAATTCGCTGAGTACGCAGGTTTGCTGCGACTGGGGTATTTGGTCTTTGGGGCGGGTCTTTTGCACATCAAATTGGTCGAATTCAAAGAGTAATGAATTTGGATTCAGTAACGGAATTAATTGTGATTGACTTATTCACAATTTAGAATAACTATTAATCATTTCGACACATCCACTGAAAGTAAATTGATAATTATTATGGCAAAAATATTGTAACCAAAATAATACATGAGTTGTTTGTACATTTGTGACAAGAATCAATAGTCAGATTCTTAAGAAACTTAATTGGCTTGTTGATATTTTAACAACGCACGGCGTAGGATTAGTTTATGCTATTTATTTATGTTTTACTTTTTCCACTAATTTATACACACTAACAATTTTCATAAAGTAAAAAAACTTAGAAAAGTTGATCCATTAATCTTGAAAGAGGGTAAGTTAGAGGAGAGGAGTGAAGGCGCTGAGGCGGTTCAGCACCGACCTACTTCGGGTTGCGTCAGACTTCGGCATTCCTCAGCATCTGTGGCTGCTGCCTTCAGCCGACCAAGGTCTACACAGGGCGTTCGACAGAAACAGTGATAGCACAAGCTTCATTTCAGGTGCAAATATGAGTTAAAAAAATAATTACAGTTGTATTAACTAGTAGATATTGTTCCTGTTCTTCGTACATGTCGGCCATAGTCACCAGCTAATAAGACTACAAGATCGCGCCACAATAATACTTCACTCATCTGTCACTCATACTCGGCTTATACCTACCTGGGTAGGTCGCCATTTTAAGTAATGTATCTCATCTAATGTCGTTAGATAAATAAAAGAGTTATTTTATTTACAAATTGAAAGAGAATATGATGATTACTGCTGACGCTAGGGTGCAAAACCCCCTTTACTACCTTTAGCAAATTAACATTTTCTTTAATAAATAACTTATTTTTATTGACACAAATAATTTAATAAAGAGCTTACAATGTTCATATTTTTATTTTATTTAGTATAAAATATTATAAAATTTAAGTTTAAGGATTGGCCTTTTGGGTCCAAACCCCCCAATTTTGCTTCATTTAACCCTTCAAAGTTAGAGATGCTCCAAGGATTAGGGTCGCTCCATTTTTTGCCAGTCGAATTTGACCTAAATATCAGTGTTTTCAATTATTACAAATCGGGACATTTTGATGTGTTAATCGATATTCTAGTGGATCCGAGCGCACGGAATCGTGCGCTACTCTAGCAGAGCGATAATTCAAATGGCGACAAATTAAAAAAACAATCATGCTAACACGATCCGTCTTGAGGGTTATGTTTACACAAATTAGAAAATAACAGCAATTAAATTATCCAGCTGATCAAAATGTAAACAATTATGTTCTTCATAAGGATAACATGGGAACTTTAAAAGCCAATGGGGCAGAGCCCAAGGGACTTTTTCAAAAATGTAAGGCCAGTTTGCAAATCTACGCGACACGCTCTTTCCAATGAGCCGTCAATGATCAAAATCGGTTAAGAAATGACGGAGGAGTTCATAAGACAAATTTCGTGTTGGCGTATTAATTGTATAGATTTGTATCCGACAACGGTGAAACAAAACTGCCGAGCGAAGATATATTTTTAATGTATTTAAAATAAGAACTTGTAGGTTATAAACAAATTTAAAAGGACACTTTATGATTATATTGGAATCATTTGATAGTAATTTTTAGAGTCATTCTAAAAAATAGCTTTATTATAGAGTTGATCTAAAGGACACTTTATGATTATATTGGAATCATTTGATAGTAATTTTTAGAGTCATTTTAAAAAATAGCTCGATTACAGAGTTGTTCTAAATTAAATTCCTTCATTCAGTAACAATACGTAGGCCTACAGGAAAATACATGCAGCAATTTTCTAACTTCCCCATGGCCAGAGAAGCCTGGGTGCGGGAAAGAGTATCGTCAGTCATTATCAAATTTATTGAAAAATATAGATAACAAAAAAATATATATGCAGAAAAAATGAAACTGACTCAGTTAAATATGTATATAGGCATATTCGCACTAATTATAAGAAAAAAACGCCGAAATAATTTAGTAATATCAAGAAATACTTATGTTGGTATCCGATGAGCCTGGTAAATAAAGGCGTTGTTCAATTTCTTTCTTTTATAATCAAGTACTAAAATAATCTATGTAAAATTCGAAAATTAAGTGACTCCTGAGCTAAATGATACGCATACATAAACTTTTCAACTTGTTGACTATCTAAATATTTTTTTGTTTTGAACGTAACAAAAGATTCTACGGCAGAAATGTTTGGCCTGCTCTTCTAAAACAAAACGACAAGACGACAAACGAAATCAGAAACACAATACAATGGCCCATTGGTAGTGGGCGGTAGGCTACGCACTCAGCGACCACTCTGGGACGAAGAAAGAACCGGTTCCGGACACTGTGGACTGGTTTTGGTTTCGCACCGCTGAGTTGTGGTTGTGGTCAAACGTGCGGTTGTCGAAAAGAAAGATCTCCAGTCGAGGCAAGAGTTAGAACAAGGCTCTAAAGGCAGCAGAGAAAAGGGCAACTTGTCGGTTAATTTGGCGATGAAACCGGCTATTTTATGAAAATGAACGATGAAATATTTTTTGTATCTGGGGACCTCTAGATGAAAGTTTTTGAGGCCTCGGGCTCAAGTCTTACCATGAGGTCTACAGCTTCTTCCCTGTAGAGGAAATTCGCTAACAACACGTTTATCCTTCTCCTCGCGTCCTTCCTCGGGCAAAGTTAAAATAACCATAGTAATGAAAGCTTGCCCATCCCCCCGTCCCAAGAATACAATAAAAGAGTAATTGTTATTGAGAAATTAATTTGAGAGGTTAATTTAAGTTAAAGAAAATTAATTGTTGGCTTTGGTAAGTGTCAGTAAGCTGATAAAATATCTGCAAGTATGACATATACGTACAATAGATACGTTGTTTGCTATAACAAGCTAGTGATAATGACCAACAGGCCAAGGCTGAAAATTAATTAGTGGATTTAGCGTGAGTTATGGGCAATTTAGATTAGACGCAGTGTCATCATATTTTGCTGACGATAAAATTTCAATACGGTACCATATTACTTGTCTTAAAATTTTGCTACGTCTTGAACCGTGTAGGCTGCTTAAATAATAAATAGGGCTGAATGGGGGGGGGAATAGAACACATAAAAACTGTTCACTTAATAAATCACGATGGATTTTATTTTGTGAGCTGCACTTTTAAAGCGTTATTGTTGGAAAATAATTCAAAATTATAATTTTCGTGCTTTGATAATTTGTTTCAGATCCAATAATATTCACGAAAAAACTCTTAGAAAATGTATCAGAAACCATTGTTGTAATTTTCATAATGCCGACATTTACAGTTAAATCATTGAAGCAATGCGTAGTTTTGTTTTAACAGGTTGCAGGTAATACAGTAGAACCTTGATAAGAAGACCCTCAAGGTGATTATGAAAAGAGTCTCGCTATCAAGGGAGTCTTCTTATTGAGGTTCGTGTTAACAAGACATTAAGTGTCATTACAGCATCAAGGAAACCCGAAAAGTGCACTTTTTTATCAAGGTTTTTGTGTAATCGAGTGTCTTCTTATCGAGGTCCTACTGTACTTGTAGTAAAATCAAACCGTGATAAGAAGACTTTCAAGGGGATTGTGAAATGAGTCTTGTTTTCGAGGGAATCTTTACTGAGGTTCGTGTTACCCTTTAAAGTGTTGGGGCAATTTCAAGTGTGTTTGAAAAGTGCACTTGTTATCGAGGTTCTTGTGTTATCAAATGTCTTCTCATCAAAGTTCTACTATATTTACTGTAAGACAATATCCAAAGGCTTTTCGAACCAAATGCAATTTTATAAACTAATAAACTTCAGATCAAGTTTAAGTATCAAGTGAGTAAGTTATCGTTATATGTCCAAATGTCCAAGTCAAACAATCAAACAATGTCCTTTACTACAGTATTTTACTTTGACTAGTAAAAATAGAACGAAATTTCAGTAACTTGTCGAAGTCCTTGCAAATTATTTTATTCGAATATTAAGTATTTTAAACTGAACCACATCAATAGTGAGACCACCATTTTAAACCAATAGTGAGCTATTGAATTTTGAAAATCCCTTACAAAGTGGTTCCATAATTATCAAATATGACCATCTCCGTTTAAAAATAACGAAGATTTTATCAGGAAAGACTCTAAAATATTCGGGTTAAAATAATCTTGACATGAATCGCCTTGCATGTCTTTCGACAGTTCGAAATGGGATTACAGTACAGTGTTTCTTGAATACATTAGGTATTGCTAGCAGAGGTCTTTAACCAAATAATGCAACACAAAATTATTTAATCATGTACATAACTCAAGATTTACTTATTATACACTATTTAAATGAACTAGTTTGACTTTCTCAAATGTTGAACAAGCATAAACATGCGTAAACTTTGGCAATCTGCCCCCTGTAGTACAATACAAGCTGTTTGTGGAATAGCCGATCACTTATATTTTAAATAAGGTGGTACGAATTCCCACTTGTTTTATATAATTTTGTATACAATATGATGATCACATATTTATTATGATCAAGGTACACACTGTGGTGTCACTTGAGGCACTTGAGTCCCCTAATAAGTAAAAAACAACTTCTTGTCGCAAAAATAAACTCGTAATAACACTTTTAGATGTGTAACAATTAAATATGTTTGAGTTAGTTTAGTTCTAATTGTTGTTTACACGTAAGAAAGCAAATTCTAGAGTAGAAAACTCTCTCATAGTTATTTAAAAACTAAAACAACCTCTCGAAACAATATCTCTTAAAACCAAATATTAAAGAACTGTACTCACCTAGGTATAAAACAATCCAAAAAATATAAAACACATGCGTTCCACAGATCGACGCGCATGAAACGTGGATCCTCGCGTGCTCGAGTCACCACTTGATAACGAGTCTTACGCCACAGCACTGGAACGAAACTAAAGGTGATTGTGATTCCAGCGGCGGCCGCGACTCGCGCATGCGCAGACGACACCTGCGCCGCCACGCCGGGAGGGAGGACGGAGGACGGACTTTCTCTTTCGCACCTAGGAATCTGCCACAGCCACAGCCGCGCTCCCTGGCAGGTGGCCGGTGAAGAATAAAGGATCAACAAAACTGAATAAAGTGACGCCTAAATAAATAAAAAAAAGTTTTGTTTATTTAGTTCGATGGCATATTTATTTTTGGATTGGTACAAACATAGGGTTCCCATACGGTATTAATAATATAAAAAAGAAATATGGAAAAAGAGAAGATTTTAGCCACCCAGGGGCCTGGGGGGTCTAGGAGACCAGGGGTCCTCCCCCATGAAATTTGATGGAAACAGTTCATTTCTAAATTGCACCAAAGAGGAATAATTAAAGTTAAATTTTACTATGTATGTATTTTATTACTTTGTATAACAAACTAAGTAAGTTTATTCTTAGTAACTGTTACAATAAAGATCAGTGAGTACTTATAGTTCCTAGTTCCTATTCTATAACAATTAATTGTAAAATAATTTTAAAATATAAAAAACAAAAAAAAAATAAAAACAAAATTTTACTTAATTTTAACATTTAATTTTTTTAAATTATTTATCATGTGTTAGGGTATCTAAATTAAACACAATTCTGATGAATCTAAATCAACCACTATGTATACCGTTTTATCTTGAATGATTCGGTGATCTTCTTAGTTGTGAGCACTTTTAATAGGGAGTACTGTACAGTCCAAAAATCGAAATTTCCCATCAATAATATATATTTAGAATTTTAAAAGGTAAAAGACAGTGTTTTTATTAAGCAGTAAACTTATGGATGTAAATATTTATCTGTTCTGAAATACGATTTTCACTTAATATTCATCAGGTATGTCGGTGTAAAGCCAGAAAGAGGAGATTTCCCTTTTTTTTAATTCCCCATAATTTAAATTTTTCCCTTATAAAATCCAGTAACCTCCGGGGGAATCCGGCGATATGGTTACAAACAGAGATACAAACAATCAAAATAGGTAAGCAAGCAAAATGGCCTAATGTACCAGGGCTACAGGGGAGGAGCAGTTAGAATGATTATGTTACCCCTTTTAGGATGGGTTCAGGCTTATCCTATATAAATTTTCTATTTGATCAAAGCAATATCAAATAGAAAATTTATATTTAATTTATATTAGAAAATTTAGTCGGGTTATCGGATATTGATTAAGGATTAGTGCAGAATGGATTTGAGATGATACAGTAGTTTTGTTACTAAGAAATATCAAATGACTCACCATGACCATTAATTATCAGCCCAATGAACAATGGCAGCTGAGCCCAGAAAAAACCCTTCAACAATCTAAAAAGTTTTCTCAGGGTTCATTTGAAAACATTTGGAATCAGTCAGTATCCTATACTCTTATATGAGCAATGTTATCGTCAGTTCTTGTATACTTGCTTGCTTGCATGCTTGCTTGCACAATTATCTCTAAAACGGCTCCAGGGTTTTCCTTCTAAGTCTGGAAATAAGTAATTTATGACTCAAAAACGTCTTTTATGCAAATTACTTGGCCAGAGAAAATCTATTAACGTAATAAAACAAATTTAAAAGTTGTAAAATTTTAATGTTGGCCTTATGGGTTGCCGTGATGGCAACGAAAATAATCAAGAAAAGTGTAAACAAATGAAGTAATCATAACAGCTGTTTGGAATCTACAGCCTAAAGGGAAAATATAGGAATTGGGATGAAGAGTCCATGGAGCAATAAAAATGTTTCTATTTATCAATTTCATGACATTGAAATATTTTATAGTAACTGGATGAACTCGTAAACATGAAATAACACCGAGCAAGGCTCGGTCCACCACGTACTAACCACTACACGAGCAATCCAATCCTGGGATCCTGCATGATTTTGGGGTTTATTCAACCCCTGAACTTTCAGGCTCAATCCTGAAATTTCCGGGGTTATGGTACCAAATTTAAATGTTACCGGAATTACTGGTGTTTTATCTAAGCCACTGTTTCCTCAAGAACTTCAAAGTAAGTATCTTGTCAAGTATGGTACTAATTGTTTAATTTTTAGACATTTCAATATTAGTCACACAGGTTATTGGTTAAGAAACAAGACTGCCAATTTAGATAGAGTGATTAAAATCACATATATATTTATGTGTGTGAAAGAAGAGGAAAAATGTGATTTATATAGCATAATAATGGAACGCCCATTGAACATGGACATATAAAGTCTTTGATTAAAATCTTATAATTGGGCTGTAATAAAACACCCAGAATCACCAATATGTATTTTATTTTTCTGTTTAGTTTTAAAGGAAAATAAAATACATATTTGTGTGAAGTAAATTACCTTCCTTTGTTACAATGTTAATATTGTAATTTCCCAATTTATCTAGAGGAATAATCTTTCTATGGTCTTTCTAATAATAATTGTCATGAGCCTTATAAATTTACTTAAAAAAAGGATGGTCTGAGAAGACATTGTAAAAAGCAAGTGAAAACGGTTTATTTAATAACATAAAAGCATGAGCGAATTATCGCTTGGTAGAGATGCTGCTCTGTTCGTTCTCTGGCTTCTGAGAAGTTGCCACAACTGTTGCTATAACTTTTCGAACCCTGCGATTTATCCCCATCAGTTTGCGCTTTTTCTTTTTCTTCTTCTTATCTGAAGCTAAACTGTTATCCATGTCATCGCTCTCTGAAAAAATTTTGGCATAACGGTCAGTATTTATTTTGTCATTATATAATCACTGCTTAGTGCTACTTTTGTCAACTGTATGTAAGTTAGACAGACAATGCATGTACGCTGTTCTCATTAGAAGTTATTTATTTCAGTCACTTAAACATTTTTCAGGCTTTAATGATATGTTCATGGTGTGAAAAATCATAAGCTTAATCATATGTGATTATATTTAGGTTTTATAAGATTTTATTTTCATTTATGTTTGATTTCGCTGCTGCCTCTTCTAAGTACATGGTTTCCTACACATAATTTCCATAATTCTACACATTTTCATGATTTTGGTGAACAAAATTTGTCTAAAAAATACAGTAAGCCCTCACTACCTCTCTATAAATTTACTGTATAGCTGTTGACATCAGTTGTCATAAGTGACTTGTACAAGTACAAAAACATAACCGGGAATCCTCAGAGTGATACAGAAAATGTTTGGTAAAAAAAGGTCTGCCACTACTGATCACAACTTATTACTAATATAGCTAGGCGACCAGGCAGTCATGTGGAACAGTAGATACAACATAATCATCTCTATATTTTGATTTGGATATTTGTGGACATTTGCCAACACTGATTATAAAATCACCATCACCAACAATGAATTTCAACAAAGAAATAATGAGCTCACCAGCATCGACGTAAGAATGTATCGTAGCAGTGGCAACAATTCCACCTTTGCGAAAACGACTTCTTGCAACTGGCTGTTTACCAGACTTTTTTCCACGAGACCTAAAACAATTATAAAACGATTTGTATGAAAATTCTGGATAGTGAACTGAGTTATGCTGATTCAACACTCTAACATTGGAGAAAAACAAAAAAGTATTTAAAACTTTGATGAATACCGACCATCAGCAATGTCTGTTTCATAGTAGATGTGACGGCCACAAATAAAATGGTTAAAAATAAATTTATATTAGGTATAAAAGAATTTTGTATTAAACTCATCCAGCTAATTGCAATATAATCAGACAGAGATAGCTATACAAAAGGTGACAGTTGGACTAATCTACTCAATTACACTTAAAACTCGAATGACTAACAACTTACAGCCTCTTTCTAGTTTGAGTCCAGATCTCCAAAAGAATGAAAATTTGTTGACGAATTCTGTTCATCAAATAGGTCTGACTTACAAGGAAGATTGTTTTCTCAGTAAGTTTATAACCCTGTTAGCAGAAATACATACTCCTAAAAGGGTTATAAATCTACGCTCTCCCTACATAATTTCAAATTTTAAATTTTTTTCTGGATGTATCGGGTTCTGTGGTTTTTGTTATTTTAATACTAAACATATCTTTTTATGGCCATTATGGAATTGTGGGCTTACAAACAGCCACAAAGCAATTTAAGTTTGAACTGGTAAGTTCCGGCCAAATCATCAGGTGGGTGACGAAAAATGGAAACTCCAGCTGTATAAATGACATGATGTTAAATACACCTCCGCTCCTCTACACAGTTAAGTAGTTGAACATATTTCCAACAGATAGAAGCACATTTACTCGGAAATGTTTGGAGAACTTACTACTCAGCTGATTTGAAGAACATAAACAAAGAGCATAACTGTCTATATCTTCAGGTGGGTAAATGATTGGCCAAAAACATGTTTTGAACGCCAACAGCGCACTCATACACCCGCCTAATGATTTGGCCGGAACTCTTTAAGAATTCATTGTTCTGATCACAAATATTATGAACATGCACTTTTTCTAACAGTAGTCTATTTTTCAATTTCTTAGTAGTCTGCAGAAATATAGCCCTGGCAAATAAATCAGCTAATCTTTGCTCATGAATGAAAGCATTGCCAGTAACAAAGCATTCAGTGCCAGTAACCCCTTGATGGTGGTTGGTGTGTGAATATGATAATAATGCAATAATACACCTTTTAATCTGTATTAATAGATTATTTTACACTCACCACGAGGTTTCCGAGCTCTTCCGAGTGTCCTCGCCCTCTCCTGCTGCCACTGGTTCTGACTTGCTTTCTTCACTTATCTTCATTATAAGTTTTACATTTTGGTCACCATTTTTCTCTGGTCTAAAAAATATTATTTAGTTTTGATGTAAAATTTTGTAGTTCTCCAACCAAATTTTTTTAAATGTCTATTTGAATAGTATTTGTTTATCTGAGCATCTTGAAGAAAGCCAATACAACTTTTTTCTCCTGCTTTAAAAACATTTATGAACTAAAACTATATTTAAAATGGATCTTAATTGATAAGTTTTTAATTGCTTGATTTATAACATTTTACTAAACATACATTTGGAGCATAAAGTTTTTAAGAAAAATGTTAAGAAATTTACCTATTGATAATCATAACAAATAATAAGAGTATTGAAATATTTTTAGTTAATTGTTATTTGCTAATCGATTTTGTCTTTTCTGCTTTTAATTTGTTTTAGCCTGAAAAAAATGGTCCAAGTGTGACCAACTCATAATATATAATTTCATTACAGTTTTGCATTTATAACATAAAAAAGTCACATTTCAGGGCAAAACTGAGTACTTACTTCCTGCTGGATTTTAACTTGACCTTCTTCTTGCTACTTTGTAGGGGCGGGGTGCTATCCTCTTCTTCCCTCGTTTTTTGTGTGGACTTGGGTCGGGCTTCTGTTTGATTTATATTTTTTTCTTTTTTCATATGTTTATTCTTCTTTAATATGGATAGCTTTTGTGAACAAGATCTGCAAAAGGGTCGTTGGCAATTAGGGAAAGTACAATATAGATTTCTTTAAACATGATTTTTTTCTCTTAAAAATACAAAAACTTTCACTTCCAAGCATGAGGTTATCTTTTTTGTAGGGTAATTTTTAGGGCCCTGGAGGCCTGGGCAGAATTCTAAATGAGGCGCCTATGCCTCCATGAAGTGGACGAGCAAATCGTCTCAAAATCCCTTATTTACGGGCCTGCACAATACGGGACTCCTTTCTTGCCCACCGATGTTTTTTCGTCCACTGATTTCGTCCTGAAGCCCCCTTTTAAGCTCCCTGGGTTCCCCTTTTACGCCCAAGACCCCAGGCGCCCTGAGGTAAACATGCCCCTGATTTTTTTAGGCTCACTTTTTATAAACAGATGTTAAATAAGGTTTAAGTTATTAACTTAAATATGAATAATATAAAATTATAAAACCTTAGTTGGAAAAACATTTCAACATAATTTTTTTTTATTTGATTTTATTTGACTGCCTAGAATAGTTGTTTAGTTTTGTTTTAAATTATAGTCATCTCTTTTGTTTCAACTATTACCACTGGAGGCAACGCCAATTATCTTAAGGAGGGTGATCCTAAAAATATAAAGGAGGAAAATCATAATCGTTACAATATCACAAATTCCTTTATAATACTTGGGCACTTCCCACCTCCAGGTTGACAGCACTGATCCAATTATTGAGTGAAAACTGTTGAATCAGTCCACTTGTCACATTAATAAACATAAACACATCACAATGTTGAGATTTAACACATAGAAAATGCCTGCCACAAGCAAACCTGTCATTTAAAGAAATAAAAATGTTGCCAAAGGGTCCTAAAGAAATACTTGAACCACCATAATTTAATTTTTTAAGTGCATGCTGAGGCTCTCTGTCTGATATAACTGCAACAGCAAAAAATTAAATTATGTACGTTAAAGTATTTCTCTGGGACCCCTTTTTTGTTTTTACGAAACATCAGGTTTCCTTGTGGTGTGTTTCTTCTCTGTGTTTAGTTTAGTGTCTACATGAAACTAAACACCATTATTTTTTAGTGTCTATGAAAATAATTATGATTATTTCTACTAACAGCCTTGGTATCTTTTATAAATTGTCAATATTTATTACTTACATAATGGCCTTTAGATATCAAAATGTTTCGCTGACTATGCCGAACATGTTTCGAGGAATCTACTCCTCATCATCAGCGGCGAATCCAAACTCATTTAGCCCACATTTCTGTAGTTGTCATGTTATAAAATGTCGTCATAACTGTACTTAAAAAACATATCATAAAACTGCTACAAAGTTCACAAAAGTTACTATAGTAGGCCTACAGTAACTGGCTGGGAGCGATACGCGATCGTTATTAATGTCCGACGTCATTGTTCACTTTTGTAAAAAAAAGTGATAGTGTGTACTTTGTTACAGTTTTGTGATATGTTTTTTTAAGTACAGTTACGACAGCATTTTATAACATGACAACTACAGAAATGTGGGCTAATTGAGTTTGAAATCGCCGCTGATGATGAGGAGTAGATTCCTCACCATGTTCGGCATAGTCAGCGAAACATTTTAATATCTACATGCTATTACGTAAGTATTGAATATTGACAAATTATGATTAATAATCATAAATGAATCCAAAAGGATGTTGATGCGGGACTGACTTGAGCAGGGACTCGTCGGCGTTGTGTGCGCGGCCCCAGCTGAGCGGGATGTTCCTGGTACAGTCGGTGCAGTACTCCACGCCGGTCCACACGGTCTGCTGCAGCGTGATGCTTGGTTGCAGCGTCAGTCGCGTCTGTACCTCGTGGCTCAGCTCGCATCTGCGGAACAAATAGTTGTATGCATATTTGTCCTAAAATACCCCAAGTATTAGGACAAATACTTGGGGGGGGACGCTTCCTCTTCTCCGGACACCTTTTAACCGGACTACTCTCAACATCTAACTCGATTTGACATGTTGCCAGACTAACCAGAAGTAACATCTTTTTAACTGGCAATTTTTATCAAAATATCGGTTTAACCAAACGTCATCGGCAGGAAATGAACAGTACTGTATTGACGATTCTTGTGGAAAAATGTTTGAGGCCAATAATATTTTACCAAAATTCTATGCTTTCTTCAATTCAAGTGAAATAAATTAGTTTTTGAGTGATTAAGGATATTTCCTTCGGTTATTAACGATTTCCAAAGGAAATATTTTACAGACGAACTATTACCTATCTAGTCTGATTAGTGAACTTAAGTTACAAAATAGGATGTTTTCTAGTTAAAAAAAGCATTATTAGGGACTATCAAATGGCTTTATGCAAATAATAGAAAAACCAAGGCATTATGAATGTTGTTTATACATACAACCAAAATTTGTACCTTAAAATGAATTTGTTAAACCCCACAGTTTTTTTAAATCTAGTTAAGAATGCCTCTGTTATGTCAGTTACGTCTCCCTCTTATTTTGCAATTCTGTAATTTTAATTTGTTTCACCTCAAGGCCAGTGGGGTCCTCTGCGGCTGGTGCCGCCGCTCCTTCTCCGCTCGCTCAGGACTCCAGGAGTTGTCTCCCTTCCTCGGTAGACTCGGTGAGTCCTCGTGTTTGCCTGACAAAATAAATTTGTTTTAGGACTTAGCTCACAACCGCTTGGACCAAAAAGGGTAACCAAACAATTTATCTAAAATTAGATCAGTTACATACTGTGTTAAGTAAATTTTATTTTTTGTTGGTAAATTATTGCTATAACTCTGGAAGAAGGCTTGAAATTTGGTATCTTTCTTTATTTTTTTTAATCATAAATATGTTTGAAGTAAATCAGGGATTTTTGGGCTCAAAAAACTAAATTTGAGGCATTTACTCCCCAAAAATAAGGTCACAGATGGTCCGATCTTTGCTCAACTTGTTCAAGAGATCATTGACGGAATATTCCTTCCAAATTTTTCAAAAATCGGAGAAAAATTATGTCTCTGAGAACGAATGCCAGATGGCTGTACTTTGGACCATAATGAATTATACATAATTTGGACAAATGGTGTATTTGCCTTCAAGTGACCTCAAAACAAAAAGTTATCAAGGTTCTGTGCTTTAGTGCCACTGTGCAAGTCATGCCAATAGCTCACAATTCCATAATAAATTTACCAAAAAAGGTTAAATCTTTTTTTATCCATGCATGGCATTTTTTATTTGGAATATAGTACACACTACGTGTAAATAAATAAAATTTAAAGATCGACGTCAACTTACCTTTACCACTACTTTCTTTGCCAGGAGCTTTTTCTACATCACTTAGAGACTGCAATTCGTATACCTAAATCAATCTTGGTTAATACTCAAGCAAAAAAAAAAAACATTTAAAGTAAATTTATGTACATTTATATTTTGGATAAATATATGATAATATTGTGGCAAATTAGTTGACCTGAGGTCTAAGACATTTCTGAATCCGGTAAATGTTTATGAGTCCCTTTGGTGGAAACGTCCATATGGTTTTAAAAAGATTTTTCCTCCAAGTAAACCTAAATCGGAAACATGACATTAAGTGGGTGGTAAAAACTGTAAACTTCACAAGCTAAAGCAGGCTCCAGATCTAAGCGTTATTCGGCTTGCCCTGAAATGTTTGATGTTCGGCGAACTAGTCGTTTTGCTATTTTCTGATTAACGAGCAGATGTCTACATACATGTGAGGTTTTTCAAATAATACATTGGGTTCCTTTTTCCAAAAAATTGTCCACTTTGATGTGTGTAAAAATCTGAAACTGAATGGGAAGCAACAAGCAGGATTGGTGGCTGCAAAAAGACAAACACTCAAACACACTACTTGCCATGTGGAAAGTCGCTGCTTGTTGCAAGCCAAATGATGCATGTCTGGAGCCGGCTTGAAACTCAGCTAAAAAGATAAATGCTTTTGATGAGCTATCAAAACTTTGTGCCTGATCTTCAGGGTGTTTTGTCTTTAAACAAGTGCGTATTAAACCATATGGTCATATAATTGATAAGTACCTCATCACCATCAGTAGATCTCGACCTCCTAATTTGATGCTCATGATTACAGGGTAAAGTCAAATCAATTAAAACTGAAATAGTTTAGTTAAAATTAATCAGTTTGTAAATATAATATTTGGTCAGGGTTTGTCTGTATATGACTCCTGATTTTATGCACATTTTGAATAAAAGTGGCACAAAAGAAGATAGATAATATACTATATACTTTACCATATACTTTTAGGCCATTTATACAAAGTGTTACTGAAATACCGTTCTTATATTTTTGAGTGATTCCGTTTGAGATACTCATTTGTACTTATTTGTTCTTTAGTTCACCTTTAAGGAGCTTTGTTGTTATCGTAAGAGAGGTCATTGTAGCTCACTCAAGATCTATGACAAAAGTTTACGAAAAAAATTCAATTCTGTAGGAGAAACTTACTTGTGCTGGGGTAACTATCAGCTCTGGTGGCATATCTACTTTTTCACAGCATTTGTAAACTCCTGAAAAAATGAAGTTACTGTAACTATGATTCTAAAACTTCATTGTTAAGCTGATTTGTGTTACCACCGTGTGTACTGATGCTCACATCTTAAAAGTATAAATAATGAGATTAAAAAATAGAGTTAAAACTTATAGTTAGTTAATAATATGGTTAATATAAGTGTGGTGTGGTGATGTGAGGTTTTCAAACAATGTTCAATTTATGAATTTTTCGTCATCCTTCTGTTATTTTGAATTTTGTATCTTACTTGATCTCAGATACAATTAATATCAATATTTAGGTAAATTTATACGGTTTCATTTTCATTTCAGCATGAAAAATGAAACTATTTTATATAAATGATTCAGACGAGGAAATTGATTTTTATTTAATTTGAATATTCAAAATACTTGACCTGAATGAATTATATTAACGATCAGTGTACTTTCTTAGAAGTTGTTACCAATTTCTGGAGCGGACCTACCTTTGGTGCCAGCAGCGTCTTGCTTGTTCCTCCGCCTGGAGGAAGGACTGTCATCGCCGGAGTCCTGTTCCGTGGTTCCGTCAAACACATCACTTCCCCCGGGGTCTAGCAGGTCCAGATTGGCTCGAGGTATCTAGAAAAATCCTCCTTAATCTTTCAAATAACAGGTAAATCAAACATATGCTCTATAGTAAAACCAGCATCAAAAAAAAAATATTTGGTAGCCTCTTGAACTATTCATTCTAATTAAAATAATAAAATTAGCTGGGCAGCACAATGATAGTATATGTTCAATTTATATCCTGGAAATAGTGACAACAAATTAGGAAAAAATAAGGTCTCTACTGATAACACAGTGAAACAATGATCAATGCAGTAAAAGTTCAACATTAATTATGGTGTTTATAGTAACAGATAAGGGTATTTGATATATATATGCTCCTCAAAGCAGTGAAAAGCCACCAGGCTCGTGAGCTTCTTCTGTGGGCATATTTTGTCTTCGGCTTCATACAATTGTAAGCTTCAAAATTACTTGGACCACTCACTCCATTTCCTTATTTGTTGTGAAGTAGCTGTTTAAGTCATTTTGAAGCTTGCAAGAGTATGACACCAAGAATAGTTATGAAATTTCCAAACAGTCCATTAGAAAATGGTAGAATAAAGAATACTCTGTATAATATCCTACTGAATGTTACATTTGAACAACTACCTGCAGTATTTTCCTGGTCACGGGAGGAGAGAGAGACACTGACGATCTTATCTGCCTCGAACCTTCCCCCAGCAGATCTCTCTTCGCCTGAAACATATATATTAAAATGTTGTCTTTATTGATTTTTTTAAATTGACAAATTGATCATGATGAGGCAAATTATGTTGACTTAAAAAATGTATGGCTTTTTTTTTAAAAAAAATAAAATCTTTGTTTTGTTCTGCATTTATTTAAAATAATAAATAAAAATACAACAAGAGGTTTAATAGATTTATTCTTTATTTTAATTACAAGAAGAAAACGTAAAATAGTCTTGCCATTTTTTCCTTCTAATTCAAATATGTATTTCTTATGAAACTGTGGTAAAAGAGGTATTTTTTGTTATAATTATGACAAGTTTAAATGATAAATGTAAGACATTAAGTAGACCTAATAAGTATCACAATTAATTTTGTGTGAGTACATTATCCTCAAGTTCTTAGAACACTGATGAGGGTGTGCACTGACTACAGCTATAGCAGAACTTTGTTAAGAAAACTCCGAATAGGATTCTGAATGCAGTCTGAAAATCAGAGGACTCCTCTTATTGAGGATTGTAAGTGTGATCACAAATTTCAAGGGGGCTTGGAAGATGCAGTTGTTATTAAGGAATTTGTGTTACGAGTGTCTTCTTATTAAGGTTCTATTGTACTTCATATGAAGTCATCACCTTAATTTTCCAAACCTTTTTAGTCTGAAAATGCTCTCTCTCTCAACCACACATTCAATTTTCATCGCAACACATGTCGATTTTAGTTATGCCTTGAGCTTATAAAACTGTTTATGAAATTCTTTTGAATTATTGCTCGGACAAAAGTGGTAATGATAATATAATATTTGGCAGGTAAACAATATTTATATAAAACAACATTATTTTCTATGTGTCTTCCTGGCCTATTGGGTATTCGATTTCGGTTCTTAAAAATATCATGGCTGACTTGTGATATGTTGACAAAAGTTTGAGGGCTTCGAACCATATTTTTTTCAAAATCAGTCAAAACTTCTTCTTAGCATATTTTTGGTGATAGCACTGAAAAATGGAATTAAGAGTTTTTTCAACGTATTTAATCAAAAGAGGAAGTAAATCTAAATTCAGAGCAGATTACCTTGGAGGAGCGGTGGTGGGGCATGACGGGGGAGGGTGGGGGCACGCAGGGGGTGAAGCAGCAGTCCCGGTCCACCCCTACCCCCGCCGCCCCCTCCTCCTCACTGCAACTGCTGGTGTCTCCCTCGTCGCTGCAACAGGAAAGAACACTGAGTCGGGGATTTGAATTGTAAAAAAAATCTAAATTATTAAGACTCGGCTCAAAAACTCAGAGTTTTTAATTTATTACCAGAATAAAAATTTATCAAACTATAAAAAACATTAGGCCTATTAACTAGATTATTGATGCAGTTTCGCTAGCATAGAATTACACACCAAAACATTAAGAAAAGCTGTTCTTGCCGTTTTCTTATGTTTTGTTTCAACCGGGACAATGTAAGTTGATGTAGTATTCCTAGTCAAATTGAATTCTTCCATTAGAATCACACTGATCGAACCTTCAAAGGCCTTTGGATTGTAGACTAAAATTAAAAAAATATATATAAAGAAATTCTGCAAACATACAACATGTTAAAGTTGTAGCTAACTCTTTAACTTGATATGTCAATCTTAAAAATTGGTGAGTAGTCACTGATACCTTGGTGTTTAAACTGTGTATTGTGTAAAAACATGTTTTAACCCTTCTTGCGATCGTAAGGCCAGCAGGACTGGCCACAACACACTCAGCAGCTAGTCGGAATTAATTTCCGTACAGCTTGGTTCTGCCGGTCGGATGGCCAGCAGTACTGGCCACGCCCCACTCCGCGTCAGCTCGGCATTCATCATGGCGGCTCACTCCTGTCAGCTCGAAATTGTTTTCACGCCGGCAGCTCAGGATTGTTTTTATTGTAAGCCAGCAATATTATCGTAGGGTATTTTTACTATTCACTGCCAACCATTTAGTTAATTAACTCCTCACTAGATTGTAGCACTCTACAGGCATCAGGCAAAATTTAGAAAAATAAACAAAAACATATGTTATCAGCACTTATCGGCCAGTCCTGCTGGACACCCGAGCGTTTGTTGGATTTTATGTTGGCCAGTCCTGCTGGACATCCGATCGCAAATGACATTTGCTGTGGAAAAAAATCCGACCTCTGTACGCTAATGGAGGCAGCCAGTAGCGCTGGCCTCACGATCGCTACGAAATAGCGGCAAATATTCAATCCGATCGCAAAGGGTTAAGTTCTGTGGTTTCTTTCACCTTTAATTGTCTGGAAAAGGGTCTGTTTGATAGGCTAAATAGTTCTAGACCTACAGGTCTAGAATATATTTTTCTGTAAAGGTGATAAAAACACATTCTTTACCTAGAATAATCAGAAAGAACAATATTAGTGGGTTCATCAGCGCTGGACCCTTCCTTGACAAGTCGAGTAATAATCTTGGTCCGTAAGCGTTCCTGGAAACCTGTAAGAAAACATTACAAAATTTAATGAGTAAATTTCCATTACTTCTTTTTAAAACATTTCAATACAATATGTAATGATTGACAGAAAATTTAAACAATTCATATTCAGAGGAGCCTTCTGAAAAAATTCAAATTTTTGTACAAAAAAAGTATTTATCAACCAATGTTTGGCTGAAATTTAGTTTATAGCAAAGCGTTCACAGTAATAATTATAAAACAGGTACCCTTTGTTTCATATAAATCTGAGTTACAATGAAAATTTTTACAGCTTTATATTGTATGTGAATGATCACACTTTCTAGACTATGTAATCATGGCCAAAACATTATACTTACAAGAAGAATATTTGAACATTGCAGCATGAAAATGAAGTGTGATTATTAATATTTGGAGAACATCAGACTATGAAATATGAAGTAAAACATATTAGTTTCACTATCCTTATTAAGAAAATATGTCTTTTGGTTGATATTGAAACAATGAAAGAAATGATCAAAGGATTAGTTAATTAGTTTTAGTCTGGAGGATAGGGAGCAGGAGGAGGAACACAAATGAGAGCCAAAATTAAGTCATCATGATTGAAGCCGTAAAAGAAATGCTCATTTTAAATATCAGTCGCCGGTGCGTTACATTATAATTAAGGTTTAAAATGACACCTCAATCGTAAAAATCGGTTAAGCAGGACAGTTGAAAAAGGGATGTAACAGAGGAAATCCTTATGGACTGTTATAGGTACAGTTTTCAATTTGTTGACTGCCATAAGCATCCTTTCCTTAAAAGTCAAGCTGAAACAATCGCCTGAACAGGAACGTTTGAGTAGATTAAAAAAATATGTCAACAAATTTACTAAACAAGTATTTATTTCAAATATTTTAAAATTGAAAATAATATTCAGATTAAACTTAAAATTGTGTTGGAACAAAATTGTTTCCTACCTTGTAAAAAATTTGTTTGATTCACTGTGAGTTAAAGTTACTTCCTCATCCCTGGATATTATTGTGTATGTGTATTAAATAGTATATTTCGTAACTAGGGCCGAAAATGGGGTTTTGCAGGCTTGAGATCGTATTTCAGATTCGAAAATCACATGATCGCAACTAGCCTTTTGTTGGAGTCTATTGAATGCCTCATAATTATATGATGTTTTATATGTTGTTTCAAGCAAATAAATGATCAACTAACTTCCAGCCCTTGGGCCTAAAATTTTTCGGCCCTTTGGCGTAAAAGAGCTGGTTTCGGCCACCATATGACATTTGTAAACCAGGTGATTACAGTAGACCCCCTCTTAACCGACCCTGACGGGACCGGACCTAGGTCGGATAAGTTAAAAGGTCGGATAAAACGGGTAATCCTCTAAACACTTAAAAACAAAGCTCTATTGATTTAGGGTTCTAAAGCCGTTCGTGGATTACTTAGAAAATATTTCACAAATTTCAGCCTATTTTCCTAAATAATTATGTATAAATCCTAGAAATAACTCCAAAACACGGTCCAAACAGAATATTTCAATAAACTAAATATAAGATAAATATTCAAAATATTTTAACCCGCAACAAACTGTATTGTCGAGCGTAACGTTTCCATTGCTGGGTATGGGAACGGAAATGCTGCAATTCCTAGAAAAGGGCGATTAAACCGAACTGATCTCAAAACAGGGTCGGTAAAAACGATCTTTATAATATTTGACCAACAAGGGCGGATAATCCGATCATCGGTTAAAACCGAGGTCCGATCATCGGTCGGTTAAGAGGGGGTCTACTGTACGTTGTTGTGGGGTGAAAAAAGTATTAGGCAGCTCACATTAATATTTGCAAATTCAATGTGCCAAACTGAATGGGTTATAAAACCAACTTAATAGAAAAAAAAGTGCTTTACACTTTTCAAATCGGTCCGTCTATTAATTTCATCAGGCAACATCCAATAAAACAAGTAAAGAATTGTGTATTGTAAGAAATACCAAGGAACCTTGCTAGGATCTTCGTCGCAGAAGTCGAGCAGAGTTTCGCAGAAGGAGCGCCCCATCGCCTCGTAGTCCTGGGTGGTGAAGTGGGTGGCCGATCGCCCCCCGAGGGTCGACCCTCCGAACGAGGCCTCCATCGTGTAGCTGTTGGCAACCCCCATCATCCACACCACCACCCGCCCTGTGCCCTCCTTGCTGCGCTGGATACGGAACTTGCAGTTCTCGAACGAAAACTGTGTGTGTAAAATACATGTTTTACTTACTTTTTATTTGTTTTTTTGTAAAAGAGGGTGGCGGCCTCTTTTCACCTTGCCTTTGCCCCGCCCACATAAACTATTGATCTGTGCGTGAACGTTATTAAGCAAAGCCAAGGAGTGAGCCGGTGCAGTACAAGGATGAACAGTACTGCTAAAAGTATGTGACAAGCTCGGATCTTGAACCTGCAGCCCTTCGTGGCCATAGTTCCGACCAACTGCGCCATCGACTCACTCAATATGTTGTGAAGTTAAGTTCATAAAGTTTTACAAGATATGTAGTCGGTTGAACAGCAGTCTTTTATCAATATTCAGAAGCGCTCTTGGCGACTTGCCATCCACTATTGCTCACAAAAAAGTTTTGAAGGAAAGGATGGACCCTTCCCGTCTGTCTGGTCTAATTATACAGGTCAGTAGATGAGGGGGGTATACTGAAGAAATTTTGTTCCATACAATAATGTCTAAGATGGCAATAACTCTTACATAACAGCCCCAACTTCATTAAATCAGTTTACATTCTTAAATTGCTGAGGATGGAATCCTCATATTACTGCTCTTGATTGCCTTGTTTTATTTCCACCTTATTCCAAGTCAAGATTGACCCATATAGAAGTTCTAGCTTTATTTAAAAAATTACAATTTAATAATATTATTTAGTAGCATATTTATAAATAGCTATGTTATAAATATCATAGCTCATTGGTGATATATTTTAAGTTGGGTGTCGCTGGTATGATCCTAGCCATAGCTGGCTTCTGTTTGATCATGAGCGGCCATCTTTGGTTCTCTTGCTACCTATTTGACTATTGCCACTTCAATAACTCACTCTCTCTACCTTTCTACCTCTTTAAATCATCGCACAGGTCTGACATCTCTAAAGAACAAAAAAGATAGATACTAATCCTTTAGACTCACCTTGTCAGCTGCATTCTTGTGCAGCATCAGTGGGAAGACTTGTTCTTGCAGGCGTTTGTCGGCGAAACGCTTGTTCTCACAGCCGTAAATGAAAACATTGTGTTTACGAGAATGAGCGTGCAGATCACAGTACATCGCGATCCCACACTCTTCCATCAGTCTGGAATTTCAAAGACAAAAATCATACCCTTGATTCTAAGGGTGAAGAAGATCATTTGTGAATGGCAAACAATGTGATTAGTACTAAAATCACAAAAAACTAATTTTTTTTTACAAATACATACCTTTTTATTCATTTATAGCTAAAGGGATCTTCTGGAAGACCCATATTTTCAAAAGGAAAATATTTTTAACCAAGATTTGCTGTAAAGAACTAAATTTAACTATTTCTCAGAATGATCGTCCTCTGTACCTTCTGATCATGAGCTTGGTGTGCCAGACGGGTGGGTAGGTCTCCCGGATGACCGTCCGGTATTGGCGGTTAAGGTCGCGTCCGGTCAGGGAACACCGGTTATTTCCCACTATCACTCCGTCCGGGTTCAACATTGGCACTAGCTTGAAAATAAACTTCTCTCTCAGTTCCTGGAATCATAACATCAGAGGGTGTATGAGACAAAACAAATGCCTTTCAAGTTTGTGATTAACACTTTCAATAACAAAATATAAAAAAAAATTCTTATAACAATTAGTGAGTCAGTGGTGCAGTTGGTAGCGCTCTCGGTCTCGGAACTGTGACTGAGAAATCACTGGTTCAAGTCCCGACCTTATTTGCGTACTTTTAGCAATACTGTACACGCTAACTGCTCCTTGCTTTGCTTGAAAACTTCAACTCACAGGCCTGAGGCCTATATAAGGGGGGGGGGGGGGAGGGGGACAAATGCATGTTAAAAAAAAGTCACCAACACCTTAAAAATTTTTATTTTGCTTTATAATGAAGATATGACAAATTTGAAATATACGATGTTATCCTTTTGCCAGCAAGAACTGAAAATTAAAGGAATCAATTCTCTTTAAGGCATAAGTATAAAAATATATTCTGTTTTTAATGTTTGTGCCTTCTGAACAAGGAGATAAGATTATATTAGACTTAGAAAATATTATGTTACTCAAGTTAGTCCCAAAAATAGCTTCTTATTAAAATAAAAACTGGCTTAACGATGCTTGAAGAATAAAATTATCTAGTGTTTAAACTATTTCACCATTTTCAGCAGCAGTTATGAAGTTTAACCATCATTCGTAATAAAGAAGAAATATTAATCTTTATAACATTGCATTGATGCAGAAACAGCTATCTCACAGCTGTTTTATTCTCTTCCAATTTGATCGCCAAGGCCGTAGCCAATGGGGGGGTTAGGGGGTTAGAACCCCCCACGAAATTGTAGAATTGCATTGAAAACGTAGTAAATGGGGGGTAAACCCCCCCCCCCCCGAAATAGTTTAAACCCCCCCCAAAACCCCGCGGCGAAATGCATAGGAGCCCGAAAACAGATAAAAAGGGTAAAAAATGACGACAAAGGCGCCGGAAATGACACACGTGAGTAAAAAAAAAAGGTCACCACTTTTGCCGAGCCGGCAATTCACCCGCTTGCCCTGAGCAAACCCCCCCCCTGAAAAAATTTCCTGGCTACGGCTTTGTTGATCGCTAAGACAAAAACATATTGCCCAAGTCAAAAGACATTGCCCTGGCTATCCATAAGCCTAATGATAAACCTTAACATTAGTCTTTTTGGCAGTCTGGGCCACACGGTGTGACTCAAACTGTAGTATATATTAAAATTCATGTTCCTAGCCCATCTAACTGTTATTCGACAAACTGGGTATATAACTCCGCCTTCAGTTCAAAACTATTTCCTTTTTTTCCTTCAAAACTAAAAGGAAACAAATGACAGATATAGTGCCACCTGATATGCAGACATAACCAGTTCCGTCAGTCTGTTCTTGCCCGTACCGCAGACATAACGTGTGATAGGCCTGTTAGTGTTTTAATATCGTTGTGTGTGAAGTAATTTTGATTTTAATATTTTAATGTATTGCATTTGACAATGACACTGTAGTGTCGAAACATAAATAGTGAAGTTACAAAATAATTTTTAACTGAAGACGGAGGTATGTACCCAGTTTGTGTGATATATCGACGGAGCCACTGACCCTCGCCTGCTGTGTGTCCCCGGTGAGGAAGTCTACGAAGCCCTTCATCATCCAAGAGGAGGGCGTCTCCCCCGGGTGCACCCGCCCTGTGATCACGATCGCTTGCTTTTTCTACAACACAAATGTACCAGTGATATAATAGTTATGTGTGTGTTTAGTGAGTAAATTACAAAATCACGAGCTTGCGAGGGCGACAATTTTCACTGGGAGACAATGTGCTTTACTCTCAATTTTCCCTCAACTGCAATACAGTAGAGCGCCGATTATCCGAACGTCGGTCACCCAAACCGTCGGTTAACCGAACGCCATGGTAATTCATATTTTGAACATGATTCTCAAGCAATTCAAATTCACATGCCAAAAAAAAGTGTCAGGGCTAAAGCAAAAACAAATTTTAGACTTTTTCTCTAAATAAAAAGTATACAGTGTACTGTATCTATGTATGATAAATTGTTCTTTAAAGATTTATACCCATTTATTCTGATCGATTTCATAATAAAATGACGTGAATAATTTTTGTTTGATAATTTCTTAGCCTTTTTACTAGTAAGAATTACATTACATATATAATTTTTAAATTTGGTCTTTTCATGTTTGACTATCCGAATATTCAGTTATCCGAACAACCCTTGTCCCCAATTAGTTTGGATAATCGGCGCTCTACTGTAATAAATATCCTGACCATAAACATTTATTTTTTTTTTCTTTCTGAATGACTTGATTATCAGGTGAGGTGATGATTATTGTTTGTTGATTTTTTGGCAACACTCACCTATATCAGTGCCGAGTACTTGAAAATCCAGTTGTCAGGATAAAAACATACATACACATATATACTGGAACACGCACTGTTGTTATGGTCTACGTTTCACGGATACCGAAACAAATCCGCTTTTTCAAGACCGGCCGGCAGATGGTCCGCGGCCACGCAGTCGCTCGGAACGCCTTGACGCGACTAAGTTGACCGGTGCGTTATCGGTGTTATCAGATGTAGGGGGCGGGGGTGGGAAAACGTTCTTGCCATTGTTGATTTTTATTTGAACCTCCTTTTTAATTAGCGGCACAAACATTGGGTGAAGCGATGCACTAGGTTGGTACCCAGGACGAAAACAGTATTTCCCAACCTAGTGCATCGCTTCACCCAATGTTCAAGTCTTGAAAAAGCGGATTTGTTTCGGTATCCGTGAAACGTAGAACATAACAACAGTGCGTGTTCCAGTATATATGTGTATGTGTGTTTTTATCCTGACAACTGGATTTTCAAGTACTCGGCACTGATATAGGTGCGTGTTGCCAAAAAATCAACAAACAATAACATTTATTTTGATAACTTAGAAAGTAATAAGAAATATCTATTTTGTTTTGTTCTGGTATTAGCGCCTTCATCCAGCTGCAAACATTCATGCACCAGCAATCAGCTGACTGTTGCAAGATTCTTACTTGCTTAATTCTTTGAAATTCTTACAGCTGATTGTTGTTAATATTATTCTAATTGATTATTCTGCCACTAAATGAGTTGTTAGTGCCTGCAATCCGCCAAGCTTCAACATATTTGCATGTGGTGTGGAAATTTGAAGGCGTTCGATTATTGAACTGTTGATTTCAATCAATGTTATTCTTCTGGGTTTACTTTGTCTCTCAGCGGGAGACGAAGCATTTTACTCCCCCTGGGTGACAAAGTATTATTTTACTAATTTTTTATAAGGAATAAAAAGTGTCTAAACATAGCAGGTGGGGAAAATAAAACTTTCATGGTTTATCTACCTAAAAGTAGAATTTATTGTTGGATATGAACATGAAGCTATCTAAAATTTGATGAATGAACATGAATTGGGAGAAATTTATTTTAATAGTCGGTTAATAAGAACTTTTGTGGGATTGCTATTAAGTATAGAATCGTCCTACATTATAAATAGTGTGTATTAAAAACAATACATCCTTGAAAGTGATTACATCTTTTGTAAAGAAGTGTACTTTTGAAAGTTAAAGAGGAGAAACCATTATCAACCTTGATAGTAGCTTGTGCAGTGTTACCTTAGGTTCATCGATGGGAGAAGGGGCAGTGATGGTGAGGTAGTAGACATTGTTGCCTGCAAGCGAGCGACAGAGAAGCCTGAGCTTGCTGTACTCCGACTTCACTGGGTGGTTCTAGAAACACAAAAGATTAGAATTAACGTATAATAATATTTCAGATTTCATATTATTTTGGAGCATTGTTAGAGTTTGTAAAATCTTGTAACCAATCCTGATTGGACCTGAAAATGACCAAGTTGGTAAGGCCCAAAAGAGTTTCAAGGGAGGCCTTGAATTTTCAAGCAAATTTTGTCAAAATTATTAGTTAATTTATCGAAATTGTAAATGGAATTTTACTAACAGCAAAAGATTCCCCCCTAAATTTCACCACAAAAAGCAACACAGTAAAAAAGAGGTATTATAAGGAAATATGAATGAAAGGTAAGTGGTAAAATGAAAGCTAGGTGGTGGTGGTTTATGAAAGCTTTGTTTCTGGAAAAGATAGGTTAGTTAATCTGTCAAAATCATCGATTAAAACTCATTAAGCAAAACATTAAGTGCTTATTACTTGTGATACCTAGGTTCAAAAGAGATCAATTTAAATCAATATGTAGCTGGCTTGTTTTATAAAACAACAACTTACAATTAAATGCTATTACCTGCAATTTGATCAAGTAGTCCTGCAGGTCTGTGTAAGTGTAGGGGTAGCACTGAGCGAGATATACCGTGTCGTTGTCATGGGGAAACTCTAAGTTGAAAGACAATGTGAAGCTTGGGTACTGGTCTTCTTCTCCATTCCTGTATGAAGAAATAGATTGATTTTGAGTTGTTGATAATTAACCGTGAAGAAATAAGAAAAAACAATTTTCTTTATATTTTGTCTGTAAAAATGTAAAATTTATAAACACACCTACACTTTTTAAAATGCCTACTTATTACTTCCTAAGTGCCAACTTTAAGATATATTCTATTATACCTCCTTTAAAAACGGCTCTTCCCATTTGAAAGTTGGTTTATCACTTGTCCAATTTTTTCCCAAAGATTGTCACATGTTTTTTTTTAACCTAATGTTTTACTCAATGATAGACTTTTTGTAAAATGCTGTTTTAATCAAAATATTTTTTAAACTATTACTATGTTATAAATTGACTTAAACACTTAAGCACAGAGAAAATTGAACTAAGTTATATGCAAAAAATATAACCCTTATAACAGTTATATCTTGAGTTAATTGAGTGAAAAATTTGTACAGGCAAATAACATTGGAGTCTGGAGTACCCAGCCTTGGGTAGGGAATAGTTCATCCCTAGTGGCTACCACAAACCTTATAAGAGTATGTTGTGAAATGAAAACATAAGTGTAAATGCTTTCACATTCCAAAATATGTTTGGAGAAAAACAAAATTTGTTTCATACTATCTCTATGATCTTATCTTAATTTCCTCTGTACAAATTAATCAATTACTAACTGTGGGTCGTTCTTAAAGTAGGTGATGTTGTCCCCGCATCTTCTCCAGCCGATGCCGTTGACCAGAGCGTCTTTGTTGGAGTACAGAAGAGGCTTCATGCCTACGCAATACAGGCTCTCCGCCTTTGTCAGGTTCACTATTGAAAATCTGCAAACACAATAGATATTGTTGTGGGGATTTCGTTTATCTTCTATCTTGAAGTCTTTAGATAGAAACTGCAAATTCAATCAGAATAGATTTTGTAGTTGAGCTAAAAAATATATAAATAAAAAAATAAAAAAAGTTTTTGTTAGAAAAAGAATAAAAAGACCACTACTTTCAAAAATTCTTCTCTAAATCAATAAGTGTTTATAATGAATATTTACTTTTATCACTATCACAGTTGTTTTAAGGTGGAATACACGGTGAGCTCAGACCTCTGTATGAATAATGGTACCTTAATGACACTCGATAACTTTAAAGAAACAAAAGAAAATATTTACCTGTAAACAAGCCTTCTTCTGGTGTTTTCAATGCGGAAGTAGAACCACTGCATGTGTCTGTTAGTGTATAGATCTGTTCTCAATGAAAGCTCGTAGTAAGTATCAGTTATCTTCACAGCTTTTGCTAAATTCCCAGACTCAAACCTCGACTCAAATCTCAAATCATCTTCCCGATCTGAGACGGACGGAAGGAAGAACCTGCTGCCCCCTACACTGGACCGGCTAAACTGGGAAGAACAACAACATTGTCAAACTCTATGGTTGAGTTATACCCTTAAAAAAGGGCGAAGTTAAACTACTTTAATAAATAAATTTCTCTTACTCAATGTTGTATAACAACCTAACCCACATGAAGATAGCTGTCTTTAAGTTATGAAACTTAAACATTTGTTATGTCGGAGATAAAAAGAACGTATAAATTGCTTCTGAAACACTTTATATGAGCTCAAAAGAAAAGAAGATTGATAAAGATTATGTTACAAAGCTACAAGAACTGGGAGGGGTGTTAGACATTAACCTGTAAGGCTAGCGACACTCCCACAATTTGAAGTTTCATTGTATTTTAGTGGTAGTTAAATATAGCTAGTCATCAACTATAAACAATATTATTTAATTCCCGGTGGCCTGAGAAACATACAATCATGAGTGGTAGAAAAGAACTGACTCACCATTGATGGTGTTTGTATGAAGTGTTTGAGTGGTGTACAAGGGGTCATTGATGAGGGTACTGTATATGAGTGATGGTGATAATGTGTTTGAAATTTTTCATGCAATCTGACTTTCTGTTGTAAATAGTATGGTAATATAAAAATTATTTTTATTTTTATCCTCTGAAAAGGCATTAAAAGAAATAATTCATATCTACTTGCCCCTCTAACTCACCTCTCACCCTTCCTTATCAACGAATTTATTCCACGAAGTGCAGCTAGGAATCCCAATGATTTGAGGTTGGTTCATGGAGATTTGAGGGAAAAAATATGTTGTTTCCAAGTGTCTGACACCACTTGTGCACCACCTCTTGTAGATGACCCATCATAGTAATCATATAAATTTAATCCAAATCATGGGATGATAAATTCTGTGATTAGGCCTGTTTGTGGTAATTTTCAAGAACAAGACACTATTTTCAGGTGTTTAAACATCTATCTCGCAACCTTTAACATCTTTCACTCATTTATCCTTATCCCCTTCTACACCTTGAACACCTTTATTGCTGGTAAACCGGCTATTCTCTATTGCTCTCACTTTTGTACACTTTAAATAATGTAATACTTTTCATCCTATAAATATAGGTATATTATCTAAAATTTATAGCAATAAGGAGCAATGCATTTAAACATATGCAAGTGGCTGTAAAATCAGCTTTGCAATCCCCTTAAAAAATATCCTATTTTCAGCTTTGCAAAGCTAAGACTACTCACATAATTGACAGCGCTCATAGGGTAGTATTGGAAGACGATTGTGCCCGCCTCCTCCCCGACTGGTTTCGGCTGAATCTCTCGACCTGTCGGCTGGTAGTATTGCTCAGGGCACGGAGGCATGTATTCTATGTGGGTGATCCTTTCCTCTAGTACCTATGAATATAAGGACCTTTGTTTATCATAACGGTCAATAATTTTGTCATCTAGGTAAATTTATATATGTTAATCCATTGTTTTAGCAACTATGAGCTGTGTTATTAAAATTGCAGGACACTCTGAGAAAATCACATTGCGGAAAAGCAGAGTTTTTGCCCTAAGTACAGAATACGTACTTGCTGTACTTAAATAAGGACTTGGCTCGCGTACAGTTCTGTTGTGACTACTGGCTCAATGACTGGTGGTATTTTATTTAATAAATTTAGTGGCTATTAGTACAGACGCACGACTTGCGTCTTTCCGATATTTTACTCAGCAATCATGCTTAAACTGATGTATTTCTGACGTATTAAGAGAGTTTACTGTTATTTTAAGAAAAATGACAATAATATGACGTCATTGTTGTTAGTTCACGTCACAAGTTTATCCATGATTACTATCTGCCTGAAGCCTACTGCATTTACAAAAGGCGTATGGATGAGAACTTCAAATTATTTCCATGTGATTTCGGTATAGAACGCTCTATATTTTATGGCGTTTTTTAATACTACGCTTAGTTTTAAGAACTTTTTATTAATTCTTGATTCTTCTTAACTCAATGGTTCAGAAGAAATGAGCAGTTAAAGATTGATTTTTCCCCATTTAAAATGCATTGTGTCCCATTTAACTGTGTCATCCCATGTATTCCTTACGGAGTAAAAGCATATTCAATATAATATACTTCCACGAGTGAATCTCGACTAGAAATTATTTTATGGTTAAATCTCTTCTGAACTCACATTTTTAAGCCCCTTTATTCTTTTTTATTTTTGATTAAACCCAACTGTTTTTGATATACAGACTACCAACAATTTCCGAGTGCATTTTAAAGGGGGAAAATCAAATTTCAACTGCTCATATTTCCTGAACAATTCAGCTTAGGAAAAAATAAGGAAGAATAAAAAGTTATTAAAACTAAGCGTAGAATTTGCAAGACTGAATTACTTACTTTTAAATCCATCAAACAGCTAAAAAATTAACATGTATTAATTTTTGAGCTGTTTTATGGGTTTCAAAGTAAGTAATTCAGTCTTATCACACAGCTCAGGGGCTATAAGCATGGATAATAAGTAATAAGCGTAGAATCCAAAAACGCAAGTTGCCAGCCATATTGGAAAAATAGCGGAAAATTTTCAAAAATTGAAATACATACCTAAAAGCAGCGTAAAAAAATAAAGGTGGTGCCCCATAAGAAGTTTACTGTCACACATAAAATAAAAAAGTTAGCTAAGGAAAAATTTGGGCTGGAAACCCTTTAGTCAATGGTAGTAAAACACCTACGACTAAAAGAATAAGCAATTTTCAATTTTTCAAAGTAGAAAAAGATTAAATTTTTTTAAAAATAAAATTGTTTTATTTGGCAGCAGCCATCTAAGTCGATCTCCTTGGGCAGGGCGAACAGGTCGCGGGGCTCTCGCAGCTTGGCCACCGTCTACATCACTGACTCCTCACCTGACACTCGGCGGGCCAGCGGGCGGCCTGCTGGGGACAGTCGAGCTCCTTGGGCAGGGCGAACAAGGTCGCGGGGCTCTCGCAGCTTGGCCACCGTCTACATCACTGATCCTCACCTGACACTCGGCGGGCCAGCGGGCGGCCTGCTGGGGACAGTCGAGCTCCTTGGGCAGGGCGAACAGGTCGCGGGGCTCTCGTAGCTTGGCCACCGTCTACATCACTGACCCTCACCTGACACTCGGCGGGCCAGCGGGCGGCCTGCTGGGGACAGTCGAGCTCCTTGGGCAGAGCGAACAGGTCGCGGGACTCTCGTAGCTTGGCCACCGTCTACATCACTGATCCTCACCTGACACTCGGCGGGCCAGCGGGCGGCCTGCTGGGGACAGTCGAGCTCCTTGGGCAGGGCGAACAGGTCGCGGGACTCTCGTAGCTTGGCCACCGTCTACATCACTGATCCTCACCTGACACTCGGCGGGCCAGCGGGCGGCCTGCTGGGGACAGTCGAGCTCCTTGGGCAGGGCGAACAGGTCGCGGGGCTCTCGTAGCTTGGCCACCGTCTACATCACTGACCCTCACCTGACACTCGGCGGGCCAGCGGGCGGCCTGCTGGGGACAGTCGAGCTCCTTGGGCAGGGCGAACAGGTCGCGGGGCTCTCGCAGCTTGGCCACCGTCTACATCACTGATCCTCACCTGACACTCGGCGGGCCAGCGGGCGGCCTGCTGGGGACAGTCGAGCTCCTTGGGCAGGGCGAACAGGTCGCGGGGCTCTCGTAGCTTGGCCACCGTCTACATCACTGACCCTCACCTGACACTCGGCGGGCCAGCGGGCGGCCTGCTGGGGACAGTCGAGCTCCTTGGGCAGGGCGAACAGGTCGCGGGGCTCTCGCAGCTTGGCCACCGTCTACATCACTGATCCTCACCTGACACTTGGCGGGCCAGCGGGCGGCCTGCTGGGGACAGTCGAGCTCCTTGGGCAGAGCGAACAGGTCGCGGGGCTCTCGTAGCTTGGCCACCGTCTACATCACTGACCCTCACCTGACACTCGGCGGGCCAGCGGGCGGCCTGCGGGGGACAGTCGAGCTCCTTGGGCAGAGCGAACAGGTCGCGGGGCTCTCGTAGCTTGGCCACCGTCTACATCACTGACCCTCACCTGACACTCGGCGAGCCAGCGGGCGGCCTGCTGGGGACAGTCGAGCTCCTTGGGCAGAGCGAACAGGTCGCGGGGCTCTCGTAGCTTGGCCACCGTCTACATCACTGACCCTCACCTGACACTCGGCGGGCCAGCGGGCGGCCTGCTGGGGGCTGTCGAGCTCCTTGGGCAGGGCGAACAGTTCGCGGGGCTTTCGTAGCTTGGCCACTGTCTACATCACTGACTCTCACCTGACACTCGGCGGGCCAGCGGGCGGCCTGCTGGGGGCAGTCGAGCTCCTTGGGCAGGGCGAACAGGTCGCGGGGCTCTCGTAGCTTGGCCACCGGTCGCAGCGTCCGGCTGTCGGTGTTGATCTCCACCTGGTTGCTCTTGAGCGTGTTCTGCAGGAAGCTGCTCAGGTAGGATCCTGAAAGCATTGAACAAGATGTTACTTTCATGGGAGCTGCTTAGGTAGTATCCTGAAATCATTGGACAAGGTGTTTCTTCCATGTGGGCTGCTCAGTAGGATCCTGAAAGCGTCAGACAAGGTTCATTTTTGTTGGTTGTGTTCCGGATCAATAAATTAGACTACAGGTTACAGGTAATAGGTTACCAGTACCTTATGTCCGCCGTATGATCCTGAATGTGTAATCCTCTTTTACTGGATGATGCGCATTTCGGTGTTTTTTAGAACACCATCTTCAGATCCATTAGATTAAGAACTTGTCATAAGCAGTTAATGAAATTCTTACGCCCCTGCATATACTGTATGTCAAAATGGCCGATTCATGACAGCCCTAGAACAATATGAATTTTATAAAGCCAATAAAACCAGCCCCGATAATCTACAATGAAAAAAACACCCTACAGTCCAACAGTCTTTCCGCAACCTACATCAAGATAGATAATAATAGATCAACGCTACCGCCGACAGGACAAAGGTCAACCTACACCAGACGGCCACCTCAGTCGAGTGTCGGCACATGACCGGCGCGCCAACCTGTTCGTGGCGTTTGTGTTCATGTTATGTACATTTTTATAAACTTTTGACACACCTGCTTATGGCAAGTTCTTAAACTAATGGATCTGAAGATGGTGTTCTAAAAACACTGAAATGCGCATCATCCAGTAAAAAAGGATTACACATTCGGGATCATACGGCGGACCTGGATCATGGGTACTGTAACTCATAGTTACAGTACCCATTTATAGTCAGACAAGGTGTTACTTCCATCGAAGCTGCTCAGGTAGGATCCTGAAAGCTCCGGACAAGGTGTTACTTCCATGGAAGCTGCTCAGGTAGGATCCTGAAAGCGTCGGACAAGGTGTTACTTCCATGGAAGCTGCTCAGGTAGGATCCTGAAAGCTCCGGACAAGGTGTTACTTCCATGGAAGCTGCTCAGGTAGGATCCTGAAAGCTCCGGACAAGGTGTTACTTCCATGGAAGCTGCTCAGGTAGGATCCTGAAAGCGTCGGACAAGGTGTTACTTCCATGGAAGCTGCTCAGGTAGGATCCTGAAAGCGTTAGACAAGGTGTTACTTCCATGGAAGCTGCTCATGAAGGATCCTGAAAGCTTCGGACAAGGCGTCACATTGGTTATCTGATGAAACGTTAAACCGATCTACTATGGCTGGTAGATCATATTGGATCATATTGGGGCAGGTCTGGTTATATCGGAAATTCCTCAGCTAAATACGTGAGGTTGTTTTATTCAAAAACCTCACGTATTAAAACCGATGACGGCTGGACCGATTTTAAAGTTTGAGGTGTCAATTAAAACGTATTTCTAAGTCAAGTATATTTGCGGATACGTCTCAGAAATTTAAAAAGGGTATCACTTAAGTACAAGGGCTGTCGTTTCGGAACAGTTGCGCTATTCATCGACATCATTGACATTCACTTAGTTTACGTATACGGTCATGCTTTGAAATAATTCTACCGATAGACCACAGATTGCAGTGGTTGAAAGCGAATCTGCCACAGAGTATTCTAGACCACATAAAAGGATTTTTGTGCAGAATATGAAGGCCTAATTTTAGCAATTCATATTGCCTAAAGGAATTTAACGTGCGGATGTGTCTTTCAATGACATAAAAGGAAGTAGAAAAAAAGAAAAGAGAGATGAAATAGTAAAGGAAGGGAGGAAAAGAGGGAAGCATATAGGGAGTTGACAAAAGAGAGGAGGAAAGAAAGGAAAGGAGATAAGGAGGAGATGAAAAGCTACTGAATTTATCTGAGCAAAGATCAGTATAATCGTTAACGTAAAAGACCGAATCTCAACAAAAACAAGCAATAATTAAATCTCAATTGAAAATTTCAATTAAAAACCAAAGCCATAACCTTGAGGTGAGAAAAATTAACCGAAGAATGAGTGGGGTTACACTGCTACCAAGATAAATTTCAATTTCACCCTGCACGTGATTAAACGATAACGTTTTTGCTGCTGTATTTCAGTTCGCATTTATTAATAGTTACATTACAACTGTTTTACATGGAAAAACAACAACGCAATGTACAATAGCAACGCTAAGTTTTAAAATTAGTTTACTATGTCTCTACGGCTTCAACGTTATATGTTTGGTAGAAATTTCGGCCTTTTTTAATTACTAAAAGTTTACAAAAACCTCTCTACATGAATCCTTGTACTGGGTCGTAAAACGTTAACTCCTGTAAGGATTGAGATCCTCATAAATAATATCGCTTTATAACCGTGGCATGTGCTCAATTGCCCTGACAAATGACAACTTGACAAATTCATTAAAATATAAATCCCTTATTTAATGGCGGGCTTGAGCCATATTTAGCATGAAGTCTCGAGGTCGAGCGATATATTGAACAAGCTTCCCCTCCCATTTCTCGGTTCAATAGACTGCAACGTGACCAAAGTTTTATATACCAGTTTCTTCTTTCAACCATTCTATCTATAGTTTCTAATATTCTGCCAAAATATTTGGATAAAAATAATGTAAAAAACAGTAGAAAATATTTGAAAATTTTGAGGTTAGAGAAAGCCTCTAATTAGTCAATACGCCCTAAAATTCACACTATATATTTTTAACCTGTCATTTTAATATTCTGAAAATGTGGAAGAGCCCTAGACGTCCTTAAAGTTTCGTATGTCCATAACATTTATCACAGAAATAAGCATCTTAAGTAACACAGCTGAATTCAACACACATATTATTTCAGCAAAAAATCCATACAGGGATTCAGCTTCGACTGTCCAAAACGTTGTTACGTTATTCAGCATATTGAAAAAAAACGAAACTGTCATTTCGGATATGTATTTCGCCCCGGTTTACGTCTGCTGGACAGTTTTGTGAAAAAAGTTTACAGTTTTTTTTTCACATAATTCATTATAACTTTAAAAACACACATGGTAAAAATTCAAACTTGGCACGTGTATGGCGAGGACTTAATGTTGTGTAGACTAGAGTATAAAGTTTCTACTTTGTAACCTTTCAAAATGGCAGCAATTTTATTTGTCAAAGGCGATAAAATCACAAATTAAACAAAGGCCTAACAATTAAAACAGAGGAGAACTATGTTTCATTTGTTAAGCTCTTAGAGATTGTTGCTCTCCAGAAATTTTGGGACGACCCCCAAGGGGCAGTACGATATGTACAGCAAAAGTAGTGTTTTTTGGGTTGGAGCTAAAGTTAAACATTTCTTTAATTTATCTATCCATTTAAAGTTATTAAAAGGGTCTGAAATTGTGGGACACACAATACGACCCGTGCGTGGATACAATACATAGAAACGTGCGTGGATCTTTTCCCTTTAAAAATGGGGCACTTTAAAAAGAGAGACTCAAAATTTTGGGCGGGGGCATCCGCAGGGTATATGGAGTAGCCCACAGTCGAAGAAGGGCGGAGGTTCTCCTCAGGAAATTACGTCTTAAATCTAGCGTTGTTAGACAATCTGGACTAAATAAAAATGTGGCTTTAATAAGTGAATGCTTTTTCATAGCCTTTAAATAACTTTGCAGACGACTACATGATGTTGCAAGTAGTGAAACAAAAGCTGGAAAACGAATTCTCTAGAGACGGCGTTAGGAAGTATTGTATGAACATTAAAATCTTGTAATTTGTGGTATTGGTGATCCCCCAACTAAAAACATAATATGTATATTTGTTAGCTAGTATCACAACTTATATGAAACCCTATTAAAAAGTATCAAAGTCCAATACTACAACGCTTGTTTTAAAAAATAGTGTTGTTGCATAATGCGGTTGTACATGTTTGCAGCGAGCTTCAGAGCGTAAAAGAGGCCTAATGCTTCACAAGTACGTACACAAAGCAAGAAATAAAAATCCTAACACTAACACTGTGAATTACCTGAAGAAATGGATCTACAAAGAACAGCGCCTTCATTGTAGAAGAAAGACATGTTTGACAAAGCGAGTCCTCAAATCAATCAGATTCTTGTTAATTAACAACAGCCTTTATAGGCTAACCGAAATATTACGTCATGATATCTGGACTGTTAGTATTGGACGGTGGTATAACTTTTTATATCCATAAATCCATCATGCCAAAGTAAAATAGTGTTAAATAAATAAATATTGCAAACACGATGATTATACAGCAACAGCAACAATACATGCGTTAAAAAATTAAAAAATCCAAAAAAATCAAATTTACTTTAGGTAAATACAAAAAGTAACAGTGTGTTAATAATCCATTGGAATGAAGTTCCGGGTCCAAACAGCGCAGATCGAGTTACCAATTCATCCAAAAATAACCATTCAAAGATATCGAAGCGAATCGATAACAAGTTTGCGAGTTTGCACACACGATGAAACTATCGCGACATGTCATGGCGAAACTTTTCCCATCCGCGAACCAACTGTCGGCACACGGTCTGAGGAATGGCCAACTGCTAGGATGCTCCGTACAGACTGGCAGGGATGAGGAGGGAGCGTTAAGTCTCTACCGACCGCCGTTACTTTGACAAGTCATGCTATAGCACCGTGCGTGCTCTAGAGCCCCCCCCCGCCCCCGCCCATCGCTGTAAACTATGTCAGAGATACTAAGAACTCACCATCCAAGTTCGGGTTTGACATCAATTCTTCTCGAGTCAAAAATACATCGAATCCTCCCCCTAAACCGGGTCAAGTATGATGCATATGAGTTGTTTTCTTCGTTTCGATCGGATCGCTGTTTTAAAGTACTATAAAGAGGATGGAGAATTTTTATGAAGATTGCAAAGGGGAATATTTGTCCTTATTTTTACCCGGTTTACCCAGAGGGGAACCCGTTACTTTTAATATCATTTATTAATGTGTAGGTCCCTTCACTTGTATGGGTTTTCTCTCTTAATCGTCTTTCTGACTTTAAATTCTTCTGATTGCCCCTACGAAACAAGGAATCTAAGGCTGATTCTCAGATCCTTTCCGGAGGACATCCGTTTATTATCTCTGATAGCTAAAGAGTTATTACAGCAATAGGTTATGGCTGTTGGGTTGTAATTTTTTTTTCAAAGTGACAAAGTAGAAGTCGATGAAGTTTTAAAACCTAATGACTTATCAATGGCATTAGGTGGAAATCGAATTTCGTGGTTATTGTAAGATATGAAGAGAGAGATGCGAGGTCTTCTATAAAAAGGTGCCTTTAACAAAATTGACTCCTTTTATGGGAATTTTCCTTGAATTGAAATATACGGATTTTTCAAAGCAATGTATAAACATATAGGGTGCAGGGAGACCCATGGTTATCCTGGAAAATCTCTAATTCTCGATGCAAAGAAAAAAACCACAAAAAGATCTATTTTGTTTAAGGATACCCTGTGGACTGTATCCATTCTCTTTTGTTACGGGCAGAATTTTTCATAAGTAGCCCCAAATTTTTGTGGTATAAAAAGTCTTCTTTTGCCTGAACTGACTTTATAAAAAAATTGCTGTGGCTGACGATAAAATTTAATGTCAGCTGATACATAAACATAAATATTTATTTTAAATTCGAAACGTTAAAATATTCTTTCAAATTAAATTTGTTTTATAGAATGTAATATTCGTTATGTTAAATTTCAATGTGGACAATTTTCACAAAACAATTGAGAACCAAGCAGTTTAAAATGTATTCGTGGTCGCAGAATAAATGATTATCAAGAAAAAACAATAATAACGTTATGGGTGAAGTATGTATAGATAACATTATCGACTATTCAAACACGAAGACCCATTTACACCAGAGAATTAAATGCCAGGAAAACGTTTGGAATTTGAAAATGGCTAAATTTGGAGTAGCTGATTCTCAAACAAATTGCAACACGCTAGAAGAGCGGCAGGGAGCTGAATTTGAAGAGGCTGAATCTCAGGAAAACCTGTACGGAGTATGCGGTCTGGGAGCCGGAGAGCCTACAACAACGGAGGATAACCTTGAACTTCGAACGATAAAGTTGACACAATCAGTTGCATCAGACTTTGACCCCCAGCCTCCCACAGTTCAACAAACAGGCACCCCGCTGAAAAATGAATCACGATTAGCGGAGTCAGAAATAGATTCTGAAACCGCCGAACATAACGTCTCACCGCAACAAGAAAATAATTCTCAGTCAAGCGGATCTACACTCGTGGATCACAAAAGATTAGTGATTTGGCGTCATCCGATCCTGACACTTCATTATTTCGCGAAAGAATTATATCTACATGTACACAACGGGTTCCTAGAAGTAGCGCATTATCGCAGGATTCCTTACATAGTTTTTATCGCGACTGTCCTCGTAGTATTGTTACACAACGCTCTCGGATCCAACCACCCTACCCTGTCGTGGGCCCGGAAGAAGTTCCTGTGGTGCCTCTACTGGCTGTCCCTCGGCCTGCTGTCCTCCGTGGGGCTGGGGACGGGGGTCCACACCTTCACCCTCTACCTGGGGCCCTACATCGCCTCGGTCACCGTGGCGGAGAGCGAGGGCGGCTACCTCGGCATCGTGGAGGAAGGCCTCGAGTGCGACTCCGACCCCCGGTGGGCCTCGACCTTGTGGAACACCATGTGCAAGGTGCGACTGGAGTCGTACATGTGGGGGTTGGGCACGGCCGTGGGAGAACTGCCTCCGTACTTCATGGGTCGAGCCTCTCGGATGTCTAAGCAGGAAGAGAAGGCAGAGGTGCTTCAAGAGTTCGAGGAACTAGAGAGAAAAGTAGACTGCCCCGAGTCTCTCACTCGCTCGGACAGGCTGAAGCTGTTCGTGAGAGACTTGGTCGTGAAGGCAGGGTTTTGGGGTGTCCTCGCTTGCGCGTCTATTCCGAACCCTTTTTTCGACCTGGTCGGCATCACTTGTGGACATTTTCTCGTACCCTTTTGGACATTTTTTGGAGCCGCTCTGATAGGAAAGGCTGTTATAAAGACGACGATTCAACAAGTATTGATAATTCTATCGTATAACAAAGTCATTCTCGCATGTGCTGTGGATTTTCTATCGAAGATACCTCTCGTTGGAGAGCGACTGCAAACGCACTTCTCGCAGTACGTTGTCAAGCAGAAGGAGAAATACAGTAAAGAAATTACTCACGAAAGCGGCTGGTTTTCCAAGGCTTATCATGTTTTTGTATTTTGCACAACCCTTTATTGTTTTGTCTCAATTATCAACTCGCTGGCTCAAAACCACCACAGACGCCTCAAGAAGCAGAAAGAGAAATAGTAATAAATTATAAGAACAAATCTTGATTCGAATATTATTTTTAGTTTTTGTTTGCATTGTATGAAAGCTTCAATGCTGAGGAATATCCGCTGCAATGTAACTCAAAGCAGAGAAGTAATAAATCATAAAACGCTAAGTACGCCAGTCATGACCTGTATTAGTCATAAGAACGTTCAAAACGACTCTTGATGAACACACTAACCAATGATTAATCATTTGATAGTCGTTAATTCCTAAAATATGCCAATCTTGTTTTACTTATGTGAAAATCACAGTTTAATTTGATTTTCTCTCTTTCATAAGTTGACAAATATTGTGATTTCCGTCCTTTTAGTATGACAACCAACCATGTTTATTTTGACGTGTCAAAAGTTTTAGTTTGACATTTGGTTTTTTGATTGCCTGGTTTTACGCAGCTGTTATGTATGTTTCTTTCATTTTAACTGAGCAAAAAAGAACAGGGCTCCCCAAAGGTTTTTGGGTCCAGTCCATGATAAGGCACAGCTACACGTCAAGGGCTCTAAAACAATAAAGTATAAGCTCTCCCATAAATAGAAAGTATATGCAAAAAAATAAAATAAATAAAAAATGCTGAATGAAGCTGTGAATGCTTCTTTTGTTTTTTGTTTATACGTCAAAACCTGCGAACTCAAAAACTCCACATGTGTCCAAATGTACTTACTTTTTGTGGTAAAAATCATTACAAACTCATAGTGCTTTCTGTAACCTTCAGTGTTACTTTACATCGATAATTTGTACGTAAAATGTTACCGCAAACAAAGTGCCAAGAACTAAAAAAGTATTCCTCCTTACTTTATGGTTTAGGACGCATGCACAATAAGACTGTATACCAGTTATTGGCATTTTGGCGTCAAGCTGTCCCTTACACGGAACCTAAGCAAGGGCCATGGACATGTAACTCCCAAAATACCAACATGATTTATTATTCTTTGCTCGTCCAACGTTTTACAATAAAAATAAAAATAAGTATATAATAGGCTAAGGAAGACTTTTGGAGTAAAAATAGCAGGGGTTAACATGTATTATGTTAATTATGTATAACTTAATAGGAACAAGCCAAGATTATTTATTCTTACAGTGAGACACCAAAATTTGTATTTTATTTATAAATGCTATAATATTTTAGAAAGAATGTTGATTACGGAATCTAGGGAAATGTTTATTTTAGGAGTAATCACGCCCAATCTTTTGCTACAGCATTGTACCTTTTAACTGCAAAACCTTTTTTGTTACTAAGGGCAAGAAACCACTCTATCAACAATTTAACTCATTTTTGAAGCGAAACAGAACTTGTTTAATATGATACGTGGTACATACCAAGTTTTTTAAGTTCTAGCTCCTCCTCTGACAGGATGATCTGGGTTTCGGCCTTGATTAGTACTTAATTAGGCCATGTTAGTTTAATATGGTGTAATTAAATACTAGGCAAAGTTATGTCACAATATACATGTGTGTGAACTATAAATGTGTTTTTTCGTGTTTTTTTTTCGCATGTGTGCTTTTTTCTCTATATATTTGTGCTTTCTCGACGTACCTAAATTTGGGTATGAATTTGGCCCAGTAAATGATTTCGCCTAATAATTTCGTCCGGGTCATCCTTGCCTAAGGACGAGCGAGAACTGTGACGAAAATTTTGGTATGTATACCATATATTATGATAATTTTAAAGGTTTTTCTGTTTTTTTTCAGGTAAAATTCGCATGATTTATATTTATTGTAATTTTATCGCTGGTCAGTGAATTAAAAAAGTGGTTATGAGTCAATTACATAGTATACAATGTATATAGTTTGAATCTAATAAGTTGTTTGGTTAAAATTTAATGCGATTTATTTATTTTATTTTTTGTAAATATGTCAACCCTTTACTTTACCTATGACTTTGAAGAGGGAAAAATCAAATTTTAGTAAATCATTTGGCTCTGAATTAAAAAGTAAAATGCGTTGAGGTAAAACTTTCTACAGCCATACAGAGTGATTGCCACATTAACACGGGCTGTAACAGATCAGAGCTATTGATCAAACTAACCGGTAGACCACAAACGATTAGAGTGGTCTTAAAGTCTTTTGAGTCTTCGAACTAAACCCGTTCGTAAGATACTTGTTAGGTTATAGACAAGCTAAAAATTTTGTTTTTTAAATTCAAAATTATAAAGTCGGCAATCTTGCGCTTTTTTACTTCAACGCTATAGGGAGCGTTGAGGCAAGAGAGCCTACTTAGATGAGGTTTCACTGTTTTTTTTTTCAGTGGAATGCAGTAATCCGTTTTGAATTATAATTTTTCGCTCTTTAAATATCGCTTTTTTGTTAGATAAAAAAACTGATAGCTCAAGAACGAAAAATTATAACTAAAAATAATTAAGGCATTTAAGTTTGCATGACGAATCAAAGCAGTTGATGATTATGGTTAGTTAACAAATCCATCTTTCTATTTGAAATCAGTCTTTTCATCACCATTGTAAAAAATGCGCCAAACATTTGTGTAAGCCAGGATATATAATAGGACTCAGTTGTTGCAGTTGCAGTATTCTCTAACAGGGTGAACAGTTGTAAACTAGTAATAACGCTTTTATATAATAAAAGTTATTTAGGCGATTTCGTATTCAGGGAGAAAACATAATCTAAAGAACTTTAGTTTTATATCGCGTAAAGTTAAATAAATAGCTGAAATAAATCATTTATATTAGCACTATTTTTTGGAGATTCAGTAAAAATACGTCCATTAAAAAAACTACTACTAAATCCTGGCTGATAAAAAAATAGACATTGCTGGGCCAAGGACGGAAGGTCTTCTGTATTTGAAATAACGTATACCATTTCAAAACAACTGATGATCCAATATGACGCCCAAAAAAAATTTGATGCATAAAAATCACCTGGAAATGGCTCATTAATGGCCCGATGGGTGTTTGATTGTCATTATCTACGTTTTTTTGAGATTTGGGTCTATGTTTGCTTTGTAACTCTTAATGTTAAAATGAGTTAAAAATAAAATAAAAAACCTTAAAATCTTGGGAATAAACCAATTAAAAAAAGGGGATTGCGGCATTAAAGCCAGTGTATAAATCTAGTTTAAATTAATGGATCATAACATCCCTTTTACATTTGAAGAACATTTTATATCTAATATGGCGGATCCAAAATGGCGGCCGAAAATTATTATCCACTCAAAATAAACTATTTACCACATTTGGTATTTATTTATATCGATGGTACTTACCACCCAACGAAGCTTGGGGTAGTCTTGGATTGATATCTTAGAAATGTGGAAAATGGCGGATCCAAGATCCAAGATACTAATGCTGCCACTACGTTCCTTTGACGTAACCAATAAAAATGCACACAAATGATAACCACAGACTGCAACACTTATTATTTCCTGGCCAAAGCCGGACTAGAACGTTACAATTGAAATTAAATACGAAAAATAATAGGTATTTTAATATTGTGTGAAATGAATATGTTAGTTGTTTATGAGCTTCAAGATAAGTGATGCTAAAGTTAGCCAATCATGGTTGCGTGCGATCTAGTTTAATGTTTGATGGTTCCAATCAAGATTTGATTATTCCTCCAGGAAAATTGTCATAGCAATGCCTTTTCTCTTGCTTGTTCTTGAATTGAATTAAATTTTGTTTTACTCTTTTAGAAAAATCTACCATATATTTGTCAAATACCACTCACCCATCATCACCCAACCCAAACTACTTGACCTATAACCTTGAAACTTTTCATGAACGTTCCTCTCAGGGCATAGGCACCCACTAAGAACGGATTTTAAAAAATTCCCTCAGGGCTACGCCCTATGACACATCAAAGTTTCAATGTTAAAGTATATGGAAGCTCATGTAGTTGTCATTGCAACCTTAACATTAAATCATGAATCCAAGGAAGTTTTTCTGTTTTTCCACGGGTAAAACCGTGTTGATCAGCTAGTATTGAATATTTACATTAAATTAAATTAAATTTACATGAATATATTAATGTATGGATTCGATGAGGTTATTTAAACATGGACGTAAACTTAGCTTTTTATATTGTGGTGGCGAATGAAATAGTTCTGAATATACCGCACTCATATTTATTGAAAGTTTGAATCTACAACTGATATACCAATGACATACCTATTTCTCCTTGTATATTGTTCATTATCGATAAAGGTCAAATTTACAATAAAATAAATTAAACTGCAATTTCGTTCCTAATTTTATCATGAATTCTTTTGTCTCCTCTAACACACATTATGACAACTCAACACCCCATATAAAATCATAACGCTTCCTTAACTATCAAATATACACCCATCGCCGAAATAAAATCGAAATTGAGAAATACCCTTTAAAACCAGAGTAACGCAATGCGACTGTTGCGTGAACGATCCAATAACATCGACCGGTCAGAAAATATCGGAGACGAGCATGCGATAAGACACATCTTCGACTTGGGAATCGATAAAAAGTTACCTTTATTGCAGATGGGGAAGAGTTGGGCCTGAAGTTGCTTGACGTCGTTGGCCCTAGTCGCGCACAGGTCCATATCACACTAGCCTCTCGCCGGCCCTGCAACCCCACACTAGCCTCGCCACAGCTCCCTGGCAACTGTCGCCGCGACGACGACGGGACGCCGACGTGAGCCGCCGCGGAATTGAAAAACTCCGTGCTTGATGTTCCCCGAGTGGTCGGATCGGAACATTGATTTCTTTTAAAAAGTCTAGGAATTTTACTGTCTTGAAAGGTGGAAAAGATGAGGAAATATATGTCATCGCTGGGGCCAAAAGTGTCGCTTTTCGTTCGAAGTGAGATTTTCCCTGAGAAAAGTTATCGAGATATGTAAAATAAATAGCTTTAGGCCCATGCGATCAACTGTATTTTTCATCTTACTGCATAATATATTATGCTGTATACTTCTCAAAACAAAGATTTTATGATATATTTACGTCTAAAGGTTTTCTCAAGAAATGGTACTTATTGTTCTGGGTACTTAAACAATCAACTGATTTTTGTGTTAGTGCATAGCTGCTGTCTCTATTACTTAAGATGTCCATGGATAGTGTCAAGATAGACTAATACGACAAATATGAATAGCTGAAAACCTCGTCACAAACTGGCTCTAACCCTCTCTATGGCGGAAAAGAACTACTTTTGACCACAACATATGCAATGAAAACAGTCGTTTTCGCAGCAGCATGATGAAAAAGCATTACTTTACAAGCCAAAGCCTTGAAAGTACTATTTTGCCGGGCAAACATGATAGTTCCCAAGCGAGTCGGAGACGAGAGCTAGATTTTCAAAATAAATATTGTTAACTAACTTCAAAATATAAGAATTGTTGGAAACAAAAATAATATTAAAATATGCGCTAACACATGGTGCTTAAAAAAATTATTTCATATGGTATCTTTGTTATGGTGAAATAAGTGCAATAAGTGAAGAATAATCTTTGAAAAGAATATTTTGCAAGAGGATGAATGAATGTTCTGATCTTTGAAACAGCGAAATTGAAAGCATCGATTAGACTACGTTATGTTCATTTGCAACATGATCTGCAGAATCTAGCTGCTCGCTGGTCTACGAGGCCTATTTTGTGCAATGTAACACGTAAGAGGTAAATTTTTATGTAGGTAGATTTAAAAACTGTCGGGCTGAATAATATTCGTTATAGAATAGAAAAAAAAACTGTAAATACCGAGGAATGATTAAGAATGAACAGCTTTTTTAGGTTGTAAAATATTTTGACATGTAGGATTGCAGGATTATTTTATTTGTTCTAGATATTCCTCGAGAATGCTTTATCATTTATAAAAATGTTCATGAATTTGGGTCGCTTTTATTTAGGGCACTTTCCACTTCTTTACTATTTAGAGACTGTCACAGTGTGTAAGATGCGTTTAATAACATTTGTAATTGTTGTTTTAGATTCAGAGATAAATCAAACTCAAAGCAACTCAAATTTTAGGTCAACGATAAAAATACTCAAAAATAGAAACGTCCAATGTAGAGGGATGAACCACACAACCTCGAGGGCGGCTGATCCATTCTGACGTGGCGTGCTGCAGCTTGATAACTTGAAACATTACACAAGTTTCCCGTTTAAACTTTCCTCAATCTTTCATAGTTTTGAATTGATAGCTGATAAATCTGATGCTTTAATTTCATCAATGTCCATCAATAGTTATGATCATGCAAAAGTATGTGGGATGAGTTTTGATGGAATATTTACTGTTTTTTATAACTGACTGAGTGACTGAACTTCATTAGTTATTTTAAAATTCGTTGAAATCCATAACATTGTAATCACACTTAAAGTAACACTCCCATAGTTTTTAGTTCACTTGTGCTTCTAAGTTACTAAGTTCACTTACTATTGTAGCATTTATAGTTACAAATACGTAGTTGCAGCTTCCTCCAACGGGGTATCCTGCTGTCAACCATTAATTTTTCTTTCAAGAAAATATCAAGACAATTTGGTTTCAGGGAGCAAACTTGAGGTGAACAACTGGTTTTATAAAATGTTTTGAAAATTTATACTAATAGCTTAAACAAACAATTACGTCCCCTTCAAGACCTAGATAACACTAAAAGACCCACAGCTAAGGATGACAAGTCCCTTTATGTAGATATAGAGTCAACGTCCAGCAATTTTTCAACTTTGACATACAAACTCTTGAAAACATTTCATCGATTTAGACGAGCTTCCAAACGTCACATATACATGTCCAAACAAATATCTAGACGAGAACTCTGGTCCATAAAAAAGGGTTGAGAACCAAACTGGATGCAGGTAATGCTCGGTGAGGGGGGTATAGGGTTTATTATATGGTTATAGGGGGGGAGGTATTATATTAAAGGGTTTATAACTCGGTTCCCGCGTTTTTTTGCTTTTAATGTACCAGTACTCATTTAGATGTCGTCAGACATATAAGTATACCAAAGTAATTGCGCAACAAAAAAAGTTAATTTATTAAATTACCGTCTGACTCGACGGAAACCCAACCATTTCTCTCCCTAAACTCCCTTTACATTGACGATTTTACGCCTGGCGTGCAGAGGTGCCACCAGTTACTAAAATCCGACACTGTCTGAATCAGCTGTTTCGCTCGCGCGGGAGAAACAATATCAAAACGGTGTCAGTCGGTTTTCAGATAAAAACTGCGTTAGCGTGTGGGGGGTGCGTGCAGGTACGACGCGTTACCTCGCTGCGGCACGCGTTTCCGGTATCGACCAAACATGTGGCGGAAGTCGCAAGTTCGATGATCCACCACTAGGGACGGTTCCGATACCGGCTTCGATCCGATATTTGTTATCGAATTTGTATCGAAAGAAAAGTATCGATACCCCGATGTTATCGGATCCAAAGTATCGGTATCGAATCAGAAGATAGGCCTTCCAGGAAAAAACTATAAAATCATTAAGTTCATATTAAATAAGGTAGTTTTTTACGTCAATAGGAATGTCTCATGTTTTTTTCCATGGTTTTTTTCATGCATTTCATTGAGAACTTTTAACGTCTCTCAAATACAGATTACACGTTGCGACGTTCTTGTCCTTCTTTCTAAAATGATTCCAAATTTTACATGTTCTGGGAGCTATTTGACAGTCAATAAACTAAATGTAATATCTGATCAATTACTAAACACCGAACTTGCGTACTAAAGTTACGAAACAAAACATCCAGACATCCATGAAGATGCCATCTCATAACGTGTGGCCTCAGCACTTATTGGACCTATCTACAGCCCCTAAGGACCCTACGGATGGGAAAAAACAAGTACGCAAGTAAGACGCTGGCCGGCCTGGCAGACGAAACAAACAAATTAATAACAACGGAGAAGCCATACGGTACGGTACGGTACAAACAAGGCCACACTAAAGTGTGGCCTTGGTACAAATCAAATCAAATCATCTTTATTTGTCATGAGGCAACTACATGCAGTGACAAAGTCACAAATGAAGGCATCAGCCATGTCTTAACTTATTTATAATAGTTCACAATTTGTCCAATAAAACTACAACAGAAAGTCGTCCAACAGAATGTATCTTTTTCCTCTGGTGAAATTAGGTTGGTCGGCAGAATTAAAATAGACCAGGTAACAGAGTCTAAGTAAACTGTAAGGAGCACTAAGTACAAGGAGTGCAAGGAGCACAAGGAGCACTAATAAAAGCTGCAGTAAGAAATACAATAAAGGGGCAAAAAACAACGTGAAAGATGAATTAAATTTCTATAATTTTTGTGCAGATTATCTTATTAATTTTTTCTCCCTTTGCGCGTTTAATATTGATTCGACACTTTTGATCCGATACTCCACACGTTCTTTCGATACCACAATAATATAGAAACGATACGACACCGATACTGTGAATATCGATAGAAAAGTATCGATACGTACTAGTATCGGATTATCGAAACGTCCATAACCACCACGTGGCGAGGCGCCAGTGTGCACCATCGATATAATATCGATAGTGTGCACTTCCTGTCGGCACCGACTTAATTACCCACGTCACAAGTCGGAACTTTGGCGGGAGCGACTTCAGCTGCACGCCGCTTCCGCTTCCCGCCAACGTCGCCGCCGGAAACTTTGAAATAGACGTTTGAACGCGGCTGATAGTGCAATGAACCGGCAGCGGGGTTGTGTTTATAACGTGTCAGAGCTGTTGCCTCGTGGCAGCTCGGAAATTTGTGGTCGATACAGTAAATGAAGTATAGTTTACAACTATGTTTGGGAAATAACCTATACGTTTAAATATCTTACTCGTGTTGAATAGTTGATAGATGTTCAATATTTTTAAATAGGCTATTTCGTAAATTTGCTGGGGTATTGTGTTTTCAAGACCAAGATGAAATTAGGTTTAGGATCAGTATTGTACAATGTAGATGGTTGCGGATTTTAGAACTCATACTTGATCCGATTGGAAAACTCCCCATAAATGCTCCCCATCGTTGTGCCTAACTGCCTAGAAAGTTCAGATGTACTCGGCCTTGCCCAGACTCATTGGCAACGTGGTCTCACTATACATATATCGATTATTAAATTTATGAGAGGAAGTAGGAATAAGATTGGGTTTAAACTATATTTATTTGTCTTTATTAGTAAGAAATGAAATTAATCTTGTTTAAAAAATTAGTTAATAAGTAAAATGTGACTTGAAATAAATAATTATAATTTTAGTTAAAATAATATAAGTTGGTTTTAAAATAATGAATATCTGATTGTAGAGAGGAGTGTTGAGGTAGTGAGAAGGAGACACGGTTAGCGAATGACCCTTTTTCGTTTTACATATCAACCGGAAACCACATATCACTTTATCGTAAGTGTTGGTCATGTACTGAGCTATCACTCTCCCTATCATATCCTGCCCAACGTACAAGGAATTGAGTGCTTGACTTGCTAATTACTTTTGTGTAAAAGCCAGCTTTTAATATGTAACCATTGTAATCTTCTAAAACTCATGTTATGGTTTTGGTAGGCTTTACAAGATATATTTTAACTTCACTTAAGTTTTTACCTCATCATTTGTTCAATAACCTTTTTTATTTTGTTGGATTTAACTTTATCTGTTCAATCAGGTAAGTAACTTTTTATTTTATTTTATTATCTTGACCAGAGATGAAAATCTGTGGCTTGACGTATATGATATATGTAATTGTCACATGATGCAAATGGTGGTACAAATGAGAGAGACGATGTTATTTATTTATTTATTTATTTCAACGATTCCCCAATTAATTGATAAAAATCATATATACAAATAAAATTATAGTTTATAATGAAAAAGTTCTGAGTTTCTTCCAGTTTCATATGCTACCATAACATTGTCATGCAAAAACAGTGAATAAATTAACATAACTAGAACAACCTAATAAATACATCTAACTAGTTCATGAACAGTATGGAAAAATGTACGAGACTCTTTGACAAATTTATGTTTTTAAATATTTTGAAATTAACTTTTATACATTATAACTGACGAATAAATACATGCAACAATATCAAAAATTCAACAAAGGCAACAAGGTAAATTAAAAAAAATACTGTTAAAAACTTCAAGTTATTTATTTTTAAACTTATTTTTGGAGTAAAGGCCGCCCATATTAAAAAATAAATAAATTTTAAAACTTAAATTTGAAATAGTTAAATTTTGAATTTAGATATAATTAAAAAATATATATTATATTTGGCGGTAAACAGGGCCCTGGTAACAAGTAGGACACCTGCCTGTCCCCTCTAAACATGGTGCACAAAAAGTGTGCCCGCATGGTATAAGTACAATGGAGGGCCTATACTCCATACAAATGGAGCCCTCCGGCCCGTCGCCAGCTACCTCGGACGGGGTGGAGGGTCGTACATTATCCTCTATGTTGTACACTTCCACCACGTTATCATTCGCGAAACTTCTAAACCGTTCGTTGTCTGACTGGGATCTTTTCCGTTATACGTATACCACTGTTTCGGGTTTGCTTTTCAAGCTTGATTTTGGTTAGGCTAGGATAGGTTAGGTTAGGTAACCTAACCTAAACTAACCTTACCTCCTAACCTAACCTAATATAACATAACCTAACCTTACCTAACCTAACCTAGCCTAACCAACAGCAACTGGGACTATTAGACGGCCAGACGCTGGCTTATCGCGTCTAAACAAAGATAACGGTAGATAAGATAACGAAACCGCAGGTAAAATATTCTTACAAGGAATTTCCACTTAAAAACGATTAATAACTATTATTTGACCTAGTTTATGGTGCTCGCTCAAAAATCAAGCTAGAAGGGTAAATTTGGAATGGTGGTGTACGTATAACGGAAAAGATCCTCTGCCTGGAGTGTCTCCAACGTTGGCCTCTGGAGTTCCCTCCAAATCGTCACCGCCAACCCCTCTGTTGTCCCGTACTTGTTCTTGCTAAGAAATAGCTAAGGATTGCTAGCATATTTCTTAGCATCGTTACCCACCGCCGTAAGATGTTCACACCGCACATCTGACCATTCGCACTCTTCTCGGGTGTTGTCTGTAATAATACATACAAGTAAGTAAAACTATTAAGTTCCACTTAAGTGCATGGGATGTACAATTTTAATGTGACAGTGTAATTAATCTGCTTAATTAATCTTCCATCTATCTATCTATACTATTATAAAGAAGAGGTGGTTTCTGTATGTATGGGATAAGTAGGCCTAAACTCAAAAATACTGAACCAACTGGGTTGAAATTTCACACAGAGGTAGATCTTGAACCTGGGAATCATATAGGCCTATTCACTTCCTTAAAATCCCCTCGGGCTACGCCCCGTGAACGTCCTTAGCTTCAATGTTTACATTTTATAAGGATGTAAACATTCAAATACCGAAATGTAAACAGCTGTGAATACTATAATTTAACATTTCAAAGAGCAGAAGTAAGATCAGCGGTAATTTTTATCGTGAGCGAAGCCACGGGCAACTGCTAGTCATTAATAAAAATATCAAAAGAAGAAGGGAGTATAACTTTAATTTATTTTATTTGTGAAAAATAAACTACAACAATCAGTGGGGACCAAAAATCAAATTTAATAAAACATTTATTTTTCCTGATGTGCTTGACTTAAGAAATAATACATCCGCTAATAAATTATTATTATGTTTTAACCATATTTCGATTACATAATAATCACTGTTTAATATGATTAAACAATTAATTAGTTGTTGTAAAATAATTATGTAGATATTCTACGGAGTAGTGCTTATCAAGGCAAAATAATTCAATTTGAAAATAAATATTACAGTCTTTAAAATTAATTATTTTTGAATATAGTTAAAATTTATAGTTTACATGTATAAGGTGATCCACTTGGTTCATCACCCGACGTATGGCTAGATCATCTTGTATATTAAATCCACCCGATCGCTGTAGCACCCCGCAGCAATGGTCGCACAGTCCCCAGACGTTGCGTTGATGTGCTAGCCAGCAGGGGCGACGGAGGCGAGTTGATGAGTTTGAGTTGATGTGCCGGCGGTGGCGACGGAGGTGATGGGGGTAGTGGAGGCAACGGGGGCGGTGATAGGGGCGACGGCGGCACCCAGAATTGGTTGATTCTGAAAAAATATATTTTTCGTGTTAATCAACTTTTAACTATTGCAATAAATAAATAATAGAGTCAAATCTTTTGTATCATTTGATTTGATAATTATAACCAATATTATACAATATTCTCTCTCTCTCTCTCTCTTATTATTTTTATAAAAAATTCCCAAAACTACATGGAAATAAAATCTCATAGAACGATTTATGATCTTTCTTTCTTTTTCTTTTGTTTAAAAAATAGATATATATGAATGTTTTTAAATACATATAAAGAATCTTACAGGGTGATTTGTGACGTTCTGGAGAGCTTGACGAGGGTGTCGGGGTGTTTGAAACGCAAACACATCCTCCTCCTCCTCATTGGCATCATCAAATTGACCTTCGACTACGTTCTCAGCACAATGTTGTTGCTGTTGTTGCTGCTGCTTCTATCGCTGTTGTTGTTGTTGTTTTTTGGGTCTGTTGTTGTTGTTGTTGTTGTTAATGTAGACGTTGCATTTCTCGCTGAAGCCGCTGCTGAAATTCTTGGCGACAGAGGTTGCGTCGCAGAATGCTCGGTGCTGTTAAGGAGGAGGGAGGTAGTTGTTGTTGTTGTTGTTGTTGGATACAGACACTCCTCTTCTACCCATGGACGCTACTGATGAAGTTGATGCTGAGCGTTGCATCCAACCTGGAAGAACGCGTTGAGGAGGAGGTGTCGTTTCAACTGTTGAGCCAGATGTTGATGGCTGAGTCTGTGGCTGCTGCTGCTGTGGCTGCTGCTGCTGCTGTCGATGCTGTCTGAAATAGTTGTTAACTTTTTTAAATTTTTAATACAGGGTTAATTTTTTTTCTTACTATTACAGTCTTCATTATTAAAATTTAAAAGAGCAAACCACTTTGATAATTTTACACCAATAATATTATTTTCTATTTTCTATACAGCCAATCATCTTTACTATAAACGATCTAACACTATATTACCATATAATAACTGAATGCTTTTTAGTTTTGTTTTCATCCCCGTCACATAATTATCAAAATTATCTGATTGTATTATCAAAAATTATCAAAAAAATCAATTAATAAATAACATTGATTTTTATCTATCTATCTATTTTTATCTTGGGAGGAGGGACCACCCAAGTACAGCTGCGAGGAGCTGACTTCTGAGGAGGGACCGCCCAAGTACAGCTGCGAGGAGCTGACTTCTGTGGAGGGACCGCCCAAGTACAGCTGCGAGGAACTGACTTCTGAGGAGGGACCGCCCAAGTGCAGCTGCGAGGAGCTGACTTCTGAGGAGGGACCGCCCAAGTACAGCTGCGAGGAGCTGACTTCTGTGGAGGGACCGCCCAAGTACAGCTGCGAGGAGCTGACTTCTGAGGAGGGACCGCCCAAGTGCAGCTGCGAGGAGCTGACTTCTGAGGAGGGACCGCCCAAGTACAGCTGCGAGGAGCTGACTTCTGTGGAGGGACCGCCCAAGTACAGCTGCGAGGAGCTGACTTCTGAGGAGGGACCGCCCAAGTGCAGCTGCGAGGAGCTGACTTCTGAGGAGGGACCGCCCAAGTACAGCTGCGAGGAGCTGACTTCTGTGGAGGGACCGCCCAAGTACAGCTGCGAGGAGCTGACTTCTGAGGAGGGACCGCCCAAGTGCAGCTGCGAGGAGCTGACTTCTGAGGAGGGATGGTTGTAGAAGTCGACATGCAGCGGATTACGGCCAAACTCGGACCAGCAACAAAGGTGGAAATGATCACGCCGGGAGGCGAGGCTGGCATCACCGTTCTACCACAACGCTTTGTAGATAACATTACAAACAGCCAACTAGACCGGATCAACCAGGGGGGCTTCAAGACGAAATGTACGGAGATGACAGGAAGAAGTATAAATGTACAATTTTTTATTTAATTTAAAATAAAGATTGTATTCATATCCATCAAACTGATTTTAATTCATACCCCCTCTCAATAAATCTTATATAAGTATTATAAAAATATATGACATTATTATTAATAATAATACTGGTTTACAATTTAATAAATTATAACAAAACTGTTAGTGATAAGAACAGTTTGGATCTAATTAATAAAAAATGGTTCTGTAGAGTTTTGAGAATTAATAACTCTACCAAAGATAAAAAAATAGCGCCAAAACACGTGGTTGAAATAGGGGTCGCCATCTTGGAAGGTGGATACGGTAAACAATTTTTTAACATTTTGCTAAACTTAAAAAATCAGCTGATTTTACTGTTTCAAGTTCATCGTATTGTTTTACAATGCAAAAACTCCTTACTATCTCGATCCCAACTGGGCGCTGCGGCTGCGACGTCACTGCCGTCACAGAAAACTAACACACAACCCACTAAAACTAAACACACTGATTTAGTTTTCTATGCTGTCGTGTCGTCATCCATGAGGTTAAACTGCTGTACTATTATTAAGCGCCATGAAATTGCGATGTTTGAAATTGTTTTGAAGAGCTTATTCCCTACATAATTAATATTGAAAATCAGTTGTTTATGTCATTTCGTACGTCGCAATTGAAGACGCCTAGAACAGACGATGACTCATTCATTCAAACTTAAACTCTACTGCAATTAACTATTTTCGTTTCCAAAAATGACGCACAAACACACTTCATGTTTTCTTTGATCTCTGGTATAACCTAACACTAACACAAATGTAACATATAATCATAATGAGCGAACGGCGTCTTAGGAGTCTATGGACCACAACACGAAAACATTACATGGTCCCCAGCTTAATTGTCATCATGCTCAGGGAAATAGCTTCTTCCCTTGTGCTAAAAGATTCTCTTTTTTTTATACCCTGCATGAACATAACCTTTGGAATGTAAAGATTCGACCACGACAGGAGCGATGGCTATTATATCTGATGGCCGCTATATCTGTGTTGCGTGACCGTCTAACCTTGGGAAATATATTTTCCGACTCTTTGGAAACCTCTGTCACCAACTTTTTTTAGGTTTCCTAGCTTAGTAGGCATAGCCTCTCCTCTGTGGCATGGCTTAAATATTTGTAAGAGAATTTGTTTTTTAACTAAAAACTACCTGTTTTCTCTGTATTTTACTTACTAATATAAATTTGTCGGGGATATTGTTATAACATAAATGGATGTACAATCCATTGTATAAGTTGTAGAAAAACTTTCCGAAATATATTGAAAACTAGAGATTTACCTTAGAGCAGCATTTATTTAAACATACAGGGTGTTTCAGGATAAGTGTAAACAAATCTACCAGGCGATTCCTCACATCAAGACAAGAAAAAAATGTCATATAAACATGGGTCCGAAAACTAGTCGTTATGAAGTTACAGCCAAAAATTGGGTTTTTCCATTTTTAAGTGTACTTATTGCACTTTTTGGCCTGTAGATTCAAAAATTATCAAGATATTTTGATGAAATTTTCACAGTTAAATAGATTACAAAATTCCAAACAAATATCATTACTTTTCAATAGTGAACTTCTAAATTTGGCAGAGAAAGAATAGTTAGAAAATAAAATTATTCCAAAAATTTCAATGCCTCAAAAATTTTTTTAATTTTTGATTGTTTATTAAATTTTGACCATTTAAGTATTTTGGCTGCAACTTTTCCAAAAACTGCGGAATTTCATGGAGAACAAAATAATATAAACCTTTTTACATCTTCGCCAATGACTTTTTATGTTATTAACCAAAATATTGGAAGGTGACAAAAATTAGAAAGTAAATCATCAAAAGACCAGCCAGTCAAAAAAAAATTCCATAGAGCCTGAGGAATGTTTTAGCTTCATAATTCTTTATGAAACCTTCCAAGAACTGTCGATTGTAAAATTTAAGAAATCCAAAATCCCCAAAAATCCAACCACAAGACCCGCTACAGAAAATTATTCGAAATGGCGGCATTTTCCCTCCACAGGATAGGCCGTGAACAGAAACTTACTCCCGTCTTTTTTTCACACATTTTATGTTTCTCAACATGAGGAATATTGGAGTACCACAATAATTTTTGGTTCGTAATGTACTTTATTTTTATTGATTCCTGTGGCTTACGGAAATAGTGCTGCCAACTTACTTACAAAAACAACGGAACAATACATACAAGACGAAACAACGGAAATTGAATAAATTAAACAAAAATAAACCTAAATTTGTTGTACTTTTTCAACAAGCATAAATTCAATTTTATCTAAAACAAATAACATTTTGTAAAAAAAGAAAAGTTTTAATCAAGTTTTGGGATTGCTAAGGTCAGTTTAACTCGTTTACTTAACATTTAGTTTCCTTGATAAAATATGTTTTATCTAAAGCGTAGCCAATAAACACTCGTTATTTTCAAATTTAATTATTTTTTTCATTAGGTTAATTTTTTTTCAAACTGATTTCAGCATAGTATTTATCAAGTAAATATAATTCTCAATTACTGTTTACAAAATCCGGTATGAAAAAAAAGTTTATCGAATTATAAAGGTAGTTTCTTTACATATGTTAAGAGCTCTTATCAAATATTGCGGATCCAAGATGGCGACTGTAACTGAGTAAATACAGAAATTAATCAAAATAAAGTACATTACAAACCAAAAATGATTGTAGTAGTCCAATATTCCTCATGCTGAGAAACATAAAATGTGTGAAAAAAAGACAGGAGTAAGTTTCTGTTCATGGCCTATCCTGTGGAGGGAAAATGCTGCCATTTTGAATAATTTTCTGTAGCGGGTCTTGTGGTTGGATTTTTGGGGATTTTGGATTTCTTAAATTTTACAATCGACAGTTCTTGGAAGGTTTCATAAAGAATTATGAAGCTAAAACATTCCTCAGGCTCTATGCAATTTTTTTGACTGGCTGGTCTTTTGATGATTTACTTTCTAATTTTTGCCACCTTCCAATATTTTGGTTAATAACATAAAAAGTCATTGGCGAAGATGTAAAAAAGTTTATATTATTTTGTTCTCCATGAAACTCCGCAGTTTTTGGGAAAGTTGCAGCCAAAATACTTAAATGGTCAAAATTTAATAAACAATCAAAAATTAAAAACATTTTTAGGAGTTGATTTTTTGGAAAAATTTTATTTTCTAACTAATCTTTCTCTGCCAAATTTAGAAGTTCACTATTGAAAAGTAATGATATTTGTTTGGAATTTTGTAATCTATTTAACTGTGAAAATTTCATCAAAATATCTTGATAATTTTTGAATCTACAGGCCAAAAAGTGCAATAAATACACTTAAAAATGGAAAACCCCAATTTTTGGCTGTAACTCCATAACGACTAGTTTTCGGACCCATGTTTATATGAAATTTTTTTCTTGTCTTGGTGTGAGGAATCGCCTGGTGAATTTGTTTACACTTATCATGAAACACCCTGTATACTGCTCCAAATCGGCTCATCTGCGGGACTTGTGGGGAGATATGGTATTTATTTAGTAGTTTGCTGTTATCGATTATTTATGACTTGTAAAAACCATAGTTCGAATATAATAGTATATTTCGCAACAAGGGCCGAAAATGAGGTTTTGCAGGCTCGAGATCGTGTTTCAAATTCGAGAAGAAGTCGAGAATTTGAAACGATCGTGAGCAGCAAAACCCTTTCGGCCGAGGTGCGAACGCTATTTTTCACCACACTACCCAATGTAATACACCCTAAATAATTGAAAAAAAAACTAATTATTATTTGACTCAATTGAAAACAACACTTGAAGGTTATGAATGACGATACAACTTCTTTATTATGATTGAAACAAACACAGTTATGAAAATCATATGATCGCAACCATCCTGTCTTTGGAACCTATTGAATACCGTATAACTATGTGATGTTCTGACGTTGGTTCAAGCAAATAGACGATCAGCTGACTTTCGGCCCTAGGGCCCCAAACGTTTTCAGTCCTGTGGCGGCAAACAGTGTGTTTCGGTCCGCGTTTGACGTTTGTAAAAAAGGTGATTTTGTCGTAGTGTGGTGAAAATGTTTTGTTGATCCTGTAGAAAACGGGTTTTTTCGGAATCTTAATTACACCTACCAACAATTTGTCAAACTCATCAGGGGGTTTAAAAATTCAATCACTTGTATTTCACTCAAATTCGTGTAATATCATTATGTATCGTATTTGAGTACAATTCGTATTTTATTAAAACCCCTACCTACAACGTAGGTGCAATGAGCATTCTAGCTGATTCACTGAACTACATACTGCAGGACCCGGTATGGGTCGCCCCATACCGTGGGTCATTCAGATAACCCGTCTATTGAGTCCAATTATTCATACAATATTTGTGCAATAAATAAAAGAATAACAGTAAGAAATATATATATAAGTGGTGGTTTACAAATAATATTTTCGCGATGGAAACTTATTTTCCATTGTACCACTGCGAAAACGGCAGTTTTCATTACAAGTGTTGCGGGACTAAAGAAGTTCTTTTTCGCCCTAGGGAGAGAAGGAGTCAGCTAATGTCGAGGACGTTAGCTGTTCGTTTATAATGTTCTAAAACTGCAAACGTGTCTGCGATGAAGGTGAGATATCGGTTACATCGGGACTGGTTATCGGTTATTATTATCAATTGTAATTTATTGTTGAATTGTTGTCAGTTGAATCAATTTCTGAAACTCGCTCATTTCACCAATCGATTATTTCATGCGTCCGATACATCGATAATTGTTCATTGTTGTCAGTGTAATCTAACACAAATGAAACTGACAATCAGCTGATTATTGCTTCAAATAAGAACAAGATGGAAGCATCTTTGGGAAATATCTTTAAAGGTAAGCAAGCTGTAACATTTTGGTTTTCTTAAGTAATTTGCGTGTTGTATTGAGCGACATAACGAAAAATATAGTTCATTACACGGGCCTAAAGCTGGTTTTCGTTACTCGGTCATTTTACACTCGGTCATTTTTTAAAGAAGGCTCGGTAAAACTTTACCTTGTACGAAAAGCGTAGTAATGAAATATAGCCTTCTACTATTTCTGTGTCTCTCTCTACCCTTCGGTTGGCTACTTAGCCTACCACGCAATGGTTAGATTTTTCTGATGCACTGACTATGTATCAACCATATCGAATACGTTTTCCATCCAATGTAACAACTAAATAATTATATATTTCCAACAATTTTCAGCATAAGCGTTTTTCTATTCCTTCCGACTTAAGTTTGTATTGGAGGGGGTTTATATCACGCGCATAAATGTTAACTAGAGACTGTGAATTTATTTTCATCATTGTTGAATATCCACATCCGAGGTCAATTTTTAAAAATGTGACCCGCCAAGGGAAAAAGGACCTTAGCTTCCATTTTTTCGAAATTGAGTTATCAGTATATCCTTAATCTACATTAAACATTAAACAAACATATGTTTTGTATATCATTTTGTCAGAAATTCAAAGCAGAATGTGAACCCACAATTGAATTTGGTTCAACTATTTGTATTTTTTGTCAAATGTTGCTGAAATAGATGGAAGTAATAAAAAAAAACACAACGTTTTAAAGACAAAACGTCTTGTTACATGATAAAAACTAAAGTAAATTTTAATATTATACTCGAATAAGAATTTATTGTAAAAATATTAACAAAATATGATTATATAGGTGTCTTGAGTTTTTAATTTTGTATTTGTTGACCTTCTAGTACATTTTTGTTTGTTTTGAAACTTCACCTGGACCAGAAGCTACGTCCAGCTACGACTACTTCTTTTGGAAGATCCTGTATATTTTCATGGTATGATTCCTGGATCAGGGCTTAGCAAGTCCTGTATTTATTCCTCACAGAACTCTTGGGTTTTCTTAACTTCAAAGCGTTGAATAACATCGGGGAAGTCAAGGTCCTTGTTCTCTAGATTGCAAGGGTTTCGAAAAAACATAATTTAAACATGTTAAAAGTTAAATTCAGGTGTAAGATGGTCCAAATATTGTTTGGAAACATATAAACATTAAGAAACAAGAAAAATCTGAAAATGTGCTTTTTTACCCTATCCTCTAAAACTTTCTGTCCTGTAAAATTTTGTCTGGGAAGATAAGGTCCCTTTTCCCTTGGCGGGTCACAAATATTGAGTGGCGAGTGACGAATCCCCCCAAAATGCTCTTGCCAGCTGATACAGGGTGTTTTTTTTAACGCAACCCATTTTTAAGATTGAATAATGCACAAAAAAATATGAAATGAGTATTAATTTATTGATCGTTACATTTTATACAACCTATTATTTAAGTTTGATCACATATAGTTTACATTATGTGCTCAAACAGTCCGCCAGTAGTCCCCGCTGAGACTTGGCAGAAATTTGACCTTGAAAATCAGCTGTTTAAAAAAAAAGCGCGCCAAAACGGAAAAAAGCGCGGGAAAAACGGAAAAAAGCCCGCCAAACAGTGTTGCCAACAGCATAGAGTAAAAAGCATATACTATAACAGGTATATAGTACATACGTACATACTACGTCACGCTACCCCTATTACATATGTATTTACATACGTACATACTACGTCACGCTACCATATATTATACATTTATATATGTATAACGGTATATTATAATGGTTTATGGGTGGACATAACCTCACTTTTGTTTCCCGCCAAAATGGCGGACATAACCTATACCCATAGAGTATAACCTCCTCACAGTACATAGAGTGCTATAACATTATGTATGTTGGTCTTGCGCGCCAAAATGGAAAAAACCTATACCCATAGAGTATAACCCCATAGTACATAGAGTGCTATATGTCACGCTACCCCTATTACATATGTACATACTATGTCATGCTACCCCTATTATATACATTTATATATGTATAACGGTATATTATAATGGTTTATGTCATACTATAATAATGGTGTATATTATGTCACACTAGATATATCAAGTGACCTGTATCCCTGAAGGTGGTGTTTTATGCTGCAGACTTATGCGTGGGAGTGTGTATGGAAGGTAAGAGTGAAATATTATTTTTTACTTATAAAAAATATATTGTGGTCAAAATAATTAAGTGTACAAGTTAAACTTGTATGAAAAATAAAGCTAGTTCCAGTCAAAAGGTTATTGAGACACTTGGTCCTTGGAGGAGGTATTATATCATTACATTTTATTCGAAGTAATATAAATTATGAATAAATCAAGAGAGAGAATAATTTAACTTTGTAAGCTAGAGCGAGTGAAGTTGTGGATTGCGACCGCGGGCTGCGGTCCGCGGCCTGTGGCTGGTTATCGGCCGGCCATCCGGTCTCCTTTCCGACAGCGATACCATATCTCTCTCACACTCTCTGTCCACCAGACAACGTCGCTCCAGTTGTGCTTTATTTAATGTAAGTATTTTCACTTACTCAATATGATTGTAAGTAGATATAGGTTAGTCCCTTTTTATTTGGTCATATAATACTTGTTTATCCTATATGGTTTCGGAATTACTTGTGTCTGGTTTCTTCTATGGTCTTGGATATTTTTGAGACTCTATATCTTTTAGAGCTCATCCAAAACCATTTTCATCAAGATCCTTTCTGAGTGACCATAAGTAGTTTTCTTATGTCAATAAATACTTTTTTCAAAATGTGTGATGTTTTCTTGTAAAATGTTTTGTTGCTGTGATAGGTATCCATAAACCTTGGGGTGGATCGAGTAGCCCTGAGTATCTATTTTCTTGACTTGTCTTTTCTTTCAAATGTAATTCACTAAATCATTGAGAAAACTTCCTAGCATATTTGAGTAGGTTTTCATTTTCAGTAGAATTATATTAGGGTGAGAAGCCAATGCCCATGTGACGTCATGGTAGGGTGCATATCTGACCGGAGGGAACAATCCCGGCCTTTACTATCATAATTATATACTGTTATTCTATACTTTTTAAGATGGTTCTGAAATTTTTCAAGCTCAGGGATACCTGCCCCTTCTTCAGAGATCTCCACCCTTGCCATACGAATCAGTTCTTGAGCCATTGTTGTCTGCCTCTTAGCTTTGTCCTGACGAATAGCCTTGTACTAAGGATCATTAGTTAGCTTAACCATAGCCACAACCAAAGCCTGAGGCAAACATAGGTTGTCTTTGTTGTTGATTACAACAATACCTCGTCTTGCCTTACATTCTTCATCGAAGGTATTAAAGAGGCCGGGTCTTACTCTACCACTACCAACAGGGAGATTTACCCTCACTCTATGTATGAGTTCTTTGACCATTATGGTTTAGCTGCCGTTTTTATTATCTTGTCTAGTAAATGATTTACAATTATTACTACACATACAACAATTAATATTACATATAACACAACTATTACTACACATGCAACAATCAATATTTCATATAACACAATTATTATTACTTAATAAATAACACAATTATTAATAAATAAACAATATTAAGCCCCCCCCTCTTTACTTAGCCTATATCTGTATACAGTCATATTGAAACAAAACCTTTCACAGGTGGAGGAATACAGGGTCTTTGCTGAGTCAACACTACCCTACCCATGCGGCATTTCCAGGAAACTTCTCTGCAGACCGGAGTAAGGAGGCAGGGCGAGAAAGCTAGCACCTGAGGTGGGTAGTCATGATATTTAAACAATTCTTTAGGGGATAACAGTAATGTCCCTGTAGGCTTTGGAAGGCCAGTATATTTAGACCATATGATAAAAATTTTGAACGTCCAGTTTCCACACCACGGTAGGTCGTAACCAGGCCGTATGGACGCCGGCGCGTTTATTTTTGTTAACCCAGAGTAATCGCCAAGAGCCCTACCTCTGGGGTGAGGATAGAACCATTAGTTCTATCTCTCACGGTAATGTTGAAAATTTTGAACGTCCAGTTTCCACACCACGGTAGGTCGTAACCAGGCCGTATGGACGCCGGCGCGTTTTTTATTATAGTGAGTTCCCCAGTAGGCCTAGTCTCACTTTTTTAAACCACTGCCCCATCCATCGCAGTGGTTCGTGACAGCCATTCCATAACAATTTGCTGCCTCCGAAATATTTTTTTTGTATTTTATATTTTTATATTTTTTTTGCCCTCTGTTGGTCCGTTCATTATGTATGAGGCACTCGGTCATTTACTGGGGATAATTCCCTTTCATTTTGACCTGTAACCTCTCCATTTACTGAGACCAACAGAGGATTTTTTAAAATTTTATAATTTTTTTTTTGGTCTCTTACAAATACTAAGGTAATCCTAAAGATGGGCAGTAGGTACAAGGGGAAACATTTCACGTTTTCTAGGTGTTATCCAAACCCTTATTATGTTCACCCGTGGTCTTACAGGTTTTACGCTAGCCTGATGGTGAACATTGTACCTTAAAACATTCATACTTGGAGAATTGCTAGAGGGAAACATTTCACGTTTTCTAGGTGTTACCCAAACCTCTTTTACTTGCTCCATGGTCTTACAGGTTTTACGCTGGCCTGTTGAGCAAGTCGCAATCTCCCACATACACACACACCGGGCTGTTCAAAGGTGTAGCCTAGACCCTCCTCGGTTCTAGGCGCCACAATCTACTAGGCCCTTCATCACATTCACACCGGGCTGTTCAAAGGTGTAGCCTAGACCCTCCTCGGTTCTAGGCGCCACAGTCTACTAGGCCCTTCATCACATTCACACCGGGCTGTTCAAAGGTGTAGCCTAGACCCTCCTTGGTTCTAGGCGCCACAGTTTACTAAGCCCCACATTCACACATTCATTCCCCCATCTCGGATATACCAAAAATATATGTAAGAGACCTATAATATTTTCTCAGCATAGAATTGTGCCGATTTTAAGGCACAATTCTCGCTATTCAATTTATGTTGATTAACAATGCAGTCTACTGTAATATCATTATCATCTATATACAAACTTTCATCTATTTCCAAGACATTATAGTGAAACTGTCTTAAAAATTTTGCCTTTTCCAGGCCTTTGGTGTAAATAGCCTCAAATGGCTTACACAAATTTTTAATCAATTCTTTACTGTAATGAACATTACCATCCTCCCACCTAAGGTGGTGATAGTGGCGAGTCAACCAGCGGGCTGTTCGCTTCATTTTACTATTTAAAATATCATAGTCAAAAGGAGGTTTGAACACGAGTTGGGCTCTGTAAGATTTCCCAACAATAGCAAACTCTTTAACTATAAACATATTATTATTGTCTTTAAACCCCTGAAATTGAACTACGGCCTCCATCATCTGATTGATCCAAGTAAAACAAAACTTCTCTGTTTAATCTTTCCACTATGTGGGGAGGTAATAATTCAAAATAGTTTTTGAAAATATTGTTTATTATAATATTTTCAATATAATCCTTGACAAGGTCTTCTATATAAAACAATTCCAAGAGGTCCCGACTGATTAGATGCAAATTGAAAATAAACTGATCCCACTCGTCTTTATTCAAAGACAAAGTATGCTCCCCATCAGTTAAATAAGCATGTTTTCTGTTAAGAATGCATGCAACTTTGATCTTGTCTTCACTTTGGTTCTCCTTCTCAATTATACAATCTTTTTCATAGTGTAATGCCAATGATATATCGTTGAAACGGTCAAAGAATTGACAAAAAGTATCGTAAGACCACCAAACCCAACCTCTCCTTCCTTTAATCAAAATACCGAGACTGTTGTCTCTGTTTTTGAAAATACCCGTGATGATTGACTTTGTCCCCTCACAGTTGAGAAAATAGACTGACTTTAAAAAGATGCTAGTCTGAATATTTATAGGCTCCAAAGGCTTTGGAATAGGAACAGCTGTTACATCCGCTCCGGTCGAAGTCATGTCTGCTACTGATTGATCTCTTAAGTTAAAATACCCTCAGCTAGAGCCACCCCCTCCCCCTCTTCCTCCGATGAGAAATATTCGTCAGAGGAGGAGGAGGAGGATGAATAAGACGATATGCGGCCTGTGGTTTGCCATTTTACTTTAATGTTTTGAGCCCCGGGAGGAATAGAAAATTTTCCCTCAACAGGAGCTAGGTAATTACTGTCCAAGTAATGTTTCTTTACCAAACCCCCGTTGGAAGTGTAAAATTCAATTTCAATCCACCCGTGACGAGACATGATGTTACCTCTCCCAGCGCTGATCCCAGACTAATCTCTAATCTCGCATACATCTACCCCCCATCCCTTTAAGCAGACACTTTTCTAACGTCCCCGGTGATGGGTGTGTAAGTGAAGTGAGTGTCGTGAATTAAAAGACAGTATCCCCAAGTATGTTCCGGGAAGGCGGTTTTAGTTTCAATCTCTAGGCGTATATCTACAGGTCCCGTTTTTATGCTATCGTCTTGCTTTGAACAATCAATAACATAAATCGGACACTTTGTTTTATATTCGTTAAAGTCTAGTGCAGGGGATCCCGCTCTCCCATAGTAAGAACTTTGAAAATTAGCAAACATGTCATAGAACAAGCAAGTATTCCCCCGTAAATTATCATAGGGGTAAAATGAAGAATTAAGAAATAGTTTTACATCCAATAGATCGCACGCATCAAACTCACTCATATTTTTAGTCAAATCGCCTTTTCTCCCAGTTTGGAATGCCAAGATGACATAGCGTGGCTTTTCAGTCTGATTACTTGTTCTCAAAGTCCAGCTGAAATTCTTTGTACTCGGCAAATTAGGGTACTCTATAAGCTCCCATTGCCTGAACGGTACATGGATAGCAGGGTCTTTTTCGATAAATTTATAAAGTCTTAGCTTTTGAGCATCATTTACTGTTATGTGCGGTATGCGCCAATATATTTTTTCAATAACTAGGTTAATTGTGCCGGCTACCGCAGTTGTTACGGCATTAATGTCTGTGGCTGAACGCAAAATAACCAATTCCTGCTTAATATTGACCAGTACTTTTCTGTAATCCTCTGCAAAACCCAGTAAATGTTTAAGCGGGATAGAGTAAATAAAATCTGTAACTGTTTCAGTCTTACCCGGTCCTAACCAACAAGAATTTTTCAAATAGTTTTTCTCCTCTTCCCGAATAGACAGTATATTCTTTAAAGTTGTAGTGATACCGACGTTTCTCACCCTATCGATCTCCTTCCCACATATTTCATACCTGATTTCATCAAAGAGAAACGCGATCGCATTGTTAATAAACGAAACATCTTGGGCGGTATCGTCAGCTTTTTTCCCACTAACTTTTCCATGTATAACAATATAGCTTTCAAACGGAGCCGTAATTATATCTTGTTGTAGGATCGGAATACGTAGTTCATCCGAATTACCATATGTTGTTGAAGCGTAAGGGTTGTGCGTATGATATTCCATACTAGTTATCAAATCATCGTAAATCAAATCGCCTTGCTGTCTATTGCTAACATGGCCATTTTGAAATACTTTGAAACCGAGAGAGCGGAGAAACTTAATATTTCTGTGAGTTAACACTTTGGCTTTCTGAACACCACTGAATCTACCCTCCAGGGGTGTATCCCTATATACCAGTCCCATTACTGCGTCTGAGATGTAGTCTCACTGAGATTTTCTCTCCGCGAAAATTTACAAGTTCCCCGTCTTGATCTTTTAAACTGACTGTCAGGTTGTTTATCCTCTGACTGATTACCGGCAAATAAATTACATTCCTAGGTGTCTCTATAATTTTATAGCCTGGAGGATCGGACGGGTAAAACTCGTGTATAACATGCCCCTCAATGCCGTTTTGGTAAGATCCGCGTGTAATGTTACACTCTACACGTATTGAATTAACTTTGATTATCGCAACAGGCAGTTCTGAAATATGTGTTTTATTCGCCTCGTATACTTTATCTTTGAACCCCAACAGTTTTCCCAACGAATGATCTTTTTTAAAATCAACCTTTTCCGAACAAAACAATTCGGACTTTAAAGTATTATTATTGGGTTTTAATGTAAATTTTATATTTTTCGGTAACTGGGATACCAGATATTTTTCAATGTCCTCGATTTCATAAGACCCTTCAGGAATAGTTATTTCCTGCTGGTCACCATAGTAAAACTTGTCATTTTTATTTTTCTCTATATTCGGTATAGAGTTATATGTTGAGAGTTCAATTAACCCCAGCTCCCAGTCACCATTGCTAACATCAATCGGAAAAGGCAAGTCGTATGACAGTTCACTAGTTATTCCCGTTAGACAAAACATTATTGCACAGAAACTTTAAACACAAGTGCCCGCAAATAACTGAATCGAAACTCTGTTGTCTCTCGTAATTATAGTAAATTTCACATCCGTTAAAATACTTTAACAATTCATAGGGTGGTTTGAGATTGCCAAAGCTATCGTAATAGTAAACCTTTTCCTTTAACTTTTTATAACAGACCCAGTGGGTCCCTGGACCACTTGATGTATCCAGGTTAACAATTGCAGTTTCGTATCCTTTAGGCTTTTTGGGCAATGAATCCCTCATGAAAACTCCTCTGAAATTTGGGATATTCAACAACTTTGCATACTTGATTAAATCAAAGTTTGTAAGCGGTTTTATCGGTATTGATAAGCTTTTTTTTTCTTCTTGCAACACTTTCTTTTCTTCCTTTTCTGTTCGCCGCCGGCACCTCGTTTTGGATATGGTCTGAGATATAAGCCTTTGCCTTTTTTTGGACGCCTTACTTGGCGTTTTCTCTTACGGCCACTACCAAATTTCGTCTTTGCCTTCATAGCTGTTGTCACCGCCCAAGCCGCGGCTCGTTCTATTGATGAGTCTGAGGCTTTAAACCTTTGCCAAGCACGTTCAGCTAGCTCTTTGTCAGCTTGTCTCCTTCTCTCTGAATCCTTATACCGTGAGTAGGCAATGTCGTGTACCTTACAGGCTTGGTCCAATTTATTGATTCCCGGGTCTCCTCTAGCTAATCTCTGCTTTAACCTAGTTCCCGGTCCACAATACTGATAACCACCGGGTAAATGAAGTTCCACAGGTAATAGGTCAATCGCCTTGTTCAGGACCGACGAAACTATACCTCCACCCACTTTCAGTGCTCCTTTATGTCTGATTGATTTCCTCTTGGTCTTTGGCATTTTATTGTAAGTACTTGATCACCTCGTACAGTTTGTTTAACAGTGTTTCCCTGATACACCCAATCCCCAACACATCGAATGTAGTAGGCACAGTCCGAACCACAGAATTTGTGAACTCGTTAAACTCCAAAACACCACTGTCAGTCATAAAGTAAATCATGCCATTTATATATTTGAACGCACCGTAAACTTTGCCCAAGATACCACTCAATACACTGGGGACCAGACCCATAAAAGACCCGGAAAAGTTACACTCATTAATTTCAACCAAATAATAGTCGTTATATATCATAAATGTTTTTGCTTGGTTTGTGGAAAATACAGCATTAACTTTATTAATCTTTCTACCGGCAACCACATCGACATTATATTTATATCTAAGTGATAGTGCCGGGTATGTAAATACATATACATCATTTCCGGTAAATAAGGCAATACTCCCATCTGGTCTCTGATAAATAGCTGAAATCTCTTTGAAATCCCCAGGAAGAAATCCAAGCCAATCGGTGATTTTTCTTACCTCTGTAAATTGATCAGGGGTTCTTTCAGTAGGATTTAAACTTATAACCCATACATATTCCTTATAAAAAGCGAATATCTTACGGTTCACGACTACATACTTGGTAATTTGGTTATTTTTAAACTCGCAAATATCTTTCTCTTCTTTTAATTCAACTAAATCGGTTTTAGGTGTTGTGGAGGTTGTAGTTGTGGTAGTAGTGGTAGTAGTACTAGTGGTACTAGTGGTAGTTGAGGTACTGGTTGTCTGAGGTCTACCATACAAAAACTGTATTGCCAATATATCGTCTTTACCAAGATCAAACTCGGTCAAGTTAACAATACCCTTGGGTGTTATTGGGTAGGGATACATGACTGATTTGTCATCACTAGAATGGTCCAAACCCAAGGCATGACCAATTTCATGCACTAAAGTTTGAAAGAATGATATGTTATTACCTCTTGTTAGGTTCATTGTAAAATCCCAGGGTTCTTCAGAGTCTAAATGAATATCGGTTTGGTTATACCTATTTGTTGGCAGAAAAGCATGAGCCAACACACCTCCTGGACCATCGAAATCGTAATAACACATGTCATTTCTAGAGTAAAACATGTGTTTTCTATCATCAGCAAATGAAATTATTATTGTTGGGTTTTTAAAGTCTTTTTTAAAAGTAAGATTTGCATGTTTTCCCCACACATTAAATGCTTTCTGTATTAGTTCACTGTACTGTGGTCTACCATATTGATACCATGTAATAACTGAATTGTTCCAACGTCTACCCGGTAAAGCAGAGAACGGTTTCATATTATCCTTAACACCACATCTAGGTAAAGCCATGAGTTCAAGAGTTGCATTATCCAAAAGCCCAGTGGGCTCAAGACTAAAGGTCTCTTGGAATTGTAAGACTGCAGGTGTTATATCTTGTGTCAATGACGCATTATTAATATATCCATAGTGTGCTAGATATTCTATAGACTTGTTGTTGTTGCATAGTGCAACCGGTAAAATGATTAGTAGTATAACCAGCATCTTTGAATGCTGATTGGTTTATGACAAACTTTGGCTATTTTACCTCTATTTAAAGTCTTCTATCTCTGTAATAGTCTGTATCGTCACCTTCCTCTACCGGGAGATGTACATCAAGTGGTAGTACACCACCACCTCTATTTTGAGCTGGTGGTTGTGGATTGGGTAACTTAAACAATTCTTCCCAATTTAAGTAATCATTTACGCCAGCTTGCGGCAAAATAGCTGCTCTACCGGTCTGTTTTTGATTGATATAATTGTATACATATACTCCAAACTTTTTCAGTTGCATATCGTGATAGATCTTATTACTACTGATTAACTCTTCGCATTTGGCCAATCTAGTATTAATTTGTGTCATATCAGAAATTACCTTTGCAAGGTTGGTAGTTAATGGTAAGATTTTGTCACTACATGATTGGTCAACATATCCTTTGTTAGCTACATCAGTTGATTCAGCGGGTATCGCAGTGTTTTTTATTTGCTTGTTCTGAGCATCATAGTGCTCATTACTAAGTATCATACTCAGTTTATTCAGGCTTTGCAGGTTTACAGCATCCATAGGGTCTACTGGGTCACCGATATTGGAAACTCTCTTCTTTCTCATATTGTATTTATATTTTGTATAAGGTATACAGTTTTCATCCACATAGCTCTTTGTTGCTGCATCAGGTGGCGCCAAAGGTATAGCCAAGTTACAAAGTCTTTTAGTTTGCATATCATAGTTACCGTCGGGCGTTAAATTGAAACCTTCACCCTTGGGGCCTTTAAGGCTTTTGGAGTGGGATGTTAGGCTACGTCCAAACTTGTCAATAGTCATCGTAGTAATGCTTTACATCTACTGTTCCCCGCTCCTTTTATGTATGTTAATTCTTCTTATATCACGCTCAATATATCCACGGCTGCGGCTGCGGCTGCGGCTGCGGCTGCGACTGCGATTTCAATATAGTAATGCTTTAAATCTACTGTTTCCCGCTCCTCTAACGTATCCAGCTTCTCTCAATTCTTCGATTATACTTAATATTTCATTTGTATGCACTCCTCTGTTACCACTCTCGGTGGACATGGCAATGTGTCTTAGTCTCTCAACCAACTCGTTTGGATCATCCCAGTGTATAATGTCGTAGGACTTTGCCTTTTTCCAAAGTAATCCCGTACCCTTTGCTGAAGGAAACAGGTTTTTAATAATGTTCATGTACTTTGTCGCCCTACTTGATTTTATTTTACCATTAAACGTATGCCCGTCCCTGTGAGCATTAGTATTAATCAATATACTTTTATAAGTATTTAAATCATCACCATTGAACACTGTACTGTCGGGTACTCTTTTGAAAATAAGTTCGTATAGACCAAGGGATCTTCCATACTTTGTACCACCGATAATTATATTTCCGTCATTATCAAAGTCCAAGACTTTGTCACCAATCATAAGTGTGTCGTTTTCATAACGTGGCCCAAAAATATTGTCAGTCATTCCCCTTTTTCCGGCATCTCTAATAAATAAAGTCATATACTCTTTGGTAGTAGGGTTTTGGAAATATTTATCAATAAACTGGGTAGTTGAGGCCAACTCTTCTTCAGTGGACACTAGTTGTGACAAGTCCCTGGAATTAGGTGTTGAAACCACTGATGGTTCAAATCTGTCTCTTGCTCTTGCTGTTGTTTCAAACGATTCTTCAAATTCCCCCTCCTCCTCCTCTTCAGAGTCTGCTGTATCATAATTCATAGGTTCTTCCTCCTCCTCCTCCTCCTCCTCCTCTTTTTTAATACTCTTTTGCTCGGTTTTAATATTATTCAATGCATCTGGTGTATTGGATTTTTGTCTAAGTTCTTTTAATATGGGTTTATACTGTTTTTCAAGCATAATATCGCTTTCTTCCACACCGTCTTTAAACATTTGATACTTGCGCTTGATAGCATTTCTCAGTTCGATGAGCTTTGACTTGAGCTGTTTACTGTTTCGCTCCATAATTGCAAATGATGGTGTTAATTATTATACTCGCCGATTTATGGCATTTCCACTTGTCTAAAAAAGAGAGCATGCTTTTTATATCTTTTAACATAGTCTATTATGTCTAACAGTGAAACACCGGTCCTAAAATCCAACCCTCTATAGTAACTTTCCTCTCTCCTGTCAAACCTCGGGATCACATAACGTTTTGTAAAACTCTTGAATACAAAGGTTCTCTTCCAACCGTCTCTCCACTCTGGTATCTCAGCAACTGTATACTTGTCGTTTTCAACAGTTTTTTCCATAAATCTCTTTAATAGCTCCATAGGTTTAGGTTCATTTATATTTTCTAAAAGGTATGAATTTAGAAGCCAAAATTCACTCGGATTGGCTCCTGTAAACGATCGCCACTGCTCAAATAGGCCTCTGTTAGTTATACTGTATACACCGTTATTTAGAGAAATACCAAACTTTTCACACTGCCTTGGCAAACATGGTAGGGCTTCTTTAAGGAATTCTACAGTGTATAACCCTTGACAGAGGTTATTAACTCCGTTATACGGTTTATCTCTACGACGTTTAGGAACACTATCTGGCACTTTTGAATATCCAATGTTATAACTAATATCGATATAACACTTTGACTTGATCGCCTTTTTATAAATCTTTAATGGGTCTCTTATGGGTATAGTTCGTTCAGTTAGCAGTATACATTTAGAGGCATAGGGTATTTTACTGCCGTATGCCAACATTTCATTGCATATCTGTGTAAAATTTACGCTACCATGAAGGTTACGTAATGGTAACACTTTGCCAAACAAATCGGGGAAAGGTCTGAATCTTGACAACATATTTTGGGGGTCTCTCACGGTACAATTTCCCATGTCCTCGTGATAAATTACAAGCTCCAGGGGTATACCTCTTTTTTCACATTTATTGAGAAACGTCAACCATGTTTCACGGTTGTACGTTCTCTCACTCGCGGAAATCATTAAAAGTACAACTGGTGGTAGCATAGCTGAGCTCTTTGGCTTTTTATGTCGCCAGCATCTTTTGTTAAATTGATGGCCGTGAGGAGGTTTTCTACTACAGTAGTTGCCACAAAACTTTTTCTTGTCTTTGTAGTAGTATGAACATAGGTTTGATTTTACATTATGCAGTTTGGTGTTGTAGCCCCTTAAATCGTTATATGCATAGATCCTAACCATTATGCTTCCGTCACAAAACTGTCCAAACCGATCCTATATCTTCCCTTATATGGGTCAGAAGTCTTGTCGATAACCAAAAACCCAAAGTTATCTTGCCAGGCCTTGGCGCATAACTCTTTGAATTTTTCAAATGACATGTCAGTTGTGACATGGTCGTTGTATATGTGTTTTAAATTCATTTCATCTTGTTTGAATAAAATGACAAAGTTTGAATTATCCCGGATTAGCTGCTTGGGAATAGCGCTATATGTCTGCCCCAAGTAAAAGGTGTCAATATGTTTATGTCTACCCATAGTGAAATAACTCCTTATACAATTATGCTTTTCACAAGATATGTCATCGAATATCATTATAGAATTGGGTTTAGCTTTATTTGGATGTGTAACCAAACTATTGTCATCATAGGCGAAATAACCTACTTCTTTTGGTAAAACCTTCTTTAAAAACTCATATTTAGGCTGGTATAGCGATTTTGAAAATACATAAATATTCTCAAACCTTAATCCGTTTGGGTCGAATAATAAATTAAACAGTACATTTGTTTTGCCTGAAGAACTCGGCCCACAAATAATACAACGTATAGAGTCGGGTAATAAATTACCGTGTTTATTCTTTTTAACCATGCCACCTGCCCCGATATACTCATCAAAGTTTCTAACGGGAAATTCAACTTCCTGCTTCTCGATCCGCATCATTAATGATTACAATATCTAATCTACAACGTGATATATACTTTCCCTGGGTGTTGTAGTTTTTCCTCTGTTGGATCAAGTCAAGTCCTTTCTGTCAATCCAAGAGTCATGACTACTATCATACCCCTTCCACCTTACAAGTAATTTGGAACCTTTTCTCCGTAACACTTTTTCAACCAAATATACATCACCTGTCTTGGACTTGCTAATTTCTTCAGCATAAAAACCCCCTTTAAGAATTTCACCTTTAGAGTCTTGTAGTATATATGTCACGGGTCGTGTAGGTTTAATCGCGTATATTTTAAAAGTTTCATTTGTCCAATTGGGGAGGTAACCCTTTTTAAAAACCATTTTAGCCTTACTAATCCTAACACTGTCCCCCAAATTAAACCTTTGCTTTTTAACTTTTTTACTTTTCTTGACTTTATAAATTCTTTTCAAAATATCTTTAACATGTTTGTGTTTGACATCTTTTGGTTTCATTCCAATAGTCCTATGTTTAGTGTTGTTGTAGGACTTTACAATATCTGGCAATATACTCAACCATTCATAGCTACCTCTAGCTGTAAACTCTTTCCACATTTTATTTTTCAAAGTTCTGTTGAACCTTTCTACTATACTCGCTTTAAGTTCGGAAAATGTATGATAGTGATTGATTTTGTACTTTTTCATAAGGCCATTTATATGTTTATTGAACCATTCAGTACCTTGATCGGTGTGAAAGTTTTTCATTTTATGTTTAGCTAAGATTGGCTCTAACGCCTTGGCTACTTTAGGCCCTGACTTGTCTTTTAAGGGAATAGCAAAAGCAAATTTCGTCAAACAATTGATCATAGTAAGAATATACCGAAAACCCTTATTAATTTTGGCATAATTCTGCATTTCGACGAGATCTGCCTGATAAAGGTCATTAATTCCTTTTAGTGTCACCTTACGTCTAGGATAATGTTTCCTCGCGGGTCTGTGTAGCTCTTCAGCTATCGCCCTCTTTCCATCCATTTTATAAATGATGGGTTTTGATTCTTTAACATTAGTTTTATAGAGTTATTCAATGCACTTGCATCTGTATCACATTTTAAATAAATATCATGCAAGCTAAAAGTACAGCAAGAACAAATAGCTTATCAGTCAACCATAAACCACCAAACAGGATACCGTACTTCCTGTCGATAGCTGAATCAATACTGACAACGCAATGTGGTGTTTAGTGCAGTGTTGTTCGCTCGCTTGTTTTAAAGACTCACCACCACCACCGCCGATCTCACAGGAGCCAGAGTACGCGGAAATAATCGATAGGCCCCCACCTCATCGGAACCCGGTCAATGCTGTCATGAATCCCGGTTACTCCGGCTAAGTAAGTTACAGTTATTTCTGTTTGCTTGAGTGGGGTTTGAGACCACTCGTGTTTACACACCCAGGTTAAACATTATTCCATACATGGGGAGTCCAGACGAAAACTTCACTCAGTTTTCCCGCTTTCACCCAGTATGAACTAATGTCCTCTCCCTTTTAGCAAACAAAGGACAGAGGTTTTTTTTATGTAGCCAATGGCCCCACCACCGCCATGGCCCGTGGAGGCCTTCCACAAACAAACTAGTTGCCTCCTCCATATTTTTAAAGTTTTTTCTTTTTTAATCACCCCACCGGGCATATTAATTGAATGACCCAGCCAAGTTCTGAGCCAGACTATTAACTTTGCCCTACCATTCAAGGTTTACGGGTTGTTACACCGCGCCAGGGACCTTCATTCAGGTTTACGGGTTTTTACACCGCGCCAGTGACCTCCATTCACACCGGACATCAAGTCCTTGTCTGTGGCAGACGCAAGAAATCATTTTCTACGGCAATTAAGCCAACTTGCCATCCACATATGGACTTACCAGGGGTTAGCCCAGCCAAAATGTGGGTGTCTGTCCACAGAACAGAAGCTTTCAAGACTAAGCCTTACTAACTTCTCACACACACACACACACACACACACACACACACACACACAGTGGGGTGATTTTTACATTTTTCAACAATATTTACAAAGTTGATGAAAACATTTTTTAAGTTACAATTACAGTTACAGATGGCTGAACCAAGATAGGCAGGGCTCACGCCTCCTGGCTCCGCCCAGAGTGGGGGGAACCAATGGAAGAGCGATTAACCACTACCACCACCACTTCCGCCACACTGAGGTCTGTAGCAGCTCATGGATCAATACTCAAAAAATGATCTTTTACTATTTCCTTGTGCATGTGGTAATGACGACCGGGTATATTATTAATATATAGATTTGAAATATAAAAAAGTGCTACAAGCCATAGTGGAATTAGGTGAGTTTTTGTAATTTATAACCAAACGGCACTGTATCGTTGTCTTCAACTATTTTCCTCTTAGGTCCTGTGATTTTAAATATTTTTGTTTCACTGATTGTTACAATGTCTCTATCCTTAGTCCTCCTGATTCGTTTCTCTTCAATTTCCAATGTCTGTTTCACTTCACTCAACACCATTTCTTTCAACTTTTCAAAGTTTAGAGTCTTGGAAGTTTTACAATTTAACGTCAATCCTTTTATTTTACAGACTGAGACAAGGGCTTGCTTGTTAGTTGACCAAACTATGTAGGCATAGGTTTTAGGTCCCCCTGACACAAACTCTACAATATACGAACCTGGTCCATACTCTGCAAGCTCATCAGTCATTTCACCCAGGTAATCCCCTGTAGGCACTCTGTAAAGACCTCCCCGGAAGTAGTAGACTACACTGTCAGTGTCGTAGTAGCACACCTGACACCCCAAAGCATCCAGATGTTCATACAATTTTAACCTCGCCTGTGCTGTAGTATAGGCTGCTACTACGACATTGACATTACTGAGGGGCTCCCCGACCTCTTCAATATATTGCCAACTTACAACAACCACCTCCTCGTTTACCACATTGATCTTGTTGACTTGAACCTCAGGGCTTATTAACAGATCAAACAACACTTTGGATTCCCTAACTATCGATGCTTTAGTCTGGTTCTCCCTCTGTCCAAATTTACCCCAAAAACTGTTCAACATCAACTTGGCCAATGATCTCAAACCCCCATTCTTAGCAATTTTGTCCTTCTCCAATTTCACCCCTTCATGTTGAAAATAATCTGCAATGTACTTGTCTTTGTCTTCCTCAGTCTTACACCATTCTGGGTACCCCGATGCTTCCTGTTTCATTTTCAAAAATTTATTGATAAAATCAGTGAAGAGGCCTCCTTTCTCATAAGTGGCTACCTCGTACTCCCGCAGCTCATACATGTCCAACACCACATAACCCTTCTCTACTGCTTTTCTCAACTCATCCATGGTCCATGTTCCCACTAAAGCCCTCTCTTGACTCTCATGTTCACACTCCCCTTGATTTTGAGTTTCCCCACAAGTACGACACAGTACAAACATTAACTTGTCATTCATTTTAGCTGGGAGTACGGGGTGGTAGAGATCCCTGGGGGGCAGGACTTTACATTTTAGCAAACCATCTACTTCCATACCTCTCTGCCTACACTCCCTATCACCGACATAGATTGTAGGGTGACCAATTGGATACTTTCCATACTTACAAACATAAGGGTACAGGGAGCATACATCTACATACTGTATGCTTTCTCCCTCCATACATTTGTAGTAAGTTTTTGAATTTCCAGTTCTACCTCCAAAGAATGACTGGCGTGGGTCAAGGGGAAGGGTGTTGAGGATAGGCAAACTGTCCAAATGTTTAAGGTTTTCTTTCTTTTTCAAAGCCCTAAACTCGCACTCCCACATCTGAACAACTTCATACTCACTGATTTTTGACATCTTTTTCAAAGTCCTCTCGTACCTCAAATGAAGCGAATCAGAGGGATCCTCCTTCAGAGGAGCCTCTCTGTTGTAGGGAAAGCATTTTGGACACCCGTGCCAATAACACCCGTGAAATTCATACACATTCTCCCCGTCAAACCCATCGACTTTCAGCCCATTAATTTTGACTTCTTTTCCCCTGCCTGCATGCTCTATCCTCACACCTCGCTTTTCCTCTTCCCACGACAACCACTGAAGGGCTACTTTTGATTGATTATCGGTCAATCTGTACCCATCTTTTGGTATCAAGCCAATTGTGTTTGGTTTTAGAAAGTTTCGGCGGAAGGCCAGGTTACAGGCACTTGCTATGGTCACAGCCTCAAGGAACGGGTCAACATTACATTCCTCTAGGAAAATCTTTCTAAATTTCAAACAGGCTTGAGCCAAGATTTCCACATCAGAAATACAATACTCCAAAATTTCTTTTTTAAAGTCAAATACATAGTTTTCAGCTACTCTTTCACTGTACCATTTCTCAAAGGCGTAGTGATTTTTCTCGAACATCGCCTCTGGGCAATAGTACTGTTTGTCTGGCATAGGGCCCACATAATTTTGATTTGCCAATGTGTTGAACAAGTGTGGGAAGTAGCCCTTCTTTTTCTCGGGAGGCAGATCAAAGGCTTTAGGGAGTGCAGAGAGGGCCATGGGGAAATAGCTCAAAGAGTCCACAAACCTCACATTGTCCAGTTCCATCAAAATAATTTTGGTTCCCCTCATGATTAGCTCCGGTGTGAATTTAGTCTCCTCAAGCACATACTTTACCAAAAACTGAAAATCAAAGCCCTGACCGTTGTGAGCAATCACACAAACTTGTTTAAACTGTTTTCTCACCTGCATCACATAGTCCATGAATTGTTGAACCGGGTCAGAGTTGAAGACTCTTGTTCGGTTCTGGCAAGCCATACAAAATTTTCCTTCAATGCATTGGTAACAAAACTGTTGTGAAACACACAAGTTCACTTTGTGAACATTTTTACTAGGATCAAAAGTCAAAGTCTCGTCTTGACGTGTTTCCAAATCAAAGAAAATATACAAGAAATCTTTAGTTTTCGGCTTGCCTTTATTTACCTTCATGTAACATTTGTGGTTGGGATCTTTAAATTCGCTACAAATTTTACAAAAGACTTCTCCGCACTTGTGAGGAGTTGATCTTTCACTGATTTGAATAAGTTTTCCACAGTCTAGACATTTTTTTACTTTTTTGCATCTATCTACTTTGTGAGCAATAAAACAGTGCTGGTTTCTCATAGTCATGTTACAGTCAGGGCAAGTTATTCCCCCATGCTCCTCTTTACAAGGAGGTGAGATGGTTTGGCAGTAGGGGCAAATGTTAGAGCACCTATGGTAGCCCTTGTGATCATAAGGTACATGACAAGCTTCGCAAAAATAATGGCAGGCAAATGCCGCAGTCAATGAGTTGATTACATTGTAGTGACCATTATGAAAGAGCAAATTAATTTTGAATTTTGGATTGCCTACTCGACCTTCAAAGTACACATCACGGCCTCTCCTGTCAAAATTGTACACGGTGATTTTATAGTCTTTTAATGAGTCCTGAAATTTTTCCAATTCAGGGATCCCTCCCCCACCCTCAGGGATCTCCACCCTAGCTCTACGGCAAAGTTCCCGAGCCATTATGGTCTGCCTTTTTCTGTCATCTTGACGGATAGCTTTAAACAGAGGGTCATTTGTTACTTTAGCTATGGCTACCACAATGGCCCGGGGGAGGCACAAGTTATCTTTATTATTAATAACTACAATCCCTTTCCTAGCCTTACATTCCTCATCAAATGAATTGTAGAGGCCGGGGCGCCTACGGACACCTGTGCCTACAGGGAGATTTACCCGGGTGCACTCGACTGAGAACGTATCTGTTGATTTGATCGATTCACTGTTAGATTGCACAATCCCCCCAAAAATTTGCCAAAGGATGTCTTCATTAATTTCGGTTGCAGGTCGAAAAGTAACAAAGCCAGGTTCTTTAGATTTTAAATTTAAACTGTTTAAAGTAAATCCAAGGTAGTCACTGTCTGAAGCTTCTTCTTTCATCATGGTTACAATCTGCCCAAACCCCTGTCTCAGCCAATCAATTTCATTAGTTTCAGGAGGAGGGTTGGAAAATTTAAAGGTAATTCTAGAGCCGTACAATCTAAATTTTTTGACATAGGAATCATCTCTAGAAAACAAATAAACAGGTTCAACCTTTACTTCTTCCCCATCGTCATTAGGACAAATGGGTGCAGACTCAACAATGTCGATTTGTTCCTCATCAGAGTTAACAACAGCCATTTCTCACAAAATAATAATAATCAAAGGACCAAAGAGGTAACTAGATATACAAAAAAAAAGCTAAATCAAGAATAATATACAAGGGTAATTAGATAATATTATACAAAAGTGAGGTTATGTTACACTAAAGTAAGGTTATATTTAATAAAAGTGAGGTTATGTTACAAAAAGTAAGGTTATGCAATATCAAAGAGCAAAGTAACGCAGGGACGTCTTACCGGCACAGGAGCAAGTAAGAGAATGAGCCGGGGGAAGAATCCAAAAGGGCGCTGATTCTTACGACCAATGAGAGAGCAGGAAATTTCAACCAATGAGAGAGCTTGAAATTTTCATGTTGCAACAGGCAAAAGGAGCGGATTTCATTCTTTCTTACCCCCCCGCGCATGCGCGACAGCTTGATTCTGTTCTTCTTGTTACAGGAGGCGGGAAAAGAACGAGCGAGGGAAAGAGGAAGGTACGCATCCATTAGTACGTATTACTCTGTTTTATCTTACCTATATATAGTATTATATGTATATGATATTCTAACATAATATACACCGTTATTATAGTATACCAATCAATGATAGGAGGTAGTATGACATAAACCATTATAATATACCGTTATACATATATAAATGTATAATATACGGTAGCGTGACATAGTAAGTACGTATGTATATACGTATGTAATAGGGGTAGCGTGACGTAGTATGTTTTATGTACTATATACCTGTTATAGTATATGCTTTTTACAGGCTACCATGGTGTGACTCTGGTTTATAACTGAATCTGAATTCATGACAAGACTATCTCAACCATGATAATTACTCGACCGTATCAGCCACAGTAACCGCGACAACCACAAACTGTTACGCGAGACACTACCTTCCTTGACACATTTTAATCTTACTTGTCATAATATTATAACACTCTATGTACTATGGGGTTATACTCTATGGGTATAGGTTTTTTCCATTTTGGCGCGCAAGACCAACATACATAATGTTATAGCACTCTATGTACTGTGAGGAGGTTATACTCTATGGGTATAGGTTATGTCCGCCATTTTGGCGGGAAACGAAAGTGAGGTTATGTCCACCCATAAACCATTATAATATACCGTTATACATATATAAATGTATAATATATGGTAGCGTGACGTAGTATGTACGTATGTAAATACATATGTAATAGGGGTAGCGTGACGTAGTATGTACGTATGTACTATATACCTGTTATAGTATATGCTTTTTACTCTATGCTGTTGGCAACACTGTTTGGCGGGCTTTTTTCCGTTTTTCCCGCGCTTTTTTTCCGTTTTGGCGCGCTTTTTTTTAAACAGCTGATTTTCAAGGTCAAATTTCTGCCAAGTCTCAGCGGGGACTACTTCCGCCATTGGCATTTGTATAAAGGTATGCTCTTTCAATCAAATTCCCGAACACGTGTTGCAAGGTGCCTCTTTGAATTTCTCGCATTAAATTTGTCATGTTTGTTTTGAGGTGATATCCTATGACTTGTTTTCGTGGCCTTACTTTTTGTGTACTTCCAAATATAATAATATAGTGGGTTAAATCCGGGGATCTTGGGGGAAAATGATCCTTCACCGATAAAATCAAGTTCTGGGTTGCGTTTTTTCATGTGTTGTCTTTAAGCACGATAACTCGCGTAAAATTGGTCCGATCTGAATGAAATGCCACAGACAAAGTAGTAAGCCTAATTATCCTGGGAAAAATCAATTCACAAGATATTCAGCACCTCAAAACAAACATAGCAAATGTAATTCAAGGAATTTAAAGAGCTGCCTTGCAACACGTGTTCGTGAATTTGATGGAGAGAACATAACCTTTTACAAATGCCAATTACGGACTGTTCGAGCACATAATGTAAACTAAATGTGATAAAACTTAAATAAAAGGTTGTATAAAATGTAAAGATCAACAAAACAATACTCATTACACATTCATATGTGCATTATTCAATCTTAAAAATGGGTTGCGTTCCTGTAAAAAAAACACCCTGTATTATTTTATAGTTCAAAAGTTTGAATATAAGACGTGAATGAGCCGTGGTCCGTCGGGCTACACTGATTTTGTAATTTACAGGAGCGCTTTCGTCGTCTCACCATTTTCAATGTTGCTATTACTATATCATGCAGTTTGCAGTGCAGTGCTGTATGCTGTATTGTGTATTGTATAACAGTGCAGCCTGACCACGGCTCATCCACGACATGTGTCATCGGCGCACGGAAACACCCCTACACTCTACATCTTCATTTGATACTTTGACTATATAAATAAACCTTTGACTTTGGATTCAAAGTCAATGGTTCAAACAAACTGTGAAACGTAGACACGCCGACGAACATAAAAACTCGTTACATTAATTATTTATTTTATTATGTCAAGTAAATTGTGTTTGTGTACAACAGTGGTAATACATTAGGCACGGTCTTCTGACTTCACCAATTAAATACCATTTTATTGGTATTTAGTTCTCAGTCAGTCTTCCAATCACTGATTAAAACGTGTTACGATTAAAGTACCTATTGCCAAGTGACCCAAGTTCCTAATCGTAGCTCTCTCATCTTCAGGCGCATGTAGACACCTTCATCTCGTTCTTAAGAAAAACCCGGTATTAAAAATACAATGAGACATCCAATCACTCTAAAATACATATACGAATCTCCGAACAAATGTGGCCAAAAAACTGCATGCAAAGTGTCTGCCGCCTAACCGATCGGGTGCCCGGCACCCCCTGATTTTTGCAATTTTGGAAAAAAAACTTCCCAGCATAAATTTTTATAATTTAAATACAGTAATATGATTTCGATCCAACTTTATTTGGATTTTGGTTTTGTTTATTGATTTATCTATTTTTCATCCCATCCTTTTGTTATAAAATTTATATTGTTGAAGTTTGTCTCAAAATAGTATCACTCGATTAAATTCGTCATTTTTAACTCCATATTTTTCCGACAAACTGCTTTGAAGCTCAAATTGGCTTCCGAATAATGTGCTTTGAAAACAAATATGCTTTTTTTAGACTCAAAATGTTTTTTTTGCGATGATCAATAAAATTATTATTCTAGCAGTTTTCCTGATACGAATTACAAATGATCGGTACTTTTCATGATTCAAGCAACCTATAACAAAAAATAAAATAGGGTTGTTGGTAAATAAATTAAATAGGTTCTTGAAATAGACCTTAAAACGTGTGATTTAGAATATGAGCATAACGAATTCACATCCCCTAAGACCATAAGAGCTGGCACCCCCAAAGATTTCAACCTAAATCCGCCCATGCTTTCGAGTTACAACTCGAATCGCGCTTGATAACAGGTACTGTAGTTAAACTAGAAAACATTTTATCCTAGAAAAAATCGGGCCTCCAAGTTTAATTTTTCCACATTAGGCTACATTATTTTTACAAATTGTAGGAATGAAATGGAATATTTCGAATCTAAAATTATCCTTTACATTATCGTTCGAATCAAGACAAAAATGTGAAAGATTTTAAATTAAAATAGTATAGATGGGTCCTTTTGTAATCACAATTCAACCTTGACAAAATAAATTTAAAAAAAAACTTGTAAAAGAAGCCAGTTAATGTTTCTTTTATATTAAAATTATAAAATTTAAAGTTGAAAAGAGTCGTCAACCGACAACAACGGCACTCACCTCGCGGGAAGTCGACTCTCGTCATGCCTCCTGCCAACACTAACATAAAATGCCGATAACATTTTGCCCCGCTACAACATGCCCCCCTCCCCCCGGGGTCGATACAAACAACAAACTTGTCGCATTGTCCCCCATCAAACTCCGCGTCCGCTTTGTCTTGCCCTTTAAATATTAAAGACCCGCACGCGCCTGAGGTTCCCGCCATAACCTCGCCTTCGCCTTTTGGCGGGTAAATCACGCAGTGTGACGTCTTGAGGGGGCTGCACTGTTGCACGGATATTGTGCTGTTGCACTTGTCAGTGATTACATATGTCATAAGGGGATTACATAATGCAGGGTGTTTTTTAAATATATATATATATATATATATATATATATATATATATATATATATATATTTGAGTATTGTTTCATTGATATTTACATTTTACACAACATATTATTTACGTTTGATCACATTTAGTCTACATTATGTGCTCAAACAGTCCGCCATTGGCATTTGTATAAAGTTATGCTCTCTCTATCAAATTCCCAAACACGTGTTGCAAGGTACCTCTATGAATTTCTTGCATTAAATTTGTTATGTTTGTTTTGAGGTGTGTATTGTTTTCGTAGGATAATTACTATTTTACATATCTGTGGCAAATTTCATTCAGGTCGGACCATTTTTACGCGAGTTACCGTGCTTAAAGACACACACATTAAAAACGCAATACATAAAAAGTAAGGCAACGAACACAATTCATAGGATATTCAGTACCTCAAAACAAACATAACAAATTTATTGCAAGAAATTTAAAGAGTACCTTGCAACAAGTGTTCGGGAATTTTATGGAAAGAGCATAACTTTATATAAATGCAAATGGCGGACTGTTAGCACATAATGTTAACTAAATGTGATCAAACTTAAATAATAGGTTGTATAAAATGTAAATATCAATAAAACAATACTCATTTCATATATATGTGTGCATTATTCAATCTTAAAAATGGGTTACGTTTTTTAAAAAAAAGAACACCCTGTATGTCGTACATAGGTCATATCATTCTAACTAAACCCGTTTGAAGATGGCGGCCAAATAAAATCTTTTATAAAACACGTCAAAGTGAAATTTGACATCAAAGATTGTAAATGGCCGCCATCTTGAAACGGGTTTAGTTAGAATAATAGGGTGTACACAAAAGAACTGAAACATTTTAAAGGCCGATATCGATGTCAAATAAAAGACTATGTTTAATGTTTTATATATGTATTAACAGCTAAAATTTTCAAGTTTCATTAGAAACCTAGTATAGCTCGATATGCGCACCATTAGTGGCCCGGCATAATTCTAAGCGAAATTTGACCTCTTCCCAGGTTTTGGTCAGTACTTAAGGGATATTGCACCAACATATGCGACTATTCTCTGTCGGAGGTGATTCAGATCCCAAATCTGCACCGAGTAGACGTCATTCTTTAATGCCCCCCAAATGGAAAAGTCCAGAGAAGTCATATCTGGACTCCTAGGAGGCCATTGGATGGGCCCTTCCCTGCCAATCCACCGATCGCCGAAACCTTCTTCAATCTTGTGTAGCATTGCCGTGGAGTTGCCACTGTACTACATAAACGTGTCTAAGTTGTCTATTTGAACTCATAATAACAGCTTACTTATGTTCAACAATTAACACACAGAACCATAATGAAGCCTGTGAAAACATTAACGAGGGATGCAAACAGTTTAAATTAATTTAGAATAAAATATCGTCCAACATTTGAAAAAAAATTTAGAAAAAATTAAACAATGGATGTTAATGCCCTAATGGTGCTCATATCGAGCTATACCAAGTCTCCAACAAAACCTGAGAATTCCAGCTCCAATCACACATATAAAACATGAAACATAGTCCCCCATTTGGTATCGACATCGGCCTTTAAAATGTTTCAGTTATTTTGTGGACACCCGGTATTTTAGACCCATGTTTACATAGTGTTTTATGATTGTCTTGACCTAAACAACAAATACGCAAAGTGTGTCCAGATTGTTCGTATACAATCTGTATGTTTTTTTATATTTTTTATCTTGCTAACCAAAGTTTTAGGATCCTAGTACTTGATTATCTTAACTACGATCGTTTTATGATTGTCTTAACCTAAACAACAAATACGCAAAGCGTGCCCTGGTTGTTCGTATACACTCTGTATGTTTTTTTATTTTTTATCTTGCTAAACAAAGTTTTAGGATCGTAGTACTTGGTCGCCTTTTCAGTCTACACGTCCTACTTGAGATTTGAACTTGTCGCACAAATGGACGATAGCCAAATTCCTATCCTCCTTGCTACCAACCTCAAAAGATTATACAGTTTTTGAACAGTAAAAAAGCGAAAGATTATAAAAAACCCAGATCGGATTTCCTTTTAAAAATACAGGGTTTGTCATAAACATAAATATGAAACGAGTGTTGTTTTCTTAATCTTTACATTTTATACATGCTATTATTTAAGTATAATTACATTAATTATGTGTTCAAACAATCCGCCAATGGCATTTATATAAAGTTGTGCTCTCTCCATCGAATTCCCGAACACGTATTGCAAAGTACCCCTTTGAATTTCTTGCATTAAATTTGTTGTGTTTGTTTTGAGGTGCTGCATATCCTGTGAATTGATTTCGTAGGCCTTACTTTTTATGTATCCCCAATGAAAATGATAGTGGCGTCAAATCCGGGATCTTGGGGGGTAATAATCCTTCACTGATAAAGTAAAGTTTTGGGTTGCGTTCGAAAAAACTTCCTGTACCTTAGACTTAGACCTAAGTGTAATAAAGTAGTTCCCGAAATACCCGACTGACCAAAATAAATCGGTCTAAATATTTATTTACTTCGATGCTAAAATCATGTACTTTTCAAAGGCTGGATAAGAAAATACAACTGAAAACTGAATCAAAGAAATAAAATACCGATTTCACTATCGGACAAGTTGATCACACACCTCTTGAGATCTTATAGTCGTTCAGATAACAGGTTGTTTGAGAGGCGGTGATTTTGACATCAGTCGATAACAAGAATCGCTCCATGCTGTTCGATTGTGACTTGACAATGTGACATGTGAGTTAACACTCGCACTGGTGTGAACTGGTGAGTATATTGAGTGGAATGTGGTGAGCAGGGACAGTCTAGACAGTGACATGTCGTACGTCAACAAGTCCTTCTTTATCGGCGACGACAAGCAGGGTGAGTCAAGTAGACGATGTCTTCTAAGGTTAAGTTAAGGAACTTAAAACTTCAGATAAGGGCTATTAGGGAAATTTCAGGGTTGGGTTTTAGGGAAAGCTGCAGCGAAGCCTTTAAACAGTTGAACATCTTGGGTGTTTCTTGTTTATTCATTTTTAAAATTAAACTAGACAAAGTCAATAAACCATCTGTCATATCCAGTCCAACATGGATATAGGCTAATACAAGAAACAAGAAATAGTCTACATCGTAAAGCAGTAACTCATAACCTGAAACTGTTTGAAGAGAAACCTATGTACCTTGGTCCAAAATTTATCCCTGGCAGCCTATGAAAGCACCGGGATAGGTGCTGACGATCCCATGCCCATTTGGGTCCACGGGGGAATGAAGACACGTAAGACACACGTAGCTGTTGGTTTCTACTATCTATCTTCTGTCTATTCTATATTCTATACTATTATAAAAAAGAAATGGTTTCTGTATGTGTGTATGTATGGGATAAGTAAACTGAAATTTATTTATTTATTTCCAAAAAACCTGATACAATGCAGAAAAAAGTGAACAAAAACAACTTTTGGAAAACCTTTCCACATAGGCAAGCCTGTGCGTGGGATGTGAGCTTGACGAGCGAAATTTCCTGCAGATTACATTACTAGCATAAATAAAATACAAATTAAGATAATTTATTAAAATTTAAAAAAGACATAAATAAAAACCTAAAACTTAAACTATATAAATTGACTGTAAATGTGCAGGATTAATGAAGACATACTCAAAACGTTAGCTTGATAGGACCTTAACTCGAAAAATACTGAACCAACTGGGCTGAAATTTCACACAGAGGTAGATCTTGAACCTGGGAAACATATAGGCCTACTCACTTCCTTAAAATCCCCTCGGGCTACGCCCCGTCAACGTCCTTAGCTTCAATGTTTACATTTTATAAGGATGTAAACATTCAAATACCGAAATGTAAGTAGCTGTGAATTCTATAATTTGACATTTCGAAGAGCAGAAGTAAGATCAGCTGAAATTTTTATCGTGAGCGAAGCCACGGGCAACTGCTAGTTGTTTATACAAGCAATCAGGGCCGGCGACAGAATTTTTGGGCCCCTGTGCAATCTAAAACCCCGGGCCCTAAGACCTTTCGACCTTTTTTTACTTTTGGCGAATTTCCCCTATAGGGACGAAGCTATTACCGTAGGTCTCATGGTAAGACCTAAGCCCGAGACCATGATAACTTTTCGTTTTGGGGCCACCAGAAGCAAAAAACACCATTCGTTCGAATTTATATATATATATATATATATATATATATATATATATATATATATATATATATATATGTGTGTGTGTGTGTTTGTGTGTATGTGTGTGTGTCTGTTAGCACGATAGCGGCCGTAAAAATGGACCGATCTTGATGAAAATTGGTACAGACGTGTAAAGTGGTAATCACTCGGACGAGTTCGTGAACCAGCCCGATCGGACCATCGGAAGGGGGGTAAAGGGGAATAAACCCCCCCAAAAATGGGGTTTTTGAGTTTTTTACATAGAAAAATAAAATTTATCGAATTTTTGTTGACACCATTGAATTTAGCTCAAAAAAGACAAACAATTTAGTACCTTGAATCACTGCTCTATGTCCATTGGTTACCGAGATATTGAAAGTGGTGTACACAGTACGTTGTCCCTATGTTAACCTTATAGGGAATAAGTAAAATTCTATATCTCGCTTATTTCTCAACATATCTTGATAAAATTTGGTAAATAGTTTCTTCTAGTTCAGATCTACTAAATATTGAATTTAGACCACCCAGTTTAAATATACTTGTAGCAGCAAACCTGCATATCATTCCCTATGTTATTCTTATGGAGATTACCAAAACATGTCAAATGTCGCTATGTTGGATTGAAATATGTTGTTTTGCATTTGAAATTCGCTGAGTATGCAGGTCTGCTGCAACGGGGGTATTTAATTTTTTTACTTGTTTCGTGTGCTTTTGGGCCCCTCTTCAGTCCTTTCGGGCCCTTGTCTGATGATCCGGGGCCCCCTTCGAGCCCGGGCCCCTATGCATTTGCCCCCCCTGCCCCCCCTGTCGCCGGCTCTGCAAGCAATGTATACAGATACAAAAGTACATAAAACCTACCCAAACTTCACTTACACCTATGCCAAGGCTATGGCGTTTGTCAATCACTGGGTTAATTTGATCCGTAGTGATAAACGTCCCCAAAACTCGTTTAATAATCTTAGTATTGAAGTAAAATGAAAATTCTAGTCGTCTTTGTCACTGCTTGTTGACGACCATCATCGAATCTAGAAAACTGATTTAGCGAACTTAAAAATGTATGAGTAATTGATCCGAGGTTTAGTAATATGCAGATTTTTTCTCTGACTTTGACAAGAGATTTTCAGAATATAAAGGCAAAGGAAACTCTGCCCATAACCGTATACTTGTTTTACTTACAACATAAAACGGAAAACACGTCATGTTTTCAAGTTATGTAGTTACAGAGTTTAGCCGATGATAACTGCGCGGCGCGCACGACACCGTTACATACGTCTCCGTGCACGCGCACAAAGCACTATTTAACAATCAGCACGATATTCCGCCTTTTTATGTAATTTATTCGTTTCCTGCGATGACATTCTCACAAGTTAACCAGCCCTAATCACGACATGTGCCCTTGGAGACGTTTGAATGCAGACTGAGTTAGGAAAAAAAACCCTAGTATTTTTGGTGCATCTTAACTCAACCTGTCACTAAGTCCCCAAAAGGGCCGTCACCACCGGTCTGACACTTAAATCGAGCCAAGTGGTAAGCTTATTGGAGCGGGTTAGTTCGATGCACTTTATTCAGATGGCGTTGTAAAAACATGACTTTCTTCTTCACTGATTCAGCCAATCAGAACGACGATAACGATCTGCTAACTTCCCGTTCCGTTTCCCCTGATTTTCTGTCACGACGCGACGTGTACACAACCATAACGAGTTGGAATTAATTTGAGTGTGGGAAAATACCTAAAGTACGTTTGCAGAAAGTTGTTCTAGTGTAAGTTGTTTCGCGAAATACTGTACTGCGTGATTCATGTTGTGCTTAAAGCTATTGATGGAAAATAAATACGTAGATGTTTACATAAAAGCACTTTATAAAAATTAACTAAGTTAATTTTTATTAAGTGCTTTTATGTAAAGATCTACGTATTTATTTTATATCAACCGCTTTAAGCACAATAAGAATCACTCAGTACAGTATTTCGCGAAACAACTTGCACTAGCGGCAAACGCACTTAATCTAAACAAACCGGTAAAGTCATTAAAATTGAAAGTCTAGCAGTCAAAACAAGAAAACGAAAATATAAACAAAGCAGACGACGACGATCGATATGTCGCATCGACGACGATCGATATGTCGCATCGACGACCATCGATATATCGCATCGATCTTTTTAGTTCGTAGCACTTTATTCAGATAGCGCTACTGTTCCATTCGAGTTGCGTATGTGAGTGTGAGTGGACGTGTGTGCGTGTCGTGCCACTGCCAGCTTGGAGGCATTGCCGGCAGTAAGGTATACGTTTTTGTTTTAATTTTCTGTGCCCTTTATCATGTAATATGTTTTAGTTTTAATTTTCTTTCTGTATTAAGTATGTTTAATGTGTTTTGTATGAAATTTTGTGTGAGTGAGATTTCTGTTGAATGTTGGATGAATGTAATTGTATGTCAAAAAAACAAAAAAAAAACCCCAAAAAAAGTAGGTTAAATAAACATAAGTAGGTTAATGTAACTTTAAGTAGGGTCACTTGAAAACGAGAGGAGTTTCAATACCTCTCGAAACGTAGTGTAGTTTAAACACTAGAAGCGATAGGAAAAGTCCAACAAATTAAATAATAATTACAAATCCTTCGCTATTATGAATTTTAAAAATACAGCTACTGTTCCCTTACCACCGAGTTAACATGGGAGTGCCATCTCTTTACGAAGTTCATTATTACTCTATGCCGTCACTTTCTAAATAGATTGTTTGCAATACAAGGAATTGCATAATTTAAATGCCAACAGATCCAACATTCTGAAGTGATGCCGGTTTGCGCACCTATTTATGTACTTCATTGTTATTAATACTTTTAAAATAATTTGTCAGCATTTGGTGCAACAGGCGGGTGTGTTGCACTTGCCTTGGGTACTGGTCTTGGGGATTAATTTTCGGACCCTGTGGAACGTGTTCTATACTCGCCCTTATGTGGGGGAAAACATTTTTAAATTTAAACCTTACCAAATGTTGTAAACAGCTTTATACGGTAATGATCTGAAAAGGGTTTTTTAAGTTCGTTGGGAAATTTAATTAGGCACTTATCTCTTTAGAACAGTTCTTATACAGAATTTTTATAATAGGTGCGGTGTTTTAGTAGCTTTGGATATAAATATATGTATACAGGACTATGTAATAAAGAACAACTATTAAAATCGCTTTATTTTTATAAATTTTGGCGCTACATTCGACAATCACAAACCCCCGCACTTTCAAAGGCCCGCACTGAACACCGACTTAGTCAAATCTTCATACTTGATATAGCGATCTCTTCCTTAGGTTCCGGGTCACGCTTTCTAACATCAGGGCAACAAAGGTATCGGTCGCACAGCAACGGATGAAATCGTCGAAGTAGATCGAGCCCTCCTCGTCCTGATCGAACTGCTTCATGATCTTGTTCACCGTCTGCAGGGACAGTTTGAAGCCGAAATACACCATCAGAGCGGTCAGGAGTTGGAAGTTCGCTCCCGAACCGTCTTTGACGAACCGGTTAAAGCAGGTCTGCCAGTCGGTCATGTACCTCCACAAGGCGCTGAAGTCCTGGAAGGTGACCCTGCCTGTGCCCACGGGGTGGAACATGCTCACCAGGAGGCGGCAAGTGTCGGGGTCGAGCTCCCAGGAGCCGTGCAGCAGTCGCCGCAGCTCCGCGGAGCTGACGAGCCGCGCTGCTCCACGTCCGTCTGTCGGAACCTGCCACAAGTGCTCTCTGTCGAACTCGGCGGGGGCGGCCATGTAATAATAATAATAATAATAATAATAATAATATCTCTTTATTGTAGTAGACAATAACATTGCATTACAGATCTATTCAGCCAGGAAGTCTTGTAGGGGTGGAAGTGCGAGAGAGATGGAGAATACCCCCACCACTGTTTTTTCTTCATCGGTTGTGTACTGTCAACTTAAAATCCCAAATGGCCTATGACAGCATTACAAATATTGTTGCAAACAAAGAATCAGATGTTTTTACAGATGAGTTATTTTGAAATTTGACTGTACTGAGACTCGTGGTAGGGGAAATCTCCACTGCGCATGCGCATCCCACAGGACTTCTGGGCTGAACAAATCTGTACAAGCGTCAACTTTAATCATTCAATTTAAATAGTAGTCCTGTTGATGTCTTCAACAATCGTCATTATTTACAATATAATAAGAATCTAAAGTTACAAATAACACCGATTTACTTCTTTTTTTCAGCACCATTGCCAAGATTTTTCATCGCGTTAATACCTAAAATTTAGTTTTCCCAGCGGCTCATCATAAACTCGTCAACTGAGTACAGCACTTTGGACACCAAGAAATGTTTTAGTCGAGATTTGAACTGATTTTTGTTTTGAGATTGTTTCACACCTTCAGGGAGTTTGTTGATGAACTTAACACCAAGTTGAGACGGTAGATGCTCAAACATCACGGTTCTGTGTTGTTGATATCTATAATTGTCTCTGCTCCTGGTATCGTATTGGTGAATTTCACTGCCTTGTACAAGTGAGCATTTGTATCTACAATACAAGGTCACTTCAAAAATGTAAAGGCAGGGCAACGTAAGCAAACCTAGCTCCCTGAAGGCGTCTTTACATGGTTCTCTCGGCTGCAATTTGGAAATTATTCTCATTGCTTTTTTCTGCAGTTTGAATACTCTATCCAGCCTGAACTTTGCGCAACTACCCCATACTCTTATTCCATAGGAGAGGTGAGGGTAGATTAGGCCAAAATAGGCCATTAAGAGCACATCTATTGAGCAGAATTTTGCAAGGTTGCGTAAAGCAAAACTTCCGGACGCAACCCTGGCACAAATGTGGTCAACATGGTCTTCCCAGGTCAGCCCTTTGTCAAGGTACATTCCCAGGAATTTGACAGAATCAGTTTCCTCTAAGAGGTCATCATCCACCATAACTGCTGGCTTCATGTCAAATTCCCGCTGTCGAAGCTGAAAAGACAATGCATTTGATTTTGACTTGTTTGTTTTGAGGTTGATTTCGGAAAATGATTGGATGCATGAATTGAGATCAATGAAAAAATTTATCTCAAGTTCAGTTTTTGATGATGCTTTAACGCAGATCGTTGTGTCATCTGCGTATTGAATCATCTTTCCATTCTGGATCGATGAACTTATGTTATTGACGTACAGCAAGAAGAGAATGGGCCCTAGAATTGATCCCTGCGGGACACCTTGAACCATCTTTACCTTTTCGGAAAGTTGACCATCTATTTCAACATACTGGAATCGGTCTGCCAAGTATGACTTGAGCCACTTGAGTGGCAAGCCGCGAATGCCGTACGTCTCTAACTGGTGCAACAGTGTCTCATGGTGCACACAGTCAAATGCTTTTGAAAGGTCAAGAAATATGCTGAGCACATGTTCTCGCCTTTCAAGGCCATCGACAACCATTTCAATGAGATTGGTAATTGCATCAACCGTGGAGTTGTCTTTCCTGAACCCAAACTGATTTGACTAAAGAATGTCAAAACGTTCAAGGAACTTCATGAGTCTATTCAGGAATAGCTTCTCGAAGACCTTGCTTAAGACAGGCAGGATTGAAATTGGCCTGTAATTGCTGGCATGTAAGGGATTATCCTTTTTTAAAAGCGGAATCACCTTAGCCAGTTTCAGCTGGGTTGGAAACGCTCCGGTCTGGAAAGACAAGTTGACCAATTCGGTCAGTGGCTTCAAAATGTGCCTGAAGCAACGTTTGAGTAGCCACACAGACATTCCGTTTATGTCACAGGTCTTTTTTGGTTTCAATTCTTCAATGATTCGCGCCACCTCATCCTCACTGACAGGAGAAAGTGCCATGGACGAAACCGGACCTCGAATGGGGTTTGCGGAAAAATTTGGACTGTTAAATGATGGGTCCGGTAAAGCTGTCGTTTGTAACTTGTGAACACGCCACTAAAAGTTTGACATTAAAAGTTTGACGCGCAACTAAAAGTTCGAGTGTTGAAAAATAATCTGACTTTCAGTCAGCTGCGTGGGTACATTATTCAAGATGTGTTAAATCCCCGATAGGAAAGCTTATAAAGCATGATTTCTAAAATACCTCCGTTGCAGCAGACCTGCATATCCAGCTAATTTCATAAAACCAAACTCAATTTATGTCTTCATAGCGACGATTGAGCAAGTTATAATTGCTTCAGCTTCAGTATTGTTCCCATACAATATGTATATTCTGCTAATGCATTTTCAACCCGTTGACTCATAGTGCAAGACTCCTCTAGGGGCCGTCCATAAATTACGTCATCTGGGAATAGGGGGGTAGGAGTCCAGAATAGTGATCAATTGATGGAATTGTTGTCCGGATCCGACTTAAAATTATAGGCCCCTCAGTTGCCATTATCTGTTGCTCTATTAACAGTCTTGTGTGAAAGCGGGTTGACACGGTATACGATTAATCTTGGACCGAACTTGATTTTTTCGGTCACAGAAGGTCCGAGTTTAATCGGAGTATTGTGGGCAAGCTAGTGCATTCGGATTGAATTGTTAAATATATAAAATTTAAAAACCATTTCAAATCAAAAATCTTATCCGAGAAAATATCTTCATCCCACTTAATGAAAACGGCCGTAAAATTCGAGCGCGCATAACAAATTTGCATGGTTGGCAAACGGCGGGAGTAACTACATGACTCAAACTCTCAAGAATTTTGCAGTGTAAACCCGGATCAAAAAACTCGATAATCGAGTACATGTACACTCCTATATTAGGGTAATGCCACACTGGGCGGTTTTTCACCGCTGCTGTTGAGCGGTTTCTAGTGGTTTTGAACCGCCACGTGTGGTACCCTTCATTTCAATAATGTGAATGTGATTTTGCTTCACGGGCGGGAAAAATCGCACAACAGCAGCGGCGAAAACCGCCATATGTGTGGCACTGCGCTTATTTCCTGTTATTCGACAGTACAATCTGCATTGTCGTCCAAGTTTCCTGCGTTCGCCGACAGAGGTAGCCTCGGCTAGGGATGGCAAAATTTTTCGATTTGTCGATATATCGGTTTTCCGATATATCGGGAGCAATATATCGATGTCTATGATATATCGACCCACAAAATATCGATATATCGGGTTAACAATATATCGAAAATTTTACTTCGCTTTTTAACAAGAAAACTGCTTATTGTAAGTTCAAATGTGCAAACACAGGGAATATTAAGTGTTAGTTAAGTAAAAAGAATCACAAAAAATGTTAGGCCTATCTTGATTTCAAACATCATGAAAAAAATAAAGTCATACATTTTCAAAAAACTATGCAAATACTTTCATACAAAGAAAAATTATTGAAACTACCCTAAAAACCCAATAAACCAATACAAATAAAAAAACATTGAACACAAAGTAGCCAAAAGCAGTCTGTCAAACTTGTTTTCAGGGGTAGAGTGGGGGGAAGAATTCGCAGCAGGCATTCAGGGGAGCGGGCAGCCAACTGAAACGTTTGTAGACGAAAAGAAAAGAGAGACCGTTTAAATAAAAAATAAAACCGCTTTAAAATTAGAGGATATTAACCCTAGACCGGCCAAACGACTTTTTTAGTCGTTAGGTTACGGTAAGATGGTGGCCAAACAACTTTTATAGTCGTTTGCTACAGACTTTTGTTCTAACCAATATTTTGTACTGTTAAATTGCAGTAATCACAAAGACAATCAAACCATTAGAAAGAGAATGAAATTAGCTTCAATTTCCATATATAATATACTCATTTATGTTTACTATAACGGCAGGATAATTAGATAAATATATTGAAATTTTGACCTTCCCGTTCCGCGGCACTGTCGAGCGAGCGGTGGAGGCAAAATGGGCCATTTTGTAAAATTCGTGGAAGCTTTATTTTTCGTCGTAGAAGCTAGAGGGTGGTATCACTCAATTAATTATTTCTTTCTCTACACTTCATCTGTTGAAAGATTTCGTCTAGCGTCATTAGTTTACCAGCTGTGATTTTTTTACAAAGACACGGTAAACTAAGTCGGTAAGAGTTTTCTGTATGGCCAAACAACATTTTTAGTCGTTTGGATAAGTATTTATTATTCTGCTTGTAGATGGAATTGAAAACAAAGAAAAATACAGGAATGAAGAGGAAGAAATCCTCTACCGATCTAAGTATAGTTGTAAGTTTCCTGGAGTGATATTTTGGTTTTTGCAGTTGGTCAAAGTTATAGAATGTCTCAATTCGTCAGAGCACCTGTTGTGTTGTAGGCCTATCGCGCTGCAGCCAGATGATTCTTTGTTGTGGTGAAGAGCTGACGGTTATAAGTTTGTTTTTATTAGTTATGACTGCTTTAGTGAATAAATATTGTTATTATAATGATATTAGAAGGTATTTATGTGTAAATCAGTGATGAATGATGGAAGAAAACTTGGACTCCAGGTTTTTTTGTGAGTTGTGAGAAAGATAGGCAAAATAAAATTGTTTATAAACATACATTGACGTTGTTTCCATGGTTTACCTACTAAAAAATATTATTTCCTACATTTTTCTTATTGACTCATTTGGTATGATAAAAGGCTAATTCCATAAAATAAAGAAAGTGAGAGAGTTTTGAAGAAAATCTTGCTCTGATATCAGAGCATAACAGAGCGGCAAATAAAAAAAGTTCTCTTTTTTTATATTTTACCACTTAAAACCCTTATAAGTTGTTTTATTTCAAATAAACTATATATTTTCTGATTCGGTACAAAATTTCACAAATTTTGTACATCTTGGAATTTTTTTACACCCAATAATAATTTTTTACGTTTGTTAGAAATTGTTAGTTTTTTGTGTAATATCCCGTAAGTAAAAACAAAACCTATTTTCAAACTGAAATACTATATTTCCGGAAAAGGTATGAATACGGATATTTATTTTTTCTTGTTCTATGATTACTGCTCTATCAGAATATATGTGCTTTTATTATGTTTTAGGTCTTTTACTATGTGTAGGCCTAAAAAGTATATAAGCATGCAAAATTCAAACAAAATGTAGAGTTTCACATTTCACGCTATAACTCAAAAACCTTTATAGTTGTTTCAAATATTCTTGTGTTTGTGTGTAAGGAAATAAATTTCAAACAACTTTATATCTTGGATTTTCGTAAAAAAATTATTTTCTATTTTTTGGAAGGCCTTACTTTTGAAATTTAGTTTTTAGCAAATGTTTGTTTTTTTGTTTTTGGCATGTGCCATGTTTGTTGGAAGAGAGGTTCAGGGTTTGTTAGTATATTTAGATTCTACAGAATGTCCCAAATCCAATGATATATAATGTTATATGTTTTGGTAAAAAATAGGTATTTTATAACAGTTAACATAAAATGCTGCACGGAAGGCAAAAACTGCCTGGCCCCACAGAATCTCACCATTTGGCCTTTCTAGGGTTAAAAAAATACATTCAAAATGTTATATGGGTTTGCGATTGGAACTTGAATTTCCAAGAAAATTACAAATAAAATGACAATTTTTGTCATTTTATGAATCCGATATATCGGACCAAAAATATCGATGTCTCCGATACTATCGGGATGAATTTGTCGATGGCGATATATCGATATATCGGGCCCAGAATATCGATGTATCAAAAATATCGATATATCGTTGCCATCCCTAGCCTCGGCTGTGTCTCTAGTCGCACTCTTCGCAGGCGCCGCGCCCGCGCCGCTCGGAACTGCTAAGCACTTTGCTTGGAGAGAATTATAGAATACTAGATGTTGGTAACCCGCTTCGCTGGGTTGAAACATCTTATGAAGGCCTGGACGTAATTTGGAAACAAGCATTATAACGTGTAATGTAGTATAAATTCAATATATTTTGATAATTCTCCATACCTATGTTTGAGAAAGCAGGGGGTGGCATGGTGGTAGCAGCCTTATTTGCCCTTTCAAACAGCACATAATTTGTGTTTCCACTTTGAATTAATTAATTTCTTTACTATGCAATATCTACAATTTTGTCCATCTTTGCAAATTACTACATTCAGTTGTTTTATAAAATCTATATTTTATTGGAATAATGTGTCCTTCATGGTCCAAATCATAGTTCCCTGTCCTTTTGCAAACAGCTTGTAAAGTTGTTTATTTAAATCAGCTTCTTCTGTTTGATCCCTTTTTCGAAGGTTCTCCGTTACTGTATCCCTGTTCTGATTATTTCTTTCATCACCTTGTGCGCCTGTCTCCCTTTCTGTTCCAATCTGTTACGATAGTGTTTCTTGATGTGAATTTTCCTGTGATACCATTAGATGTGTTTATTTTTCTTCGTTGTTTCATTTTTTCGTGCAATCTATCGTCTATGTGATAAGATACGGAATTGCAGACATTTTCTCTACATTTTGGCACCTTCTCATCTTATTTTTACTACCAACTTTGAATTTAAAACAAAAAAAATTTAACTCTAAATTTTAGCGCACTTTATGTTTTTAATAACTTAACCTAACAGTAAAAAAATTGAAAACTTAAATAATAACATATTACTAAATAAAACGGTATTCACCTGATGTACAAAAACAAATTGTAGGTGCTGCACTCTGTTGGCAACCATTGTAACCACGATAACCATTTCAAATTAAACCATATGTATTGATATAAACAAATAAAACCCAAAGTACTCACAAAATCCTTGACATAGGTCCCTTTAGGACGATCCTGTGCCTAAACCCTAAAAGATATCGAAACCCAACCACCATAAGATACCAAGCTTTAATTTGATACCTAGATCAAGGGTCTATGATGATTAGTTTTGGCTGTAGCACTAAATATACCAACACACAACTCTTCTTTTATATATATAAAAAATATACAGATTGATATATTGATTATTTAACCTATGACAGTTCGTTGTAACTGACCCACTACACCCATACTACTCGCTTTCGCTCGCGCGGGAACTGTCATGGTCGTCCGGCAAAACAGTACTTTCCGGCCTAGTAACGTAATATACTATTTCCAAACCTAAATGCTAAATATAAATAACTATAAATTTCCTTTTCCCAGATAGGTTCGTAACATGAAAAAGTAAGAAGAGTCGAACTTTCAAAATTTATTATGGTTAATTCTCTAGAACCGTCCCACACTGGCAGTAATCTTAATACAGTTCGAAAAATTGTATTTTCTCTTTTATTTTTGTTACAGACCTATCAAAATTATGAATTTTGAGCAAACCTATCCAAATTATGCATTTTTGAAAAGAAAATTAAGTTTCACATGTTTATTGTCTCTTGATAAATTAAAGTTTTTGGGATATTAGGTATTGTGAAATTGAAAGGCTGATATTACTGAGTTATAACTATGAAAAGAAACCAACTTGCAGATATTAATTAGGTAGATACTTAATTATTATACCTAATTAATGAGAGCTCAATACAAAATAACTTTCATTTTTAAAGTGACAATTTAAGTTTCAAACCACTAAACAATAACAAAGTATATTATGGTTGTTTCACCCTTTTTCATTTAAGGCCTTATATTTTAGTAATTTTTATTAAGTTGCCTATTATATAGAGTCTGATTTTTCCAGAAGCAGAATCAGACCCGTCTCACACCAATGCTTCAAGAAGAGAAAGCTCTGCTGAAGTTACTGGGAGGGCTCCACCAAAAAGGTTAATTCTCAATGCTCAATAATGTTCCGCTTGGACACCTCGGTTTTGAAATTGGTAGTTGGCTGAACAAGCTTAAATATCAAATTTAAAGAACAATTGTGTTAGTTTTTTATGGTTGAGGAGACAAATTACAAGATTTTAAAAAAAAGGTTTTAAATCACAGAGAAGAATCAAACAGAGGTCGCTTTTAAATGGGTCTTCTGCTGGGCCCAAGTACTAGTTACAGTTAAATCCAGTCACAGTTACAGTTAAGTTTCTAGTTACTATTTACATCCAGCTACTAATGACAGTTAAGTTAAAATAGGAGAGGGCAGCGACGGTGCTGCTCTCTCGCGTCGTTAATGGTGTCCTCTACATCCGCTGGCCAGTGCTCGACGTCTGCTGAGCACAACATTAGAAGATACCTCTGTTTGATTCGTCTTTTGTTTGAATAGTTTAATATTTCATAGATTTATCCCATTGGACATGTATTTTGGTGGTGAAAATGTCCTTGTTATCCTTATAAAAAAAATATAAAAAATTGGGGGTTGAACATTTTTTATAACAGTAAAATATTGCTTGAAATGTTTGTTGTCTACAAAAAGATCCTTTTTACTTTATACATTTTTTATGGGAATGTGAACTCAATAAAAAATTGTGTTCGAAACTATGTACCGGAGATGGTATTTTTTCATCTGGCAGCCTTTGTCAATTAGGACTTGTGAGTAACGTTGTATTATTGACTACAATGATCTATCCAGAGTTGAAAGCAAAGTATCAATTTATTCTGAACTTTATTCTAAAAAAGCGAATTCTCCAGCTTTAGAAGGATCTTCCTACTATCCTATCTTCCTAGCTTCATAAATGCTAAATTTTTACTTTCTGAACCTTTGATTCCATGTGTTCTTTTGATAATTATAACCACAAGTGGCAATTTTTTTTAATAGCATAGAGATGAAGTGCTTGTTTCCCAGAGAAATCCAAAACATTGCTAACTGCAAAATACATTAAAACCTAATCAACCCCACCTAGTCAAAGCATCACTAATTAACTGACAGGTCTCTTATGTTTTGATTTTGATTTTTGCGGACGCATTTGCCTTCACTGATAGTAAAACAAGGTTTCCTGACGTTTCAAGATCTCGAATCTGTTCCTTGTCTTCAGGAGAGAAAGACCTAGAACTTTAAAAAATGCCAACAAAAACCAAAAACAAAAAATAAATCCACCATTACCAACAATGAATCTGAAACAAAAAATTCTTTATCACTGACAAAGCACAACTCGACAGCGAGAGTGAGCCGGGATGAGTCTCCCAGCTGGGGGCGAGCCAATTCTGGGTGCGGGAACACACTCCCGGTGTGGGTTCTTACTGGCTTTTGCTAGTTTAGGTACCAATACTGGGTACAGTAATGGAAGTTGTCACAATTGGAGGCAGTGTTGCAGCTGCAGTGAACAACTTCAGTTCCCCACCAGGGGAGGCTGGGCTTGACAGCAGGGTGGGCGGGGGTGTACTGGCGACCAAGATGAGGGCCAACATGAGGGCCACCTGATCCCTTGAGGCCCTGTTCCAGCATCCATTGGACAAAAGATATACCTTTGCCCACCCAGTCTAAGCTTGGCCGACCCTATTCCATCTACCTATTCCTTTTTCTTTTTGCTTCCCTCGTATTAATCTACTAAAGGCCCTAAGCCTAAGGGATAATAGATGGGATGTCTCCTTTCCTTTCTGGTAGCTGTACAAAAAGCCAAAATAATGGCTGAAGTACCCTCAAAGGATGTTCCTGTGGGTTGGGGAAACCCGACTACCAAATCCCCCTACAAAAAAAATTCTCTCTTCACTGACAAACCATAACTCGACAGCGAGAGTGCGCCGGGATGGCTCCCCCCAGCTGGTGGCGAGCCAATGCGGGTGCGGGAACACACTCCCGGTGCGGGTCCTCGGACTGCTGACCCTGCTGCTGGCCTGCTGGCTGCTGCTAGCCGTGCTGCTGGGGCGAGAGGCGCTGCCTGGCGGCGGACTGTTCAACCTGCTCGTGTTGGTACTCCTGGCCCAGCTGGTGGGCGAGGTGGTAGCACTGCTCCGGCTGCCGGCCATCTTGGGCATGCTGATGACTGGGATCGCCATGCGGACGGCTGACCTGTACAGTGTCAGTGGGGTGTATGTGGATATCGTCAGCACTTTGAGGTAACTGGGTATTTGTTTTTAATTTTTATTTTTGCGGATGTTTGTTGTCTCTGATTAGTAAAAAAAGAGGGGAAAACTTGGGAAAACTTGTTTTTACTAATAAGTGATGACAAACCTCTCTATTGCCACCAATGGCAATGAATTTGATACAAAGAACTTGAGTAAATGGTTTATCTTTGAAAAAGTTTTACTAAATTTGACTAATTAATTGGATTTTTATGTCTTTAAAATAATGTATTAAACAAACTCTAACAAATCAATTTCCATGGTTACGTGAATTTCAAAAGCTAAGAAACCGTTTTACTTTGAATGTGAAATGTTTCGATTATAGCAGTAAAAATGTTTCGATTATAGCAGTAATTATTACCTGTAGGCACTGGTTCAGGGCCAGAGTCCTGTCCAATAATCCATAGGGCTGCCTGATTAGGGCTTATTTCGCCCAGTGATTCAGTTGAGCGAAATAAAGCCACTGATGAGGAAATAAGAAGTTTACTTTTATGGTTAACTATATTTTTAACACATAGAACCCAAGCCCTGAGTGCAGCTCCACCTACAGCTGGCTGATGGCTAGGGTCGTAGTGTTGAGCTGTTTTGTATTAATCAAGGCAGATATTATTTAATAACAATTTTTTATCCATTCTGGAAAGGAGGAAGAAATACCTCCTAGAGTTGCAGGTACCAAATAGGCAGGCGAGTGAGTGCTCTGCTGGCAAAATTATTGTTTGTATTTGTTTGGTAGTTAATCACTATATGATCATATTTGTGGAATAAAGTCATTATTTCATTATTTCATCATTATTTTCATTTTAAAGTAAACACAAATTTAACCATAAAATGTCCTGGAAAATGTAAACAAAGTGTTGACAGTTCAACAAAACATTCATTTGGTCGAATCAGCTGAGGTTTAGTAGACGATTTGGTGAGTTTCCAGTTTTTTTCCGCCGTATTTGGTGCCTGCAACTTTAATCACACAGGAAATAAGGGCCCTCTACACTGCTCCACTCCAGTGAGCAAAGCAACGAACAGGGGTCTTCAGCCTTTTATGACATGTTTTGACAGCTGTGAGAGTGTCAAGGCCCTGCCTTGAGGCGGCTAAGAGGGAGGTGTCTATGTGCCTCCCTGGCATACCTACTAAAAGAAACCCTTCGCTTGCCATCAGTCCATCCATTGTGATTGACTCGAGCTTCTGCTCATTGTGAACTTAGATACCCTTGCCAAGGGTTACGAGATATTTTTCAGGCAAACCTAGGACAGTTTGAGGTGCAGTGAATAAACACATCCTTCGTCCCTCAATAACACAGCCGAAGATAGTAAAATAAGATTAAGTATTATGAAGGTTTTGTACTTATTCCACATATCTTAAATTTGCATCAGATAAGCCAGTTCCAACCTCAATCACAATACTATTCTCACTGACAGAGGACTGAGGTCAGTATAAGTTAGTAGAGGTTAAGTAGGTTTGCTGTTGTCACACCCCCCCCCCCCCCCCCCAGGGTTGCCAACTATATTTTTTTTGCTAGATTTACCTCGTCAATCTTCTGACAACTCTAAAACCTATATTTGTCACGATTCCCATTGAAATGTTGCATGATTTCATGTAAAACTTGAGGAAAAGTTTATTTTTGGCAAAAAACTATGAAAACCCCGGACAAGTAGCAGCCCCAGACCGGACAACGGACAAAGCCCTCAAACCTTGGACCGTCCGGGGAAAACCAGGACATTTGGTAACCCTACCCTTGCCTCAATACGCTTTATCGTCGTAAGAGCCAAATTCCGTTGCGGATGTGTCGCAGGGAGGTGTCTCTGGGGGTGATCCTGGTCAAGGCGGGGCTGGGGCTGGACCCCGTGGCTCTGGTGAAGCTCTCGTTCACCGTCGTCCGCCTGGCCGTCTGCCCCGGGCTGGCCGAGGCTGTCACCGTGGCCGTCGTCACCCACTACTTCCTCGGCTACCCCTGGCTCTGGGGGTTCGCCCTCGGGTATGTCTCTGTCTCGCTGTCGAGGTAGTTTTAATGGATTTTCTTAAAGAATGATGCGGTTTATTCCACTTCATCGTAAGTATTGTTTACCTTAAATTTTTAGTGCTACAAACACATTTACGTCAAGTCTAAATAGTTATATACTAGCTGATCAACACGATTTCACCCATGGAAAAACAGAAAAACTTCCTTGAATTCATGATTTAATGTTTAGGTTGCCATGACAACTTCATAAGCTTCTCTATAGGGTCAAAATAAAATAAAATTCTCTTTTTAGAAGCTTGCGGTTTCATTTAAAAAAGACTTACGCTAGTTTTAATTCGTCTTAAACCTTCTCATACGTGCATACAATATATAAAATAAGTTTCAGCCTTACCAGTACTCTAGTTTTTGCGTGAAAAGCAGGTCTAATGTGTGATGTTAAGCGTTACCAACAGAATGACAGAAATTGAGATAAGCTTTGATTCAGATTCTCTGACCTTCAAAACGCAAAAATAACCAATAATTTGATAATTCTAAGCAAAGTACAGACAAAACTCTTATTTGATTTATATAGATAACATTAGTTTTTTATAATACTTCTAATATTTATTAGGTTTTTCATAATCTGAATGAAAAGGTTTTCTGTAATTGTTTGACAGTGTGCTCTTTTTACGATAAAAGCCTGGCTAGCATTGCCTTCGAAGAAATATTGGCCAATGACACCATCAGGCCAAATGGCACAGCAAACTGTAGGCCTAAGTGTGACACATCGTAAACGTAAGTGTGACACACCATGCTGATAGACCGTTTTTCTGGAGATATATTAAATCACAATAAAGACTACACTGACAATCCACAAACTCTGAATCACTCATGAGGCAACAACTGCATTGCCCTTAGTTACTGAGAAGTGTTCTTAAAAATTAGACTTCTAGAAAATTGAACTCCTAGAATTCATGGTATTTAAAAAAGAGAGGTAAGATAAAACTCTCAAGCTTCATAAAGAGGAAATCAAATTATGAACTCATTAACGTAGACTTCAGTTGCCTGTTTTTATTAGCAAACACAGAAATCTGTGCTCACTGGTCTTACCTGCTCTTGTTTTGTTATCTCATTAAACAAAACAAATTATAATGAAACTAGAAAAAAATAATTAATAGGGAATATCCAGTCTAAAACACAGTAGAGTCTCACAAACGCAACACATCGTGTACTTTAACCCTTGGATAGGGAGTGTTGATTTTTCCAGAGTGTTTTGTGAATTATGAAGAAATATCCTTAAACTGTTCTTTAAATGGCCTTTTAAATTAATAAATTGTCAAGCTAAACGATTGTTTCATTTAACAACACACATTATAATGGCAGGTTCCTGATGTGTGCCATATCACCGGCCGTGGTTGTCCCTACTCTTCTCAAGCTTAAGAAGGAAGGCTACGGCGAGAGCAAGGGTATATCCACTCTCGTGATCGCTGCCTCCAGTATAGATGATGTCCTTGCCATATCTGTCTTCTCTATCTGTCTCAGTATCATATTTTCCACAGGTAACTTATATAAGGTATATATGCAGTGTAGGAGTTTATATAGGTTGATCAGAATTCTTATTTATCAACGCACTTAGTCAATATATAAAAATTTAATTAGTTTTGCAGAGTACTTATTATCAGAGTACTTATTATAATTAAGATGAATTATAAATGGTAACAAGTTTTTTTTCTAAGTAAAATTGCAATTTGAAATCACCTCCTGACTTATTCCTCTCTGTTGCGCAGGCGAGAGCTTGGTGGGGCAGATAGCTCAAGGTCCACTGGACGTTGTTGTTGGTCTAACTGTTGGAGCAGTTTGGGGTTTAGTCTGCGCAATGACTCCCCTCCTTGAAGATGTAAGGGCCATTTACATGTAGAAAGGTAGAGTTATTTAAGAACCATTTCTTCATTAGGTTTGGATTTGATCGTTAGTTCAGATAATTTATTAAAGAAAAGATGGGTTTAGCCCCATATAAAACTATTTTCTTACATATAACTTTGATTATCCTAAATTTTAACTCAGTTTATGCACTAGTCAGATTATAACAAAAGTTTATTTGTACACTAACTGAATAAAAAAGTTTATATGAAAGGGCAATGAAAAACCTTCTAGTAAAAAATGCAAATCTGTTCTGAAGGCTTATAACAACATTACATTTCGATATGCTTCATTAACTTAATAATGTTTTAACTGAATCAAGTTTTATTCTGTTGGAAAGAGCAATAATCCATATCTTTTATTGTGTTTTTCTCCTAAAGTAAAAATGAGTTTAATACATCCCGAGACCTTATTATTTTTAACTTTTCATATTGCAACAAAGACATTAACAGTTCTTTATTTGAAATTTGAAATCTTGAAATTCATTGTTGTTGTGACTTGTGTTTTGATTTTGATTTTTGCCATTTGCTACTGATTAGTTTTATCACTATTGTAGAATTAATACAACTATGAAGCACGAGAGGGAGGGAAACGTCACTTATCGTTTGCCAGCGCCAGGCATGTCGCTCAGTGAACAAACAAAAACCAACGAGTATTATTTGCAGGATCCCGTTAATATATCATTGGCTGAAGCATATTGGTTTCTTTTTGTCACGACATTGTTTCCTATTAGATGAATCACACGGTTTCATGTTTATATCTTGCCCTACTAAAAGTTTATTGATTGTCCGCTAGATAGTAGCACTGAAACTTTGGAATTTTCGTGTATTTTGGAACACCTCGTGTGTTTTTGTCTGCCTTCTGGGTTCGAGGGGGGTTGGCCTGTTGCTGGCGAATGATAAGTATATACAGGGTGTCCCAAAATTATGGTAAAATATTTTAGTATATGAAAGTACAGGTAAAAATAAGAAAAAAAGTTCATATAAACATAGGTCCAAAAGTGCTTCGTTTTCCGTCTGTGTGTCTGTTTGTAATTTTTACATATTTAATCATATCTCATGAACCTCTTAACGTACAAACTTCAAACTTGGTACATGGATGACCACTATTAAGACCTACTTTTTTATGTAGTATCAAATGTCTACTTTGTACCATTTCAAAATGGCGACTGTTTTTTGTTTTCAAAGCTAAATATCTTAAAAACCGTAAATTTTAGAAAAATTATACAAGAGACAAAAAAGTTGTGAAATTTAATCCAATTAACGCTGATATTAAGATTATGATGATCAGATTACTAATAACGGAGAAATTTTAATTTTTCCAAATAAAAACATGGAAATTTCTGACAGTTTGTTCTAAAGGACCATGTTTTTATTCAGAAAAGTTAATATTTCTCCGTTATTAGTAATCCGATCATCATAATCTTAATATCAGCGTTAATTGGATTAAATTTAACAAATTTTTCGTCTTTTGTATAATTTTTCTAAAATTTACCGTTTTTAAGATATTTAGCTTTGAAAACAAAAAACAGTCGCCATTTTGAAATGGTACAAAGTAGAAATTTGATACTACATACAAAAATAGGTCTTAATAGTGGTCATCTATGTACCAAGTTTAAAGTTTGTACGTTAAGAGGTTCATGAGATATGATTAAATATGTAAAAATCACAAACAGACACACAGACGGAAAACGAAGCACTTTTGGATCTATGTTTATATGAACTTTTTTTCTTATTTTTACCTGTAATATCATATACTAAAATATTTTACCATAATTTCGGGACGCCCTGTAGATTCATAGTTGTATTAGTTCAAGCAGTATGAAATAAGTTAAGTGATGGCAAATAGCTTTAAAAATAGCCAAAACTATTTGAATTTGCAACATGATGGAAACAGTTTGAGACTTTTTGGATAAGAAATTGCCTCAACATTAGAAAATACAAGGAGCACAGGAAGACTTGCCTCACATGCTAAGAGTAATGCAAGGATTTTCCACTTCTGGGACTGTATCTGAATCAGAAAATTAATGAAACATTTTAGGTTACATTACAATGTAACTCTTTGATGCTTTGTCTTTTTTTGGATTTTGAAAGCCCATACATCCCCTCATGAAGCCAACATGTGACGCTCAGTCACAACATCGGTTCACCCCACCAGAGAATTATCTAGAATGATCGGGAATAAGACATACCCCAACTGGGAGAGGGGAAAAGGAGCGTCAGGAAGCAGCCTCATGGTCAGTCGGCGAGGCGAGCTCCACAGAAGAACACTGAGCAGTCATTGCTTCGCAGGATTAGTCCAATCCTATTTACTAATTTAATTTATAGTTCTTATATGTATTTTAGTTAATTCTCTCAGGATTGGCTGGTGTGGAAGCGTGTTGTGCTGCTGGGCTGTGGCGGCCTCAGTGCAGTCCTGGGCGGCTCGTACGCCGGGTACCCGGGGGCCGGACCTCTGGTCGCCATCACAGCAGCCTTTGTCGCTGCCACCGCCTGGACTCAGCAGGGGTGGCCCTCCGGTACGGTTAGTAGATTCGTGTCTGACCACTTCTTTTGCTCTTTTAACTTTAAGATTAAAACTCTTATATAATGAACTCAAGCTTGATCGATTGCTTGATTGCACAATTATCGGCTCCGTGAATTCTCTTCAAATGATGGCTTCTTTTATTTGTTGCTCGAAAACGTGTTCTATGCAGGTCCCAAATAATGGCCAGTGAGAATATGATTTCGTGAAAAAAAATTTAGTTACAAATTCACTTAAATGGTAAAAAAATTTAACATTCGTCTCTGGACCCGCTGCACACTTTCGCAACGAGAAGTCTTGTCTTTACATTTTGTTGCCTAATATCTGTCGCTAGACATAAGGCTAGATTCAAAATATATGTCTAACGATAGCTGTTTGACAACATGAGAGAGATGACAAGGACGTTGCGTTGCGGTAGTTTGCAACCTGCCTTAGGGCTCCGATATACGGGTGTTTTTGTTGCACAGTTTTCACACGGCATTAAGTATCTTGACTTCTGATGGGCTGACGCATTCCTTGCACCCAATCAGAGGACGTATCTGAGAAATTGCTGTGCAAAAAAACACCCGTATAAAAGGGCCCTTAGGGGCTGCTATGATAACAATGAAATAAATAACAAAAACATAAACAAATTAACCATAACAGCTGATTGCAAACTCACCCTTCTGAAAAGGCTAATGATATTTCGGCGTGGAATGTAAAGTGCATGGAGTATTAACAATAGAGAATAAAAGAGAGTGATGACGATTAAAAAAAATATATTAATGGGATGAATTGATAAAAATTAAATATTACTGAGCAAGTCTTGGTCCACCAAGTACTCAAACTTCTGACGCAAACAAAATGTACTTCTGTCATCAGTTAAGTAAGAAAAGGATTCCGCAGAGTAAAATTTTCAAAAAATATTCTCAGGACTATGCTTAAGATCGAGATGCACATGCAGAAACCACAAGTTAATGAAGCAAGAATTTTATTCAGCAATGGCTAATAATTTTTGTGGTCCTCTCATGTCAGTGCAAAATTAAAACTACTTTGCCACAAAAACCTTTGTTCTATAATTTTAACCAATTTATTTAAATGTTACTGGTTTTCACTTGTACGTTTCACAGAGCCCAGTCGAGGAGATCTTCTCTGGCATGTGGCTGGTGATGCAACCGGTGCTCTTCGCTCTGATCGGAGCCGAGATAGATCTGAAGCAGTTGCAACCCGAAATCCTCACTTGGGGTGTTATTGTTATCGCTACAGCACTTGTGGTTGGTACTACTGGTTACCTCTTGAGTAATGTGATATGTTAATGTATAATACTATAGTTTTATTGTTATTTTTATGTTTTTAACTACCGTTACATTTTTACAAAACTTTTGGTTAACCAGACATCATAAAATTGTGATTTCCCAAGTTACTTAAACAGCTGATTCCCTGTTGAGATTATCCTGGGAATCAGTTGTTCAAGTAATTTTAAGACCACAATTAATTTCATCACTAGATGACGTTTAATATTTTAGTAAAATAGGTATACTATTTTATACTCTTAACAATACTCTTAACCGAGAGTTAAGAGAATTGTTCCGAGATCCCGATATTGTAGGAGAGGTCAAAAGTAGAAGGCTAAGGTGGGTTGGCCATATCCTGAGGAGAAATGAGGAGAGCTTATTGAGGATGGTACTGAGGGGAGATCCGAGGGGAAGGAGACCAGTAGGAAGACCGAAGGCCAGGTGGTGGGATCAAGTCCGGAACGATATGGAAAAAATGAGACTTATAGAGGAAGATTCGAGAGACCGAGAGAATTGGCAACAACGTGTTGGCGAGGCCAAGTACCAGCTTGGGTACAAGTGGCCATGGCAGTAAGTAAGTAAGGTATACTATATTTTTTACCATTACTATGCTAAACTAACTAATAATTTATTATTTCTCATCATTTCAGATGCGGGTTTTTGCTTGCTCTCTAGTTCTGGTTGGAGGGAAACTGAACTTCAAGGAAGTTGTTTTTGTGAACCTAGCTTGGTTACCAAAGGCCACAGTCCAGGTAATAAAACTAAGCATCTAAAAAATGACTATGCTTCAATGCTACATGAAGTGTCACAAAATTGGGACCCTCAAGACTTTAACATCTGGTTATTTATCCATGTGATTCATTGAAAAGAGCCAGCTGTTTAAAGTTTTGAATGACCCAATTACGTGACGCATAGCATAGTTGTCAGAAGATATTTGCAAAGTTGGTTTCTTCTTCATCCCAAGCCTTAACAATAAGAAAATTCAATTTTTTCTGAAAACTAAATCATAGCAGTGCATTATTTTCATCATACTTACTCAGAAACATCTATTTTCAGTTCTTTTTTTGTTGACTCGAAAGTTACCGGTACCCATTGCCATTCAAGTCCGGCAAAAACTTTTTGCCGTACTAGGCCGGATAAACAGAAGTAAAAAAATCAGCTGATTTGCACCAAACCGACGTTTAATGCTTGTTTATTGATTACTTTTTAAAGAAATGAGGTGGCAGCACTGGCAGCAGTAACAAATGTTTGTCCTGTTTGTTACAGGTTAGGTTTGAAGGGTTGAGAAATGTAATGGTTTATGCAAGGACTACGTTATGATTGAAATTATCTTTTTTTTCAGTGGTATGATGAAAAATATGTTACGTTACATGGCCGGTAAGTTTTTCCATACTCGCATTATAATCCTGCACTCATTTTCGCTCGTGCAGGAACTATCATGCTCTTCCGACAAAACAGTACCTACTTCCCGGCCTAGTAACGTAATATAATATTTCATTCTTACAAATATTCAATGCATCCTATTGCCAGCAGTGTTCTCTTATCATCGTGGCTAGCAAAAGGTAAAATGCAGCCAAACACCATGCACTACAAAGTACAATAAAAAAATTCAATATAAATAAACCCAACCACATTGGATAAACTGTCACAGTTTTTTTGGTGAACCTAAAACAGTCAAATTGGTATAACGAGTCCTCCCTACCCAGCCAAAAATGTTCAAAAACAGCTTCCATGCGGACCCATATAGACGCCCCTTGAGGTAATTTAGGGAAAATTTGAAATATAGTTGTAATGGGAAATGTCCAAAGTACTAGAATTGCTTTTTTGGAATTTCTATGACTTAAATAGTTTTTTTCTATAATCAGTTTAAAATCGTCAACTTTAGACATTAATATAACGTGTTTTATGAACTTTTTTCTAAATGTTATTAAACCCAGTGGCAAGACCTGAACTAAACAGATTTATTTTACCTTTTTTTGCCTGAAGGTCTTGCTGTGTTTGTTGTACTACCCGATGTACATTTCGCCGCTCAGTGCGACATCTTCATAGGGTTGTCTTCTTATTAACTAAATATATACACTATATACACTGGACACTTAGCCAGATAGGGGGGGGGGGGGGTTTATTCATAACTCTAAAATGAGTGTCCACTGTTTTTTTTTTTTTTTTTTTATAAAAAAGCAATTCCAGTAGTTTAGATTATTATTTATTTAAATAATATCGAATGGTATGGATGTTAAAAAATATAGGCGCTAAATGGATCCGCGCGAAACCTTATATTGCAAAATGTGCACTGATTTAGCATGGGCTCTTTTGGAGCCGAAGTTCCAAAAGTCGCCGCTAGTGTCGCAGAAAAACGAAAACTGCCGTGGGTAGGGAGGACACTTAATTCACAAAACAAATCCTCCTGAAATTTCACTCTCTGTTGCCACAGGCAGCCCTGGCGCCCCAGGCCCTAGACATGGCCCGGAAGATGTCAGATCCCTCGGCGGAAGACCTCCAGCGGGGCTCCGAGTTCCTCACCATCGCCGTGCTGTCCATCCTCATCACGGCCCCGCTGGGCTCCGTCGGGGCCAGTCTGGCGGGGCCCCGGCTGCTGGCCAAGGGCCCCGCGGCGGGGGAGCCGGCAGAGTACGAGGACCATCACCTGTGAACTGTCTGTCGAGGATCATTGGCAGGGCCGGCGACAGGAGGGGCCAATGCGTAGGGGCCCGGGCTTGCAGGGGGCAAGGAAACAGCAAAAAATGGTCTGAAAGGGCTGAAAAGGGGCCCTGAAGCACACGAAACAAGTAAATTGTAAGGTCTCAGGGCCTGGGGTTGAAGATTGCAAGGGGCCCAAAAATCCCGTCGCCGGGCCTGAATATTGGCCACTTTTTTTTAGCAAAGGAAATACCATAATCTGCTTCAAGATCACTGTGCTGGGATTTTTCTTTAATGCATTTTAAATGAGTTTTAATAATGGGCTACTACAATTGTGTACGATAAGATGATTTGAAAATCAAATTATACAGATGTATTGAGAACATCTTCCCAGCAATCCCCCATAAGACTCTATAGCAATGGGCCTAAACTGTGCAGTGAATGTGATTCCGCAAGGAATACTTGAATAAAAGTTGATTCCAATTAAAAGATTTTTGAGAGATTTGTTTCATTATGGTTATAGTTTAAAGGTTTAAAGTAATAATTTTTTATCTAGTCTCAAGATAACAATGAAGTATAAAACATTTGTTTCGCCTGATTTTAACAGCCTTTGCCTGTTGTATAAGACAAAAGTAGTTGTTATCAAAACTCAAATTTATTATAAATCCGGTATTCCCATGTAAATTTTTAAAATTTTAATGTTTTTTACTGCAATGTTTAGTTACTTGATGATATAAGAAGTTAATACATTTTTTCTTTGTTTGTCTTAGTTAAGGACAGGCATGGCTACTAAGTTTTAAAACTTAAGTTCTATTCGAATGAATGAGCCAAATGCATTTCTATTCCAACAATTTTAACTAAACTATGCCAAAAAAAGCTTTCTTGTTATTTATCCCGTTTTGCTCTATGTTAGTTAATCTAAAAATATATACAGGGTGTTTTTTTTTCAAACGCAACCCATTTTTAAAATTGAATAATGCACATATAAATATCAAATGAGTATTGTTTTGTTACTCTTTACATTTTATACAACCTATTATAAAAGTTTGATTACATTTAGTTTATCTTATATGTTCAAACAATCCACCATTGGCATTTGTATAAAGTTGCGCTCTCTCCATCAAATTCCTGAACATATGTTGCAGGGTACATCTTAGAATTTCTTGCATTAGATTTTGTTTGTTTGTTTTGAGGTGCTCAATATCCTTTGAATTGTTTCTGTAGGCCTTACTATTTATGTATCCCCAAAGAAAGTAATTTATTGGCGTAATATTTGGGTATCTTGGGGGTAATAATCAAGACTGATAAAATAAAGTTTTGAGTTGTGTTAAACAAAACACCCTGTATTAAGGTGATGCCTCCCTTAATTTCAATAATCAATGGGTCCAATGAGAAAGTCAGTATTTCATTAAAGGCTCTTAGACCAAAATAGATTGTCCTATATCACTGTTGAAGCTTCTGGGAAAAGCTGTGCAAAAATGCAAAATACAAATTTTACTATTCTTTAAAAACTGTATTGAATCAAACTTTGAGGGGCTGTAGGGTGTAGGCCTTAGAAAAACATAGACAGGAAATTTGGCAAATCTACGCATTCTTCACTTTAATTTGACCCATCAAACTTGAGTTGGCTTAATAGTCGCTGAGAAGTTAGACTTTCAATTAATTGTGTACCATGGATGACTTAATAAAAAAATATTTTTTCACCACCTGCTATGGTTAGACGTTTTTTACTCCTTGTAATGAATGAGTGAAATAATATCTTGCCTTTCGGCAGGGGTAAAGTGATAATTTCCTCTCCCATAGCGGGGAGAACACAATGTAAGAAAACATAAGAATAACACCAGTCAATAATCCAAAAATCAAGCGCCTTCAAATTTCTATGCATAGATGCAAGTATGTTGACGTTCACCACATTACAGGCGCTGTCAGAAATATTCGCATTGGAATAACACTGACGAAAACCGGCTAACTAAACAATAGATTATTAAACCTTTAATAATGCTACTGCAATTAGCCGTTCGTCAGTGCATGAACTGTTGCATCTACCCAAATCGCAGGGGCTAAAATAGCAGAACAAAACAAGATGAATCTATTTTGTAGAAATTTGTGGTAAAGAAATGGCTGTTTATTGTATGGATATTTATTACAGGGGAGGGAAAATGTGTGTATTTCAAGAGGGAAGTACCCGTATATACTAGTAACTAGTTTTTAATTTTTTAACTCGCTTAGAAGCAGTTATATTTAATCTATATATTCCTCGTGGTCCGTGGCTTAGCTCACGTTAATTTGAAACAGCAGGTATTATACTCCTACTCTTTTATTTTTGTGTCTGTCAATTAATTGGTATTGGATTTTCTTGGTTACATTCGTCCGCCTGTATGGATACGTTGTCACTTGCATGACATGTCAAACAAACGTTCTTACAGCTGACTTACATAATATGACAAACAAACTCACAAATCTTCACACTTATAATATTAGTAGGTTTACCAATTAAATAGATAAAACTAAGGCGAACCAAGACGATAAAACGAAGGTAATCAAGATACCAAAACATTTAATATTTGATTCGTACATGTAAATACTTGATACCTAGAAGCATCAGTCCACCCGTTGTTGAAGTAAGTTTTGCCTCCTCATACTTGAATCAATTATAATAGTAAACCAGTGAGAGGTAAAATTTTAAAAAGCCATTTCGAGTGGTAGTTGGACTTTTCGGAAAGCGTATGAACCAAGGGTTGGTGTACAGCCGAGCATTCAAGTCTTGCCGCTTGTCAGATAAACTGAGCCCACTTGTTAGTGGCAATCTCCGCGAATACTGATTTCGAAATCAGCCTGCTGTCCGCTTGCAATGTATACAGAACCCTCTAGAGACACCTTATGGAAAAATGAAGTTCCCACCGCCGAAAGAGAGATGGCGCCGTTTCATTTTTCAGTCCGATTGCAATTGTTGTAGTAGGAGTTTACGGATCAAGCTGACTTTTCAAAGCCAAGCAGTTGGTTGTAATATTTTGACATTTTTTGTTATTGTTTTGTATTGTTGTCTCTTTTACCATAATTTTTACCTTTTTTGTTTACAAACATTCTCATTTTGACATTTTGGATTTTGACATTTTGGATAGTGAGTAGAAGCGCGGACTATACGGAACCAGCTTGAACTATTCCATGCATCAGCGCTGATTTCTCCTCTGCTATTCGGCGGCGGAACTAAAAAAAAATAACGTTGGATGTCCCTACTTAGAGGGTTCTGTATACATTGCCGCTTGGCTGAACGAAATTCGGTTGCAGCACACCACCATAGCCAGCTAAAGCCAGCATAGCGTATTTTAAACCGGAAGACTCAGGTTAAATCAAAAAAATCATTCATTTATTACGTTTCCCTAAGACTAATTCAAATTATGATGGGACTGTGCACATCTACTGGGAAGATCAATTTTGTCGGTGTGCTTAGATTTTTCGAACAGTACCCACAGGCTGGTAAAAAATTATCACAAAAACACTCCAGCCTATTAATGTAGAAACAAACGTGATTGCAGAGGTTATTTACAGCTCTTTTAGATGTTCTAGTTAAATCCAAATCAAAGGCAAAGTTATGAATAGGTTAAATTCCTGTAATAAAATTATAAAATGCAGAACAGAACTGACACGACGTTTATTTGTGTCAATGTATGTTTTGGGTGACGCCGCGCCGCCGCGCCGGCGCGAAGCGATGAACAGACAGCCAACGCTATCTACTGGCACAAGAAGAAAGCTTAGTCGGCAATGCAGATCGTTTTGTTGAAAGAATAAATAAAATAAAAATGAAATGTTTCAAAATATTAGGTGGATTAATGACAGGAAAGAAACTAAAATAAAAACTCACGACTTAACGAATAAATAATTAAAATTACTGTTCAAAACGACATTTTAACATATTACCTCTCGCTGGTTTACAGTTAATATCGCTTTGAGTATATAGAGACAAAACTTCGCTAATAAACAGGTGGACCGATGCTTCTAGGTGTCAAATGCGGCAACGCATCCCCACCTCCGAAAGGAGTGAGAGTGTATAATCGCTCAAGAGACGACGAGCAGAAATGCTCGAGTAAGACTTGGCTCACCCGGAGTCAAGGAATGCCACTGAAAAGTGACTTTGTACCACTTAAGGGCACACCCGGTCCTGGTGGGATTCGTGTCCATAAGGGTTGCTACCGAAGCCCCGATGGATATCTTACTTACACCTCAGAAGCAGAATTTGTTCACCTTTTTTGTACTTTCAAGTAATTAATTATTTGTACCGAATCTATGGTACTATTGAGTGTATTAGGCCTACTGTATTCGCATGAAGAGCTAACTAAACATCAGCATGATGGCAAAATCAAATAAAGCACTTAAGGCTGGTTTATTTGTTTGGTGTCAACAACGAGATTGTAGTTTGCAGTGTCTCAATGAACGTATATTATAGTTAACACCAAAAAGATTACACCACTTAAGGGCACACCCGGCCCTGGTGGGATTCGTGTCCATAAGGGTTGCTACCGAAGCCCCGATGGATATCTTACTTACACCTCAGAAGCAGAATTTGTTCACCTTTTTTGTAGTTTCAAGTAATTAATTATTTGTACCAAATCAATCTATGGTTCTATTGAGTGCATTAGGCCTACTATATTCGCATGAAGAGCTAAACATCAGCATGATGGCAAAATCAAATAAAGCACTTTAGGCTGGTTTATTTGTTTGGTGTCAACAACGAGATTGTAGTTTGCAGTGTCTCAATGAACGTATATTATAGTTAACACCAAAAAGAAAATTTATTTTAAATTTAGCCTTGATATAACTCCAGATATAGACTTTCTATTGGATGATTACAAATTAGTGGTACGGGTAAGAAGTATTCTTTATTTAAATATAAATTATAGTTAATTACAGATATGTTTTTCTCACAATGTTGAACATGTACTTTAAATTTTTAGATACCGCTAATATATTTAAGTTTTCTCTATAAACAGTATTTCATTAGTTTTCTAAATATGTGCCTATGAGTAAAACCCACGTTAATTTAGAATCACAAGTATTTACATTTACATACAGGTGCATATAAACGTTAAATATGACGCTAAAGATTATTTTATTATTATTTTCAATCGTGATAGATTAGGTTTTTACTTAGTGTTTTCACAATGACATTAAGATGTTTCACATTTATGTTAAAGTTTGGGTAATCGGAACAAAATAACTATTAATGTGTTTACAAGCTGAAAAATTTGTTAAAACGTATAAATTCCAGTACGGGTTTTTGAAACAGAGGGCGCCGTCTTGTCACAGACGACCGGTTTCAGCTCTGGGTCGGAAGTGGTTGGCAACCCTGACAATGAAATCCGGAACCGCAAAACCGGCGCACCTACTCCAAATTTTCGCGCGCCTGCTTCCTGTGTTTTTGATTTGATTTTGTTTTGAGCGTTTCTACGTCCAAACCCGCGTCTTGTTACTATCTAATGTTTTGTATATGTTGTGGATGTTTTAGCAAGTTCTTCGGTATATCACGTTTGCCTCAGCGAGCTCAAGAAAAGTCTGTAGAGAATAAAAGAAGAATAAGGGGCCATTCACGTTATCTCAGTTAAAAATTTAAACAAATAGTGACATCTTTTGTAGACCGGAAACATGTAACCAGCTGGGACAAGAATTAATATTGACCAATCAGTGGAAGCTTATTACTAACACCTCATGTGAGGCTATATTTTTAATTTTTTTACCCAATAGAACTCGCTTTGAACCGGCTTTGGATCCACATGCCTCATGGACTCATGGGAGATAGGCTGGCAACCTGAGAGTATGACAGTTTTTTCATTCTCTTATAATCTACGGACCTTACAGGTCAGTATGTGAGTTTGAAATTAGAACCATGGAGATTTATGGGCGACTCTGTAGTGTAATGATTGGTGCAATAACGATAGGTAAAATATAAAATATTAAATTATGAAATCATAATAATGTAAATATAAATATGAACATGTGACTATATTTTATAAATTGAAATATTTTAATATTTCATGCCGCAAACAGCGGTGAAATGTACATCGAAGTGAAGAATACAATTAAGTCAAGATCTACAGGCAATCAAGGTAAAAAATAATTGTTATATTTTAATTTTTGGAGAACGTTACTACGTTTAAATGAATATTAAATATTGTATTATTTAATACTAGTTGATCAACACGGTTTTACCCGTGGAAAACAGAAAAACTTCTTTGGTTTCATGATTTAATGTTAAGGTTGCCATGACAACTACATGAGCTTCCCTATACTTTAACATTGAAACATTGATGTATCGTAGGGCGTAGCCCTGAGGGAATTTTTAAAAATCCGTTCTTAGTGGGTGCCTATGCCCTGAGAGGAATGTTCATGCAGTTTCAAGGTTCCAGGTCAAGTAGTTTGGGCTGTGCGATAATGGGTGAGTGGTATTTGACAAATATACATAGTAGATTTGATACTTTAAATTTCTCCAACATATATATTATCATCAGATGTTATTTATGTTATAGGCAATTGTTCAGTTTTCTTTGATAAGGAAAATTATATATATCGTTAATGAGGTTTCCTAGTTCTTGAGCTATTTCAATTAATTGATACAATTATACTCATGAATTGAAACTGAAATAAATAAAAAAGTATAAGGGAAATGCCGCTCTAAGTTTCCTATCGAAGGTTACAGACTACTTATCGTACTCGTCATTCGATCCATGAGGAAATGCATCGGAGAAGAAGCTCTATCATGTGGAACCTATGGGACTCTGGGAAAAAGTAACTGAAAAAAAACATCCATGAGAATGCGCAGCAGCAGCAGCAACTAACATATTAAACAGCTGATTGCACGTTCCCGCCAAATATTTCCGTGTTGCCAACCTTGCCGGGCGGAAGGTTGCGCGCGCGCGGAAGCGGATACAGGCGAAAGAGAAGCAGATCAGGCCGGTAAACTGTGCGACAACCACCGAGTATACAGTGTCATCTGCGCGTAAGTGTGCGTGTGAGCGTCGAGACTGGCGCGCCCCTGGTGGACAACGCCTGCAACCAAGGATCAATAGCGCGCGCTCGATCAGTACATCAGCTGTTGTACGTTAGGTCAAGGTGGTGCGAGAGCTGGGACGATATGTCACCCTGCTCTTGGTTAAGGTAGGTTTATATTTAGTAAAATTATATTGTAGTTAATTTATTTTTCAGTGCTTGTTTTTTTATCGTTGGTTGTTGGCGGATAAATATATTTTTTTAGAAGTAGATTATTAAGAAGGAGTTTTCAAATAGCATGAACCGGCGTCGTGAAAATTTCGAATAGCTGGAAAAAGAACAGATTTACGTTATTGACGAATTTATAGAATTTTTAATTATTTATGTCTAAAGAATGTGATTGAGGTAATGGATAATTCGGTTTTATGTTGAAGTAATTATTGGAAAAATATAGAAAGCACGCAAAGGTTACTAAGAAAAGATCTGCATCATTTCAAAGCCTAATTTACTGCATGGCTTGAACTTTCATTGATTCTTGCATCAATACACATAATACTGTATCAATATAATGTATGAACACATAATCTTAATACTGTATCAATGTATGTTTTAATAATGCACACGAGTTTACTTTTCTAAATCCCATTCAATAAGCTATCCCTGTGTTAATTCGATTTCTTTCTGCGATTTTTGTCACTATGTACGTGGTGCCTTTAATCTTTCGAATAAAAAATAACTGAATTTCCTGTTAGATGAAATTCAATTTAATTATTGATTTGCCATAATGTGATGATATTTATTTATTTATTTTCCTTAAATGTTCAACTGTGTTTTGGTTTATGTTTTTACTTATTTACTGTCGTATGAATTCATCCAGAGAACTTGTAACATTTCAAAAAATACATTGATTAATAAAAAATTTAAAGTAAACCAATTTATTATATCACTAAAAGTAAGTGTGACCTAATTAAAACCCGTACAGTAACTGACATCCTTCTATTGGAAATTTTAATAATGATTGTATAGGATACATTTTAATAAGGTTTGAACATTAAACCTTTTAATAATTTTCGCATAACGTTTTATGACGTGATATTTGAAGTTTACATTTATAGAATATTTTACTTGCAAACAATTATATGAATTCAAAGAAATTAAAATTAAAATTTTCAGTTTAGATATTAAAATAAAATAACACTTCAATAGCCTTAATTAAATTAAGCCATAAGATCCGGAATTCAAATGTCAGATTCAAAGTTGTAACAGTTATGATTTTAAAATTAAAACAGTTTCACTGTATTTAACATTTAAAATACTTCAATAGGTTACACATGTCTCTTTAAAAATAATTACCCCTGATGTTAAATATTAAATAAGGGAGTAAAGATACAGACGAGCAGACGTTTATCAACTATACCAATTTATTTATTGTTTTGCAATTGATATTTAGTTTATAATAAAGAACTCGTTTAGTAGTAAGCATAGAGAAGAGGAACTTTTTCATTGAACTGTTGCAAATCTGATTAATAGCTAGCTACACAACGATACAACCATTTGCAATCCTTCGTCAGTAGTCTTCCTACGTAAGGTGTGTGCTACCTCCAATGCCTCTATGTAATTTCAGGTGTCAGATAATATACGTGTTAGCCATGAATTGAAGTGTCCACTTGGAATTCAAATTCCCCGTAGATAATGATAAATGTGCACGTTCTCAAATTACATGTTGTTCATTTATTGCTTTCATCAGGTATCCAGTATCCAAAATTATTTTTTCCCTTTATTCACTTCTTAATTGAATCAATCTAAGTTCATTCTAGGACGTAATTTTGCGTTTTTACAGTGCATTTGAGAAACACGTTAAGAAATTAATTGTCTTAAGTTATTGGTGTCCATTGGCTTGTTACTCAACTTAATTAGATCACTATAATAATCAACAGCTATTTTATATTTATGTTCGTGATTCTGCTGTCATATTTATTCATTTGTTTCGCTGGAATAAAAGGTATTTTTTGGCAAGCCGAAAAGTTTACAATTATTTTAAATTTATTATTCAAGTAGTATATTAATTTGGTATATTACTAGTGGCTTGAAGGGGCTAAAAGCCCCTAATGAGGGAAAATTCAAATAATCATTATTTATTACAGTACAAAGTACCAAAATACCTTAATAGCAAACTGAACCTACCTTATATTGATATCCAGCCTAACAAATGGTATTCAATCAAGTATCAGAATCACATGTTTTATGTAAATAAATCAGACGTTTTTAGATCCCAATGATTTTTAAATGGAAGATATTTTACGTTATTTCTAGTTTTCTGTTGAATTTCAAGCAATTTCATTATTTTCCCGCCATCACGGAATAGAGACCTTTAATTTGAGCCCTCTCCCATCTTTCTACGACTTGCCATAGACGCCCACAATTTTGACGCAAAGAATCGCCTTACGAAATTAAATATATGATGATAGCATAGGAAAACTATTTTGTATCTACAAAATCATAGATTATATCAAAATTGTGACCCTTAATCGAGGTATATTTAATGTTGTAGGCTTTCTAATTAAAACAAAACTTTTTTAGACAAGACTTTCAAATTTAACGCTAAATCAAATTTTTGTAGTTTTTCTTTTTACCCCCCAACAGAGTTAACATTTATTTACAGTACTTCATAAAAATAATTAGAGACGAACATTTTTTATCCCTCCCTGTTTGTCATGTGTTCATTGGTTTGCTGTCGAAATTAAAGCGTCGCCGTTTGTAGTCAGTGACCACACAGTACGAACCTAAGAATTTACAGTCAACGGTACAAACTGATTGTGTGGTTGGTACAAACTAATTGTGTGGTCGCCGTGTCCGCTGCTCTCGGCTTGGTAGGAAATGAAGCAGCGACTCACCTTGTGTCGGTCTGCCGCGCCGTCAACACATCTCTCCTCTCAGTCCAAAAACCTCTGTTCACTCGTCGAACATTCGTTTCCTTACGGTCCTGCGATTTCATGTTGTAACGTTCATCACATTCCAAGGCCCACGTATTCGTTCAGCTTGAATATTTGACTTGAATATTTAACTCGAATATTTTGTTACTTTAGTAAGAAATATAATATTTAATTAGACAACAATGATATCATGGGCAGAGGGCACCCCCTGATTTTTGCTGGATTGTTTAGTAGAAAATGGGAATCAATTTTCAACATAACTGTGAATAAACTATAACTTAAATTACAACAGGGTTGTTATCAAATAAAATGAACAGTTTGGTGTATGCCTGCAAACGGACTATTTGAATGGGAATTTGATGTTTGAATCTGAGCATACATTACTTCATAAGCGAGGTGACCTGGCATCCCCGAAAATTAAGACCAAAATCCACCGATGAATGGTATAAAATAATACCCTCAATTGACCACAATCGGAAATTAACAAATGAATCGGACTGTGAAGGAGTTTGGCTCTTTAAAAATGTCTTTATAAGGTTTTGTTTTTAGCTATAAAGAATCGTTGTTGTACATAATACTTTAACCTACACATTTTTTGATATTTTATGTACATTATGTTTACAGTGTAAAATAAAATAATATTTAAAGTTGAATAAGGGTTTGTGTAAATTTGTATAATCGTAAAAACGTGCACCGCCTGATCGAATGGCCCAAATGTGGCAAATACCTACATCAGCAACAGGTCATAGTAAAATTATAGTCTAATAATCACAGAACAGAACGACATGAAAGGTTTATACCTTCAATACATTATTGTAGGAGGCTAAACAGTAGAGGTGTGGGACATTCTGGGTTGAATACATCAATAACATCCATTTAAAGTGGAGGCATGATACATTGATATTGATATCGGGCAACACCATTGATGGCAAGAGTTCCATCTTATCAATACATTTGTGTTTTTCAAATAGAAGACGTTTACCGACGAAGATTGATCTACTATTTGCTTGTTATTTAATACACGACCCTTTTACGGATTTCTGTTACATGTGGAGGTTTAACCTAACCTCCCTCTAAATACAAACGCATCAACATAGGGTTAGACGTTATCCTTGCATCTTTATCCATGCAACTTTATCCTTGAAGAAATATTACTCTTAAAACTAAAATATATCAATACCTAGTATTGAATATGCACTTGTACGTTTTTAATGAAATCTTATTCCTGCTAAAAAATATAAAATTCTAAAAATGTGAAGCTCAACATGCTTAAAGAAGCAACCTAGAGCAACAGATAGCAGATTGAACTTGCTATCTGTACAATTTTATTTTTAAAATTTATACAAATGTTTTATTTTAATTTTGTCAAATAGCAAAATAAAAAATCTCTTTGATTTAATAACGGTTCCCATTAAAACATTATAAAAACAATTAATAGCTTAATTGTAAATGTTTGTTTGGCAATATACGATCATATGCATTAACCTACGGACCTTAGACCTCGGCTCTTTTTTCCTGTGACATTTTCCACATTTATAAAATGATTGCGCACACAGCACTCTGACGTTAGAAATCGAATTTTAATTTCGAGGACCTTAAATTATCCATTTTAGACATAAAAACCCAATCATTAAACTATGCTTACAGTAATATAAGTGTACAGTCCCGAAGCGTCCCGAAATGAAAATTTGTCACAGTCACATGCCTCATTGTCACAATGAGGGTTCTGCTTACAGCTTACTACTTCGTAGTTAGTACGGACGTTTGTGTGAATATCTGTCTTTCAACCACGTGAAAAACACTGGACCAACTGAGCTGAAATTTTGCAGGAATAAAGCCACTATATCAGAAAAGACATAGGCCTATTCACTTCCTTAAAATCCTGGGGCTACGTCCCGTTCTTAGCTTCAATGTTTACATTTTAAAAGGATGTAAAGATTCAAACACTGAATTGTAATCAGCTGTGAATTCTAAAATTTGGCAGTTCAAGGAGCAGAAGTAAGATCAGCGAAGCCACGGGCAACTGCTAGTTCGCTATAAACTGTAAAATAAACGTTTCAAATTTCTAGGACTCCCCTTACTCTCTTCCCCCGCCACGACGCGGTGTCCCTAGGTCCAGAGGCGACCCTCGGCAGTGACCTTGAACCTGGTCTTCGTCCTTCGACCGGCCGCGACTCCGCGTCACTTTCACAGCCGCCTCCGGAGCTGACTGGATTCCTCGATAAAATTTAAAATAATTATTTGAGATATCTGGAGACGTTGTAAATAAAATATATACTCTGCTTTCTTACTCCTATGAAGACCTTGACACCACCGATCAGTTAATGTTTTACCTCACCTTACTTGGTCGTCGGTGTAGGCCTACTCTGAGAAGTATTAGGAAGTTTTATATGACAAAGCCCATAATGGGACGTGAATGTTTTAATTTTATTCTTATGTATACATATTCACTAACATCCGAGTTGACGAAAACACGTGAATCTTGTTTTAAGGATGAACCAGAACATCAGAAACCATTCGGGTATTTTATGTCTGCTGAATCTGGCTGGGAACCTCTAAAAAACATAGGTAACTATGTATGCTTCGTTTTTAGCGTACACACAGTCGAGGGAGCAGCGTAATAATTGCAGCTACAGATATAAATAAAAATTAGTTAAGAAAAGTATGGGTGAATAATAAGTCAGTTATTTATGAATAATCGTGGACGGCATTATCGAAGGGCAGGCCCTACCTGTTACCATGAAAGGGGTTAGCTATCACGATATCCCTGTTAAAGGATTGCCGTGAAAGTTTAGATATCATCATATATTTAATTCCGTAAGGCGATTCTTTGCGTCAAAATTGTGGGCGTCTGGAAGGTCGTAGAAAGATGGGAGAGGGCTCAAATTAAAGGTCTCTACTCCGTGATGGCGGGAAAAATAATGAAATTGCTCGAAATTCACTAGAAAACTAGTAATAACGTAAAATATCTGCCATTTAATAAGCATTGGGATCTAAAAACGTCTGCTTTATTTACATAAAACATGTGATGCTGATACTTGATTTAAAACCATGTGGTAGGCTAGATATTTCCTATACTCTTATATGAGTAATGTTATCGTGCTTGCTTGTATGCTTGCACATTTATCTCAAAAACGGCTCCGAGGATTTCCTTCAAAGTCTGGAAATAAGTAATTTATGACTAAAAAACGTCTTTTATGCAGATTACTTGGCCAGAGAAAATCTAATCGCGTAATAAATCGAATTTTAAAGTTGTAAAATTTTAACATTGGCCTTATGGGTTGCCGTGATAGCAACGAAAATAAACAAGGAAAGTGTAAACAAATGAAGCAATCATAACAGCTGTTTGGAATTTACAGTCATCAAGGAAAAGACAGCAAATGGGATGAAGAGTCTATGGAGCAATAAAAAAGGTTTCTATTTATCAATTTTATGACATTGAAATATTTTATAGTAACTGGATGAACTGGTAAACATGAAATAACACCGAGCAAGGCTCGGTCCACCAGGTACTCAATATAAGGTAGATTCAGCTTGCTATGAATGTATTTTGTGCTATAAATAAGGATTGTTTGAAGTTTCCCTCATTAGGGGCTTTTAGCCCGTTTTCATGATCCCTTTCCTGACCGAACCCCTGTGATTGCCTTTGGTGTTAACTCGCAAACGTAAAAGAAATTGAGAGGGTAACGTTTGAAATTGATTAAAAAAATGAATAAACGTCAGTGAGTCGGTGATGTAAAAATATGCAAGAGTTACGATAAAAAAACACAAAAAACACGGCTCGACCGCAAGCGTCACGTTTCGGTTTGCCCCGTGTGTCGAGGAGAGGCAGCGGTTCGTCCCACAAAAACACAGGGAATTTCCGCGCGGCCGCGCCGATGGAAAAATACCGAGCCTCCAAATTGGTCCAGAACAATCATAGGTTTTTTCGATGATTACAAACTACTTGTTTCGTGAGTGATATTGAAGGTAACAGATGTAAGTGCGGGTTGTTGCATGACAAAGAGTCACGTACGTTGACGTAGGCTGAACGAAAATAATCTATTACTTTTTGTGAACTTAAGTTAAAAATTGAACCTAAAATCCTAACATTTGTCATATTTTTATACCTGAATTGATGAAAAAAGTTCAAATTGCTAGACAAAGTTTTGATGAAATTGGTTATTTTACATGGGGATAATGAATTGAAAGACACTTAAATCTATTGCTCCTAACTGGCACTTATGTGAAAAGGTAAGTTGTTTGAACTTTCTACCCAATACATGCGAGTTATTTGAAATGAATTGAAAGTGAAATGGAATGAAATATTCTTCATTATCGTAAGAATATAATACATCATTGACAACGTCATACGTACCAACATAAGAGCTAGGTCACACCATTATAAAATATTGCTAAACAAATAACTTTGGCTATATAACAATACATAGGTAAAAACGATGGCAAACCAAAATTAATAGCTGTATACAACAAGGTACCATATGACATCAGTTCTGGAATGGACAAAAAATAAAATAAAAACTGAAAATCTATATTTTTTCCATTAGAAAAATCATCCAAACTGTAAAAGGGATTGTCAATTTCTAAGGGATTAAAAAAAAGGTTAATTATTTTAGGGTTCTACTTGACCATCGTATGATAAATTAGGAACTGTACAATCTCTACTAAACCTAATCAGTAGCATACACCAACGTCCGCTTAATCCCTTCAGAGTGCCTGAAATCTCCCAGTGGTATGTCGGCCTGCATAAATAACACATTTTGAACTAAAAACTTTTTATGTACAATCCATGTGCAAAACGATACACGATATCTATCCGATCGTTTATTTACAGTCGATTCAGGAGCTAAACTATGCAAACGGTTAACGATAACAATCCTGATCGGTTACTTCCGGTTCGGCCCATCCGATTAAACAGATAAGAGGGTGCAATTAAACCGGCTTGGAGGCTAGAATTCATGAATCCAATTATTCGCAAGGTTAGTATAGCATCACTTTGGTCCTTAGAATGATCCTTTATTCAAGTGCTCAACAACTCAGATTCAATATTGACCGAATTTTAATTATTTTGGGACCATTTATATAATTAATTTTGAATGTGTTCACATGGAAAACCAATCGGCAATTTGAGTTAAGAATGGGTTTATGAAATAACTAGCTGATAACCCCGGCTTTGCCCGGGAGTTGATTTTTTTGTAATCTTGTTGTTTCTTTGTGCTTGTACTCCATAGCAGTTAGTTTAGTAACCATAGCAGCTATTTCTAATGGTAACCATAGCAACAAAGCACTCCCAAAATCCTTGACATAGGTCCCTTTAGGACGATCCTGGTCATAAGCCCTTAAAGATATCAAAAACAAACCACAATAGTGCACATCAGGAGATTTCAAGCTTTCATTTGCCACCAAGATAAAGTGTCCATGACATGTAGTTTTGGCTGTAGCCCGAAATATACCAAAACACAACTCTATATATATATATATATATATATATATATATATATATATTGATGAGAAAGATCAATCTACTACATTACAATCTTTATCGTTAAATGATGAAAGTTGTTGCTACGGAAACCTAAAAATTTCATAACCCACTAAACTATAAACTGGTTAGTTATTATATTTATTGCTATCCGGTAATTTATATAAAACTTATACAATTCTTACAAAATGTTTATTGCGCCACACCGTTGAAAGTTTGCTAGCGGGAGGAAATAGGCGATGCAGTAGCGCTTGATTTGGTACAAGCCTTGGATTCGTTCTCAAACACAACTGCTGGCAAACCTCAACGAAACTGACCAAGTAAATTACTTAATTCGCCTATCATTTGTTTATGAACAATCAGAATGCAAAGATACTCAAACGGGAGTGCATCAGTGGCTCCGGAGATAAAGATTTTATTCAATCATTTTTATCTTGATTATGTTGTTTTTTTCCTACAGTAGCGCATTAAATTAAATTTTTTCGACACAACATCCTGTAAGAAAGCGGTTAAATGCCTTTTTTAATTTCCTTGGAAAGTGATTAAATTTGTTGCCTATTATACAATATTATACCAATGCAACACTATAATATCTCAATCTTGAAAAGCCATAAGCAATAGGATTTTGTTTTAAATTATTTTATGACCCCGGGGTTCCAATGGATCAGCCGATCTTGTATTGTAACAACCTCAACTCCCCCTTAACTCGTAGTTAATTCGTAATTAACTTAAATACATGCTAGAAACACTCGAAATACAATCCGTACCATAATAACTCATCAAATCAAATGAATATTTGAATTGTAACCCCTCTTAAGCCTAAATAAAAATCAAAGGAGAGTTGGTTTATTGATTATCAAAGACTCTGAACAAACTATGCCTTTATCGAGACTCAATTATTTTACAAAGCAATATTTATTGCGACTTATGAAATCTAAATCTAAATAATTTATTTTATCTCAGTACAACAAAGCATAAAGAGACAATAACCGTCTAGCCGTCTAAAGCAGAAGTTAGCTTTAATCCAATTACACACTTGTCACTTGACTAATTGTCGGTTTTGCAATCTACAAGACCATGGGCCGCCAAAAAACGGGCACGCAAAAGTGCATTAGGTTGCCAATCTGTATAGTTCTTCATCTGTGCTCAAACTTATACCATATTACTTCCGCGTATGGTTTTGACAATTGCTACAGTAAATATTTATCCATTTTTCATGTTGGATATATGAAAAAAGCCTAAATTTAAAATGCTGTATCGGATGCAAATAATAATCAGGAAGTTATTTATGTTACTGTTAATTTTTAATACGGGAACGCCGATTTTATTTGTACGAGTTGTACGAGTTTTATTTGTACAGAAGTTTGGTTCTGTTCAGATTTCCCGTTTGTGTTTTTCGCTACCGCTTTTTTAAGAGGTTAAAGTATATTTTGTTAAGTGAGCCGATATTTTCCATAGGTTATTTACTAATTTATACATAAACGAACGCTGCATTACAATTAAATTGCCTCTGTAAAAGTTGAACGAGCGAAATTTTCTATATTAGTATCTACAACCCATCTTTACTTTGTAATTTTTTTGTTCGTCTCAGTAAATAAACCCAAAATTTATTATTTAATATCCCCGGTGTTGGAAATGGGTTTGGATAAAGTAAAAAAATATGTTTTTATTCAGATTCACAATAATAGTGTTGTAACAAAATATTTATTGTTTTATGGCATAACAAGTATTTTTCCCTTCATCTAAGTATTATATATTGGACTTTATATTCAAAGAATTTCGGGAAATTATCATAACTTTTTACTATTCTGTTGAATAGTCGTATTGTTGAATAAATCAATTTCTTAATTTATTATGATGAATACTGTAAAATTTTACCTACGGTCTGTTATCTTATGAAAATACTAAAAGATGCAGTACAATGAAGCAGTTAATGTCACGTGATATACTGTCAATGGATTTCCAAACTAATGTATGTACACAAAAATGTGTGGTTTATATTGATGGGAGAACATGTTCAAAGCAACATATTATATAAATAAACATACTTACATATTTTTTTTTACTTCAAAGTTGGTTTCGGTAATTATTGCAGTTGAAACTTTATTTCTTTATTTCTCAAGTACAAGCCTGTACATTAGTGTTAACTTAATATCTAAACAATTAATTAACTTAGTTCTAAAAACTTATTATACATACAGAATTATCCTTATTCTAAATATAGCAGTTATTTTTTCATTAATTTCAAGCCAAGAAAAAAATATTTTTAGTTTCAAGGAAAAACTCAGAAAAAGAATAGTGTGGATGGTCTATTAAGAACGATTTTAATTTAGTCTTAATTTTTTTATTAGTTTAATTTTTTATTTCATTAGGTAAGATTTTTAAAAATTTTGCACCCATGAATGAAGTTTTTTTTTTTTTTGGAAAAGAGATAGTTTGTGCTCTTGAATGTCAATATCATTTTTATTTCGTGTATTGTAAGAATGGATATTTGAATGCATTTTAGGTTTGTGTAAGTTATTTTTAAAATAAATAATACAATCAAATATATACTGGTTAAAAACTGTTAATATTTCTAAATTTTAAAAGAATCTCTAACATGATCATCTGGTTTAAGCTTTAGCATAATTCTGATTGCTCTTTTTTGCAGAAGTAAAATCTTATTTAAATTAGCATTACTTGTGCTTCCATATAAAATTAATCCAAATGCAATATGTGATGAATGTTGGCATGATATATTATTTTTAAAATCCGTAAGTTAGATGTTCCCCGCAACTGACTGTTAGTTCGGTCTCTTGTTGGTTTTTGAGATACATTCGCTCCAGAATAACATCGCAATGTAATACTGGCCACAAGCCTGTTTGAACCAAGGATGGACTGACTTGTTATTTTTTTATTTAAATTTCTTCGATTAGTAAAGTACTCTTACATGTATTGTAGGATATGCGATCAACCATATATTGCTTTTATCTTTGCGTATATTTACTGTTATGAACGTTTAAATGCTATATAACATAATTTCAATGATGATCTATTTTATATTTACCAATACAATAACTTGAACGTATAACTGTTCATAATGCTTCATAAAACAACATAAACTACAATTATTAACTCTTAACTCATACATTTTAAAAGCTTATAAGTAAAAAAAACATAGTTTAATTTTTATAAAAAAGCCATTACAGTATAGGTTTTTTTTACTTTAACTCTATGTGAATTATCAACCTTGCTACAAAGAATCCGTACAATATAAGGATATTGGAACAGCCACCAACCTATTTCACCTTAAATTAATTATATAGCTTACGTAACTCCTAATGCAACGTAGACTGCAGTATATGCCTAAATTTAAAATGCTGTATCGGATGCAAATAATAATCAGGAAGTTATTTATGTTACTGTTAATTTTTAATACGGGAACGCCGATTTTATTTGTACGAGTTGTACGAGTTTTATTTGTACAGAAGTTTGGTTCTGTTCAAATTTCCCGTTTGTGTTTTTCGCTACCGTTTTTTTAAGAGGTTAAAGTATGTTTTGCTAAGTGAGCCGATATGTTCCATAATTTATTTACTAATTTATACATATACGAACGCTGCATTACAATTAAACTGCCTCTGTGGAAGTTTTTAAATATTTAATCCTCCGGTATTAGCCCCAACAAAAAAGGAAATATAAAACGATGTTACATGGTATAACAAATAACAACTCCATAGGTTTAGCGTTTTCAATCACGATATCACAGTTATAAATTAAATCCTGCAATACAAGACAATAACTATGGAACATGAATTTGTCACGAACTAAAGAAAACATAAGAATTAATTTCTAAAAGAATAAAAGTTTGCAATTAAAAAAAGCTTATCTTACCATTCAATTTTTGTGTTCTGAACCACATATGAAGTACGTCATGTTGTTTATTTTGGTGTTGGGATTTTAGAACTCGCGCCGAAGGACGACGTAAACAGAACCGGTCCTCGGGCTTTTGTGTGACTCATTTGGTATTTACGAATTTTTTGCAGAGAATGTTGAATGTGGGACATTACAAATTGACAACACATTCCGATTAAAAAAGTACTGGCATAAAATAAAATTATTATAAAATTATAAGGCACTTTGCACATATTAGCATATATTACAGTATCAATAAAATATTGTCCCATAATGTCCTCGGAGTTGTTATAAATGATACTGCGCTCTTAATTCCTATTTTGTGTTTTTACACAGAATTGTTTGCTAAGGTTCTAGCAAATTAAAGAAGAAAATCTACGAATTGTCGAAATAACAATGTACAATACCTGTATACCCATAATGTAAATCCTCTGATGCGTTTTTCATCGATTTCGATTCCATCACAAAATTATTTGCCTGAAGGAATCCCCATCGATGTGTAAGACCGGGGAAGCCATCCGTTCACTCGCGTTTCGATTTGGCTTGTTGCCCGACATCAGACCTTGTCCAGTTCTTAGTTTTGAGTAGATCTTTTATGTGAATAATTGTTTACCTCTTAAATCGTCAACAGTTTAGATAAATATGTAATTTAATACCTATCAAAGTTATAAAATTTGAATTCTTTTTAATGCATCGTGAAGCCTTCCGAAAATCTGCCTTCTCGGGCCTCTACGATTTGAATTTTCTCCCAGAATCTCAGAATCTTTCTTTCCATAATTTTACAACAATGAGTCCCAAAAAATCTTATGATTCAAATGTTGTTACTTTAATTCGAAACGTTACCTCTTAAATTTGGTGTCAACCTCCATAGTTCAAACCATCGACCACCGAAATTAAACCTCTTAAATTCGAGTAAAGGGAAAAAAAACCCAGTGAAACACGAACTCATCATGTTCTTCGAATCCATTAGCGTTAGTTTTCTTTGCAATGTTGAACTGGATTGTAAACAGTCAGACCTCCATTTTCCGAATTTCATTCAAAATAACCACTATATAAACTTCATTTGGTTCGAACTAAATTATTTGTCCCCTTAAGTTTGAATAAGCTAAGTTCTACTGTACTTTCTAAATAAGAATTTATTCTATCAAAGAGATGCTTAATAATTGTTACACCGAAATTCATGGGCCGTAATTTATTTTTCAGAAGCTTGAAATCTATTTCAAGGATTCTTTACAATCAGTGTAATAAAATCTGCTTTTCAAGGGTATAGCTAGGAATTGAATTAATAGTCTAAAATGTTAAATAAGGTTCATGAGTAAGTTTCGGTTGTATGATTCATGAGTCATGATGAAATATGATTCATGAGTACTCATTGATTCGGTATGTAGGGAAGGAACTCAACAGGATGTCAATGTAATTACTTACCATCTTCATGACCTTTTTTCAGGAAAAGGCTTCTTGAGGTTCCAAGAAATAAAAGCCAATTTGAAAAACTCACAAAATTTTTGAAACTCTACTCCATTTGTCACTGTACAAATGAATAATTCATTCTGAGAAACATTTGTGACAGGCCGTTGGCTAAATAGTATTTGCAATCAAAGATCATAAATAACTCAAACTAGATGTCTACCAAGCGAAATGTTAAAAACATGGCCTGTAACAGTACTACTATAGCGACGTTTAAACTTCATAGGCGATTGCAAGCGAACTATTCGCTTACGTTTCAGTTGCAAGTCCCTCACACGTTTCTCAACTTCCTTACAGAGAAGGTTGTCTAGCGTTCCTAGAAAGCATCTGCTAGGGGTACAAGACGCTGGGTAGCGAGTCTGGTAGGATGTGCTTGTTCAGCAAATCACTTGATACCGATGAAACCGATGGTTTGTCGGTTGAAGCCAAATTATTATTGACTTTCACTTCCTGTTAATGAGAAACTAACACGTTATTAGTTGTTTGTTTAGTGAATTCATTTTTGGGTACAAAGAATATAAATTCTGAACCAAGTGGTCTCGGGGGAGATGATAAACCTTGATGGAAGTAATAAGAATGGTGTGAGTTTGACTACCCATACTCGATTGCAAACACAACTAAACACATTCAAACTCACACAAACACACAAACTCAAACACATTCAAACACACAATAAAACACATTCAGCACACACTCAAACTCACACACACAAACAAAACACAAACACAAAACACACATTCAAACTCACACACATTCATTTCACATTCACTTCACTTTCATTTTTTCACTTCATTTCATTTCACTTTCATTTCAGTTCATTTCACATTCAAACTCTTTTAACGGTTTAGTTTTGCCTGATTCTTGATTTTTACAAGGTATTTCATAAATACTTTAAAAGCGTAAAAATATGTCTGTATCGACTTGTCAACACTTTTGACTGAAAATAAGCTTTGACGTGGCTTAGGTTTTATCACAGTCCAGACGGTTTCAAATAATTGTTTTTTCTTGTGGCAGCTTCATCTATGAAAATCACTAAACAATAACCTAAAGTCAAAGGAAATTGAGTCTAGTTCCAAACATTTTTATCTGATTTTGGTAATCATTGGTTTATAAAGTTTTAAATCACAGCGTTTATTGAAACAATGGATCAGCACGATCAGCACGACCAGCTGACGCGGCCTGGTCACCGGTCCAGCTGGAAGTTTCCGCTGGATGTTCCAGCCTCGACCTTGAGTTACACCCACCGAACTGGTTTTGGGTTTTGTTGACCAAACCAATTGCGTTGGCATCGTACGGTTTTTATTCGTGTTTGAAGTCTAAGTAGCGATTAAAAGCTTTGGTAAGATAAGTATGGTAATGGATAAAATAGCCGCTTAACTCTATTTTTTTCTCATTTTGTCAATAGTGGTTAGACGATTTATCTCAATCTCAGCACTCTGATAAAATTTAAATACCGTAAATCATGCTCTCTTTAGTGAAAAGTCTCATACATAATGTCATCAACCAGTTTTAGCGAATTTCCCCTATAGGGAAGAAGCTATTACCGTAGGTCTCATGGTAAGACCTAAGCCCCAGACCATGATAACTTTTCGTTTTGCAACCCTCAGAAGCAAAAAACACCATTCGTTCGAATTTATATATATATATATATATATATATATATATATATATATCTATATATATATATATATATATATCTATATATATATATATATATATATATGTGTCTGTTAGCACGATAGCGGCCGTCAAAATGGTCCGATCTTGATGAAATTTGGTACAGACATGTAAAGTGGTAATCGATTGGACGAGTTCGTGAACCAGCCCGATCGGACCACCGGAAGGGGGGGTAAAGGGGGATAAACCCCCTCAAAAATAGGGTTTTTGAGCTTTTTACATAGAAAAATAAAATTTATCAAATTTTTGTGTGCACCATTGAATTCAGCTCAAAAAAACAAACAATTTAGTAATTTGAATCACTGCTCTATGTCCATTGGTTACTGACATATTGAAAGTGGTAAACACAGTACGTTGTCCCAATGTTAACCTTATGGGAAATAAGTAAAATTCCATATCTTGTTTATTTCTCAACATATCTTGATAAAACTTGGTGAATGGCTTCTTCTAGTTCAGATCTACTAAATATTGAATTAAAACCAGCCAGTTTAAACATACCTGTAGCAGCAACCTGCATACTCATTCCCCATGTTAATCTTATGGAGCCTACAAAAACATGTCAAATCTCGCTATATTGGATTAAAATATATTGTTTTGTATTTGAAATTCGCTGAGTATGCAGGTCTGCTGCAACGGGGGTATTATGACATCGGCACAATCCCTTGATACATAAAAAAGCTTATACTGTATAAATCGGTTGATATTGAGAATGCATAGCATGAATGTAGGAAAATACAACCTAACTTAGCCTTCTAAGCTCCTACTGAAAGAGACCAGATGATTCATTCTTTCGTCAGGATGAGCTGGCATTCTTAAGATTACGAAGCGAGCTTGTTGTGTACCATTCTAATAGTATGTCATTGTTGAAATACTCTCCATCCACTTTTCATTGTACTGTACTCACATTCATATAAACATTCATATAAATTAAAAAGGAATCACATTTTAATTCGGATAGCAGTAAAAAGGGATGTATGGTATTTAATTGCAAACCAAACTAATATTTCAAAACCGTGTAGTTTTTCACATTAAAAGTGTAAATTCAGAATTATCGTTTTATAAATTTTTGGTTTGGGCTGGATAATTTTATACTATTCCTTACATGACAGACTCGTAACTTATGTCTGAGAATAAGTTGGTGCAAAATTTTCAAAAATGCAGAACAGCGCTAACGTGAGACTTTCCATGAGTGTGACGAGTAACTTAAATATGCGTTATTTATCTGATAAATTTAGATTCAATAATGACGTAACGAGGCTAAAACCATGATATAGTCAATGATCAATTTAAGTTTGTCAAACTACTAAGAATCGATTAAACGATGAGAGTAAATGATAAAAATTTATACTTATTATATATGATCGATTACAGTTAATTTTATCTAAAATAAAAAAGGTAACTTTAGATTGGGAGGAATGCTCTGTTTACTAAATAACCACAAATAATTAAATAAATCACATTTCTTTGCTTGAATTAAATCAAAAGTTATTTATAACCATTGACGAGCTCAAAACACTTAAGCTTAACGCAAATATTCCCCGGTTCCGGACACTGACACTATAACAAGCTCCAGCTGCGCGGCGTGTGTGTCGACCACATCGCAAGGCCGCCACCTCGGAAGTGCCGCCACTTCCTGAAACAATCGCTAAATGTTTAGCCTCTCTGATCGTCTTATTTTCCGATCTGCATTAGTGTTGACAGGGACACTGCCTGCAGGTTTATTCTTTCTGAGACACAAACGCAGCTCTCTGATCGCCTCGGGCGATTAGGGAATCCAATCCCGGGATTACGGGGTTGAGAACAATAATCCCGGGATCCCGGGACCAATCCCGGGATTGAACCTACACAGTATTTATCGATATTGAACAAAGAACTATTATCATTTTGCATATATACCTTGGTATCGAAGTTATAGGGCAACACAGTACATGAATCAGTTTTACTTTTGTTTAAAGTTGTAAACGTTCATAATTTTCGAAATAACAAAAATGACAAAGTGTAAGAAAATAAAATATGGTCGACTTCATCATTGAACACCGAATAATTAAGACGTCAGGTCAAAACGGAACACATTATCAGATATATAACAACAAAATATGCTAATAATTATAGATTTATTGGTTTAAATATAAAAAGGTCGTATGCTTAAAATGAATAGATTTATTTAATTAGTCAAATAATATTAGAACTAAAAGAAAACTTCGCTTGGAAAGATGTAAAGTAAAATAAAACAAAAGAAACTACGACAACATTTTTTAAATAATTATAAGAGCATCATAATGAAACTTAGTAAAAATTTCAATATACTGTATCAGAAAGTAATCAAAATATTTTTTTACAATTTTCAAATCCTGAAAATATCAACTGAAAACCATCACTTACATAGATTATGTAGACTGCAATAACCAAACCGTTGTTTACGTAAAACGTCATTTGACAAGGTTCTCTTGATCTCTTAGTTATAAACGTAGTTTTTTTTATCCACGCTGGAAGGGAGGTTAAAAATAGCCCTTACCCGCACCGAAATGCGGGCCCTCTACGCCGCTCGCCCAAGAGAGCAAAGCGACGAGCAGGGGTCTCCAACCTCTGACAGACAGCATCAGTGTCAGAGGCCCCGCCTCGAGGTTCGAGGCGGCTAGGAGTGTACAGTTGCCTGTACGTCTCCTTGGGCATACCTGCTAAAAAAAACCCTCGCGTGCTGTCACCACATCATTGCGATCGACCCGAGCGTCTGCTCATTGCAACATCGCAATGCGTGGCCTCTGGTCCCTTTCAGGACTCCGCGCTGCTGTCCCTTTCGGGACTCAGTTGGTGTTCAACCGATCTTCTGCTGTCCTCGGTTCTGGGGTCACTGTCTCTTTGCAAACAACTGCTTAGGCATGTAACTGTTATTAGTTTCTTATAATCTTGTAGAGAGTTAAAAAAGCATTAAAACTATCATGGCTTCTTAATCATGAGCAGTGTAAAGGGGAAAGCCATGGGGTTTAAACTATCATGGCTTCTTAATCATGGGCAGTGTAAAGGGGAAGGTGTGGGGGGCGATGCCCCTCCAATTCCTCTTGTAAACACCACTTTGTTGGGAGGGCGTGGGGGCGAAGCTATGTTTATTTAATACTATTAGAAAAAAGCATTTAAACCTTCATGGCTTTATAATTATGGGCAGTGTAAGGAGGGGGATGTGGGGGGCCATGTCCTTTTGCAAAAAACCGCAAAATAAAGCCCCCCATTTTCTTTTTTCAAACAACTTTTTTGGCGTGTAATTAGTCGCGGATAGGTTTGTAGAGCTAGGTTTATTTAAATACTATTATAAAAAAGCATGTAAACCATCATGGCTTTATAATAATTGGCAGTCTAAAGAGGGAGGTGTGGGGGGGCGAAGCCCCCCCAAGTTTTTTTGCAAACACCGCTTTGCGGGAAGGCGCGGGGGGCGAAGCTATGTTTATATACATACATAAAGATAATTTATTAAGTAAATAATAAATTAACACCTTCTTATAATTTACAAGTTGCTGAATAACAAAGGTTGATGAATTTTGAAATATTATAAAAAATGGTTGGATAATTAATCATTGGTATTTACAATATAAATGGTTCTTTAAAATGTTAATTGAATATCTGATGGCTGTTGTCGAGATAATTTTTAAAGATTCTTTTGGGAGGTGGAACTGATTCCAGATTTTTTGAAAAAATCTGGAACAGTTCCTCTTGCTCCAACCATCAATCCAATGACTTCTACAATAGAAAGTCTGTATTTTTGTTTAATGTCATCTCTTGTTCCACTATATATATCTTTCTTTTCGTTATGTACTAGAAGTGGTTGATTATGTGCTTTTTCAAATCGGTCAGTTGGATCAATATTATATCCATGTTTTTTCTTCTTGTCAATGGCAATGATATCACACCTTCTGATGGATCCATTGTTTTCCACACATGTCACTTCTTCGAAGACTTCAAAGTTCTGCTTTTTCTTCAATTCATTTGCTATGATTGATCTTATTGTGTGGTGGCGTTTATTTCGTAATAGTTCCCCATGGGGGCAAGATCCAAGGACGTGTTCAATAGATTCAAATTGATAAGTCTCGGCGTCAGGACAATGCCTGCACCGGGTTCCATCCTTGGATCTGCCGGGGACTGATCTCAGAGGTGCCACATCACCAATGATTTTCAATGCGTCTTTGTATTCAGAGTTTGACAGTCCACATTTTCTGTGAAAATGGATATTTTCCGATTCGCTCTCTTGGAATAAAATGACGCCTCTACCCTTACGGGAAAGAGAGCACCATTTTTCATACTCTTCTTGCTGTAAGATATTTCTTAATTTTTTTGAAGAGAAACGTTTTGAATCATATACTTCTCTACTTAATCCTAATTTATCTATGCAAGCTTCATTTTCTTTTTCTTCATTAAAATTTTTGTACTATTAGAAAAATAGCTTTTAAACCATCATGGCTTTATAATTATGGGCAGTGTAAAGAGGGGGATTTGGGGGCTTGCAAACAACCGCTTTGGGGAGAGGACGTAAGGAGCGAAGCCCCCCACTTTCTTTTTACAAACAACTGCTTTGGCGTGTAATAAGTCGCTGATAGGTTTGTAGAGCTAGGTTTATTTAAATACTATTATTAAAGAAGCATGTAAACCATCATGGCTTTATAATCATGGGCAGTCTAAAGGAGGGGGTGTGGGGGGGCGAAGCCCCCCCATGTCCTTTTTAAAAAAACTGCTTTGGCGTGTTATTAGTTGCTGACAGTTTTGTAGAGCTAGGTTCATTTAATACTAATAGAAAAAAACATTTAAACCATCATGGCTTTATAATCATGGGCAGTGCAAAGGGGGGGCGTGGGGGGCGAAACCACCCCCCAAGTCCTTTTGCAAACACCTGCTTTGGTAGGAGGGCGTGGGGGGTGGAATTTGTGGGGCGAAGCCTCCCCTGTCCTTTTACAAACAACAGCTTTGGCTAGAGGGCGAGGGGGGCGAAGCCCCTTCATGTTCTTTATACAAACAACTGCTTTGGCGTGTAATTAGTCGCTGATAGTTTTGTAGAGCTAGGTTTATTTAATACTATTAGTAGAAAAGCATGTTAATCATCTTGGCTTAATAATCATGGTCAGTTGAAAGGGGGAGGTGTGGGGGGGGGGCGAAGCCCCCCATGTCCTTTTTAAAACAACTGCTTTGGCGTGTATTTAATTGCTGATAGTTTTGTAGAGCTAGGTTCATTATTTAATACTAATAGAAAAAGAAACATTTAAACCATCATGGCTTTATAAACATGGGCAGTGTAAAGGAGAGTTGTGGGGGGACGAAGCCCCCCATGTCCCTTTGTAAACAACTGCTTTGGCGTGTAACTCTTATTAGTCGCTCATAATCTTGTAGACCTAGATTTACACAGTAAAAAAAAGCACTCAAACTATCATGGATTCTTAATGTTGGGCAGTGTAAATGCGAAGTTGTTGGGGGGCGAAGCCTCCCTATGTCCTTTTGCAAACATCTGCTTTGCGGGAGGGCGTGGGGGACGAAGCCCCTCATGTCCTTTTACATCCAACTGCTTTGCGGGAGGACGTGGGGAGCGAAGCCCTCCCATGTCCTTTTACCAACAACTGCTCTGCCGTGTAAATAGTCGCTTGTAGAGCCATCGATAGTTTTGTAGAGCTAAGTCTATTTAATACTATTAGAAAAAAAGCATTTAAGCCATCATGGCTTTATAATAATGGCCAGTGTAAAGAGCTGGATGTGGGGGGGGGGGGGCGACGCCCACCCATGTCCTTTTGCAAACAACTGCTTTGGCGGGAGGTTGTGGGGGGCGAAGCCCCCCATGTTCTTTTTGCAAACAACTGCTTTGGCTTGTAATTAGTCGCTGATAGATTAGCGTTGCTAGGTTTATTTAATACTATAAGAGAAAAAGCATGTAAACTATCATGGCAGCTCAAAGGGGGTGTGTGGGGTGGCGAAGCCCCCCCATAGCCTTTTTGAAACAACTGCTTTAGCGTGTAACTGTTTTTAGTCTCTCATAGTTATTTAGAGCTAGGTTTACTCAATACTAATAAAAAAAGCATTCATACCATCTTGGCATGTTAATAAAGGGGCAGAGTATATCTGGAGGGTTGCATACAAATGCTTTGGCGTGTAACTGTTTTTAGACGCTCATAGCCTTGTAGAGCAAGGTTCACTCAATACTAATAAAAAAAGAAAAACTCATATCATTATGGCACGTTAATCATGGGTGTCGTAAATGGGGGGTGCGGGGGGCCAGGCCCCCCATTTTCTTCGGCAAACATAATTTATTAGTGGCTCATAATTTTGTAGAGCTAGGTTTACACAGTAAAAAAAGCATTCAAACCGTCATAGCTTTTTAATCCAGGGCGGAGTAAAAGGGGTGGTGTCTGGCCGGGGGGGGGGGGGGGCGAAGCCCTCTCATGTCCTTTGGCAAACATAATTTATTCGTCACTTATAGTTTTGTAGAGTTTGCTCAATTCTAATAGGAAAAAACATTTAAACCATTATGGCTTGATGAACATTTCGTCAGCTGTTCAACAACAAAACACAAAAAAAAACATTTTGTCGCCACAGTGTGTGGCCAGCCTAATTGTCAATTATTTTAGAACTTTTGAAACAATACAAACACGTTGCTCGTAAATTAACAAAATAATGCTTTGGTAATATCTGAGTTCACTCATCCCATTACGCGCAGTTAAATATATTTATATATATATTTAAGCAATAAATATATATATAAGCAGTTAAATGCTTTTGTTAAATATATTTTGATATTATGTATTCAGTTTTATTAAAATATTATTGATGACAGGACAACGTCTATCGGGTTGTCTAGTAAACGTCAAAAAATCTATGAGTCCCAGTTTTTCCCTGGTTCTGTAATTTATCTTTATTTTTCAGATATAAAATTCATGAATGAAATATTTTTAAAATTTTCACTACACTATATAAATACCCCAGTCAAGGCAAACCTGGGTACCAGGAAAATTTCCAAGGATACATTTATTATAAGTTAGCATATTTAACATGTGAAAGAAAAATGTTGTTAGAAATATATTTAGTGCAAATAGTATACTTCTAAATATCCATAAACATTAACTAACATAAAAATTTCTTATGTTTATATTTTTAAATGTTTATTGCAAAAGCAATAAATAAATAAATATAACTCCTAATGCAACGTAGACTGCAGTATATGCCTAAATTTAAAATGCTGTATCAGATGCAAATAATAATCGTTACTGTTAATTTTTAATACGGGAACGCCGATTTTATTTGTACGAGTTGTACGAGTTTTATTTGTACAGAAGTTTGATTCTGTTCAAATTTCCCGTTTGTGTTTTTCGCTACCGTTTTTTTAAGAGGTTAAAGTATGTTTTGCTAAGTGAGCCGATATTTTCCATAATTTATTTACTAATTTATACATATACGAACGCTGCATTACAATTAAATTGCCTCTGTGGAAGTTTTTAAATATTTAATAATCCGGTATTAGCCCCAATATAAAAGGAAATATAAAACGATGTTACATGGTATAACAAATAACAACTCCATAAGTTTTGCGTTTTCAATCACGATATCACAGTTATAAATTAAATCCTGCAATACAAGACAATAACCATGGAACATGAATTTGTCACGAACTAAAGAAAACATAAGAATTAATTTCTACTAGAATAAAAGTTTGCAATTTAAAAAAAGCTTATCTCACCATAGATTTTTTTGTCCTGAACCACATATGAAGTACGTCATGTTGTTTATTTTGGTGTTGGGATTTTAGAACTCGCGCCGAAGGACGTCGTAAACAGAACCAGTCCTCGGGCTTTTGTGTGACTCATTTGGTATTTACGAATTTTTTGCAGAGAATGTTGAATGTGGGACATTACAAATTGACAACACATTCCGATTAAAAAAGTACTGGCATAAAATAAAATTATTATAAAATTACAAGGCACTTTGCACATATTAGCATATATTACAGTATCAATAAAATATTGTCCCATAATGTCCTCGGAGTTGTTATAAATGATACTGCGCTCTTAATTCCTATTTTGTGTTTTTACACAGAAATTGTTTGCTAAGATTCTATCAAATTAAAAAGAAAATCTACAAATTGTCGAAATAACAATGTTCAATACCTGTATACACATAATATGAATCCTCTGATGCGTATTTCATCGATTTCGATTCCGTCACAAAATTATTTGCCTGAAGGAATCCCCATCGATGTGTAAGGCGGGGAAGCCATCCGTTCACTCGCCTTTCAATTTGGCTTGTTGCCCAACAGCAAATCTTGTCCAGTTCTTTGTTTTGAGGAGATTTTTTATGTGAATAATTGTTTGCCTCTTAAAACGTCAACAGTTTAAATAAATGTGTCATTTAATATCTATCAAAGTCATAAAATTTGAATTCTTTTTAATGCATCATGTAGCCTCAGCGAAATCCGAAAATCTGCCTTCTCGGGCCTCTAAAATTTGAATTTTCTCTCAGAATCTTTATTTCCATAATTTTTACAACAATGAGTCCCAACAAATCTTATGATTAAAATTTTATTTCTGTAATTCGAAACTTTACCTCTTAAATTTGATGTCAACCTCAACACTTCCAACCACCGACCACCGAAATCAAACCTCTTAAATTCGAGTAAAGGGAAAAAACAATCCCGGTAAAACACGAACTCATCATGTTCTTCGAATCCATTAGCGTTAGTTTTCTTTGCAATGTTGAACTGGATTATAAACAGTCAGACCTCCATTATCCGAATTTCATTCAAAATAACCACTATATAAACTTCATTTGGTTCGAACTAAATTATTTGTCCCCTTAAGTTCTACTGTACTTTCTAAATAAGAATTTATTCTATCAAAGAGATGCTTAATAATTGTTACACCGAAATTCATGGGCCGTAATTTATTTTTCAGAAGCTTGAAATCTATTTCAAGGATTCTTCACAATCAGTGTAATTAAACCTGCTTTTCAATAGTGTCTAAAATGTTAAATAAGGTTCATGAGTAAGTTTCGGTTGTAGGATTCATGAGTCATGATGAAATATGATTCATGAGTACTCATTGATTCGGTATGTAGGGGAAGGAACTCAATAGGATGTCAATGTAATTACTTACCATCTTCATGACCTTTTTTCAGGAAAAGGCTTCTTGAGGTTCCAAGAAATAAAAGCCAACTCACAAAATTTTTAAACCTCTACTCCATTTGTCACTGTACAAATGAATAATTCATTCTGAGAAACATTTGTGACAGGCCGTTGGCTAAATAGTATTTGCAATCAAAGATCATAAATAACTCAAACTAGATGTCTACCAAGCGAAATGTTAAAAACATGGCCTGTAACAGTACTACTATAGGGACGTTGAAACTTCATAGGCGATTGCAAGCGAACTATTCGCTTACGTTTCAGTTGCAAGTCCCTCACACGTTTCTCAACTTCCTTACAGAGAAGGTTGTTGTAGCGTTCCTAGAAAGCATCTGCAGTTGGCCATAACACGCTGGGTAGCGAGTCTGGTGGGGTCTGCTTGTTCAGCAAATCACTTGATACCGATGAAACCGATGGTTTGTCGGTTGGAGCCAAATTATTATTGACTTCCACTTCCTGTTAATGAGAAACTAACACGTTATTAGTTGTTTGTTTAGTGAATTCGTTTTTGGGTACAGAGAATATAAATTCTGAACCAAATGGTCTCGGGGGAGATGATAAACCTTGATGGAAGTAATAAGAATGGTGTGAGTTTGACTACCCATACTCGATTGCAAACACAACTAAATGACTTTCACATTCAAACTCTTTAAACGGTTTAGTTTTGCCTGATTCTTGATTTTACAATGCTTTTAACTAGGTATTTCATCAATACTTTAAAAGCGTAAAAATATGTCTGTATCGACTTGTCAACACTTTTGACTGAAAATAAGCTTTGACGTGGCTTAGGTTTTATCACAGTCCAGACGGTTTCAAATAATTGTTTTTTCTTGTGACAGCTTCATCCCTATGAAAATCATAAACAATAACCTAAAGTCAAAGGAAATTGAGTCTAGTTCCAAACATTTTTATCTGATTTTGGTATCATCTACTATATATTTGTCAAATACGACTCACCTATCATCGCACAGCCCAAACTATACGACCTAGGACCTTGAAATTTTGCAAGGACGTCCTCTTAGGGCGTAGGCATCCGCTAAGAAAGGATTTTACATGATTCGTAGTATAAAGGGGTTTTTGGCGAGGTCGAAGTTTTCAAATTTTCCCATATAAAAGTGTTGTGGACGATCTTTTGTTTACATTTTCAATGTTCATTCAATCAATCAGCTGGGAGTTAGCTTCACAAATGTACAAAATACGCTGTTACAGCTGGTTATAATTTGCTTTCTTTCAACACGGTTTTATGATTTTTTAGTTGATTTATTTTATGGGACATAATTATATACTATATAAAAGTTACATTTAGTTTAATTTTAAAACCCAAACATATATTCAGTATATGGCACCATCTTTATTTCGGCAGCGGGGGTTGTAATTATGCCTGATGCGATAATTTGGCGTTTATACTAATTCGATCTCTATTGTTTAAAGCCTGAAGGGCGTTCTGCCTTTTGTGGTTGAGTTTTATATTGCTGTAATCTTTGACCATGTTTTATCTGTTTTTTTTTTCTTATTTTACAAACATTCTCACTTCTTTTAAACTTGGACAATGAGTGGAAGCGCGGACGATGGAGCTAGCTTGAACTATTCCATTCGTCAGCGCTAATTTATCCTCTGCTTTAAGGCGGTGGAACTGAAAAAAAACATTGAATATCCCTACTTAGAGGGTTATGTACACATTGATATACGTTAAGTGAATCAGTTTGAAACACTGTCGACGGACAGCGCCACTGTTCCGAACATTCAGCTCTTTATTATACTTTATTGATATCCTATTTAACAATTTTAAGCTATATTGACAAATAAGCATCTACCTTAAAATTGACACATTTAAGGTTAAAATCGGTCTTGCCGTTATAGAGTTATGACTGTAAAAAAAACCTACACCATCGACTGTAATATGAGTTTTTTTTAACCTATACAACGCCACAACACGTAAACAGACCACTACATTACAAATTCCTTGATATAACTTTTTTCATTTAGTCCCTTCAGATTCGTCAAATCAAGGATAGACTTTAGTGTTTGTCGTGAGCGAAGCCACGGGAACTGCTAGTTGGTTTATAAAGTTTTAAATCACAGCGTTTATTGAAGCAATGGATCAGCACGACCAGCTGACGCGGCCTGGTCACCGGTCCAGCTGGAAGTTTCCGCTGGATGTTCCAGCCTCGACCTTGAGTTACACCCACCGAACTGGTTTTGGGTTTTGTTGACCAAACCAATTGCGCTGGCATCATACGTTTTTTATTCGTGTTTGAATTCTAAGTAGCGATTAAAAGCTTTGGTAAATTAAGTATGGTAATGGATAAAATAGCCGCTCAACTCTATTTTTTTCTCATTTTGTCAATAGTGGTTAGGCGATTTATGTCAATCTCAGCACTCTGATAAAATTTAAATGCCGTAAATCATGCTCTCTTTAGTGCAAAGTCTCATACATAATGTCATCAACCGGTTTTATGACATTGTTGAGATTGAGATTGTTGAGATGATTATAATTGTTGTGGCACAATCTTTCATACATATTTAAAAACCTGATGTAAACCGGTAGAGATTGAGAATGCAACATGAATGTAGAGATAACTTTAGCCTCCTAAGCTCCTACTGAAAGAGACCAGATGATTCATTCTTTCGTCAGGATGAGCTGGCATTCTTAAGATTACGAAGCGAGCTCGATGTGTACCATTCTACTAGTATGTCATTGTTGCAATACTCTCCATCCACTTTTCATTGTACTCACATTCATAAAAGGAGCATTTTGTTAAAGACTGCCAAGTTTAAGGTAAAAATTCCAAACTACATGAAATTAAAAGTAAAACACTCTTTAATTCGGAGTGCAGTAAAAAGGGATGGATGATACTTAATTAGAAACCAAACTAATATATCAAAACCGTATGGTTTGACGAACTTAATACCACGTCTGACACATGCAAGTTTTACATTTAAGTTGTGAATACAGAATTATTATAGTATAAATAATGGTGTTGGTTTGATAATTTATGAGTCATTTTATGTGTCGACCTTAGCCGTCAGACTCATATAATTTATGTCTGAGAAAGAGTTGGTTTAAATAAAAAAAAATGCAGAACACTTCTGATGCGGAACTCTCCATAAGTGTGAAGAATAATTAAAAATAAAATATATGTTAAGTTTCAAAAATATATATTTTTCTGATTAATATTGATTTAATAATGGCCAAAGGAGGCTAAAACTATAATATAGTTAATAATCAGTTTATGATCGCCGAACTACTATGAATCAACTCTATAATTAGGTTAGATGATACAGGAGTTTACTTATCATGTATTATGATTGATTACACAAATCGATTTAAATTGATCTATGATATAAAGTAGATAAATTTAAGGAGGGATACATAGGCCCGCATTACACTATCAAATATTTTATAAAATATATTTAATAAAAGATTTATTTGTCTCCTCAAAATTCAAATCAGCTGATTTTTCATAAGAAAAACTTAAATTTTGATTGGTCAAATAAATCTTTTATAAAAAGTTTTTATAAAATATTTCGTAGTGTAATGTAGGCCATAGTCTATAGTGTTTTGTGAAAACTTTGTTTAATAAATAACTAAAAATGAATAAATAATCTTTCTTTTCTTGAATTAAATCAAAAGTTACTTATAACCTTTGATGAGCTCAAAACACTGAAGCTTAACGCAAATATTCCCCGGTTCCGGACACTGACACTATAACAAGCTCCAGCGGCGCGCCGGCGTGTGTGTCGACCACATCGCAAGGCCGCCACCTCGGAAGTGCCGCCACTTCCTGAAACAATCGCTAAATGTTTAGCCTTTCTGATCGTCTTGTTTTCCAATCTCCATTAGTGTTGACAGGAACTGCCTGCAGGTTTATTCTCAGAGTCCGAACACAATCGCAGCTCTCTGATCGCCTCGGGCGATTAGGGAATCCAATCCCGGGATTACGGGTTTGAGAACAATAATCCCGGGATCCCGGGACCAATCCCGGGATTGAACCTACACAGTATTTATCGATATTGAACAAAGAACTATTATAATTTTGCATATATACCTTGGTATCGAAGTTATAGGGCAATACATGAATCAGTTTTACTTTTAGTTTAAAGTTGTAAACGTTCATAATTTTCGAAATAACAAAAATTACAAAGTGTAAGAAAATAAAATATGGTCGACTTCTTCATGGAACATTGAATAATAAAGACGTCAGGTCAAAACGGAACACATTATCAGATGTATAACAATAAAATATGCAAAATAATTATAGATTTATTGACTTAAATATAAGAAGGACGTATGCTTAAAATGAATAGATTTATTTAATTAGTCAAATAATATTAGAACTAAAAGAAAACTTCGCTTGGAAAGATGTAAAGTAAAATAAAACAAAAGAAACTACGACAAAAATTGTTTGAATAATTATAAGAGCATCATAATGAAACTTAATAAAATTTTAATATACTGTACCAGAAAGTAATTACAGTAAAATAATTTTGTAAAAAGTTTTCAAAGCCTGAAAATACCAACTGGAAACCATCACTTAGATAGATTATGTGGACTGCAGTAACCAAACCATTGTTTACTTAAAACGTCATTTGACAAGGTTCTCTTAATCTCTTAGTTATAAACGTAGTTAAAAATGATGGGAACCTAATTAATATTGATTTCAAACATAAATTTGATAATCCCAAAAATTCCGGGATAGAGCCCGAGAATCCCGGGATTGAGCCTGAGAATCCCGGGATTGAGCATGAGAATCCCGGGATTGAGCCTGAGAATCCCGGGATGGAGCCTGAGAATCCCGGAATTGAGCCTGAGAATCCCGGGATGGAGCCTGAGAATCCCGGGATGAAGCCTGAGAATCCCGGGATGGAGCCTGAGAATCCCGGGATTGAGCATGAGAATCCCGGGATTGAGCCTGAGAATCCCGGGATTGGGCCTGAGAATCCCGGGATGGAGCCTGAGAATCCCGGGATTGGGCCTGAGAATCCCGGGATTGAGCCTGAGAATCCCGGGATTGAGCATGAGAATCCCGGGATTGAGCCTGAGAATCCCGGGATTGAGCTTGAGAATCCCGGGACTGAATATGATCTAAAATCATGCGGGATCCCGGGATTGGATTCGCTACCCGCGCCATTCACATGCGTCGAGCGTAAAAGACGCGGAACTCGGCGACCACGATTACCATTATTTATATGTTGGAAACTCGCTAACCTTGAGGTCCCCTAGGTGTCTATCGCGGTCTTGAGATTGTTTTTGTATGTAGTCTAAGTGAGATAGGTTAATGAGTGTCCCGACTTACGCCGAGATTCTACCTTGAAATTAGCTACGTACTATAATTATAGTCATTAGTTTTAGCGAATTTCCCCTATAGGGAAGAAGCTATTACCGTAGGTCTCATGGTAAGACCTAAGCGCGGGACCATCATAACTTTTTGTTTTGGTGCCCCCAGATACCAAAAACACCATTCGTTCAAATTTGTATATATATATATATATATATATATATATATATATATGTGTCTGTAAGCACGATAGCGCTCGCAAAAATGGTCCGATCGGAATGAAATTTGGCATAGGCGTGTAAAGTAGTAATTATTCGGATGAGTTCGAAAACCAGCCCGATCGGACCAACGGAAGGGGGGGGTAAAGGGGGACAAACCCCCCCAAAAATGGGTTTTTTGAGTTTTTCACATAGAAAAATAAAATTTATCAAATTTTTGTTGGCACCATTGAATTCAGCTCAGAAAAACAAACAATTTTGTAATTTGAATCACTGCTCTATGTCCATTGGTTACCGAGATATTGAAAGTGGTAAACACAGTACGTTGTCTCAATGTTAACCTTATGGGAAATAAGTAAAATTCTATATTTCGCTTATTTCTCAACATATCTTGATAAAACTTGGTAAATGGCTTCTTCTAGTTCAGATCTACTAATTATTGAATTAAAACCAACCAGTTTAAACATACCTGTAGCAGCAAACCTGCATACTCATTCCCCATGTTATTCTTATGGAGCTTACAAAAACATGTCAAATCTCGCTATGTTGGATTGAAATATGTTGTTTTGCACTTGAAATTCGCTGAGTATGCAGGTCTGCTGCAACGGGGGTATTAGGTTTACAGATCTTCATCGTTGTAATTGTTCCACGGTAGACCATATGAGATTAAAGGGCGTAAAAGTCAGCTACAACAAGCATTCAAGAGATGGAACTGAGTTAAATTGTAATGTTATAGAATAATATTTCTTAAATTCGTCCTCAGTTGAAGTTTGGTGAAAAAAGAACACTCAAAAACGCAGTGTTTTCAATTATTACTATTCATACCACGCACTATATATTTCCCATGTGACAGAAAGGTTATACTGTATTTTCATGATTTCAAACAATAACTAATGTATAAAATAATTAACACTGTATAATTTAATTTTAATAAGTTGTAAGATATGAATGGCCGTAAGTTTTTTTTTGCTCTTGGGAACCTGAGATGAGCTGTATAAAAAATGGATTTAGTTTTTTCCTCCAAGCGGAATCTTTTACGACCCCTGAGACCGCGGATCATCTCTTGGCTTTGTGATGGAAATGTCAAGGCTAACTTTCCGCTAAAATACCAGCAGGGGTTTCGACTGTCCTCTTAGGTTTTTGACAAAAAACTCGCTTCTGCTCTGGTCATGACTCATAAATCATGAATAAAATAAGAACAATAAATTGTTGCATAACTGGACTCTGGTCAGATTATTATTAGTTCAGGACGAAAATGTTAGGCATTTTCTTTAAAATCATTGTTGATAACACTTGTAATGATGTCTTATGCTTTTAAACCATAATGCTTGTATGTACACTCACTTGTAAGATTGCAAACTTATCTCAAAGACGAGCTCAAATATTTTCTTCAAAGTGTGGGAAAATAAACTTTTGCCTTTAAAACGTGTTCTAGGCAAGAAATATCGCCAATTGCAGACTTCATTACGAAAAAAGTTATTTTTAAGCTAGAGAATTGTAATTTGAGCAAATATGGCGATACAATTTTAACCTTAGAAGTAAACTTTACAAAACATCCTAAAACTTAGCTTCTGCTATTGCTATTTTTCTATAATATGATTAGAACATAACCCAAACCACACTTATTGAACACAAAAGTTAACAACTTTTAAATAGAACGTCTAAGGAAAGACCTTTCATTCACTTTTTCACTGAAAGGAAACTTTAATTCCATCCCAAAATCAAAATCGAACTCTCCTTTCAGGTCATTTACACAATGTTGTTTTCCTGTTTAAAGCGATCATTTCCTTGGTCGTTAAACCACTTGTCCGTAACCTCGTTACACAACAATGTGCCTTCCTCGAGATGCAATAACGATAACGTAATAAAAATCATTGACCATTGCCAAACGGCAATTGGTGGTTGCAAGAGCATTACCGCAGTAACCGATGTGTTATTGTCTCATTGTCCCTTCAGCTCAACTTCATCGTTGTACGTCTTTAGCGATCGTTTAAGCTCGGTTTTTAGTGATGATTTAATTAATGCTTGAAGCTAAACACTACTCTACCTATTCTCTTATTAGAATACGTTATTATGAAAAAGCAAAGGCAAAACAATATTGATACTTTATTAGTCCAGGCAATGAATGCTCAAAAAAAGGTATAGAGGGAATTGCATGGATCACAATTTTTGACTTTGTAACTTTGTTTGGACTAGTTAGGAAGAAAACATATCAAAAGTCCCCGCCCTTAGCCCTTGAGCCGGCTGGGCTAAAAGGACCTGAAGGTACAATTCTTTGGTTTTTCCTAAATATCTTGATAACTATCAACTTTTAGTATTCCCTATTAAATTTGAAAATTAAAGAAAATTAAATTTCCTGTAAGAAAAATATATAATATGTCTACTTTGGTCCAACCGTTTACAAGATAAGCACTAATTTTATTAATATTTTAAAAAATAGCCCTTCCATAAGAAATACATGTAAATTTGTGGGTAACTTAGATGCCCAATTGGGCAAAGCTTTTTTCACCTAAAGGAAAATGAACAGCATTCAGGTACTATTGACGAAATTTCCATTAATTTGACACCTTAATCATAAAAATTGGTCTAAAATTAAGGCGTTGGCGAGCTCACAAAAAACGTTATTTTCAAGAAATTATAACAAATTGAAATAATTCCTTGAAAAATAACGTTTTTTGTAATCTCGCCAACACCTTAATTTTAGACCAATTTTTATGATTGAGGTGTCAAATTACTGGAAATTTTGTCAATATTTCCTGAACGCTGTTCATTTTCCTTTAGGTGAAAAAAGCTTTGCCCAATTGGGCATCTAAGTTACCCTCAAATTTACATGTATTCTTACGGAAGGGCTATTTTTAAAAATATTAATAAAATTAGTGCTTACCTTGTAAACGGTTGGACCAAAGTAGACATATTATATATTTTTCTTACAGGAAATTTAATTTTCTTTAATTTTCAAATTTAATAGGGAATACTAAAAGTTGATAGTTTTCAAGATATTTAGGAAAAACCAAAAATTGTACCTTTAGGCCCTTCCAGCCCAGCCGGCTCAAGGGCTAAGGGCGGGGACTTTTGATATGTTTTACTCCTAACTAGTCCAAACAAAGTTACAAAGTCAAAAATTGTGATCCATGCAATTCCCTCTATAACCTTTCGTTGCCTGGACTATATAATCGAGTCGGAGTCCGAAATTGGACTGACTAATTCATAACCATTAACAAGTCAACTAAAAGTAATATTAAATACACCTGTAATCTTAAGCATAAAAATATAAACATTTTAATATATTTTTTTTTTTTTAATAATACCCATTTCTTAATAAATATCTTAAGATTTATCAAAACCTTTTATTAATACATTTTTTATCTCATTACTTTTCATGGGGTTAAACCTATCCAAACTAGGAAAATCTACACTCATTAGTTACAAAACAAAAATTTAAGTAATCAGGTTGAACATAAATTGAAATTCGTAATTTAAGTTAATAATTTGTTAGGTCAACGGTTGAAATCGTAGAGTTCGATCCCAGTTTGAAGAGAGAATGGTTACAATAGTTACAATGACAATATGATAAAAAATCTAACACTTTCAAGCAAAAACTCGCACTTTCAAGCATGAGTGAGTTTTAGTTTGAGGACAACTCTTGTGCTGAAGAATTAAGCTAATCAATCATCGTAAAAACTAACTGCCATAAAGGTTGTTGGAGGGGGGGGGGTAAGAAGGGGTTTTGCTGGGAGGGGTAGGAGGGGAGGAAGGGCGTCGTCAATAATATACAGGGTCACGCGTCATTGCGGACTTGTTATATTAGTCCCAAAAATGTATGCAAATTATATGCAATCTTATGTAACCAATCTAAAGGCAGCAGAAGTATTTTCTGCCTAGTTTGTGACTTTAAGTGTGAAAGTTAAAGTCCGTGAGATCTTCGGCGTCAATCGTCAATGGCTTGTAGCTAATTTTGTTGTAAGAAACATTTACGAAAATTTGAATAATGCCACTGAAACGCCACTGTAATAATAAATTGAGTACTACTCAATCATCAAGTCATCAAGTTGAAGCTACATACTTGTCAATATGTGATACATACTGCATTTTAAATTAAACTATATTTCCAACAAGCTTCTAACAAGTTCATATGACATTCTGCACTGAATACGTTGATGGACTTCATTCTTTTGTGTATACATTCTATGAAACACTATACACCAACAACTCTTTGAATATATATAATTGGACTCCAAAATCGTTATTGGCCTGAACAAAAAATCAAAAACTATTTCTCTGTTCTTAAATATTCCAATTAGAATTACAATAATTTTAAATAAAAACAGAAAAGAATTAGATAAAAAATAGTTCTTTTAGCACTGCAAAGCAATGACACTTTTCTCTTGTGCAATACATTTTAACTGTAAACGTTCAACGCATACTGTCCTTCAAATAAAAACATGTATAGTTTTTATTTCAATAACATTCTAGTTTTTATTTCTCTTTTATTAAAACCCGTCACGTGGTACAGGTCACGTGAGCTCAGCCATTAGAGCTGACGACATGTCTTTACTTGATAAACAAGAATCTATTTTCCTTGGAAGAGAGAAAACATAATCTTTCAATGATGAATTATTGATAGCACTCGCGGTAGGACAGGTGTTTTTAGTCTCGTTTTGTTTGGTAAACCTTGTCGACAAACTTTCATCCTATTAGTGTCTCCTCGATACACTTCAATATTATACGAATCTCTGATCATAAATATACAGCTCAACTAAATAACGTTTTCTTTTATTATATGAAATTGATTTTTTCGTTTAATATTTTTAACGTTAACAACAATTACATTTTTTGTACGTTTTCCATAAAAGTTAAAGCATTTTTAGTTTGTTATTGAAAAAAATATTTACAAGAGACACTGGTGATTAGCGTCCCCTTATAATCACTTGTCATAATAATAATCTCTTTCAGTAATACTTAAAAAGTCTTAAAAATGAAGAAACTAACTTAAAAATAATTTTTTATTAAATACAGTTTTATTCAACACAAAACAAATACAAATTTTAACTCTGTTTCAATTTTTACAACTACATCATTTAAAGTTTGCTTGGGAATTTACAGAACGTATCTTACTAAATTGTAACGTGTTCCTCAGTTGATGTTAAATGCGTTTATTCGTTCGAGAACCAAACCGTATTATTAACATTTATAGTTAGTAGATGAGAACACCAATTATTATTAATTTAAATTAAATAAGACTTGTTGCTAATCTGGAAAATAGTATTCAGGTAATGTGTTCATTTCTAAATTCAAAGTAAACCTCAAATGCAACAAAAAAATACTACCGCCTTAGGGATTGAATACAATAATTTTGCTAAGCTTTGACAATAAAAGCTTTTAACCCAAGGTATTGTTAAAATAAACAATGAAATATAGCTGAATATAATTAAGGTACAGGACAATATAGCCAGGCGTGCAGGAATGTTAATATCCATGTGGTACAAAAAAATGACACGTGAGTGTCAAGTACTTATCTCTGATTGCTTTTTCTTGTAGAACATTATCCACGAGACACATGATTTATAATAATTGTGTTAGTGGCGATACAATTAACAGTCTGTGTATATCTAATGACTCACGTGTCACGTAATAGCAGTCATGACTTCTCAACTATCGTCAACGCACGTTGTTTAGGCTATGTTTTGGCAAAAACATTTTTGTATGTGTCCGTTTGTGTTTGTGAACAATTTTAACCTATGACGACGATGAAGATGAAAGAATAATAATTTTAAATTTGGTGTTCGACGAGAAAATTTGTGTTAAAATAATGAAACAGCTTTAATCCCCCAAACTACGAGTACAGCCGCGGGCACCAAGTAGGACGGGTGAGTGAGTGTGCTGCTGGCGAAATTACTGATTATTATTTGTTTGGGTAGTTGATCAACTATGATCATATTTTAGAGTAAACACAAATTTACACGTAAAAGGCCTTGAAAAACGTAAACAAAGTTTTGACAGTTCAACAAAAACATTCCATTAAGTCATTCCAGCTGAGGTTTAGCAGACAGTTTGATGAGTTTACAGTTTTTCCCGCCCGCCCTATTTCGTGCACCCTACTCTAGATCATTTTTTGACGGCAACAGGTAATTTAAACCTTTCAATTCTGGATCATTGATCCATAGGCTATCCCATAGTGAAATTATTTATGCTCGTGCTATATAATTGAAAACAAACAGCTTAAAATTTTGTTTGCCGTACCACAACAAATTTAAATTTAAATCCTTTTGGTAATCTAAACAACCGCAGTGCGACGACCTCTTAGTTTGTTTCACAGTCTGAATTTTTGAACGTAGAAATTATAAAAACTACTAGAAGGCAAAAATATCTAGATATCTTTCTCCCGACTGTAACGGGGGTGACCTTCACTTTGTCGGAGGTAATGAGGGTGGAAGTGGTCTTTACAGGGACTGTTTACTCTGCCTCGGGCTGTCGGCCTTTGCTGCATTGCTATTGACAACTTGATACACTGTCACAGCTGCTTTACAGCCCTACCATTGACAACTTGATACACTGTCACAGCTGCTTTACAGCCCTACCATGGACAACTTGATACACTGTCACAGCTGCTTTACAGCCCTACCATTGACAACTTGATACACTGTCACAGCTGCTTTACAGCCCTACCATTGACAACTTGATACACTGTCACAGTTGCTTTACAGCCCTACCATTGACAACTTGATACACTGTCACAGCTGCTTTACAGCCCTACCATTGACAACTTGATACACTGTCACAGCTGCTTTACAGCCCTACCATTGACAACTTGATACACTGTCACAGTTGCTTTACAGCCCTACCATTGACAACTTGATACACTGTCACAGCTGCTTTACAGCCCTACCATTGACAACTTGATACACTGTCACAGCTGCTTTACAGCCCTACCATTGACAACTTGATACACTGTCACAGCTGCTTTACAGCCCTACCATTGACAACTTGATACACTGTCACAGCTGCTTTACAGCCCTACCATTGACAACTTGATACACTGTCACAGCTGCTTTACAGCCCTACCATTGACAACTTGGTGCCGTTACCGAGCTCGCTGACTTACCGCGTAAGCCAGTTACATGGGTCTAGTGGTTAGGACTGTACTTAACTTTTTATTTTTGAGTAAAAAATGTTGAAAAAGTACAATGAACTCATAGGATATTTTAAACGCATCTTTATAATGTCTAAATGAAAGTGTGATTCTGAATATGATTCAGTGAGTCATGTAAACCGAAATTTACTGAATTGAAATTTTATTCAAAACCCACTAGCATTAGCATTATACAAGTACACGATATTTTTCGTTGAAACTTCTCACTAAGCTACGTAAAGTGAAAAGAAAACGTAGTAATATACAGATCAAGTTAACAAGATTTCCTTTCTTCTACCATGAAGAAGAAAGCCGACTCCGACTGGTGGCTGTTAAGCTTCATTGATGCTCAGGTTATCAGTTAATGTAGGGTAGACTTAACTCTTATTACTTTTCTATGTCATGCAGTTTAAGTATTTTGGTATACATTTATTTAGTACTAGCGTAAACCGGCGCGCGTTGCTGCGCCCATGATAATTAAATATTTAAATAATTGGAGTTTTATGTATAATCATATGTTTTTTTGTAAACAAACCAAAAGCTCATTTGAATAACATGGTATCTTTAGGAGCCCGTGGGGCAGATCTCTGTGGATGGATTTACACCAAACTTGACAAAAACCATCCTGGGAACATGGTATACAATCCCTACAAATTTCATAAAAATCCGTTGGGCGGTTTGGGCGTCTATAGGGACCATACCCACACACACACACACACATACTTCCTCTTATATAGATATAGATAGATTTAGTTGAATTACCGCAGAATCGAGTGTTTCTACGAATGTTATGTACATCAACCAAATGAAAGACACCGTACGTGCTAAAAACATAGGCTACATTTTATTACAGTAGAGTATCTCAATAGCATAAGACGACAACAAGATTAGATCAGTATAATTTCAAATGTTTGAGCTGTCTTTAATTTAGTTATAAGTTAACTAATGTAATAATGTACTGATTTTTAGGGTTCAGCACCGGTGTTACATGGAAGAAAGAAGAAAGCTTTATGTTATCAGTTAAAAGTGAAAACGGGTGATCTTTATACCAAGGACTTTTAAAGAGGAAGCATCCTCCATAAACTAACTTTATCGGACCAAAATATTGTGAACAAACTAATATTATTCCATATTGGAATTGAAAAGTGAAGCTAATAAAGTGGAAAATGGAGGAGTTCAAGTATAGTGAGGACCAGTTCGTTGAGAACAGTCAAGTTTACCAAGTGAGCTTTTCACATTATTTGATGCTTCCCTAACCGTAACAGGGAATGGTTCGGGTGCGGTGGTGGACGGTTATGAGCAAGTAATCTCTGCATGTTAAGTAAACGTGGTGGCGGTGTTTTACTATATTAATTAATTATTTAATAGTGAAAGTGCTTGATTAATGACTTAAACATGCCGTATAACCTCTTTTAGTTGGAAGAATATCATGAATTGGCAAATATATTTGTAATTTTGAACAACCATCTATTCAATATTAACTCAGAAGAGACGTATGGACATTGATAATTTGCTAAACTGTCTTGTTTCCCTCGGATGATAGAAGTAATGTTTTTAATTTTTAGCTATACAAGAAGTGATAAAAACTTGATTTCCTCATAAAAAGTTAATATATAATGTGAGAAGTAGTTATTGATTTTTTATAAAAATTATTTAAATTACTATACATTGTTTGTGAACTTATATAACCCATATTAATACGAACAAGGTAACCGATAGGGGTTTGATTAATACCAGTTCTTTTTTATTTTGGGCTTTTTGTAAGCTAATAGTGTTGCATGATATGAAAAAAATCATTGGTGCCGTTGCTTATCCTAGAGACTTCTATCTATGACAAACTTCCTGTAAGAAAAAGTACCTACCTTCTCTTAAGGTATTACATAGAAGGTATAACACTAAAATTAGGCTAGAATTTTGATTTTACGTGTAATACAGTAAATTTTTTCCGTTTAAACAATAATTTATACTGAAATATTTTTGTAATACTTAATACTTTAAATGTAAGATATACTGAACTTACAGTAAAATCAATCATACTATATAGGTCCTTTTATTTTTAATATAAAGTAGGTCTAATATTCGTTAAGAACGAAACCAAATAAAGTCGCGAAAGGTTGTTCACTCATTATTCACTAGCCAAGTAGCCTTTTCGCGGTTAGCATCAGGTTACGAATCTCCTTTGTTTAAGGTTTACAATGTCTACTCCTTCGTCCCTTCCTTTGCATCTATGTAATTGAAAAGGTTGTTGAGGCGCCCGTGCCAACGCTTGTATTTTAGCCTCTGACTAAAATTTCGTTATTACTTGACACTTATGAAACTATAACACTAGTTGCGCTAAACAGAAGATTTTAGCGTCTTTCTTGGATCACATTGCCTTCCCTGTGGCCAGTGGCCCTAATTAATTGCGATAGGTCAATCAAAAATCATAATTATGTAAAAATATATGTGGCTCGTTAAATATTATTCATTCATTTGATTTTAACATTGTTTATCAGTGTCAAAAAAGATTTTAGTTTAAATCTGATATTTCAAGAGGTAGTTTTGTATATCTTGAGAGGCTAACAAGAGATAGTTAAAAAATATGAAATAATTACAGGTAAAAAAACTATTTCGAAAGCCTCCTGGATGAAGGCATTTCATTGAATATTTTTAAAAACCGTAAAAAGCACATCTAGATAATAATTTTAATTCGGTAATTGATGCGTATAGAAATATACAAATCTAGGGGTTGATTAGCTGCATACAAAAATCCCATAAAACCTAATTATAGTTGCTAATTATTTATAGATTAATTATTTCTCTCGAAACTATTTAACAAACCAAACAACAAGTAATTTTGGGCTAAAACATCCGATACATATTTCTTAAATCGTGATTCTACCCGGCAAGCTGCTTAATTTCATTAGCTTTTAAAAACTTTAACAAAAAATAATTTGCCTAGATGCATTACATAACTTTTTCAGGGGAAACTGTCTAAACCTATCCTGTATCAAGAAAAGTCATCGGCCAATTGTCATTGCTGATCATTAAGGTCGCTCCCAGCTCTTGCCGTGTCAACTAATAAAGCAAGAATGAGATGGAGGTTTGATGGCCGACCAGGGGATGATGAAGCGGCCCTGACGTCGCCGGGGATAATTTGTTGATTCGCTCTCCCTTCCCCGGCGGACCTCATGTTACTTGATGGATATCTAAATTTACATCTCTTATACCGCGATTAAACATTTATATAACAGTTCCGGCGTTGGCTCACCATAAATTCCTTTTGCTTTTTACTGCGTATAGTCGGTTGAAAAAAGTTTAATTCAACAATAAAATAAAGTATCATGGTATCATGGAGGATATAAATTTTAATTATCGACCTTCTTGCCAAAACCACAAACGATATAATGCAACTTTACCGTTAACAAACGTAAATCAGGTAGAAAAGGATGTATAACTGGCGCCAATTCATGGGGCCCACGCCGCGCCGTCCATAAGACCAATGCTAAAATTAACATTTAGTGTTATGGACGGCGTGGGCCCCAAGAATTGGCACCAGTTATACATTCGTATTTAAGGAATGGAAATGGATATTTTATTACTGAGGTGAAATTTTGGAAGATACTTTATTTAATAGGCCTTTATTTACAAAAATTAAATAAAGTTTAACTTGTTAGTAGTCATTGCAAGAGCCTATAACCGTGACTTAAATAAACCTAGCTTATAAAAAATACAACTGCCCATTCTATAAGGATTTGATGAATCAGTTTCAAAATAAAATTTAAAGATAAATTAGTTGATTCCCTAATGATTCCTTAGGCTACTTCCAAACATTTATTGTTAGATTTTTGTTTGAAACCAGTTAATTTTAATTACATAACGATAAATTCGAAAATATATTGGATTAAAGAGGTCATACAACCTATTAGATAAATGTGATACTGTAGAACGATTTTGTTGTTGTGGAAATATTTTATCGGTATACATTACAAAGCATTTTAAAACCCGTTAATGTCAATCTGATTTTATAGGAGCAGCCAGTTTAGGATGAAGATTACCCCGTAAAATATCAAAGTGATCTCTTCAACATTTATTTGAATTTATAATAGTGGTTGTATAAGATACTAACAGGGTGATTTGGCTATCTCTCATAGGTTATGGCTTTGAAACAACAACAGCCTGTTTATTGATTTTTATTTAAAGAGCAAAACATTGTTTCCATTATTAAACCACACTTTGTTTTGGTTTAGGCTTTTTTAGCTACCAGACTAGTTCTTACTTATTTATTTTACATATTGATAAGAAATTTCCAAAACAGTTCATTTATAAGCATTAAATTTTAATCGATTAGCGAATTGACTTTTTATAAAACTGACCTGATTTAAACTTATGCTTATTTTTTCCAAACTTCAAATCAGGTTTGGCACATGAAATTTGCTTCTTATATATATATATATTTTATCCGTATTGTATTTATCCTTTTCGGTTCAGCTACCTGAATAATTGTCCCCAAAACTTAGCAGTTAGAAAACAGCGTGCAATATGATGCTTGTACTGCTTTGGATGCAAGGAGAATTACTTGTAGTGTACTATGTCCCCAAGGCCTGTTAATGGCGACACCTCGACAGAACTGGCGTAACTCGGATGTGATGCCGACTCCGCCCTTGACAACTTTTTCAACTCGCCTTCGTTTCGCGTGTTTACTTTTACAAAGTCTTCCTAGACCCAAGCATCCGCCAAAAAAGTTCAGCTGTAAAACAATTTTTTACAGTCGATACTTAGTACTGTACTTGGTAATATTGTCAAATTCTAGCCTGTTGCATTTTAAGTATAGGTTAAGACAGATGAAACTGTTTGGCGTGATTTTACAATATTATTTTCAATGAATGTTGTAACGGCATTAGGAGGCCTATACACTGCAAGTTATTGCTAACTAATGAAAGTGTATTAAATTGCTTATTGATTACAGCAAACATTATTTTTTACACCTCAATCAATCGTTTATCTCGTTTTTTATTTTGTTTTCGTTTTTGTATGATCCTCTACCGAAATAAATATTCATGCAGTATTTTCTCTTAAAGAAAAGTCGTAAATCTAAAGTTGCGATCCTTGAACAATTGTACATAATATGAACTCTAAATAATTAAGTTTTTACAGCTAAAACAGATGTAGGGTTTAGTGTTTAAGTGTGTTGTATTGTAAATCGTTTTTGGAGCAACAGTCTCAGAATGGAGGGCGTTTGAGTTGAATAAAGTGTAAAATAAACTTAAAGAAATAGAAACATTTTCGTGAAGAGCGCTTTCTTGAATTACTCTGCCAGTGGGGATTATACAGTACGTTAATTTTTCAATGTCCTATACATGATTTTGATGCAACAAAAAGCAAGGTGGTTAAAATTTAACTTTAACAAATTTAATATTACCCCTGTATATTAAATTTAAATCAATAAAATGGCTATTCGTGATAGTATGAGCTATTTCCAATGAGGTATGCTCGAGTGTAGGTCGAGTGGAATCTTGTAGCCTTGTTACTGACTTCGATCCAATAGCTTGGATGGTTAAAATTACCAAGAGATCAACTCATAGATAACGAATTACTCGCATATAGATCAAGATATATTTCAAGATATATTTAAAACGTCATTCTCGAGTTGCAAGGTTATTAGTCGCTGCGTTATTGAACCCACCTACCATTACACCACTTGTTGTAGATAGGCAATGATTATACTCAGGGAGTAGGATTATATTAACTGTTCCATACATTGAATATTCTTATATATTCAATGGTTCCATACACGTGAGACATGAGTGTGGCCTTGTATGGACGATAGGACGAATATTATGCATATCAGCTGCCCAAGTAAAGAACAAATAATCATATGATTTTGTTCATTTGTCGTGAGAGGTTATGTCATGAAAGATGAGTTTATTTATTTATTTACTCACTTCTAATGAATTCTTGTGAAAGAAGCTCAAGAAAATACAGTCAAAACCGAGTTCAACGGAATCAGAAAACCCCCAGGCTAACATAAAAAAATGGAAAGTTGTGTTTTAATATTTTGAATTGATATTTTTTCTTTTTGAGTTCAAATGAACGCTAGCGTTAAAAGGTCAAAGATAAAAACTACTAAGAAGAACGTCAAAAATGATTACTCTTAAATAAAAAATATATTAAACAGATTTTCTTTTAAACTGGCGACTTTTCGTTTCTTTTTCCCCCAACTTCACATCAAGTATGAAATCATCAAGTCGACAACGGCATAGAGGAAATAAGCTTCATGTTTTTATTATTGGTGTTTTTATATATTGTGATGGTGATGGTGATGGTTATGGTGATGGTGATGGTGATGGTTATGGTGGGAACATTTTTATGTGGTCCTGTGATCCTTTTTAAGCAATTTAGTCCTAAATGTTGTGTTATAAAACATGTGAATATGACATTAGTAATTAGTTGCACTTGTATATAAAAAACGGGTAACCAAAACACTTCTTAGTTTAATCTCACTCGTTCAATCTCATGAGTTTAATCTCACTTATCGTTAAAATGTAACTACTCTCTTATTTTTAATCTAATTTCAAAGCAAACAACATTAAACCACGCTTTCTTTTTGCTGAAAAACTATGAAGCCGTGTCGATTCATGCAGAAGCAGATGCTTTAATGTTTTATATTTGAACCGCAGAAGCAAACACGCGCCTGCACATTTAAAAGGTATATTAGGATGAATTATCAAAAGTGTAAATTGAGTGTTGGAATTGCGTGTTTCACCGTGACAACGCAGTTTTTAACCAGGACTAACTACAAGAGCATTTGGCAGTATTAAAACCAAACTAAACATCTGAAGAAATCCTCTAGTTTTTATTATAGTATTTTTATTATAGTGGATATATTCGAATGCAAATGCGATCCCATAGCTATTAAATTTCGGAATAAATACAGGTTGACTGGGGCCGCTGGAGTTCAATATTAAAACAATATAACATTATTCACATATCTTGAATTAAAAAGCTCTGCAAGAAAGTCAGAATATGATTACGTAAGAGTGAATTTGAGTCTAGGAGTCCGCGTCCTCTCACGAAATACAATAAACCAGTTTTAGGGTATTACGTTTAGATCGCACTGAGAACCGGTCTCGAAGTGCAAGTGGCCTGAACTTCACGGTTTCGCCTCGAACTGGATGCCATGACATTGTCATGAGCTTCACGGCTTCACCACTCCCCAGACGGTCTAACGACAGTGTGGAATTTAATTTCCCTGCGTTGACCGATTGGTTTATGAAGATGGGATTATTGTGCTGTTCTGAATCTAGGATTGAACCTTGGCCGCTGTTACCATATTCTTTTACAGACTGAACCTTGGCCGCTGTTACCATCTTCTTGCACAGACTGAACCTTGGCCGCTGTTACCATCTCCTCGTACATACTGAACCTTGGCCGCTGTTACCATCTTCTTGCACAGACTGAACCTTGGCCGCTGTTACCATCTCCTCGTACATACTGAACCTTGGCCGCTGTTATCATCTTCTTGCACAGACTGAACCTTGGCCGCTGTTACCATCTCCTCGTACATACTGAACCTTGGCCGCTGTTATCATCTTCTTGCACAGACTGAACCTTGGCCGCTGGCACCATCTTCTTGTACAGACTGAACCTTGGCCGCTGTTACCATCTTCTTGCACAGACTGAACCTTGGCCGTTGTTACCATCTCCTCGTACATACTGAACCTTGGCCGCTGTTATCATCTTCTTGCACAGACTGAACCTTGGCCGCTGTTACCATCTTCTTGCACAGACTGAACCTTGGCCGCTGTTACCATCTCCTCGTACATACTGAACCTTGGCCGCTGTTACCATCTCCTCGTACATACTGAACCTTGGCCGCTGTTATCATCTTCTTGCACAGACTGAACCTTGGCCGCTGGCACCATCTTCTTGTACAGACTGAACCTTGGCCGCTGTTACCATCTTCTTGCACAGACTGAACCTTGGCCGCTGTTACCATCTCCTCGTACATACTGAACCTTGGCCGCTGTTATCATCTCCTTGTACATACTGAACCTTGGCCGCTGTTATCATCTCCTCGTACATACTGAACCTTGGCCGCTGTTATCATCTCCTCGTACATACTGAACCTTGGCCGCTGTTATCATCTTCTTGCACAGACTGAACCTTGGCCGCTGTTACCATCTTCTTGCACAGACTGAACCTTGGCCGCTGTTACCATCTCCTCGTACATACTGTACCTTGGCCGCTGTTATCATCTCCTTGTACATACTGAACCTTGGCCGCTGTTATCATCTCCTCGTACATACTGAACCTTGGCCGCTGTTATCATCTCCTCGTACATACTGAACCTTGGCCGCTGTTATCATCTCCTCGTACATACTGAACCTTGGTGGCTGTTATCATCTCCTTGCACAGACTGAATCTTGGCCGCTGTTATCATCTCCTCGTACATACTGAACCTTGGCCGCTGTTATCATCTCCTTGTACATACTGAACCTTGGCCGCTGTTACCATCTCCTCTTACATACTGAACCTTGGCCGCTGTTATCATCTCCTCGTACATACTGAACCTTGGCGGCTGTTATCATCTCCTTGCACAGACTGAATCTTGGCCGCTGTTATCATCTCCTCGTACATACTGAACCTTGGCCGCTGTTATCATCTCCTTGTACATACTGAACCTTGGCCGCTGTTACCATCTCCTCTTACATACTGAACCTTGGCCGCTGTTATCATCTCCTCGTACATACTGAACCTTGGCCGCTGTTATCATCTCCTCGTACATACTGAACCTTGGCCGCTGTTACCATCTCCTCTTACATACTGAACCTTGTCCGCTGTTATCATCACCTCGTACATACTGAACCTTGGCCGCTGTTATCATCTCCTTGTACATACTGAACCTTGGCCGCTGTTACCATCTCCTCTTACATACTGAACCTTGGCCGCTGTTATCATCTCCTCGTACATACTGAACCTTGGCCGCTGTTATCATCTCCTTGCACAGACTGAACCTTGGCCGCTGTTATCATCTCCTCGTACATACTGAACCTTGGCCGCTGTTATCATCTCCTCGTACATACTGAACCTTGGCCGCTGTTATCATCTCCTTGCACAGACTGAACCTTGGCCGCTGTTACCATCTTCTTGTACAGACTGAACCTTGGCCGCTGTTACCATCTTCTTGTACATACTAAACCTTGGCCGCTGTTGCCATCTTCTTGTATAGACTGAACCTTGGCCGCTGTTACCATCTCCTTACATAATGAACCTTTGCCGCTGTTACCATCTCTTTTTATGGATTGGACCTTGACTACATTTAACATCTTCGTGTACAGATTGTACACGAACCTTTTTATTTTACACATGGAGGGCCTACTTTATTTCTTTTACACCGTTATTTAATATCTTTTAATACATTTTCGCCCTCTGTTGTGCAGGTGGAGTATGTAGAGAGGACGATGGTGCTGTGCTACGTCTTGGCGGGAGTGCTGGCGGCTGTCATCATCCTCTATTGGAGCTTCGAGGTCCACTACTTCATCAGGATGGGACTGACGGTCTTCTACGCTCGGGTGTTCAAGAGGAAGGTCCACATATTAGACTCCACGTCCGTCACCGGTGAGTCCTCGCTCTGTTGTATGGTTTATTTATTTTTTAATCCAAAGTCCAGCCAAAGGGGTTTGACGTCAATCGGCCATCTCAATATGAACAGTGATAATCGCCTGGGGCCGTATATATTATCATCGAAGACAATCTACTCTTGGATGACTACTATATATTTTGTTGCATATTTTAGATCAGTCTGCATGCATGTAGTATGAATGAGACAGAATATTTTTATTTGACGGGGTCCATTGATGAATTTTCAAAATCGAATGGCTCGACAGCCTGTTCCATCCTTGCACTAGATCCTGTGGTCCTTGCACTGTCCCTGTGGTCTGTTTCACTAGATACTGTGGTCCTTACACTGTCCCTGTGGTCTGTTGCACTAGATCCTGTGGTCCTTGCACTGTCCCTGTGGTCTGTTGCACTAGATCCTGTGGTCCTTGCACTGTCCCTGTGGTCTGTTTCACTAGATACTGTGGTCCTTACACTGTCCCTGTGGTCTGTTGCACTAGATCCTGTGGTCCTTGCACTGTCCCTGTGGTCTGTTGCACTAGATCCTGTGGTCCTTGCACTGTCCCTGTGGTCTGTTGCACTAGATCCTGTGGTCCTTGCACTGTCCCTGTGGTCTGTTGCACTAGATCCTGTGGTCCTTGCACTGTCCCTGTGGTCTGTTGCACTAGATCCTGTGGTCCTTGCACTGTCCCTGTGGTCTGTAGCACTAGATCCTATGGTCCTTGCACTGTCCCTGTGGTCTGTTGCACTAGAGACTGTGGTCCTTGCACTGTCCCTGTGGTCTGTTGCACTAGATCCTATGGTCCTTGCACTGTCCCTGTGGTCTGTTGCACTAGATCCTGTGGTCCTTGCACTGTCCCTGTGGTCTGTTGCACTAGATCCTGTGGTCCTTGCACTGTCCCTGTGGTCTGTTGCACTAGATCCTATGGTCCTTGCACTGTCCCTGTGGTCTGTTGCACTAGATCCTAACAGGCTATACTCAATTTGTTTGCATATTTTATTTTAAATTCCCATTCTTGCCTAATCCAGAAAGCAACCAAGTCATGCTCATTCCTATGAGCAACTGGTCACAGGAGACTGTTAACAGGTGGTATATGTTAACTTCCGCTGAGTTTAGTAATATAATACGTAGGGACAAGAAACTTAAAATAAAAAGTTAAACCGTTTCAGTCATGAGTCAGTGATAAGATTCTTTATAATATATTTTTAATTTTTAATTTTGATAGACATTGTCTTTGTCCGTTCTGTTTAATGTTCTACCACTTTTCGAATCCTTTAAAACTTAATCACCGGACAAGAACGGTTTTTGTCAGTATCATTACATTTTGTACACTTTTAATGTTATAACGTTTATGTCATTGATACTAAGGTATTCAAAAACGTTTCGGCTTTAAGTGCTACTATACTTTATTGTTCAAAGCCATAGTTTAAATACTATAGAATATCACAGAAACAAAGTATTAAACTGTAAAGGTTTTGACTTCTATAACACATTTCCATCATTTTTACCACCACAAAAAGAAAAAGGTTGTTATTTATAAGTTTTTTCTCAGTATCTCTGTATTTTTACCCCTCTATTGTGCTATCGACATTACTAATATGATGTGACTACCCTCAATAACCATTACTTAATACTATAATATAAACACAAATTCGATATGTTAAGTGTTAATGTACTTGGTCCAGACCCATTGTTCCAAATGCCTCAACACCAGCGAAACAAAGGATAAAAATCGAAAATATTTTGACTTCTACAACACAATGTTTCTCTTTTTCACTTCCATAAAAGGAAAAATTGATTATTATTAGTTACTAAACGTTGGACGGTACATGATGTCACTTCAGCAACTAAAGTAGGCCAGGACGGTTGACATGTCAGCGGACGACGTTGAGCAAGCATCAGCTGTTTGCGTGCCTTTGTTGACTCATGCTCGGTTTCTGCTCCGTGCAGACCGCGGGACAAGACAATAACATCAGCCTTTCGGTCACTTGCACTACTCCAGTTGATCCAGCGACCACATAGTACAAATAGACGGTGCATGCCTGTCTTGCTTGCATTACAGCAAATGAGTCTGAGCCGCCATATTGTCTAGGTATACTGGTATAGAAACATAAAACGGCATTTAAAACCGCGTAATCTGACAGTGATCACGATCCAAATAACTCGTGGTTCATTTAGCATTGAGTCTTAAGGTTGAAATTTTGCATGTGAAGAGTCCTTTAATTTTAACCAGTAATAGTATCAATCATATTTCCAAAATAATTTTTTTCGATTTTACAAAAATGATAAAAAGAAACAATTTTTTATTATTGATCTTTAAAACTTGACATGAAAAAGGTAGTCGGCTAGTACTTTTTTTATTTTTTGGTCAGGTTAAATAAAAAACGGTGGAAAGTGTTGCTAAAGAGTTTAACTTTTCAAATCATATTAAAAAATAGATGCCGTAGTTTGGTCGATAACGTTGTTACTGTGGGAGAGTTTATCCGTGCGGCGCTTGCATAAAAAATAAAGTCAATCCTAAACTCCTGTTTAAAAAATATAGTCGACTACAAAAATACAAATGCGGTATCAAATTAAAGGTCTGAATCTCACAATTACTATATTACCAACTTTAAATGGTTTAGAGACAGTTTACATCTGTTGTTATAAGAACGTTACAAGTGCATTCCGTGGTGACAGCTTCTCTCAAAAAATGTCAGGACAAGCTTCTACGTTATCAGTGTTTACGATGTATACTCTGCCTGTAAACCAATTATATTTGGTACTATAGTAATTCTGAGATTCAGACCTTTAATTTGATACTTTACTTGTAATATTTAACGTAGTTTGTTTTTTTCATGTACAGGGAGGGACTATAAGCAAATATAGGTTTCACGTTGCGCATTGTGTGCTCCGTCTATTTGTACTATATAGTCGTTGAGTAGTGTAGACCGCGGGACAAGATAACATCAGCCATACGGTCACTACCTCGGCAGATCTCGCCGATTCTAACCGATTCCTAACATTCTCTTTCTCTTTTTGTTAATTTGTTTGTCGACTTCCAATTGTTTTGTTTCTTTCGCGCCCTCTGGGCACTTTTTACCGTTTTTGAAGAGACGATGGAAATCTTAATCTCGAACTTTCCTGCGGACATACTTACTTTCCTGAGATTACCTTAGTTGCTAAATATAACAATTGCTAAATTATTTAAAACTACATTAAATTAATATCTTTTAGTTGAATAGACAAAAATATACCACCGTCAGTTGTGATTAATTAGTAAAACGTCGTTTCTGACAACTAACAACATTTTTTCTTGAATCCTTTTTCATGAAGAGGGACCTATAACTTTTAAAGTTTTAATTATGACATGTTAATTTTTAAAATGTATATTGTTAACTCTAAGATTTTTGCAACAGTGAAACTACTAATTAATTATGTTGGGATTTAAATGTGTTCGAGTTTTCATTTATTTATATGTGGAAGGTATTTCTCTGTGAACCAATTTATCAATAACCATCCAAGCATTCAAATCGTAACTTGAGTTGAATATACTGTACCTCTTTAAAGTGGACCAAAAATATAAGGGGTCCAACCTTACATCATAACCAAAACCAGTTTTGCACCTTCTACTCGGTCCAATGTGTTGTTCTCCTTTCGTAACCCATCTTGGATTACCAGCTCAGATTACATCAAAAATTTGTTGGTTGAATTTGCGATTGACACTAACCCATGTCATGAAAATATTACTGTTTTACTCTTCTAATTAAATAAATCTGATTAAAGACAAGACTTTTATTAAGTAATTAGTCCCTAAATATAGGTTACTACACCTTATTTCTCCGTCAGCAGTTCAATTTTCTTGTCAAATTATGTTGAAATATTTCGGTCTTTTCAAAGAACCATTATCAAAACACAGTAGCAGATAACATTCTGGTAGTTGTCGCAACAGTTAAATTGCACAAAACACATACACGTACACACTTAGACATTTAAAACTTTTTTAAAAAACGAATTGATAGGCCTATCTAAATCACCGGTTATGACGCGCACGGGTCAGAATGCAGACCCGTGCGCATCCTGACCCGTACGCGTCATGACCGGTGATTTAGATAGGCCTATCAATTCGTTTTTTTTTAGTTTTAAATGTCTAAGTGTGTACGTGTATTTGTTTTGTGCAATTTAACTGTTGCGACAACTACCAGAATGTTATCTGCTACTGTGTTTTGATAATGGTTCTTTGAAAACTGAAACATGTCAACATAATTTGACAAGAAAATTGAACTGCTGACGGAGAAATAAGGTAGGCCTATAGGAACCTATATTTAGTCATATTCGCAGTTCAGGGGCTACAAAATGAATTTTAATTAGTCCCATCTCACTATTTACACTTTTATTCACACTAATTTTCCTATAAGTTGCTTTGAGAAGACCTTTTCTAACTGCCAGGATCCGAGGATTCTGGTTTTTCGTGAATAATTGTTTATCTCCGTAAACAACAGTGCTCGGTATGCTTTGCCTGAAACACGCAATCATCATGAATAAGGATACTGTAATTAAGTAGCCAAATAGGCCTCTTTTTGGAACCTCTTCCCGGCACGAGTGCCAACTCCCAAACCTACTTGACTACAATTCGCTTTCAACTTAGCGGTTCGGGAAGGATAGCACTGCGACCTTGTGATTGCGTGCGTAACTCCCTCCTGCGTCCCCACCGCTGATATTTATGGGTCTATAACGTCCGTAATTTATGCTGACGGGAGTTTATTACGAGTTTGAAACCTGTGATAGATGTGCTGAAGCTAATTTGTTCCTTATTGGTTACCTTTCGATTTCATTTTCTATTATTAAAATTGTGTAAATATAATTTGCTTATCAGTCGTTTGGTTGAGATTTAAAACCGCAACGTTGCATTAGAAACGTTGAAGCTTGACCACTTATTAATTAAACTGTAAGAAAACTATTTATTCAAATGTTTAATTATTTGAATTAACAATTTGAATTATTAATTTGAATTATAACTTTTAAGAAAATACATAGAAGACGACGAACCTAATTTCAGGGTTACGTACTGCAGTGCAATAATAGAAGTGAAAGGAAAAACCAAATACTGGCAATTTAAGAAATTAAAACAGCTTAGTTATCACGAACAAGTCTCGTGGATTTCCAATTTGTAAAAACACCATTAAATACATTTCACTAAAAAGATGTATATCTTAAGATCAATGTTTTAACAACGCGAAATTCGCCTACGGAAGTTTTGACCAACAATATTTACATCTCCATGCCTTTCCCAGGTAGAGCTTTAATTTCCTTCGAGCCTCGGGGCCAGCGAGTTGTTGTTACAGGATCGTGATCGTATCGGACATCATTCATTCTATGTTGTTTCCAAGATTTACATCCTAGAAGAGCTTGCCACTAACGGAACCTGCATATCCTGTGACTTTGGAAGAAATGTTTATATGTTTTCTAAAATAAAAAGTGTCTTGAAAAAAAAAAAGAAAATAACATAAAACAGACCTTTTCTTTTCAACATTTGCTATGAACGTATTTGGATTAGGTTGTAAACGGAGACCCAAAACGTTTTCTAAAGAAGGCCTTAGTACGAACGCGTTAGTTTTAGGTGGCATGATCATTACTAAAAATAGCCGGGTTCCAGATGCTTTGATGATAATTGCGATTCTTCAATCTCAACAGTCAGTTCGGAGTTCTTAAAAGGAGCTTGGAAGCACTCTGCTTCATCTCACCTGGATGAACGTCTTTTACTGTCTACATTGTTTATATTTTTCAGCATTTTTCTTGCAATTAATTAAACGTTCTTTGAAGTTAGACTGTCTTAACTAAACCAAAGGTTATAATTTTTCTCTATTGTAAGATGATTAGGCATGAAAGAGAGTTTTAGCGACTACTCACAACATAACGATAGAACAAAGTATGTAGAAGGATTTGGACTGCTCACTAAATACCAAAATATGTCTATTTACTTCGAGTATTTTTCTCAAGACCATTTAAAATCAAATTATTTTTCTCATCTTACATGAACATTGGATGTTTGCAAAGCGAATCATGATTCGAAAATCCCCGGCTTTACCCGTTTTTTATGTATTTAGGATGCCGATTAAATCCCCGCAGCTCAAATCTAAAATCCCCGGTTTCACCCGGTTTTTATTAATCCTCTCGAAATCCCCGAAAACCGGTCAAATACCTTGTTTTTGGCAACACCGAATCAAATACCTGGTCTATAAAATCATACCGAATACATATTACTGACTAAAAAATTATCTAGAGTTAACCCTTGAGGGGGCGCTTCACCGGCAAAACACGAGCGGGCGCATGCGGAGTTTTACTCTGCAACACTAGATTGCACAAATTTAACCCTTTTTACTTGTTTTATAACGAAATCTATTACTTATTTAATACACGAGCAGTTTTTTTGTTACAAAGACTCCTCCTAAACTACTGAACCGATTTTCATGTTTTTGGTGTCATTGGAAAGAGCTTGGCGTGAAGTTTTGCAGGAAATAAAATTTAAAAAGGTTTGACCAAAGGAAAGAGCCCTAGACGCCCTTAAAGTTTCGTATTAGTCCATAAGATTTAACATGGGAATAGAAATTTCAACTAAAGCAGCTGATTGGAGCAAACAAAGTTTTTCAGCAAAGCCATATGATGTTAATGGAATTGAAACCATTGCATGTAGAGCTAGAGGCATTTCAGTTGATGGAAGATGTAAATAAATAAACTATTAACCTAATACATACTTAAGGTCAAATTCAGTTTTAAAAACATTTATTTGGAATCACATGTGTGAAGATCTTAATATTTACATATGTTTATATTCCAAAGAAAAATACTAAAAGGAGAAATAAATTCTTATTATAAATTCTATAAATATAAATAAAAGAAAAAAGAAACAGACTTAACATTGGTTATAAGTAGATTTATTGAACCATTTTAGTTCGGTTTGAGATTAAGACGGGTCATACGCTACTTAGGGCCGCGAAACATGGACATCTCCTTAAAGATGACTGAGTATTCACAAAAAATTTAGTTTTAAAAAGCTTTTGTAAAAATTCAGTATAACAGGAAGATCAACTATATAATTAATAAAATAGTTCTAGAATACTGAACCATAATTATTTTTATTTTGAAATCAATACATAACAATTGCTCGATTTCGAGCAACAGGTTTACTAGTATTGTATTTAAATGTTGACAAACTTCATTAGGAATCACATTTCATCGTCGATTCAATTAATTGTTCAACTTAATAGGTGTAATATTTCAATTAAACATAGTAAGTAATTTTCTGGTATAAAATATGTATTAATTATTATTTACATTTTTGGTCTTTTCCTTACGCTTCTTTTTTTCGAAAGCAAAAGGAAAAGTCCAAAAAATTAATAATAATTACAAATCCATTGCTATTATGAATTTTAAAATTAGGTATCAGTGTCTGTGTAACGGGAGAGGGCGCAAACTGAGACGGCATCTCTGAATTGCATATAGCGAGGTACCAAGGGGGGGGGGGTGGGGAGTATAAATAGCTTTAGGAATTTCCTGGAATAAGGGGCATAAAGTACGGAGCCGGACAAGACCGCCGACACCCATTATGTCTGTTTATTTTAATATAAAAAGCACGTGCGGAGGAAAACTCCGCGTGCGCCCGCTCGAGGGTTAAAAAATCTTTGTAGAAATCCCCGCATGACCTACAAAATACCCGAAAACCGGGTACATACCCGGTTTTTGGCAACACTGCCGAGAGTCCCAGTCCGGTTCCCCGGGGATGGAAGGTGGAGGTGGATGACCGCGGTTCGGCAGACCTCCACGTGGACCGCGCGGCCTTGGGGGCCTCCAGCCTCCTCCGCTGTGGAAACAACGAGAAGACGAAGGGAAAGGAACTAAGGACTACGATAGCGCCGGCCGTTGCACCGCCATACACCGGTCCTAGAGCCTATCTGTGTGCTTAAAATAGCACGTTTTATAACAAAACAATAATGATATTACTGCTATGTACTTGAGATTCAAAAACCTTCATTCATCAAAAATAATAATATATTTCCTTACTAGGGCCAAAAGTGACGCTTTTCGTTAAAGGTCAAGTTTTACCGAAAAAAAAACGAGAAACACCACCGAAAAAATGAACCGAAAAAACAACGTTATAGCACGGAACTTCTTAGATTTGTCTAAAACATATTCTAAAACATATAACGTTACATATACGTTATATGTTACGTTATAAAGTTGTTTTTACGTTATTTTGAAAAATGACCGTGTAAAAACAGCTTTAAGCCCGTGTACGATGAACTATATTTTTCGTTTTACCGCTCAGTCCAACCGGCTATCTACTTAAGAAAACCAAAATACGAGCCTTTAAAGATTCCCAAAGATACTGCCATCTTGTACTAGCTATTAGAAAAATCATCTGATTGTCTGTTTCAGTCGTGTTAGGTTAAACTGACAACAATGAACAACTATCGATATATCGAAAGCGTTGAACTATCGATTGGTGAAGTGAGCGAGTTTCACCTATGGATTAAACCGACAACAATGCAACAATGAATTAATTACAACTGATAATAACAACCGATAACCACTCTCGATGCAATCGATATGCCATTGACTCTGACGTACACATTTTGGCAGTTTTAGTAGTACATTATAGTACTATATATAAACGAAAAGCTGACTTCCTCGACTATACAGTTGAATGTTTCTCTCCCTAGTGAGAGAAACACAGAAACAGCTTTAGCCTCGCAACACATGTAATAAAAACTGCCGTTTTCGCAGCGGTTTAACGAAAATACTATTTACAAATTTATTTTTACAAAGCACCATTATGGTGCTCGCAGGAAAAACAGTTAGTTAGCATTTGTATTCACTTCCAAGTACAAACATGGTTACAGGCAGTTCAAGTAGGTTTTTTTCACATGATAAAAAAATCAGATAAATTTTAACTAACCTAGCAACTAAAAAAATAGAGATACAAAATATAGATAAATAACAAAATTTAAACACGTACAATAAAGCTAAAATTTAACAACATTAACAATAACAATAATACATATATTATAACAAAACAACAGGCAATAACCGGCGAAAATATTTTTATAATAAACTAATATGTCGTGTTTACCAATTTCCATAAAAACTATCATTGAAAATTATTATGCAACATGTTTTCCTTTCCTTTTTTGAGATTGTAGCATTGAGATGAATACTGAACCGTACTTCAGCGTGTACGAAACAGCAGCTTAAATTGTGTGAATTATTGTAAATTATTGTGAATCTCAGTTACCAAAGTAACTAATAAGTTACAAAAGATGTTTTTTCATCTTTTCTGTAACCAAATATTTAAAAAAGGAGGTTGATTTTCTTTTCTTTCTCTCTTGAAAATATATCATTGTTAGAGGCAGTTAAAGAGTGTTTATTGGCAAATTCACAGACGAATCAGATATGTATACTTCATCTGTGGCAAATTACGAATCGCATTTGATCGTACACTGCGGAAGATCAAGAGGATGCGCCAGACAAAAATAAATCCAGTGACGTAAGATCATAAAACCCCTCGGTAATACCATCGTAACTCGGCTGTATTTAGTGTTTGGATATCGAAATAAAAAAATCTATATTTATATCGACGATAATATCGGACCCTCAATATCGATATTCCGATAGTATCGGATCAAAAATATCGATATATCGGAAAATTTCGATATATCACAAAAATTGTTGTTAAAAATAATCTAATGCATACGGTATGTATCACAACAGTTAGCAGCACACCTGTGACGTCCATCTGACGTAAAATTGTTTACAATTTATACTTTGAAGTATAAATTTAGATCAATAACTGTAAAATAACTTATTTTACTGCAAAAGACTATTGTTTCAAGCAGCATACATAGGCAAGATAATTTTTTTTAAATTCTTGTGGGTAACCATATTTTTACAACTAACAAAACAACAAAAAGCATTTAACTAAAAACCATTTCTTTTAGCTAGTAAGTTATTTCCAAATTGATCTCTTTAATATTTACTTATCAAATAATATTTAATTACTACTAATGAAAAAGTGCAGAACATGTTAAACTGTATTTTATTTATGAATTGTTCTTAAAAATTTGCTAATTCAATACAAACGATAATATCGAAGTAAAGTGTCGATATTCCGATAATATCGGGTCTAATATCGATATGAAAATAACGATATATCGGAACAAAATATCGATATTTCCGATATATCGGATATCGATACCGAACACTAGCTGTATTATTGGTTAGTACCTGGTGGACCGAGCCTTGCTCGGTGTTATTTCATGTTTACCAGTTCATCCAGTTACTATAAAATATTTCAATGTCATAAAATTGATAAATAGAAACGTTTTTATTACTCCATGGACTCTTCATCCCACCTGCTGTATTTTCCCTTGATGACTGTAGATTCCATACAGCTGTTATGATTACTTCATTTGTTTACATTTTCCTTGTTTATTTTCGTTGCTATCACGGCAACCCATAAGGCCAATGTTAAAATTTTACAACTTTAAAATTCGATTTATTACGTTATTAGATTTTCTCTGGCCAAGTAATCTGCATATAAGACGTTTTTGAGTCATAAATCCCAGACTTCGACTAATACTTAATTAGACTTCTGTTTAATACTTATTTCCAGACTTTGAAGGAAATCCTCGGAGCCGTTTTCGAGATCGTTGTGCAAGCAAGCAAGCATACAAGCATACAAGATAACACTGCTCGTATAAGAGTATAGGATATGTGCGTCAATCGGCCATCCCTCGGATGACATTAGATCTGAACCATCCGTGTGGATAATTTCCCGTAATAATAGTCAAATGCTAATTTTCCAGGAAGATATTTTGTTATTTAAGTTATTACACTGAATGCGAAACTGTGCAAATTACCCTTGCCATGAACTTTCATGTTGTACATTCAAGTATTTGCTTAGCCATCCTTATCACGAATGAAAAAAATCTGCTTTGTTATAAGTAAAATAATATGTTTGTGGATTTCAATTATAAGTACTATACTAAATGTTGCTTTTGAAAGGTATGGAAATTATTATGAATAACCGTTTTGTGGTGTTAAGACAAAAACGCAAGAAACCGTGTATGTTGTATAGTATGCAGAATTTTCTAAGGTTTTTTTTTAATTCTTTTTCAAGCTCTTGAATGTTTTAGCGAATTTCCCCTATAGGGAAGAAGCTATTACCGTAGGTCTCATGGTAAGACCTAAGCCCGAGACCATGATAACTTTTCGTTTTAGGGCCACCAGAAGCAAAAAACACCATTCGTTCGAATTTTTATAAATCTATCTATCTATCTATCTATCTATCTATCTATATATATATATATATATATATATATGTGTGTCTGTCAGCACGATAGCGGCCGTAAATATGGTCCGATCTTAATGAAATTTGGAACAGAAATGTAAAGTGGTAATCGAATGGACGAGTTCGTGAACCAGCCTGATCGGACCACCGGAAGGGGGGTTAAAGGGGGAAAAACACCCCCAAAAATGGGTTTTTTGAGTTTTTCACATAGAAAAATAAAATTTATCGAATCTTTGTTGGCACCATTGAATTCAGCTCAAAAAAACAAACAATTTAGTACTTTGAATCATTGCTCTATGTCCATTGGTTACCGAGATATTGAAAGTGGTAAACACAGTACGTTGTCCCAATGTTAACCTTATGGGGAATAAGTAAAATTCTATATCTCGCTTATTTCTTAACATATCTGGATAAAACTTGGTTTGCGGCTTCATCTAGATGAGATATAATGTATTTTAGTCTAAAATCCCCGAAATTTCAATTTTTGTGGCAGCAAACCTGCATAATCATTCCCCATGTTATCCTTATGGGAAATAAAAAAAATTCAATATCTTACTTATTTTTTAACATTTCTTGACAAAACTTGGTATATGGCTTCTTCTAGTTAAGATCTACTAAATAATGAATTAAAACCAACCAGTTTTAACATACCTGTTGCAGCAAACCTGCATAATCATTCCCCGTGTTATTCTTATGGAGATTACAAAACATGTAAAATCTCGCTAAGTTGGATTGAAATACCGTTTGTTGTGTTGCATCTGAAATTCGCTGAGTATGCAGGTCTGCTGCAACGGGGGTATTAATAGAGGTTTTATAGCTTTTACCCTAGAGTCCTGCTAGAAAAATCGTTCATCGTGTTTTTTATAGTGCCTTCGAATATGCATTTGTTACAAACGAACAAAAAATGTAAAGTAGGACACATTTTTTAAAAATTATAACTTTAACTTTTTACACAGAATGGAAGGCGGCAGTGATACTGACCGCTACGGTTGCATTCCCAGGTGTCTATCGGTTGCACCAACCTAGCCCGTCCAAGGCCAACTCTGCAAAAAATCCCAGTTGTAGAGAGAAAATGAAAATTAAATTGCTATTTCAATCTGTTATATAAATTGCCAGCTCATATGTCTAATGGCAATCAATTATGCCCCTTGTAATTTACGTATTTATAAAAGTTCCTTCAAACCTCTTATAAATGTTAAGCGTTACAAAGATTTACTAGTAACTTGAGGGTAAAAGTTGTATCAATGCCTACAATCATGTAAATTTCATCGTAAATAAAATATATTTATTTACCTGTATCTGTATTATTGGAGTAATTGTAAAAAGTATCATCATGCGCGTAAAATTAATAAAACTCATGGAAATTTCAGTTATTTTTAACATTCCCGGGTAAATCGAAGGTTACATTACAAATAAAATTTGGTTTATACGTAATAAAATATAAGCAATTAAATCTTCGAACGACGCAACATTCAGTTTGTGAAAATTAATATTTACAAATTATTTATACAAATATAATAATACATTTTGCATAAGCTAATATAATATACATTGAAAACTTGTATATGTTACATGAGGCCCCGAAAGGCAAAGTTGACTAACCTCAAAAAGTCAATTTTGAGATATTAAGAGTTAAAGTTTAAGTCATATATCTCAGTACAGACATTGCTCTTTTGAATGATAGTTCCACTGTATGATATTTAACAGACATAAAATTTTATTGTTGAATAAGTTTTTGATTTATTTTTATTTTTTGGTACCTAAAATGGTTCCCAAATTGGATTGCCATATGGGTTAGTCCATTTTAGCACTTAGTTTAGTCCATTCTACTTTTATTCTTATGTAAAGTCACAGGTTAGTCCATTTTGCCTTTACAGAAAAAGAAGAATTGGTTTTACATTAATCAAATTGAGGTTAGTCCAAAATTGCTCTTAATTTTGTGGGTTGGTCCAGTCTGGGTATAGCGGAATGTGTACAAGTGCATTTTTGACCAACCTTTTCTCCTTAATAAAAAAAACAACAGCTGATAGAGATTAGTCCGTTCTACCATTAAATAGAGTTTTTTTCTGCATTATCTGATATAAAAATCTCAAAATTGACAATTTGTGGGTGAGTCCGCCTTGCCTTTCGGGGCCTCATATACAAATCTAAGAAGTGCTATAACGTTACACAGTCGTTGTTTCAGTTTAATAAATTCGTGTCAATCTAAGGTGGTTAATGCTATGCGATCCTTGGCATCCTATCTGCGGAAGGTATTCCACCTCTTTGCATGTATTAATTAAGTCTTCGTCAGTTGGCGTGTTGCTAATTTTACAGATTTATTAATGTAAGAGAGGCATTGCACCGTGAGAGGCAAAAGTAAAAAGAGAAAGGTACAAACAAACAAACAATGTAGGATTAATTAACATACTAATACTAATGTAAAGATGTAGATCCTTGTCTTATTTTGATTTTCAGTTTAAGAGGGGGCGGTTAAACTTCTGCTTCGCGAGTTAGTAAATTTTTAACAATTGAAATACAACTTACCATTCCCCACTTCCAAAAAAAGGTTTTATTGATTTTGCCATCCGTCTAAAAATAATTCTTTTCAAAATGACATTCTTCCGGGATGATTGGAAAAATGTACTTGAATGTTACAAGTACAAGAAATCCCTTCTCAAATTATAAAAAAAAATTGTTAAGCAAGTAAAATTCACGGACGTTGCGTCTCGGCGAGCGTTCAAGGTCAGCGAAGGCGCCGAGTCCGAATACAGTGTTTGTTTACTGCTGGGTGTATCCGTCCAGAATTAGCCTCCGGTGGGAATTAAACTGAACAAAGACCTCTTCGTGAGCTTCGTATCGGTTCCCAAATGTAATGGGTAGTAAACGCAAGGAGGAATGGTGGTTTTTTATTGGGACTCGGGGGTGCATTTCTTAATCAGACTTTTACCAATGTGGAGCCTAAGGTTAGTCTATAATGTAGACTTAATGTTATGGCTTTGATTTTTTCTAAAATGTAGGAATAAATTTCCGTATCTTCATAGGGTTAGGTATTACTAAATAATAGCGATATTTAAAGAGATAACTGCAAACGTGTATGTCCCAATGGCTCTAGAATTTATTTTAATTGCTCCAGCGCCTGGTCTGATATTCTTTAACCTTGTAAACCTCGCTAAAGCAGTGTAAAAAATACTCTTAGAGACGATTGACTACAAAAATATTATTTCCACCTCTTTTATTGTCGACCTTTTGTCAATATTCAAATTAAATTAAATTCTATTTGCAAATTTTAATAATGCAAATTTGTCTTGTTCTTTGTTCTTTGTCTTGATTGTATTGTTGGAATCTCTCAACATTGCCAGTGGCAGGTAAATAAAACAATGCCAAATCAGTGGAAATGCGGCATACGAAAGGCAGCTAGTTACTGCTGACTACAAGGAATTCATCTTTGGCCTCTTCCCAACGAATTTCCATAAAACACACAATTCCAAGTCTGAATAATTTACAGCATGTCTGAGATGTTTCTTAAAGAGGGTACAACGTGTACTTTGGCGAACTGATTTCTTCTACTTGAATAGTTTTTTAATTATCATCCGATTTCAGTAATGTTAGTATATATTTAAAATTGATTTTATTTATCGGTTAACTTGCTCCTGTGATCACATTATTAAAACATTTTGGCCTCTGTTCTTATATCTGGATTTTCATTTAAATTTTGCTGTATATCCCACTACAGCACTCACAAAATCATATAGTTTAACAAATTCGAAAAATATACGTAATTTAATTATTTAAGTTTGTTACAAATTTTCCATAAATAATTTCAACAACTTAGACATAGGTGAAATTTAGTCATCAAAATCAAAACAGTTTCGTTATGAGGGTATTCAAACATAGAGCTATGCAGAATTATTACTTACGTAATATAGCCTGTAGACATCAAAAATATTTATTTTATTCCTCGCCAACATGTTTCAAGGATATGACTCCTCATCTTCAGGGCGATTTATACTTAATTCACATGGCCCACATTTCTGCAGTTGTCAAAGTTTTAAAAAGGTCTTCCACACATAAACAGTACAAAATACAAATGTCACATAACGTTAACACAAACTAATAAAATATTACTGACATCAGACACAAAGTACTGTACAGTGAAACTATCATTCCCGGCCGGTTACCGTATAGGCCTACTAAATCTTGATGTGAGTGAGCTGTCATATTCACGTCAATTCATGCATCTAGATCAAATCAGCTGATTGGGGATAGTGTACAATAGTTTAATGTTGATCTAATTGTTGTAAAATTTTGAATGTAATTTTATCAGAGAAATCTTCTTTTTTGTTGAGTAGAGTGCTGTTGCTGCAATTTTTAACTACACTACTGTAAATAAAATACTCTTCCCACATTTCAAGGAGTCATATCCTTGAAACATGTTGGCGAGAAATAAAATAAATATTTTTGATGTCTACAGGCTATATTACGTAAGTAATAATTTTGAATAATTACCTAATCAAAGGCATCAAGGCTGTTAGTTTAAAAATAGAGCTATGAACTTTTAAAATGCTCTTTCCCTCCTTCATCTACGCATCGTATGTCATCCATAAAATGGCTTCATAAACTCTCCCTAGAGTCTTGTCGCCACTCCAGAGGCACTCGCATGGTCGTGTATACTTGACCCCTTCAGCGCGGCGTAAGGCCTTGGACACAGTGGCATTGTTGCATGCAGATGCCCAGTTACCCAACGTGCCCGACCTGCCTTGAGGCATCCAAAACATCCGACGTTGAACATAATGTAAATTTTCGTTGTACCGCTGCGAAAACGGCAGTTTTCATTACAAGTGTTGCGGGCAACGACCTTTAAAATATATAGACTGCTCATCTCGTTGTAAAAAAGTGAAGCCTTTGTGGGCGCTGCCATGTTGGCTATTATCTAAAAAGACGAGCAAACCGGAAAACTCACGGCCGTCACGAAACACTTCATCACTTCATCGACCTTTAAATTATTCAAAACAAGGAGGTTAGAGTCTGTTGTACTGGAGTTCTTGCCACAATGCATTTGTTGATGAAAAAGCGGTTGATGAAAAGATAGGCAATGTGAAAGGGAGTAATATAGTAATTTAGGACTTGGCGTTCTTTGAACAGTAATTTAAAACGAAACGAATCTTTTGAAGACGACTAAATATTCTAATAAGTTTTTAAAATATGTCAGAAATGCTGTACAGATTTACAATCGTAATACTTTTTGCTTATTTTATTTAATTGAAGTAAGATAACGACAAAACTAATTTAATTACGTCGACTCTTTGAAAATAAGTTTTTATATTCGATCAATTAAATGGTTCAATTCCCATCGCTGAATCGTTCGTTTTTCGTTTGTTAATGTAGAGTACGAAATTAATTCCACTTGTATTGCTAACCTAACAAAATTAGAGGGCCGCAAAATTAGAGGTCGACTTGTGTCTGGCTGCGGAGTCACTTTTTGTGCACATCACTTTTTAAATTAGTACTAAAACTATTTAATCTAATATTAAATATTTATCGATGTCGTCTACGATGTAAGATAAGTATATAATTAAATTATAAAACGATAGTAATACTATTAAAAACTAATTTTTGTTTTTATCATATAACATTTTGATGATTCAAAAACAACGACAAACGAAATTAAAATCGTGTTCATGTTTTCAAGTCTTTGAAGTTTGTGTTTGAAGGTCGGTGACAATCCTCCAGTAAGGCTTCACTTTTTCTTATCTCATAAGCAGTCAGTTATATGCATAGCCATCTCTAGTAATAGTAATAGTAATAATACTAGAGATGGCTATGTTATATGTCGTTGGTTGCGGGCCTAAAGAGAAAAAGAATCAGCTGATGTCAAAAACGTCAGCTGCTCGTTTAAAATGTACTGAAACTGCAAACGTGTGTACGTCAGCGTAGACGGTGAGCTATCGATTGCATCGAGAGTGGTTATCGGTTATTATCATCAACTGAAATTCATTGTTGCATTCACAGTAACTTGAACATCTATACGGTAAGTATCATAAACAATATGCGCAGTAGACCAGCCAGTCAGAAAGCGTTCTGCTGGTCGGTGGTGCGCACCAGAGCGACATGACTTTTACACTAATTATTGCGCCAAGTTCTTTTGCAAGTCGACGCACCAGCAAGTCTCGCTGCAAGCCAAATTAGCACCAACCACAGACAACTGATTTATTATTATAACATGTTTCTTAAGCTTCTAACTCACCTTTTATTTCAAGGTTAAGTATTTATTTGACAACAAATGAAGACTATGTTTCATTCTAGTAATGAAAAATCTCACGAGATTTTGCTTAGTTTCACGAAATTTGCACGTGAACTTGCTGAACCTTCTTTCAAGTGTTAGACTACCATGACGTCACATTTTATTCTTACTCTTACCTGCGCAAGATACCTACCGTATAAAGATATTCTAGGTACTGTGGTTGCATTGTTGTCGGTTTAATCGATTTTTGAAACTCGCTGATTTCACCAATCGATAGTTCAATGCGTTCGATGTATCGATAGTTGTTTATTGTTGTCAGTGTAACCTAACAGAAATGGAACAATCAGCTGATTGTTTTAAATAGAAAGAACAAGATGAAAACCTCCTTGTGAGGTATCTTTATAGGTAAACAAGTTGTAACGTTTTGGTTTTCTTAAGTAGTTAGCGTGTTGCATTGAGCGGTAGAACAAAAATATATTTTGTTTATCACTTTAGGGCCTGATACTATTTAACCTTAAATCTTAAATCTTTAATCTTATGTTCAAAGGTAACCAAATTGTTAACATTTTGGTTTTCTTAAGTAGTTAATGTGTCGTATTCAGCGGTATAACAAAAAGTGTATTTCATCACACGGGCCTAATGTTATTTAATCTTAAATATAATTCAAGGATATTTTGAAACTATTCATATTTTACGAGGTCGAACGCAATTTTGTAATGTTTTTTGACAATTATAGATCTGATTCTTGAATCTGCAGTGCAGGCAATGTCTGAAGCTTTTTATATTACAATAACTTTACAAAAATATGAACCAGTTGTAATTTTTTTGCTACACTCTAACCTAAATGTTTATCAGAAAAATGGTCCATGCTCATAACGAAAAATTGCCTTTCAGCGAAAGAAACATTTTCTAAGTAGTTAGTTAACGCATGAATTTATATGTCAAAAAACTGTAGTTTAAAGCATTTTTATTTTTATCCACAAATCATTTCAATTATTAAAAATAACACTTTGACCAGGATTTTTCATAACACTAAATTCAAAAGACTGATTTGTATCAGACTTTAAGTATAAAAAACGAAAGAAATTAATTACTCTTAATTTTAGATTACCGGTTTTTTACCGCTGTAAACAACATTTACTCGCGTTAAAAGTACAAAGAACTAGCTGCAAGTTAACAGGTCCGATTCCTTGGAAAAGGTTCGGTAATTAATTAAATTACGTTTAGCCAATTAACCGGTTAATTACCACCAATTACAACATCATAAAAGTGGAAAGCTTTTAAACCGTATGCTTTTTACAACAGTTTTCAACGAATTGTCAATAAAGATTGAGCAACACGATTTCAGTAAACACAATAGCATTTTTATACAGCATTTCGGATCATTGCTGTCTCTAGGGAATAGCTGGGGATCGAGAGCGGTATAAGCCGGATTAACCGCTCCACATTCTGTAGTGGTAAAGCTTTTTGTAGAGCCATTTGTTGACCTCGGATCATCTCTATTCTGATCACTGCATTTATATTTTGATATTCAGAGATAAAGTTCGCGTTCATTTTGCCAATGAATTCATAGTAGACTATGTAAGCTGTAATATAATCGTAGGCTTCCCATAAATTTTCAGAGCCAACCCGGACACCAAAAGAAAGGGGGGGGGGGTAAAGTTAAATTCAGTGTAATTCTAAGGGCCTTAGCAGACGGGCTACTTTGCTGCCGTTTTTGTGCGGTACAATCGTTTCTGGAATACTGATTGGCTAAAAAAAACTATGATGTAGGCCTTGTGATGAAGCTGAAGACGCAGAGAGCAGTTGTCGCGCAAATTAGCCCGTCGCCGGCCGAGGCTCTTTTAGTGTGATACCTTGTGAAACCATAAAATATTCCTTCGTTTCGCTAAACATTTTCTTTGTATAAACTTTCTTAAAAAGTGCTCAAAACCAATTACCAATTTATTTATTTCGCGCGTTTCGTCTATTCACGCAGGCTGACTAAAACCCCGGACAAAATTCAACCCCGGACACTTCCCCGGACGCAAGCCTGGGTCCGGGGAGATCCCTGGCGTCTGGTAAGCCTATATAAACGTAAACATAATGGAAACCATATTATACACCAAAACGTTTACCGACGATGAAGCCAATATATACCATTGATTTCGTCGAGCCTTCTATGACTTTATCGATCCTTGTGCTAAAATTATTCTGCCTTATATTATGACTGTATTAAAAAAAGCTGGAAATCCGTGTCACTTTTTTAAAATAATGATTTCAACAGGGTTTTCTCTTTAATCTCTACTTTAGGCATACACTTGTTCAGGGATTTATAATCTTAGTGGGTCTGTTAGCGTTATGAAGTATATACGAAATAGAAAATTATTTTCACAGTTCGCAGTATTTCGTCCTATGGCAGCCGCAGTATAGTCTTGGCTCCTTCTCAACTGGTGACGCAAACAGCAATACACTCCCGTAATCACATGCTCTATGAAATTGCATGAAAATTACAGGCGTTGAGGTGTAGGTAAATTGGCCAGCACTGTACTTTTGCACCGCTACTTCTATATATACCATAAAATACACTCCAAATTAATACATGTATATTTATGTGCAACATTTTTACTCAAGTGTCTACGAGTATTTTTGACTTAATAGTTTTACCTTATTCTGAGGCCGTGGTCCTTTTTCAGGGAGTTTGCTAATCACGAAATTATGTTAAATAATCAAATCATGTCAAATTATGTTATGAAAAATTACGATATAATAAAAAAATGCATTGATACAAGTTTATGACAGTTTATAACAGTGCTTAGCTGTATCAAATATTAACACAGTAGGCACATACACCAACACTGGATGGTTTGCTTTGGGCAGGGTGTTTTTTAACGCAACCCAAAACTTTATTTTATCAGTGAATGATTATTCCCCCAAGATCCCCAGATTTGACCCCATTATGTTATTTTATTTTGGGATGAATAAAAAGTAAGGCCTACGAAAACAATTCACAGGGTATTCAACACCTCAAAAGAAACATATCTAATTTAATACAAGAAATTCGAAGAGGTACTTTACAAAACGTGTTCAGGAATTTAATGGAGAGAACACAACTTTGTATAAATGTCACTGGCGGATGTTTTGAACACATAATATAAGCTAAATGTGATCAAACTTAAATAATAGGTTGTATAAAATGCAAAGATAACCAAAACAATACTCATTTCAACTTTATATGTGCATTTTTCAATCTTAAAAATGGGTTGCTTAAAAAAACACCCTTTATATAGTTAGTTCTAGTTCATAGGTAAAAAAAGGCAAGCTATCAAACAGTACGAATTTTTTATTAATTTTAACAATGTTACTAAGCGTTTTTTCTGTGGAATCACTTCAAATTATTTTTCACTCCCACATGCTATGTTGTTTTGATATAGATTTTTGGGGACATTCGCCATCACTGATTAAATAAAAACTAGTCACTCAGTTATGGCAAATGTCTGCATAAATAAAAATCGAAACATAAACTTACCATTGCTAACAATAAATTTCAAAAATGTTGTTTTAAACTAAAATTCTCTCCCATGCGCAGGAGTGTGCCTGAGCACGGACGTGGACACGCTGTTGTACCACATGAACAACGCGCGGTACTTGCGCGAGCTGGACTTCGCGCGCGTCGACTTCTACGAGCGGACGGCGCTGTACCGCACGATCCGCGCCAAGGGCGGCGCTGTCGTGCAGGGCGCCTGCACCATCCGCTACCGCCGCTTCGTCCGGCCCTTCTCCGTCTACAGAATCACCTCCAAGGTACGCTGATGGTTATCTGTATAGGTAGGCCTGCCGTATTTTCAAGCGGTCAAACCGGGACAACTGACCAAGGATGCTCCAGTGTGCGACACACCGGGGGCTTTGGGGGGGTATTCTATACCCCCCAAGGCGAGGGGGTCCGGGGGTCCTCCCCCGGAAATTAGTGGAAATTTTGGAGGAAAATGGTTAATTTCTAGTTTTTGCAGTAAAAATTAATTTCAAGCAGTCCTATTTTTTGTGTCCAGATTATTGAGTCAAATTAATAAGTTTTTAGGTATATATACTGAGGTAAAATTTACTTTTGAACAAACTTATAATCTGTAAAAATTTATAAAAGTTTTAGAGCAAAATTGTGAATATGAAAGATTTGAGAAAAAAGTTATTTTTATTTTTGTGTCGTGACAATGCAATTTTTACCATGGTAAATTTGGATAATAATTCATTATATGAAACCAAACTTAGAATTAATTTATTTTACTTCAATGAAAAAGACAAATACAACTTAAACAAAAATACAACCTAAAAACCAAAGTACGTATATTATATAAGAATGTTTTCTTCTTTCTTTGTTTGCTGCAGCAAACTTGTTAAACTATAGGTTTAGATCATTATTTAATAACATATTACGCAATTTAAAAACTGACCAGGACATCAGGAAAATCGGCCGGGACACCGGGACAAGAGAAAAATACCCCCGACTGTCCCGGTCAAACCGGGACGTATGGCAGCCTTATGTATAGGGTTCCCATACGGTAATATGGGGAAAAGAGGAGATTTCATCATGGTCATTTCACCCCGACCCTCCCCCCACAGTTTCGAATACCCCCAGGAGAACGGGGGTCCAGGGTTCTATTTTCCCCCGGAAACTTTGATGGAAATAGGCATTAAAATGTTTGTTTCTATTGCATTCAAATAATCAAAATTTGTACCTAATGAAATAGTCAGTTTATTTGTAACATGCAAATTTTTCAAACAAAGGAGAAAAAATGCAAGAATTTTAACCATGTATTTATTTTATTACTTTGTATGAAATTAAGTGAGTTTATTCTTAGTTACTGCTACAATAATGATTAGTAAGAACTTATTCTTCCTATTCTAGAAGAATAAATTCTAAAGTAATTTTTAAATATTTCCAAAAAAATCAGACTTTAACATATTTAAAAAAAATTATCAAGTCTCAGTGTTAAATGATCTAAATTAAACACAATTCTCACTAATCTTATTCAACAACTCTGTATGCCATCTTAACCTCAAATGATTCTGTGATCAGTTTCACCTTTGTAGTTGTTAGCGCTTTATAACAGGGAGTACTGTACAGTCAAAAAACAAACATTCCATCAATAAAATATGTTTAGAATTTTAAAAGACAAAATAAGTACGGTATTTTTATTTAGCAGTAAACTTATGAATGTAAATATTTATCTATTTTGAAATAAAATTTTCATTTGATACTCATCGTATTTAAAGAATGTCAATGTAAACCCCAATAAAGTGGAGCTTTCCCAATCTTGGTTTAAATTCCCCAGAGTTGAAATTTTACTCTTAAAATCTGGCAATCTCCGGGGAAATCCGGCGATATTGTAACCCTAAATCTGGTACGGATTTTGTTTGCTTTTTTATGATGATCTGTTATCAAACTTGAATCCAGAATCATAGCCACAATTTTGTTCATTTATTAAATGAAAGGTCTCCAAAATGAATTAAGTATAACTAGGGATCGAACACACTCCAGTGATAAAGTATGTAACTGAATTTGAAAATTCAGGTACCAGAATATGTATTGGTACATTTGTGTGATTATACCATAACCTAGATAGGAGTTGATATAAATTCTGAATTTTTATGCAGCAAAAAAGAGTAAGATCCCAAGATTAAGAGAACTTTTGGGGATAGAATAGAACTCATTCAAAACTCTGCATGCGCCCGCTCGAGGGTTAAAAAAAAGTTTTCACAAATTCGTCCTATTATTAATTCCTTTCTTTCCCTTGCAGATAGTCTACTGGGACCAGAACTCCATCTTCATGGAGCACAGGTTCATCACGCCGAAGGACGACTTTGTCCGCGCGATCGCGCTGTGTCGCCAGCGGCTGATCAGCGTCTCGGCGGAGGACGTGATGACGGAGCTGCTCTCCGCCGGAGCCAAGGCCGCGGACCCGGAGCGGGGGCTGGAAAAGCCGGAGTGTCCGCTCGAGGTGCTCCGGTGGAACGAGAGCAACGAGATCTCCTCCGCGAATCTCCGCAACGGCTGCTGACCGCGGCTGGATCTTCCTGACAAGGAAGAAGCGTCCATCGACATTTAGTGATTGACTGAGGCAGAACCGGGTTTGAAAGTTTTTAAGTCGATTTACTCACTTAATTATGTTGTGCGATTTGCGTTGTTGTTCTACTAAATAAGTTTGTTACTTCATTTTGTTGTTTTTGCCTCCTGATCACAATTAAAATTAATACAAGAGGTTAAAATAGTTATTCCGTCTTGTGATCAATGGCACCGATGAGTGGCGACCGGATTCAACCCACTGACGGGGTCATCCTCGGCTCTGAAGAAACGTAATATCACTTCGAAGAGGTTGTCATAAAGTCTAAGATCATGTAACGAGAGACGAACACATTAACATTTAAAAACATAATTACAAATACGAAAGTGTGGCCACAAACGAAAATGATTCTCGGCGCGGCGGGCGGGTACGCGTACCTTGATTCATAAGCCCAGACTTGTCTCTTGGGGTCATCCTCTGTGCCTGAGGATGACCCCATCAGTGGGTTGAAACCGGTCGCCACTCATCGGTGACATTGATCACAAGATGGAATAGGTATTTTTAAGCTCTTGTATTAAGTTTGTTAAAATTCTGGTGATTGAATTTGGTTTAATCGCTGTTCATGATGAATGTTGGTTTAGTATTATAAATGTGATGCATTTCGTACAGTTGTTATTAAACTTTTTTTGTTTTAAGTTGTATTATAAAAGCTTTGTTATTATTACTGACATTATTTGATTAGAAGACTATTTCAATTTTGATAAAACTGGATGATAATTTTAATAGTTCTCTTTTAAAGTGCCTCTGCATTCTTACCATTCCTGTCTGAATCTTGATAAGTAGAGGATTACTTTACCACTGTTTGGGTTTTGATTTAATCGAAACTTAATTCGAATGATTTATCAAGTTTTCTCAAGTGCATGTACTTTCTCATCTAAACTTACCACCCTTGACAAACAAACATAATATCAGAATAGAAAATTTTCTTGTCTTAGGATTATTTATTTACGTTTAAACTCAAAAGAATTTGGAAGATTAAATTTTTTTAAATATTAACAACTGCTTTAACTTTTATTATCCTCTCTTTTATAAAGTGTTGAGTGATATCCCTATTTGTAAATGTTTATGATTCTTGATTAATTTATACAAACATATATAGAGTTTTAAATAGTGATTCTAAAATACGTTTTATGATTTTCCCATGATAATGTTTGATATCTTACATGCAATTTGATTGCACTAAACAATACATTTACTCTTGTGATGACAAATTGCAGCTTTAGATAGACACCTCCTAACAAGCTGTAGACTTAAAATTAACTTATAAATATCAAGGTAATAAATTATTGTATGAATGTATTTTTTATGTTGTGTCGGTCATAAATGGCTTGAATGGAACTACAGTACCATCTGTTTGTAGCCATTATATACAAAATGGCATTGTGATAGACCTAAACTTTAAACATAGTTTTGTATGTTGCTTGAGTTTTGCTGCTGTGGTTAGGATAGAATACTATGAATTCATGTAATTATGTATATATAGCTGAGATTTTTCTGTTTCTTGTAAGAATCTCTTTAGAATAAGCTAAAATGGTGACTAGTAGTTTTTTAACTATATATTTTTTGGACTGTTGGCCTAGTCATGTAAAATAGTGTTTCGCCAATGCCTTTGATGGAATAATGCATTATTCCAAGACCATACTTGGTTTCTGTTCTAAAAAATTATTTGTATCATGACAGAGATTAACACTGTGTTCTTCCTTAAAAATCAAAGTTCATATTATGATAGATATACTATCGATGACTGAAGCAAATATAAACTATTATAAATAGTCATCAATTTCAAGAATATTAAAAAGTGCAGGCATTAGTTTAGCATATATTATAATCAACAAATTAGTAATATTGATAAGGTAAAATGTTTTATATTTTTTCTAGGTATAAAAATCAAAATTTTAATGAAATTATGCCTTTTCAAATACTATGTAGATTTTAATTACCATTAATATTTAACTATTCCCACTGTAGAATAGATACCTGCTTTAAATTATCTACAAACTACCCTACTGTTATAACTGTAGTATTTTTCTTCCTTCCTCATAGCATTTTCTTAAATTGTAAAAAAAGTTTATTACATGTTATTTATAATAAAAATACATTATACCTCGTATGTTATTTCTCTTACACTCCCTGCCAGCAAGTTATCCTATAGCTTCTCTTTAGCTGTTGTATCTCTTGTTTCGCATGATTTATTCCAAGGCTTTATTAGTCTTTCAGTTAGAAGACAAAGAAGAAACTGCTAACCACTTTTTTCTCTAGAGCTGGGAAGAGAAATTCAAATGATATAAATGGTAAATAAAAATGTGGTAGCATATTTAAACAATAAATAAACGAAAACGTAACAGTAGACCTGCTGTATTCACTGGTCATTGAGTGGAAATCCCTTTTTTTTAAATATAGACTAATTATAAACAAAATCCTTTTGTAAAAATTCTACAGATTTTTTACTTAGTAAGATTTTATTTTACTTATTGTGCCATTAACGTAATAAATAAATATCAATTTGTGAAACACATCCATCTTTAGGATGTTGCAAAGGTGAGAAAATGGAAATATTGCTTCCAAGAACGGTTTTAAAGCTATTAATTAATTCATTTTTATTATTCATTTTTTTCCTTCACTTATGAAAAAAAATTAATTATCTAAATACTCTTATATATATAAATTAACTATTATTTTCCAAATCAACTGGTCATAAATTATTATTTTTGTAAATGCAACGCAGCAGACGCACAGGCTTTAGTCTATGTCTGCTGATTCCTTAGACCAATTCCTTTTTTCTTTTAACAGCATTTACTCATGTAATTCTATAATTTATTTTGATTTATATTTATAAATTATTATAGTTTTATTTTATTTAAGTTCTCAATGTAAAAAGCTGTACAATTTATTGGAATAAACAACTCATTCATTCATTCATTCATGTTCTTGCTAAAAAAAAAAGTTGGCCTGAACTCATGAGGAAGCAGCCCTATATAATAAAAAACAAGAGCCACTTTTCTAGCATAGAACGTATTTAAATTCTTTCTCTGATTTTCCATATTTATGTTTTTCTAGTGACAAAGCCTAACTTTTCAAAGTTAAAGCAAAGATGTTGAAATATCTTTTTCAATACTTTACTCGTTTTCACTCTATAGATTATAAATTGCCAGTATAAAATGTTTGTAATCTATACATAGGAAAGGTTGGGAGTGCCTTTGCTTACCTATGAATGGAGCCTTGTGCTCACACCTGACTGAGTCATTCCGTTGGCAATGTTAAACACTGTATACTCAGGCACATCGACAGAGAAGTGTCGTGATGTCCATCACAATTTTGACTATTGTTGTCTCCTCTCTCTTAATACTAGGTGTAGTAAGTGTGAAGGCTGGCCAAGTAAAACCTCATATTATCATCATCCTGGCTGATGATTTGGTAAATACTTATAACTTTTAAACTAATAAGGTAGAGGGTGATTATAAGGTATGGATTTACTAATTTGTTTATTAAGCATAGTTAGTAGTGTTTAAATTAAAATTAACACGTTTGCGGCGGCACGAAATTCTGTGTTCCCTGTTGCCATCCCGGTGTTCTGACTTATATAGTTAGTGTAGCTGCCATGCCTACCGTCGGAGCAGCACCGTCCAGTGTACAGAATACAATATTGAGCAGTGCTATTAAAATTTCAGATTTCAAGCTCAGATCCTGGTTTAAAAAACATATTGTAACGCGTTGCAGCTTGGGTGCGATCACTCCCACCAGGATGGCATTAGGGTTCTGTATGGAAGCGATCGCTCCCATGCCGCCGCGAACGTGTTAATCATTTGAGAAAATGTTGTTCCATCAACTTCTTCAGGGTTCAATATGAGCACCTGATAGTTTAAAAGGTGAGTTCTAGACAAAACCCGATAATTTAGCCTAGGTAATGACTGTAATAGAATAATATATTTCATTTTAAGTACTGAAAGTGGAATTTTTACATGCATGCTCAAGCCTCACCTAGGGACTCCAATAAATATCACATACGATATCACTATCAAATGATGATCATCCAACGACAAATCATGTGATTTGTTGGGACTCAAAGATCATTAGCTTTATGGAAAGAAATGTTCTGATTCTGAGTCACAGCCAAGTACATGAATAATTTGAAGAAGAAATAAGGAATAAGTTAACGCTCTTTGGGTACAAGTTGTAACCAATAAATCATGACGGAAAACTCACAAAATAAAGTAATACTAGATTACTCATTTGCAGCTTCACTTGCAAACACTGCAATCTGTGGTTTACTTTAAGAACTATTTCAAAGCATGACCATAATATGTTCAGTTGTAAAGAAAGTGATCTGGGCTTTGTCAATTGTCGGTGGAGAATTCAACTGTTCTGAAACTTCAGGAATTTACTGTAATTAAGTGACACCCTTTTTAAAAGTTCTGAGATGAATTGACAAATCTACAATAAATCCCTTCAATTTGACAACAAATGTTAAAATGTGTCCTGCCAGCATTGAGGTTTGACTTTGATAATAAAACCAACTATCTATTAATATATATATATATATATATATATTCGTGATTAAAGTTAAAACCATTATATTTTTCTAAAAACAGATGATTAAATTTAAAAAAAGCACTGTGAAAGAACATTAGCTGGTTTAGTGGTCAAATGGAAAACCAATTAACATTCTGGCCATGGATATTGGCAGGTGAGTGAGTGTGCTGTATTCAGAATTAATTAGCCTTTGAGGTAATATTCAATATTACGTTTCGGTTTCATATTGCGCAAAACAACTTTAAGGACAGTATTGCAGCACAATTTTGTTGTGTTTTAAAAACACAAGCAACGTTTTGACAGTTACAGGGCTGCCCACGGGGGGGGGATCGATGGCGCAACTTGCGCCATTGACTACAATTTTGAGGGGGAGTAAAAAATTAAAGGGGAAATAAAAGAAAATAATATATTGTTAAATATTAGTAGTCTGGTATTATTCTCTGTAAACGTGAGTATAGAATGATAGAAAGGTAAGAAATCACAAATTTCGGAAATAGGTAATTTTATTTTTAGATTGCGCTATTCTGAAGTAAACTCCTTCTTTGCCCTCTAATATTTGAGAAGTATTTCATATTTAAGAAATAGTACCTATTGTACCTATTTCTATTTTTCAGATATCTTGATATATTAAAATGTTTAATACAAATTAAGTGTTCTGATGTTCTATTAAAAAAGCTCCGGTAGTTGAAAGATCCGGGACAATGTTCAACATTATATTATTATAGCGCAGCAATTTATTGTACTTACTACCCCCCACTCTAAAAATAGTTTCGAGTTTAGTTAGTATATTTTAGTTTAAAGGGGGGGGGGGTTGCTAGCTGTTTTGGGGGGGGAGGGGAAAGCACCATAAGCCTTAGGGGGATGGGGGATGGGCACCCCTGGACGTTCAACATAATCATAACTTTTAGCAGATGATTTGTCGACTTTCCACTTTGACCATCCACCAGTATGGCAGTCCAAAACATTGGGGACAAGGTAAAGTAAATATTGAGCAAGGAATTGTTTTGCTCTTGCTATAAATTAGATATTGGGAAACGATAATTTTCTTTGACACCAGGTTCATCCATCACAAATGGCAACATTTTTTTAGAGTGATGAAAAATGATTCTTCTTAGTTGTAAGAGGTGAGAATTACGGATCAAAAACATGGGGTAGAGGCTATCCCAGCTCACTGCAGATTTGGCAGTTCCAAATGAAATAAATGAACTCATGAATTAAATTTGACTGCTAAAAAAACTTTATAGAATTTTTTGCGGTAAGTTTTTACCATATAAAGTTGGAGTTTTTAACTCATCAACATTTACAGTAGTGTGGCAATCTCTTGATTATTTGAAATTGTTTACCAGATGCTCCAAACAGCTAAAAGCAGAACATCATTTCCAGGGCTGGAACGATGTCAGTTTCCACGGGTCGGACCAGTTCCAGACGCCCAACATCGACGCCCTGGCGTACTCCGGGGTCATTTTGCATGACTACTACACCCAGCCCATCTGTACCCCCTCTAGGTCCGCTCTGCTCACTGGCAGACATCCTATCACTAATGGTGAGATCTTGGCAGGGCCGGCGGCAGGAGGGCGGGCAGGGGGGGCAAATGCATAGGGGCCCGGGCTTGAAGGGGGCCCAGAAACGCCAAAAACGGGCCCAAAAGGACAGAAAAGGGGCCTAAAAGTACGCGTAAAAAAAGGGCAGGCCTCAGGGTCCGAGATTGAAGGTTGCACAGGGGCCCGAAAATCCTGGCGCCGGGCCTGGATCTTGGTGTCATGTTTGAATATATGAAAAGGGGTTTAGATGACGGTTATACACCACAAGATCGTAGTAACCCTCTTAAATCCTACTTCTTATTCCAGTATGGAATTAGATTTGAAGTGGTTGTTTGGGGAGTAAAGGTTAAAATTAGGTTAAAATCTGTCTCGCTCCTGGACAGATTTTATGGAAGGCCCCTAGAGTCACTAGACACTCCCAACAAACTATGCATTATCTAAACATTAATTTATTCTTCACGTCATATTTTAATCAGATACATTGATAAACAAAGTCAAGCTTTAAAAATGTCCTATATAGTGATATCATCTTGATAGAAAAGTTAGTTTCTTTTGGACTAAACAAAATTCTTAGGATAGATAATATATGAGCCCTGCAAACTAATGACAAGCGCTAAAGCTGGTTTTTGGGTTACATAAAAATTTCAATAATTAGTTTTTTATGAAACAGTCAATTCAAATGCAACTCAGGATATTTTGCTGACATAAAAATTACCTTAGAATTTCTTTGAACTATAAAGTGTTATTGTTTTCACTTCCTTATGGTACAGAATCTTTGTTACCTCCCCCCCCCAACATAGTAGGATTTTTGGGGCTGCCATAATTGATGGATTTGGGGATTTGATTGATTTTGGGAGTAAATTTTGGTGGATTTGATGGCAGTTACAAGGGAAAATGTTACCAACATAACTTTGATTGAGGTATTTGCATAAATTACAAGTGGTTGTTGTTAAATAAAATAGGTGACTACTTGAAATAGGCCTTAAAACAAACCATTTAAACAGGAGTTTGATGTTTTAATTTGAGCATACAATACATCAAACCTTAGGTGAGCTGGCAAACCTTAGTCAGTAATAAGGCTACAAGATCACGCCACTATCATCACGATCATCACATTCATCCTTCACTCATATTCAGAATAACGTCCTCTATGAGGTACGTTATTCCTCACCAAAGAACGATTAAGAATTAAGAATGGTCGCCCTCTATGGTTCTTCTCTCACCAAAGAATGATTAAGAATTAAGAATGAATCTCCAAATATTATGACCTAATTCCGCCTATGCCCCAAAATTTATATCTTTCATTAGTTAATCTTATCTCAGCGCTATTGCTGGTAAATTTTAAGGCTTCCAATGGTAGGTAACTGTACTGTAAATTTAAAACACAATTGTTTCCCAAGGCATGCAGCACAACGTGATCTACGCGTCTGAGCCGTGGGGCCTGCCGCTAGACGAGCGTCTGTTGCCCCAGTACCTGCAGTCTCTCGGCTACGTGACCCGGGCCTTGGGCAAGTGGCATCTGGGGTTCTACCGAGCCCGCTACACTCCGACCCGGCGGGGCTTCCACTCCCACCTCGGCACCTGGCTCGGCCACCAGGACCACTTCACCTACATGTCGGGAGGGGTGAGTTGCAGGTAGACCAAGCTCTTTAGGTTTGTTTTCACCACCCCTTATGATGTTTTTGTAAACTAATGAAGATTTGTGGATTAATGTTTGATTTTGGTGAGAGCTTATTAAAAAAACTGTATATTAAATTTTTATTGATTGGTTATATGTATAGTTCAAAAATTAATTATCTAAACATACTATATACAAATTTTTTTCACACTAATATTTTATAGCTTGTTCACCTTGTTACCCTCATGGTTTGCTCCTGATTTTAAACAAGCAGTTGATTGTTGTATTTGTCTTAAGTCAGACCAATAGGACAATTACAACAAATACAAACAGCTGATTATCCTGTTACTGTCTGACTTCAATTCGATTCAAATTCAATTTGAAAATCATTTATTCATATTTTGTACACCGTACAATAATGGTGTCAGTCTTAGAATAACTACATTCAATACACATAGTAATCAAATATAGTGCATTCTACATTGTTAATTACAAAGGGCGATTCAGAACTAGTTTAGCCTCATAACGCATGTGTGGTTTTGACGAGGACGGTGGCGTTTCCTGTAATCCAGGACTGTATTAATTAACTCCTATTTGAGTTTATTGCAGACCTTATTCAGTAACATGACTACAAGATCACAGCACAGTCAACCTTATACATTTGTAATTCATACTTGGCCTGAAATACCTACCTGGGTGGATCGCCATTTCAACTACGGTACAAGTATTAAAATTAATAAAGTACTGCCTTAAAAAAGTACTAACAAATTTTCGTTTTTGCTTTTGCAGCAGTAGAGCAAAAATACTAATCTGACCAAACTATCATTTTGCTACCAAGCCAGGTACGGTGTCCTAAAATTTTAAAAACTGATTTGTGTATTTTAAAAATCTCCAGAAACACCCAGGCTACGATCTACACAGAGGACTGAACATCTCGTGGGAGGACGGTGGTACTTTCTCTGCAGACCTGTTCACCGAGGAGGCTGTGTCGATCATTCAAGGTCACGACGAGTCTCGCCCTCTGTTCCTCTACCTCGCCCACACCGCGCCCCACGCCCCGCTGCAGGCGCCGGGGGAAGCCGTCGCCTCACTCAAACATGTGCCTGGAGCCAAGAGGCGAACGTATGCTGGTATGTTGTGTGTTTTATTAAAAAAGGCATATGTATGAGTTACATTCGGAAAGTAAGTTCCGTTTGAGAGTAAAAACATTCTCAATGCATTACAACATTTTTATTACATACATCTTAAAGAGCGTACCTTAAACTACTTTTCCACATAGTTCCCATAAATATTTAGGCACTTGTTACAACTAGGGAGAAGCTTTTCAATTTGTATGTGCACGCAGCCACCCACTGACACCATCTTAAAGTTCATCATCATTCATAAACCGACAAAGGTTACAATGGTGTACAGAAGAGTTTGTGAAGTTTGCGGAAAATGCTCATAGAGATCAGTAATTTTTAATTTCCTTTTTTCCCGAACTGTATTGTTAATTTGGCAACGAGATTGTCAATAACAACAGATATGGTTGGCCACTCCTCTCTTCATCGTAGACATTAGTGCGACCATCTTTACAGTTCGGGAAAAAAGGAAGTTCAAAATTACTGATCTCTCTGAGTGTTTCCCACAAATTTCACGAACTCTTCTGTACACCATTATAACCTTTGTCAATTTGTGAATGATGATGAACTTAAAGATAGCATCAGCGGGTGGCTGCGTGCACAGGGGGCAGAATTCTTTCCAGCACGAATTAAAAAACTTCCCCCTAGATATGGCGAGTGCCTAAATATTGTGGGAACTATGTAGAAAAGTTGTTTAAGGTACGTTCTTTAAAATGTATATAGTAATAATGTTGTAAATGCATTGAGGACTTTTTTACTTCCAAACGGAACTCACTTTTTGAAAGTACTTCGTAGTATATGTTCAGGTAGACATACATATATTTTTTGTCCACTATGGAACCTCTGTCAACCGTCACCCTCGGGGCTAATTAAAAGTCACTCACGGGTCGGGTTATGATGGTTGAGTGAATAGACCGATAAATTTCGTTTTAAGTCTGTAAAATAAGTATATTAAAAATGTTTTTAAAGAAATCATTTAAGTCCTAATAAGAAACATTTTCACTTTTCAGCTATCAGTCACAATCAATCTCAGTGGCGCATAATGGCCTTCTGTGCTTTGCATGATACATATAATCAAATAATCATTGAAAGATATATCAGTGATGGATAAAAGAGAGTGACAGTAGACGAGCGCTGGTTGATTGAGGTCCAACTGTAATAGTGAAGTTTGCATGGCGGCTGAAAAACTATTTAGCCCAATAAAATTCAGAAATGCTCCAATTTTTCTAGTCCATCAATTACAGTTAGTTATAATATATTCCCTAAAATCTTTGAAGTTTAAATTTTGAAGAGCAGATTGTTCCTTACGGACAGGGCAATTGCTGTCAAAACTCAGAATGAGAACAATTTAAAAGTGAAAGTTATGGACCGTGTGTATCATGTCATTTATAATTTTGAACAATTCATCTCACAAACATTAATTTTCCCCTAGTTACTAGCAAACATTTAACACATTTCACATATTTTACTGACTGAGTGTTGTATTTAAGTACAAATAGTTCCTGATCTTGGTCTCAGACATATTTTGGTTTACATATTCCCATATTTAGATTTTATTTGAAGCTCCTCCACAAAAGATCTCTAGGAAAGTTTTTTGTAGGTAGGTGAAAGGTCTATGGTTGTAACTATTAAAAAATAATTTACCGCAATAACTAAATTTGGTATTTTCTCTGACAGTATAAAATGTTTGTATTCTAGTAATTAATCCTCTAATTGGAATTTTTCAGCAATGGTTACCAAAGTGGATGAGTCAGTCGGAAAAGTAATGGAAGAGTTGAAAAATAAAAATATTTTAAACAACAGTATTGTATTGTTCCTTTCTGACAACGGAGGAGCAACACATGGCTATGACGGAAATGTGGCATCCAACTGGCCACTAAAGGGGGTGAGAGCACTTTATTGTTAACAGTTTTATTTTAATCTTTAAAACTTTTCAATTTTTTCAAAATTGCATGCTGTCACTTTTATAATCCTAAGACTTATTTTGAAGAATGATCATGTTTTAAGGCAACAATTTTGATCAGAGCTATTTCTTTAATATTAGTTTTTCTGTGACTATGATATGGGTATGATGGGTATACTATACATGCTTTAATTTGAAATTCAAAGATTGCCAGTTTCATCCTGAAAAAAATCTGAGAAAATGTGCCTGTTTGATATTGGATGCAGCAGCTACTGTTCCTATGACCACCCTACTGCTTTTTAAGGCCAAAAGCCAAAACCTAAACTGTTTAATTTGATAATGTTAGAATTGCAAAGGTGTTGAAACATACAATCCATAAAAATTATAACAATGTTAATGTGAACCAACAGGATGTAGTCAGAATGTTTACAGGCAAAAGCCAAGTGGCTTGCCATGCATGTAACATGTAAGATTTACAAGTTAGAATCCTAACCAGTTTTGAAGATTCGGGATTGGACTGCTTTCAATCAAAATGTTAAAAAATATCACACGGCTCACAGACTATTTATTGTGTATTTTAACTGACAAGGAAACAGGGCCGGCTCTACCATATAGGCAAACTAGGCGATTGTCTAGGGCGCCAAAGGGGCCGTGTTTGTGAAAATAGCAGGGTGCAAAAATAAAATAATAAACATGACACCAGTGATAGACTTAAATTATAGGTTTAAATTATAAGGTTACTATTCAATAGCTTTACAAGCTCTGGTCGTGTAATCATACTCCTTGACTTTTTTTAAAAGAATCAACTTTATATAAAATCTATTGAGCCTCATTTTAGGAGTATGTGTCAAATGGTAATGTGTTAAATGTTGTCCTTTAAATTCTTGATGAGCAGTCGATCTTCACCGATTATTATTAATGAAATGAAGTAAAACATATGGCTGAAAATTAGTACTTTTGTTTAATCACGTTTTTATTTGAGCAGGGCACCGGGCAATACTCGGCTAGGGTGCCAAAAACTCGAGCCGGCCCTGCAAGGATGATTTTTCATATTAAATTTTTGAAGAAAAAAAGTTCTTCCCTGCTTTTCCACAGGGCAAGGACACTCTGTGGGAAGGAGGGGTGCGTAGCGTCGGAGTCGTCTGAAGCCCTCTGCTGAAGACCAAGCCGAGAGTCCACCGAGGACTGGTCAATGTGCAGGATTGGTTGCCCACACTGCTCGAAGCTGCTAGCTTCCGTGACCAAACCTTTGGTAGTTCACTGACTTTTTTGTTTATAAAATTATTCATGACCTTCGCCTTTAAGTTTTCTCTCTGCTCTTGGACGGAATTAAACTTTTTTTTACATTTAAAGTACCTTAAAATAAACGTTGTCATTGTTGCTGGGTCATAAGTATCCCTTACTATTCTATATCACACGACAGAAGGCCGCTAGGGAATTAAGCAACCCTTCGCCAGCACAGTAGAAAGCAAACGCCTAATCTCCTAGTGGCCATCCTTCCTCTGCCAGAGTGTAATTATATGAATAGTTTTTTTCGTTTATAAGACTAGTTGTCAATAATCAGACTTATGTTTGACCTTTTATTAGGTGAAAAAGAGCTAGATGGAGTCAGTCAGTGGGCAACCCTCTCCAACCTAGCTAAACCTCCTTATAGAACCATGCTGCACAATATTGACCCAATCAGAAAAATAGCAGCCATCAGGGACGGCAAGTGGAAACTTGTAATTGGTAAGAATATAAGATGCTTGTAAGTAAGATGTAAGAGTAGCAAATAAGTAATTTAGATTGTGTTGATACCTTGCTCCTGTCCTGAGTCCTATATGGTTACCATTAACCTAGGATGGTTGTGAGATAATTTTTGCTTTTAAATTTTTAAACTAGAATACGTGACAGTAACAAAATTTATCTTCAGTTTTTTTTCCTGCACTGTCAGGGAGAACACATGGAGGCAAGTATGACGGATGGTTTGGAAAAGTGAGAGCTACTCGTCCATACGACGTGAGTCTTGTTAGAAGCAGTCTAACAGGCCGAGCAGTCCAGTCCTCCCCCAACCCCTTGCCTGCAGACGTCGACATGCTCAGACTCAGGGGACTAGCCACTGTGTCCTGCTCATCTTACAAAGGTAGGATTTGCGTGGTAAAGTGATTGTTGTTGGAATGGTGCAAAAAGAGTGTTATAGCCTGTCTTTTGCCTTATCCAGTTTTTAGATAAACTAGTACCATTTTTTTGTGAATTAGTCCGGTATTTTTTAGAAAGGCAATTATGATTTTTTTATTAAGTTAAGCAGAGGACAACTTTAAAAATATTCGGTCTTAATCGATTTTATTGTGAATGATTAATGTCCCTGGTAAAAAGTGTTTAGAGCTAAATACAAAAATTAAAATTCAATTCTTAAATGAGTTGAATTTGTAGGAAAAATTTTTTATATCTTTGGTTTTTTGAAAATAATGTACTGGGGAGACATAGCAACAGATTAATTTAATACAATTCTTGCCTTCTATTTCTCAGGGACACATCGAAACAGAATTTCATGACTGATTGTTAACATTTAGTTGAGAGAAAACTAATGGTGGATCATGTTCCGTATTGTGGTGAACTCTCATTTGTGAGACAGGAGGCGTACCAACCCGCAGTACAGTCTGTCCCCCCCAATAATTTATAATGTACGCCTAAAAACATCCATTCATATCCCCTCTTGGAAATAAGAAATTAAGTGTCATAACTCAGCTAAAGTGGTGCAGGGTTTTTCAATTTCTGCAAACTGATTAATAGTCTTTCTAGTACAACGACAAAGTGCCTCCATTTCCTCAGACCCATGCTCATGAGCTTCCTAAAGTAATTAGCCTAAATGAATATACTTATAAGTGCTGCAATATTTTACAGGGGAAAGAACACATAAAATAGAGTGTGAGCCACACAAATCTGCATGTTTGTTCAACATGGATGCTGATCCTTGTGAACTGCGGAACATAGCCTTGAGGCACCCCAGAGTCGTTGCTCGGTTGACCCAGTTGCTGGAACAGTTCAGATCGATCAAACCTCGCAATAAGCCCCATGATCCCCGAAGTTCGCCACATCTTTGGAACAACACTTGGACAATGTGGGGTGATTATTTGACTGACTAACAATAATTCATTTTCAAACAGCCTAAGACACCTAATAAATATTCTTTGAATTAAAAATAGTTGTCATTGAGATGTGAGATGAATATTTATATTCTTAAAATTTATGTTGTCTGTAAATTTATTTTTTACTATGGCTTCAAACATTTTATTATACCTGAAAAATTTACTAGAATTATTTAGGTAACGAAATGATATTGTTATAAAGAGGTTTATATGTTTTGTAATAAATATTTTGTTAATGTATAGATATTTTCTCTTCTACTAAAACCTTGTATTCATATTTTATGGATATAGTCTTCCTTTACTATCTAGAAGTATGAGGCATGGATGATTATGTATTTAAATCTATAGAACAGGATTCAGGAACATATGAAGAGTACAGTATCAAAAATTGTTTAATTTATCTAAACCATTTCATACTGAAGATTCATAATATATGATCTGAACAACTTCAGGCTTAACGCTGTGTTTTTGAAGCTCTTCAGCCAGCTGTTTAACTGCTTGTTCCCAATTTTTCGGTTTTTTATCCTGAGCGAAATTGACCACAGTGATGATCCTGTAAATGAAAAATACTTGTTCAATGTTCCATTTAAAAAAATTATTAAAATACCTGTGCCATTAAAAGTTGGTTGGGAAAGTACTCTGTGATATTTATTTATTTACATCGTCTTAAGACGTCTTTACACGCAAAAAAAATTGCCTAGGCTGAAGATTTGTCACAATGTTATCTTAAAACTAACTTAAAATCTTAAACCTAAATTAAAATGTACCTAAATACAAAACTGTAGAGTTTTTTGTAATACCAAAGGAATTGCTCAAAAAATTAAAATAATTGGTTTTCAAAAACATTGAATTAAATACAGTGGAACCTGGATAATTCGAACCTCAAGGGACCAGCTAAAAACTTCGAACTATCCATAAATTCGAATTAAAGAAGTTCTGAAGAATGAGGCCAAGACATTAAAACTTCAAATTGTGAATTTAACCTCTTTATCAAATTGACACTCTAAAAGAATAAATTAATCAACAAACGCTAATTATAAGGGTTCAAAAACAGTAAACATAAACCAGAAATAACTACCCTAAAGTATAAACTGCGTACGACGCGACGTACGATAATACAAAGAAGCATTTCTGCTAGAAAAAATACAGTACGTTCTGCTACGTCTGAACTTTATTCAGGCTACCAACTTAACTTCGTGTAACATTGACAATTGCACACTCATTGACTTTCCGCTAAAGTGAGTGTTTTATAGGTCCGAGATTTTATCGAAATGATCACTACACTTATTTAATGTTACGTAAAAACTTTTAAACACTTAAAAACAAGACACTGCACGAATAAAAAAAACACTTTGTTTGAAGGACGATCGAAAACAACGGATTGCTGCACTGGAATTCGCAAGTTAGTTTGGCTGGTGGGGGGGAGGGAAGGGGGTCGCAGTGTTGAGTAGCCTTTGTGTCGACATAGAAAACTGCGCATCAGGTCTGGCGCATGGCTCGTCTACCGGGAGCCGTTCTACACAGAATCAAGTGCGAAAAGACTAGTGGCGCTGCCACGGCGAGCGCAACCCTTTTCCGAACTCAGTCTGTACTGTACTGCGTTCTGTACTGTTTTAGTTTACATTACTGGTATCGAGTTACAAGCGATATTGGGGCAGGGTGGGAAGCCTGGGAGGTGGAAGGAATGAGTCATTTGACCATAACCTGACACGCCATTGGTCTGGCGTTAAATTTTTATTGAACGTCGTAGTAAAGCAGTGTTTTCCAATGAATTTGTAACTATTTCCAGTCGTGGAATGAAACTGATGTACCTTAATTTGGCACTTAAAAAATTTGAATTATCCAAAATAAAATTCGAATTATCGACGAATTTTTAGCATTTTTTAGATACAAAATGCCAGGGACCAAGAAAAATATTCAAATTAAAGAAGATTTCGAATTATACAAGTTCGAAGTATCCAGGTTCCACTGTAACTTGATAACTTTTAAGAGTAAAGATAAAGAGCTATGTCCTCAGCAATAATCCTGACAATATTTTGGCTAAATATCATAATGAGGGATTTTGAAATCATAGCGAAATTAATCACCATACTGATACTAAAGAAATTATATTGTAAATTTTCATACATTGCCAAAAAAAAAAAACATTGATTAAAACTATTTTAACTTGTGTATAGTTTGACTTCAAAGACTGGGGAGGAACAGCAACAGATTGATTTAATACAATCACAATCCTTGCCTTCTATTTCTCAGGGACACATCAAAACAGATTTTCTTTCTGTTAAGTCTTCCATCACTTTATTCGTCTTCTATTACAAAAATAACCCTTTACAATGGAGAGCTTTTGTTACGGTATAACTAATTCTTAGTGTGGTAGCGGAGCGTATTTCGGATGTGTCTTGAATTATACTCTTAATTCATGAACCCCACTTTCTCCAGCTGTACCTCCTAAGCTTAAATCCTATCTTAACCCTCCATCAGTGACACACGGAGTTTTCCTCCAGGTGCTTTTATTTTTGTAAAAAAATATGCGTTCTAACCGCTCGGCAGTCGCAGGAGTAACTGTACCTTACACGCCTCTTTCTAGGAGTCGGTTCAACCTCTTTTCTCTCTCCCAACCACCCCTTCCTACCCATTCTATTCAGTTGAAGCCCAAGAGTCGTGTAACGTGGACGCCAAGTTCTTCATTTGAAGGGAGCATACTGCATCTGCTTTTAGTGTAAAATGTGCAAATAAGGACCAGAGATCAGTGACATGGAGATCAGTGACAATAATGATGTTTTATCCATCGACGTAAATAAGTACACTGGATTGGTAACTCAGGCCCCGCGTCGCGAGCCGCCGGCAGTGGTTGCGTTTAAGATTTTGCAGGGGCAATAGGGGAACGCATCTTTTGCCGACCAACTTTTACTGACCGTCTATTTAAATATTAATTGTAATTACTTAATAGTTATAGCAATACATCTATAAAAGCAATCTTTACCCGTAAAACTGCTCCCAAGTCCGTGTGGTTTCAATACAGTTAACAACACAGTTTCGCGCATTTCCCCCAACGCCCCTTCAATTCGGCCCGGCTGCAACCCCAACGCACAGCTGTGTTGGCTCGGAAATCACGACACGAGCCTTACGGGAAGCAAGCTATCCAGTAGTACTTATTTACATCGATGGTTTTATCACTCTGTACCCACTATTTGTACCAGTTACTTATTTGGATTCGAAACTATAGATTTCGAATAAGTGACAAGTAACACGTTTTACATACCTGTAGGGTTTCAAAAATATGTCAAGTAAGTTTTTTATTGCTTAATATTGATTATAAAAGGGTTACTTGTAACTTTTTTACAAAATATGTATATTTCAATACCCGGAAAAAAAACTCCTTGAGTCACCTCAAGGAGGTGACATGGAGGTCATTCATGTTTTCAAATCAAAGACACCTACCAAGGGTTAAGCCTTAGTGATCAGCTTGGATATTATTCACCGCTATTACTCAGCGATCGTGCGGCCAGCTCTACTGGCGCCATCATTAGCGTACACAAGTCAGATTTTTTCCACAGCAGTTGTCATATGGAACAAGCAGTGCTTGTTTGTTTTTTTCAAGCAGTGCTGGCCATGAAATCCAACAAACGCTCAGGTGTCCAGCAGGAATGGTTGATAAGTGCCGATAAAATATGTTTTTTTTGTTTTTCTAAATTTTTGGATGATACCTGTAGGGTGCTGAAACCTAGTGAGGAGTTATTTAACTAAATGATCAGCAGGCTTGCAATATTATAATGTAAAAATCTTCCATGATAACGTTGCCAGGTTTTCAATAGAATGATCAAAAAGAATTATTAAAAAATGAATGAATAAAAACTATTCCGAGCTGGCGGGCTTGAAAACAATTCCGAGCAGACGAGCGATAATGATGAATGCCGAACTGACGCGGAGTAGGGCTTAATCAGTACAGCTAGCCGTCCGACCATCAGAACCAAGCCATACGGAAATAAATTCCGATTGGCTGGCTACTGACTGTTTTGTGGCCACTCCTGCTGGCCTTACGATTGCAAAGGAAATGCTCAACACTCATCGTCAGGCCTGACCTGCGCAGGTCAGCTTGCACATCAGATCGCTGGTCTGCCATTCGTCCCAGAGTTTCCGCCAAGGCCTGCAGGTGGCGCCACGACTGGGAGTACTGCTGCCTCACCAGCTCGATGATGGTGGACGTTAGACTCAGACCCAGCAGGATGTAGAGGGTACACAGCAGCATGTACTGGGGCGTGCCTATATACAAAAGGAAAAGACTTAGATTTATGTTTCCTGCAATGGTTATCTTAACACCTATACTGAAACCCCCGGTCTTACAGACCTCAGGGAAATTTCACTTGTTGATATTGGCAACACTGCTGAAGCGTTGGTGCTACCCCTACCAATCCATTCCTCCCTCCCCTTTCCCTTGACCTTCGCATAGTTTTTTCCAGTTTGAGAGGTTCTTCCGTACTCAACTTCCCGATTTTTAATCATGGGCCGGTCTCAAAGACCGTGGGTTTCAGTTCCCGTTAGTCTGTTATCCATTATGTCTTAAACGGGAGTCTCACAGACTGAGGGTTTTGGTTACTGACTATTTATTTGCCGTCCATTATTTTATATGGGAGTCTCACAGACCAAGGGTTTCGGTTAACGTTTCACTGTGAGGGTTTTGGTATATGTGTTAAAACGCAGGAGGCTTCTTCTTCTCTGGACACCTTTTTGTCGGACTACTCTTCATATTTTTAACTGGACGATTTTTACCGACACATTTTTTTAACTAGAGGTGACTGACAGGAAATGGACATTACTGTATCGATAATTCTCATGGAAACGATTTGAGCCCCGTAATCACATGTCTCAATCAGAGTTTTGGATTAATCAGTATGCATTAGAGGTACAATTTAATGTGTGTTTAGGGAATGTCGGTTTAACTAAAAAATCTGTTATCTTGGCGAGTCTTGGTCTCAAGGTGTCCAGATAAGAGGGAGTCTACTGTAAATATTGTCAAAAGTTAAAAACTAATAACAGTTATATTTACTGTTCATTTGTGCTGATTACTATTCAAAAGAATGTGAAATTCTTAATGTAGCAAAATTATTGAGAGGTTTGTTTTCAAAAACGTCTGTAAAACAGATTAACAATTTCACAAGTGTGATTTATTGACTAGGAAGCACTATTTTACTCAGTAACTAATACCCATAGGTAATGTTACTGCAGTGTTTGTTTGGATTGCAACAACAATTGTTTTTTTCCTTCCTCAACAAAAAAAAAATACAAAACCATTATCATGCTTACTCGGAACAAGATCACCAAATCCGATAGTAGTCATGGTGACGAAGCAGAAGTAAAATCCATCAAAGAAAGTCCACTCTTTCTCCCAGGATATGAAGAGGAAGGATCCGATGGCGATGTAGACGAGAAGTATGGACGTAGCGAAGGCGGCCGAGGCCAGCGACCGTCGCAGTCCCGAGGCCTCGGGCATCTTGGGCAGTGAGCCGGCCAGCAGCGAGCCCAGGTCAGAGAGCACGCTCAGAGTCAGTGGAATCCCCACCAGAGCAAACAGGATGCAGAACAACCTACCCTCCATGGTTGATGGGGTTATGTTGCCGTAACCTGGGGTAATCAGTAGAAATTTAGTGCAAAATTTGATATATTTTTAGTTTTAGGCTTTCTTCTTAGTGAAAAGAAGACAAATTTAATGTAAGAAGAGATTATAAACTGAATTAATATGATTGAGACAAAGTTTATCGGTACTGGAAAAAAGGTGTCAATATTTTGCAAGAACAGCAAGGACTGAAACGGACGCCCAAAAGTCGAGTTTGCTGAAAACTTTCTTCCTTTCAACCCCAACTTTTTTAATATAGAAAGTAATTTCGCGATTTTAAATAACTGCAACAAAAAAACTCAATTATTGGCTCGTAGGAGCTTTACAAAATTTCGAAGTTAGATTAAAGCCCTGAAAACGCCAAATTTGATAATGGAAAATTCAAATTAAACTCAAACAGTTTTAGCTCAGTATTAGGCTTATATTACTGAGTTGAGGAACTGTCAAGGTCTTCTAGACAACGGCAGCTGATTAGAGTAGACAATGATGGTCAATGTCAAGGTGGAGTTGCACAATAATCCAACAGGAGTTTGGAACTCATTTGCGTGTCAGTTGGTAATATTTGGTAACTGCGTATGCAGTACAATATTGATAAATGTTTTAGTTTTGTAATTAAAATAAAGATGGCTTTTGAATGCTTAAGATTTTTTGTATGTGACTAAGAAAATTACTTAGCAATGCCAAAACTCAAGTAAAACAGCTATAGTTATGTAACTGGCTTTTTACTTATTTGAAACACTCCAGTCCCAAATTTCAGACCAGAGTTTTGAAAAACACTTGTTAATGGTTTCATGAAACTCTGACAAGAAATTTTATTTAAAGAGTCAAGAGGGGATTAGCGTGACTTGACACACTCCCTTCTTAACTAAAAGTGTTGGATCGTTCGGTGTACACAGTATATACTTACCGATAGTTGTAAGAACAGTTGAAGCGAAGAACACAGCCTGCAGATAGCTCCAGCGCGCCAGGGAGTGTGTGGGAGCTGCGTCCACCAGGGGCAACAACAACCCTCCCTTGGCCACCTCTTGTACCACCGCTTCATACCTGGTCGTGATTAAACTCAATATAGGACTATTCAATTAGTTTATTTATAAATTTTTTGTTTCTGTTTAGTCACGTCTGAGGACACTCCTCATTAACCATCCTTTTTTGTGGAAATTGATACAGATAGTTCTTAAACAATTTTCCTTTGAAAAATTATTGAAAATGTTTTCTCAGACGTGTTGTTTAATTTTGACTTTCTTCAGACATCATGTTCCGGTTCATAACAAAGCTAACAATCAGAACCTTCAATTTTTCTGTCTGTGGGTTTGTATCACTGCCCCACGTGTAATAGATAATCCCATACACGTGATAATCTCATCTGCTGTCCTGTTTGTTTTCCTTATTCTTATGATTAGTATTTCAGTCTAACTCATAATAAATAGTTTATCAGCTATCCCGATTGGTGGTAAATATAAACATATAATTGTTTTGTTCATATTTAAAGTATGTATTGTAAAATTTTGTTGAATTGTAGGGGTTCAGATCACTTTTCCTTAAAAATTTATCTTTTGTGAAAGTGTCTCGAGCATTGACACACTAAAAAGGAAGAAAAACTATATATATCATATTTATTACTGATAAAAAAAACAATGTTATTCTTTAATTTTATTTTATTTTAATACAACCCCAGACTTTAATTTTAACCAAACATGATTCTTTTGAATAAAAACCACTATTCTATAACTTCTAGGGCACTACCCTCAGGTTTGATACAGCTTGATTTCGAGCTCTATATGAGTATCATTCAAATTTCAATTTCCCAGTGAAATTCTTGCTCAAAAATCAAAACCCTGGCATATTAGATTGATTAAACATACCAACCTCTTCTCATATATTTCTTTAAAATAGAGTTAATATACATACTAAATCAAAGGAATAAAAGTTAAAGAATAGGTGCGTGAAAAGGTATCTAATATGAAGGTCCACATCACATCCAAAGATGTGGTAGATTCTGTTACCTTGCAAGGGCCTAATGGTGCTCAGAGGATGAAAGGGAGCAGTTAAAGGGTGAGAAGGAACAATGTAGAGCTCCTATAACAACCAGTGCCGCTACTCCCTCTCAAATGACTCCACCTGATCAAACTCACCTTGCGAGGGCCTGGTTGTGCTCGGAGGGTGAGAGGGAGCAGTTGGAGAGCTCCCACAACAACCAGCGCCGCTGCTCCCTCACAAGTGACTCCAGCTGATCCAACTCACCTTGCGAGGGCCTGGTTGTGCTCGGAGGGTGAGAGGGAGCAGTTGGAGAGCTCCCACAACAACCAGCGCCGCTGCTCCCTCACAAGTGACTCCAGCTGATCCAACTCACCTTGCGAGGGCCTGGTGGTGCTCGGAGGGTGAGAGGGAGCAGTTGGAGAGCTCCCACAACAACCAGCGCCGCTGCTCCCTCACAAGTGACTCCAGCTGATCCAACTCACCTTGCGAGGGCCTGGTGGTGCTCGGAGGGTGAGAGGGAGCAGTTGGAGAGCTCCCACAACAACCAGTGCCGCTGCTCCCTCACAAGTGACTCCAGCTGATCCAACTCACCTTGCGAGGGCCTGGTGGTGCTCGGAGGGTGAGAGGGAGCAGTTGGAGAGCTCCCACAACAACCAGTGCCGCTGCTCCCTCACAAGTGACTCCAGCTGGTCCAACCGACTCATCTCTGCTGGCAGCTCGAGCTCTCGGAATATCTACAGTAGTTATTATTGTCAAAAGCGAAATTTGTGTTTTTGTTTATGTTATCTATAAATTTATCAATATCTTTTTCCTCCATTCGGTTTTTCAGCGTTACATTACATTACATTATATTACTTTGAATCGGCGACCTACCCAGGTAAGTATTTTAAGCTAAGTATGAATGACAGATGAGTGAAGGATGGTCAGTGTCTTGTAACTGACTAAGGCCGACTTGTTCCTTAGACAGGACTGTTGATTAATAGCCTAACAGCCAATGGCAACTGAGGGATCTTCATTTTAACATGGGGTCCGAACCACAATTTTGCCTGGTTTACTTATTACGAACTGGTTTAATTATGAGGACGGTCTTATGAACGTAGTATTCAATAGTGCAGACGTTAATCCCCACTTTTGGGAACACCAAGTCCGTGTCTACAAGCCATCGCCATAACCATCCACAATTTGTGACCTCCAAGTAGCTGGATTACAGGCCACGTCACCGTCCCAGTCCTATACATAAAAATACCCTTGTTGCAGCAGACCTGCATATCTGCAAATTTCAAATTCTTAAATCATTTAGACGGAGCCACAAATCAAGTAAAACAAACTGAAATCCTAAAATGAGTATATATAACAGTTTTCTCCACAAGAATAACATGGGAAATGATTATACAGGTCATTGGAGTATGAAATTCAGAAATTTGTTTTAATAATCCAGTAGGTATAAACTAGATTAAGCCATATACCAAGTTTCATTCTGATATGTTGAGAAAGAAGTGAGGTATGGAATTTTATTTATTTCCCATAAGGTTAACAGTGGGACAACATTCTGTGTTTACTACTAGCGATATCTCAGTAATAAATAGACATAGAGCAACGATTAAAAATACTAAATTAATTGTTTTTCCAAGCTCAATTCAATAGTCTAATCCAAAATTTTAAGCTTAATCCTTATATAGATAGAATACATCTATATATAGATCTATAATATTAGATAGATAGAAAGATATAAATCCTAACAAATTATGTTTTTTGCTTCTGGGAGCCCCAAAACGAAAAGTAATCATGGTCTCAGGCTTAGGTCTTACCATGAGTGCTACATAACAGCTTATTTTCTAGAGGACATTTGCTAAAAAATTTTCAAATTCAGTGCACTCGTTAAAATTTTTATTGAATTAGAAGCAGGGATTAGTTTTTATTTATTTAGTTATCATATATTTAATTTCGTAAGGTGATTCTTTGCATCAAAATTGTGGGCGTCTGGCAAGTTGTAGAAAATTGGGAAGGGTCTCAAATTTTAGGTCTCTATTCCATCATGGTGGTAAAAATACTTAAATTGCTTGAGATTCACCAGAAAATGAAAAATTACTTAAAATATCTGCAATTTAAAAAGCATTGGGATCTAAAATGTCTGCTTTGTTTATATAAAAATGTGATGCTGATACTTGATTGAAAACCATGTGGTAGACTAGATAGACATAGCCATCTCTAGAGGTGGCTACGCTATATAACAATATAAGATAGATTCGGTTTGCTATGAAGAAATTTTGTACTACAATAAATAAGGATTGCTGAATTTCCACTCATTAGCGGCTTTTGGCCCCTTCAAGCCACTAATTTATTATCAGGATACACTTTATCTCAACCAGCAAATAAATAAATAACAGCCAGATTTTAATTCCGATTTAATTCATATTTTAGTTGTAAAATCCTCATAAGCTTAGCTTTACTTATAACACAGCCATATTATAATACATTTAAAAAATTGTTTAGTGCTGACTTCCTAAAAGTAAAAAATGTTCATCACATAAATTATCAAATGTAAGGCATTCTTCATAATTGAACTTCACTCAAAGACCTGATATTACTATTAGAAGAATAAAGAAGTTTCTTTCCTAGTAACCCAAAAATTTATTCACAAGATACCCCCGTTGCAGCAGACCTGCATACTCAGCGAATTTCAAGTGCAAAACAACATATTTCGATCCAACATAGCGAGATTTGACATGTTTTTGTAAGCTCCATAAGAATAACATGGGGAATGAGTATGGAGGTTTGCTGCTACAGGTATATTAAAACTGGGTGGTTTTAATTCAATATTTAGTAGATCTGAACTAGAAGAAGCCATTTACCAAGTTTTATAAAGATATGTTGAGAAATAAGCGAGATATAGAATTTTACTTATTTCCCATATGGTTAACATTGGGACAACGTACTGTGTTTACCACTTTCAATATCTCGGCAACCAATGGACATAGAGCCATGATTCAAAATACTAAATTGTTTGTTTTTTTGGGCTGAATTCAATGGTGCCAACAAAAATTTGAAAAATTTGAAAAATTTTATTTTTCTATGTAAAAGTCTCAAAAAACCCATTTTTGGGGGGGTTTACCCCCCTTTACCCCCCCTTCCGGTGGTCCGATCGGCCTGGTTTACGAACTCGTCCGAATAATTACTACTTTACACGTCTATGCCAAATTTCATTCCGATTGGACCATTTTTGCGCAAGTTATCGTGCTTAAAGACACATATATATATAGATATATATATAGATATATAGATATATATATATATATTTATGAAAGTGAACGAATGGTGTTTTTGGCATCTGAGGACCTCAAAAAGAAAAGTTATGATGGTTTTAGGCTTAGGTCTTACCATGAGACCTACGGTAACAGCTTCTTCCCTATAGGGGAAATTCGCTAATAAGGAATTATCTAAAATTGTAGATAAACAATTAATTTCTACAAAGGAAAAACGGTAAGGTAATTTGAACTTAAGTGTGCTTATGCCAAAATTATTTTCAAATATATCATGCCATTATAAAATATTTAATTTTATTACAGATAATTGAATTGCGAAACAGGGCCATAGAGTAGGTGCCAACAGAGGTTGTTTGAACTTTTGTGTACTAACAAAAGAGTTTGTTGTTCCAACAGTCTAAGTATACTCTATGACGTAAAACACAATCATTTGTAACCACTGTTTCCGTGTGCATTAAAACAACACTGGTTTTTTTAACTTAGGTTTGAAATTCTGTGTGCATTAAAACAACACTGGTTTTAACTAAGGTTTGAAAAAAACTCCATGAATATTAAATATAATCTTTTTACATACGGTAAAATTAGTTTTTAGTTTTCTTAGATGATTTCATTTAACTGATTAATTTACATAATATGTCCCTCAGCAAAACTTATGGCCAAAATCTAGAGGTATAAGCTTCACAATGGTATTTTGCTGTAGACAAAGCTTAGATTTCCAAAATATTCACATTAAGTTTGTAAGGTTTAATATATTTTGCACAGAAGCTCTTTTGTTTCTTAGTTATTTGTTTTATAAAAAAAGTCTTTATATTACCTTAGTTAAATTTATTTTAAAGCTAAAATATCAATTATCAGTCAATGTTAGAAAAACACAGCCCTTATTCTTATTTTGGAATCATATTTAAAAATTATTTACAATAAGTGAAATCTAAGCATATTCATTGGATGGGGTAGCAAATATTTTGTCATCTTCTTTAACAAATGAGTGTCATACTTTAATTTTACACTATAATAAAGTATGAGCTTGAAGTTTAGGTAAATTTTTATGAAAAAAACTTAATATGATACAATATTTTTATTCAATGATGTTTTTTATTTTTTGTCATATTTATATTCTTTAGTCAAGTGTGTGTTGCTTTCGCGACATGTGGTAAAGTATGTTTTTATTTAAGTTACAATCATCTTGTTAAATGAGAATATACTTTTAAGTAAAATAGATCAAATTCAATTCAAAAAGTGATTTTTATAAACATTTGGTGGAAAGATTCATAGAATTACAAAAACAAAATGACAAAATAAATATTAACCTTGAGTAAATTATCATTTTTGCAAAAAAATATTTTTGGGAAGCTTTAAATTTGAAATTAAAATTGTAGAAGAAGGTCAATGATAAAAATGCTTTATATGTTTTTAACCCTAAACTTGTACTTGTTACTCTGCACCTTAAACCTTGAATGTGTGTGCACTTTTTAGCAGTGGTGTTGAGGCAAATTGCAAATTGTGGGAACGCTAAACGTATAATCAAAATATATTTTCAACAATTCAATGGTTCTTATGGTTCTTTGGAGAAACAATGGGGAATTCCTCCATGTTCTCTCTTTACTACACCACTGGCCAGTAGTTGTTTCAGGAGTAGAGTCACATGGGGTCATCTAATGCGCATGGTTGGATGGTTGGTACGTGTCTCCAGTAAAGCTTAGATCCAAACTGGGCAGCAGCTAGAAAATACATAGCTGCTTGGCAGTACTGCCAATTGGTATAAAAATTAGAGCGAAATAAATTTGCATTGTGTATTTTAGGCCCCCCACGGGCATTTAAAGGTTAAGCCTTTCTAGTCTATACTTAATTTCACATTCACTTTTCAGTACTGAGAGTCCATAAACCTTGTGTTTCAAATTTAGGTTGTACGAGCCACATGAAATAATAATCAGCTGATAATTTTACAATCATCTAATACAGATGTAGTTAGTTAACAACTAAACTCAGCAACGGTACAGTTCGCGCGATACATCTCCAGCCATGACCACATGCTACTAACCGTGTCATATGATATTGGTAACGATACAAAATTTGACAGGCAGCGGTGTTTTAAAAAACATTTTCAGAAAAGCCCCCTCCTCCCGCGCCTTACAACCAGCTGACTCAGCCATAGCCGGAGATGTAATGCGCGAACTGTAATAGAATAGCTATCTCCTATGAGGCCTGTAATAAAAGGTAAATGTGAAACCCAGTATACCATGTGGACACAAGCTGGTCACCAGCTTAAAGTTTTCGTTTAATCTGCTGATGAAACAATAATCTTGAACTGTTTAGAAATGTTTATAATGGTCTCAGGCTTAAGTCTTACCATGAGATCTACGGTAACAGCTTTCTTCCCTATAGGGGAAATTCGCTAAAATGCATGGGGGAATGTCCATTATTGCAAAGCTCAAACCACCCTCTTTGTGCATAAGGTCCTTCTGGGGGGAAGTTGGTCTTTCAGGGTGAGATTTAAAAGGGACATAATAGAAATGTCAAGATGTTCCTTGAAATTTCTATTTCTATGTTAAATCTTATGGACAAATACTATACTTTAAGGGTCTAGGGCTTTTTATTTAATTGAACTTTATAAAGTTTACTTCCAAAACTTCATGCCAAACCTTTACCAACACCATCTAAATTTTAAAAATCTTTTTGATCACCAAAAAACCCCAAGCATATTAAATAAGTACAGTAATATTAAAAGAAAGAAAAAAGTTTGATTCTAACTAACCAGTCCACCAAGCGCCGTGTAGATGACGAGCCCAACAAACAGGCCGGCATGTCCTGTAGCCTTCTTGTACCACTTCTTGACGGCTGCGAAGGACGAGGAAGGAGCGATATCTTCCTTCTTCCCCTCGACTCTGGCCGTGGATACTCCATTTTCTGTGATTAGATGTTCCTTCATCCCCTTACCAGAGCCTTTTCTTCATCTCATTACAAAATAATCTGTATTTGGATTGACACTGTTAGATTTCTAATGGCAAACTGGTTTTAACTTTTATACTTAGATTTTGATTAGTTTCAATCAAGTTTTATTTTTCAGTACCGGTATGCAATTATTTTCAGTATGTAAGTTAGTATTGGAATATTAATATTAATTGTATTCTTTATACAAAACAAATAAAGAAGTATTAAACTGAATATCTTAGAAAGTCCAAAATATTTTTTTTGTAAGCTGAACAAAAATAGTGTAAATACAAAAATAATATTTGAATATATATATTTGAAAATTAAATATACTTTTCTTCCACCCTCAGATTACTGTTCTTGAAAAAAGTTCTTTAAAGTTTTTACCTTAAAAGGCTTGATTATGAATAAATATTGTTTCAGAGATCAAAAAATATATTTTCCATAAATCTAAATTTAAGTTAGCTGCTTAATAATCTAGGATCAAGAATCAAGAATCTAGAATTGGCTTAAAGCAATATGTCAATAATAAATGTTTGAAATGTTTTCTTCTGCAGTAAACATTTAGCTAAGTTTTACTCTTGTGGAAAATGTTTAAGTTTATCAATAAATGTTTAAAGATTTTCATTTTGCAAAAATACTGTATTTCAAGATTTTATAAATTAATCAGTTCGTGGATTTGTTTAATACTGATGAATGCAGGCAAATTGATAATGCTAATACAAATTTAGCATAGATGAATATTTCCTCTTTAAAAACTAGTATAAAAGCAAACAACTGCTCAGACCCAACGATTTTTGAAACTTTTTGTACTTTGCATGTAAATTTGTAAATATGTTAGGGACCATCTCTAAATCACGTATCATCCCACACCTTAGAAGGTGGAACACTGATCAATACCCAAAAGGGGGAAGGGGGTGTTTTCGGCAGCGTTATGCACTGTTAAAGAGTAAGTTTTGAGAGGGGGGTTGGACATAACTGGTAAAATTCAGCAATAAGTTTCTTAGATACCATAATTAAAATTTATCTTTTTCTCCTTCATTAATTTAAAAAAGGATTGAACAATAATTTACAGTTATAAAGCTTTTGAAACATAGAATTTTGTTTTACCAAGCTTATGGTTGACAATGCAAACATCACTTTTGTTTGATATTCAAGCAAGATTTACAACTTCAGTATTATTAATAATGATATAATAAAAAAAAAATAAAACATCTGAATGTTAGAATTTTAACTGTTAACTAATAAAATTTTGCATTTTTTGGTACTGAATTGAATGGATCAATAATTTAATGTTAGTTTTTTAAACATAGACTCTTGTCTTACCAAGCTTCCAATTAAAGTAAGCCAAAATGTATCCATAAAAATTTCTCGAGTCTAGATATTGTGGTGGGAGGGGATGATAAAAATTGTCGCTTAACTTTTTTTTGGGGGGGGGGTTGTGCAACCGTTACAGGTCTGTAATAAGTGGTAGGGGGGTCTGAAGAAGGCTGGTTTAGCTTTATGTAATTTAGGGATGTCCCCAAAGAGTAAAATTAAAAAATCTTTAGTATTACCATTGACTTTGAATAGTATAAGATAATACTAATTAAAATACTAAATAACAGCCTTGAAAAATCGCTATAGTCTTACAATTTAGTTCATAAGCAAATTTTTCATGATTTTGATAAATTCTAATTACAAAGCTAATTGCAAGGTAAGGCGAAACTTACTCCTCGGCTGCAAGTATGTCTTAGCCCCAGTGTAAACTGACAGCCACGGGCCGGCCTTTGCTGGAAGTGGTAAAAATAGTTCATCCAACGACACCACGAATAGAAGTCATAAGTGCATGCTGAACAATCGTACTTAATGCAATTTGAATTAGCTAACTAGCTCAGGGAGAATTTTATGGCCATACTTTCCTACTTTAACGCTTTACAGAAAGTAGGGGAAGAAGGATTGAAAAACTGTGCTAAGATTAGGACCATATTCACATCAAACGATTCATATAAAAGGATATCACCATTGCTATTATATAAAATTAATTAAAAAGGATGTATAAATCTGTTTCATCTAGATAAAATTAGGTCACCTTGATATTTAAACGTAATAGTCATTAACTTTCAACCAACTCTCACACTGTCAACCTCATTGCAAATATTTAAAATTACTAAAATCATTCAAAACATTTATTAGCCGTGAGCATTTATAATTTTTTTGAAAGAAATAATTTGTTTATCAATGCAGTATTAACATATTAAATGTGTTATTTAAAATTATTGTTATTCTACCATATTCTGAGAATTGTAAAATTGATCCTGAGCCATATCCCAAAAATTTCGTTCAGTAGTGTATCCAGTTGTAATGAGCCCTGTAGATGCTACCTGACGACAGTTTAACAGTAAAAAATAAGATCAGGGTTTGGACCTTTAACTTAAAAAGAAATACATGACAATGATGTTTAATTAATGGATAAATAAATATTTTGGTCCCTTTAGGTAAGCATTTTTTGACTTTGGTTCAAAAGGTCATGGGTCATATCCTCAGAGTGCACATTGGGTTCAGCTCTCCATCTCGAAGTGTTTTATGTAGCAGAAGGTCTTGGTAAAACTACTAAAAATGTCTTTTTCACAAAGTGACAAAAAAGTAAATAAACAAAGCATGGAAACCAGTTTAACTAGATAAGAAGAAGATAGTGAGGATGACCTTGCAGCTGGATATCAGTGCTGTTATCAGTTGAGGCAGTTTGCTGCTGCCCATTCGACAGTGGTGCACTTGTGCTGTTCGCTGGTTGACCTGACCCTTGAACCTTTGACCTGTTTAAAATGTCCCCTATGGCAATGAGGGAGCTCAATCTATCAGTATGTTTCACTGCCGTGGTGTTGTGAGTGAATGTTTTTCTTATTATTTTTTTTATATGTTAGATTGCTGAGTAGTTTTTTAGGACTTATTAAACAAATTTAAAATATATGATTAGGTGATTGAAAGATGAACTAAACTGATTTTATATTTTCTGAACAAAGAAGTTTTTTGGTTAATATTTATAGGTTGTTTGTGCGTATTTTTCTACTTAATCAATACACAGTATTGCTATTATTTAATTTCTGCTGTGTAGAAGTAACAGTGAATTGTTTTTTTTCAATTATGCTAGAGAGGTTTTATTTTTTTGGTACCATCCATCATAAAACCATAACAACGTTTTTTTCATACAAGTACTACCATATGCACAGGTCTTTCCTGACCATATGCACCATCTAAAGTCACCCGAATTCTTAAGTTTTCATTAAGTAATATTTTTACTCATAGTCTAATAAAAAGTGGCAACCTTGTGCAATGTTGTAGTAGTTGTAGTTTAACAAAACTTTGCTTGTCTGTGACACTCAAGTCACCGCATGTTCGTCGATTCAAACTATAATAGAATTACCTGGAAGGCTCGCGAACAAACCGTACCCCTGTCAAGGAAAGGGGGAGAGGGGTAATGGAGGAGTTTCATGGTCACGAGGGTGGAGTCGGTGGCAAGCAGTCGGAGAGTCAGTAATATATGGACTTCCGCGTCGTAGGATGAGCCCTAACCTGATCTCATTTAAATCAATAGTTTAATATGCAATAGTTAATTTTTACAGGAAGGGGGTAAAGGAGCTTAGAGATCATTCAATTTAGCTTAATTATTTTTTCTGATTATGTAACATTATCTGTTATAACAGCGCCCCACTTCCGGCGCGGGCAGCTGATGCTTGCTTCTGTCTGCTATATTTAATCAGTTTAATCCAACAACAGTGAATGCAAACACACTGTCAACAACAACATAATGATAACTATGTCAAAAATGACTGTGATATAGATGTTGGTATGGCTAACCCTTAGACATATTATTTGGAACAGTTCGCACCATCTAAGTTTGTCAACTTTTCTAAATGGGTAAGCCGTAAACGTGATCCACTATGGGCCCATACCCTTACAGTGCTAGCCTAGAACAGAACAGTATTGAAATCTTCAGATGGCCTAAGCATGTACAATATCACAGTGCAACAACTATTTATTTCTTCATTCTTTTATTAACTTTTCGTCGTAAATTATATTTAAAAAATTGCTCAAAACTTTTTCAATAATGTCTTTTAAGCTAAAAGAAACTTTTTCTAATGAATGGTTAGGAAGAACCTTTTATGGCTTGTCCAAACATTTTTTAAGTTAAAGTAAATAAAAAAAACACAACTGTTTTCTTTTTTTGTAATGACCTTTAAATGTGCTTTTGTTGGACTGATGCAGAGTTTTTTCCAATTGTATGGGGATGGCGGAAAATGTGTATTTTCCATAATAAATGAAAACCAGGAGTTGTATCACATAAACTAACAAATTGCTTGTTCTTTGTTACATTCAAATACTGTAAATAATAATAATTAACTGGAAAAAACTCAATTTCAACCAGATTTACCTGCGTAGTTAATTAATCATACTTCAATAATCATTGATCTAGCTTAGTTAAAGTGTCTGAAATAATTATAAATAGTTGGCAATCAAAGTGTTTACAGAAAATCTGTTACTTGGTTTCAAAGAAAGTTTTAATTGCAATAAGAATTAATTTAAAAGGTATTACACTTATCGTGTCCTGCCTTATCAAGCTTCAATAGATTCAACAGTGGAGTAAGACCGTCCATTTTAGATTCAGTATTTATAGTTGGCGGAAACCGTGACTTTGAAGAGAGTTTATTTGCAAATGTCAGTTATGAATTGTGTTTGTGTTTTCTGCCTTTTGGCAGTGCTACTGTAAGTAATCACACGTATGAAATTGCACATTTCTCTCGGAAACACACATAAAAATTTGTAAACAATAAGGAATCACTGACAGTTTTTTATTCAGATGGTCATGGTCAAGCATACAAAATTTAAAATTTGATTTGGTGATTGAGTTTTAACCAATAAGAATTCAGAGGAGTCCTCCGATATTAAAATTCTGGATAAAGTGTGAAATTTATGTTTTGTGCTTACAACCAGTTAATAATTTGTTTTAACTACCGTACTAAGTAATAACTCAATGGCTATGATCACAAATAATTATTTATTAAAGAATCACTCCAAATAAAAGTAGAAAATAAAATGGATTTAAAAAAATATTGTTGCACATTCATGCTTTGTATATAAAATTTAGATTTGTCATATTATTTTTGGGGAAAATGAGAAAATGTCTGCTTTATCTCTTTTACCAGCCACTAATTGCACATTGCACACGGATAAGATAAAGTTTAAGAGTTTAATGTTTCCTTACAGGAGGTTTCACTTAGCCCATGCAGTATTCAGAAACCGGAAGACACGCCCCTCTTATCATATATCCATTCCTAAATTAGATAAAAAATTACAATAATATTTTTCCAGTAACACTTGGTTTGTTTTCGGTCTTTCAAATTCATGAATGAATGTCCATCAGTTAAGTTAAACGTTCCCTCATGGTGACCATCTACAGCATTGTAATGAGTAACAAGCTCAATGTACTGAGTAATTTTATTGTTCAGCATGTGTAACTCAACTTGGAGCATTATTATTGCATTAGAGTAGATCTACTTTTACCTTTTATATATGGTACAGTAGTGTATACAAGATGTTTAAGCTATTCATGTAAAAATTTAATTTTGAACAAAGTGTTTTTACTATGAATATGACTAAAGGCTGATATACATGGACAAATAAATAATTACTGTAGAGTAAAAAATCTTGAAAATCTTGTAAGGACAATGAGTCCTTACATTGTTTAATGTCTATAAACCTCACTTCATCTACATATAAAGCCTAAATTACCCAGAACTTTTGATAAAACCATATGTTTACCACCATTAACTCCATACTTGAATTAAACATCTCATTTCGTTGAGAAAAATCCAGAAAAAATATTAGTTTTCGATAACATTTTCTCCAAGGGCACGAATACCAACAACATACAGCATGCTACAGCATGAACAGCTGATGCATTTGCATTTATTTACAATCATTTGTTTACTGAACAGTAGCTGAGCAGTGTTCGTCTCTTATTTTTAGGTAAAACATCTTACATCTCACATTCAGTTGGGTGTAATTTACCCCTAGTACAATATCCCCTTTCAATTTATCTCCCTAGTTTTAGCTAAAACATCTTACCTTACCTCACATGCTGTTGGGTGAATTTTTACTTTTGCATCTTTTCTTATCCCCATTTAATTTATTCCATGACTTCTCACAGTGGATTAAATGTTAACTGTACATTGCAGTTGCGCCATGATAGCAGTGGGGTTGCTGTCTTGTTTATGGTGGCTCCAGACTGCTGGTCAGCCTCCGCTCCCTGCTACCCCACCTCATATCGTCATCATACTGGCCGACGACTTGGTAAGAATAACGCACTCCAGGTGGTGAATTTTAAGTTACAGTTTGCGCAAGCTCATCCTGACCATTTTAAAGAACGTGTGCGAGAGAGATGGACAATGAATGTTTAGAGGGAGATAAATAAGTTTATCTCTCTCTAAACATATAAGTTGATGAGTTTATTTATAAGTTGATATACGATTCCTAAATAAGCGTATATCATTGGCTGCAGCAAAGTGGTTTTTTTTTGTACTTATTTGGTTTCCTATTGGAAGATCATTTTGGTTTTTTTCTTGTTTTTGAAATGTTTTTATTATTGGTTAGATAGCAACTCTTAAACCTGGACCGAGTTGATGGCTGTCATCAATTAAAGAAAATAAACAATATTTGTTTACTTTAGGGAAAATGATTTTTTAATTAAAACTTATGGAAATACAACTATTTCAAGTTTAAACTCTTATTTATAACAAGTTCATACAAATTCGGAGAATACAACGCATATTTCCAATTTTACAGCAGGTGAAATGACAAAGATAAAACTTACATAAACAAAACCTCAAACCATAACCTTAAATATATTTTGACAACCAAGAATTTTAGTTTTTTTTCAATATTAGTTCACTTATTCACAGCTCGTAGCAGTAGTAAAGGGGGAGAGCTTGAGTAGGGGAGTGACTTCCCCTCCTCCCCCACACCCCAATACGTCAAAACGTTTGTGCTGGTGGGGATGAGCATGCGCGAACTGTAGATGCTAGGTTTGAAGCATAATCTTGGCGTCAATAGAGATTCATTTTCCTTTAGAGGTGCTTTACAGGCATTCATTGAAAATGAAAGATTTTGAGAGTGGGGAAAGGTAGACATGGTCAATAATTTTTCCTCTGAAGAGAGAGTGATTTACTCTTTATTTAAATATTCTCATGAAATTCACTCTCTAACTTGATGAACTACCAGGCCCACCAGAAAACTATAAAAAAAACAACATTAAAAACAGGAAAAAATACAAACTAGTACAAAATGTTCCAGTCTTTTTAGCACAATTTTACCATACTTTTTAAAGAATTTTGCTGAGGTTTTGCCAGACAAATGGTTTAGAGTAGAAATAATAATGAAGATTTATCTTATCATGTACTAATATCAAATGGCATTTCCAGGGCTGGAACGATGTCAGTTTCCACGGGTCGGACCAGTTCCAGACGCCCAACATCGACGCCCTGGCGTACTCCGGGGTCATTCTGCACGACTACTACACCCAGCCCATCTGTACCCCCTCTAGGTCCGCTCTGCTCACTGGCAGACATCCTATCCATACTGGTGAGTAGGTATTTAAGATGGTCAATACATTATTTAAATTCAAAAGTGATTTCTTTTGTGGAGTTGGTTTGTTTAATAAATATTATTATACTAAGCGTCATAAAATTACAATCCTCAAAACTTAAACAGCTGGTCATTTTTCTATATGATCATATCGGGAAAAGCCAGCTGTTTTGAACATTGCATCGCGCCTGGACTTGAAGTGAATTTTTATTAAACAAAAAGTACATATACAATTGTTCCTTCATTTGGTCGATTGTAAAATAATTAGCTTGTAATCACTTCGAATGATTTTATTTTGAAGTTCAAGGGACTTCAAAATAAGATCATTGACTACAATTATCTTCTTTTGACTACAATTTTCTACAGTAGTCAAAAGAAGTTTTGTTTTGTTAGCGGTGAATCTCTAATAATAGTGGTTAGAGAGTGTCGACCCACTGGACAATGAAGCCATCCCTCAAGTTCCAGTTCATTTCGAGTCACAATCCATGCTAGTAATTTTTAATACTTGTCCCCTTCACTGTAACATTTCACCCCTTGTTTTGGTTGTTGTTGCTGTTGGAAAAAGGAGTAAGGTAGATGGAATGTCCAGCCAAGCTTTGACTGAGTGGGCAGAGATATAACTCTTTCGAATGGATGTGGACCTCAAGGGATAAGTGACCCTCATCTCATAGTCGTCAGCACACTCCCAAACACCTGGTTGTTAAGCCCAACCTCACCTGTAGGAAAGTGAAGTTATTTACTGGAAGACAGCTACAACACTGCCTCCAATTGTGACAGCTTCAATTAATGTACCCAGCATCGGTACCTAAACTAGCAAGAAACCAGTTAGGATACCGCAGGGTTGTTCACAACTTGCTCATCTCTTACTTGATTTAATTCTTGCTGCAGGGATGGAGCATGACGTGATCTACGCTCCGTGCCCCTGGGGCCTGCCACTCTCGGAGCGTATCCTGCCCCAGTACCTGCGGCCGCTGGGCTACGTGGCCCGGGCCGTGGGCAAGTGGCACCTTGGCTTCTTCCACTCCAACTACACTCCGCCGCGGCGCGGCTTCCACTCCCACCTCGGCATCTGGCTCGGCCACCAAGACCACTACTCCCACATGGGGTTCGAGGTCAGCATTCACATCTGGCTTGATAATTGGAGATTTGTTTTTTTTAATATATCCCTCAGATGATTGTCATAGTCCTAGATTAATCGAGGCCCCAAAACGGGCCTTCACGTGGACTAACCCCAAAAAGTCATTTTTGAGATATTAAGAGGTAAAGTTTAAGTCATATATCTCAATACAGGAATCGCTCTTTTGAATGATAATAGTTCCTCTGTATGATACATAACAGACATAAAATTTTTATTTTTAAACCAGTTTTTGATTTTTTTTGTACCTAAAATTGTTCCCAAAAATTATGAATTTGCCTTACATTGGATTGCCATATGGGTTAGTCCATTTTAGCTCTTAGTCCATTCTACTTTTATTCTTATGTAAAGTCACAGGTTAGTCCATTTTGCATTTACAGAAAAAGAAGAATTGGTATTACATTAATCAAATTGAGGTTAGTCCAAAATTGCACTTAATTTGGTGGGTTTGTCCAGTCTGGCTATAACAGAATGTGTACAAGTGCTTTCTGGAGCAACATTTTCACCTTAAAAAAATCCTTAAAAAAATAGGTCTTATCATGGGACCTACGGTAATAGCTTCTTCCCTATAGAGAAAATTCGCTAAAAAACTACAGTTGATAGAGATTAGCCCATTCTACAATTAAATAGAGCTTTTTTTCTGCATCAGCTGATATACAAATCTCAAAATTGACAATTTGTGGGTTAGTCTGCTTTGCCTTTCCGGGCTTCAATTGTCATGTGTAGAAGTCATCACTGGACAACCCCCATATCCAGTGTGAATAGCTTCCCTTGCACCCAGGGCCGCCGAGAGCCAAGCCGGGCCCCAAGTCTGCTCACCGCACGGGCCCGCACGGTGGTTTGAATTTCGTCAAACCACCGTGGGTTTGGGAGGTATGGAATACGCCCCTGTGAAAGGGGGGTCTGGGAGTCCTCCCCCGGAAAATGTTAGAAAATTAGATCTCTAAACTCGCGTTTTTAGGCAGTCTAGAGGTGGAACATACATATAGGAACCCAAAAATCCGAACCATTGAGGCTGAATGGTCAGTCGGATTTAGAAAAGTCTACTCTGATTTAAAATTACCACTACCAGTGATGCCGCACTATTGGATTCTCCAGACATTCGCCTCTTCCCCATAACTTCTGCGTTCGTTCCACTCACAAAGTTCTTTGCCGTTTTTTCATGATCAATGCGCACGATTTTTTACAGGTCATCTGGTGAGTTAACTGCAACATTGTACTCTTGTTGTTTACCATCGTTGATAATTTCATCACAGTGTATTTAAGATTTAAGTTGTTGTCAATAAATATGAGAGAGGTATGAGTCACTTACGCTCGCACTATTCGCTGGCCGCCACCGCCGTAGTGCACAATCAGTGGCAAATACAGTATACAGACAGACAAAACAATCATTTCTGCCTTAACTGAATACTGTATTAGCTGAATATTATCAAAGTAATTTGTGTGTGAAGCTGGACATTTTATTTTTTAACATGTAGGCCTAATTTTATTTCCAAGAAGTCTAAACCAATAATCATTAATCAATTCCCTCAATCAAAAAAATCCGCTCATCCCGGGCCCCTTTGGAGCCCGGGCCCCAACTTTCTGACTTGGCTGACATGGCCTCTCGGTGGCCCTCCTTGCACCCAGTCAAACTCTTGTCGGAGAAAGGAGTCTTGAACTCCTCCGATATTCTTGAAATGTTCATACTTGCCCGGATAGCCAAAGCCTTCTTCAAAACAGGTGAAGAATGGAAGCTAAATCAGTTTGCAGTTATGCAGTTTTGCAGACAAAAATTAAAAATGATTTAAATCTTTCCACTAAATTTCAAAGGAGTATTTAAGTTTAGTTTCAACGTTTTAGGAAATTGCTTTGAAACTAAATAGAATGATCATAAAAAGCACCTAAAACTTTAAAGCCCTGAATTTTTATTTTTTACTGACTGTAAACAATGGAAGAAACCCATACCTTATTACAGACTATTTAACACCTTTGTGTCATTAACTTGACACAATAGAATCTCACAACTCAACTCCTGGTTATTCAACACTTTGTATTACTCAATGTATACCTTTTGACTATAAGTGCATAATTTCAGCATTAAAGACAGTTATATGTGACCTGTTTCCATTTTTAAGACATTAATTATGTTTTGAAATAATTTCATTTTTATACACTCCTTTATTCAGTCCACAAAGGTGTTAAATTATAAACCATTATTACCAGTACACAATTTGAAGCTAATCTTGAGTTTTCTTCATCCCCCACCTGACTTCATGTATTCTGGAAAACTCAATTTTCTTTAACCTGACAGAGATAAAGTCACATTATGTTGAGTTTGTTAGACATAATATAAAACAAATATTACTTGACTATCCATAAATTCTGAAAGTAAAATTTGCCATAAAACTCTTTGCAACTTTACTAAAAAGTATTGTTGACTTTAGAAAACCATTGAAGCTGAAGGCTATATAAATACACATTTTTTTCATTTTCAAGTCCCATCCAGGGTACGATTTCCACCGAGATCTGGACTTTGTGTGGGAAGCTAGCGGGCGATACTCGACAGACCTGTTCACCGAGGAGGCCGAGACGATTATCCGAGACCACAACGTTTCTCGCCCGCTCTTCCTCTACCTCGCCCACACGGCGCCCCACGCCCCGCTCCAGGCCCCACCACAGCTGGTCGAGCGGTTCTCGTACATCGTGGACAAGAAGAGGCAAATCTTTGCTGGTTAGTGGACGAATCGTTTGGATAAAATATTGTTTTCTGTGTATATTTGTAAGTTACAGATTGGAAGGGTGCAGTTTTGTAATTGTGCTTTGGATGTTGGAATTTCTTAAGAAAAGTACTGCACTTGCAATTTTGATACTGCCATTAGGATTAATGGCATACATTGAGAAGATACAAATAACAGTTGTAGATATATGTTAAGCTAAGATTGCCATTCATTGACACATGGAAAAACTTAGATGAAAATGACGATTGTGGTATCCTCCAACAAAGCTCATAGTTTTATCACTTAATACAGTGTATTTTAACATGAGTCCAACTGGTTTACAGTTGTTTCTGCTTTTGAGAAAATAATAAACAGCCTGGTATATAGTTTATGCCAAAATATTAAAAGGTCAAATATTACTTTTTTCATTTTGATACCTTAGATCAAGTTGAGATTTTTTCAAAAGCGGTTTGCTTCCATCATACAGATGTAAGAACAAGCCTTAAGTATTTATGCTGACTACAAAAAATAATCTACTGGACCTTTTGAGCTTATATAAGCTACCAATTTAGTAGAATTTTTCTTACTTAAAAAAATTTCTTACTTCAATATTTTGAGTGAATGATTCCAATACAAACCACCACTTTTTTGAACTTTTTTCATGTCTTCCCCTCGCCAGTTACATTCAGTTTCAGTTTCAGTGTGCGGTGTTGTTGCAGCGATGGTTACAGCCCTGGACGAGTCCGTGGGTCGTGTGATGGCGGCTCTCCAGGCGAGGAACATGTTAGACAACTCCATTGTCCTGTTCCTGTCCGACAACGGCGGCGCCACTCACAGCTACAACGGCAACGTCGCCTCCAACTGGCCGCTCAGAGGGGTGAGCCTCAGTGGCGTAAATTTTATTTTGCCAGATTTATTAAACTTGTGAAGGCTATTTATGTTAGTCATGAAACTTTATGTTTTCTTCCTAGAATGCACCACAATAAAACACTCATAGAATTTCCCAATCACAAAAAACCAAAGGGGAGGATATCACTACTGGGGGGCCAGGGGGGATATGAAAATTTGAAACTCCACCATTGGAAGGGGGTCTGGGAGCAAATACCCCCAGAAATTTTTTTGTAAATTCAAAGTTTTAAGATTTTAAAAAATTCAGATTACTATCCAGGATTTTAGGTGAAATTCCGTACATACAGAAAATAAATATGATACTGCTTTAGTACTGTGCAAATTTACCCCCATATTTCATTATCTATCCTATAACCGTAAATTCACGCAATTGATTTTATGGCCACCCTCGACTTTCACATTAGGCCCACAGTTAGTAAAATATTAATGTATGCGTGATTGACTTTCTTACGGCCATTAACAAACAAGTTTTAAACTTAGTTTTATTTATCTTAACCAAAAGCTTGCCAAAAGCCAAAAAAAGCTTGATATCAAGAGCGTGTATATTTTTTACAAACTATGGGTCAAGTGGATATATCCCCCTGATCTCCCCTATACCAACCCCGCTGGTAAGCCTTATAATAGGCCTATAAGGTGGGGTTTTTTGTAATTGGAAAATTCTGTGATTGTTTTATTGTGCTGCATTCTAGGAAGAAAATGTAACGTTCTTCACAAGTATAATAAATCAGACAAAATAAAATTTATATTTTTGCCTCATAAAAATCACATTAAAAAATTCCCACATAAAGTACACATTCTTTTGCAAATTATCTACATCACAGTTTCTTTGGGAAAGGTTTCAAAATTTGAAATAAAAAAAAATTCCCTCAAAACGAGGAATTTCTTGTTTGTAAATAAATTAAGGCACCATGCCTTCTAGATCTTCGACGCAACCGCAACACAGCCATGTGCAAATGAAGTATCTTAAGTTTGCAACAAACATAGATATGTGATTGTTTTTAATTGTGAATTTTAATTTAGTTCTTATGAAACACGCTCTTCAATTTGTCTAAAGTAAGGTACTTATTGTGATTTTGTTCGCATTGGCATTGTGTTAGAGGTTAGAATATTGTAGTTGTCTTTTTTCCGCATCCTAGACCTTGAATTGAAAAAATGTGGTTTTATTGTTTTCACAGTACTTTTCCATTTATATTGTCCGTTTTGTAAGAGTGAGTGAAGGTGTTCGGTGTTAAGTTGTATTGCTTATTGCGTCGACTCCAGATCGGAGCGAGGACGAAGTCTCTTTAAGAGATACCGTTTTGATGGACTGAGAAACATATCAAGCAGTAAACTCAAGCACGTCAATAAAATATATGATATATATATTATTCCTTTCGTGCTGCTCTAAGTCATTCCCCTGGCGACGTAAAAAAGTAACGTCCTTAGATCTCAATAGTTTAGACACTGTGGACAACCCACGAGGAGAAGTAGTTGTGGAGACCGTGGCGGGTTCTTTTCAAGGAGAAGTTGGCGCATGATGAGCAAATGAAAACAGCGTCCTAACAATGCCCGAGGGGTGAATCTATCTTACACCTCAAATGCGGAGATTGTTCACCTTTTTGTATTGATTAAGGCTCGTATCTATTCAACATTTTCTCCAACAATGTTTCAAGTTTGGATGAAGGCAGCTTTGAGCACAGCTAAAAAAATAGCTTAAAACATTTTTAGAGAAAGTGCGGAATTGAAATGAGCCTTAATCAATACAAGAAGGGGAAAAAATTCCGCATCTGAATTTTAAGATTCACCCCTTGGGCCTTGATTTAATTTACCTCTGAAAGTGATAAAAGGTGAAAAATTTCCGTCCTGAGGTCGAAGATTTACCCCTCGTGCTTTGATTTTATTTAGCCCTGAAGGTGATATCTGACATCTTCTGTCAGCTATAAACTGAGTTCGAGATTTTACAAGCTTGTTCTTCTTAGGAAATATCAAGTAAGCAAAGGAATTTGTTTACTATCCATTGACATTTTGATTAAGCTCAGTTCACTGTATTTACAAGAGACATTTGGCACCGTTACTTTTACATAGTTCTACAAGTAAACCACAGATTAAAGTTTTTGCAAGCGAAGCTGCAACCAAGAAATCTAGCATTAATGAAATGAGCTCTAACTTGATTCAACATGATTATATCAATGTTGTATATGTTGTATGTTGTATTGATGATATATGCCATTGGTTGTTGGGCTATTAATTAACAATCCTTTTAAGGAACGTGCCAACCTTAGTCAGTAACAAGGCTACAATCAGGTCAGTCGTGGCGCCGCTATCATCACGATCATCACACTCATCCTTCACTCATATTCAGGGTAATGTCCTCCATGAGGTACCTGTCTTATTAAGAATGAATGAATGAATGAATATACTTGAATTAATACAACTATGAAACGCGAGAGGGAGGGAAATTTATATACCTATCATTCTCCAGCGACAGGTCAGCCCCTCGCAAGCAGGCGAAAAAACACATGAGGAGTTCCGAAATATCCGAAAATTCCAAAGTCAGAGTGTTACTATCGTGACAAAATAAACCAAAATGCTCCAGCCAATAATATACTTAGTGGGATCTTGCGAATGATACTCATTGGTTTTCGTTTGTTTTCTGAGGGAGATGCCTGGCGTTGGCGGACGATCAGTGAAATTCCACTCCCTCTTGCGCTTCATAGTTTATTAATTCCACCATAATTTTTTGTACTGCCCCCAGTGCAAGGACACACTGTGGGAGGGCGGGGTGCGGGCGCCGGGAGTTGTGTGGAGCCCGCTGCTGGGGTCGGGGCCCCGGGTACACCGCGGGCTGGTCAACGTGGCGGACTGGCTGCCCACACTGCTCGAGGCCGCCGGGGCCCCTCTGGGTACGCAACTGACGGCAAGTGGATAGAGTAGATTGATGGGAGTTGGTGTTCTGACAAAATACGTGGTTTTAACTAAAATAACAGTTTGTATTCTTGCAGTTGCTTTTAAGCAGGGCTACTAATATGAAAATGGGGTAGAAGAGAGCCTTGGTTGCAAGGCTAAGACGATAATTTTGGGGCCCCGGGACAAAACCGGAGAGACCCCCTTAAATTTAAGTACGAGTTCTGTTTATAAAATATCTATGAATTTATAAAGGTCCACACTTCTTCAGACATATCAGGCTTCAATGCAAACATGTAATCAACTGTTATATTTTCAATAAATGCAAATAATATCAGATGTTAAAATTCACCTACATTATTTTAGTTTCAATATGTTTGATATAAAGTCAAATGTAAAAAATGCATATGGAAATTTAATTATCACTTAACACGCTGATCTTAAAATAGCAATATTATTTTCGAATTTTGGAAGCTCTTACGTATGTTTACCCCTTGATTGAAAAACCCTTAGCCTCGGGGGCCCTGGAGCACCACCCCTGTTACGTTGCCCTTGTGGCCGTTACGGCACTGCTTCGATGGCTAAATCGTAGGCTCTGGACCCCTTTTCAGGGTGAATGTATTAAGAGTCAGTGGACATCAGACAATATCGATATAAACGGGGCTACTCGATAATAGTTATAAATGCTCTAGATGAGGTTTACATCAGTTGAAATTACCTTCCTCAAAATTCTCAACAAAGAAATACAAAAAATACACCTAATACATGTATTCTCTTTACAAAAAAAAACATGATCGAAATATGAACGGTTTTTATAATGCTTATATAGTGTACAGTGTTTTAGGAATTCGAATATGGCGGCATTTAATATACCACAAAATTGCTTTTTGAAATCACAATTAGCTGTTGAATTTTCATCCATTTTTAATGTTTTTTATTGTGAGTAAGTATGGGGAATAAGAATAACAAACTACATTAACTTTCAATAAAATGAAATTTAACCTTTGTATATTATTTCTTTGTTTCACCACTCCATGTTTGCCGGTCCAGAGGCGAGTCGCCTGGATGGGGTCAGTCAGTGGTCGGCGCTGCAGGGGAAGACGACGCCGCCCTATCAGACCATGCTGCACAACATCGACCCCATGGAGAAGACTGCAGCACTGAGGCACGGCGACTGGAAACTTGTCGTTGGTAAACTAACTTCAGTAGAACTGATACAACTAAGAAGTGGGAGAGTGTGGGTAATTTGTATATTTGCCATTTGCCAAAGACAGTTCACCCCCACGAAGGGAGACGAACACACGAGGAATTTTGAAATATATGAAATTCAGTAGTCTGATTGTTACTATCCAGCGCAGTTCTCAACCTTTTTGAGCACGCGACCCCTTTTTAGGTATTAAAAAGTTGGCGACCCCTTATACCTTCATCCTAACCTAACCTCGCCACAGCTAGAACCCCTGATCTAGCAAACAATCAGTAGAGAGAGAGTAAAAAAAACAGTATCAGTATCAGTATTTAAACAAGATAAAAATAACAAACCAAATGATTCATCCAATAGGAAACGACGTCAAGACAAAATACCCCCGTTGCAGCAGACCTGCATACTCAGCGAATGTCAAATGCAAAACAACATTTTTCAATCCAACATAGCGAGATTTGACATGTTTTGATAAGCTCCATAAGAATAACATGTGGAATGAATATTCAGTAGATCTGAACTAGAAGAAGCTATTTACCAAGTTTTATCAAGATATGTTGAGAAATAAGCGAGATATAGAATTTTACTTATTTCCCATAAGGTTAACATTGGGACAATGTACTGTGTTTACCACTTTCAATATCTCGGTAACCAGTGGACATAGAGCAGTGATTAAAGATACTAAATTGTTTGTTTTTTTAAGCTGAATTCAATGGTGCTAACAAAAATTCGATAAATTTTATTTTCCTATGTAAAAAACTCAAAAAAACCCATTTTTGGGGGAGTTTATCCCCCTTTTACCCCCCCTTCCGGTGGTCCGATCGGGCTGGTTTACGAACTCGTCCGAGGGATTACCACTTTACATGTCTGTACCAAATTTAATTAAGATCGGACCATTTTTACGGCCGCTATCGTGCTTACAGACACATATATATATATAGATATATATCTATATATATATCTATATATATATAGATATATATATATATAGATATATATATATTTATATATCTATATATATAATATCTATAGATATATATATAGATATATAGATATATATATATATATATATATATATATATATATATATCTACAAATTCGAACGAATGGTGTTTTCTGCTTCTGGTGGCCCCAAAACGAAAAGTTGTCATGGCCTCGGGCTTAGGTCTTACAATGAGACCTACGGTAATAGCTTCTTCCCTATAGGGGAAATTCGCTAAAAAACCAAAAAAGCTCCAGCCAATGATATACTTGGCGAGATCCTGCGAGCTTAACTCACCTAAACTCGTTGTTTTTTATTGTTTACATGTCTGTCTCTGGCGAAAGATGAGTGTAATTTCCCTCCCTGTACCGCTTCATAACTAATTCTTTGTTGGGTAGTTTGTGAGCTAAAACATTTCTTTTTTTAATACTGCAGTATGTAAGGAGTTCGTGATTGATAAAAATTTATGAGGCCTTTGCCAGAAAATGTAGCCTACGAGCGAAGGAGTGAAATTTATTTGACGATAAACATACATTAATACTGTGACTTTGGGAGTAAGTAATGAGTCTAGATAAAAGTAGAGTTCTTTGCTGAAGAGAACATTTGGACAAGACTTACTTTTATATTTCATTCAGCCTACATTTATAATTCGCCCCAGCCCAGCGTAAAAAACATACTGTTACAAATTTTTTCAACATCCTTTGCAATTAACTTTTTTTAAACAAATTATGTGAATCAAGGAGTTAACAGTCTCACTTTTTCACCGGATGAATGAGATTGGAAGAGACAATGAAGACAATGAAGATTAGTGATACAGGAAACCCATCACATGAGCATGACATGGCCGCCTCATTGTATATGGGCCACTGTGTCGTCAATGGTAAACATGCCCCCGTTTACCTGGTAGTTGAAATGGAAAGTGGCCACTCTCTGAAAAATTCATATATTGAGGGTTTCTTATTCACACAGGCTAAGAGTAATACAAAAATCATGCGTAAATTTCATTAATATGTTTTGCTGATTAATGTCTTTTAACTTATACCTACATGTCAAATTAAGATTGGCCAAAGATGGTAAAGATAAATTAGGTGCGTAAAAATAGGGAGCTTCGCACTTTAAATCTTCTTCATAATTAAGTGAACCTTTATTTCCCTCATAATATAATTGAGTAAACATTAATATGGGGTAGTATTTAACTTAATGAATTGCTTTGAGGGTTATTCAGTTTATAGTGTCAAAAGTAAATATGAAACATATTAAAGTAGTCTATATAGTATTGAATAGAGATGGCTAGATGAGGGACCTGTACATGCAGTAAATTTTTTTGAAAACATTCAACAGAGAAACCAATCATTTTACTTAGAACTAGCTATAAGATGTTTTATTAAATAGTCTGGCAACAAAGCTCAGTATGTGTAGCACTCAAGATAAGAATAATTAGGAACTGTAGTACTTAATTTTAATACATAAAAGTTTTAAGTAACATTTAAACTCAGCCTTTCAAAGTACTACCCCAGATAGCACAACAATGAAAAAATCACGTGAAAATAACGTTTTCCTTGAACATTTTTAACGTGATTTTCACGTGAAAAAAAGTAAATATCACGTTTTTTTCGCGTAAAAATATAGTGAAAATGTCACAACTTTGGCCGTGTTTTTCACGTGAAAAAAATACAAGAAAATTATGTTTTCATTTCACGTTATTTGTATATATTTTACATTTTTCACGTAAAAATCACGTTTCTATTTCACTTTATTTTATCATTTTTAACATTTTCACGTAAAAATTACATTTTAATTTTCTTTTATTTTCACATAGTGTACATTTTTATGTAAAAATTATGTTTTAATTACGTTATGTTTTTCACATATTTGAAATTTTTCGGTTAAAATTACGTTTTATACACCTTATACCTTCACCATCTTTAACACTTTTTACATAAAAAAAACACTTTTGTTAAATTTATGTTCAAATGACTACTTCGAAAAAGTTGTCAGCATGAATAGCATATTTTTATTCAAACTCATTAAAAAAAACTTTAAAAGTCAACATATTTGAATTCTGTGATATTTAACAAAAAAAATGTTGTAAAATTTACAAATTTTACAAATGACCAAGGAATAATACTGAAAAAGTATTACACCAAACACTGTTGTTTTAAAGAGAACATTGATATTGTATATAAATATTATCAATTATTATCGTTATTATTATTAAGTATTATTTCAAAAAGTAGAACAAAATACCCTTTAATCATGGTTTAATTTCATGCTAAGCATGAATAAAACCACTGAAAAAGGGTATTTTGTTCTACTTTTTGTAATAACCATAGTATCCCTTATCAGTGAATGTCTGAAATATATATATATCATTTTAAACCATAATATCCCTTATCAGTGAATCTGTCTGCAATATATATATATAATTTCAAAGTGAGCAGTTATTTTAACTTATTCTTGACAAATTAAGGCCTTGTGAAATAAATAGAACGATGATTGAATAAATTTATGTATTGACATGAAAAATCTTAAAAAATTAACATATACTCAAAACAGTAGGCCTATAGGCTAAGTTTTTTTAAATTAAACTTTAATAGGCCAACACAACATTAGTTTGTACACTTCCTCATGTTCCATTTTCAACCCCATCTTCCACAAAATCTTGCTTCCTGTAAATCAAAACAGATCCAATTAATATTATAAAACAAACTAATATCACTATCAAAATTTACTGGAAGACTACACTGTAAAAAGAATTTACTTTGGCCTATCAAGAAAAGCCATGCAAACTTGGTATAGCAGACAGGAGTTTACTGGGTCAGTGAATTGATAATTACTGTTTTGTATTTTGTGTCTTTCTACGCCAGTGGCATTTTTTAATGTTTTGATCGGGTACGGTCTAAACCCGGGTCTTGTTACTATCTAACAGCGACCTTTTTGTTAGATAGCATCATTAATTCATAGCCCAATGACAAATGGCAACTGGACCCAGTTTCGATCCTGTCAGGAATCGAACCCGCGACCCTCAGGTTATGAGGTGAGCGCTTTATCCACTCGGCTATCCAGTCAATTTTATTTATTTATTTATATATAGTCAATTTTATGGGGAATAAAGGCAGGAAATAGAGAAATAATAGTATATTTCACTATTAGTCTTGAAAGTAGCCCGTTTCGGGGCAAGACAGTGTTTTACATGCTCAGCTTGACACCTAGCATGTAAAACACTATCTTGCCCCAAAATGGGACTTTTGTGTTGTGAACAATACATTTCATTATGATGCAAATAAGTTACCAAACTTATAAAAAATCATCCAACATTTCATAATTTAGTAATTTCTCTATAAGCAAACACAAAGGGCTAAACTGTCTATTTTAGTTTAGAGTCAGCTGGTTGAACTGTCAAAACTAGAACTTGGTTTGTTTGGATACGGCAAAATTTTGTTTGGGTACGGAAATGCAAAGTTTGGGTGGCAAAAAATCCGCTGATCATTATTTGTTTTGATGTAAGGAAGTCGAGGGTTTTCGTAGATTTCAGCTGTATGGTAACGGGCAATTTTTTTATACAGAGTGATGAAAAATGCTTTCTGAGGTCATAAATACGTTAAATCAGTTTAAACTGTTTTATTGCAGTCAAATATACGGTAATGCTATAAGGAACTTAAAGTTTCACCTCAATTTATTTTGAATTGCTGTTTTAGTAAGTAGACTTCTTGGCAGGTTACCTGTGTTAGTTAACCCTGGGTTTGCAAATTATCGTGGCCTATTTATATCCAATTCACATTTATAGTTTTTCACTCCAGGAAGAAAGCTTATAGTTACAATACATGCTTGCTTACCTACGTTAAATGCAAATTAGTTAAAAATTAGCAAAAATGTCTAAACACCAAGAATATTTGCTACCTAACATCATTTGTCAACCTCGGAACATCATATCGTCCAAGAGAAAACTAAGCTTTGTGTATCATTATACCATAGTTTTTTTTAATTCCTTTCACACCACATGAGAATTTCCGCAGATTGATGAAACACCCAAATGAAAATAATCTTTAGTGTAACATCGATTAAGAAATTACGAGCCAATAAGGAATCTGAAGAATGTTGTGGAGTTTTCCGTGCGCTGATCATAAAACATCATAAGAAATATAGGTCAAATTCCGTTATCTACCCACAACTAGGTATATTTACAATATAGAGTAATATAACAAATAAATAGGATGTGCGAGGTAATTGGAGATGTAAAAGACAAAATATAGATACAAACTTTATTCATACACGGGCTGATTTTATACCCGAGAGTTATCTCATGAGCCGTTATATTATCTCACGTCGCCGTTACCTGTAGTAGCGGCAACACAAGAGGAGAAGTTAGGTTAGGTTGGGTTAGGATCAAATCTAATCTAATATTTAGTAATGTCAGAGGCCAGCGCGGCGCGGCGATGCATCGTCGATATTACTGTTATATATATGTTTGACACATAAGACACATAAGGCAAGAGCGACAATATTACCGACCGAATCGTTCAGAAATTATCCCGATATGCTTAGCGAACCATCCAGTAACCAAAAGACTTTATCCATAAAACTTATAAAGCCAATAGGAAAAAGTTTTCCAGTTGTGGGCAGATAACGGAATTTGACCGAAATATAAGACAAAAAGGAATCATGAGACACCCACAGAAAGCAAAACTAAAAACCTACCTGAATTTTTTCTCCTTAAGTTGTGTTTTGAAGCCAATCCATAGACTGAATCGATTCTCACAATTTCTCCAAAAAGCCTAGAAACTTGTAATCTTTTCTTGGTGTTAAAAATGTAACAGCAAGCTCCTTCCTAAAAGAAACACAAAAAAACATAAAATTACAAAATAAACAAACATTATTAAATTGCAGGTAAACAAATGTAAATTGCTTGTGAGGGCTACTTCAATATTTAAAAAGTTCAGTTGGCTAAGGTACTCATTACCAACGTTTCCAAATAGGCGGGTGCAGTTTTGTAAGCGGTCTAAATTTTATTGGAAATAGGCTATCAATCTGAAACTTTTATACGTCTGTAACCGAAATTAAGATTATTCAATTTCATCGAGAACAAATCAAAACACTTCAAAAAACATCAATATCTAACCTAAATAAACAAAATAATGTAATCAAAAGCATTAAGGTGGAGTCTGATAAAGTCTCACCTGATGGACCTACTCAATCAGAGTATATTTATTTAAGTTAGGCCTTTGATAAGTGTTCGATTGACTAGTGACGGGCAAAAATAAACAGTAGAAGTAAAATAGGTAATTTGCTTTAGCAGAACGAAATATAATCAGAGATTATACAGTTGGTGCGATTCATCTTGAGCTTTGGCCTATTCCATTGCCGAAACTGTCAAACATTATTTATTTATTCTTAATGATCTAGGGCAATAAACAATGAAAAAATTAATCTCAACAAATATTAAATGTGATTAAATACAAATTACAGTAAATAGGTATACAGTAAATAGGTATATAGGCAGCTATTAAAAAATGTTAACATGTCAGGTTAACTTTAGGTATCAGCTAGGCCTATAGTGTTCTAAAGATATTCACTCCACTCCAACCGCTTCAGGTGTAGGCCTAAACGGTTCCCATAGCTCAAGATAAAACGCCCAAACTGAATCCAACAAGAAGTTCAAAATTTAGTAATAAGGCTGAGGCTGAGGAGTTAGGGGGTACGAGTTTCATAGCCAATCTGATCTTCTACCGTTTGTTCCTATAGCAGATGATTCAACATCTGATTTTCAAATAAACAATATCGAACGATCTACCAATACTCGAAGTTCGATGTACTGTCTGTTGGACAGAACTTAACATCCGATTCCATTGTCTTTGATATCGATTGACTTGTTACCTTACGAAAATATGTTTATCGATAGTATTTCAGTAAAAGATAGCAGATGATGAGAAATAAGGTAGTAAGTTGTGTTTAGTTAGTTAATTATAGTGCCGTATCGTTTTAATTTAGTTTTTATATTAGGCCTATAGATGTTTAATATAATTTTAGTTTTACTATATTTACGTTTGGTATGGTTTGTTGTTTGTGAGAGAATCGAATGATATAGGCCTAGATATAATTGACAATGGTTTTGGTATTTGTTTGTTATCAAAGTTTCTTCACTAGCCCACTGACGGTTGTTTGTTAAAACAGTACATCAGTTAGTTGAGTTAAAACACGATTGGTTGATAGTTAATATCGGATAACCGAAATCTGAACTGAGTACCCAAAACAAAACTGATCTTTGCCCATGTTAAATCCTATTGAGAAGTTCAGTTATCAAACATATAAGCATTAAAGGTAAACAATCGACAATAAACAAAAACCTAGAGGATCAGATATGAAACTTGTACTGAATTATCACATGGGAGTGTTTTGGAAAATGCTAGGAGAGTTGCAATGATATGCATAATTACCAAATTTGTATCAACTAATCAGAACAACTATAATGGAATGCTGAAAGTTGAGGTTAGGTTATCTTGATTTCACAATACATGACTAAATAAATATCCAAAGTTTAAACTTACCAAGAATGATGAAAACCCGTAGTAGGTAACTCATTGTTTTGTAGTTACTTGAAGACCGCAATACAGTATAAACTTCCAATTTAAAACCTTAAAAGCCGTTATGACTTTAACTGAAACTGAGGCCAACGGCGTCTCACTCCACACTCCACACTCAGGCTCCAGTTCAGTCCACCGCACCGCACCGGTTTGCCGCGGCGTCGTCTGAAGGGAGGTTTTGTCTTGACACAATTCACGATTTATGGCCCATAATATTTTGGCAGGGTGATTTTATTAATTTGAAATAAATAGCTTATATTGTGTCAGACATTTTTTTAAATAGTAAACTATTTTAAAACATATTAAGTATAACGAATAACAATTTAACAAATAGTATAATAATTTTATATAAATAATTCATAACATAATTATTTATAAATCCGTTAAATTTTTAAAAATTATTTTTTATATTTTTGAATTTTAGTTTAGACTAAATAAACGATTACTGTACAACGAGGATGATAGTTTTCTATAAGCGCACAAGACTTGTTGATCAAAACGTATAAAGATCGAAATGAATAAACGACAAAATAAAAAAATATGAAAAATAAAACGTTATATTTGTTATTTAATTTGATTTTATATATACTTTTGATTCATATTTTTCACGTGAAAATAACGTTTTTAATTTCACTGCATTTTTCACTTTGCATTTTTTCATCATTTTCACGTGAAAAATATGTTTTGCTTTTTACTTTTACGTTTTTTTACTTTTTTCACGTGAAAATAACGTTATTTTTACAATGTGTGCTGACTGGGACTTGGTCCTTGACTCCATGATTAGTCTCCTGCAACAATAAATAGTATGTTTGTAAATAGGCTGAAACAATTATTTGACCATAAAATATTTGTATACAAAAATAATATTTTTGTATCTGTTGTAGAGACCGTGACTTCCTTAGTGATATTTTATATATACCAGTTCATTCAAGTACAATATGTTGTAGCAGAAATATTCGTATATTAACTTTTGTTATTCCTTGTGATCTTGATCCCTCATGTTTCTCTAGAGAGCACGGAACATTTCTCCCATGAGATACCTCTAGTTTGCAATCTAATTGCAATACAAGATGTTATAATTACTTGATTTGTTTTCATTTTTTGTCATTCATTTAGTTGCTAATATGACAACCCGTAAGGCGCGATGTTAGATTTATCGACTTTAAAATTGCTATTAGATTTTTTCTGACCAATTAATCTGCATAGAATAGGTTTTGAGTAAAAAACACCTAGTTCTAAAATTTGAAGGAAGTTTTCCAAACAGTATTTATGATAATTGTGCAAGCAGCCAGCCATATGTATACGTATACAAGCATAGAAACATTGCTTGTATAAATTATGATGAAAATTTTACCGTATACTTTATTAGTTTAATTTTCATATTTATATCTATAACTAAACTCTAAATAAACTTATTTATTGCCAATAAAATCTTTTTCAAAAATTCGTTCAAAATGTTTATGCATCTTTCAAAATTAATACATGTTCAAGGCAGAAGTTACAACGGGCGGTACGACGGGCATTACGGCCGCCTGGATGAGACAGTGCCCTACGACCTGCAGAAAATAAGGGACAGCAAAACGGGAAGAGCAATCAGAGATGGTCCCTCGCCTTTGCCCACAGACCAGCAAATCTTGGAGCTGAGGGCAGCCGCTACGCTGACCTGTGATCCGACCGAGAAAAGTAAGCTTAATAATTAAAAAGAAACCTTTAAAAATGTTGGGTAAATTTTCCTTTGATAAATTTTGTTTCAATAAAACTATTGGTAATTTATTTGTATTTGTACATCCCCCAATCAATCCATTGTGCGTATTTATTTTTTGAAATTAAAAAAATGTATATTTAAAATTTTATATTCTTAAAAATTGCAGTTAACATCAGCTACAGTTTGTTGATCTCATGCATTTCTATGTTTGGGTATTACAAATTTAATTGTTATCTCATACGAAAAGAACTTCATTTACAACAGTCTTTGTAATATGCAACAGCAGGTTAGACATTTTTATTATAACTTTTTTATTTACAATCTGTTCAATACAGTAGGAGAACTATAAGTAAAATACCCCCGTTGTAGCAGACCTGCATACTCAGCGAATTTCAAATGCAAAACAACGTATTTCAATCCAACATAGCGAGATTTGACATGTTTTGGTTAGCTCCATAAGAATAACATGGGGAATGAGTATGCAGGTCTGCTGCTACAGGTATATTAAAACTGGATGGTTTTGATTCAATATTTAGTAGATCTCAACTAGAAGAAGCTATTTACCAAGTTTTATCATGATATGTTGAAAAATAACCGAGATATAGAATTTTACTTATTTCCCATAAGGTTAACATTGGGACAACGTACTGTGTTTACCACTTTCAATATCTCGGTAACCAATGGACATAGAGGAGTGATTCAAAATACTAAATTGTTTGTTTTTTTGAGCTAAATTCAATAGTGCCAACAAAAATTCGATAAATTTTATTTTTCTATGTAAAAAATTCAAAAAACCTATTTTTGAAGGGGTTTATCCCCCTTTACCCCCCCTTCCGATGGCCCGATCGGGCTGGTTCACGAACTCATCCAAATAATTACTACCTTACACGCCTGTGCCAAATTTCATTCCGATTGGACCATTTTTGCGAGCGCTATCGTGCTCACAGACACATAGATATATATATATATATATATATATATATATATATATATATATATCTAGAAATTTGAACGAATGGTGTTTTATGCTTCTGGGGGCCCCAAAACGAAAAGTTATCATGGTCTCGGGCTTAGGTCTTACCATGAGACCTACGGTAATAGCTTCTTCCCTATAGGGGAAATTCGCTAAAAGCTGAAGGAGAATGGCGTGAACAAGAATTTGTTCAGCAACAAAAACCTTGTATAAGGAAAATACTAATTAAATATTTCATATGAATCTGTACATAAAGGGGGGTGTTTCTAAACGCGTTTCACAAATACTACTAACCACTAATCGCTAGTTACAATACATTTCCATTGTATCCTTACGGTTTTGAAACGGAATCTTAGTATTACAAAATATAAAGTCAATTTTATTAATTCACCAACATCGTTTAGAAACAGCCCCAAGGTCCAGAACATGATTCACACTTCTCAGTCGATTTGTAGTTTGACTGTTGTCGAGAAGATTGACGGCCAGACTGTTCACTGATTTTCAAGTTTTCCTTGTATCAATAGATTTCACTTAGCCTCGTTGTCTCTTCTTTTACCGTTGGAATTTGAAGATCTTTGTTAAACGTTTTTTCGTTTACGTGTGTGTTTTTTTCAGTCAGCCCGCACGTCATTCAGGTGCGACACGCGACCGTGACCGCCTATGACCTTGAAACTGGATCTTCTACTGCTTTTAAAATTAGGGAAAAAATGAATACTACTGATGGTGGGTAACTAAATTTTTTGTTTTGTTATTTTTAGCCAGTACAATCACAGATACCCAATTGAATGATTTAAATTTTGTTATTCAATCCGTCAATTTTTACAGGTAAGGTTATGTGCCTGGTTTGAATTTTATTTCTTGCTTAAAGCAAAACAATGGAAACAACAAATGTACAATGGCCTCCCCAAAGTAAAAAAGAGCTGCAATTCGCTAAACTCTTTCAGAGCTGCAATAAAAAGCTAAGAACTCTAAATATTGTACATATATAATTAAGTTAGGTTAGTTCAGGTTAAGATGACTTGAGTCGGTTTGTAAAACATCTTTGATGAAACACGCTTGAAAGGTCTTTTTATTTATTTATTTGAAACAATCCAAACACTCTCCCAAAAATATACGTAACCAATTAACTTAGCTCGAATTTCTCAAAAGTAAGGAAACCTCAACAATTCAATTTCCGCCTCAGATTATCTTTCAGTTGACCTATTTCTCTTTTCTGTCAGATTATTATTCATATGTCGTTATTGATATATTTTCGTATACGGTTCTAATTATTATCAACGCTATCTTTACTATATTATAAACGCTATGTTTTCAAAATTATATATTTTCATTTAAATTTCTTGTAAAATAACTTTTAATTTTTTTTCTCATTTTAGATTGTGATTTTCATCTGATTTTGTGTAGCTTCCGAATCACTTAATACAAATAAAAGGTTATATTACCTTGTTGCTGTCAGTGATCCTTTTAATCCAACATTGCAATTAAAAGGATCACTGACAACAACAAGGTAATATAACCTTTTATTTAATTTTTTTTATTAAATCGGTGATTAGTTATTGTTGTTTATGTTACCTTTCAACATAGATTGATATTTTAAAACTCTCTCCAGCCCCCAGATCCATCACCACCGACCCCTGGGAGTGCCAACCCCAGCTGGCCCCGTGCCTCTTCAACCTCCGCGACGACCCTTGCGAGACGACCAACCTGGCGGCGGCGTCGCCGGAGGTTGTGGACCGGCTGAGAGCCTTACTGCAGACCTACCGACCCGCGCCTCCCAACAACAAAGCACCCGATTCGCGAAGCTTTCCTGTACATTGGAACAACACTTGGACTACCTGGATGGACTTTGTTGACCCACTAGCCTAATGATTAAAAAAAGTTTTTGAAACAAACTTAGGCTCCTATTACTTTAGGTGCTGAGGGGTGCGTTTGAAATGTCCTAGATTTCAAATGTCACTGGTTGGGTTGAATGGTTATTAAAAGTTTGTAAAATCATTTGTCCCAGGTTTCTAGGGTCCCAGGTTATTAAAATATTAAATTATTCCTGAATGACATGATTTTTTGGTGGGGTGTAGTTAATACTCACTATTTATTAATAATTGGGCTTCTCCCACCGGTTGATCAATTGCTGTGCGCAGGCTCCGAAGTCCACAGATGACACATACACAATTACAGTCACAAACGACACGAACGACACGAACATTAAAAATCTATCGGGCAGATCTTAAGAACTGTGCGAGGGCCCGATAGATTTTTAATGTTCGTGTCGTTCGTGTCGTTTGTGACTGTAATTGTGTATGTGTCATCTGTGGACTTCGGAGCCTGCGCACAGCAATTGATCAACCGGTGGGAGAAGCCCAATTATTAATAAATAGTGAGTATTAAATATTAAATTAATTGATTCTAATGTCCAAGGTTTATTAAATTAAATAAATTTCAGTTAAACCATTTGTCCCAAGTGGCTTATTTCTGACGAAAACGCATTGCGTCAAATTCCCCAGATATCCTATAGGTGTCTGTGCGGACTGTGCTAGTGTTAGCGTCGCGGTGGCAGACATACCTGAAATGGCCGATGATACCTGGGACATTTGAATCTGGAGATTTATTTGATAAGTTGCGTTTTTATTAGAAATAAGACATTTGGGACATTGTAAACCAGGGACGAATGATATAACTTACATTTATTATTTAATTTAGCAAACCTGGGACATTTGAATCTGAGACTTTTGATTTTATATAAACTTATTTAATATTTTAATAACCTGGGACATGCGATTTGACAAACTTTTAATAATTAATTAAATTAACTGGGGACATTTGAATCTGGGACATTTGATTTACTTAATATTTTTAATTTTTTAACAACCTGGGACATTTCAAACCTCCCAAAAAATTATATGCTCCCGTGCTGAGCCATATCGCTAAATCATGTACTTTAAATGCGGGTGGTTGAAATAGCGTGATTACATATTGAATCAAGCCAGGTAGGCTGTTCTGTGACCACGCTCAGCCACTAGTGTAATTAATTGGGGCCTAATCAATTCAGCTTAATTTTTGAAATTAATTTTAATGTCAGAAAGAGGAAATAATACTTTTACGAGTAGAAAAATATACTTTAAGTTTTTACTGTGATATTTTATAAAAAAAAGTATAAACAATTTTATTGTTGAGTTTTTTTATTCCAGAACCTTTTGAAGCTGTGGTAGTAGGCATTGAGCACAGAATTCTGTGCAATTCAGAACCACAACTGTGTCTGTGCATTCAGTTAACAATTTCCTGTATTGAATATTATAAAAACGAAATAATTAGCTATATGAAATAACTTTATTCATTACTTCAGTTAGTCCGTTATATCTTGAGCTATGGCCTACTCCGTTGCCGGAGCTGTAAAACATTGTTTACTCTCAATTATCAGGGACAATAAACAATGTAAAAATTAATTTCAACAAACATCAACTGGGTTTGTTTACCAATTACAGTAAAGATGTAAGTGGACAACTATTAGAAAACGTTAACATGTCAGGCTAGTACGACTTCATCAGAGATCATCTGAGATGTTTAGTTGCCTTCTACTCTACTCCAACTGCTTCATGTGGTGTAAACGATTCCATTCCCTATAAGCTCAAGATAAATACGGACGAACTGTACAACGTGCAGTTGGTATCATTCTTTAAGTCGGCATAATAACAATGTTACTATTTTGTTATATTCTTACAATATTAATAAACTACCTAGGTAGATTAGTGTTAGGAATTTATTTTGTTTATCTGTATGTTTTATCTTACTAAATTTTAGGCTGGTTTCACCTGAAACCTAATATATAATAATACATCTCAGTTGAGTCACCAAAACCAACATCAAAGGCAAGGTCGTCTGGAATCTTTGTTAATTTAATGTTTGTGTTCCAACGGTTTCATCTTCTAAAGACGTCACTGTCACTAAAAGTCTCCTATAAGATGTCGTTAGCATTCTAACCCGCTGAAATAGTGATACATTAGAAATTAGTGGAACTTCGGCAAATCGCCGGATAAGGCATTGATGTCACTGGGAAACCACCCGACATAACAAATCTCTCCGCATTATTTGGAATTTTCCGTCGGCTTTTAACACCTTCCATCGTATCAGGAAGGTCAAGAAGATATTTTATTGAGGAAAATCTGCCCCGAATCTTACGTTCCGCGGGTCGAGAGAAAACGAGGAAATGCCCATTCAGCCCGGAGTGAGAAGATAACAGTGTTGCCGCTGTTGTTGTAATTACAAGTTCTCCCACGGGGACCTGATGTTGGATGAATTGTTTATTTCGAGCTGGTCTGTTGTCGCCTGCGAAGGGTTGTCCGTCCGTCCGTCCACGTGTTTGCTTTTGCGAAGCATCATGTTGTTTGAAGAATTTAACAAACTGTTCAGCCACCAAAGAGATACGTAGTATATAGTAAAAGAAAACTATAAATCAAACCAGGTAATGACACACACTACAGCTTGTTTATTCGATTACCGGAGATATACAGGGGGTTGATAAAAACCCCTCAGGACTTCGACATATGGTTACGAATATCAAAACTAAGAATTACGTTCCCATAAACATGGGTCCTAAGGGCTCAGTTCATCGTCTGTCGGTCTGTGTGTGTTTTTAACATGGTTTTACATAACTTTGAAACCACTAAAGTTATCAACTTCAAACTTGGTACGTATATGCTGACTAATAGGACCTATGTTGGTGCGGAGTATCAAGTTTCTACTTTGTACTATTTCAAAATGGCAGCCAATTTTATATTTTAAACCTTAATATCTTAAAAACCATAAATTAAAAAAAAATGTACAAGAGACAAAAAGGTTGCGCAATTTTATTTCCTACAAAACCATATAAAGATTATTAAGAATGAACTACAATTGACGGAGCTATTGCAATTTTGCTAACAGAATTCAAGCAAATTTGCTATAACTGACATAAAACAAGCATGTACTCTGTTGGAAAAATTGCAATAACTCTGTTAACTGTAGTTCGATATTAATATTCATTATATGATTTTGTAGGAAACAAAATTGCACACCTTTTTAGTCTCTTGTGCAATTTTTGTAAAATTTACGGTTTTTAAGATACTAAGGTTGAAAATATAAAAATGGCTGCTATTTTGAAATGGTACAAAGTAGAAACTTGATACTCCGCAACAAAGTAGGACCTATTAGTCAGCATATACGTACTAATTTTGAAGTTGATATCTTTAGTAGTTCCAAAGTTATGTAAAATCATGTTGAAAATACATAAAGACCGACAGACGGATAACCGAGCATTTTAGGCCCATGTTTACTGGATTTTTTTTCTTAGTAAGCACCATATCCCGAAAATTTATGTAAGTAACCATATCCCGAAGTCCTGAAGGGCTTTTTTATCAACACCCTGTATAAAAACAACAAAACGAAAACCGCTTATTTTGGAAGATCGCATGACCATCGGTTAGCCACAACTCTTTTTTCCCACAGTTGGATTAACATCATCAGTAGCTCAAGTGAAAGCCGAAGACTAGATGAGTATTTAAGACCAATTCTATTATTTATACGTTCTTAGAATTTAAGGTATAAATATTTGAATAAAAATTTAACTTGAAAAACAAACTTTTCATGTTCAATGTTGCTTTGTAACTCATCTCTGACTGATCGTATTTAAATGATCAGTCGTTCAAATTAAAGCCATCACCACTGCAAAGCCAATTACTGCATCTTTTAACACCAAAACGAAATTTAAAATATAACTAGAACCGTAGATATAAGAAAGACAAAATAAAAATAGTTTAATTTGAAAGATCGTATGAACTTTGAGTACTTATGACTCTTTTTCCCAAAGTCGGATTAATAATATTACTAATGGCTCAAATGAAAGCAAATAAATGGTAATTAAATGGTAAGTAAATAAACTGACGCAGTTTCTCCCTTAAAGCAAGACAATCTACAATAAAATAAATTATAATTATACTACAAATATACAACAAATTTTATTGAAATCGGTTATCAATTAACGGAGATATCGGGTTTTCAATATTTGCCATAAGAATAACATTGGACAACGTTCTGCGTTTTCCGCTAAACGAAAATGTCAATTATCTCCGCAACCAGTTGACATAGATTATTGATTCAAGATACTGAATTATTTAATTTTTCAAGCCAATTTTAATGGTTGCAAGTATATTTTCTTTAGAAGTTACAAATTTTGTGAAATTTTAAAAATATGAATTTTTTAACACTTTAACCCCCATAACTTCTGAACCTGAATTTTTGCAGACTTGCGGTGGTGTCATTTTATTTGGCATCTTAAGCACTACAAATCTTGAAATTTTCATCAAAATCGTTTGCGCCGTTTTTGAGAAATTTGGATTTTTGTCGTTTTTGTTCGTTGATTATTTTATTATTGATTCGTTCGTTACATCCTATACTCTTATACGAGCAGTGTTATCGTGTATGTATGTATGCTTGCTTGCTTGCTTGCTTGCTTGCACAACGATCTCAAAAACGGCTCCGAGGATTTTCTTCAAAGTCTGGAAATAAGTAATTTATGACTCAAAAACGTCTTTTATGCAGATTACTTGGCCAGAGAAAATCTAATATCGTAATAAATCGAATTTTAAAGTTGTAAAATTTTAACATTGGACTTATGGGTTGCCGTGATAGCAACGAAAATAAACAAGGAAAGTGTAAACAAATGAAGTAATCATAACAGCTGTTTGGAATCTACAGCCATTAAGGAAAAATACAGCAAGTGGGATGAAGAGTCCATGGAGCAATAAAAAAGGTTTCTACTTATCAATTTTATGACATTGAAATATTTTATAGTAACTGGATGAACTGGTAAACATGAAATAACACCGAGCAAGGCTCGGTCCACCAGGTACTAATTAATTAATATTCTACTCCTCAAAATCGTTGAAAAGGTGACGTAATTTATAAAGTGTGTGGTTTATACCATTAAAATTGAACAAACTCTGAAGTATTTTTTCATCAGTTTAAATAGTTCAAAACCAGTTAATTTAAGACCAAACCCTGGGGCGGACAAATAAAATATTACACTTTTTGTATAACAACACTTCTTGTCCTCCTCGTGATTAGTATTGACGTATAAGTGCGGTTTGGCTAGAAAAATATGATAGAGTCTAAGGAAGGCGTTTTATTACATTTATTCATAGTTTTAAGCGTTTCTACTTGTACGTATGTAAAGGTAGTAGAATCTTTAAATTGTATGTTTAATTTGACAATCTTCAACTGTACGGTTTACCGTGGGGAGTTGTAAAGTTTTGATTTTGCCAATAACATTTGCTTGGGCTGAGTCTGATTTGACATTCACTGCATAAATTGAAACCCATGTTTTGACGTAAATGCCCAATATCGTAGGTAAATAAAAACCGATCATTCATCAATCTTTGAATCTTTGTTGATTGTCGCTATTTTAGCCATATACAATTGAATCCCTTTAATACAGTTATTTATTAGTGTTTTAAGAAAATTTTTTCAAAATTTTTTTATTTGTTTCCAAATCTATTTATTTATATCAAAAATCAACATGTTGATTTTGGAAATAATTTTTATTTGATATTTTAATAAGTTTTGAATTAATTGTAGTTCCATAAACCGACCATGAACATTAAAAAGTGAGTCCTTCCGCAGAATTTCAAAGTAATTTTCAACACAATGGATATGTTTTTGATAGACCTGTCCGAACTATAGTTATTTGAGACTTTCACGTGAGCTCTTTGAAAACATAGGTTAAGTTTTTAATGCCCTATTTCCAAAACCACAACTATATATCACAATTCAACGCGGTATTTATGTTGGTATTACCACTCTGTTTAATACAATTTAACTAAAACACAGGAAATTAAGAGAGTATTTTAAAGTTTTAATTATCTGTACATGGATCGTTATTAAAAAGTATTGCAAGATCCTTATGCTTCTGTCAACATGAGTAATGTAAACAAAGCAAACCTGGTCAGCATCAACGGACCTTGACCCATGACGGTTGATCACTTTCGTGTTAGTGTTATTCCAGTTGTTTATTTACCCTGGAAAACTATAGTCTCCTGCGCAGATTGGCCAGCCTTCTTGGGAAAATACAAATTTGGAAATAGAACAGATTCGTTAAGAGGCGAAAACAAAAACAATTGACTTCCGAGCGGAGTGGGAATTACCTTGTAATCAATGATTGTTATTTATTGTGATAACAAAATTATTAATCAATTGCGTGTTATTGCATTAATTGTAACTTTTGAAACGAATATTGAAATAAAATAATTGCCTGTCATTAATTGGTTTCAGTATGAAAATATAAAAATATTTCAAATACTTATAAAGAATTACATTTTTCCACAAATTATGAGATTTTACACATTTTTGCCGTATTCTAAAAATAATGCTCTATAAAAATCGTGTTTTACTCACCTTAACGAGATTTTCATACCAACTGAATAACAATCCTGGTTAATTTACGCTAGAACTAATTAGGAAGAAACAATTAATGTTCCAGCTTAAGGCTATCATGCTATCAGCCTCTATCGTATCTTGCAGGGTTGAAAACAAAACCAAGGGTTGACTGTGGTCAGAGGTATCACTTCTGATCGGCTTATATCCCGACATTATCAATTTGTGAAAACATCATCAATCTGTACTTTAGATAGGCTATTTTTGATGAGTTAAGAGTGCAATCAATAGAGATGCGAAAAAGGAACAAACATCATCATCTCTGGCTTTAGAAAACTCCTTCCTGACAAATTCAATACGCATACGTTAAAGAGCCTTTTCATAATTACTTCCCAAAAGTATAATTTCTTGAATCTAAGAAAATAATAATTAATAAAATTCTTACTAGCCCTATTAACATCTCTGTGCTGTATTACTGATTTTCGTAAGTTCACAGTTCATTCGACGCAGCCAAGATTACGACGCTGTCTTAATAGGCAATGACAACTTAGCCTCGCAATGCAACAATATTGTTGTTTTCGTTGTTACGTATTTGGTATTTTCTAACTTTTATTGTTTCCTTGTTAAAATTGTTCACAATTGAAGAATACGTCCATCTCTCTTCTGTCACAGATGGTAAGCATCAAAACGTAATTTTTTGTACGGATTAAAGAAATTGTTTACCTTCCTTGTTGTTTACAAGTAATTTGATTCTCAAACCTTTTTACTACATCACTAAAAAACCAATGTTAATTTACACGATAAATTTTTCATGCCTTTTTATAAATAAAAAGAAAGTCAAATTTACTTCGTCAATAATGAATCCTTAAACAATTTTCAAACCATTATTATTGCAAAATAGCATTTTACATTTATATTAAATATAAATATAATAATGAAATAAATTTTATTTCATTATTGTACATCAAATATATGTATAAATCACTTGTTGTATACTTCCAATTTTCTAGTAACGCTTGTGACATTGCAAATGCTCAATTCGTATTAAAGTAACTTGTGTTACAAAACGTTTTCAGCCGTTTTTGACTCATAGTCTAATTTGTGATAGCATTATTAGTGTATTTAAATTTATAAGGTGTATTCTGCGCCTAACTTATACTTTTAGCTTACTATCCCAACTGACGAAATTTGCATAGTTTAAGGAATAATTTATGTTATCCTTAAAAAATGTGAGCCAAGAAACTATTTTTTGTAATACTTCTTATACCCTTTATTTTTCTTGGTCAAACACCTAATACGAAATCCGACTACGGTTCTCTACGTACCGACCGGCATTCTCTACGGTAACCCTTAGGCCTATATTCAAGAACCAAATGTTACTCGTTACTCGTGGTGTATCTCCAAACCAAATGTTATTCGTTACTCGCGACCTACCTGCGCCCCCAGGCCCCCAGCCGCCACCCCGCCACCCCCACGTCTGCAGCGGTATCTACAGGGTGTCCGCTGTCGGTGTCGTTAGCTCGCGGATATCTGCAAGTCACCGATACGCAGGCCGAGATATATAAGCCGGTCGTCGCGCCACCCGCTCAGTCGGGACTCTGTGCGTTTGGATTACGATTTTCAGGTATTTAACGCTGATTTTTCCTAAGTTTATTTAATGCTTGTTATTTTCTCTAAAGTTTGGGTAAAAATAAAATTCAAATGAAAATTTAGAAAAAAAATTAAGATGTATTTTGGTTTACATTTAATTTCTGAGAGACAAGAGTTGGAGAAGAAAGGACAAATGCAATGTAATTATAATAAGAAATAACCTTTACTAAGCTTAATTAAATAGTTATATTATGGAAAATAACTGTTTGTAGTGTAATTATAATTAATTAGTCTGGAAAGGAGCCAGATATAGAAACAAAAAATTGAACATATCCATTTATTACAGAGAATATACTCTCTTCGTGATCAATAAAAAAATCCAATTGGTTTATACAGTCTGAATATTATTGAATTTAATTTTATGAAATCTTGTATCTTATCTTTGAAACAGCTACAGTAAACAAAGTGTAAGTGAGTTGTGTACTTACACGATTTGGAAACAAAATAAAGTGAATTTTATTTAGAAGAGAGAATTTAAATTCGATACATAAAAATATAAAATTTAGTACTAAAATTACATATTTTTACATGACACATTTAATAATTCCTGAATGAACCTTGAAATCATAAAGTTATTATGTTAAAAACTAAACTTAACAAATGAAAACGTTAAGTTATGTTATTTATTGTAACTAATTATATTTTTTTTAGATTTAACGTTATACAATTTTCAGCCATTGAAATCGGAAAAAATAATACTACCACTGACAAAAATTTGAAACATTAATATCACAAATATAACATTACGATTTTAGTCATCCCCAAACTGTTTTTTATAAATACAATTTTACGACTTTTGTCTAAATTATCAAGTGGTTTATGTTTTAATTAAAAATAAATTATCAAATCAACAACTGTGTTTAAGGTACTATTAGTTATAGTACTTACATTTCTGGGACCAAAGTTATCCCTTATAAAATGTGAAATGGGTTTTTAAATTTGATATTAATTGCAACATAAAAACAATATTTAGATTTAGGAACGTTTGATAAGTGTCATAATAATTCTTTCAAATTTTTGTCCCGGATATAATAAAATGCTTTTTATGCTGATTTCAATGACTGGAAAATATATTACAGTACTTTAAAACTGATTATCTAGCTTTAAACATAAAATGATAAGACAGATTTCTGTGAATGGGGTCTGTTAGGTTTAATTTTGTTTGTACTAAATTATATATTTGTAAATATATCAGATTTGTTTACTCTCCTACAAATAAAATTCACTACATATTTTATCTGAAACATGTTCAATATAAATATAGTTAAAACTACAGTAATCAAAAATAAAATAGATGTCATATAGACTAGTTTTTAATCAATACACCAGGAAATTGAACCTTTATTTGTACACAAACATATTTGTGTGCAAATAAAGGTTTATTTTGTTCCACGTGTTGTGATAAAAATAAAAATGGTTAGCTTTTTTGAGTTGTAAAACTAGTGTTAAATTTTATATTGTCTGAAGCATGCTTAATTGTAAAACTTTTACAATGCATGGTGGTGTTTGTATCTTTTATTGTAAATAAACCCTCTACACTTTCACATTAAACAAAGTAATAGAACTGACGAAAACGCATAAATGATTGAGCATTTACTTTAAAAAAAAAACTGAATTGTAATTTTAATGACAATAAAATATAGAGGAATACAAAATACAAATAAAGTACTGTATATAATTATTTGCATACTTCAGTATACAAAGTCAATGGAAAATGTAATCTGTACAGTTTGTATTTTACATAATAAATTTTGAATAATCTGTCTTAATATGTTCAGCCTTTAAAAAAAATAGATATTTGGTGGATAAATATATGGAGGCAGAATTAATTATATTAACTTTACATTAAAAATAAATTGTTTAAATAGTAAACCACTATTCGTTTTCAGTAGCTTTTATAGTAATCTTCCTTATTTTGCGGCATGTTTAGGTCTGAAACAGAAAACAGAATTAATCTCGGATGTTTACAAGTGAACAAAATCTACGTCGCTTAGGATTCATGTGTTTACCGTTTTGCATTCTATGTTATTTATTTAAGGAACGCAAAACATTACTTTTACATTTCGTGTTTGTTGTTTTATAATTTACAATTATTTAATTCAAGCTATAGACTACAGTTAGTACAAAATTAATTATGTATACTTTTCTTTTTTTAAATTAACTATCGAACCATCAAGAAAATAACATACATTTGAGGCTACTAACACCAATTACTGATAATAAAATAACAATTATTACATTTTAATCTGTAGTATGTTTGTTTATTTCAGAAATCCGGTACCGCCCCTTCCGAATGCAGATTAAATCTGACAATAATAAAATTTTGTTCTGTATCCGACCGAACTAATTTAAATTTAAATGTTTGCATACAATACATTATGTTTTTATGAATTAATATGAATTGGTTAATATATTAGCCTTACTTAACGTACATGTGATCTGTATATAGGTAGATCAGACGCGGACATTCAGTAGGCCTAAATATGGTTTTGCGTTTGCAAACCCACCCATTACATCGACTTCCAAGACTAAAAATAAAACATGCTTAAAGGCTATCAGTGGTTCATTCACTAACAGCACTTTGCTTTATGGGCCGTAACGGATAAGAAAATGTAAGACCGTCTAGTTACTATCTTGTGACTTAGACCGCGAGTATTATTTTCCTGCAATCAAAGTCCTGTTTCTACCGTCAATAATAGATCTGGTTGCAAATCCTTATGACACTCTTGTTTATGAACTGATAATATTGGATATTATATAATTTTACAATGAAAACACACCAGTATTATAAATAATTTTTATTGTGTGAGGCCTTTCACCAGCTATGCTGGAATCATCAGAACCACGAGGGTTATGTTTATATATTTTGGAATTTAAATATAACATAACCAGTCAAATACTATAATTATTAAATACATTTGGATAAAATTATAAAGAATAAAATAAATTGAATACGTAAACAAGTAAACATAAAATAATCATATATAAAAACTTAAATTTATAATTTTGTGAATTTTGAGTTTAATAACGATAAATTTTGGATTAGACCATTATCATTATTCACTAAGTTGCTTGTTTTATTTATGAATAAAGATTCCCAAGCGTTAAGTTTGTTTGGTTCTGTCACGTTCTTTAATAATTTTGTATTTTTCAAAGAAAAAAAGTAGTCCATATCCAAGCACTGTGCGATTGTGTATTATGTGGAATATGTGTTCTTTTACTCTAGTTTTTATGTTTCTTTTTGTTTGCCCAACATACTTCATTTCACAATCTTCACACTTTATTTCATATATGCCAGATTTAAAATCTTCTTTATTTTACTTTTCGGATTTCCGAGGATATTTTTCATTTGTGGCTGTGAAAGTAGTTTATGCAACGATTGTATAATGAATGTCTTTAAGCCACGAGTGAGATGTAAGTTAGAACACGAGCGAAGCGAGTGTTCTAAATATCTCACGAGTGGCTTAAAGGCATAATACAATCGTTGCATACACTATTTTATCTACGACCAACAATATACGACAAAATTTCCCCCGAAGTTAAACAAAACTCATGACTTTTTACTAATGATGGAATAGGTCAACTAAAATTTTAGGTTAGGCAAATAAGCAGACTGAACCATGAATCGTTGTGGAACAATCAGCTGATGGGATAAGTAAACTCAAACATGAATCGTAATGCAACAAACAGCCGATGTGCGAATTGCGTAATTGTTATTATGACACTACTTCCGTCAAATGCCGAGCTCTCATTGGTCTAGAACCAGTACTCTAAAGTGACTCCAGTACTCTAAAGTCGTCATTAGAGTACTGCTTGGTTTTTGGTGTCTTAATGTATATCATTATAATGTTTATTGTAATACCATAATTGGTGCTTATTGCAATGGTCGTAGATAAAACAACCTTATGACACTGTTTTATTTTAAGTATGAAAAGAGTTTAATCAATTATGAAACAAACAGTTGGGAAGACAATCGGCCGGTGTCATCGCCGACTGAGCGTCAACGATTGTCTGCCATTGTTGATGTGGTCAGGGCCGGTCATACACTCGAATATTCATTTATCCCTTGAACAAATCATTAGCATTTTACTTTCTTTGCTGAACATCCAGTAAAGTTTTGTGGCTCGTAAACTGCGGTTTTAAGTTCCATCTTTATTGATCTTTTACTCGTTTAAAGTTGAAATTCCAAAGGTAGGATAGCATTACGTTTTAAAAATTTGTTTATGGTAACAACAATGCTGTTTCGTTGTTACCACTGCTGTGTACTTCACCTAATTTCCGGCAAGATTGACTGAAAATACTTGCTATTGGTCGGTTCGATATGTAATCTTGGAATGAAATTGAAATATCCCGCTTGGATGTGATGCGGTAATTTTTTGACAAAATAATTTAATTTGTCGCATGCGCTGATCAAATTTTATTATTTTGTGTTTACGATGTTTTGATTAAAACATTGACGGTAGGGTAATTTTTTCAAACCCTAAACATACTAAATTACAGTAATTAATGTTTCGTGCTTACCTAGAAACATAGACATCAAGTCATAACTCCCCTCTGAGAAATTATTCAAATATTGGTAGGATATATTTAATAAATAAAAAATTTATGGGGGGTGTTATTTGAGATCCCTTGAGTCTCAAGATATGCCTCCGATTTTTTAAACATGTACTGAAAAATAACATATTACACATAGTCGAATCAGTTTTCAATTGTGCTACAGTCTATAGGATGTAAATGGGTATTATTAATCAATTAATTCTATTAATTGTATTTAGCCTGGCGTTATAATAACATTTTTAATTTTACGTTTAAAATCGTTGATCCTGTAGAATCATATTGTAAAATTTACCTTAATAATTTGCATTTTACCGTCCGAGTATCAATAATAGTATATTTCATTACAAGGACCTAAAGTGACGCTTTTCGTACAAGGTCAAGTTTTACAACCGAGGCTGTAAGCCGAGGTTGAAAAATGACCGAGTAACGAAAAGCAGCTTTAGGTCCGTGTGATGAACTATATTTTTCGTTAAATTGCTCAATACAATACGTAAACTACTTAAGAAAACTAAAATGTTACAGCTTGTTTACCTTTAAAGATGCCACCGTCTTGTTCTTGCTATTTGAAGCAATCAATCAGCTGATTGTCTGTTTCATTTGTGTTAGGGTAGACTGACAACAATGAACAACTATCGACGTATCGAACGCATGTAATAATCGATTGGTGAAATGAGCGAGTTTCACAAATTGATTAAACTACCAACAATGAATGTTTCGATAATAACGATGAATGTTTCGATCATTTGTAATCGAATGAATATTGTTCGATTATTAAGACGTACTCGGCACTTTTTGACTTTTATAGTCCTAGGACTATAAAGAGTCAGCTGGTATCGAGTAGGCCTACATCAGCTTTTAATTCATAGGAATAAAAAGAGTGTATTTAGGTCCGGAAAACATGCATTAAAACATCTGTTTTTGAAGCAGTATAACGAACAAATTTAATTTTAATTTTCAATGTTTAATGTGTGTTGGATGTAGGTTAAATATATTTTGTTTGCCTTTTTTTATCAAGCTGTTTATGTTTTGCTTTATCGACCTTAGAAATTCCAAATCAAACTAAGGTAAAGTAGGAAATCGGTTATCTAAATTGAGGTAACTCTCACTAGTATTGCTTTATCAAAATGTTGTTTTTGTAAACAGAAAGATTAACAGATTCCGTTTCGATGCGATTATTATTTAAAGAGTTGGCGATGCGAAGTGCCATCAATATCGATAATGGTCGCGATGTTTTCGATTCAGTGGGTTGTTTTTCGTTTCGCGTCTAAGGGAAGTTTATCGCTGTCCAAGGGTTTCATTGGAGATGTTTATTATTTTCCATCTTTTTGAAATTATACTTTCGTTTACATCTTTGCAATATTAAAGTTAAAAGTCCATTAATTCCCTTTCTGGATCCTTTCTCAAGGAACTTGACTTCTTAAAAAATGCACAACAATGTTATCTGTACCTGGCCACAATTTAAATATCCAACAAATGAATCATAATCAGTTAATCCTCCAAAATATACAAGCCTAAGCAGCATCTGGCGGGACCTAAGTTTATCCTTGATAATAATTCTTTTTTCATCTATCGGTATCTGCTATGTTTGCTTGGTCACATTCTAAACCTTTTAATGAGGGAGTAAAATAATACTTTGTGCTATTGAAGTATTATTTGTTTACTTGTTTGTTAATAGTTCACGCAAAGACATGCAAATGTAGCTCAACGAATTATAGGCGCTCACTTATAATCAATGGCAACTAAATTACAAAACTGGAATATAGCTGATACTTTTAGCAAAATTTAAGATTTAAGGTTATGCCAATCAATAAAATCAATACATTTTGTTTGTTACAATTTTTTTCGAGTGAGTACAATAAGTATTTTTGAATTGTGTATCTATTTATTACAACAAGTGCAGGGAAAACGTTTTTTGTACAACGGAAGTTAAGTGAATTGTCTTCCTCAGAAAAATTATCGCCCACGACTAGTCTAGTAATAAAAAAGTTATGCCAAAACATAACATTTCGACAAACTTACAGAATTTTAATATTTTGATGGATAATAAATTGGCCTAGTAACTCGATAGTAACTTGTTCGCTTAATTATATCAAAGTTGTCATTCATTCATGAAACAATAAGAAGAATGGCTAATTCAGACTCTTCTAAAACATACTCACCTAGTACTATAGCAGTGACAATGTTAGTCTGAGTATAATTCTACTACGACTCAGAATAAGTTATATTCCGTCATTCTTCAGCACATTGGTGATTCAACACAATGATCAAAGCCTTAGCCAGGATTTTGTTTTGTGGGAGGGTCTGAGGTCCGCGATTGTATTTGGGGGGTGAGGAAGTGAAAAAATAACTTTTTAACTTTTCATTTTAATGCCATTTCAACATTTTCGGGAGGTTTTTTATCCCCTGACCCCCACTGGCTACAACCTTGAGAATAATATTTCATTACTCTTTAACACATTGAACAATTGCCCCAGAGCGTCTGCAGGGGGTTGACGCCTTACACCCCGGTGTAGAAGAGTAAACTTATGAAATTCTCTTTACCAACTTTCTAAAAACCCGCCCCCTGCCACAGATGGAGTCCGTGCTAGCGTCGGCGGCCGAGGAGGTGCCGGTGGTGTCGTCCACGGCGGTGTTCTTCTACCTGCTGATCCCTACGTTGATCCTGTGGTACGCCTACCTAACCTAACCTCGCCCCTGCCACAGATGGAGTCCGTGCTGGCGTCGGCGGCCGAGGAGGTGCCGGGTGTCGTCCACGGCGGTGTTCTTCTACCTGCTGATCCCTACGTTGATCCTGTGGTACGCCTACCTAACCTAACCTCGCCCCTGCCACAGATGGAGTCCGTGCTAGCGTCGGCGGCCGAGGAGGTGCCGGTGGTGTCGTCCACGGCGGTGTTCTTCTACCTGCTGATCCCTACGTTGATCCTGTGGTACGCCTACCTAACCTAACCTCGCCCCTGCCACAGATGGAGTCCGTGCTAGCGTCGGCGGCCGAGGAGGTGCCGGTGGTGTCGTCCACGGCGGTGTTCTTCTACCTGCTGATTCCTACGTTGGTCCTGTGGTACGCCTACCTAACCTAACCTCGTCCCTGCCACAGATGGAGTCCGTGCTAGCGTCGGCGGCCGAGGAGGTGCCGGTGGTGTCGTCCAGGGCGGTGTTCTTCTACCTGCTGATCCCTACGTTGATCCTGTGGTACGCCTACCTAGCCTAACCTAACCTCACCCCTGCCACAGATGGAGTCCGTGCTAGCGTCGGCGGCCGAGGAGGTGCCGGTGGTGTCGTCCACGGCGGTGTTCTTCTACCTGCTGATTCCTACGTTGATCCTGTGGTACGCCTACCTAACCTAACCTCGTCCCTGCCACAGATGGAGTCCGTGCTAGCGTCGGCGGCCGAGGAGGTGCCGGTGGTGTCGTCCACGGCGGTGTTCTTCTACCTGCTGATTCCTACGTTGATCCTGTGGTACGCCTACCTAACCTAACCTCACCCCTGCCACAGATGGAGTCCGTGCTAGCGTCGGCGGCCGAGGAGGTGCCGGTGGTGTCGTCCACGGCGGTGTTCTTCTACCTGCTGATTCCTACGTTGATCCTGTGGTACGCCTACCTAACCTAACCTCGCCCTGCCACAGATGGAGTCCGTGCTAGCGTCGGCGGCCGAGGAGGTGCCGGTGGTGTCGTCCACGGCGGTGTTCTTCTACCTGCTGATCCCTACGTTGATCCTGTGGTACGCCTACCTAACCTAACCTCGCCCTGCCACAGATGGAGTCCGTGCTAGCGTCGGCGGCCGAGGAGGTGCCGGTGGTGTCGTCCACGGCGGTGTTCTTCTACCTGCTGATTCCTACGTTGATCCTGTGGTACGCCTACCTAACCTAACCTCGCCCTGCCACAGATGGAGTCCGTGCTAGCGTCGGCGGCCGAGGAGGTGCCGGTGGTGTCGTCCACGGCGGTGTTCTTCTACCTGCTGATTCCTACGTTGATCCTGTGGTACGCCTACCTAACCTAACCTCGCCCTGCCACAGATGGAGTCCGTGCTAGCGTCGGCGGCCGAGGAGGTGCCGGTGGTGTCGTCCACGGCGGTGTTCTTCTACCTGCTGATTCCTACGTTGATCCTGTGGTACGCCTACCTAACCTAACCTCGCCCTGCCACAGATGGAGTCCGTGCTAGCGTCGGCGGCCGAGGAGGTGCCGGTGGTGTCGTCCACGGCGGTGTTCTTCTACCTGCTGATCCCTACGTTGATCCTGTGGTACGCCTACCTAACCTAACCTCGCCCTGCCACAGATGGAGTCCGTGCTAGCGTCGGCGGCCGAGGAGGTGCCGGTGGTGTCGTCCACGGCGGTGTTCTTCTACCTGCTGATCCCTACGTTGATCCTGTGGTACGCCTACCTAACCTAACCTCGCCCCTGCCACAGATGGAGTCCGTGCTAGCGTCGGCGGCCGAGGAGGTGCCGGTGGTGTCGTCCACGGCGGTGTTCTTCTACCTGCTGATTCCTACGTTGATCCTGTGGTGCGCCTACCTAACCTAACCTCGCCCCTGCCACAGATGGAGTCCGTGTGCTAGCGTCGGCGGCCGAGGAGGTGCCGGTGGTGTCGTCCACGGCGGTGTTCTTCTACCTGCTGATCCCTACGTTGATCCTGTGGTACGCCTACCTAGCCTAACCTAACCTCACCCCTGCCACAGATGGAGTCCGTGCTAGCGTCGGCGGCCGAGGAGGTGCCGGTGGTGTCGTCCACGGCGGTGTTCTTTTACCTGCTGATCCCTACGTTGATCCTGTGGTACGCCTACCTAACCTAACCTCGCCCTGCCACAGATGGAGTCCGTGCTAGGGTCGGCGGCCGAGGAGGTGCCGGTGGTGTCGTCCACGGCGGTGTTCTTCTACCTGCTGATCCCTACGTTGATCCTGTGGTACACCTACCTAACCTAACCTCGCCCCTGCCACAGATGGAGTCCGTGCTAGCGTCGGCGGCCGAGGAGGTGCCGGTGGTGTCGTCCACGGCGGTGTTCTTCTACCTGCTGATTCCTACGTTGATCCTGTGGTACGCCTACCTAACCTAACCTCACCCCTGCCACAGATGGAGTCCGTGCTAGCGTCGGCGGCCGAGGAGGTGCCGGTGGTGTCGTCCACGGCGGTGTTCTTCTACCTGCTGATTCCTACGTTGATCCTGGTGTACGCCTACCTAACCTAATCTCGCCCCTGCCACAGATGGAGTCCGTGCTAGCGTCGGCGGCCGAGGAGGTGCCGGTGGTGTCGTCCACGGCGGTGTTCTTCTACCTGCTGATTCCTACGTTGATCCTGTGGTACGCCTACCTAACCTAACCTCACCCCTGCCACAGATGGAGTCCGTGCTAGCGTCGGCGGCCGAGGAGGTGCCGGTGGTGTCGTCCACGGCGGTGTTCTTCTACCTGCTGATCCCTACGTTGATCCTGTGGTACGCCTACCTAACCTAACCTCGTCCCTGCCACAGATGGAGTCCGTGCTAGCGTCGGCGGCCGAGGAGGTGCCGGTGGTGTCGTCCACGGCGGCGTTCTTCTACCTGCTGATCCCTACGTTGATCCTGTGGTACGCCTACCTAACCTAACCTCGTCCCTGCCACAGATGGAGTCCGTGCTAGCGTCGGCGGCCGAGGAGGTGCCGGTGGTGTCGTCCACGGCGGTGTTCTTCTACCTGCTGATCCCTACGTTGATCCTGTGGTACGCCTACCTAACCTAACCTCACCCCTGCCACAGATGGAGTCCGTGCTAGCGTCGGCGGCCGAGGAGGTGCCGGTGGTGTCGTCCACGGCGGTGTTCTTCTACCTGCTGATCCCTACGTTGATCCTGTGGTACGCCTACCTAACCTAACCTCGTCCCTGCCACAGATGGAGTCCGTGCTAGCGTCGGCGGCCGAGGAGGTGCCGGTGGTGTCGTCCACGGCGGTGTTCTTCTACCTGCTGATTCCTACGTTGATCCTGTGGTACGCCTACCTAACCTAACCTCGCCCTGCCACAGATGGAGTCCGTGCTAGCGTCGGCGGCCGAGGAGGTGCCGGTGGTGTCGTCCACGGCGGTGTTCTTCTACCTGCTGATTCCTACGTTGATCCTGTGGTACGCCTACCTAACCTAATCTCGCCCCTGCCACAGATGGAGTCCGTGCTAGCGTCGGCGGCCGAGGAGGTGCCGGTGGTGTCGTCCACGGCGGTGTTCTTCTACCTGCTGATTCCTACGTTGATCCTGTGGTACGCCTACCTAACCTAATCTCGCCCCTGCCACAGATGGAGTCCGTGCTAGCGTCAGCGGCCGAGGAGGTGCCGGTGGTGTCGTCTACGGCGGTGTTCTTCTACCTGCTGATTTCTACGTTGATCCTGTGGTACGCCTACCTAACCTAACCTCGTCCCTGCCACAGATGGAGTCCGTGCTAGCGTCGGCGGCCGAGGAGGTGCCGGTGGTGTCGTCCACGGCGGTGTTCTTCTACCTGCTGATTCCTACGTTGATCCTGTGGTACGCCTACCTAACCTAACCTCGTCCCTGCCACAGATGGAGTCCGTGCTAGCGTCGGCGGCCGAGGAGGTGCCGGTGGTGTCGTCCACGGCGGTGTTCTTCTACCTGCTGATTCCTACGTTGATCCTGTGGTACGCCTACCTAACCTAACCTCGTCCCTGCCACAGATGGAGTCCGTGCTAGCGTCGGCGGCCGAGGAGGTGCCGGTGGTGTCGTCCACGGCGGTGTTCTTCTACCTGCTGATCCCTACGTTGATCCTGTGGTACGCCTACCTAGCCTAACCTAACCTCACCCCTGCCACAGATGGAGTCCGTGCTAGCGTCGGCGGCCGAGGAGGTGCCGGTGGTGTCGTCCACGGCGGTGTTCTTCTACCTGCTGATCCCTACGTTGGTCCTGTGGTACGCCTACCTAACCTAACCTCGCCCTGCCACAGATGGAGTCCGTGCTAGCGTCGGCGGCCGAGGAGGTGCCGGTGGTGTCGTCCACGGCGGTGTTCTTCTACCTGCTGATCCCTACGTTGATCCTGTGGTACGCCTACCTAACCTAACCTCGTCCCTGCCACAGATGGAGTCCGTGCTAGCGTCGGCGGCCGAGGAGGTGCCGGTGGTGTCGTCCAGGGCGGTGTTCTTCTACCTGCTGATCCCTACGTTGATCCTGTGGTACGCCTACCTAACCTAACCTCGCCCTGCCACAGATGGAGTCCGTGCTAGCGTCGGCGGCCGAGGAGGTGCCGGTGGTGTCGTCCACGGCGGTGTTCTTCTACCTGCTGATCCCTACGTTGATCCTGTGGTACGCCTACCTAACCTAACCTCGCCCCTGCCACAGATGGAGTCCGTGCTAGCGTCGGCGGCCGAGGAGGTGCCGGTGGTGTCGTCCACGGCGGTGTTCTTCTACCTGCTGATCCCTACGTTGATCCTGTGGTACGCCTACCTAACCTAACCTCGCCCCTGCCACAGATGGAGTCCGTGCTAGCGTCGGCGGCCGAGGAGGTGCCGGTGGTGTCGTCCACGGCGGTGTTCTTCTACCTGCTGATCCCTACGTTGATCCTGTGGTACGCCTACCTAACCTAACCTCGCCCTGCCACAGATGGAGTCCGTGCTAGCGTCGGCGGCCGAGGAGGTGCCGGTGGTGTCGTCCACGGCGGTGTTCTTCTACCTGCTGATCCCTACGTTGATCCTGTGGTACGCCTACCTAGCCTAACCTAACCTCACCCCTGCCACAGATGGAGTCCGTGCTAGCGTCGGCGGCCGAGGAGGTGCCGGTGGTGTCGTCCACGGCGGTGTTCTTCTACCTGCTGATCCCTACGTTGATCCTGTGGTACACCTACCTAACCTAACCTCACCCCTGCCACAGATGGAGTCCGTGCTAGCGTCGGCGGCCGAGGAGGTGCCGGTGGTGTCGTCCACGGCGGTGTTCTTCTACCTGCTGATTCCTACGTTGATCCTGTGGTACGCCTACCTAACCTAACCTCACCCCTGCCACAGATGGAGTCCGTGCTAGCGTCGGCGGCCGAGGAGGTGCCGGTGGTGTCGTCCACGGCGGTGTTCTTCTACCTGCTGATCCCTACGTTGATCCTGTGGTACGCCTACCTAACCTAACCTCGTCCCTGCCACAGATGGAGTCCGTGCTAGCGTCGGCGGCCGAGGAGGTGCCGGTGGTGTCGTCCACGGCGGTGTTCTTCTACCTGCTGATTCCTACGTTGATCCTGTGGTACGCCTACCACCGCATCAGCAACCACCACATGTACGAGCTGGGCAACAAGCTGCCCGGCCCTCCCGCCCTGCCCGTCTTCGGCAACGCCCTCGAGTTCGTCGGCATATCCAACCACAGTGAGTGCTGAATATGGAATGTTTCTCTGGAGTTTTTACTGAGGCCTTACGGTCAAAAATTTATTTCGACCAAATAAATTAAATAAATCATAATTCTTAAAAAAATATTTATAACTGTCCGGGCAACGATGAAATCCCATTGAATTAACTGATCACAGTTATAACAACTGGTAGCTTAAAACCCGGTTTTCCAAATGTAATCTAAATTTTTGTCGGTGGCAACTATGTTCAATTCATACATCCGGCTGTCCAAGGATATTATTCTCTTTATTTGAAGATCGTCGCTGATAATAAACAAACACTTTACACGCATACTGACGGACACAAACATTACGCACAATTAACGACGATAGCAACATCCTTGGACGGCCTGATGAAGATCCCATGCAGGAATTGAAACTATAGTTGTCATCAGAAAAATTTGGATTTCGGAAGATTCATAAGCAGGACTGTAACCACTTATTTCTCTTAGATCTTATAGCCACTTATTTCTCTATTTATAGCCTCTGGTAACACAATAAAATCATAAAAGGTGTTTGAGTAAATTAAATTTAACCACACATCAGTAGTTTTGATGGGTACAAAAGGCCATTGTAAAAATATAAACATTTTGGGTACCAAAACCGTTACATACTGTTTTGCTTATTTAAAAGTACATTAATTATTAAATTGCCTATGTATTAAAGATTGTTTAATATAGAACTTTTACTATTTATTTGCGAGTAGGAATTCATATATAAAGTACTTTATTGTTTATTGTATATTGTAAACGGCACCATTTGATGCATTAAAATGTTTTAAATTCAGTATTTTCCATTACATTTATATTACAACACTATTAAAATATACGGTTTATTGATCTCAATATAATGAATTTTATAAGAAGACAATTTTTTTATTTCCTCTTGTACATTGTATAATACATGTGTTATAAAACATCTAAAAAAACTATTTGGAATGTGATTAACTGATAGTTTGTTGTTGTTTCCAGGAGTGTTCCAGAAGCTGTACTCGCGGAGTTTCGAGTACGAGAGCGTCGCACGGCTGTGGATCGGCCCCCGGCTGTTCGTCTTCCTCACGGACCCGCGCGACATTGAGGTGGGTGACGAGTATAGGCGTCGCGTGAACCATAGATTCGGGGGGCACAACCCCCCCCCCCCCCCCCCCCCCGAGGTACTAGCGAAAAATTTTTGGTTTTTAGCGAAGAAAAGTGAAGCCTTTAAACCTGTGAAATGTTCAGCATTAAAAAGCTCAGTTTATTTACGATTTTCGAGGTAAATTAGCAAAAAACTCAACATTATATACTACTGTATTTAGATTTTGAACACGTGACTGTTGAAGAGCAAATTGTTATATTTCCCTCAAAACCATTAACAGTTATTGTTTTATTTGTTTAAAAAATAGGCGGTCGAAAACCAACCGTGTTATTTATAACTCCCCTACTTTCCTGTCTGTTTCTTCGCCGTAAATGTCATTCTCGACTGCAGCTTGCAGGTTAAACTCAATAAACTATCTAGCGGACAGTCAGAAAACTATTATAACAAGATAAAAACAACAACAAACTAAATGATTCGTCCAATATAGGAAACGATATCGGGACAAAAACTAAATGCTTCAGCGCACAGTGACTAACCTCGCCCAGTCAAAGAATAAACCGACGGCGCTTATAACGAATATAACACTTCGTCCAACCTCTTTGTTTAGCCAAATGGTTTCTATTGCATCAGATGAATGTATTAATAATTAAATATAAAAATAAAGTGAATCTTAACAATTAATATGGTAAAAATAAACAACTAACTTAAATGACTTGTGAGTAGAGGAGCGATTTTAGAAAATAGTGAAAATAATTTTCATTTCAATTTTGTATTGTTGGTCGGCGGCTACAAAAAACTTTTTTATTTTGGGGGGGCACGCACGTGCGCCCCGTACCCGCCGGGGGCGACGCCTATGGTGACGAACCATAAACAACGGCGACACTTTAGAATCTTCTCCTTCGATAAAACCAATGTTAAAAATCTAGGTTTTTCTTAAATTATTTGACTTACGTCCAACAATCCTGATTTTTATTCTGGATGTACGCGTTTCAGCCTAGGCCATCATCAGCATCCATAAAAAATATACTTGTACACTAGGTTTCCTGCATTCTTCGCTGTTGTGATGTTATAACTAGCTGCGTCAAGTTTTTAAACAGTTCACACATATTATGGCACACGAACACGACAAAAAATACACATAAAACAGACAATGAAATTTACAAACGTGCGCACGTATTCGGGAGCGGGCGCGGAACTAGGTTTCGATAACTAGGTTTTTCGATATTTAAAATCGCGATTATTTAATCTCGATAACATTTCGATATCGTGATCGAGACATCTCTAATCAGTAGTTCAAAACCCAACAATAATATTAACTAACATGATGAAACATAACAGTCACACTATGTGATTAAAACTTATTAAGGTATATTCTAACGTTTCAACATATCATAAGCTAACTATTCTTTTAACCAAAAAATCGTACTTAAAACTTATTTCACACCGTTCGCCACTTTACATTTGTTTAATTGTCAGTCGTTGTCAACGTCGTCCTTTACTAAAAGTATTCGTGCTACCTGCAATTGAGTATACTTATGGCTCCATGCACATGTGAATTAGCTTCTAATGACATTTTGGAATGTTCGAACCTGGTACCTTTTCTCAGTGATTTTTACGTTTTACATCCACGTTGGTTACACTACTAAATATATCCATCACTACTGTCACTTTTCACTCCTAGATTCATCGAAATTTCTAATATGAAACCAAACCAGTTAGGAAACCAAATCTTTCCATTCCTTGAATATACTATAAGGTTGCCAGTTTCTCTAATTCTAATAGGATATTAATAATTACTGGAATCGACGTTTTCAAAATAGTCATCCTACATTGTTTATTTACAATAAGTTATACATTAATAACAAGAATAAAACATATATTTAATAAAGTATTAAATAAATTATATCAAATCAGAAAACATCGATTTTAACGGTGGAGACGGATTCTAAAGTTAGCACAAACAGCTACACAACAATAACACAAAGTGGCGAGGCAACAGCCGTAGTGACGCGCGAGAACTGTAAATGATAAATTAGTTTCCAGTTTCCGCTATTTTGGTCATCTCAGCAATGGTGACAACAGTTACAAAAACACAACAGTCTCTCGTCATTGAAAACCTATTAACCTAGTCAGACAGAGGGACTACTCGGTGTAAGATCTGTTCTTGATGCGTTTCCATTGCACATAATTAATTGTATACGTAATCGTAATATAGAAGTCTACTGCTACACATGCAGAACAAATGTTTCTTACTTATTTTTATAGGTACATACGGTATATTGATAATACTGTAATTTGGTATTAGAAAACCAGTTAAGCGACTGATCACTACACTAACCTCGGCTGTAAAATTAAAAATATTTTTATTTTAATAACAAACAAGTGGCACATTAAATATTAAATCTTCATATTTAATTTTTATCAACCCCTGTTTTTCCATCATCCACTCTGGGATTTTCCAAAAGTACTAATAATATATTACAGCTTTATGAGCTAATATATAATAAGTTTCGATTTGAAAATATAAGGCTCGTAATATGAAAAACCCTTCAAGGTGCAATTTTTTCTCTAAATCCTTCCAAACCAAAACCAAAGACCTAAAGGTAGTTCCAGAGAATTAAGATCGTGTCAATTCGATATGTTACAGCTTTTTGAGCTAACTAATACCTAATAAGTTTTGATTTGAAAATATAAAACTCGTAATATGACAAACCTTTCAAGGTGCACATTTTTCTCTCAATTTTTTCAAACCAAAACCGGAGACCTAAACGTAGTTTCAGAGAATTAATTAAGATCGTGTTAATTCTACACGTCGATAACAAATACAGTCGAACCTTGATAAGATGACTCTCAAGAGGATCCTGAAAATATTCTTGTTATCGAGAGACTCCTCTTACTGAGTGAGGTTCTGGTTTAGACATTAATTGTAATGCCAATTTCAATGGGATCCACTAAGTGCTCTTTATTATCAAGATTTTTGTTTTATCGAGTGTCCAGGGCCGGCTCTACGATATAGGCGAACTATTTTTTTATACCGCCCGCCTAGGGCGCTAGAGTCTGAGGGATGCCAAAGGGGGCACTAGATGGTCGCGTTTGTAAACATAGCAGGGCCCAAAAATAAAATAATCAATATTAACACCAATGATAGACTTAAATTTCACAAAAGATATAAAAAAATTATACCTTATTAACCAGCGCCTTAAAACTAGGTACTTGTTTTGACTTTTTTTTAAAGAATCAACTCTATATCAAATCTATCGACCATCATTTTATGAGTGTAATTTGTCACATGGAAGGTATCATGTCCTTTAAATTCTCGATGTGCAGTCGATCTTCACTCATAAAAAACGTAAAAAATATGGCTGAAAATTAACAGCTATTACAGTACTTTTGTTTGATCTCGTTTTTATTTGGAGCGGGGCGCCGGGCAATACTCTTGCCCAGAGCCAAAAACTCTTGAGCCGGCCCTGAGTGTCTTCTTATAGATTTTCTACTGTAAATAACTCTCGACCACCTGTCCCTCTCCACAGCTGATCCTGGGGAGCACAGTGCACATCGACAAGTCGCCCGAGTACCGCTTCTTCAAGCCGTGGCTGGGGAACGGGCTGCTCATCTCCACCGGGGAGAAGTGGCGCGCCCACCGCAAGCTGATCGCGCCCACCTTCCACCTCAACGTGCTCAAGTCCTTCCTCGACCTCTTCAACGCCAACAGCCGCGACGTCGTGCAGAAGCTGAGGGATCTGAATGGGAAGGAGTTCGACTGCCACGACTACATGAGCGAGTGCACGGTGGAAATCCTGCTGGGTGAGTTTTTCCAAAGAGGGTCATGGCTTCACTTGACCATGGTGTTGCACGGTAGCTGAATTAGCTTATTGTGTACCCTCAGACACAGGTCCTCACTCTCGGTCGAATCCCAGGTCCTTAACGAACCCTGAGATCTTGACGATGCTTACCTGTTCCCCTCCTAGGTCACTCATTGGTAGGCCCAGGAATCTAGTGCGCAGACCTTGTAGGGCTGGGCACTCAAATACCACGTGAAAGTCTGTTTCCTCCTCCTCACCGCACTTCCTACACATTAAGATATCCACAGGGATTCCCATCTTGTGCAGGTAACCGCAGAATTCCAAGTGGCCACTTATGAAGCCGACCACTTTCCGCAGGGTCGTTCTGTTCAGTCTCAGGGCTTCTGCTGCCACCACACTTGATGGTGCCCGCAGTATCCTCTTAGACTGAATGTTTCCTTCTACCCGTTCCCAGTTCCTTCTATGTTCGCTCCTCATCCACTGGCGAACGGTTCTACGTACTGAGCTACACAAGCAACTCCGCACGTAGGCTCCGGACCAATGAGTGGGCTGTCAGCTCCTCTGTTTGCCCACATGTCAGCCCCCTCATTGCCAGCGATTCCTTTGTGCCCTGGAGCGAGAGCACGGTGAGATCCTGCTGGGTGAGTTGGACATCGTAGCCTTCTCTATACTCTGGCATGACGCCGATTGCCCCTACCGGATTAGGGGTTCTCGCCGCTACACAATGCTATTGTGACCTTGTGACAATGGTATTGTACCTTTTAAATTGTGTGTTATTGCTATTGTGTTGGCGAAGGGTCGCTTAATCCAGTAGGGGCCACCGGCGTCTCGCCAGAGTTGCCGCCGTGGCGCTTTTCTGGGCGTTCATGTTTCTTTGATTGGCATCTGTAAAACATTCTGACGTTCATGAGGGGAATTTGCATTTTAAGTAGTATTTTTTAAATCTCGGAGTTAACAAACACCACATACATTTGCTTCGAATACGTATACAGTAGATTAAAACAGATGGTACAGTTATAACGTACACTTTCATAAAATGGTGTACATTATGTCCAAGAAAAAATAGGCCTTCCAATCACGTAAACCCGGTGCTCCGTTAGGTTTTTATAATAAAAAGGTATAGCACGTAAAATCGTAGATTTTATAAAGTTTATTGTGGCTAGCAGAGTATCAAAACCCTTTTTAGTTTACTCTCAACCCAAAACCATGATTAATAATTTTCACTCGTTTCAGAAACCGCCATGGGCGTCAGCAAGAAAACCCAAGACAAGAGTGGATTCGAGTACGCAATGGCCGTTATGAAGTAGGTTCTAGCGAATTATTATTTACAAAAATGCTTAGGCCTACAAATAGTTAAAAATCTAATATTAAAAACTTTAATAAATAAATGTTTGGTGATTTTTTCCTGAAAGTTTACATTTTTGCTAAAAAAAACCCCGGCACTTTTTGCATGTAACAATGACCGAAGGTCCCGTACTTTCCACACTTGCTTTCATAGTGTTTTACGGCACTTATCTATCTCCTTTTAAACATTGGCTAGGAATTCAATGCACTGTTCGTTCAGATGTTATTTGATATTATTACATACTAGTAAACCTGTTGCTCGAAATCGAGCAGTTGTTATGTATTGATTTCAAAATAAAAATAATAATGGTCCAGTATTGGTTGAACTTCCTGTTATACTGAAGTTTTTTACAAAAGCTTTTTAAAACTAATTTTTTTGTGAATACTCAGTCATCTTTAAGGAGATGTCCATGTTTCGCGGCCCTAAGTAGCGTATGACCCGTCTTAATCTTAAACCGAACTAAAATGGTTCAATAAATCTACTTATAATCAATGTTAAGTCTGTTCCTTTTTTCTTTAATTTATATTTATATATATAGAATTTATACATAAGAATTTATTTCACCTTTTAGTTTTTTTCTTTGGAATATAAGCATATGTAAATATTAAGATCTTCACACTTGTGATTCAAAATAAATGTTTTTAAAATTGAATTCTGACCTTGTATGTATTAGGATAATAGTTTATTTATTTACATCTTCCATCAACTGAAATGTCTCCAGCTCTACATGCAATGGTTTCAATTCCATTAACAACGTATGGCTTTGCTGAAAAACTTTGTTTGCTCCAATCAGCTGCTTTATTTGAAATTTCTATTCCCATGTTAAATCTTATGGACTAATACGAAACTTTAAGGGCGTCTAGGGTTCTTCCCTTCAGTCAAACCTTTTTAAATTTTATTTCCTGCAAAACTTCACGCCAAGCTCTTTCCAATGACACCAAAAACATGAAAATCCGTTCAGTAGTTTAGGAGGAGTCTTTGTAACAAAAAAGCTGCTCGTGTATTAAATAAGTAAAATATATATAGAATAGATGTGTTTTGTAAATTTAATAAAATCCATGCATAATTATTTCTGCAAATTATAACACCGGTATTATGAACATTGATAATCTGTTGGCAGGAGGATTATACCAAATTTTCATTTTTACAAATTAATAAAAACTATAAAATTAACAAATATTTTTATGTTTGCAAATTCCTTAGGCACACCAGCAAAGGTGTAGCCTTGTGTTACACCGATATTTAACCACATTCATTTCTTTATGTTTCCATCAGGATGTGCAACATTCTGCACTTGAGGCAGACCAAAGTCTGGCTGAGGCCAGAGTTCCTGTTCCAGTTGACTAGATACGGCAAGGACCAAGTCCAGCTGCTCGACACCATCCACAGCTTGACAAAGAAGGTAAATTAGCCATAAGGCTAAAATTAGGCTAAATACATCCAGTAAAAGCCTGACAAATATTGTTTTCATTTATATATTACGTTGTACCATTTCCAATAAACACTTACTTACATGTTGCATCATTGTAGTTTCGTTTCAAAAGTTTTCAAAAATTTTAATCTTTTAATTTTGTTTCAACTAGTATATTACCATTGACTTTATAGTCAATGCAATTCCTAATTTTTCATAATGTTTCTCTCATTGTCCTTACTGATAAATAGTCAGTCAAAAGACTATTTTCAAATTTTAATCCATACATGGTTTAATTTATAAAGCTTGTATTGTGTTGTTTAGCAGTTTGCTCCAATGCATGCTCTGCGTCTTTCTTACAAACATTTTAATTTCAGGTCTTGAATAGAAAGAAGGAAGAACATCAAAACACCAAAAAGTCCATTCTTGAAAAGTCCTCTTTAGAAAAGTTGATAGCACAAGACGAAGAAAAGCTGAAAGAAGCCAAACAGAAAGCGTCAAAATCTCCCAGTGAAGCCAAGTTCTCCTTTGGACAAGCGGCTGGACTGAAGGACGATTTGGACGTTGACGACAATGATGTCGGTAAGTTTTATCAGCACGATACGTTAATTTGTTGAAATTAAACTAATATTAGTCTATTTACTATAATAAATCACTGTATTTAGAACAATTATCTTCTAACTATGACCACAACGATAAATTTAATAAAAAATTACCTATTGATCATGCAATTTTCTTAAGAGCATTCTGAATTTTAAAATGCTATCATTTTTACTTTAAAGCCCAAATGTTTGGTTAAAAAACTAGGCCCGGAGAAATCATAAAAATTTTGTTTCCTTTTTATTTCTTAGAAGAAACCCCCACACCATAATTGATCCCGAAACGAGTAAATTGCTATCGCTCAGGTTTTATAGACAAAAAAGAAAAGAAAAATGTAGTTTTCGGCTACTTACAGTATACAGTTTTCAGTCATAATTATTGAATGAGTCTACAACATTTGTATTTTTCCTTTTTCAGGAGAGAAGAAGCGCTCTGCATTCTTGGATTTCATGATCGAGTGCGCGCAGAACGGAGTCGTCCTTACCGACGACGAGATCAAGGAGCAAGTGGACACTATCATGTTTGAGGTAATGTTATGCTATGATTATGCAGAACTAACCTTAACTAAATTTGCTTTTTATTTAAACAATTTAAGAGTAATTATAGAATTATTATTTAAGAATAATTAGAAACTCGGAGAAAGGAACAATCTTGTTTTGTAAGGCAACAATGATATATGTAATAAATTAATCATGCAGATTTTTCCTGCATGTTAAGTACTTTTACAGCAAAATGTGATTATAATTATTTGACAATGAACTCGTATTACCGGTGAATCTTAGGCTGAAAAATAATATTGCTATTCCGATGAATGTGACTATAACTAACTAAAGTAAACATTCGCAGGGTCACGACACCACCGCTGCTGGCAGTAGTTTCTTCCTCTGCATCATGGCTGCTCGCCCCGACATCCAGGTAAACATTTCTGTTTATTATTAAAAAAACACTCTCAATAAAATTTGCCTAAAGAAACAATTCCTCTCTTTACTGTCTTAGTCTTACTCGTTATTTCTTGCCTTGGATGTAACCATACTAATGGTTTTCTCCATCCCAAACTCTTGTCACCTTAAAAATTATCAATTACGTATCACGTATCTTAAAAAAAACTGATGTGACGATACATGATAATCGTTCCGATTATGTAAACAAATCCTAACCGCAATAAACAACAGTTGACTGAGAAATAACCCCCTACTTACATTTCCTCCAAATTATAACAGAACCATTCGATATTTTCATTGAGTATACATACTAGTAGATTGGACAATGCATTGTTGTTCTCGAAACGGTAGCTGGACCGGGTTCATGTTCTTACCGCTAGGAGTCTCTGATCACTGATCAGCCCCCTCCCCTATTCTCCCACTCTGACCCCGCATCTCCCCCCTCTCTCCCATGTTCAGTTTCGTACTCTTGTAGAAACTGCGCGATTCCATTGATTACGACATTTTGCAGGAGAAAGTGATCCAGGAGCTGGACGAGATTTTCGGCGACTCGGACCGGCCGTGCAGCTTCCAGGACACGCTGGAGATGAAGTTCATGGAGCGCTGCATCATGGAGACGCTGCGCATGTACCCGCCCGTGCCCGCCATCGCGCGCGAGATCATGCAGGACTTGCCCATGGGTACGTCTCAAAAGAATGCACTGCAGTTTTAAATTTTTTTAAATCTCAAATATTTCATTAGGTGACTCTGTAAGCGTTCACTGTTTCTGAAAACACAAAGACCTCGTAAGTTAAACTTCCATTGCATTTACACTTGAATCGTATTTTCATTTAATTTTTTTCGCGTTTAGAGATCCAATTTTTGTCGTTTTCCTCATCCCTAGCCCCACCATCAAAATTGACCCCCACAATCAAAAACCCCCTCATCCCCACCACCAACTATCAATTATCCCCCTGAACACTACCACAGATATCTTGTACAGCGGCACTGTAAACAGTTTAATTACAATTAATTGTCCTCTAAATTTTCAACATCCACCCCCTGGTTCCACCTCATTGTTACATAATTAATTCTCGTGCCCTACGTAGTTAGTTTAAGTTTCATTTAGTGTGGCGTTGGTCCAGCTGATTTGTTTATCCATACTCTTTTATGGCACAATTTTTTGTTTACTTGAAACCAGCTGGCTCTGTTAGGGTTTTTACTACGCAAAAAACCCTTTAGAAGCGGCGTTGCCAAGTCGAAGGCCGCGGCCTTACTAGTAAAGATGGTCATGCTCCTACTCTAACCCATGTTGTGACTCCGCAGCGTCCAGCGACCTGGTGGTGCCCGCGCACACGACGGTGATCATCGGCACGTTCAAGCTGCACCGCCGCCCCGACATCTACCCCAACCCGGACGAGTTCAACCCGGACAACTTCCTGCCCGAGAAGTCGGCCAGCCGGCACTACTACTCCTTCATCCCCTTCAGCGCCGGGCCGCGCAGCTGCGTCGGTGAGTCACCACAGGGGTGTCAAATTGTCATGTGACGATGAAGTAGGCTTACCAAACGTCAGGGATTTCCCCGGACGTTTTTGACCATACGTCCTTAACTGATTTGTGACTATAATTAGTTAGGACAAATTATGTCCATTTTGGAGGGTAATACAGTAATACAAATAAAAATTAATTTTCCTACTGATAGGCCTACCTTCACATTTATTGGTCAAGAAAGGAACAACCACATTTTCGGCCTGACAAGGAGGTTTTGTACCGAATACTCTCAAATTTATCAGTGCTAGCGCTGGTTTGCTTTTCAGTGACGTTTTGTGAAAGCCTAAAGTAAGTAAAATACAGCCGAATACGCATCCACTGGAGATGAATAGACGCTATTGCGTTGTGTGTATATCTTCTAAAGACAAACTTTATGAATTGGATTTATAAATGAAAATTATTATCAGTTTGTTAATGTTTTACAACCTCATCTTTACTTCTCTCCTACATTGAAAGAAAATGTCACCCGCTATCCTTGCAGAGTCCGTCTTAAGATCTATCCTCACGAAATGGAACCCGCCAAGTTTTTTAATTCCCTTCGTCACAGATGGAAAACTATTAAAGTTACTTTTTGGGCCCGTTTTTTCAGGCGGCATCAAGTTTAATAGGTTATTTTGTGACGATTTCGTCAATTAGTGAACATTTTTTATCGTGCCCTTTAATGTCCCTGGCCTCTTATTTCGTAGATACTGTTTTTTTAATATCATATTACGTGTTTTAATATTTTTTGGGACAGGGGCGACATTTTGCAAATATTTATTTGGTTGTTAATGGGTTCTAGGTATTTTCCCGTATTTTCAAAGTCACGAATGTCACGACCGTAACTTGTCCCTAGGGTCCACTCTTCAACTTTCATGCTATTTTTAGAATAATTATGCGTGCTTAAATAAATAATACTATTTTTTTATATCATCACTAATTATTAAACTTACAAAAAAGAGTATTTTATAGTTTTTTATTTATTGCGAACTGAGTATTACGACAAAATAAGTCTGTCCCTCGATTTTAAGTCCCGACCGTAACGGCAAAATTTGGAACTTTGGAACACGACAGTGGCGAGCCTGGTGGCGATAGAGTCAGTTGGCTTGAAGAGATAGAGGTGAACGGGAGTGTTTTACGTTGCTCCAGAGATTTTTCTTTGTTTTTAAACTTATCAAGTTGATAAAGGTAAGTTTGTGTTTTCGGTAATTTTGATGTGTCCAAGACCGTACTAGTCGTTTGTTACAGTAGACATGGTGTTAATTGTTATTGATATGATATTTTAATTGCTACGGTAACCTAGAAGTCCACTTTGTCTCTCAAACACGAGGTGCAGGGCTACCACCAGAACAGGGACAGATAATTGTAATGTCACTGACCGTATTTGTCACGACCACAATAGCCTTATCGATTGTACGGGGGTACGGTCGTGACAATCATTATAAATTTCGTTGTAAATTGCACTATTCAGTTGAAGTGAAAGACAATTTTATCCTATAATAGTACAATTGAAGGTTTTTTGAAAAAGTAAAATTGTAGTTTTTGAAATATGTAAATATTGAAGGTAATGATTATATGTTATTATAATTTTTTGTGGATTAGAGTACAGTCAACTCCCAAATAACCAGGGTATTTTCCCATTAAAGTGCCAAGGATAATTCAAAATGATAATTTAAAACAAAGACATTGAATAATTTGAGTAAATTGACCGGCGATTCTCGTTTGTCCCAGACCGTATCTATCATGATTTGGGTTATAAAAAATACAAAAATTTATATATCATCATATAAAACTGTAATCACACACAAAACAGACGCCCCTATGAGGACATAAAGGTTTTTCACATAACAGGAATGATTGCTTGGAACTAGACAGACTTTAATAGATTTTTTTGTTTTTTTTCAATTTTTTTTAGTTTTTAGAATTTTTTTTAGAAATACCAAATTTACTAAAGGCTTAATGAGCTTTTTATTGCAATATTGCCCAACAACTAAATCTATTTACAGCAAAACATATTTATCAAACCACATTAAATATTTTTAATCTTCTTTTTTTGTTGGTTACGGTCAGTGACAAAAATTCGTGTTCTTTCATGATAAATGCCGTATCATTGAATATACACACAAGATTTTGCGTTACCTTGGCTAATCTATGAATCTTCAAATGTCAATCGATAAAAAAGAATCAAAAACATTTTGAAAAAAGAAAGAATTTTCGCAAATGTTTTTTCTTGAAGGGCACGATAAAAAATGTTCACTCCAATATCGAATTTTTAGGTCCCAAAAAAACAGGTATAGGCTAGCTAATAATAACTTTGATACCAGTGCAATTTGGGGGGCGTAACACCCCAACAAACTTGAGGTACTAGAAAAAAACGGGCACGAAAAATGCATTAGGCTGGTAATCTGTATTCTTCATCTGTGCCAAGGTCCACGCAATAATGCATTGAAGATCAGCACGTTAACCACTCGTTGTATTCCAGGCCGGAAGTACGCCATGCTGAAACTGAAGGTGATCCTGTCGACGATCCTGAGGAACTTCCGGGTGACGGGCGGCAAGCCCATGGCGGACTGGAAGCTCCAGGCGGATATCATCCTCAAGAGGACAGACGGTTTCAACATCCGGTTGGAGCCCCGCAAGAGGGCGCAGCCGTCGCTCACTCAGCTCGCAGCCTGACCAACCTAGTTTACGCCAAACACTTGTATTTATTCTGTTAACGTTCGTTATTGAACAATAAACTATTCTGTTTTAGCCTTTTTCTTCCTTGCCTTGATAGCGCTTTAGTGGCTGAATTTTCATGAAGGTTTCGTATTGTAGGTAGGCCTAAGAGGCCGTCCATAAACCATGTCATCGCTTTTTTGGCCATTTTTGGACCCCCTCCCTACAATCATCTTAATTTCATAACCCTCCTGACCCCCCCATGGAAAAATGACGTCTTAGGGTACAAACTCCTAAAATAATGCCAGTTTTTGGGAAGCCCTATAAAAAGTTTTTATACTAGGTCGTGAATCCATTAAATTAAGTTTTAAAACCAATTTGGGCCAATTTTATGTTAATCAACGAATCAAATCAGAACGTTTTGATTTACTGTAGTGATGGAAGCTGACGCTGCCTGCAAATCTAAAAACACTGATCATTAAATCTTCATTTACTTTAGCTTTGTTTTGACCTGAAGCTAAAAACAACATTTTAACGGATATTGTAAAAGTAGAGCACATAGTTTCTAATGATTTTTTCTAATTTGATGAATTTATATAAATTGTTTTCAATTTTCCTGGTTAAACTAGCATTAAGAACATTTTGGAAAATGACGTCATAACAGCGTTTAACCCCCCCCCCCCCCCAAGCACATCATTCTACCGTCGTTTCCATTTTGGACCCCTCCCCCCTATTTTCAGATGACGTAATTTATGGACAGCCCCTAAGTACCCTCTGATTGGTCGAGGTTAGTCTATGTCCCAACTGGAGATTATTGAAGATGCATCTCTCCACTTCCCGATTAGTCTATGACGTCACGACATGCTTAATATAATAGTGAGAGTTTAAATAATTAATTACTACTATATAATTATTCTCTATGGACTCTGGTTGACCACTTTTGTTAACTGGTTACATTTTTCAGACGAACGCTTTGTTAACGCTACGGGGCTCACACAGCTTAAAGCATAAAGTAGTTTTACACTGTACTTAAAATATTGCAGACGAGAGCACTGTTCTTCTCAACGTACTGAATTCTCGTTTTTATGAGTGGACATTATAAAAAACTATAAATTCTAAAAAAAAATTTTATTGTATTATTGAATTATTATTCCTATTATTCTATCTTCATTCTATTAATATTGCGATTGTACATCTTTCGCCTGCAATGTTGGAGGTAGTGTGTAAAACCAGTCAGATTCTGTCTAACCGTCTAACCTCACGCCTCACACTAATCAGTCACGAACACGATAACACGGATAGCACCGTAGCACGAGGTGGTTTTGTGGTTCAATAATTATTTATATTCATTTTTTCACGGTACTCGGTATTCGGTACATTGGGAATATATCGTAGATGAGTACCCACGTAAGGTATGTATAATTCAGAATCTCATTTACTTTCCATCAATTAGGCCTAACTTAATGTCTCAAAAAGTTTTCAAACAAGCAATTTTACTTGTAATTATCTGGATCAGGGATGAATGTGAAGGGATCAAAATCAATGCTATTTTCTCTAGCCTAGTTTGATTGATTATTTTTAGGTAGAACAAAAATAGGTCTACCTTACCTAAACTTGAAGGTGGTAGAACGTAACATTATGGTTATCTTTCAAAATTAAGTTAGTGCCCTGACAAACAAGGCCACCGAGGGCCAAGCCAGGCCTCAATTATTCTGGGGGCTCCCTTGAGCGTTGAGCCCCTGAAGTGTGTGTGGACCACAAGACTGCGGAACTGGGGAAGAGACATACCTTCATCAGAAAGGGGGCTTCCCCAGGCGAATTGGTCTAACACGTTAAAATCACATTTTAAGAGTATGAAAAAGTACTAAGGAACTGATACCATGTGAGTGGTGATTTTCCTCATTTAGAAATCCAGACTAGGCCTATAAGCAAATTTTTGAGAGTACTAGGGCCCTTTTGTATAACAAAAGAACATGATCATTTTAATCTTTTGCAAAGTTAAACTTACTCCTGTTGTCAAGTTGGTGAACACACATTGTTTTCTTACACCTGTTATTCATGTCTGTGGCACTCCTTCTACCGCTTACCCACTGACGGAGAAATCTGAGAAGTGTTTGAAGAGATGGACTAAATGTTAGTTACAGAAAACTCAACTACGAGCTTACCCACTGTTGGTCAAGTAAATACGCGTGATTGTTGTCAAGCGTAGTTCACAAAGTAACAGTAACTTAGGCTAAGATTCATCCACTATTTTTCTGTGTAGGCTATGGCAAATACGTGTGACTGTTTTCTCTGGCCATTCACTTAATTTTATAGGTTTTCCTCTTGCCACTAATCCCTGGGCCTGCGATCGGAAAACAGTTGCTTTTACAGCTCTTAAACCACAAATTAAGTGAAACTAATTAATGTGGGATTATCTTTGATTAGTTCCATCACAACAAGTTGGAATTTTTATCTTAAATTTAAAGTGGTACTTATCGGTTAACGGGAGGCCACCCTTATACAGTGCGCTGCGGCGGTTATGTTAGGTTATTTAATTATAAATATGTTAGTAAGACTTTCCTCGTTTCGTTACGAATCGAACGACACCAAATGAGTCATCATTTTGCCTGCCAAATCCCGTTGACAGCTGATGCGTGCGTTACGGTCAACGATCTGACCTTGGCTTACTTGAAGGATATTTGGCGGACTAAAGTATGACTCATCTGGTATCGTTCGATTCAGAACGAAGCAAGGAAAGTCCTACTGACATATTAATGATAATCTAACCTAACATAACCGCCGCACCGCCCTGAAGGGTGGCGATTGGGTGAAGTCACTAGCGGCGCCGGCGGCGGTGACACGTTCAACTCAATTCTCCCAATATGCTGCCTTCTGGGAGGCAGAAAACAATATCCAATTTGGACAGTAAGTCAATTAAAGTATGTTCTTTCCAATTAAGTTATGTAGATATTTTTGGTATCCAGTAAAAAAATCTGGTTTCCATTTTTGGCCACTCCTAATAATAGTGCCCTCCATTTAATACCAAAGTACCGAAACGGCTTCTTTCTCGGTTTTGGGCAAGTCCCATATTAGCATAGGATCACTCGGCTGTTCGGAGAATCGACGCACGACAAATATAAGGTATGCTCAATGCGACTGTAGAATGAAATGACAGTAACTGGACGACAAAATCAATTGCACGATATGATAAGCAGCACAGTGCTCGGAGGAATGACCTTTGCCCGACCTTGACCTAGTAACAACAATGCAGGCTGGTTTTTTAGGAATACTGATAAGCAATAATCAGTTTGAAAATATTATCTTTTGATTAAAACCACTAAAACAAATATTTTCAACAGTTTTAGATCGATTAATGGGTGGCCTCCCATTAACCGATAAGTACTGTAAAGTTAGTAGGCTAAAAAGAATTGTTGATAAGGAATTAGGGTTTCACAAAGATAGAGTCTATATTTTATATAGTGTAAATACATTGCAACTCAGCTACAGTAGTTGTCATATCATTACAGGAGGTACAGAAAAAAAGCAGAGCGTTTTACCGTGTACTGAGATATATTCAAAGCAATTTGCATGATCAGTTGAAATTCTTTTTCATAGTACACTTTTATAAGTTAGTACAAATATGTCATTCATTCAAGGCCTGCAAATCCAAATAAAAAAAAACATTCCTTTATATCCCGGGCTCCCACAGGGTCCGGGCCTCAAGTTTAAGACTTAGCTGATCCACGTGGCCTCTCGCCGGCCCTCCTGACAAACATAGACCCGAACTTACCTACTGACTGTAACACTTGGCTTACAATTTTTTAATTCTGATCTTGGCCAGCTTTCTATTGATGGGTTTGGTAAATGTAGGTGTTGAGCCTGCTACAGATTACTGCGATGAGCTGATGTTTGTGGAACAGAATTGCAGGCACAAGGCTACTCCCCTCTGAAAGCAGCAGTACTAGCCCGATGCTACTGGCCACTGTAATGGCCACCTGTTAAAAACCCTTCCTTAAGGCCTACTTTCAAGCCCATGAGCGTTATGGACAATTCAAATAAGAGCCCTTTTTGGCTTGAGGCCCATTGTGCCCTTTTTACATTTGGATGCGTTATTTCACCATCAAGTGATTTAGTTTTCATTTTTTAAAGTGGTTTTAATTTACCGTACCTGGTCCGTCTCGAGTCCAATGTTTCTCGATAAATCACGACCTGGTTTCGGCACTAATTTGTGCCATGTTCACATGAAGTCAGCGTCGAGTCAAGCTTGATAATGACACAATATGCAGTCACAATGACGTTGTCGGAAGTTTAAAAAATACGAACACTCACACATATTACGCATAACTACACAGAAAAACTATACAGGTAACTATACAGGTAAAACGGACGGTCAACGGGCAGAGAGTCGGATACTATCGAGCACTCGCGATCGCGTTACCGGCCGCGGTGCGTGGACAGTGGCAACGACGGAAGTGATGTCTGGGTGACCTATGGTCCCTTGGCCTTGGACTCGTCCTGCGAGGGGTGTTATCTGTAGATAACGGACTCGTCCGCCGTGATTGGTTTTCTAATATTTGATTGAAAATTAAATGAGAGCTGTAATGAAGCTTCTCATTTAGAACTAAGTTTTCATTTTCTTTAAGAGCCTTACGTGATTTATCAACAAACATTGGACTGGAGACGGACCAGGTAAATTAAAACCACTTTATAAGTCACACCAGTCCAGGGGCAAGATACCAAAAATGAATTCATTTTTTATCTTCTTAAAAGAAAATGGCAGTCTCTTTTCGCCCCCCCTCCATGGGCCTCAGGCCTGTACGTGGAAGTTATCAAACAAAGTAAGGGATTGATCCGGTACTGTACAAGTTCACCCTTGTACTTGCTGTTCAGTACTGCTAAAAGAATGCGGTGAAGTCGAGACTCGAACCTGCTACATCCGCTATCACAGTTTCGAGGCTGAGTGTGCTAACAACTATGCCACCGACTCATTCATTCATTTGACCATATTATAGTCTATATGGTTTGTCGTTTTGATACGACAAATGTCAAAGTGAGAAGGATGTAGATATATACTTGCCTCAAGGTTGCCGTGTGTGAATAATTTGCTTAATTGAAATCAGTGCCGGACTAACTGCTCTTTGGGCCCTCGGCAAAAATTTGTCGTGGGCCCCCCCCACTTGGGAATTTTTTATACCCAATGTAATATAAAAAACTTTTTAGAAACTCATTATTCTCTATACATTTAGCATACATTTATTTATTAATATTAACTTAAGGCCAACGAAATAAAGAAAATAAGTAGGCCTAACCGTTGACACTAGGAAATAAGGTTATAAATATGGTAATGCATGTATAATTTAATAGAATTACATTTATTAAAGGCTATTGAAAAACAATAAGTCTATTTTGATATATTAATAGACAAAATGTTAATGTGTGTCAATTTCTTAGAAACACATATAACATTATATCTTAAAGACCATAATTATGATGTACATTGTACACTACTAGTTTCTTCAAAAACATGAATATTTTCAAAAAACCTGTATACGATTATTTTTATGTACACGATATATTTTTTTATGTACACGATAAACATTGGGCACCCGTAACTTCTCTTCGGTCTTACATAGAAGTTTCTCGTCATCATTAGTAAGCAATTGATCATCAAAATTACTGGTTCTATTTTTATCTAAAGAAAGCTTAAATACATCGTAGTTTGCAGCAAACTGTTGCAGTCCGTAATAAGTTTGGACTTGTCAACTTTTGCCACACATGCTACAGTAGTTAATGCATCAGACTCAGACTCAGCAATGTATTGATTGATGTTTCGCAATTGTTTGAAGTTTTTAGGATCCAAAACAGCACAATCCTAAGTTCTCATTCTTTAAAAAGCGTTCTTCAATGCTGTTTGCAGCACAATCTAAAATAATGAAGTACAGAGTTTTAAACTTTTGGGTAGGTGTCATATGGAATCAGATTCATCCTCGGCAAGTTCTCCTGACATTTTCTTTTTTTCCTCATTCTTTTTTTCTGGGAAATCCACTTCCATTTCTATATCTTCCATGTTTTCACTCATACATGAAGTATACATTTTACACTTTCTTAGTATATCATCAAAATGACTGTCTTCTCTCATTTCCCGGGTTTGTTGAAGTAAGCTTTTGACCAATCTCCACGCAACAGAATAATCCATATTTTTACTTTGTAAAAAAATTGAAACTGAAGAAGTTACTTTGAAGAGATCTAAGATGACTAATGATGTAAATATATTTTCAAATTTAGTCCACTGACCAATGAGGTTCGGGCTGTAAACTTTGTCTTGCAATCAAAGTTCCCTTCAGATATTTCTAACAGTACACGAAGCAAATTTACAAACTTCCAAGAATCATTGAATTGAAAGTCTGCTGAAAGTGATTCAAAGTCTACTATGGAACTTATAGCTTTATGCTTTCTCCACTATCTGGTTGCGCCAATTTTTGTCAATTTATATAAATTTTGGTCTTGGCCTTTGAAGCGTGATTTTGTGGCTTCCGTCCAAATAGCCATTCTTTGGTATGATTGACCAGTGAAGCAAGCTGTCTTCCACCAAAACAAACAGATTTTCAGTCTGAAGACAATTCTACGCAATTCAGGCCTACACTACTGGTACAGATTGGTTTTCTTTAAGTTAACTTCCCGTTCCTTTTTAAGTTTTCGCTTCAAAGCACCACTTGGCCTAGACTGTTTATTCATTGTAAGCAATCACACACAGCACACTATTTCACTACTTTATTGTCACAATTTCACTATACACTATGCAATATTAACCTATAAACTCTTGATCGTGAAGTAACCTCTAACCTCTAATAAACACCATGCATGGGCTCGTCAACATGCATGGGACACAACCACGCGCCCACTGTCACGATCGCGACGACAACGCCTCACAGCTTATCCTGGTGGCAGTGGCGTCTAAGCAGGCAGCTCACATGGTGATAACGAATAAACAAAGACAAAATGTGTTGCCTGAGCTAATCATAGACAAATGTGTGCTGTACAGTAATCTTATAATGTTCATTAGTCAAATTTATCAGCTATCTTATTGATAAATAAAATCAAAAATCTAATTTTCAAATAAATATATTGTGGATTTAATTTTTAAGATTGAAAAAACTTTATTTAAATAGTTTTGTATTTTTGAGGCCCGTGGGCCCCTTAGGGCCGTGGGCCCTCGGCATTTGCCGACCTGCCGACCTGGCCAGTCTGGCACTGATTGAAATGTTATTGTGAAAACAGCATTAGGATACAGGCAGGTCACCATGGCCAGTGAAAGAAGAAAAGGGCTCTTATTCTTTGCCAGTTTTGGTTTGGGAGGGATTTATTCTTTAACTTCAACCTAATTCTGCTAATCTTTCCACCGTGTACTAACTATGGACCTGCCGCCGTGTCCTGAACTAGTAACTGGCAAACACTAATGTAATGCACTGTATTGGGTTATAATCAATAACTGGACAATAGATGCCAAGGGTGGCCTATGGAAGGGAGCCAAGAGTGGTGGTAGTTATGGAAGGGAGAGGATTGGCAGTTGTACATTTCACATCACAGGAGTATGTATGCACCCTCTCACCAGCTGACAATTTAAAACCCTATTGACAATATTGTCGCTCTCAACTGTCGCTGTTTATTTTGTTCTCTCGCTCCCCCTTTGTGCCCCTAAGCCCTGGCGCCCTTGTGTTGTTTTACTGCTTAGTATTAACATAGCCTATGGCGGATTTAAATCACTGTGAGTGCTGCGCTCCCAGTCTTAAAATATCAGATTGTTCAGATTCAAGATGGAGGCAATTACTCAAATATCATTTAAGTAGTTACCATTCAGCAAATGTTGGTGGTGTTCCAAAGTTAATATCTTGAGAAATGTTCATTTATATACCATAAGTAATTTTTTATATAGATATAGCATAAGTATTTTTTATATCATTCCCTCTCCAACCCCCGATGAGACTTCTACCCTTCCAATCACTAGGGACTGTTATGATTGATAGAACATACATGAAGAGTTCATAAACAGACCAGTTTTTTCTTTTCATCCATCTTTTTGGAATAATTTTACCTGTAATAATATATGGTAATATACTCCTACTGATCCATCACAGCTGAAAGTTGGTCTGCTGGTTGATCCAGTTTTTTGGCCTTTCTAGGCCATAATAATATCCATTTTTACATCCAGGGTGATTTACATCTAAACACAGGCTGCTTGATCCATCCAAACAATGCTGTCATTATCGTCATGTGTTAAGTGAATTTCTGTTATCGGCAACATCGTTAACGGCAACATCGTTTGGATGGATAAATATTGTAATCACCCTGGATTGAAAATTAATATGATCACGGCTCAGAAAGGCCAAAACCTGGGTCATCCAGCAAGGATGAGTTTTGAACTGTGATCGATAAGTAGGTATGTATAAAAACAGCTATGTTGGTATCAATAATAAATCAATAACAAATAGACTTGTTAAGATTCAAGATTCAAGATTCAAGATCCTTTATTGTCATAAAACACAAAATGCAGTGCATGGACAATCGTCAAAAGCTATATAAAAATTATTTAGCCTAATTTATTAACAAATAGATTACAAAAATTGTATATTTAAAAACAGCTTACAATAACTATATTTACAAACAGATTACAATAAATCAATATTTACAAACAGATTACAACATTAAAACTAACTGTAGCATTCCCATCTAATTTTGAAAAAATCATCAGTTGTATATAGACATTCATCAACAAGTATATTTATAATTTTTTCCTTAAATTTAGAGTGAGACAGTGATTTTATTTCTGAAGGCAAAGTATTATAAAGTTTAATAAAATTATAAGCCCAATTTTTTTGTGAACTACTATACTTGTACTGTTGAACACGTAAGCAATCTTTTTGTCTGGTATTATAAGAGTGAACACTAGCATTAGTACTGAAAAATTCCAAATTTCTATGAACAAAACAAAGCAAATGGAATATATAGAGAGAGTGAAGAGTTAGCACACGTAGCTGAACAAACAATGGTTTACAAGATGTCCGTCTAGTTACATTACAAATCAATCTAATGGCCCTTTTTTGCAAGATAAAAAGTTTCTTACAATGACTGCTACATCCCCAGAGTACAATTCCATAAGTCAAAATGCTCTGAATATGAGAAAAATATACTGGTAATAGAATATAATCATCAACTGAATTTTTCAATCTTCTTAACATATATAAACCTTTAGCCATTTTTTTCATAACAAAATCAATGTGAGGATACCACGATAACCTAGAGTCTAATACCACACCTAAAAATTTTAGTTGTGGTATTTTAGTTTTTTACCAACCTAAAAAAGTTAGTTTTGCAATATGAATAAGCTGCTTAAAAGTCACAAATAACACCACAATTTTTATTTCGGCATCTAAATGGCAAAAGACTGACATTGTTAAATAGGATTTTGAGTGGAGTTAGGTGGTATACAACTTGCAGACAACTCTGATGATGATGGCGATGGTTCATTTTTAAGCGAGTGGGAACCGTGTCATTAGATATATTTAGATGATCCTGTTTGAAGGTAAAAGTGGATCAGTCAGAACGACTGATTATATTTTCTTGAACAATATATCATTCTTCAGAGTGATGAATGCATATCACTGATCATTTTGTAGGTGTAAAGTTGGACCGTGGTATCACATTTGACCACAGCTGTTTTCTTGTCTCGTCTTTAGCAAAACTGAAAGCTGAAACATTTGCATTTGGTCGATTATGGTATAGTTGCTGAAGCAACCAGAAATGCAACAGGATGAAAGGCATTTCCTACATCAATTGTGAATTAGCTCTGAAATGATTTTTTTTTAACAAATCACATTTTATATTGATTTTAAATCATTCTTTTGACTATCAAAATCTATTACAAATTTGTCTTCAACCTGTCATAACATCTGTTATTATTTTTCAGACTAAAGAGCGCCAAGTAAAATTAAAGAAAAACCAGCTTTGAAACTAGTTGGTTTCAGAATGGATAATTTTTCACATCATGTAAAATATTGGTTGATGGAAGCGGGCCACGACCTATTCTTCATTGTCAGTCCAGAAAAAGGGCCATCAGAAAAAATTGGGGCTGTGAAACATATCTTATTAGCTTACAGTGAGCCTTTGAGGGTTTTGTTAAAAACAGATGCTGCAGGAGATAAAAAAGATATTCATTTAAATGGTGTGGATCCTCAGACATTCAAAAACTTTTTGAAATGCATTTACGGTGCCGCTGAAACAGTAGTACCTAGCCTCTCTTTTGAGGAGGCAGCCAAGTTGCTGTACTTGGTTGAGAAGTATTCCATAAATGATTTGAAACCAAAAGTTGTATCTCATCTCACTGGATTGATGTCACCAGACAATATATTTACAGCTCTTTCACACCCAGCTTGCTTTCAAGCTGGTGATTTAACTAAAGAGATCAAGGAAATTTTTCGAAAGGATATTGATAAAATATTATCAGATGAAAGATTTCTTGGTTTAAGTGACATAACCATTATGTGGATCATTCAACAAGAACTCATGAATGTACAGGATATGAAAATATGGAGTGCTGTTTTGAAATGGTCACGGAATCAAGTAGTGTCTTCGAGGGGAAAAACCATCCGCCCACAGATATTTGATATCCTTAAGAATGTACATTCTTCAACTATGGAAATCACAGAGTTTAGCCAAAGTGTGTACCAGATTGATGCAGGAGTATTACTTAAAGAGAAGGCAATGGAGTCATATCGGTCTTTCAGTCGACCTCCTAATATTAAAAAGGAATGTAAACATGAATGCTCTCAGCACATCGCAACCTGCAACAAAGTCTCAAGTGGATTTCTAGTCAGTTCGGATGATGCAATTATTATTTCTTCAATAAAAATTAAAGAGGTTGGAGAAGATAATGAGTACACTGATTGGTTTGAATGCTTTGGCTATTCATGGCGGATCATAGTTTGTAGGAAGAAGGAAGCTTACAGTGACAATCTTGGGTGTTATTTGAATTGTAAAAGTAATACGAACACCACATGGAGCTGCAAGGTTAGTTTTGAATTCACTCTTCTTAACCAGCATTCTGGGAGCAGCTATTCACACTCAGATATTGTATCTGAGTTCAATGAAAAAGGTAGGGCTTGGGGTAATGATCAATTTTATTCCTGGCATTCTCTAACATACTACAGTAACGGCAATGGGTTTGTCAAAAATGACTGTATTCTTTTAATGGTTCGATTCAGTTTAAATAAGTAATAACTTTCATCAGATGGATATTTTCAAGGATCAAGTAAGTTAGATCAACATTGAAGTCAATATTGCAAAAACTAATAGGGCCTAACATGGAATTATTCATGTTCTATTTTTTATGGCCGACCTCATGTGTTTAGTCTAGAATTGTTTGTTTTCATGTACATGTTTTGAGCTATTGATTTCTTTTCCTTCTATTGCATTTGGATTGCAACATCACTTTAGACTGTAACATGTCTCCGTAGATTTTACAACTAGAGCAATGGTTGAGTATCAAGTTTGTTTTTCAATTAACCCCTACTGATTAAGTCAAGTATGGGTTTCTCTTTATAACGGTATGTTCCAAAGCTTAATTAATCAGATTTTATCCTTTAGTGTTCATCAAAAATGGTTAGTGCTTTTAAGTACTGATTTGAAAGATCCAGTTCAGCTAATTACACCTTCTCTTTCATTGTAACTATATAACTTTATTGCCAATCCAAAGTTAATTGCAAATCCAAATTAAAGTTTTACTTTGTGGATGCACAACATAAACACAGTGCAATAAAAAAATTATAAAATAAAAAAAGTAAAAATATAATATAGGCCTACTCTACAGGAAAAACAAACTTATCAACACATCACATTCTCTTTACACTCATATAATCTGTCATGGTCTCACTGTGTGGACTCAAACTTAACATTGTTTGTCCGTACTGAGGTTTACTTGTGAACAACAAATAATCTCAAGGACAAGCCACCCACATTGTTACGCAACTGATGATACCCATGTCCCAGAAATATTAAATTTAAACATTTTGAGAACTCTGGTTATAAGTAAATTTTAACATAGTCAACAAGAAATTTTACTTTCCCATATGCTGTATAAGCGATTTCTCTAATTTGTTGTTCTCAATAGAAATTTCAACTTCGACTAACCGTTGGATTACTTTTCCACAACATACTAACCACACAGTTAAGGATCGACCATAAATTACCCTATCTGTTATTGGGGGGGGAGGGGTTCTAGCTGCAAGATGACTTAAAAAATAATAATGATGTGTTACTGATTTTATACAAAAACAAGATGCAATCTAACTACAATAACTTTGAATTGAATTTCATAAATAAATATAAAGACTTAAGACATCACTAGAAAAACATATTTTAACTAGCACAATTTTTCCTATAAAATCTGATCCTTTAAACATTATATTAAACAAATGTTAATAAAATGAGAAATCTGAAATGTGGTATGTGTATCATTTTGCTGTTTCATTCAAAAATTTCAGCTAGTAATTATTTGAACCACAGTATAGAACCTTCACTAATTCTAGCCCTGATAATTCAATAAATTCTAAAATTAGTACATTTTGTCTGTTTCCTTTAAAATACCTCTAATGTTAAAAAATAATTCTTTGATAATTCAAGATTTTTTTAATTTTTAATGCATAATGTAGCCGCTGAAATTCTAAGATCTGTCTGCCTGTCTCTAGAGTTCAGATTTTTTGTAGCCAACAGAAACAATATCTATTAAATTTTAAGAGTCCCTCTGCAGTTAAGAGACCACCTCTAAGAGTCTTAGATTCTCTTAAGTCAAGTAGGCCTAAGAAAGCAAGCCTGTAACATGAACTAGAGTGAATCGTGTTCTTTGAAACCATCATATTCACATTCACATTGAATATGATTGTAAACAGTCAGAATTCCATAATTCTAATTTCATTTACAATAACCTCTTTAATTCATATCCACAACCACTCTTTTTCACTTCCTATACTTCTAAAATAGTTGGCTGTACTCTGAATTTCAAACAAGTGAGGTTCTACTGTATGAAATATTACAATTTATCCCTCTTTTCCTAAAAAAAGAAAAAACGTAAGTTTTCAATAGTTTTAATAACCTAGTTAATAGTCAATAGTCAATATTCTTTATTGAAATTTCTTGGAGAAATACAATAGGGTCAATACAATAGTGTGTTCTGTAAGTTAAAAGAATCTACAAACATGGTTTGTATCTAAAAATCAAAATTAATAGAAAAAAGAATGCTGGTGTGATGTTATGCCTTGGTTGTTCTTCAGGTATTCCAGTTTCAGGTTTTCCAGTTGTAGAATTCCTCTAATGAGTTTAACAGAACCTTGGATATATTCTATTTTAAGAAACTCAGGCTAATGTAAACAATACTTCTGGATACAAAAGGGTATCTGGGGATACAAAAGGATGTTGTCATTTTTTGGGTGGGTGTTACACAATGACAATATGAGTGGGTGATCTTATTGGGAGGTCTGCAGTACAAAAACTGAGGATGTAATTTATAGACAGCTGAGTTATAGACTAACCTTTGCTTCATCCTACTTACAACATATTCAGTGGGTACCGTAATAGAAATAATTAAAGAAGTCATAATAATAATGTTATGTGAATATGTTTTTTGGGTCACGGATCTACAAAATCCCTCGTCAAAATATGTCTGTCTAAGTTATTTTTAAAGCCAATTTAGCAGTTGATTGATCCTTGATCAGAACCAGCCTTTATCATTGATTATAACCAGCTTAATTATTTCATATCCATTTAGTTCAGTTATAATTTTTTTATAAGGTTATGTATTATTCCTTTATATTTTGATTTTGTTGTACTAGTTCTTAAGTATTTGTATTGTTATGCTTACTGAAGCCAAGTATAAGCATTTTCTTGTATAACACAATCTAAGAGAACAGTGGGGATATGAAGTCTCAAGTTTCCAATGTTGTTTTATAGATAGAACTTTTTTTATTTTAATGGAAGTGTCTTAGTTTAGAATATTTAATTTTCTCTAATGCGTAGAAATATCTGGAACAGCATTTATATATCTGGATTTATTTTTTAAATCTCTAAATTGGTCTTTACTAGATTATTGTACTCTTTGGTTATTAATATTTGCACTATATCCTAAGTTTCAAACGTGTTGGACTGAAAACATGACCAGAATGGGCCAATGTCACCTTATGCTGAATTTCCTTTTGGGTTAGTGAACTAATTTGGGCATAAATCCCCCTCACAAAAAATTGGTGGTTGAGTCTAAAATGCCAGTTTTAAGCCCCTTGAAATTAAAATTTGCGTCCTAATCTTGACATGCTCTGTGCATGTTTGTTTTTTAAGAAGACCTATATTACATAATGTTGGTATTTTGTTTGGAAAGTACTATTTTGATATTTTGAAACAAATGTTTCCTAAACTTTTCCCTATGTTATACACAGCTGTTTCAGAGATGTTTTTTATTTTGAAAACTATAGTTTGAACTATTACAAGCTCAAAACACAAATCATTTTTAATTTTACATGTTCGACTATCAGTTCAATACTTTTCAAGTACTTCTCAGCATCAGACATTTTGCTAAGCCCTTTTCTGTGTTCCACTGTATTTCTGTGTTTACACATTGCATTGTATTGATATGAAGCATAAGGCGGTATTTTAGGGATATATCTGATAAGTGCTTTCATCCCTTATTTATTAATTAATATATTAAAAATAATTTTTATTTCCATGAAATAAGACATTTGAATAACACAAAATGTATCATAAAACCTTGGAGAAAATATGTTTGTTTTAAGTTAAAGGAAACGTTTATTATTAATACACCCATTGTCGTCAATATATTTGGATTTTATTGAACAGAAATATGATTTTTGTACACAGTTCATCTAAAGACATGTTTAGTTTTTTACAATTAAAATAATTTGATGTTTATATTGATCATAATGCAGTATTACTATTCATTCAATATTTTACACTTATTCACTTTATGTCATGTACTAATGTGTTGTTAATAAAGGCATTATGAAATAATGTGTGTTTAGTTTTGGTTCAAATTCTCCTAAATTAATTACATGGTTCCAAAGAAAAAAAACACTTATGGGATAAATGATATACTTCATAGGCCTACAAAAATTCACAGAAGTGCATATGTATCCATATTTATCCAGAAGAACTCAAAATTACACAAATTCCTTACATGTGTGAAGAAAAGTTTAAATTACAAATTTTATAATTAGGAACTCAATGTGGATGTTGTATCACAAAGAACTATGTTGGGTACTCCAATTTGTTTATTATGTATATTGACAGCGTAACAAAATGTAAACAAATTCAGGAATCCTATTTGTATTTCAGGAATTATTTGACTTATTTTTATCAAAAGAGAAAGAATTCAGACATTTTTACTTTTATTAACAGTATGATAATTTATGAATTGGTATACTGAAAACACGCTTATTATAAACTAGCAGATTCCTGCAATTTTATATGCAAGTAATTATATTTGGACTGTTTTGAAAATCAGACCAATCAGGCCATCGTAAGGAGGTTAAACCCCTCAAAAAATGGATTTTTGGGATTTTTTTATGTCTTTTTATAAGTGTGGGTGGACAATTGATTTCAGCTTGAAATGTCCATTGGGTACTGATACACTATAATGTATTGGTAACCAATACTAAATAAATAAATAAATAAATAAATAGCTCTTTACTGTCACATAAATGTTTACAAGTTATAGCACAAGCTATAAAAACAGGTGACATTGTCAAAGTAATCTTAAACTACCTAAAAATACAATCATCAATTCTTAAAAGGAAAAAAATCTATCATAGTCTTGTTCACTTATGTTACTGCAAATGAATATTAATTTGTATTGCTATCATTCAAAAATTCATTTACACTGTAATACGTTTTGTTTATCAGAAAAGAGGCAAGGCTGCTTTTAAATGAAGTTCTATTGATTAAATTTTGATATTTTGGTTGCAATTTATTAAACATTTTTTCCCCCATATATGTAGGAGTTTTCTCCACTAATTTTAAACGATGTACTGGAAATTGAAAATTTCTTTTAAAACGAGTGTTGTAAGAATGTTCAAAATTCTCAGCACACAAATTTTCAAAATTGGATTGTACCATTAACAAAGTTTTATAAATGGTTAAACGCGGCACAGTCATTATATTTAGTTCTTTAAATATTGGTTTACATGAAGATTTCCACTGATACTGATAAATATGTTATTAGTATGTGTTAAAACTGATACTAAGTGGTAAATGCAATACACCATCCCAATGTTAACCCTATGGGAAGTAAATAAAATTCTATATCTGGCTTATTTCTCAACATCTCTGAATAAAACTGTTATGTTTACCAACTCAAGCTTCATTTAATTTGTACAAAATGGATTATTGCAAAGAAAATTTAATTTCAGATTTCCAGAAAACCTGTACATTAATTTCCCATGTTATTTTTAAGCAGAAAATTGTTGTATACTCATTTTACGATTTAAGTTGATTTTACTTGATTTGATGCTCCATCTAAATTATTGATCGAGGCATTTAGAATTCGCAAATCTGCTGCAAAAGGTTATTTTTATCCGTATCGCAATGCAGAATTTGCCATCATAATCAGAATCAATCTGTATTTTTTCTCATAATAAGCATACATTATAAATTATAAGATAGTGTGGAAAATAGGTTTCTGAGAAGCCAGGCTTCAGAGCAGGTACCGAGCCAAAATCAGGCAGTGATGAATGAAGTAAAAAGTGTAAATATTAGTGTAACATGTGGCAAGATCTTTCCCGACATCTGGGCTTCGATCCCTGGAGGAAGTAGAAGTAAGGAAGATAAAGCTCGACTCTGATTACATAAGTTATTCAACTAAAATAACACTAAAACGAGAAAAGGCTTTAAGAAAACAAAGACGCAAAAAACTAGCTTTTAATTACTTTATTTTACTTTTTGATATAATACTTAGCGGGCACGAACGGGAGCTTGCACACAGTGACGGGGATGGTGTTCTCTCGGACCGTGATCCCCAGCCGAGTGCCGGGTTGCGCCACGGAGCTGCGGACGTAGCCGAGCGCGATGTTACACCCCAGGGAGGGCGAGGGGGCGCCACTGGTCACCTTTTCAAAAAATATCAAAAATTTAATTTTTCTTTTAAAGTGTCCTAAAATTACATGCAAAGATACATGCGCTACAAAAAAAAAGTGTTGATTATAATATTATACAGTTTTGCGACATTCAGTTTTTTCTGGCAATCAAAGCCAGAAGTATTCATGTAACTTTCTTCATGCACATTCTTCAACAACTGCAAAACCAATCACATAAATCAGCGAGATAAATATCCTATAATTTGATATGCAAACGTACAAAGCATAACCGGAGAGTTTGTTGAAGAAAGTAACAAAAGTATACCAATTTAAACATGCAAAAGGTTTGTAACAAATTCAACTGCTTTCATTTTAACCTTAGGTTTCCTCTGAAAATACATGCAATACTATAACTCTGAATGAAGTAATTGAAGAAACTTAGAACATGAGTATCAAAATTGATGACTTCTGGATTCTAAAACAAAAAATGAAACAACAAGCAAATCATTCTGGGATGCTCCTCTGATTCTGTTTACACGCTTTCTTTAAAAAGTGATGTTAGAATTTGTGATCACGCATAATGCTACTACATTGATGCAACTGTTCAAGTGTTAGCAAGTTTTTTTCTGAAAATAAATAACTTACTCTATCATTATAGGATGCCTTACATTATAAATTATTCTTGGTGCATTTCGCTGACGCATGATAACAGATTTTAAAGTTGTAAGATAAGCGCCACAGTTCTTAAACAGTTCTTAACAGTTCTTAGAAGACTTGTACAGTTTTCTTAAATTTTCACTTTTCACGTTGCTTTTCAAACAGTTCAACCATAGTTTACCTTGCCCACGCCTTCCCCCTCGCAGGTGATGGGGGCGCCCTGTCGGGCTGGGGGGCCGCGCGTCTCACTCTTGAGTCCGACTCGCTTGTACTGCGGCTTATTCTTCAGCTCTGACAGGATTAACTCGGCTCCCGGAAAGTCCTTGGTCTGCCTGCGTCTTTTCCCTGATTACAGTAAAGAGGTATTGAGAGTTGAAATAAAAAAGTAGATGATAATTTATTTAGGTTATTTGGTTTTCAGAGAGCACTAAAATATATTATTATTTTATTATGGTGACAAAAGAAACAGGCTTGAACAGTGATGATAAATACACATGCATCAATGTTTCAGTGTTCTTCATGTTTTTTTTCGTCTTGTTTTTTTTCGGGGCAAACAACACTGGTTAAATTTAAAGTTTAACAGTAATTTCCACAGCTTTGTGAATTATACTAGCAAAATTAAGAATCCAACCACAACTTTTCATAACTCTAAAATTTCTTCAACAAAATTGCAGAATCTAAAATACAATATTCAGAACTGTTTACAGAATTTAAATATTGAATTATTTTCATCATCAATGAAATACTGTACTTGAGTTGTAAATTTTTCTTGAATATCAAACTCAAGAAAGATTTCAAGAAAGCTGAAATATTTTTTTACCTATTGTGAAGGTTAATCCTGCAGATACTGGTGTGGTTGTTTCATCAATATCATTTCCATACAAACACAGACCAGCTTCAAGCCTAAAAAGAAAGTTGAAAATTCAGTTTCAACCAATTATATTCATAATTTCAATTATGTGTTCAATGAGAACTAGTTAACTATTTCAAAACTAGCTAGATACCTATATAAAATTCTTATCAGGATTATTCTTTACTTTCAAAACCAAGAGGAATCAATCAAACTTTCCCAAGGTTAAGGTGTCTAAACTTATTAGAGGAAGTAGCTTCTCGTCTTTATCTTAAATCATTAAATCATCTCATTAGCATACAGGCTAATGAGATGATATGAAAATATACTATCACATTTTAATTTTCTGTGATGGTATATTTTCAGCTGATATGACGGGTCTCGGTCAGACACCTCATGACCGAGACCCGTCTGGATAATTATTTTTCTAGTTAAACCGATGCTCCCTAAAAGTTGTTAAATTACAACTAAAATACATACTATATAGGCCAATACTCTGATTTAAACTTGTGAAAATTGTGATACTGTTCTATAATCATTCCCATGAGAATCGTAAATACTGTACAGTCCATTCCCTGCCCATCATGGCCGGTGAAACTGATGTGTTTATAAAAATTATCCAGTTAAAAAGATGTTACTTCCATGCAGTGTCGTCTGGTCAAACCGATGTCCCATTACAAGGTATCTGGATAAGAGGGAGCCTGCTGTATACCCACAAACAGCCGCAGCAGGTGGTAGGGCTACCTAAGAGTGTCCCTGGCGCCCAGGCCGGCCAGTCGCACCGGGGCCGCCGTGGAGCCCAGGATGTCCTCGACTACGGCTGTCGCGGCCCTGGCAGGGACGGAGATCTCAAACCCGTCCTCCCCAGTGTAGCCGCAACGGGTGATGCGACAGCCCGAGACTCCGGCCACCGTGGCTCGCCGTGTGTTCATGAAATACACCTGCAGAGCAATGATGGTATCAGTCAGGGGGAAGGTGAAAATTAGTGCAAATGACTCTAATAGAGTATTGAAAAAAATATATATATATGGTTATGGTTACACTTTGTGTTTCCTTTTTGAGAAGAAGAGCCTTTTAGAAAGAAGGAATGAAATGATTAATTTTCCTAGTTGTGTGGCTTTTGAATAAACTAAAAAAAGTGCTCATGAGAACTCTTAGAGAGCTAAAGAACTCCTTACTATATTCAGTCCTTGATGTTTTCTATATTCATGCAAACTTATATAAGGTCCCTGACAGAAATAAACTTCTAGGTAAAGAACCCAATCTCGAGCAGTGTTCCTAGACATATGATACTTATCGTACTTATACAATAATTTTGAGTGTGGTACAATCCAAATTTTCTTTTGTACAATTGTTTGATAATGTCTTAAAGCCTGTGCTATACTTGATTTTCACTTTTCTTAAGGACAGTCTTTAATATTTTAATATTAAAATTTTTTCCCTACATTATTAAAGGGATTTCTTGAACAACTTTGCATTATTGTTACGTTAATTGGTGAAATTATTCCACATTTACCAAGTTTATTGGAAGGGTACAACAATTTTAGTAAATTTAGGATAGTTTCTCTTGTTTGGTACGATAACAGGGGTTTTTAAATTTGGTAACTGATCGCTGGTACCCCCCAAACACCAGCAATGATAAATTGAATCAGTCTTCTTAGATAAATTTAACTCAATATAATAAGAGTTTGGCACAACTTAGTGGAAAGGAGTCAGTCTAGCAGCCAGCCAGTAAGTGTTGCAAAACTAAGTTGTGTGCCAAAGTCTTATTATACGGTATTGAGTTAAATTTATTGCTGCCGGTGTTTAGGGGGGGGGGGTGTAAGCAGCAATTGGGTTGTTTACCTTAAGTATGAGAACTGAAAAAGTCTAAATATCATACTTATCAAACTAGAGTAATCTACCTCTGAAAGCTCCACATTGACAAGAGGCTGCAGCACGGAGCTCGCTTGCGGTCCCTGCAGTGCGATCAGGGCTCGCTCCTCGGGCTCCAAGAACTGGAGGCTCACATCCTTATTGTCCGCTTTGAAACGCTCCTAAGGATGTAAACAGATCTGCGTAGAAATAAATCAGAATGCAGTTTTGAGCAAAGCTAACATAAATTGTTTTTTAACATTATTATCCCAGGACCCCGTTGGTCTTAAGTGCCAATTAAGGTGGCAATTCTAGATAAATGCTGTAGTCGTACTCGAAGCTACAATGTAAGGTAATTAGACCAGTTCATAAAACTGTTAATCGAGGAAATTGTGGTTCGGATTCCATGTTAAAATGTAGGTCCCTTAGTTGTCATTGGCTGCTGGGCTATTAATTAACAGTCCTGTCTAAGGAACATGTCGGCCTTAGTCAGTGACAAGACCACACGATCGTGCCACAATCACCCTTCACTCATCTGTCATTCATATTTGGCTTTAAATATCTACCTGGGTAGGTTGCCATTTCAAGTAATGTAGGGTATCTAATAATTTCTGAACATTGATTTATTCCATCTGTCAATCTTCTAACTATTAAACGCCAAAATATTTTATGAGTCGTAGACATAAAGTTATTTACCTGTGCCTTCAGCATCAATGACTGATCGTTCTCTCTCCGACTGGCATTGGAGACCACGTAAAGGTATCCGTCAGATGTCTTGCTGACAATTAGGTCATCAAGAATCCCACCAGAATTGCTGGTAAACAAACTCAAAGCTCCAGAATTATCAGGTAGACCTGTAACCAAAGCACAATGATTTATTTGCGAGGCATCTAAGACATTTAATTTTCAAGTAACATCATTTTTAAAAGGTAAGTTGGCTTTTTATATGAAACATTTCCACCTTAGACATATAAATCACATTAGTGCCAGTGAAGGCATAAATCATATTTATAATAACATTTATATATTTATATTTATAATATTTAGCCTATATGATATACAAGAGAAGGCATAAATTAATTACCTGTTGATCTGCCCAGTGATGCTACTGAGGGTAAAAAACTACCACTGGTGTTAAACCTACGAAGGGTTAATTATCAAGTTAAAAAACCAGAAGATAAACATCTTCACATTACGCATAGAGGAGTTGTAACAATCCTTACAAAAACACGGAACATGTTAACACTAAACAAAAAAACTGGCCAGCACAATAAACGCACACGTGTGCTACCAACGGAAGGAGAATCATGACTCAATGTTTACATGTTCTGAGTTTTTGTAAAGACTGTGACAACTCTACCATGTGCAATGTAAAGAAAATGTTTTAAAATTGTGGTGTTTTAACTTGAAAATGAACCCTTCTGAGGTTCTAAATCAGTGGTAATTTTATACGAATACCAGGATCAACAGGAAATTTATGCCTTTTCTTTAATAATTATTGTTCCAAAAGCTATTCCACCTTTCAAAAAGTAAACATTTAATCACCTTCAATATCAGTGGTGCAGATGCTCTCAAAGAATGTGACCCGATCGGCCCCGTAGACCTCAGTCTGCAGCATGTGAGAGACGTCGAAGAGCGAGACGTGAGCCCTCGTGTGGCGGTGCGAGGCGGCGATCCCGTCAGTCCCGTACTGCACGGGCAGCAGGAACCCGGCGAAACTCACCATCCGCCCCTTGTTGGCAACATGGAGGTCGTACAGGGGCGTCCGCCGCGACTCAGTGGTCGAACTCTGTGCCCTCAGCGACCCTGGGGACACCAGCTGTTATATGTACTTGACAGCTGTTATATGTACTTGACAGCTGTTATATGTACACGTCAGCTGTTAAATGTGCAGTGGAACCTCTGTTAACCGTCACCCTTGGGACCGAGAGTGTGGTGGTTAAGAGAATAGACTGATAACAGAAATTTCAATATAAACCTGTACAATAAGAGTAAATTTAAAAGGTTTTGGAAAAATAATACCCTGTGTTAGTGGATAATATATTAAAAAAATACATAATACATGAGTAAAACAGAACTTCAATATATATTGTAAGTTGCACTTGTTTAATGTTTTTGCAGTGTCTATTACTACACATAAAATGTACAGTGGTGGTAACGGATAACAGAGAGTGACGGTTAAAAGAGTGACGGTTAATCGAAGTTCTACTGTACATGTAATTCAAGGTGGAAAAGAATTCGAAATAATAATAATTCTTGCACCAAAAATGTTTAATAATCTTCCGGCTGATTTACAAAAAGAATATGTTTTAAATAAATTTGTTAAAAAGTTGAGAAACTGGTTTTTTGTGGTAGAAGATGTAGAGGAAACCTTTTTTAGTATCATGTGTTAATTGTTATTGGTGGGCAAATTTTTCTTTCTCTTTTTTAATTTTAGTTATTATAATGTTATTTTTTTCTATTTTTGGGAACATTTTAAGTGCCTTTTATAAGTTTATATAATGTCCTATTACATTGTGTAGCCATTGAGGTATATGTTTAGTGTTTTTATACTTAGGATTAGAATATAGCTTAAGACTTATTTATTATATTAGGCTACAATGATTTTATGCATAAGATGTATGTTATTTGTATTTTAACAAGTTTTAAAATAAAATTTTGAGTTTGATTTTATAAAGATTAATAATGAATATAATATATGTCTTGTCACTGTGAAATAAAAAATTTAAATCTGTGGAAGTCTCCAATCAGGCATAGCCTTGGAGACTAAATTTATTTTCCGAATGAAAAAAAATGGAACTTGTATAGACATTTCATGTATTTCAGGGTCAGTCTGGATACGTTATTGCAATTTGTAAATTAAATGTATTTCTTGTTTTACATGGAATGAATGTACTGTACTTTACTATATTTGGGAAATAAAGAATTTATTTATTTATTTATTATTTATAATATCTGAATGTGTTAAGTTGGAAAAATTTTGGGGGGCACTATTCCTCATGACTGAAGACTGTAATGCTGTGCTAATAATGAGTTTTAATTGGTTGTACAGTGTTATGGGATGAAAACATTGTAAATTCAATATTATTTGAAAAGAACAGTTTTTTTTCTATTTTAGCGAATTTTCCTTAAAAATAAAATAAACTATTACCTTAGGTCTCATGGTAAGACAAAAGCTAAGACCTGGACTTTTCATTTTGGGGCCCGCAGAAGCAAAATACACCAATCGTTTGATCATTTTCATAAACATATATAGATATATATTCGTTCGTTAGCACGATAGCGGCTATAAAAAATGGTCCAATCTTCATGAAATTAGGTATAGGCATGTGTCAATATTATTGTGGTAATCGCTTAGATGACTTCGTAAACCAGCCCAATCGGGCCACTGGAAGGGGAGTTAAGATAATTTATAAACCCCTAAAATATTTTTTAGTTTTTTTTAATAGAAAAATCCAAATATTCCAATTTTTGACTGCACTATTGGCTCAAAAAGCCACCATCAGCTCAAAAAACATGAACAATGTAGTATTTGTAATCATTGCTCTATGTCCTATAATTATTTACATTTTTGAATTAGTAAACACAGTACACATTGTCTCTATGTTGTCCTCATGGAAAATAAGTAAAATTATCTGCTTATTTCTCAACATATCTTAATAAACTTGGTTTGTGGCTTCATATAGATGATATCAAATGTATATTAGTCTAAAAACCCAATATATATACATTTTTGTGGCAGCAAATATGCAAACTTATTTTGACTGTTAGGACTATCCTTATGGAGGAAAAATATTTGATATTTTCCTAATTTTTTTACTTGATAAAACCGTACCTGTCGCAGCAAACCAGCATACTTATTCCTCATGTTATTCGTATGGAGATTACAAAAACATGTTTTGTCTTGCTATTTTGGAATAAAATATTTTTATGCATTATTTGAAATTCAATAGTATGCAGGTCTGCTCAATGGGAGTATTTGCATGTATTTTTAAGAGAAGAAATATTCATTCAAATGTCAATAGATATTTTGGAAGCTTTATGGGGATTATCAACAACAAACAAAATCTGGATAGCTATGTAAACATAGAAAATATATTTAGTTGATAAAAATAAAATAAATTAATCAGCAGTAAAATGAATGAATTACTGACCCTAAAAAATCTAAGGTAACTTTAGCAAACTAATCAAAAATTTACTTCTCTCTCTTACATATAAAGTATATTGCAACCTTATAAGCACTAAGCTTGGGAGATTCAGTGGAAACTTCCTAATCGTCATTATAATGTGATTTTTAATTGAACTATTTAGTGTTACTCACCGATTAGTAAAAGCTTGCTTTGCCTTCGTGAGTGGAGTAAGATACATGTTGTTCGAGTCCACATGATCGGTGAAATGACAGTCCATATTTATTTATCAAAGATGACCTATAACTTGGCCTCAGTGGTTATTCAACTATTTTGGCTGATTTTAGATAGCAAGTGAACTCAATGTGTCCATAAAAACAAATTTTTGATGGCTTATCTAATTCAAACACAAACTGACTAATCCAAAAGTTTCTTATCATGCACATGTCTAAAAGATTTTGTTTTAATTTTTTTAAAGATGTTAAAAAACTTTAATGCAGTGTTTAATGAAAGTTTCATACCAATGTAAGATAATAAGTAAGTTAATCTATAATTTACTGATTTATTGTGTGACAAGTTAATAGTTAGCACTTATCCTTATGAAAATTACATTGACTAGTTCTGCTCTACAAATTACTGAAAAAAATGTGTAATAACTGTTGCTCCATAGTTATTCCCTTTGTTATTAATTGTTTTGTGGCTTGGATCCTTTTTGAATAAAGACGTTTAGGGCAATGTCTACATTGTTTAGAGGGTCCAAGCCACAGGTGTTGTGTTGTGTCATTTTTCAGGTGATTTTGCAAACAAGATCCAGTCAACTGAAACCAAAAAACAAGAAACAAGCTACAAATACAAAAAATAAGTTACAAACAAACTCAATAATCTTCTTATGTCATTCACTAGTTATTTGTAATTTACTCTTGTACTTGTAATTGTAAGTAATAACTAGGTAATCTCTCATAGAACAAGCCATTGGATCCTTATTGCTAAACCTGAAAGTATCTTTACAGATATGTGGGTTGGTTCCAAGCAAGATTTTACTGCTTAAATAAGCTAATTTTGGTCAGATCTTTTTTGCTTAAAATAAATCAATGTTTCTTTTATTTGGAAGTTACCAAAACACAACATTTTAATATTTGTGGGTTGGATCCCTAATGCATATGTAGGCTCAGTTCTGGAATGATTTTAATAGTTACGTGTCGTCGCATATGAAAGAAGCTCAGCATAAAATTTTGCTGCAAAAAAATTCATTAAGGTCAGATTAAATAAGGCAAGAACCCCAGAGCCCTAATAAAGTTGAATTCATAATACGTACTTTACTTGAGAATAGAGAATCCAAGGAATGACATGATTGTAATAAAATAATTTTCCAAGCAAACCATCAGAAAAAAAGAAATATCCAACAGACAATGTCCACCAGTTTAAATACATACTGGGTGAACTAGAGATCGCCTACCCACTGGTCAAAATTCAACCAAAAAATTTTCGGGTTTAGTTTTCACTTCTTGCTGCAACAAAACTTGTAGCTGGATTTGTTCACATTTCATTGTTATTCTGTACCTAACATGGTAACTCATAAGGTGCATGTTATGATTTAAAAAATTTAAAATTCATTTTTCTTTGTGCCTTTTTATCTGTATGCATATTGTGATGGAATTGTACACATATACAGGAAAAGAAAATTATAATGGTGTGCTTACATTTTTCTTGGATGCCAAAAAAGTATTACAAAATTATGCTTGCCTACTAATATATAGATCAGACCACCCGTCCACATACTGTAGTAGGAATATGGTTTAATCTAGAAATGACAAATATATTTTCCCCGAGTAATTTGCATATTTGGAATTCATTAATAGTTATTTATGTATTAAGAGCGTGAAGTAGGTCTTTCTCGCTTGAGCTAAACAGTTATCGCGGGACGCGAAATGGAGCGCGATATTTTTAGCGAAAGCGAGAAAGATGCTTTACACGCGAAATACATACTAAATTTTTCCTACAACTGCAGTTTTAATTTCCCAAACGATGAATACAATCACAGTTACTCACGTCCATTGTAGCTGAATGCGCCATTATGATTGCATATAAATTCTTCATATTCCTTTTCGTAAATAATTCTAGATTTACGAGGTAATAAGTTTAATGAGATTTCTTTTGCTAATTCACTTATTTCAGGTGGAGTAAGTCCGTATTCGTCATCACTCATTTCATCCATTATTGTGGCCGAATGCGCCAGTTTGAGGTTATAAACAAGTCGAGCTCAATCGGAAGCGGAAGGGAGCGCTGTGGCGCGTCGAGTAACAATGCAATCAGCTGGCGAGCGTAAAAGTAATCACGTAAGATTTTCGATAGTATGGAAAATGCTATATTTTCTAAGCCATCAAACATTTTTCATTTCCAATTCAAAATTCTTAATCCTTGTTAACTCAGCTTTGCTATGTATAATGCCACATGACAACACTATCACAATTTTAAAAATTGTAACAAATTTCATGTTTTGAAAATGTTGGTACTGAAGCCTTGAAATTCAAAAGTGTCATATAGCAACAGATGTCAGAAATATTTTCATTTTAAAGGTCTACAATCCTTTATTTTTTAAACTTACAATAGGATTTGATATATCTATATTATTAACTATGAACAAAAAACTGAATCTATTTTTCCGTTTGTGTCATTTGCATATCCATAAGTTTTTAGTGTAAAATTATTTATTGCATAACATTACAACCACTGGCTCTCCAACAGCTCCAGATTGAGACAACCCTCGGGTCTAGGGTTCGATGTGTTAATTAACCATGTACTTTTTAGGGGGAAAACATAAAAAAGATAGAGTTGATTTGACTTTTGATGTATAATTTTTTGTAATGGGACTAATAATTATTATGTCAATATTAAAGTGTTAATCACAGAGAAGGAACAGATTCTGTTTCTTCTCTTCCGTGTAATACATCGATGTAAATAAATTCCAATGGTATACTGATTACATCAATGAATTTTGGTATATTTTATCATCTTCCTCTAGAAAAATCCAGCTATGGAAACCCTTATTCAAGATCCATCAAATTATATTTTAAACCATATCCTAACCAATTAATTTATTGTTAAATAGAATTTAGTCAAAAATTATTTTTCAAGTTTACCCCCTCTATTTCTTTGTTTTGCTGAGACAACAACAGGGAATTTTTTATAATTTTTAATGTTAATCCTTTAGCGCCCAGTGTTGCCTTTTGGCAACGCCATGTTTCTGTTGATTTTTCTCTATTATTATTAGGTTTGAACCTCAAAAGCCCACAGCTGCCTTTTGTCAAAACCCTTTAGTTCAGAAAACGGCCACTAGATAGGAGTTTAGTCCAGTTGTCTTTGCATTAGAGAATTTTCTTCAGAGCGACCACATGGTTTGGAGGTTAGCAGTAAATTGTGCTTTTTCAAGTGATCTTTTGCTATAGTTCTAGACATTTCATATTGTGGGAAAAAATATCTTATCAATCCTCAGTTATTCTAGTTTGTATTTCTAATAAGTTTTAGTAACAAGTATTTCCATAATTTATATGAGAAAATCGCCGTGATGCCAAAAAGCAACTATGGGCGGATGTGACATTAAATTTCACTAGTTAAATTCAGTTTCTCCATACAACCCCATGCTAATATGGAATTCATTTACAGCTAATATTTGGTGTTAATTATATGTTTTTTGGCCATTTTTTTGACATGATCTAAACTTCACAATGGACCAAGAATATTTGGACGAAAAGGAAATAGAACGGTTTTTATAAATACCTGATGACAACGTGTCCAAAGTGGGGTACATAGAGGACATTAGCAACCTCGACGAATTTCAAGGCAACACAAGTGCCCGTAGTTGCTTTTAAGCAACAAAATTTTTTAACCTGTGAGGGAAAATTGGAAAAAAACAGTTTAATGTGTTATTTAGACCCTAAATAAAAGAAAAATAGGAAAAAACATTTTCTCGGTGCATCATAATTTGGGTTTAAAGGGTCAACTTTGAGAGCTACAGAGGTTCAAAAGTGCTAAAACCATAGACCAAAAATGTGGGATTATCTATCTGTTTTGCTGACCAGCTGCCTGAAGAAAAACTCAACTGACTGGGTGCTTTTGTTTGACCCATGTGACGGCTCCAAAATTTGTAATTTAATGCGGCCAACTGTCCCACCCAATGATAAAAACCAACCATTCCCTTAAATCAACTTTACAGTTCCGGCCACAGCATTAAGCGAGTGGCGAAAAATGGAAACTCCAGCTATAAATGAATTGATGTTAGAGACACCTCCGCTCCTCCATACACTTAAAAAAATATATTTCCAACAGTTAGAAGCACATTTATAACCATCACATATTTCAATGATCAGCTGATTTTTGAGGTCATAGGCCTAAACAAAGATCATAACTGTCTGTAACGTCAGAGGGTTAAATAATTAGCCAAACAACATATATTTTGAATAATTTGAAAGCCAGCAGCGCACTCACCCACCCGCCTAATGCAGTGGCCAGAACTTTTAACGGGTTAGTTTAGAGATAACACCCTTGACTGGGGAGAAAACTCGACTGACCATGGCGTTGTCCGACTGGCATCAAATTTTTTAGTTGTGTGTGCCACCCCCTTTCCCCCAAAGTAATAAAAGCAACATTCTCTTTTCTCCTACGTAAAATCTACATTAAAGTAAACTGATTGCCTTTATTTGGATTAATTAACTTACATTAAATGTTTGAAATTGATTATCTTAATTAATTAGTCATAAAGACTTAATTTGAAAAATGACGTCAACTCAATGTTTACCCCTCCCCCCATGCACATCATCCTATCGTCATTTTTATTTGGACCTCTCCCCCAATTTTCAGAAGACGTAATTTATGTACGGCCCTTAGAGTTATCGGTTATTGAATAGATAACAACTTTTTATCTATGGTTACTGGCATAGATAAAAACATTGGCTATCATATAGTGGCATAGCATTAAAACAAAACGGACCTCTAGGTTCCATGCTTATTACAAAAGCTCGCTCTTCAACCAACCGAAAAAAAGATAAGGATGTAAACAAACAAATCAACTTCGACTTCAAGGGGCTGTTTCTAAACGATGTTGGTGAATTAATAAAATTAACTTTCTATTTTATTACTAAGATTCCGTTTCAAAACCGGATACAATGGAGATAAATTGTAACTAGTGATTTAGTGATTAGTAGCTAGTATTTGTGAAACGCGTTTAGAAACACCCCCCAACAGTTCAACAATTAGTAAATTGAGGTTAGGGCCCAGGGTACTTTTGGGTTGTCAAAACTCCAACTAACAGCACAACAGCAGTAGCAGTAAGTGAAATAAAAAGATCATCTGCATTCTTGGATTTGGATTGTCTGTTAGTTATAGTTCATGATTTATTTTGTTTTACTTTAAAATTGTTTTGTGATTTTGGACATGACATGAAATGGTAAGTTTTGGTAAGCCAATGGTAAGTTTTAATTGAGTGAATTGTAGTATTTTAAAAATAAGTTTCAAGGCTTCAAACTTCCAACCTCATTACCCAAGACAAGGGATTAGTTATAGGCAGGGGAGATTACATAAACATAACTAATTTTTTAACGTAATTATTTGATATTTTGGGCTTGGTGATCATTTCCTTTGCTTTATAAAACGTTAGCGATCGTGGAATTATGGCGGAGAAAACAAAGCGTTACACATTACAGGGCTATCGCAGTCTCACCCAATAGCTGTTTAAATCGATATACCAGTATGTACATTCTATAAAACTATTGGTAATAAAGAACCAATTCGATTGCAGGCTTTCGTTTGTTAGTTCCCCAACCGACTCCCGGTTCACATTGTGGCCCCAAAATAAACTGGGTGTGCACCATCAATGGAACTCGTACCCTTAATCCTCTTGTTTGTTAGCTAAATGAAATTGGTCAAATTAATTAAATGTACGGGTTAGACTATCACTATCAACTTCCTCATGGAAGTTTGATGTAAAGATTTACATCACAAGTAAAGTGAAAACGATTGATACCACAGCAAAACCAGGCCTAAATCAAGCCTACACATAGGAATTTAATAATTAATGGTAACATGTTTGCTGGTGGCTACCAAGTGCATATGCACGACCTCATTGGTAGTGGCACTGTTACACACCGCATCGGCAAGGCTGCCGCACCGTGGCACACTGCAACTTAAAGACCAATAACTAGGGTTACCAGATATTTTTTAGGCCATCCCAGGACAGTGTGAAGAGCGGTGAACAATTACATCCTTTGTCCCTCAATAACACAGCCAAAAATATTGAAATAAAATTTTTAGAAGGTTTTAAACTCATTTTTCAACTTAATTTTGTATTAGATAAGCCAGTTGCAACCTAAATCACATCACTATTCTCACTAATCTAGACAGATGACAGAGGTCAGTAAAGGAGAGGTTAAGTAAGGTTGTTATTGTCACATTCCCGCAGGGTGGTCTAGATTTTATGCTAGATTTGCCTCGTAAATCTCCTGATAACTCCAAAACTTGTAAATTGGTCATGACTCCCATTGAAATGCTACATGATTTCACTTTACATCTTTCAAAAAGTTTATTTTTTGCAAACAATTTTGAAAACCCCGGACAAGTAGCAGTCCCGGATCGGAAAATGCCCTCAAAACCTGGACTGTCCAGGGAAAACCAGGACGTCTGGTAACCCTACCAATAACCCCATTGGGAGATGTACCTCAGTGATATAAAATCTATCCAAATCAGTTTATATAGCCTAAGATATATGAAACAGTGCTATTTGTCTATGCAGGGTGCCACAGCTCAGTAGCCAAGTAACTCCGATATAAGAGGCCTGGTGCTGAGTCGCCATGTAACATTAACAGTGATTTGCCGAATCATGGTTACACCTAACATTAATTTTCTGTAATTAAACTGTTTCAATAAGTTGTGATAACTTACTAACAATCCTGATATACAGCAGCAAAACCTAGGTTGCAATGGAAGAAATAAATAAAATTAGTGTCGGTATCACTATAGTGCTAGACAGGGTGGGACAAAGCCCTAAATTAAATGACCCTTGTTTATGTTGATTTCTGGACATTAGGCCTATGTTTAAGCTGTTTCCCTATCAAAGCTGCAAAAATGTAAAACACTCGTACAATAATGGCCAAGAATCAATCAGAATTAATTTCATGTGACATATAGTTTTGCGCTTTGCAGCACCAATGTGCACCAAACCACTGTCATGAAAATAATGTTTTTAAATCAGCTTCCTCAGCCTTACATGTTAAAGATTTGACACTCTGGAAAACTCATACAGTTTTTTTTGCAGGTGAATAATGGCAAAAGAACAGTTTGAAGTGAGTTTTACGGATTCTGTCAATCAGAGTTCGTTACACTTGAAGGTAATGAGAGCACCTGGACGACTTCAGCAGAACACTGTTACTTATATTCAATCAAACAATCATTATTATTTATACAAATTCTTTGGTATTATTTATAAATGATAATTAGCCAAGGCTAGGTACTAAGGAGATAATGTAATAGGATCAGGGAAAGATTGGGTTATCTTTTAAATATTGCTTGGTGGCAAGTTAATGAATAACTCTAAAAGTCTTTCAGGACATTGCTTTTTGGCCATTTGTCAACCCCTACCCCTGGCCGGAGAATGATATCATATTTTACAATCCTCCGTCCCTAGTGAAGTGATGTAGTTTTACTGGGAGAAACTCTTTATAAGGACTCTTCCAATAGGTTTAGACCATAAATTGACTTTAAACCCCTATTGTTTCGGCATTTTGTTATTGAGAAGCTATTCAAACAAGAACTCTTTTGAATAAAACAAATAATAATATATTTTAAAAGGGTTATTGTAAAACCTTGTTTCATTACATGTTGGCTCAAAGTTTCTGTATATACACAGCCTAATCACCAGTAAAACCACTGTGGGGAAAAGGTTTTTTTTTTCTAAAACCATCCTCTCAAATAGTGAGCAGTTCTTGACGTAGAAAATAAACCAACTTCTGGTTCTTAAGTCGGTCTGGTATATCATGGTACATGGTATCATGGTCTGGTATCATGGTTGTGAAATTAGATGATATCTGCTACATGTTACTAGCAACAGTAAGAAAACTTTTCAATAAATAAGAAACTGCTATTTTTTCTTGCCTCGCAGAAACTTTCTCTTGCATGCAAAAACTTTGAGTCAATTGTACAACATTATTAATAATAATTGTTTAAAAACAATGATCGTTAAGGTCTGTATTTTGCTTTACACCAGAAGCTGGAATGATTTAAACAGACATTAACACAGCAGTAGTGGAAATGCGCTGCTCAGCAATTTTTAGGTATTCATAGATTTATTTTTGTAGATTATTTATGGATAAAATGAAGTTTATTATCATCATCAGCAGATCAAAAATTTCTAGTCGCCATATTAAATCTTTTGCACAAGTACAAAACTCAGAGGGTGTTTTGGGCTCTTTCCTTTAGACCAATTTTTAAATTTTATTTCTTGCAGAACTTTATGCCAAGCTCTTTTCACAACACCTAAGTTATAAAAATCAGTAGAGAACTGTAGGAGGAATCTTGATCACAAAAAATCTCTCGCTTATTAATTAAGTATAGACAAACCACCTGTAAGAATTTAAGCAGTAATTTTTTTGATCTGAACTTTAAATTTACTCAATTTACATATGTTTTTAATATTTTCCCATCAAAATTAGTAATAAAACATTGTATTAAATATGATGTCATCTCATCTTCAACCCTTCCCTCAAGCACATCACCCTACTGTCACTTTCAATCTTGACCCTCCTTCCCTATTTTCAGATTTACGGATGACCCATTAAAAACTGATTCTGCAATAACGTACAATAAATATTTCAGTAATATATATCCAGTCTTATAATAAAATACCCCAAATTATTGTTTCTAATTAGGCCTAACTCCCTTCATTGTGAATCAAAGCCATCAACAAATGATTCAACATACCTCCAACCAAAAGTCCCAACCTGCTCAGTGTCCTTGTCAAGACATGTGATCCTCTTAGTGCTTGCTTCTGCATCACTCTGGGCGGAAGAGGATGAAAGATCTTTCACCATTGGTTATTTTCCAATGAAAACAAGAGATATGTAAACAATCCAGTTGCCAACAGGTAAAGGTAGAATTTCAGACTGACTTACATTAATCTTGTTTCATTAAGTATTGAGAATGAATTTAAAAGTGTGCTTCCTCGGCACCTTTATGTTTTTGGATTAATTAAAACTACAGTTGAGAACAGTACCGTAGTAATACATTATTCATGAAAATGACTTTTCAAATCTCATACACTTTCTTTTCCTCATATTCCTAATTCTGGCACTCCGTTTACCTGCATATTGAAAGCACACTATATGTGTCAGCCACTGAACAAAAGAGCATGTGATCAGACCCATTTTAAGGGACATTCCACCCAAGTAGTACTCCTTAAAATTCTTACGGATTGTTTATCTATTCGGTTATCTTGACAAACTCTTAACGGGATGCCCATTTGTTATGTTTTTGTTTCAGATATATCAGTACCAGAAATTCTCTCATAATTAGCTGCATTAAAATCCTCAAGCTGTCGACCCAACCAAAAGATTTAATATCCAGTTACAACAATGAGTCTGAAATGGGAATCCATCCCTCTAAGATACTCTAGAAATTTTCTGCCAGCAAATAACTTTGTTATTTTGTTCATTTTTAGATGACATAAATCTGTAACGCTGCACACTGTTTAAGGACGAAGACAAAGAGATTCTCGGGAAGTTCTATTCTTCACAAGCCCTGATCTATGACCCGCTGAAGGCCGGGAGCATCGACGGGACAGACACGGTGGCTCACGACCGGGCCGTGTCGAGGGCCGTCGCTGCCGCCTACCACCCGCCTCCCACGGCCAACAACCCGGAGCACACTGTCATTGTCGCCCGACTCAGCAAGAAGACCACCGAGCAAAAACTCCATAAAGTAAGTCCAAAACTTGTAAGATTTTCGTAATAATGTTGTTTATGAAAGTGATGTGTTTTCAGAAGTTAGCTGTACGTTTGATGAAATAAAAACTGTTTACATTTATTTCAAAGCATACAATGATTATATGACAACGGGTACCTGTAACTTTTATATTCTAATAGTAAATTTTCTTTAAACAAATCAGAACATAAGAATAAATTAGTTATTGGTTTATTGAAAGTTGAAATCAATATTCTACTAGACTCTCACTTGAAGATAATTTTTTAGGAAGGCCTAGGAATTGGGGAAATGATTGTGAACCAGGCAGTTAAGACTTGGTTCTTTCTTCCACTCACCTGGGGGGATGGCCCTTCAGGGAACCATTCCGGCATTTGCCTTGGCGAGATGAGAAACCTTACTCATTATATGATTTAACTATATATATATATTGATCAGGATTTTGGAGTTCCAGTAGCACTATCAGATTGAAGTCCTTGGTTTCTTTGTCAGCGACAAGTTTTAGAATCGTCTGTTAAGAAAACTACTTTATGGTAGCCTCTTTATTAGCCTCTGTACTATATTTTTTATGATCATTCAAATTGGAAATTAAAACACACAGAAATCTGAGGAAAAAAGGATCCATTTCATGTAATTTATTTGACAAATTTCAATCAAATTTGTTATGGCCATATGTTTATCACTGAAATCTGATGTCTCCAGGTGTTCTCCGAGTTCGGGAAGGTGAGGAGTTGCCGGCTGGTCAGGTGCTTGGTGACAGGGGAATCGAAGCGGTATGCGTTCGTGGAGTACGAGGAGCGGGCGGGGGCGGCGGCGGCCTGCCGGCGGGGCCACAGACTGCGGCTGGACGACGCCCAGCTGCTGGTGGACTGGGAGTGTGAACACCTGCTGCCATGCTGGGTGCCCCGCCGGCTCGGTGAGACTGCCGCTTTGACCATTGTGTTTATCTGTTTACTTCAGATCAGTGGTCTGTTGTTCAAACAATGTTCATTATAATCAGAAAATGTTCCTTTAAATTTCTATTCCCATGTCGAATCTTAGGGACAAATCGAAAACTTTAAGGGCATCTAAAACAAGAGCTTTGGTCTAGGCTTTATTAATTTTATTTCCTTCAGAACTTCTCACCACGCTCTTTCCAACGAGATTTAAATAATTGAATTTGGATCAGAATTGCATGTGGAGTTTTGATCCCAAAAACCTGTAGTGTCTTGAAAAAGCAATAGATGCATTTTCACTACTTTATATAAACATTCTGAAAGATTTCATTCCATTCCAAGTAATTTAGTTTCTTAATGATTTTTTAAAATTGAAAATTTAACTTTTAAGTAAGCAAGGAGGGTGTCCGTAGAGATGTGGCGACCCCATCGGCAGTGGTCCCCGACCATTGAAGCTAGCCACTCTGACTCCCTCCTCTTCTTTTGAGCCAGAGACTTTCCTATTGATCCATTTTCCTTCAATTTATAATACGTGGATCTGCTTTCTTCATCTGTCTATTGCTCACACTCATTCTTCCTCCCAGATCTATCCCTTCCCCCTTTTTCTCCTCTCTTTCAGGCCAACACTAGGTGTCATGTGGACCGTGCCAAGGGGTGAATGGCACCAGGCCTTTTAGATGGTGTCTCGAACGGTGCCTGCAGGACACCAGGTGACCTCCTGCAGTAAGCAGCCTTGCTCGGGCATGCGGGGCTCTGTCGGGGTCGACCTTTAGATCCCTAGCTTCTCGTGGGAACAGTATGGAGCAGCTACAACAACAACAACAACTACTACTACAACAACAACAACAACAACAACGACAGCAGCAGCAGCAGCAGGATCAACTGCATCAGCGGGACGCTACCGCAAGACATGGAAGGGGAAACTTCAGACCCCGGTCCAGATGACTGAGAACACTCCCGGAACCAGGCCAGCCTGGGGGTAGGGATGATCCAAGAAGGATTGGGTTGAACGGGGCAAGAACCCACCGTTTACCTCCGATTATTAGAACAGGGCTTTGAACCTGACGAAGCCAGGAGGAAAGCAGTGGATTGGAAAGTGCAATACGAACAACCTCCGTCTACTCCTCTTAAGCGAGGAAACCAGGAGATTACTCCTCCTCAAAAAGAGGTAGCCGAAAAGAAAAACGTGAAGACTGAGATGAGAGTGGAAGCGACGGGAGTTACCGCCGCAACCTCAAGCGGGCAAGCCACCACTTACGCAGAAACCACTAAACTCATCAATGTCACAATCATTGCAAAGGAATATCCTGAGAGAATGCTCAGTGAGGACGAGCTCTCAGAGCTTGAAGAAGCAATTATTGATGAGATTGGTGGGGGAGCACCCTGCAAGATACAGTTTGGAGGGATACATTTCAAACCAGGTTACTTGATTGTTGACTGCATTAATCAGGAAACTGCAGAATGGATGAAACTGAGAGCATCTCAGCTAAAAAACTGGAAGGGACCGGAACTGATGGGGTGCCTAGAGGATGACATACTCAGGGCTCACAATGTCACCATTTACTTCCCGAGAAGTGCTATAAGAGACACTAGTTTTATACTCACTCTTGTTGAAACCCAAAACACTGGGCTTAGCACCCAATTGTGGAAGGTCCAGAGGAGCAGAAATGAAGGAGGGGGTAAACTCCTTAGCATTGGGATTGATGAGCTATCCTACAAAAAGATAAAAAATGACGGCTGCCAAATCTTCTATAGATTTGGCAAAATCCCAGTGTATGGAATGTAGAAGGTGGCCAGTGTAGAGAAGGAATCAGAACTTGTATCTGGGGAGGGCCCGAAACATAAGGAAAGCAAGGAGGGAGAGAAGGAACGGGGCGAGGACCTGGACATCTCTAACCTCAACATTGCTATCCCTGAAAACTTCAGTGCTGATGAAACAAAGTATGCTGCTTGAGAATGGGGGAGAGTCACCCCAAACAGTAGTAAGCGACGATGGTGGATTCCACTAGAGTCGCTCAGATAAACTTGCATCACGCTAAGGGAGCCTTGGCCTTGGTCATGATAAGGTTCACCCAAAAGGGACACACACTGGTCCAGGATCCCTGATCCCTGGGTGTGCAGAAAGAAAATTATGGGACTGCAAAGCAAGAAAACCAAGGTAATATGGGATACCAGGGAGGGTAAACCTAGGGCTTGTATCCTGATAAGAAAATACAAAAAATGCTTGTGTATTACAGAATTTTTGACGCGGCACTTGGTTCCTATTCGGGCCTCAGTGCTCGTTGACGGTACATACATGACATTATATGGGCCTCAGGATACTTCGAAGATGGAAGGGAATCCACATCACCAGAAGTTCAGGGGCTGGTCCCAGTATTGTGGCAGGCGTGGACTGCCGTTGATAATAGGATGTGATACCAATGTGCATCACTGTCTGGGGGAGCACAGACATAAATACTAGAGGTTAGTATTTGCTAGAATATATTCTACAGTCAGGGTTAGAGATCATAACGTAGGAAATGAACCTACGTTTGTAACCCAAAATAGAAAAGAGGTGTTCGAAAAGAGGGTTACAAGAAGAGGGACATAGCGATCCTAACAGACAGCCAAGCATTGAGTAGCTCTAGTATTTGACAAAGAAAAGATGGAGGGTGTCAAATGAACCCTGTCTTTTGGATTATAGGGTGATAGAATTCAATATGGAGGGCTCCTTTAAGGGCAACAACTCTGGTAGAAACCCCAGGCATACTGACTGGGAAAGATTTAGAAATATCATTAACCCCTTATCTGCTGCACACGAGTTAGCTCGTAATAGTATTTTGAAACCCGCGACTGCTGCAAACGAGATTATGGACTGTGCGATACCTCCTTCAAAAGAGAAAGGTGGGAAACTCTTCCAGGCTGTGGGCAGGCCAAGGAACTACTTGGCAACTTCAACCATAGGAGATCAGAGGCCATGATTAGACTCGCCAAGAGGGACTTGGGGATACTGACAGGATTCCTCACTGGTCATTGTAGGCTTAAGAGACATCATAGGAAAATGAGAATAATACAGGAAAGTGACTGCAGATTTTGCTAGGACAAAGAGCAAAAATCTGTACCACATCCACATCTACTGGCAGAATGTGATGAAGGTGGACAACAAAGAGCCAAGTACAAGATTTTTGGAAAGTACAAGATTGACGTTGGGGATGTGCCCCTTCTAGAAATCAATCAGCTTATTCGCTTAATCAAGGAGATTAAGCTTTGTGAGGTGCTTTAAAGGAGCTAGAAGCGGGGGTACAATATCTCCCAAATTGTCACTGTCTGGTTGCACAGCAATTTTCCTCGGCATATCCAGTATCAGTATCAGCAAGGAGGGTCAACATTACCCTCTGAAACATAACATGTATAGTTAAATCTATTGTTTTCATGAAATTAATCATCGTTTTCATCATAATGAACAAGAATCAAAATGATTAAGGTGGAATTTACTGTATTGACTCAAGACGAAAAGACCAGTCAGCGAAGGCAGCATTCTTCCAGTCAGCTGATGGCATCATACATTTTTTACATTATTGTCTGATGCAACCTCCCCCCCCCGCCATCAAAGTAATATTAGAATTAGTAATTAATGGAAGCTTCCATGTATCATTATTTTAAAGTCATGGTTTGTACTAAGAAGGATTTAGCAGAAACCATCTAGTGTGAATGAAACTGGTGACCTTTAAAGTTTAAGCTTCTATTGATCCTAATTTTAGTATAATTCGGAGCACTAATTAAGACGGATGAGTGAGTGCGCTGTAGGCGATATTGTCGTTTATTATTTGTTTGGGACAGTCAACTAGTACTACGAGACCGAGCACTGCTCACATAAAAATAAAAGCAACCTGAATATATCAATCAACTATTGTGGTTAACCTTGTCCATAATGATAACGTGGACACTTTGAAGGGCTGTAGAACGGATACCAGATTTGCCCCAGTCTTGTGACCAGCTCCAATCTGTTTTTTGTGTCCAAAAACCCCATTTTAACAAAAAATCCATAATCCTTGGGCAAAAAAATTTGCAAATACAAGTGCTTGTTTTAGAGTAAAGGATATTACCGTTAAACACCCTGAAAACACAAAATTTGACAGCTAAATAAAAACATGTCATTGAGACATTTCAGTTTAGGCATAGTAGACTTTTTTTATGAGTTTACATTTTTTGACGCCCCCCTTAATTGGTGCTCCCGATTATATAACCTGATTGTCAATGTTTCATTTCACCATTTAGTTAATCGAAAATCTTTGTAACTTCTTTTCCTTCATTTAAGGTGGCGGGTTTGGAGGGAAGAAAGAATCTGGTCAGCTTCGATTCGGCTGCAAAGATCGACCATTTCGGAAACCTATTCCATTAATGACATTGGCTTCTCAAAGAGATAAAAACAGTTAACTGTAAATAAAATATTTTCTACTATTACTAGATTTGTAATTTATTTACCCATAACAGTTATTTATTAATGGTAACCTAATATTGAGAATAGCTGAAAAATTAAATTAAAATAGGTAGCAATATATACATACATGTTACGGTTTTGGCAGTGTAGTGTTATAATGCCTTGTAATTAAAAACTCACATTTCCATCCTTAGTTACCAATGCTCTCATTGGGCTTTGACTTGATGATTTTAGGTAGGAGTCAGCAGCTCTTAGTATGAAAGCTACACAATTGTGCACTCGTGCTCAATTGTAGTGAATAGTACAAAAATAGTACTTATGTGTCTTTGTACTGTAACCTTAGACCTATTGCTCATTGATATTTATTCTTTAATTACTTGTGTTTGATTTGCGGTAGAGCGGCGTTTTGATTTCAAGTTTAACACTTACGTTATTATTTAAATTACACAAGTTGTTACAGTATACTCTCGATTATCCGAGCCCCGGTTATCCAAGACTCCGGGTTATCCGAGGCAGTTCTAAGCTTAAATATAAGTTTTTTTCTTACGAACCGTTATGATAATGCGTGAAACGAGTATCTTTATTTAAAAATCTACTATTTGCAACTTGAAAGGACTTTCATTGTTGTATTTATTGGCAAATACTATATCTAATAAGACATTTTGAAGTGGTCTTTTCATAGCGCAACCTCAAAACACACCGGAGTGCACTGTATTTAAAGTTTTACTAAAGCCTGGTTTACACGACGACCAGTACAGTGGATGGTAACACCTTAAAACAATAGAGAACATAAAGAATTTTTTTCTACTGTCCTGTCTGGTCGTTGAGTAAACAGGCCTTAAATATGTTCAGGAGTTATTACTTCAAGTTATTATTCCATTGTAAAACAGACAACTAAAAATCATCTAAGCAAGATGTCACAGTAAAGGATTTTCTTACATGTAAACAAAGAGCAAGGGAAAATCCATGGTTTTCAGCTAAAATCGTATTCATTCATTCCTTAAAACTCAATCATCGGTAGTGTCGTCGTATTCGTCCAGTGCACCGTCGTCGTCGCGGCCGTCGTCGGCTGTCGCCTCCTGGTACTGCTGGTACTCGGCCACCAGGTCCAGCAAGTTGGCCTCGGCCTCGGTGAACTCCATCTCGTCCATCCCCTCGCCCGTGTACCAGTGGAGGAAGCCCTTCCGTCGGAACATGGCCGAGAACTGCTCCTGCACCCGCTTGAACAGTCCCTGGATGGCCGTTGTGTTGCCGATGAACGTCCCGCTCATCTTGAGTCCGCGAGGGGGAATGTCACACACGGCCGACTTGATGTTGTTCGGAATCCACTCGACGAAGTAGCTCGAGTTGCGGTTTTGAACGTTGAGCATCTGTTCGTCAACCTCTCTCATGGACATGCGGCCGCGGAAGATGACGGAACACGTGAGGTACTTGCCCCGGTGGGGGTCGACGGCACACATCATGTTCTTGGCGTCGAACAGCTGGACGGTGAGTTCGGGCACAGTCATCGCTCGGTAGGCCTGGCCCCCGCGGGACGTCAGCGGCGCGAACCCCGGCATGAAGAAGTGTAAGCGAGGGAACGGCACCATATTGGTGCAGATCTTGCGCAAGTCTGCGTTCAGCTGCCCGGGAAACCTGGGGGAAGAATTTGTATTTTCGATAAAACTACTCTCAATCAATTATTTAATTTAAACCTTACATATGTTCTTTTTTTTGCTAAAAGTAGAAAAGAATAAGGAAAGCAGGCTTGCTTTGAAATTAAGACCACTAAACACAAATTGGCCATTTTCATGGCCATCTCTAGTTATAAGGCCGTGTGGTTTGAACTGACACCACTTTTCTGGGATTTTTTACATGTTAAAAACCCTTACAGGGCCAGCTGATTTCAAGTAAACATAAGGTAGCTCCATAGAGAGCATGGATAAACAAATCAGCTGTACCCTTATGCGCGATGTTGCCATTTACTAGCGCCGTGGGCTTCTTACTAGAGTTGGCTGTGCCATTTCTCATGTGGTTGACAAAGTGGTCACCGGCCATGAAAATTGAAATTCCCTTTGTACTATTTTCCTATTTGTGTTCCAGGAATTTATTTTCAAGGTTAGCCTGCTGTCCTATAATATACCTAATAAATTACTGGCTACCCTAATCTCAAAATCAAATAGAATATAATGAAGTTTTCCTTCCTCTTCAAAATAAAAATATGTGTAGGAAAAAACTAAAAATAGTGTTTACAAATAAAATTATTTAAATCACAAGATTAATTGACCTTTAAAAACAATTGTTCATTTGTTTGATTATTACTTGAGAGGAAAAGTTAGCATATACAGCTAACTCACTTTGAAAATAAGCTGCACAAAGACAAATAGGTCAAGTCAGCACATCACATTATACAACACTTTCACATTATATAAGTGATATTTCGGCTTTCTTTGAAGCCTTTGTCAAACAAAAGAGAAGAGAACTATTACTACTACAATAATAGTTCAGTATCCAAGACTTAAGCTTCACTCCTCAAATTCATTTGTTTGATTGTAGAAGTTATTGAATAAAGTATGTTATTTACCGCAAAACTGTCTACAATAAAGTCATCAGCTTCTTTTGCTGTATCCAATACTGGTTTTAAAGGGACAGACACTTTTAAGCAAACACAATCATGTGCCTCAAAGAAAAACTCAATGAAAGCTTTATGACAAAACATGGAAGAACAAATAACCTGAAGCATGTTGTGATGCCTGACATGGCGACAGAGATGAGGTGGTTGAGGTCCCCGTAGGTGGGGCCCGAGAGCTTGAGAGTCCGGTTGCAAATGTCGTACAGAGCCTCGTTGTCGATCATATAAGTCTCGTCAGTGTTTTCCACAAGGTAGTGAATGGAGAGGGTAGCGTTGTAAGGCTCCACGACTGTGTCAGAAACCTGTTCAGTGCAGAAATAATTTGTTTTGATTTTTTTTATTATGTTTACCATTACTGATTAGTAAAAAAATTTCACAACAGTCGAGGATCTGGAAACGGTTGGCTGTGATTGCCGAAATTTCCTCCGGCACCGTCATTACCTCCTCCTACCAATCGTTGCCCAGCTCTGATTGGGTAGGGACATTTTCCTGTTCTCATTGGTAATTTTGAAACTTCTGTGTTTCTTACGTTTTTGTCTTGTTTTCGGAATTCAATGTCTTTTTTATTGCTTTTTCAGGCCTAGGCTTCTTGGCTGAATGTTACTAATCTAGTTATGTTCTAGGTCCTATCTAACTGATGATGGGATCAGATTCTATATCCTGAAATGTTGTGAAACCTTTTTTTTTTTACTAATCAGTAACAAGAAATTGCCAAAAAATGTAAATCAAAACACAAATTCACCATCACCTACAATTAATTCAAACAATGAGGAGAAATAATTTATTGTGTCATTGGAAATAAATTCATTGTGTGAGTTTTGGCCCTGGATTGCATATTGAAATAAAAAATGTTTTATTTTACCTTATTTTCCGTCAACATAATAATCTAAGATTTGGATTGTTGACGCGTTGACAGAAAAGAAGGTAAAATAAACAATTTTGTATGAAAATAAATGTATATAGCGTTCCAATTTCAGTATTATTGTTTTGGGTATCAGTGGTTTTTCGTGAAAGAACTAAACCTAACTCATTAGCAGTAACAGTAACATAAGGCTAAAGAGAATTAACAATTGTTTCTACATCTAATTCAACGTCTTGTATGTGTTTTTTCATAACACATTTATTTTTGATTTCCTAAACACTTAAATCAATTGATAGCGCTTAGTATGCCAAAAGAGTTTTCTTAGGTTTTATTTTAGGAGGATTCTGAAAAAACTCAATTTATTTTCCGAGAATCTGCATTTTAGTCATCAGAAAATAAATACTCTTAACAAAGTAGGTGTCATTCTCCGTTATGTCGGCAACTTCAACTAATCACTTCAAAAATTATTGATTTCACCGATCAATTTTACTTTTTCAATGCCATTTTACCTTAATTTTTCCCTCACTTTGAAATAAAAGTTTTGTAATACCGTATTTTTCTGGCAAATTATTTTTTCCTCCAAAGGCAGAACTTATTTACTTTATCAAGACTTATTAGTATAAGGTAATACTTACCACATTATCCGTGACAGCTCTTACTCGTCTTAACAACCAGACTTACCGTGGGGCCAAATAAAATGTCCTACAAAATCATTTTGGTGATGGTTGGGCTCTAGGCCTGCATTGTAATGTGTTTGAGTTGGATAGGAGAATCAGCAGGCTTGCCTGGAGGTGAAGCTTGTTGAACAGCTCACAGATACACAAAATAAACATTCTTTTCAAAGCACTGGCTCCTTCTTCATGTATTTTTTTGTGCGTATGTATATTTTTCAGCAATCTTAACCACCAGGTAAGATCCTGCTGACTCTCCAACCCAACCCAAACCTTAAAAATTAAATTAAAAACATTTCTTAAATAAAAAACAACCACATTGTAATAGAAGGGAGGATAAATATATTTGTTTTTACTATTCATAATTTAAAAATAATATGTACTTAGTTAAATAAACCACAGATGAAGAACTATACAGATTCAAGTCAATATCAAAATCAAATATTTAGGTCCCAAAGAACAGATAGCCTATAGCTGATATTAACTTTGAAACCAGTGCAATTTGGGTGGCATAAAAGCCCAACAAACTTGACATCGCTAAAAAGAATGGGCTCTAAAAATGCATAGTATGATTTTTTCACATTTACACAAAAAATGCACAAAACAAATGACTGGATAGCTGAGTGGATAAAGCGCTCACCTCATAACCTGAGTTGCCAGTTAGATTCCTGATAGGAGCGAAACTGGGTCCAGTAGCCATTTGTCATTGGGCTGTGAATTAATGGTGCTGTCTAACAAAAGATCACCATTAGATAGTAACAAGACTCGGGTTTGGACCATTCTCGATCAAAATGTTAAAAATTGCCACTGGCATTGAAACACACAAAATAAAATATAAAAAAAATTCATAGTTGCCGATCTGTATAGTTCTTCATCTATGAATAAACTAACGTATTAATAGATGTTTATTGGATCCATAACTTTTAACAGTCTAAATTAGTGTTTAAGCATGCACCGCACCTTAGGTGAAGGAATAACACTGAATGTGATGATCATCCTGTCCGGATATTCCTCCCGGATCTTGGAGAGCAGAAGAGTTCCCATCCCGGACCCCGTACCCCCTCCGATGCTGTGTACTAGCTGGAACCCCTGGAACAAAATGGAAATGGAAATTGTATTCTCTGTCCGGCTGATCTGGACACGGTTGCTTGGCAGTTGTGTATTCTAAAGTGGATATAATGATAAAGGATAGGATTAGTATATTGTTGATGAACCAAAGAAGTGAATTGGGCCAATGTGTCAGAAGTATTAACGAGTGAGTCACTGTGTGGGTGTATGGGAATGTGGGTGCGCGGGTGAATGGGTATGTGGGGTGTTGACCTCATCGATGTAAATAAATACAACTGGATAGCGCGCGCCCCGTAAAACTCGTGTAGTGATTTCTGAGCCAATACAGCTGTGCGTCGGGGTTGCAGCCGGGCCGAATTGAAGGGGCGTTGGGGGAAAAAGCGCGAAAATGTCTTGTTAACCGTATTAAAACCGCACGGATTTGGGAGCAGTTTTACGGGTAAAACTTGCTATAATAGATGTATTGCTATAACTCTTAAGAAATTACAATTAATATTTAGCTAGACGGTCAGTACAAGTTGGCCGGCAAAAGATCTGTTCCCCCATCGCCCCTGCAAAATCTTAAACGCAACCACCGCCGGCGGCTCGAGATGCGGGGCCTGAGTTACCAATCCAGTGTACTTATTTACATCGATGGTTGACCTTAACTAAATATCAACAAGGAAAAACAGACAAATTTAAGAAAATTATGGTTGAGGTTTTATAGTTAAATACCTCTTTGTTTAACACTCCCTAATCTCCCCTGCAACAAAGCATAATGCTGTCAAAACCCCCACCCACTTTCCCCCCAGGGGCATTAGGTAATTTAAGGCAACCATTGGTGGAGTGTACAAAGATAAACTCCTGAAATAGATTGCAGTAAATCCTAATACAAAATTGTTAGGATTAAACATAGTTCACATTAATCGAGTACATTAGAATAATATCTTCCTACCAATCATGTACAATCGCATATTTGACAACAATTACATCTGCCGATCACTAGCGGCATGGCCATCTCTAGTAATAAGGCCGCGGCCTTCGACCTGGCAATGCCGCTCTTCAAGGGTTTTTTGTATGGTAAAAACTTTAACACTGCCAGCTGATTCATGTAAACAAAAGATAGTACCATAAGAGAGTATGGGTAAAAAAATCAGCTGAACCCTAAGGCGCGCTGTTGCCATTTACTAGCGCCGCGGCCTTGTTACTAGAGATGGCTATGCTAGCGGTCATTGTTTAAAATGGTTTTCTTCATCCCTACATATTTTCTTCGTGAAGTCTCTCTACCTTTTATTATTTTTTTGTTTTATTTAATACTTTATTTCTGAACATTTTGTTTGGATTAATTAGAAAAGTGTATTTTTTGGGTTTGGATTAGTGGGACTCAATTGTATCTTATATAGGCTCAACATAATTTTCATCTCTTATTTATTGTAATTAATCAATCACTGAAGATAAGGTAAGGTAAACACATTGTAAAATCAACCACAAAAGACCTGTAAGCAGTCGCAAGCCTCGGCCTCTCGTCTGATGATGTCGAGAGTCGTGTCTGCTAGCTCAGCGCCCTCCGTGTAGTGGCCTTTCGCCCAGTTGTTGCCGGCTCCCGAGCTGCCAGCCACAAAACAGTCCGGCCGGAAGATCTGCCCGTAAGGCCCTGATCTCACCGCATCCAACGATCCCGGCTCCAAATCGACCAAGATTGCACGAGGTACATATTTACCTCCTGAAGAAACAATTAGATAAAAAAATTGAATAGTTTTCTCTTTTGTAAAAACAGTTTGGCAGCCATATTATAAAATATTTTTGCCACCTACCTTGAAGCCAAGCCAGGGCATAAATATATTTAACAAATCCACTTCTGAAAAAGCTAAAATAGAATTAAACTGAATTAGTTCCAAGTTTGAGATACAAATTTATATCACAGCCACTGAAATTGTCCTGAATTCTAACATGTAATGCTGCTACAAAAGGGATTCATCTAACAAAATTTCAGTATTATAGTAATTTCTTGAATAAGAATATGTCACTACTGTATTTTTAAAACCATAGTGCAATGCCAAGTATATTTAATCATTTGTGACTTTGATAAACAACCCATCCAATTTGAAATTACACACTAGTACCATATAGCCAGAAGAAAAAAAACTCGAGCAGTTTTATTGTTTTATTCGTTTGCTGTTCATTCCAAAGTGCATGTAAAATATTGCCGCACGAGAGGTACCAGATTACTGAGATTGTTCTGTGAGGCCTTTCTGTCTACCCATAACACATGATTATTTTCATGAAACAACACATATATTACGTTATGCTTGAGTCTCCTCTCCCCGTTCATCAACCAATGTATATAGATCTGTATACATTGCATCAACTCAGCATTGAAAACGGTTTAAGGAAAATTAAATTGCAACAGTTTAAGAAACCTTGTTTGATTAAAATGAGAGGTTAAAAGTCCATCACCCATTGCATTACATAGTTTTAGAAATTTGAGTTTAACATTTTTTTAGAATAAGTTAATATTTTGAGGATTTAAATATCACTCTTAGAACACCCGTGTATGTATAACATTAGCAATGACACTAAAAGATGGAATGAGATGAGTAAACAAAATCAAGCGAATGGTGATTGTTACCTCGAGCTTCAGTGTAGTAAACGTTGATTCGCTCCAACTGAAGATCTGAATCCCCATGGAACTGGCCTGTCGGTGTGATGCCATGCTCGTCTGATATCACCTCCCAAAACTGTTTTTAACCATCTCATTTTATATATCTGGTGCAAGTGGAAATGAAGCAATTTTTTTACAACTGGGAGATAAATTTGTAAAGTACTGCAGCAGTTTATTTTATCGTAAAAAAATTTTGTTTGATAACATTTATAACTATTTTCGTTATACTGCTTCAAAAACAGATGTTTTTAATGCATGTTTTCCGGACCTAAATACACTCTTTTTATTCTAGGAATTAAAAGCTGATGTACTCGATACCAGCTGACTCTTTATAGTCCTAGGACTATAAAAGTCAAAAAGTGCCGAGTACGTCGTAATAATCGAACAATATTCATTCGATACATTCATCGTTATTAACGAAACATTCACTGTTGTCAGTTTAATCAATTTGTGAAACTCGCTTATTTCACCAATTGATTATTACATGCGTTCGATACGTCGATAGTTGTTCATTGTTGTCAGTCTACCCTAACACAAATGAAACAGACAATCAGCTGATTGCTTCAAAGAGCAAGAACAAGAAGGTGGCATCTTTTGAAGACATCTTTAAAGATAAACAAGCTGTAACATTTTGGTTTTCTTAAGTAGTTTACGTATTGTATTGAGCAATATAACGAAAAATATAGTTCATCACACGGACCTAAAGCTGCTTTTCGTTACTCGGTCATTTTTCAACCTCGGCTTACAGCCTCGGTTGTAAAACTTGACCTGGTACGAAAAGCGTCACAATAGGTCCTTGTAATGAAATATACTATTATGTTATCTTACAAATGCTCTTTATTAAGATTATGCTTGAAAATTTGAATATAGTCATTGAGGTTAGTGATCACCTCACAATGACAATGATGAGAGGTTCCTCTCCATTAACCCCCCCCCCCCAAGCCTGGTCCTACCTGCAGCCTATGTAGAAAGTACATGGCATAGGTGAATTATTTGTTCAATTATTTTTTAAAGGGGTGAAATGAAATATATCTTCTGTGCATAAACTCTTTGCTGAAGATATGCTCCTGTACTTAATTATTGACACATTTATTGTTCCTGTTTCTGCTTGCAATATAGTAGGTCAGCTTGCTCTCCTATCCAAAAGCAAAGCTCTATAGAAATAAAATAGTGTTAAGGTACTGATGAAATTTAAATTATTTTTCAGATTGGTTATTTTCTGGAGTTACAACAAAGCTATTAGTGCAGTTTAGTTTTAAATGTGCAACTGATTGAGCTTTTTTGATAAATCTTCCTCATGCAAATGAAAATCTTAAAGCGAAGCCAAATTGTGGATAAAAAATATAAGATAAATGAGTAACATATCAAACAGCACCTTTGCACCTATTTGATTACCGCACTGGCCGGCTTGGATGTGTACTATTTCTCTCATGATGATGTTATATATTTACATAAACTTTGTACATATATACTAAAATTTTACATGAAACTTGAATTTAAATAAAACATGATTCATGGGACTGGAATTTGGAGTATACTACTGTTGTCATGGATTTGAAGCCTCTTATAATAAGCTGGGAAAACCAACACACTTATTATAAATATAAAATCTCAGTCTAGGGACAACAGATTTATTTCTTTTAAAGGTGTAGAAACAATAAATTTTAACTGAGATGTATAATCTCGTAATTAATTGTACCCATCATTTATAAGAATCTAACTTAAAATAATATAATTTGGCATCACTTTTTCTTAGACTTCTGATGACTACTATTTGTCGACATGTGCTGCAAATATAGGCCTATGCCCTTAGAAATTTACAAATTGCATAAACAGGAAACACAATTTGTTTCCAACAAATTACTGATTGAAAAATTCTGAAGTTCATTAGTCTTTGCTTGAGTGTTATAAAGTAACTTCAGTTGAAAGCTGTATTCGTGACTGAAACCACGGCTATCTCTAGTAAGAAAGCCACAATGATTGTAAATAGCAACATTCGACTTGAGAGTTTGTAATAAATTTTCTCTTATAGCTGCATCAGCTGGATTTGAGGGTATTTCAGTGTGAATAACCCCTGCAAAGAAATGCTGCCAGTTTGAAAGCCACAGCCTTCCTACTAGAGATGGCCATGCTGGTAATCATTATATTTATATCACCAATGGGTGATCTCAAAAAGACTCTTGTCAAAGAGCAGAGGATGTAACAGTTTTCCTTCTGCATCAATCTTAAATTTTGACTTGTAAGTGTCATGGCAATAGCATGTATTGTTGAAATGTTGAGAGTTTTGAAGCAAATAATCTAAAAATATTTCATGTTTATTTAATATACCAATTTGTCGTTTTCTTTGGTTTTATTTGTTGGACATCTTAAACGTGTAAAGGAACATGTTGGTCTTTGCTACCTTTCAAACAAGTAGTTGCTCCGTACTTGACACAGTTAAGTTTTCGAAACCATCAAAATCCATCTATTCCAAACCCAGATTGACGAAGAAAACAGTTATGTAAGTGATGATCTTAAAGGACATACATAGTGCAATTGGTAATCATTCTTTTAATCATTGTGGTAAAAAAATATCTAAAATCATATAACAGGTGTAAAGGTAATCACTGTGTGTGATCTCAGCTGTTAATTATGATCAAAAAGCTTTTCATTTATGTATGCACACTATCAATGGGTACTCACGGCTATAAGTGATGATCGCAAATCATTTATCGGGTGTAATTTGACGATTTAACTTCATAATTGCGACCACAAGTGATGATCGTTAGCCTTAATCCAGAAATAATGGTTGGGATGATTTGCCAAAAATGGCCGAAAAATGATGATGTCATTTTCTTATCTCTGCCTTGTGTATGACACCTGCACTTTGGCTGATTTACACCTGGCTGTGAATGACAAGCGATATACATTGTTTTGGCTTCATGACAATTCCACAACAAAATCCTTAGCATATAATTGGTTTTATTTGTTATCTGTTTATTCAGAATTTTGTTAAACTCATAAGTGGCCGCACCCAATTACTTTGAAATAGTGGGACTCTACTACAAAAACAATGTGTTAAATAAATGACTTTTTCCTTAAGTGACTAAGAGGGATGATGCGAGGGAAAAACTGATTCTTCACAAGCTATGTAGACATATATATAATAAACTATAAAGTGATGCAATATATAAATAACAACATTTTTTAGGTCTCATGCTACCTATAAACATTATAAATTAAATTAGAGTATCCTAACACGTTCGTAATACTTTTACGGCAAACCGGACACACTTGTTTCAAGGACAAAACAGTCTGTCCGCAAATATTGCAGAGACAACAATGGCCACAAGGCATGACTGCGCAGGTGACCAGGGCTGTGATACACTTGACGCACCGCACGTTCAGCGGCGACGTGTTATCCGCGCACAAGTTCGCGCTTCTGTCCAGCGGTGACGACGACTGCACCGCACTCTGCTCCGTACCGTTACCGTCCGACTTTTTCGGTTCAGTCTTACACACGGTGCCGCTTCCCGAACTCTGTTCACTCCCCAATGGTTGGTAGACATTCGAAAACGGCGAATTCCCCGTCAACCGCGGCGGATTCGACGACATTTCAATGAACTCGGGCGGCGGATCCTCCTCTGCGGGAGGCTGTACGCTGGCCGGCCGGCTGCCGGGGTAGCCAGGACTCTGCAGTGCCGGTCGGTGGGTCGCGTAGCCCGGGCTGGCCATCGTAGCGGCCATCGCGTACGCACCGGGCTCCTCGGTCTTCACGTTGATCGCCGCCGGCGCCGGCTGGTTTGTGTGTCGGTACCTGTTGTTCGTCTGGCTGGCCTGGGGGCTGTACCTGTCCATCGCCGGCTGACCTCCCGCGGCTCTCATGTAGGCTTGGCCTTGCATGTCAGAATTCCTCCGCCTTTTCCTCTGGTTCAATGACTCATTTGATGGTGAGTACCTCGAGGTTTGTCTGTAAAAGACCAAAGATTATTGATAAATAGCTTGGAAGCTTCTGTTGCTAGATGTAGTAACTGTATATTATTAGTCTCTATCTCTATTAATAAAGAGCAACACTTTATATGTGGCACATTACGCTTGGGAACCATTTACACCTGAAGCAGTTGTTTCGGACTGAAAGTTACCAGGTCACCACAGCTAACGCGCTAAGTTGCGCTACTTTTATAACATGATAAAATTTTCCAACAACTGTCAATTTATATCTCTATTGTAATTTGTAATCAAAATACAGTTGATTTTTGCCAAAGTTTGTTTTTTTCATTAGCTGTTGTCCTAAGTCATTGACGATAAACAATGTCTGACAGCTCTAGCAATCGAGTAGGCCATCACTTAACAAAGTAATTTCCTGTAGGAAGGCCCTCAAAGGGTATGTATTAAAAATACCCCCGTTGCAGCAGACATGCTCACTCAGCGAATTTCAAGTGCAAAACAAAATATTTCAATCCAACATAGCGAGATTTGATATGTTTTTGTAAGCTCCATAAGAATAACATGGGGAATGAGTATGCAGGTTTGCTGCTACAGGTATGTTTAAACTGGTTGGTTTTAATTCAATATTTGGTAGATCTTAACTATAAGAAGCCAATTACCAAGTTTTATCAATATATGTTGAGAAATTAGCCAAATATAGAATTTTACTTATTTCCCATAAGGTTAACATTGAGACAACGTACTGGTTTACCACTTTCAATATCTCGGTAACCAATGGACATAGAGCAGTAATTCAAAATACTAAATTGTTTGTTTTTTGAGCTGAATTCAATGGTGCCAACAAAAATTTGATAAATTTTATTTTTCTATGTGAAAAACTCACAAAACCCATTTTTGGGAGGGTTTATCCCCCGTTAACCCCCCTTCCGGTGGTCCGATTGGGCTGGTTCACGAACTCGTCCGAGTGATTACCACTTTACACGTCTGTACCAAATTTCATTAAGATCGGACCATATTTACGGCCGCTATCGTGTTAACAGACATATATATAGATATATAGATATACCGGGTGCCCGAAAAAGAACTCCCTAATTTTGATGACCTCTAATTTTCAATTTATAAATCAAATCGACTCAAATTATATATTGAATGAAACTCACCAAGTTTTTGTTACAAGTCACAAATGTTTGGTGAATTTCACTTTGGGCTCATAGCAAACATAAAACAAAAAATCAAATTGTCCCTTTGTACTAGTAGTGAATAAAAATCACGTTTTAAGTTTTTTTTTAGATTTAACAGTTATCTTGAAAACTATGAATCTATATATATAATTCCGTAAGTCAAATTTTTGTAAAGAAATTGTGAGTGACTGGATGGCCGTAGAAGGATGGGAGGGGTCTTATTTTAAAGGTCTTGACGTGAATTTTGAGGGAAAACTATTAATTTTTCTTATTTTTTTACCATAAATTCGCAACAGAATAAAACTTTTCCCATTAAAACAACATGGGGTTTAATTTGTTTACATCTTTTGAAATTAAAACAGCTGTGCCACAGAGTTGAATCATATATTTAATTTCGTAAGGCGATTCTTTGCGTCAAAATTGTGGGCGTTTGGCAAGTCGTAGAAAGATGGGAGAGGGCTCAAATTAAAGGTCTCTATTCCGTGATGGCGGGAAAAATAATGAAATTGCTTGAAATTCACTAGAAAACGAGAAATAACGTAAAATATCTGCCATTTAAAAAACATTGGGATCCAAAAACGTCTGCTTTGTTTACATTAAACATGTGTTGCTTATACTTTATTTAAAACCACATGCTAGATGTTGATATGGTACTAGGGGCTTGTCCTATAGAAACCTCTCGGTTTACAACATTAAAGAAAATGAATTTTTCCCTACAGTTTGGGTGTTTTTGCAGGTTTGTAGCTTTTTTGGGTCCTGAGAAATGAGTTTTGGAAATGAACAAATTTTTTTGTTTCGTGTGCCATACTGCTAAAGTTGGAACACCCCAAAATTTTTATTTTTACCAAATTAAAGGGAAATAACCAAGTTTTGGTAAAAGTAAGAGGTTTTAAACATAAACTGAGAGGTTTCTGTAGGATGCTTAGTTTTCAAGTTAACTGTTAAATCTTGTAAAAAAAACTCATTACAACGTGATTTTTAAGAACTACTGGTGCGCAGGGAAAATGTGATTTTTTGTTTTTTGTTTTCCATGAGCCCAAAGTAAAATCCACCATAAAATTTGTGACTTGTATAAAAAACTTGGCGAGTTTTCCTATCATTCAATACATAATTTGAGTCGATATGATTTACAAATTACAAATTAAAGTTCTTCAAAATTAGGGAGTTCTTTTTCGGACATCCGGTATATATAAAAATTCGAACGAATGGTGTTTTTTGCTTCTGGGGACCCCAAAATGAAAAGTTAACATGGTCTCGGACTTAGGTCTTACCATGAGTACTACCGTAATAGCTTATTCCTTTAAGGAAATTCGCTAAAAGGATTACAGAGGAAACAACTGGCTTACCTGAAGTTGAGTAGGCCATCAGAAACACAAAACACAGGAAAAGTCCCAATATTTCGGTTCACCTAGTTGGACCTTTCTCAAGGGTAGAGAGATGGAGTTTTTGGATAGGTGGAGAGATTGGACCTCCATCCCACTAGGTCCAACTAGATGCACTGAAATATTGGGACTTTCCCTGAGTTTTGTGTTTCTGATGGCCTACTCAACTTCAGGTAAGCCAGTTGTTTCCTCTATAGGCTAATCCTTTTTTAATTAAAAAAGTAATTGAAATACTTTAATTTTGATATTGATACACTGTCATCTAACTGTCAAATACCCTTAGTCACATCCAATTAAAAAAATTATGGTACTAGTTTCCTTAACCTATAGCTTGCAATAATAGTCTAGTTGCTAAAATGCATTTTGAACCTAAACCTGGAAATAAGGTCCACCCGAAGTTTTTTGTTGATTTCTGTTTCTTCAAGACCTACATAATTCAGATCTGCCGGGTGCCACTTTGTCACCCTTGAGCAAATTCAAATATCCAAGATGGCGGCCAAGATGGCTTAAAACCGAATAATTTTTAATAAAAGTTTCCTCACTGTATTTCAGTGATTCCCAAACTTTTTTAGCCTGCGGCACAGTTACAAAAAAAGCCAAATAGCCGCACACCTAACCTAATTTCTAGGAAAAGTAAAGAAAACATTACATTGGAAGAGTAACTCATTTTATTACAACTTATTGAACACGCCTGTCCTAGTCAAATACAGTAGAAGTAGAGCTCAGAAAATCAAACAAAATACTTCTTGCTTTCTATTACAATAGTTCTTTATTAATGTGACACATGGGCTTGATGTTTTTTCACTAACTCCATTTTACGAGGCTGTACAACTGACAAGGCCAATCTCATGTCATGCTCTACTGATTGAAGCTGTGACCTGTTCTTCGTTTTTATTTGGTTCATAGCCGAAAAAGCTGCCTCACAAATGTAAGATGTTGAAAACGGCAACAATGCTTGCATTGCCTTTTTAGTTATTGCAGGATACTCGTTTTTCAATGGCACCCAAAAAGCTGCTATGTCAGGACTTATCTTCTTTTGTAGTTTTTTTGACTTTTCCTTTGCATCTTGAACGAGTTTCTCAAACTCCATTTTTAGGCCACGGTCATTTTTTACATCACTCAATTCCTCTTCCTCGATTGTGCTTAGGCCTGCATTGTCAGCCATATCAATAAAAGGATTTCTCACCCAATCAAATGCAGATGTGTCAAGCGAAGGAAAATATTTTTCAATGTTTTCACTTAAGAGTTCCAAACATTGCACAATCATGTCAGAAATAGTTTTATTTATGTTGCACTTGTCTGTCAATTCAAACATTTCTTAGGAATTCTCCTTCAAAATTTTGTTCTTCCAAATCAAGAGCTTATTTTTGAACGATGCTATTTTGTCAGTAGAAGTGAGTAAATTTTCATTTTTTCCCTGCATACCTTTGTTAAGTACATACAACTTTTGGAATATGTCTGCAAGAAAAGCTAACTTGGTGCACCAAGTGTCGTCACTAAGTAAATCCGCATATTCTGATCCTTCACAAGTAAAAAACGTTAGCAACTCTTCTCTCAATTCATAAAATCGTTTAAGAACTCTTCCGCGAGACAGCCATCTTACCTCAGTATGAAGAAGGAGCTGCGTGTGTTCAGAATCCATAGCAGTACACATATTTTTGAACACCCTGCACTTCAGTGGTCTACTTTTAATATAATTTACCATTTTTACTACTTGATCGAATACTTCTTTCATTCCAGGATTCAAAGATTTGGCAACCAGCGCCTCTCTATGTAGAAAACAATGTGTAAAAACTATATTTGGGTTTTTTCGTTTTGCCAACGCAAGAAATCCCGTCAAGTGGCCAGCCACGGATGGACACCCATCAATGCAGACACTTAAACAGGACTGCCATGATATTTCTGAATCTTCAAAGTACTTATCAACTAGATTAAAAATGTCTTGCCCTTTTGTTGTCTCAGGGAGATCTTTACAAAAAAGCATTTGTTCAATAATAGAGTTGTCATCAATAAATCACACAAAAGTGACCACTTGTGGTTTTCCAGATATGTCAGTAGACTCATCTAACTGCAAAGCAAACATATCAACTGATTTAAGTTTATCATTAACTTGGACTTCTATGTCTTCACTCATTTGTTTGATTCTCCGAGAAATTGTGTTATTGGACATTGGTATTTTTTTAATTTGTGCCTCAAAATCATCGCCAAACATCATTTTGGAAATTTCACAGCAAGCTGGCATAATTAACGTCTCTGCGGAAGTATGAGACTTCATTTTTTTAGCCACAAGCTCAGCAACTGCGTAGCTAGCTTCTTGTGCTTTTTCGGCTGTGGTCTTTTGTCTAGTAAAAACTTTAGCCTAGTTTGTCTCCCCAGATACTATTCTTTTAAAATATTCCAGAGGCTTACCAACTGCAAATTTATGTTTAGTAGTAAGATGACGTTTAAGCTTACTTGGAACCATAGCTTCATTTGATAGCCGTTCTCCGCAGATGACACACTAAGGTATAGGAATCTCTTCATTCGATGTACAAACAAAACCAAAAGACAAATAATTTTCATGATACTTCCTTGCACTCAACTTTGAATCGCTTTTTGAGGTTATGGTTGCCGGTAGTACACTTCTTTGCGTTGTTCGGTAACACTAATAATTTTACTGTGATTCTCCGAATGAACTAAAACCGAGTCTACTTCACTAACTGTTTCACTTAGCTTAGGTTTCTTTTGCCACAAACTTGTCCATTTTTGAGGTTATGGTTGCTGGTAGTACACATTTTTTCGTAGGTTGTTCCAAAATGAATTTAATACCTCATTTAGAACCGGAGGTATTAATACTTGACTAAAAAAGAACTTATGAAAAATTGATTTTTAACTTAAATTGAGCCTTATAGCTCATCTGTCACTCGTCCGATGTTGATGATTGTTATCTCAAATGAAAGCCGGTATTTCACTGAGTATTTTAAGACCAAAACGAACTGCATATCTTTATTATAATGACAGATAGCAGGAAAATAATCCCCAAAAAAATTGAAAATACGAAACGTCCATAAGAAATGAATAGGGATAAAATTTTATTTGAGTATATCTTTTTAATGGATGCATATTTTCAAAAACGGATTTCAGCATTGTAATCAGCGTAAAAATATAGTTCATAATGATGCGTCACAACACCATCTTTACATAAAAAAATAAAGTTTATATCCAATATGGCGGATCCAAGATGGCGGCCGAAAACTATTATCCTGTCAAAATATAGTATTAGCCACCCAACAATGATAGGCGTTGGCCAATATCTCAAAAAATGCACGTAAGAAATACAGTGAGGAATCTTTTATTAAAAATTATGTGGTTTTAAGCCATCTTGGATATTTGAATTTGCTCAAGGGTGACAAAGTGGCACCCGGCAGATCTGAATTATGTAGGTCTTGAAGAAACAGAAATCAACAAAAAACTTCGGGTGGACCTCACTTCCAGGTTTTTTCAACTGCAACCAGGCTATAACTTCTACAACTTAAAACACTTGACTATTCTTAGCCTATTGACTGACAAAGACAACTTACTCTAATGGTTTCATCTGATTAGCAGCTGGACGAGTTTGAAGAGTCATGCAATGCTTCTGCAGGGCAGTTTGAAACTCTTTGAATGATACAGTCACACTTATGTCTGGATGCCTGTAACAAAAAATGTTCCTTGATGTTCAATATTGTTTGGGTCAAATTGAATTCCAAGAGACTGCCTCTCACATCAGTGAGAACATCAATAGGCATTAAAAACGGGGAAACCTAATTTAAGCATCAAATTCAATGTTCAGTTTTAACCTATCTGTTTTTGCTACCTTCAAAATTCTGCTTTAACATCACGACATTTAATTTCTGAAGAAAAGTAAGTAAGTTGAATAATGCTTATAATTAGCTACACAGCCTTATCACATTTGCTTTTGGGACTCCCAAGTACAGCTATAGATACTCCCACCCACATCCAACAGGCTAATGTGCTCATAAAAAACTCATAAAATTGAGGAAGAATCAATCGTTAGAGATGGCGATTAATTTTTTGGCTGAAAATTAAAAGAATAAATAATTACTATAGAATGAAGTGTAGATAATGAGGTGTAGTAAAAATGATGAAAATCCTCAAAATCATGTTTGCAGTAGCTTTAGGGCCTTTTTAAAGAATTTTACAGAAATCTTGGGGTAATGTCTATGTATGAAATTAAGATTTTGGTCTCTGTGATAATGTTTGTTACAATAACGCAATTGAAATTGGTTTGAGCTATATTTTTTGTTTTGCAGCCTAAATGTGCATTAGTATGTTTATGTAGCCCAATTTAGAAGATAGAGATAAAAAGTAGGGCATAGAGTAAAAAAATCTATATCTTCCTTATTTCTTCACGTCTTGATAAAATTTGGTACTATAAGGCTTCTTCTAGTTCAGCTCTACTGGGTATTGTATTAAAGCTTTCAACTTTTATTTCCCTTTTGCAGCAAACATGCATAAGGTTTTCTCATTCTCTGTGTTATTCTTAAGGAGATTACAAAAATATGTCATAGGCATATCTCGCTTATATAGGATTGAAATACATATTTTTAGCTGAATCTGCAGGTCTGCTGTAAAGGGGTGATGCTTACCTCTGGCATTCTTCTTCATAAATCTTGAGCAGAGGTTTTGGTTCTATAATTGCTCTCTGAATCAGTCTGTTCATATAATATTCAACTGATAACAGCCCAGGATCAGTTTTTATATTACTTGGATCCATTTTAAATTGTTCAATGTGCTCTCTTTGTTTACAACATCTAAAACAGAAAAAAACGGCAATAAAATCAACTAGTTAATCAAATTTTATAAATTAGGCTGTCATATTTTAGGTCATAGTTCATACTATAGTTTAGTGGATTGCCTTGAACAATCCATACAAAACATTAAATGCGAGAGGTCTCAGATCTAACAAGAAACAACTGCTCCCAAATTAAGTGGCAACACTGGTAAAAAAAATACATGCTACAAATGATCAATTAATTGATTTAACCCTCGAGGTGACGCTAAGCGGAGGAATCCTCCGGGTTAATTTTTGTTGTAGAGGGAAATATTTATCTTGGGGTTGGCAGCGCTGTCCTTTTGTGTAGCTGTTGCCCCTCCCTCCTAAAGCATTTGACTGCCCTGCCCTCCAATTTTACCGACTCAGGTCAGTTTGGTGAGCGATGTCCTGAGTTTCCGGAGGATTCCTCCGTGAGCGTTTTTGATCGATACCTTGAGGAAACCTCTGTGAGCGTTGCAATGTGTTTTATAATAATAGTTACATTGTTATACTAACTTTGCAATTTTCACTCCTTTTTTGCAGAGATGTAGTGTGAAAACTATTTTTTCTCATATTCTATTTTTTTTCAAACAATTTATGTATTTAGAATACATTTTGTGCATTATTTAAAGCCCGGACGAAACCTCCTTGAGAGAGAGACGACGTTTATAATTTTAAGCGACCTCTGGAGGGTTAAAATGCAACTGATTTCCATTTTTGAAAGACCAATTTTAATTTTATTGCTTATTCTTATTTATTTGTGGTAAGCACAAGCCCATAACCTAAAGGTAGAGCTTATTTTAAGGGCCATTCCCCAGAGTATATTTAATTGAAAGCATAAACTAAGATAGGCTATAGATTGTTCATTCTCCAGGCTTTACTAATTTTGAATGCTCAGGAACTAATGAAATGAAAAATTGTTAATTTCCAGAAAAAATAAGTAGTCCTATAAACAAGCACATCTCCCATTAATGAATAATAGCAAAGCATTATACCGCTTGACCAAAAGTGTAGAAAAACATAATTTCAATTATCACTCACAGACCCTAAATTGCACTGCAGAAACAGTCTAAACAAATCGTCAGAGCAAAGGCTTTTGAATTACTTAAGTTACTGACTGGCTTTCAACTATTTAAATATATGGCATTCTTAATTAAAAATTAAATGCATGATTTAGGCTTATTATGAGCACGTTTAGCCAAACTCACGGGTGATTAACCAGTCACTAGAGCCTAGTCCATAAGGCAAATCCACAGTATCTTGCAATCAACAATCAGGCTAACTAATTGTTTAGTTAAGTTACTTCTGTTTTGGTACTTAGGTACTGAACCCACCATAAACATTTTGGTACGAGTTTCATATCTGATCTTCTAGGTTATGTTTACTGTCGATTGTTTACCTTAAATGCTTAGGTTTGATAACTGCATTTCTCAATAGGATTTAACATGGGTGAAGATCAGTTTCGTTTTCGATACTCAGTTCATGTTTCGGTTATCCGATATCAACTATCAACCTATCGTGTTTAAATGTACTGTTTCAACAACCATCAGTAATGAAGAAACTTCGATAACAAACAAATGCCGAAACCATTGTCAATTATATCTATATCATTCGATTCTCTCACAAACAAACCATACAAAACGTAAATATAGTACAACTAAAATTAAATTAAACATAAAAACTAAATGAAAACGTTACTATAGTTAACTAACTAAACACAACTTACTACCTTATTTCTCATCATCCGCCATCTTGTACTAAAATACTATCGATATTAAATATATTTTCGTATTCGTAGAGTAACAAAACAATCGATATGAAATACAATGGAATCGGATGTCAAGTTCTGTCCAACTTCGACTATCGGTGGATCGTTCGATATTGTTTTCTTAGAATATCAGATGATGAATCGTCTGCTATAGGAACGAACTGCAGAAGATCAGATATGAAACTCGTACCAAACATTTTTTGGTGGATGTATAATTGTGATGGGTGGACAAGGTTGTGGTGGTGGTAAATCCACCACTAAGTAACAATGGTAGGTAAATTGCTCAAACCGGAGAGTTTTGCTGAACGCACCTTAATGTTAATATATCCATAACAAATCTATAAGACGTCGTACAATTCAATGCTTCAAAATTACTTAGCCTATATTTTGTGATTATTTGTGCTTTACTTAGGCTATATAGCTTCAACATTTAACTGTAGTGAACTTGTACTTAACCCGCGAGGACTGACTTAGCTGTCTAAAAGACCGGGTTAGTAGTTTTTTCGATAAAAATTATATTTTTTGGGTGCCGGCAGGGCTGGCCTTCACTATACCTCTCGTACGTCTTTCCAAGAACATCATGACTCACTTCCCGTCATTCTCTAACCCTCACAGTCGGTTCAATGAAGGTTTCTTTAGAGGTCTGGTGTTTTCGACTGTGAGTCACGTAAGACTTCATGTTACATATAAATATTTTGTGTGCACATATTTCTTATATAAAATATTCAAAATACTAATTTAAAATACTTTTGTGGAGTTTTTGTCAGTGTAAACACATCGTTGTACAACATTCCGACGTTTTTAAAGCAATAACAATAATTATTGACTTACCTAATGCAATACAAAATATATTTTTTTATATTATATAAATATTTTGTATGCACATATATCCTATATTAAGTAGTCACAAAACTAATGTAAAAGACTTTAGTGGAGTTTTTGTGCAGATAAACTCATCATTTTTCAATATACTAACTTAGCTTTTATTTAAAACCTGGTCCAAAAGACCGTGAGTCAGTCATCGCGTTTTCAAATCCAAGTCAGTTCTGCCGGGTTAAGGGATAGGGCTTACAGTTCTGCAGACGTAACTACAATATATTAGGCCAAAATATAAATATCACATGATTATATAGTATTCCCGATAACGACAACAATGATAGGCTATCATTTACAATAACACAATACTATATTCGATCAATATGTATTGTATATATTCGAATACCTTTTTATGTATCATTGGTATGTCTGGGGAACTGTAACATACTTAAAGTATAAGCAAGTAGACCAAATATTGTACTAAGTTATCAGTTTTACTGAGTGTTTGCAAGAGTTTTAACATTCTCTTGGCAGCAGTGCCATAAGTCATGCGGCCTAAAATATGATATAAAATGAAAATGATGAACTTGTCAACAATTTCTTTTACAAATCTTTGAGAATCATAATAGTGACAGAAAAAAAATTACAAAAGGTTTTTAATTAGTCTTTCAGTCTCTTCCATTACACTATTCTCCTATTCTGTAGAAAATGCTTCAAAGTACAATGAGAGTATTGTGAACAAATATATATAAAAAATGTATCAATTTGCTAAACAATGGATTAAGTTAGGATAAATAAGTTTAGAGTAGCATAGAATAAGCTTGGGCTGGTTCAAAGAGGCCTAGGCAAAGGTTGCCTCAATTAAAAAATTTTCAAGTAACTTAGGCCTAATAGGCCTTCATTTCAGTACCTATACAAGTAAACACTACTGCTTAATGCTAGGTTCGCTACTATATTTTTAGGAGCATTATAGGCCTAGCCAAATCGCAACATTAAAAAACAAAACTGACCTAGGTTCCTGATTATAAAAAACAACTTGTTGAATGACAATATTATGTCTAGGCTTAATTGTCTAGGTCTTTGAAAGAGCCCGTTAATGACAATGAATGAGATATAATTAGTAATTTAGGCATTAAGTTAAACTTCATTTCTAGTCGTAAATAAAAATTAACTGATAGGCAAAATTGGATTCTTAGATACAAACCTTTATCTTGGTGATACAAAGAACTCCAGTCTTCCAATGCGGATTCAAAACACAGAGAATAGGATTATTGGCTAATTTTACTGCATTGCTCCGTTCAATCACAATTACTATCACAATCACCTACTAATACTTAATGATACTACTTAACTATAGATAAGCTAAACACAAAAATTTAATTTTTGCATTCTCTGCGGTTAATTAATTATTTATCCGTAGTCCGTAGTCCAAGACCCAGATGACACTTCATCAGTGGATAGTGGATAATGTATTCGATCGCTATTCGCTACCCTTCGCATTCGCACCGCATGCTTCGCTTCGATCATACAGTCAGTATGAAAAATAATACAGACCGTATTATATGTAACAAAGTTATAAGAGTGAAAGAAAAGAAAAATCAACTTCAACTTAGTTAAAAAAATCGACCGCTGTCTGGAATATCAGATGATTTTTATAGATTCATACATAAATATTTTTTTGGAATTATCAAAATTATAAAATATATGTGCAAATATGAATTAACATTCTTTAAACCTCATATCAAAGACTTAATGAGAATTGCTTGGGCCTTTCGTTTTCATATCATTGGTGAAGACTTGTCAGTTTTCAAAAATATATTACGCAGTTTCAAAAATCCAACAAAAATGTCGAAACTACCCTCGATCAGCTAGCTGTTACTGTTTACATAAGTTATACTTTTCTCTTGTATATAATGTGGGATGAAAAATTCGTAAATTCTTCTCCTTCGAAAATTATTGGCAACGAGTTGGTGGCTTTTCCGATTGCCATGTTTTGTGGGCCATACATTTCAAATGTTAACTTGGCCCCAGGCAAAACCGCACTTAATTAATGTTAATTTTTATTAAGTGCTTTTATGTAAACATCTACGATTTATTTTCTATCAATCGCTTTAAGCACAATAAGAATCACCCAGTACAGTATTTCGCGAAACAACTTGCACTAGCGGCAAACGTACTTAATCTAAAAAAATCGGTAGTCATTAAAATTGAAAGTCTAGCAAACAAAACAAGAAAACGAAAATATAAACAAAGCAGATGACGACAATCGATATGTCGCATCGACGACCATCGATATATCGCATCGATCTTTTTAGTTCGTAGCACTTTTATCAGATAGCGCTGCTGTTCCCTTACCACCGAGTTAACATGGAAGTGCCAACTCTTTACGAAGTTCATTATTACTCTATGCCAAAGGCGCACCCAAGATTTTTTCAGGGAGCTAAACTATCGGGGGGTCTATGGGAAATTTTGGAAATTAGTAATCTATAAGCAACCTTAAGCAATCTAGATAAAATCGTACAACGCAACTCCATGAATCCAAACTAATTAAGGGTGGATTTCATATGATCTTTATAGATGTCGAAACTAGATATCGAAAATTCATATAGATATCGAAAATTCATTTAAAATACCCTCTACTCTCTCACGGCCATCTCTTGTAACAGGCCGTGGCCGTATTGTTATAAGACGGCCATGTATTTACCAAGGATGGAAGTTTTTTACAAAATGACTCGCGTCCTTTACCGAGACCTATACGTTTATCTGCTATTGGAAGATAAAGCCTACACAGCCGTCCGCGTATCTCAGATTTCTACCGTCGCGTCGGCTTAGTTTACATGAGTTGGGAAATATATGCTCATTTATTGTTATTGAAAAGACGCAGCCCTTCCCTCCCGATGGTCCCGGAGTCGGGGCCCACCGTTTCCCCCACCCCACCTCTACTGTGTGTAGAAAATAGGTTGGCAGGCTCGGTTATAGGATTTTCGGGCCCCTGTGCAATTTTCAACCCCGGGCCTTTATTTATTTGTTTAGTGTGCTTTTGGGTCCCCTTTTCAGCCGTTTTGGGCAGATTTTCGGTGTTTCCGGGCCCCCTGGCAGCCCGGGCCCCTATGCATTTGCCCCCCCTGACCCCTGTCACCTCCTGCCCTGTAGGTTGGAAACAAAAAACCTTTTTGAATTTAATTTATTTACACCTTAGTTTTGTTATAGCCTTCGTATTTTGAGCCAAATGGTTAAATATATTTGTAAATGTGCATGCGTGTTGTCGCTAAAAAATATTTTGCCTTGCCAAATAAAATATTACATTCATTGCACTCTATATAAAGCTGTGCTTTTACCTTTCTAATTGTACTAAACTTAGGAATCGGTTTAGTAAAAATCCTTGGTTCAAATTAAATTAATTTGCATTTCATAAGCGGTTGAGATCGTACTGTCAATAATACCATTCAATGCGAAATTAATATTTTTTTAAAGAAATATCAATTAATACATAATGTATGTTTCTGACAGAATTTAGGAACGTTCTATGATAAATGAATTTTAGACCGTAAACTCGCTGCAAACAAAAACCAAGGGAGATTTATTCCCAAAGTAATTAAACGTTCAAAGGCAGATGCTGGAATTTATGTTAAACTAAATAAATCGCTTAACATTTTTTTCATCCATTCAGAATTATATTAATTGAAAGCAGGCTAGCATCCACTGCAAGAAAATTCAACTACTGTTTTTTAACCCATGGAAGTTATTGAGCTAACTTTGATTTTCTTACTTTTTTCACAAATGTTAGGACTGAAGAATAAAAAAAATCTATACAAAATGTAACTAATGTAGTTTAAATCAGAAAGAGTTTAAAACAAACCATATAGAAAAAAAACATAAAAAAAGAAAACTATACGACAACGTAGTGTAACTTAATAAAATATAACAGCGTATGATAGCAGGGCATTAGCCCTAAAAACTAATTGAGGCCTGATTTGTAGGCTACTTTGAGATTCAAAATGTTGATTTAATAATTAATTTTATCATTGTATTTATAAGTGTCCATCGCTTTAGTTAGTTACTCCTTTAAAATATATATCGTTGCTTGACCTTACTGATTTGTGGTTAACATCGACAAGATACAGTTAAAATTTTAAAGTTTAAAATATTTTACGAATATTTTCAAGATATAATATTCGTAAGCTGCGTTTTAATCCTAAACATTTATAAGTCAGTAAAAATATATAAAACTAACACGTTGGAGTAGTTTTGATATAATTACCTTATTATTTTTAATTTTAGAAAGATATAAACTCTTACGAATAAAAATTAATTGCTATTTACTGAGACAATTTACTATTCGGATCAATCTTGCAATTGCGTATGAGATTAGCGGCAAAATGACCTAAACAATTTTTTTGGTACGCAATTCCTCTTATGCAAACTTTGCAATAAATAATTATTTACTTATATGATTATTCCTGCCATTAAATCAGCTGTTAGCGCCTGCATTCGTTGAGCTGCAATATTTGCATGTGTGCGTGAAAATTCGAAGGCACTCTAATTTCTGAATCATCGATTTCAATATCATTCTATAAGGGTTACTTTTTCTCCAGCCAGGAGACAAAGTAATCACTTTACTCCTGCTTGGAGAAAAATTATTATTTTACTCCCCCATTACAAGGAGTTGGTCTAAAAAGCGTCTAAACATAGCAGGTGGGGAATAATTAATTTTCGCAGTAACCGGTTGAAGTATACTAATAATTTGATTATTTATTTAAAGCAAAATTAAATGGTTGCAAGTAAATTTTAAATTAGTTTTTAATTGTGAGTAAATTGAAAAATTGGATTTTTAACACTGAATCCCCATAGATTCTGGAACTGAACTTGTACGGGTTGTGGAATTTTGTTAAATATCAAAATACCGAACATGAAATTTTTACCAAAACCGTTCGAGACGTTTTTTAAAATTTAGGATTTCTTACAGTAGGCTTTTATGGGTTGAATGTCAAAAAAATAAAAAACATTTGGAGATATCGGGGTTTTGTAAAACAAGCCAAATTTCATGAAAATCGAACCACTGGTGCGACTCTAACTTTGTCAACGTCCACAAACACGGACGGATAGGCAACGCTCCGAAAACAGCTTTTTTGGATTCGGAGAACACTAGCTAAAACTTATATTTCCGTTCATAATTTATTTTATAAAAATGTTGAAGAAAACAATAATTAATGTATCCATATACTATGTATAGAAGGAGAAAGTAAAAATAAAAATAAGGGATTCCATGAAATAGATGTGTTGTTAACCAAACACTATATACAACTGTGAAAAGTATACAGTTTATTTTCAGTTGACGTCATGCCTGTGATGAATTTATAGTTTTGTAATTCGTGCCTGAAGAAAACTGACACAGTCCTCATACTGCAATTAATAGGGACATTATTACCTATCGGAAAGGACCGATACCGCACGTCAAAGTGGGAGAATGAGAACGAGGCGGGCGGATCTGCTTCAGGGCACAATAAATTTATCACCTTTGTCTCTCCTAACGCAACCAGCAAATTGGATCCAGCTGCAATTAGTTTATGTGACTTTACCCTGAGTTTCTGTGTAAAACTTTGAGCAACAGTTTCATTAAAAATATTTCCCGTGTACTAGGGATATTAACAGTTTACAATTTGTACATTTATGAGACAGTATTTTTTCAAAACAGCTTCACTCATCTTCCATCAATGCAACTGAATATGACTCACGTTTCAAAATTAAACTACCAAGGCACAATTTCGAATTTTACACAGCAAAAAAACATCTTACGCCGGATTAAAATTCCTCCACCAATTACCGATCCTATACTCAAAAACAAGCAATGTTTGTAGCCTACAGGCAAAATTTTATTTCGTCCAAGGATTTTTGATTTTTTCGATATAAATGGGGTTTTAAACCACCAGAAATCGATTGGAGCTGGTCTCAAGTCTGGGAAAAATCCGGTTTGCGCCCTACAGCCCTTCCAAGTGCCCATCATACAAGTGCCCATCGTCATGGGCATTTTTTGTTGCATTTACCCAAAACACCTGATTCGTGTTTTTATTTTTTCGTGGGTTAGAAAAATTATTTAATTTGTAAACAATAAGTTTTTAATTTTTTTAAAAGTTTTTTTGAATCAATCGTTTTAAAGAATATTTACACCGTATTTATTTTGGTGTAATTTTGCACAGATTAGTGTTGAATGTTTTCTAAGATAATTTTCAAGGATAAAAATTATTGATGTCTACACGGGAAATAGGAATATAAGCCGTCAAGATCCCCAAACAAAATTAATTGTGCTACTGTTTACCGGTTAACATAGACTTTCCATATTAGCTCGGTAACCACCTATGGAAATCATTCAAATAAACCCAAAAACAATTTGCCCCATCTGCTTACGTTCAGACGAATTTTAGGGGCTCCTCGATGTGATGAGGGAGTAAAATACTTTGTCTCTTGTCGGGAGTAAAAGTGCCTCCCAGCGGGAGACTGAGTAACAACGACATTGAAATAAATAGTTAAACAATTAAATATAACCTCAAATTTTCACACAGACATTGCAACGCAACGGATTTCAGGCGCTAGCGGCTGGTTAGTTTCAGGCAGTAAAGAACAGCATTATATAATATGGTTTGTCTATTGAAACATCGTGATATGAACAACCGAAACAACTCTGAAGGTATATAGGCTTATAACAAATTTAAGAAAATTCTTAGAGCATCAGATAAAAACTTATCTAGTTAATGTTAAATGATTACATTTGTTACTCTTCTATCTCTTACATGGGATTGATCAACAATACAAGAGTGCTTCTTAAATGAACAAAAGGTCTCTATTGTTTAACAAAGGAGCTCGCTGTATGGAACCACACAGTTAGCCATCGCTTGTTGAATTGTGTGGCTTTGTTGAAGTAGGTAACCTTATGAACTGAGAGGGTATTGCTAACAACAGTTGCACGTAGTTGTAGTAGAGAGGGTTGGTAACAGACAAAGCAGGTTATTATTGTGTCCAAGCCCAAACTAGGTTGCATGATTTAATTGGAATTGTCTTTGACTGTTCTCTGAAAGTGTGAAAGTTATACAATACAGTAAGTTAGACCTTTGGTGGGTAATGTCTAACCATCCAATCAGCTAATCAGGTTAATGTTCTATTAACTAATCGGAAACAACACTATATAGGCCTACATACTGTTGTTTAAAAAGTTGATTAACAAAAAATAAAGATGTTATCTAAATTATAAATCTAAAGTTAAAATATTGAATTAGCTTACATTGTTGAAAAACATAGTTATCCATCCACTTTATTATGAATCTGTTCTTTATCTATACAATGTGTTGTGATAAGCTATGGGCCAACGTCACTAATGACAGATAACTGTTGGATTTTAACTAATACCTATATTTTCCCACCTCAAGTGTTATAAACCAGCCAACCGTTATCGAGATGAGTCTCTGAACAAAAAATCCTTTGCGTTTGCGAAAGACTACAGAAAACTACAGAAACCCCTAAAAATGGCTCAAAAACATAGAACCCAAGTACACAGAAGAGTATATGTCGTAGTCACTTTTCAGTTTTGATGTTGTAATAATGCATTTCATACAGTATATATTTTACATTTGAAATATATTAACTTAGTGAAGCTCTCTAAATGCTATCTGACTGAGACTGATAATATAAACTGATTGATGATCTTCATGGTGTTTCAATAATTAGTGCAGACAAACTATTTTGTGGTTTTTTCACTATGTAAAAAAATGCATGCTGCTGGATTGTCGAAATAAAGAATTAATTGATTGATTGATTGACATGTAGAGAAAAAAAAGAATCAATTGTTTACTGTTACTTTTGTTTCCTGTAGAATTTCCGTATGTGTGACCTTAGTTGTTTTTAAAACTGCTCCAAAATAAAGATCATTTAAATTATTTATTATTTAATTATTAGTCTACTTCCTCAGTTAATTTAACGAGGATAGTAAAGATGTTATTAGTTGCATCATATAATATTTTGTCAAATCCGAAGGGATTATATAATATTTTAAGGTGAAATCAACCGACACAGTCCAGTGTTGGTCTGAGTCAGTGTTGCTAGTTTTGCGGCCACGGTGGCAGCCATTCAAAGGCTACACACAGACCACTGCAGAGCATTTGCACCTTTGAGAGTGGATTATGCGATTTCTTTCCAAAAAAAATATGTTTCACAAAGTTTAGATTCTATTCTTATTATATTATTTTTTATTATTACCCATACCATGGCTACCTCTCTTATTATTACATATTTTGCTGTAGAAGGGTTGCTTTTGTTGTTGAGGGGTTGTAAGTAAATGTCACTCAAAAAATCCATGCTATTTTCAACATGAAATCTCTATATATAATCTGTAAACGAAACAGACCGTAAAAATTTTTTATTTTTCTATGTAAAAAATATTTGAGAAGGGGATTATCCACCTTTACCCTCCCATCCGGTTGTCCGATCTGACTGATTGTCGAACTAGTTCGAGCTATTACCTCTTTACATGACTATACCATATTTCATTAAGTTCGGACTGAGCTATTACCTCTTTACATGACTATACCATATTTCATTAAGTTCGGACCGAGCTATTACCTCTTTACATGACTATACTATACTTCATTAAGTTTGATCCGAGCTATTACCTCTTTACATGACTATACCATATTTCATTAAGTTCGAACCGAGCTATTACCTCTTTAAATGACTATACTTTTTTCATTAATTTCGAACCGAGCTATTATCTCTTTACATGACTATTCCATATTTCATTAAGTTCGGACCGAGCTATTACCTCTTTACATGACTATACCATATTTCATTAAGTTCGGACCGAGCTATTACCTCTTTACATGACTATACCATATTTCATTAAGTTCGAACCGAGCTATTACCTCTTTACATGACTATACTTTTTTTCATTAATTTCGAACCGAGCTATTATCTCTTTACATGACTATTCCATATTTCATTAAGTTCGGACCGAGCTATTACCTCTTTACATGAATATACCATATTTCATTAAGTTCGGACCGAGCTATTACCTCTTTACATGACTGTACCGTATTTCATTAAGTTCGAACCTAGCTATTACCTCTTTACATGACTATACCATAAGTTCGGACTGTTTTACGGTCGCTATTGTGTCAACAGACATTTATATGTATGATTTCGTACGAATGGTGTATTTGGCTCCTGGGGGCCCTAAAAGGAACAGTTATATTATTTCGGGCTTTTGTTGTACAATGAGACCTATGTTAATAGGTAATTTATATGAGGGAAAATTTCTAAACTATGAACCTTTAGCAGTGCCGGACTGGCTGCTCTGTGGGCCCTCGGCAAAAATTTGTCGTGCCCCCCCCCACTTGCGAATGTTTTACACCCAATGTAATATAAAAATTTTTTTTGAAACTCATTATTCTCTACACATTTAGCATACATTTATTAATATTAACATAAGGCCAACGAAATAAAGAAAATAAGTACCCGTTGACACTACAAAATTAGGTTATAAATATGGTAATGCGTGTATAATTTCATAGAAATAGATTTATTAAAGGCTATTTAAAACAATAAGTCTACGTTAATATATTAATAGACAAAATGTTAATGTGTGTCAATTTCTTAGAAACACATATAAGATTATATCTTAAAGACCATAATTATGATGTACATTGTACCGTACAAGTTTCTTCAAAAACATGAATATTTTCAAAAAACCTGTATACGATTATTTTAAAGTGCTTAACATAACAATATCATTACGTTATCAATATGTTGATTGTTGAATGTAGGCTATCTCACGGTCTAACGGCAACATCTCAAACCATGGTCATAACTAAATCACACTATTAAGACGGTGACACACTATCACACATTTCCCCGAACAAGACATCACACCACACATCGCACAGGACAAAAGGAAGGATGAGTGATGGTGTGTCAGGGGTCCGCGCATCACACAAGACATCACACCACACATCGTCGCGAGCGCTCTGGAGGCGGTTTTTTGGCGAAAGATCAAAGAAATGTCTGGTACGGTGTCTTGTATGATGTGTGATAGTGTGTCAGGGTCTACTCTGCCCCGAACGTCTTTCCGTACGCCGTCGCGTTACCGCGCTCGGAGGAATGTGTGATCCGATGTCTTGTTCGGGGGAATGTGTGGAGCGAAAAATTTATCTCCCTGCGCGGTCTGATGTGTGGTGTGATATCTTGTTCGGACAAATGTGTGATAGTGTGTCACCGCCTTTAACATTTTCTTAAGCTCTTCACTTGAGCAAGCTATTTCGTTGATTATAGCCTATCTATTTACGTTCTTAAACAAGTCACTCTCGCAGTTCATCTGAATTAAATTACTTAGAAGTTCTTGGTCCAAAGAATTTCTTAACTTATTTTTTACAATTTTAAGTTTTGAAAAAACTCTTTCGCATGAAACCTGAGTGTATGGTATTGTAAGCAGGTATTTGTAAACAGAGTACAAATTGTTAAACAGACCTGATTGAGATGACTGATTGTACAATATAGCAAAGACACACGATAAACATTGAGCACACCGTAACTTCTCTTCGGTCTTACATAGAGTTTTCTCGTCATCATTAGTAAGCAATTGATCATCAAAATTACTGGTACTTTGGCCTAGACTCTAGACTGTTTATTCATTGTAATCAATCACACACAGCACACTATTTCACTACTGTATTGTCACTATTTCACTAAGCACTAGGCCATATTAACCTATAAACTCTTGATCGTGAAATAAAGAGAGCATCGGCAATAGTAAACCTCTAATAAACACCATGCAGACAACAACCACGTGCCCACTTTTCGCGATCGCGACGACAACGCCACACAGCTGATCCTGGTGGCAGAGGTGGCAGTGGCGTCTAAATGGCAGTGGTGTGGTGATAACGAATAAACAAAGACAAAATGTGTTGCCTGTGCTAAACATATAAAAATGTGTGATGTACACTAATCTTATAATGTTCCTCAATGAAATTTATCAGCTATCTTATTGATAAATAAAATCAAAAATCTTATTTTCAAATAAAAATATTGTGGATTTAATTTTTAAGATTGAAAAACGGTATTTAAATAATTTTGTATTTTTGAGGCCCATGGGCCCCTTAGGGCCGTGGGCCCTCGGCATTTGCCGACCTGCCGACCTGGCCAGTCCGGCACTGACCTTTAGTTAGCTATTAATTTGGTTCTCGATATTTGTTTCTTTACCCTAAAAATAGTAGACAAGGGTATCATTGAATTTATAGTCATAATATAATTATTATTGATTCATATAAATTTACGAAGTTATTTCATACGCATGAGTTAAAATATGAATACGTATATACAAAATATATTTCACAAGTCAATGATAAATCATTGATTTTAGTGAATGTAAGCGTAAGTTCAATACATTTGAGTATTGTTAATACCTGCGTCAGAAAACTGACGAAACAAATTATACTTATTATAAAAAAAAATTATTTTATGTATGCTCATAAGTTACTTTGTAGCCAAATATCTTTAGTCTCCATCTACAAGGACAAATAAAAAGCAACCATTTGAAAATCATAATACAATAGTTTCTAAGTTTAAAGACAAAGTAAACAATTCTTCATGGTTAGTTTTAAATGAGATGTAAATTGATTCTTGAGACAACAAAAAATGTTAATGTACGTTTGCGTAGAGTACAATACTTAACTTTTCGGAAACAGCGATATTTATATACTATAATACAAAATTTATAGTAGATATAGGAAATAATTTTCATTACTTAAATTATTTTATCGCTCTGTCTGATGAATTGAAAGCCAAAATTATTACAATATCAAACGATAAACCATATTTTCAAACGATAATAAACACAACCATTTACCATTGCATTTCAAATTCGAAAAATTCCCAGTTCTTGCTTTTATTTACTGTTCATATTGAGAAGGGTGATGATGAAAAAAGATTACAGATATTTTCAAGTGTTGTCATATCTAAAAACGTTTTACGGTAATGAAAAAATGGGCTGACAGCTGTCACTTCTGTTGACGGCTTTTATCCCAACAACAAAATGCAACTAACACTAACAATGCTCAGTAATTATACGATTCTGTACATTCTGTATGTTGAATAACAGCCCAACGCTGCTGGCATTCAGGCTCATCCGAATTAATGAGGATGGAATTGGGACTTTTATGTAACCATTTTATCTAATGACATCTTATTTAAAACGAAATGTCTACAGCTGATGAAAAAATCTTACAGATTACAGATCAAGAAAGAATTTCTCCCAGATTTTGAAATGAAATGAAATGAAAAATTCTTTATTGAACCAGGCAAAGTTAGGGACACAAGGCCCTCTCTTACACTTAACCTGTAATACAACATGTGAGATATGTATATAGTTTTATTTTACTAATTTGCAAAAACTTAATACCTGTAATTTTTACTTATGTAATAATATATTTACATAAATGAGGATAAGTATATCAATTTAAACTATACTCATTCACTCGATCATTCATCCGTCAGTGACTCCACCTACAACCATAGAAAAATTAATTTTTCTATGCTACAACGCACCAGCCAAGGACATCCGCTGAAAGAACAATTTTTTGAGCACCACCACAAACCGACGATGTTCTTCAAATTGAGTTCAGGGAATCAGGAAGGTCATTCCATAGACGGCAAGCAATCATAACAAAAGTCCCGTCATAGACTGCTGTCCTGTGCTGAGGCATACGCAAAGTGAAGGAAGCGGAACGTGAAATTTTAAATTTTTACAAGACAGAATATTAACGTCTTATAAAAGCAATCGGTTTAAACATTTTATTTGATATTTATGTGACTTAAAGGTATAAATTCTCCTGAGTACTTCTTATACTTTCAGGAATATGTGTAACAGGCCTAATACTTTTAACACATCCCAGGAAATGAGGCTAAGAATGTCTCCCCTTAAAATGTGTTTTTGTTTGTAACTTTTGGCCAGTAAAAATTGAAATAGGAACATTGTGATTTGTACCATTGAATTTAACTTGAGAAAAAAAAACAAGTTACCATCATGAATCATTGTTGTATGTCCGCATCGGTTGTTAAGGTACTTAAAACGATGAACACAGTACACTTTCCTTATTTTACCTTATGTGATTTAAATAGAATTCTATTCTTGCAAGTTTCTTAAAATATTTTAATAAATCTTGGGACTGATACTGTATATGGATCGTCATCAAGTTGATATCTAATTATACTTGTAGCCTAAAAATCCCCAATTTTATATCTTATCGTTGCAAAAACCCCATCCTCATGGGATTTATACATCCTCATGAATGTAGTATATTGGAAAGTTTTTAAGTTTTGATCTTACCTAAGGTGTCGTATAGCAGCGACCTTTTCTTAGATATCATAAATTCATATTCCGATATCAAATTAAGTATACTAGAGATTGCCAATTTAGGTACATACTGGATATTGACTTATAACCATCCAAATTTTAAATACCTGTAGCAGTATACTTCCGTTCTCATGCAATTTAATACATAATACTTACGCATGCATTTTTTTTACACATACGAGGCTTCATCTTAACTACAGTACTTGGTTAAGCTTTTGAATTTTGCCGAGTATGCATGTCTGCTGAAAAGGTTTTTTTTACATAATCTTATATTTTCTCACCTATTTTATTGACTTTACTCAATATGTCTCGTTACGTTAGCAAAAGCTCTGGTTTATATCTTCGTTATCATAGAATGTTGATATTTCATAAGTTATACATTGGAAATAAATCAACACGTACCGAATAAAGTAAATTACAGAGACGTTCTCTGATTGAAATTGAAATTATCGTTCAGAGTCTTACATATTCAACATAATTAATTTTAAATTCATATAATTTTACTTAACATGATAGTTTGATAACGGAGCGGGAGGCACTTAGGAAAACGGTCCTGCTAAAGGCAGGAAGACTGAAGCTTTTCAAAGAGTTTACACCTGTCGTTAACACAAACCTTCACTTGAATAATTAACATCCCCAGCCCAAGTCTGCTTTCCCGCACTGCCACTTAAAGATCCATTACAGACTTATCCAAACAGATATTTCATTGATGAAAATATGTTTTTTATATTATCCTTACTGCTTATTTAACATGAAACGGTCGAAGTGCATTTAACCCAAACCCGTATTTAGTGTCTGGCCATCGGATTTTTACTATTATACTGCTAGTACATTGCTCTAGAGTACAATAAGGTACAATACGTAGTGCAATAAAGCTGAAACTAGAGAAAATTAATTTCAAATGGTTAAAAACTTAAACATATGCCCAGTTTGAAAAATGTCACAAAAATACACAGACGTTTTTTTCTTGAAAACGTATCTCTAATATCTTAGTAACTAAAGATTTGATTGTTTTCGAATTAATTGTTATCCAAACTAGAAAATTAACCTTAAAACTAAGTGTAGGTTTGAATATTAACATTTATATTTAAAAGAGGAATATTATTATAATAGAGAAATATATTTTAATTGATTTGATAGTCATATCAGGCTTCATGTGAACAAATGCAGGGTGTTTTTTTAAAAACGCAACCCATTTTTAAGATTGAATAATTCACCTATAAATATGAAATAAGTATTGTTTTATGGTTCTTTACATTTTATACAATCTATTATTTAAGTTTGATCACATTTAGTTCACCTTATGTGCTCGAAAAATCCGCCAGAGAAATTTGTATGAAGTTATACTCTCTTCATCAAATTCCCGAACACGTGTTGCTAGGTACGGTAAATGTTTGAATTTCCTACAATACATTTATTTTGTTTGTTTTGAGGTACTAAATATTCTGTGACTTGTTTTTTTAGGCCTTACTATGTATGTATCCCCAAAGAACATAATAATATAGTGGGATCAAATCCAGGGATCTTGGGGGGAAATAATCCTTCACCGATAAAATCAAGTCTTGGGTTGCGTTTTTAATGTGTGTTTCTTCAAGCACGATAACTCGCGTAAAAATGGTCCGATCTGAATTAAATTCGCCACAGACATGTAAAGATGTAATTATTCTAAGAAAAAAATTCAAAAGCTATTCAGCACCTCAAAACAAACATAATGCAAGAAATTTAAAGAGGCACCTTGCAACATGTGGTCGGGAATTTGATTGAAAGAGCATAAATCTATACAAATGCCAATGGCGGACTGTTTGAGCACATAATGTAAATTAAATGTGATCAAACTTAAATAACAGGCTGTATAGAATGTAAAGATCAATAAAAAAATCATCATCACCCATTCATATGTGCATTATTCAATCGTAAAAATGGGTTGCGTTTAAAAAAAACACCCTGTAATTAAAAAATCGATCTTTTGATGCTAGGAAAAGCAAATAATATAAAATTGATGTTAGATACCTTTTCTGATAACTGTTTAATGTAATGGCTATCACAACGTTTCCATTATAAATGAAAAACCAACTGAGGCTTACTCTGAGATATACTTTTGATTATTTAACTGACTTCGTTGTTCAAGTATTTGAATGATTTATTCCAAAAGTTTTATTATTGTAAATGACGAATTTGTTGCAAGACTCTAAATATTTAAATTGTTTTCATTTGAATTGAAAAAATGAATTATTTTACTATATTGAGAATATAGAAAGGCCCAGTAGAATATTACAGCTTAAAAAATGTATCATTTTAGTTACTTAATTTCGGAGATAATATCGGGTATCTAGGTTTGTGATCAGCTAGAATATTCATGGCATATTACAAATACAATAAAACAAGTACGTACTGGAAATATACAAATTCAAGCTTACTTCAAGTAAATAAACTTGGAATCCTGAAAAACCTCATCAGTCTCATTTCCCTCCAAGGGCCGTCTGAGAAAAATGGAGATGGAGGAGCTTCATGTGAACTCCCGCCTCCACCCTGCTGTACATAAACCAACGTCTTACATTTTATAAAACATTGTTACATGCAAAAAAAATATTTGATCTGAGTCTCTTGAAGAAATGTATTTCCATAATATTGTTTAATTTTTGAGTTTTCATTTAAAATATAATGAAATTATGAGCAATATTTTATAATAACCACGTCATTTCGTAAAACTGCGAATCTTATTCATTTACTAGTTTTCAGAATTGATTATGTCTTTTATTATAGATTTTCATTATTGTCTCCTTAATGATTATTCTGTTGGAAAATAATTATAAGTGTGTTTAATTAATAATTTTAATAGAAATTAAACAAACATTAGAAAACAAATTTGACGTGTCTGGGTTAGAGATATTCTTGAAAAATATTTCTAATTGAAAAAGTAGAATCTTTGGACATTCGTTTATTGAAAATCAAAGGTAATTTTCTCAAGATGTACAAAACAGTTGAGAGCTCACTCCTTGTCGGTGGCTCAGAAATCAAAATTAATCTGAAATATAATGTGTTAGTCAATTTTAGAAAGGCTTTGTTAATTTAATAGTACTTATTCTATAGGTGCCAGTCAGAATATCGAAATCTCAACGTGTGTTTATGTGAGAACAAAAATGCTCTAAAATACTAATAAATTAATAATAATACCCTTTATTTAGTAAAGATTAAGAGAAAATCTAAAGTAGCTATTTAGGATTCGTTAGTGCGATTGCAATGGTAAAAAAATAATGAATTATTTAAAGTTGTGGGTGCTTGGCTATATATTTTCTCCAAATACATTAGGCAAAATACTGACAATATTACCTTTAATTTGCAATATAAAGTGTCCTTGCATTCTACTTTTCTGTTGCAAGTACTATGATTATTTATTTATTTATTTAAGAACACTTTAAGCCTAAAACCAAGACACCTTAAAATGAAATTTCAAAGAGGCTAATTTATTACTTTTCACAGTAAACTTATTTACTATTATAGCATCATTAGCATAAAGTTGAAAAAATACGAACAATATGAGTTCTAAGAGAAATAAACTTTCAAAATAAACTTTTTGAAAGGCTAATGAGACGACGTAAAGAGCAGCCTGAGTTAATTATTATGAAAAAACTCTTCAGCTGTTAGGCAATGTTTGTGATTGAACGAATAAAATCGAACATTTCTTGTTACAACGATAATTTAGATAATGACGTTATATAATACATTGTGTAATAGAGTTTATAACTGAAAATTAAATTAGCTCTCTTGCTAGCTTTGTGCAAGAACCTCCTTGAACATTTATAAAAACGTTTACAGGAAATAATTTATGTTCACATTTTTACGAAACTCACGGTAAACTATATTTAATTAGACAAAATAAGTTTGACGATATAAAGAATAAGGCTGTTAGGACCGTATAGCAAATTTAGTATTCTATGTTACGAATATTCTTGCTTTGCAATATTTTTAGTAAAAGTAAACACTTATGACTAGAGCTCTCTGGTTTTTACATGTTGAAACATAGCTCTTGGCGTGATGGTTCATACTGCTACCAAATGCCTAAGTTTCATTTTGGAATTTTCAGTAAAATAAAAACGGTAGTGAATACCACCACCATCTCTAATAGTGAGTTCACTATCTCTCCTAGCTGAACTTTTGAATCCCAAAGACAATTGTTAAATCATCAATGGTTTTGGTAACGTATAAATAAAATAAACTAATTAAGGTAATTTTCATAATTTGAAATCAATCAATCGTTGATAACCTAGAGGAGAGACTGATTTGAATTCAAACCATTTTTGAAACTCACCCAAAAACTCTTGTGAATATAAGAGCTCAGATGTATTCCCATATACCAATAAAACTTCTATGAATGTTGCTTTGTATTAAAGCCATTTACTGCATAAAACACCGATGATTTAAACTGCACTTTAACATTGAAATTTAGTACCCTATGTATACCTCATGTTGCCACACTTCCGTTTCTCTTTTATATTACATTTCAAACCTAGACGGATCGCTGTCCGCACATAGCTTATCGACTATTTTAATCACCTATATTTCACAAACGTAAGATTTAACGGTAACATGAGTGGTATACTACTAATGTTCTGGTCCTATTCTATCACCCTATGTATACGTCTTGTTGCCACACTTCCGTTTTTCTTTTATATTTCATGTCAAACTTAAATGGATCGCAGTCCGTACATCGCAAAGTGACTATTTTAACCACCCACATTTCCCAAACCTAAGTTTTGACGGTAACTTGAGTGATATAGTACTAAAGTCCTATTCCTATTCTACCACCCTATGTATACCTCCTGTTGCCACACTTCCGTTTCTCTTTTATATTACATTTCAAACCTAGACGGATCGCTGTCCGCACATAGCTTATCGACTATTTTAATCACCTATATTTCCCAAACGTAAGATTTAACGGTAACATGAATGGTATACTACTAATGTTCTGGTCCTATTCTATCACCCTATAAATACGTCATGTTGCCACACATCCGTTTTTCTTTTATATTTCATGTCAAACCTAGACCGATCGCTGTCCGTACATTGCAAAGTGACTACTTTAATCAACCATATTTGGCAAACCTAAGTTTTGAAAGTAACTTGAGCGGTATAGTACTAAAGTCCTGGTCCTATTCTATAACCCTATGTATAAATCATGTTGCCACACTTCCGTTTCTCTTTTATATTTCATTTCAAACCTAGACGGATCGCTGTCCGCACATCGTTTATTGACTATTATAATCACCCAAATTTCCCAAACCTACGTTTTGACAGCGGTATAGTACTAGTCCTGGTCCTATTCTATAACCCTATGTATAAATCATGTTGCCACACTTCCGTTTCTCTTTTTTATTTCATTTCAAACTGAGATGGATCGCTGTCTGTACATCGCATAGTGATAACTTTAATCACCCACATTTCCCAAACCTAAGTTATGACAGTAACTTGAGTGGTATAATACTAACGTCCTGGTACTACTCAATCACTCTATGTATACCTCATGTTGCCACACTTTCGTTTACCTTTTATGTTTCATGTCAAATTTAGATGGATAGCTTCCCGTACATCTTATATTGACTACTTTAATCACCCGTATTTCCAAAACCTAAGTTTTGACGGTAAATTGAGTGGAATAATGCTAAAGTCCTGGTCCTATTCTGTCACCCTATGTATACCTCATGCTGCCACACTTTCATCGTTTCTCTTTTATATTTCATGTCAAACTTAGATGGATTGCTGTTCGTACATCTCATAGTGACTACTTTAATCACCCATAATACCGAAACCTAAGTTTTGACGGTAACTTGAGTGGTATTGTACTAAAGTCCTGGTCCTATTCTATCACCCTGTATACCTCATGTTGCCACACTTTCGTTTCTCTTTTATATTTCATTTCAAACTGTTCGAACATCGCTTATCGGCTACTTTAATCACAAACATTTTCCCAAACCAAAGTTTTGACGGTACACTTGAGTGGTATAATACTAATGTCCTGGTCCTATTCTATCGTCATATGTATACCTCATTTGACCACACTTCCGTTTTTCTATTTTATTTCATAGCAAACTTAGATGGACAGCTGTCCGTACATCGGATAGTGACTACTTTAATCGCTCATATTTCCCTATTCTAAGTTTTGACGGTAACTTGAGTGGTATAATACTAAAATCCTGGTCCTATTGTATCACTCTATGTATACCTCATGCTGACACACTTCCGTTTCTCATTTATATTTCATGTTAAACTTAGATGGATCGCTGTCTGAACATCGCATGGTGACAACTTTAACCACCTATATTTCCAAAACCTAAGTTTTGACGGTAACTTGAGTTATATAATACTAAGTTCCTGGTCCTATTCTATCACCCTATGTATACCTCATGTTGCCACACTTTCGTTTCTCTTTTGTATTTCATGTCAAAATTAAATGGATCGCTGTCCGTACATCGCATAGTGATTAATTCAATCACCCATATTTCCAAAACCTAAGTTTTGACGGTAAATTGAGTTTCATAATACTACGGTCTTGGTCCTATTATTCTATCACCTTATATATACCTCATTGTTCCACACTTCCGTTTTTCTATTTTATTTCATGTCTAACTTAGATTGGATCGCTGTCCGTACACCGCGTAATGACTACTTTAATCACCCATATTTCCCAAACCTAAGTTTTGACGGTAAATTGAGTGGTATAATACTAACGTCCTGTTCCTATTCAATCACCCTATGTATACCTCATGTTGCCACACTTCCGTTTTTCTATTATATCTCATGTCAAAATTAAACGGATCGCTTATCGGCTACTTTAATCACCAACATTTCCCAAACCTACGTTTTGACGGTAACATGAGTGGTATAATACTAAAGTTATCACCCTATGTATACCTCATGTTGCCAGACTTTCGTTTATCTTTTATGTTTCATGTCAAATTTAGATGGATCGCTTCCCGTACATCTTATATTGACTACTTTAATCACCCGTATTTCCAAAACCTAAGTTTTGACGGTAAGTTGAGTGGAATAATGCTTAAGTCCTGGTCCTATTCTGTCACGCTATGTATAACCTCATGCTGCCACACTTTCGTTTCTCTTTTGTATTTCATGTCAAACTTAGATGGATCACTGTCCGTTTTAGTAGTCATCGCATAATGACTACTTTAATCACCCATATTTCCAAAACCTAAGTTTTGACGGTAACTTGAGTGGTATAGTACTAAAGTCCTGGTCCTTTTCTATCACCCTATGTATACCTCATGTTGCCAGACTTCCGTCTCTCTTTATGTTTCATTTGAAACATAGACGAATTGCTGTTCACACATCGCTTATCGACTACTTCAATCGCCCACATATAGCAAACGTAAGTTTTGACGGTAACTTGAGTGGTATAATTTTGAAGTCCTGATCCTTTTGTATCACCCTATGTATACCTCATGTTGCCACACTTTCGTTTCTATTTTATATTTCATGTCAAACTTAGATGGATCGCTGTCCGTACATCGCATAGTGACTGCTTTAATCACCTATATTTCCAAACCCTAAGTTTTGACGGTAACCTGAGTGGTATAATACTAACGTCCTGGTCCTATTATATCACTCTATGTATACCTCATGTTGCCACGATTCCGTTTCTCTTTTATATTTCATGTCAAACTTAGATGGATTGCTGTTCGTACATCTCATAGTGACTACTTTAATCACCCATAACACCGAAACCTAAGTTTTGACGGTAACTTGAGTGGTATTGTACTAAAGTCCTGGTCCTATTCTATCACCCTATGTATACCTCATGTTGCCACACTTTCGTTTCTCTTTTATATTTCATTTCAAACTGTTCGAACATCGCTTATCGGCTACTTTAATCACCAAAATTTCCCAAACCAAAGTTTTGACGGTACACTTGAGTGGTATAATACTAATGTCCTGGTCCTATTCTATCGTCATATGTATACCTCATTTGACCACACTTCTGTTTTTCTATTTTATTTCATAGCAAACTTAGATGGACAGCTGTCCGTACATCGGATAGTGACTACTTTAATCGCTCATATTTCCCTATTCTAAGTTTTGACGGTAACTTGAGTGGTATAATACTAAAATCCTGGTCCTATTGTATCACTCTATGTATACCTCATGCTGACACACTTCCGTTTCTCATTTATATTTCATGTTAAACTTAGATGGATCGCTGTCTGAACATCGCATGGTGACAACTTTAACCACCTATATTTCCAAAACCTAAGTTTTGACGGTAACTTGAGTTGTATAATACTAAGTTCCTGGTCCTATTCTATCACCCTATGTATACCTCATGTTGCCACACTTTCGTTTCTCTTTTGTATTTCATGTCAAAATTAAATGGATCGCTGTCCGTACATCGCATAGTGATTTATTTAATCACCCATATTTCCAAAACCTAAGTTTTGACGGTAAATTGAGTGGCATAATACTACGGTCTTGGTCCTATTATTCTATCACCTTATATATACCTCATTTTTCCACACTTCCGTTTTTCTATTTTATTTCATGTCTAACTTAGATTGGATCGCTGTCCGTACACCGCGTAATGACTACTTTAATCACCCATATTTCCTAAACCTAAGTTTTGACGGTAAATTGAGTGGTATAATACTAACGTCCTGTTCCTATTCAATCACCCTATGTATACCTCATGTTGCCACACTTCCGTTTTTCTATTATACCTCATGTCAAAATTAAACGGATCGCTTATCGGCTACTTTAATCACCAACATTTCCCAAACCTACGTTTTGACGGTAACATGAGTGGTATAATACTAAAGTTATCACCCTATGTATACCTCATGTTGCCACACTTTCGTTTATCTTTTATGTTTCATGTCAAATTTAGATGGATCGCTTCCCGTACATCTTATATTGACTACTTTAATCACCCGTATTTCCAAAACCTAAGTTTTGACGGTAAGTTGAGTGGAATAATGCTTAAGTCCTGGTCCTATTCTGTCACGCTATGTATAACCTCATGCTGCCACACTTTCGTTTCTCTTTTGTATTTCATGTCAAACTTAGATGGATCGCTGTCCGTTTTAGTAGTCATCGCATAATGACTACTTTAATCACCCATATTTCCAAAACCTAAGTTTTGACGGTAACTTGAGTGGTATAGTACTAAAGTCCTGGTCCTTTTCTATCACCCTATGTATACCTCATGTTGCCAGACTTCCGTCTCTCTTTATGTTTCATTTGAAACATAGACGAATTGCTGTTCACACATCGCTTATCGACTACTTCAATCGCCCACATATAGCAAACGTAAGTTTTGACGGTAACTTGAGCGGTATAATTTTGAAGTCCTGATCCTATTGTATCACCCTATGTATACCTCATGTTGCCACACTTTCGTTTCTATTTTATATTTCATGTCAAACTTAGATGGATCGCTGTCCGTACATCGCATAGTGACTGCTTTAATCACCTATATTTCCAAACCCTAAGTTTTGACGGTAACCTGAGTGGTATAATACTAACGTCCTGGTCCTATTATATCACTCTATGTATACCTCATGTTGCCACGATTCCGTTTTTCTTTTGTATTTCATGTAAAAGTTAGAAGGATCGCTGTTTGTACATCACATAGTGACTACTTTTATCACCCATAATACCAAAACCTAAGTTTTGACGGTAACTTGAGTAGTATTGTACTAAAGTCCTGGTCCTATTCTATCACCCTATGTATACCTCATGTTTGAGGTATATATATTGACGCATAGTGACTACTTTAATCACCTATATTTCCAAAACCCAAATTTTGACGGTAACTTGAGTGGTATAATACTAACGTCCTGGTCCTATTATATCACTCTATGTATACCTCATGTTGCCACGATTCCGTTTTTCTTTTGTATTTCATGTAAAAGTTAGAAGGATCGCTGTTTGTACATCACATAGTGACTACTTTAATCACCCATAATACCGAAACCTAAGTTTTGACGGTAACTTGAGTGGTATAATACTAAAGTCTTGGTCCTATTCTATCATCCTATATATAGCTCATGTTGCCACACCTCCGTTTTTCTATTTTATTTCATGTCAAATTTAGATCGATCGCTGTTCGTTTTAGTAGTCATCGCATAATGACTACTTTAATCACCCATATTTCCAAAACCTAAGTTTTGACGGTAACTTGAGTGGTATAGTACTAAAGTCCTGGTCCTTTTCTATCACCCTATGTATACCTCATGTTGCCAGACTTCCGTCTCTCTTTTATGTTTCATTTGAAACATAGACGAATTGCTGTTCGCACATCGCTTATCGACTACTTCAATCGCCCACATATAGCAAACGTAAGTTTTGACGGTAACTTGAGTGGTATAATTTTGAAGTCCTGATCCTATTGTATCACCCTATGTATACCTCATGTTGCCACACTTTCGTTTCTATTTTATATTTCATGTCAAACTTAGATGGATCGCTGTCTGTACATCGCATACTGACTGCTTTAATCACCTATATTTCCAAACCCTAAGTTTTGACGGTAACCTGAGTGGTATAATACTAACGTCCTGGTCCTATTATATCACTCTATGTATACCTCATGTTGCCACGATTCCGTTTTTCTTTTGTATTTCATGTAAAAGTTAGAAGGATCGCTGTTTGTACATCACATAGTGACTACTTTAATCACCCATAATACCGAAGCCTAAGTTTTGACGGTAACTTGAGTAGTATTGTACTAAAGTCCTGGTCCTATTCTATCACCCTATGTATACCTCATGTTTGAGGTATATATATTGACGCATAGTGACTACTTTAATCACCTATATTTCCAAAACCCAAATTTTGACGGTAACTTGAGTGGTATAATACTAACGTCCTGGTCCTATTTTATCACCCTATATATTCCTCATGTTGCCACACTTCCGTTTCTCTCTTATATTTCATGTCAAACTGAGACGGATCGCTGTGTGCACATCGCATAGCAACTACTTTAATCACCCGTATTTCCGTAACCTAAGTTCGATGGTAACTTTAGTGGTATAATACTAAAGTTCTAGTCCTATTCCATCACCCTTTGTATAAGTCATGTTGCCACGCCTCCTTTTTCATTTATATTTCATGTCAAACTTAGACGGATCGCTGATCGCACATCGCATAGTGACTACTTTAATCACCAATATTTTCAATACCTAAGTTTTTACGTTAATTTGAGTGGTACAATACTAAATTTATGGTCCTATTCTATCACCGTATGTATACGCCATGCATTCCACACTTTCCTTTTTCTTTTATATTTCATGTCAAACTTGGACGGATCGTTGTGTGTACTTTGCACAGCGACTACTTTAATCATCCATAATTCATAATCCTAAGTTTTCATGGTTACTTGAGTGGTATAATACTAAAGTTCTGGTCCTATACCATCACCCAATGTGTAAGTTATGTTCCCACACTTCTGTTTTTCTTTTATATTTCATGTCAAATTTTAACGGATCACTGTCCGCCCATCGCCTAGTGACTTCTTAAATCACCCATATTTCCAGAACTTAAGTTTTAACGTTCACTTAATTGGAAAAATACCAAAGTTCCGGTTCTATTCTATCACCCTCTGGATACGTTATGTTGCCACGCGCCCGTTTTTCTTTTATATTTCATGTCAATCTCAGACGGATCGCTGTCTGTACATCGCATAGCTACTACTTTAATCACTCATAAATGTAACCAACAAAAACAAATACGATTACCAAATCATATTTACCATCGCCAATCAAATGTATATCTTAAAATATGATATTACTGTTGCTGGAGCATTTATTTTGTTTCAGTATGAAACAAATAAATTGATAAGTAAGATAAATTAGTTGCTATGTCCCCACAAGCCACCATCCTACACACATCCATCAGCAGGCTTTGCAGGCCCAAGGCGTACATATTATCAGTCATCAATACAATAATTAGGCTCTATATTCGCATCTCCCAGGGCTCTCTCTCATGGGTGGAATAAAAGCTAGCGATTGCTAAAACTAAGGTTTCCCTGGCAATTGCTAGGTTTCAGGTGACTAATAGGCTATTTATTCACATGAAACCTCGCAATTGCCAGGGAAAACCTTAGTTTTAACAATTGCTAGCTTTTATTTACTCCACCCCATGACTAAACAAACAAACAAACAAACAAATTAATTAAGTAATTAATTAATTAACGAACGAACAAACGAAAGAACGAACGAATGATAAATAAATAAATAAATAAATAAATAAATAAATAAATAAATAAATAAATAAATAAATAAATAATTAAATATATAAATAAATAAATATATTTATATAAATAAATAAATAAATAACTGAACTCTTTATCGCAGGAATTCTTACAACATACAGAAAATAAACACCGCCAAATTAGATTACGCCGCCCACACAGTTGTATCCGTTTGTCGCCAGAGTAATCTCTAAATTATGAACTCGAGACTTGTTTTAATCACGAGATTCGACAATACTTCGTGAATTAAAAGAAAACATAAACAAACGACTTCTTATCGTCTGGCCACAGCCATATGGATTAGACTCCTATACATTTAGTACCTGGTGGACCGAGCCTTGCTCGGTGTTATTTCATGTTTACCAGTTCATCCAGTTACTATAAAATATTTCAATGTCATAAAATTGATAAATCGAAACCTTTTTTATTGCTCCATGGACTCTTCATCCCATTTGCTGTATTTTCCCTTGACGGCTGTAGATTCAAAACAGCTGTTATGATTACTTCATTTGTTTACACTTTCCTTGTTTATTTTCGTTGTATCACGGCAACCCATAAGGCCAATGTTAAAATTTTACAACTTTAAAATTTGATTTATTAAGTTAATAGATTTTTCTGGCCAAGTAATCTGCATAAAAGACGTTTTGAGTAATAAATTACTTATTTCCAGACTTTGAAGGAAATCCTCGGAGCCGTTTTAGAGATAATTGTGCAAGCATACAAGCATACAAGCAAGCAAGCAAGCACGATAACATTACTCATATAAGAGTATAGGATTATTTTCAATAAAAAAGTTCTATACGCTCTTTTAAAACGACGTTTTGCCGTACCTAGTTGTTACGTATTTTTTTAAACAATTTACAAATGTTTATAAACAATTTGAATATTCATATTACTACGCATATTATATTCAAGTACACTTAACATCAAAATAGCGTATAGAACTGGTCAATTTGTGTTTTTTTTTTGTTTTAGGTGTATAACGGGGTTTTTTGTTTAAGTTTACTGACTATCTTCAAAAAATTAGTTAAGTGATGTGCATGGAATTTAGGATCAAAATTATTAAAAGTAATTATACTAAAGAAAATAATTTGCCAAATGGGCGATTACGTGACTGCTTAAAATTGTCTTTCGTAATTTTAGAATTAAGAAAGAGTGAACTGGCATATTTTGACAACAGTTTTAAGCGAATTTCCCCCTATAGGGAATTAGCTATTACCGTACGCGGCACGGTGAGACTTAAGCCCGGTACCATGTAATTATTTTCGTTTTGAGGTCCTTAGACACCAAAATCACCGCTAGTTCATTTTCATATATGTATAACTTTGATAAAAATGGTCCGATCTTTATGAATTTTGGAAAAATCTTTTAAAGCGAAATTCACGACTTCGTGACTATTCTAAGATAGTTATTTTGACAAAATAACATTTATTTTCACAATTTAACACCTTCATATTTATTTCATGCAAATTTAATAGTTAAATTTGAGTTAATCTAAAAAAATAAAAACAATCTAGAACTTTTAATTATTACTTTAAGTCAATCTGTTGCTGAGATATAGGATGAGCTAAATATAGTACTTTGTACAATGTTATTTTTTATTTTATCTTTTTTTACCCTGGTTTCCAAGTTAAAACGTGATTGTTTTCTAAGTGGCACACTAATATAAAATGTCTATAACTGAGGATAAGTAATGGTTTTCAGTCAAGGCATACTGTAAAATAATTGTTTACCTCTCTTCAATAAAAGCCAATTAAATAATATATTAGATGATCTACGATTGTTTAAATTCACTCTTTGAAGGCCCAATAACAGCATTTCAAAACCCCTTGATCCCATTAAGGTGAACTATATAATTGCTCCGTTATCACGTGATCTTCAAACTAATGATTGTGTCAATATTTGCTGGATTCGCTATTTTTTAAAACTACGACGTTAATAAATAGCCTGGAAATACAGAAGAACTCAGGAAAAAGTGCATATGACGAATTAGTCGATATGTGGATATATAGTCACAATGTTTGAGTGCTGAGGGAATGCTGATGCGGCAATAACACTGGCCATAACCGATAACAAGATGGCGTCAGCACCGCGTAACTCGCAAATATATGACATCGTCGAGAATGCATTTCATAAGCTGTGCACTGCGATGACTATGCACTCCGCTGCATGCGTTAAGTTATTGAAGTACACTGAGGAGCCCATTCGTACACTTCAAAATACGTTTGGCAACTATTAATAATGACATGAATACAAAATATTCTTCATTCAAGAGGCAACGTTAGGGTTTGTAAGTTCTCTCAACCACTAATGTACTTTATTGAAACAATGTTTTTGAATAGCAAGTAAATGTAATATAATGAATATAAATATATTTTTTAAAGGATCAATATTTTGAGTAAACAGAATATTTACTTGTCTGAAGTAAATTATATTGTACTTGGTCTCTTTTAATCGTGCACATAAATTTTAACAGTTTTTGCTCAAATTAGAATCAAAATAAGATAGAATTCAAATTTCATGTATTCTATCTAGGTAGTTTATTCATTTTTTGCCTCCAAGATTGATAATCGACAATTTATAAGTAGGTTACGTACCTCCGTCGTCGATCCTAAATAATCATAAATTGATTACTGCAGTTTCAAGACTCAAGGTCTCATTGTCAAATCTTCAAAAACGTCAAGAATTACATTTAAACACATATTTTTACATCACAATTCACAAGCACACGAAAAAAATTTAAATTATAATTTATAATTATAATTTAATTTTAATTTAAATTATAATGTATTTATTTAAATTTTAATTCAATTTAATTTAATTTTAATTTATTTTTAATTTATAATTATAATTTAATTTTAATTTAAATCATAATTTATTCATTAAAATTTTTTTCGTGTCCATGAACTGTGATGTAAAAATATGTGTTTAAATGAAATTCTTGACGTTTTTGAAGATTTGACAATGAGACCTTGAGTCTCGAAACAGCTTTAATCAATTTATGATTATTTAGGATTGACGACGGAGGTACGTAACCTACTTATAAATCATCTAGGTAGTTTCGTTTTGACGTAAAAACCAAAAATACCACCTCATTGCAAACGGAAAATTGGATGTAGTTAACATAAAATTGACACGCTGAAACAAAAATCGGAGCTCTCATATATGTTAACCAACCAATTAATTAGCATTCGTCACCTGTCGGGTGCATTACTGTGCGAGGCTGGTTATTGTAATTAATAATGACAATTAAATAATAATTAATAATGACAAGCTAATAATGACAATTTGTCTGTGATGTAGGCGTGGATCTTTTGGATCCTAAGGATATCAAAGCTGAAATTATAAGTAATATAAGCCATTTTTTAGATAACATTTTTTGACATTTGAAAGTATTCCGGGGATGTCACTCCAACTTGATTCTACATTTTTTCAAATGTAAACCCTATAGCCCGCCAACATTGTTGGGTAGTTGATACATTATTATGTACTCAATTTCGGCCACCCTCTTGGATCCGCCATATTACTGTACATCCAAAATTAGTTTCACTGATTACAATGCTACAAACCGTATTGTAATGTACTGATTGGTTCTCAAGTATTGAGAACTCAGGAAAAAGTGCACGACACTTAATTACAAGTTATTAATTAACTTGTAGCAAATTTTGAAATCAAAAATTTCCAAAATAAGTCCATAGCCACAAAATTAGACTAGATAATGGCAATCAACCATTACTGGCCATAGTTGAGTCATTTCCAATCAATTGTTACTCATGTATATTTTCCTGTCGCCATCTTGGATCCGCTATTTAGGAATGACTTATGTTATTTCAAATGCGAAGATGAAATTGTGTAACTGGATTTTAAACTAGCTTTGTACACTGAAATAGGCCCTAAATACCGCAAGTTAATTTTAACTATGACACTTAGTTTTTGAAAACCCCATATTTCCCAGAGTTTTATCAGAAAAATATTGATATCTTGAAATTAATACAATAATAAAAATTGGTTGCGGGAATGAATTCAGTGTAAAAATTTAATGATGCATTGATGGGTCACAATATTATATCCTTATTTGAAATAACTTATCCTATTTCAAAATGGAATATCAAAAATGGCATATTCAATATGGCGGCCGAAAATGTACATCAGTGAAAATGAAGAGGAATTAACTCAACAATGACTGTGATGGCTAATTGTCATCATCAGGCATTGTGTTGTGGTTGCGGACCTATTTTAAGCATTTATAACGTTAATTAGGTTTAAAAACAAATTAATAAACCTTTTTATATTTTGAGTTAAGATCAAGATATAAAAAGTGATTGTTGTATTGTATTTATTGAAAAAGTCTCTTTTGGAATGATGAGTCACAACTCCACCCTTAATTTTTTTTTCAAGTGGCAAATATAAGATGGTATCCGCACAAAATGAAGAATTAGCGACCCAACGACGATTGGAGGTGATGTGGGATTGATACTTGCAAAAATTTAAAAACGTTAGCGGGGTTTCTATTATGGAAGAAATAGATTATTTACATTATCATATGTCATTCAAACTTTGACTCTGTTTTTCCTTATTTTTTTGTTGTCCTTATTTTGTTTGTTGTTGATTCCAAAGCATTTTACATAGTTTCTTTCCTCGTTGAAACTGCAATGAAGGAAAATTGAAATTTCAACGACTCGTATATATTACAACGTACCGACGACAACACAACAATGTCCTTCCTGTTACGCCAACGGCTTTCGCTGGGACAAAAGCGTGAGTTTCGTCTTTTTTTAAACACGTCACTGTCATGTTTACTTATAGTGGGCGTTATTTTTGTATGCATGCCACGCGTTATTTCATAGCGCATTTATCATTTTTAAGCAACGTATTTTTCACAAAAAATTAAAATCAGTAAAATTTAAATTTTACGTAAATAACACTAATACTTAGGATTTATTTTAATAAATCCATATTATTAAATATCCATTTTCATTAAATATGCAATTAATTTCTTCACGGAACTCTCAACATACGTTCGTTCCACACTCTTGTGGAAACATCTTAATAAAATAATTACCTTATCCAATCACTATTTTTTTAAGACGACTGTTTTGTTCCTCAGGTCTTTATTATGCAGCCGTATTTGACTATGTGTCATTGCATTTTGGCAAGTCAGTTGACCCAATAGCATGTCATGGTCTTTACAGTTAAAATATGCCAAACTGTTAGAATGTTAAAATATGTTAACATTATGACAACTTTTAATTGTAATGACTGTGAAATTTTTTTCGATCAATTGACTTGACACAAAGTACATTTATAAATGTGGTTGCATACTAAATAGCTGACATAACACACCAGCTATGGTGCTATGGAGCTATGGTTGCTTTGTGGTTTTGAGTAACGAAACTAGTCGTTTTAGAAAAAATATGGATTGGATAAGGTAATTTTATTTTATTACTTAAATATATTCCAATCCAGCGTCAAAATAAACAGGAACGTAGTGTTAAATTATCCAATCAATTTATTAAACCTGTTGAGTTAATTAGGAGATGAAAAAGCTAATTAACTTTTAACACGAAACTGTGGATAGCACTTCGAAACACTCTAATATTTTGTACTTGTACAATTTTATGTCTTGAACAACCTAACCAGTGAAGGATTCTCCAAAGCTGAAAATCTTATAACGCAGCTTCGTTTTACGTCACATTAGATTGGGTTTGTCTCTTGCGCTGACCTTAACAACTTACAGACTTTATCGAAAGTTATTTCTTAATGCAATTTTAAGGTAACATTTTTAAAGTAAAAATATACCAGGGAATAACCTTAAATATAAACTAGTCTTAGCAAATGAAGAATAATTAAAAGCATATTAAGAAGAGCAAATGAGATTTTAGGATGTTGGGAATTCTAACAGCACCAAGTATTTTCATCATGGAGATATCAGCATATATCAAACAATTCATTCTACCATTCAAAAACAGAACTCACAATTACTACACCAGACACAAAAATGTTTTCCCTGAATTCCACAGACCATCTTTTTACATTAGAAAACCACTTTTTATTGGTAAAAACAATTTTCAAAACAGAATTAAAATGTTTTCTTATTAATCAAGCCCACGATTCCCTGCAGGAATTCCTTTCACCATCTCACCCTGACTTGAATTTTTTATCATGTGTGGAGATAGAGACTAGGCTTACATACTACATATTATGATCCGCCCAAAGCAAACATTTTGCCAGCTGGGCTGAAGAATAAAGTAAATAAGTAGGTAAGAACCTTCCACGTATGTGCTACGTAGTCTCTTAAAATAAAATAAAGAAGGATCCTAAGGATGAATAGCTTCTTATAAACCCGCTATCATCTATTTAAAATGGGGCAAAATAAAATCATAAGGGCCTTAAGAACTGTTCTTCTTTTTAGAATTGATAGTTAAAAATGAGTATTTTGATTCATAATATTGTTTATAATATCATTGAAAAGTAATTATTAATAAGTATTACTGTCAGTAATAAAATATGAATTGTTGATAATCTTTGCCGTTAAACCACGTGAGCCAGTGTTGATAATGGTGTGGTTAGCGGTCAGAAACACGCAAAGGTTGGGACAAAAACCACAACAAAGTGGTTTAATTAAATATGGACCTCAATTTTCCAATTATTAATAATAAAGAGTTTGTTCGACCCTTATAAAAATCACTTAGTAAATTATGCTACAAAACCAAGGTTTCTTACTATTAGTCTACAAATTATTTTTTCAAGTATTAATTTACAATCCAATTATACAAATAATTTTAAAGTTGCCCTTCTTGACCCAATTTCTGTAGATAATTCTCAATAAGCCTAGTACCTTTGTACAATAATTACTAGGAGTACGCTCCGATGTCGCGTATGAGGACGAACGTATTCGCAATGTACCATGGTGGTGACATTAAACCTATCATTTTTAAGACTCAAAGGAAACAAAACAACATTCATACAGTTACAAATAAAAAATAATTTTGAATGTTAAAAGTGATCAAATGTTTTACCGTACGGTATAACAAAAGCTACTTGAAGGATAGTTGTAGATCTGACCTCAAATGTTAAGAATGGTTCTTAACATAGGTTATGGTAAAATATTTAAGATGTATTTAAAGTGAAATGGAAGAAGTCTAAAGAAACAAAATGGTTTTCACAAAATGCAATTTATTTTGTCCTCACAGAAAATAAGTTTCAGTGAAGCCAAGAAATATATTAAGCCTTTCATATTATATGACAATGACTGTTGATGTGACAACCAGCAGCAGTCTGATAATACCATTGGTTTGTCTGATACCGGATTGAAACCTTCTGGATTCATTTTAGTAGTGGAACATACATGATCAAATGGGCAATTTCACACTCTTCGACTTAGTGTCGGATGATCATTCTGCCATGCGACAAATAAATTCAAATTCATTGTATATCCATTACAACACATTTTACAAAGTTGGAAGCAATGTCTATTTCACAATAGTTTTAACTGAAATACATTCTGAAAAAAACTTACGTAAAGTAACTGAATCAATTTTTTTTTAAAGGAAACTAACTGAATCGGTTTTTTTTTAAAGGGCGTAAGTCCTAAAAAGTAAACTTTCGGAAAACAAGAAAAAACTGTTTATTTTCAAAAGGGCGTAAGTCCAAAACGCCATATAACGCTTTGTTGACATACGCCCTTTTAAAACAAATCACAGAAATGCTATGCTGATTTCATCCACAACCATTCATTATAGGTAAGCCCTTTCAAAGCAAATCGATGTATCTAGTTAAAGAGTACAAAACCACCAAAACCTGAAAATAAAAAAAAAATTGGACTTACGCCGTTTAAAAAAAAAAACCGATTCAACTGGAAGTCAAAAATCGCGTAGGCCTCAGATATAAAACAAAAATTATTTTCATTACTCTACAAAAAATCATCTGTTTTTGTTATGTGTTTGTCACCTGCAAAACCGTTCTTTAATAACCATTGTTTATTTCAGAAAAATAATATTTTCTATAAACCCTTTTTTAGTTTTATTTTATATATAAAGTAAATTATACAGCTGATTTCAAGATACTAAGGAGAAAAGTCTCGTTCAATACGTTGTTAATGAAATTGGTTGGCATATGCTCGACCATATGAAGTGTTCAATAAATCTTGCACTTTATACCAAACCAAAGGTCTCAAATATGCAAATCCCTCTTTTTAATCTTGTTAAGAAATATATAACAAATTTGGTGGAGTAAAAATGAGTAAAATAATGCAATTTTATATTTTAATATATAATGTAAAACATCAACATACAACAATATCAAAAACATAAATAATAAAAAACATTTGATCCGCAACGAATACAGCATGTGTGATGACAATTTGAACAGCACAGACCAGAGAGACACCCACGACCAGAACCCAATGGTTGAAGTTCAATGCACATTGGCAATTGAAGAGAATATCTTTCTGAAAGAACAAAAGTGTATTAATATAAATAAAATATTGTAAATTGAAAATAGACCTTATGAAATTAGTGAAAAACATTCAAATATTTACAACACATTATACACAAATGAAAGGATGAAACAATTCCGATGAAAAAACGTTTCTGGAGGAATATAAAAAGAATTACAATTTTCAAAATATTATTATACTAACAGTTCCCGTGGCTTCGCTCACGATAAAAATTAGAGTTCAACCTTGATAGCTCGAATCTGAAGGGCCTGAATTCAAAAAGAGTTTTAACAAAGAATATGTAACGTGTTTATATGAATAGCTGTTTAAATAAATAGGTCTGTTTATATAAAATATAACGCTGTTATGGCATTGTGTAGGTCTTAAAAACATTTATGTCACACTGTGGACAGTCACAGTGGATAATGTCGGGTTTCTTTTCAAAGTCATAACTCGAGAACGGCTGGACCGATTTTAACGTTAAAAGTGTCAATTTTACGGTAATTGGTCGAAAATTTGCCAATACGTCTCAGAATTATCAAATAAAGTATCAATTAAGTACGATAAAGCGATGAAAGTTCGAAACAGTAGCACTATCAGTTGGCGGTGTTTCAAACTTGCTTCACTTTGTTTACAACGTAATATATGGGCGGTTATTAATAATTTTAAAGGTTAACCACAGATTGCAGCACTTATTTTTTCTGTGCAAAGCCGGGACACACCATCGAATCGGATGTTTATACATCGATAGATGAAAAAGGAATTCGCCAAATTGTTTTAGGGCATGATTGTAATACATTGAGGGTGCCATGAGAGAAAAACTATAACTCCCGCTGCCTAAATGAAGATGGCGCCTCATAGTTTGTTCATGATTAAATAGATAAGGTAGAAAAACTAATTTATGGATTAAATATAAACTAAAAAAAGGTAACTTTTATACACTACGTATAACCTAAAAAAATCCAAACAACCATGATGAAAGAATTAAATTATTAAACAGCCGTAACAACGTATCCATTTGTCAAGCTAATTACCCTCTGCTTGCTTGAATGAAATTGGAAATGTAAACAAAAGATCGACAATCACATTTATATGGGAACGTTTTAAAGCCTCTTCTCCACCAACTTACAACTTTGAATTTTGGAAATATAGGCTATAACTTACTTAGCGGATACCTTCACCATAAAAGGAATGTCTGTGCAAATTTTTGAGGTTCGAAGTCCAATAGTTCGGGCTGTACGATGATAGGTCAGTTGTATTTGACAAATGTACGGTATAGGAAAGAAAAACGATAACTCCAGCTGCCGAGATAAAGATGGTGCCATCAGCGACGAAAGAATAATATTATTAATACTATTATTTGGTCGCTGGGTGTCTCATATACAGATTTTATTCTTAAACAGATGAGATACTTAAACTAAACGAAATGTAACTTTTATATGGCACATAATTATGTACTTAAAATAAATCAACAAAAAACGATAAAAACCAAAACCATTATGAAAGAAATTAAATTGTTAGCTGCTATAATATCGTCATACCTACATTTGTAAAGGTAACTACCAGCTGACTGATTGAATGAACATTGAAAATGTAAACAAAAATGGCCCAACATACTTTTATATGGAAAAAATTTAAAACTTTGACCTCGCTGAAAACCCCTTAAAACTTTGAATTTAGAAAAATCTGTTCTTAGCGGATGCCTACGCCCTGAAAGGAACGTCCACGCAAAATGTCAAGGTCCTAGGTCGTATAGTTTGGGCTGTGCGATGATAGGTCACTGGTATTTGACAAATACATAGTAGATTATAAAAATATAACAATAAAAAATATTATAATTGTGTAATTGTATACATACCAAATTGTTTGGGACTTGGCTCCTCATATCATTAATAAAGAAATTAAAAAAGGAGATTGAATTTAGGCATCATATAGGATTTTCTCTTCAAGCTCAAAAACAAACTATGTAAAATATGATGTGTCCTACCTAAGTAATTTGGAGAACTTGACATGCCATCAGCTTGGTGAACTATATTGTGATATGAATCAAAGTGGGCATAACCAACCTTGGAGCGGTAAACAACAAACGGTGGGGGATAAATGAAACTCACCTATCGGGAAGTACGTACTTAATTTGTGGTTAGTTCATATACACATTCATTATTTTAGTTTAATTCATAACAACTAACAACTTTAATATTTTTACGATAAAATATATTAGCCTATCTATATGGTTTAAATTAAAATTGTAAATAGCTCTTTTTTCTATATCCAGTTTATTATTTGGCTCCAAATATAATCTCACATACAGGTACAAAGAAATAAAAAATAATAACTACAAGTAAAGAATTTTCCAATAATAAAAAAAAATTTTCAACACACTACTATGTAATCACTGGTTTTACAAACATCTTTTGGTGGCTGAAACTAACTCTTTTCCGCCAGAGGATCGAAAACTTTCGTCCCTAGGGCCGAAAGTCAGCTATATTTGGTTCAAAGAACGCGAGGACATCACATCTCGCGCATACAAGACACAGCACACACACAGATATGGCATCCCGTGCTGTCATACAGCATTCAATAGGTTACAAAGACAGAATAGTTGCGATCATATGATTTTCGTAGCTGTGTTTGTTTAAACCATGCCAAAGAAGTCCATTGCTAATAAACTCAAAGTTTTGTTTTCAAGTATGCCAAATAAAAATCAGATTTTTAATGTTGTATAGGGTATATTTCATTGTGTAGTGTGGTGAAAAATGCGGTTCGCACCTCGGCCAAAAGTGTTTTGCAGCTCTTGATTGTTTCAAATTCTCGACTTCATCTTAAATTTGAAATACAATCTCGAGCCTGCAAAACCTCAGTTTATGCTCTTGTTGCAAAATATACTATTGAAAAAAAAAATTATTACTATGCTCTGTTAGTATGGGCAAAATACTTTTGTCATCCAAGGGCAAAATACTTTTTTCATCCAAGGGAAAAATACTTTTTTAATTTTATATAGATTTTGCGGCCATGAGAAATCGATTGAAGCTGGCCACAAGATGGGGGGAAATCCGGTTTCCATCCAACAGCCCGTCAACAAAGTACCCATGTTATCGTTATGGCCATTTTTAACCAAAACAACTGATTGATATATTTAGGTTGTCTATATTTTATCCTAGAGCAAAACTCGGTATACCTAGAGTAATGACGAAATCAAAGTTTATTTCAAATCAAATTTTGAAAGAGCGTTTTAGGCCTTCTAACATTTGCAGATACAGTAGAGTCCCGCAAACCCGGAATTCTGGATAACTCGGCAAGCCTACCAGAGAAATAAAGTGCACTGAGATTAAAGGCCAGAGCATGGTGTGACACATATAAAACAGTTTTGGTTTTTCTTTCATTTTTTTTTGTAACTTTTAATGTAGTTTTTGTATTTTTTACTATGCAATAAATAAATGATTTCTTATAGAAGTAACAGAAACTATTCTTATTTTTTCTTATTTTTATTCATTTTTCGATAACTCGGAAATTTCACAAACCTGGACACCGTTCGGTCCACATTAGTCCGGGTTTGTGGGACTCTACTGTAATTCATATTTTAAAAAATCCTGACAGGGATCAACCTATAGGCGTGCGCAGCAGGCATGCCATCAGTGCCATGGCATGCCTAACCTTAAGCCTTCTATTGACATAGTACACATTTAACTTCACTTTCTGTTCGGTGTAATCGTCAAGTACCGTAGCCTTACGCCAGTTTTATATGGTGAGAATTATTTTAATAACTCATGCCTAAGGTCATATCTGTGGCAGGCAGAATACCGGACATCTGTCCTCCCGCATGTAAACATTTTGTTTTAAATCTTATAAGTTACTTAATAAATTTCACCTGATCTCCCTACATGAGGGATCTTGATTTCAAGTCGATATGTGCATACACAGTGACCGATGTAGCCCATATGCCAAGTTAAGTTATCATCAACAATATAGTAGTGCGGCCAGTATAGGCATTGGGCATCGGCTTCGGCTTATAGCAGATCACAATCAGTTGTTGAATCTTTACTTCCTTGCAACATTACAACTTTTAAAAAACTGACCGCACCTGATTGTATACCATGACCACAAGGTCATTTTAAACAAAATGAGGCAAGTTATTTTGTTTTCAGTCACCCTGCTAGCCTTTAGCCATATTAAAAGAAAATATCCTCCTTAAACACACATTCAAAGGCTAACTATACATGAAATCTATAAACTTACGACAAGATGTTAAACACTGGCTGAAATAAAGAACAGTTGATCAACAGCAATTACATTAGTAGTTCGAATAAGTAAACTTAAACAAAAATGGATGCATTTTGCATCAAACTTTTTATTATTTGCCCCGCCAAATAATAGGTCCGTTTGAAAATTTATAATTTTATTACAAATATTCAAACACTTTAGTTTGACCCAACATTCTCGGTGCATTGAACATCTGCTTGAAGTTAAAATTAAACTACTAAGATTGTCTAAAACGACCCGTTTCGCTTCAAAATATCCAAATTTTCTGGGATACCCAGATATACTCTCCGAGGTTTGATATACCCTCATAAAACCCGGTTCAGTTTACTCGGACCCTATTTTTGAGATGGACCCATCTCAAAAATTAATCCTATTTATATACCACTGTCATATTCTAACACGGAAGGTTAAAGTCGGATGAATGGTTGGGTGCTCCTTGTACTTCTACAAGCAAGAAGAGTAGACAGAAGAACAGGTCATAGCTACCCAGTGAGTTCTTGCTACCCTTAATCGCTTTTCCAAATTTTATATGTTTAAAACATTGTATTTTCAGAATAGGAAACAAAACAATGAATTTTTACTGATTGATTTTAATTTCTGTTACTTAGCATTACATTACAGACCTTTGAGAATCTATTATTTTGCAAATTTAAATATAGGCTATGTAGGCCTGTATTGTATTTCGGTCAGTAACAACCCATTATTTTTAGGTACTGGTTACAAAAACGCCGCTTTAAAGCATCGGCTCGTATAAATCTATTTACAAATAATATTATTTAGTTTTAAAGTCATAAATATGATATACTTACATTTTATAGGTCAAATTTGCCAAGAATGCTTCATTGTGTTAGGGTATTTTGTCAAATCCAACCTGCTGGCACTCTGAATGTTGGAGGTCTGCGCATGCCTATGGATAAGTTTAAATCAGATCAGATATCTGGGGTCCAACAGTATGTAGTTATCACTATAAATTGCCTAAACTTATGAGTTCTCGGCAGTGTCTTTGAAAATTTCTCAGGGTTTGACCCTGGGAAAAAATAATAGCAAAAAACAAGAATAAAAATAATTAAAAATACATAACAGCAACATTTAGCAAAAACCCAATCTACAATTTAGGGCCTATACACATGAGGTCAGTAGCTGTCATGGTTGCGCGGCAACTGCCACTGTTGTACTTTTCACAGTACCAAGGAGCGAATGGGATCATATTATACATCCATGCACTTTGAATCAACACCGATATGTAACAACATGAGGTGTCTCTACTTTATTTTATGCCTTTCTAAAGTTCATTCGGAGTTTTGCTGAGTTATCTTCACTAAATGTTTGTAGTTGAAGTTAATTAAGACACACCGTGGCCACCAGTGGTGCACAAATATTTTGTCTGAGTCAAGTTTTTCTTTAAAATAACCAGTTAAAACAGTTTTATTTTTTCCTTAGATATGTGTTTTCTCTGTTGTACTTTTGATAATTTCAAAAAATTGCATTGTTTCCCTACGGTGAAATAAGTCAGGCTAAACATGTCTAATGAGAAAAATGAAACCTTTCACCTTCTTCCACTGTGTAGGAGCAAAGTTTAAATTAATAAGAGAACTAAATTAGTAGCAATTGATCAATGGACCTACCGTAATGGTATGTTGAGGTGAGTGCTGGTGCCAATGAAATTAAATGAATTGACATTGAATCTGGTGCTTCCATTTACTTGCAGAAGGTGGCCATAAAACATGTCGTTATTCGGAATTTACTAAGTTTAAGTAAGGTATGTTCCTAAAACAAAACAACATCAATTTATGTTATAACAGGGAATCAACATCGAATACTTTATTTATGTACGGCCTGAACTTACAAAACACCCTTTTTCAATATTATGTCAAAGGTTTAATATGATACACTTTGCTTAATTTTATTGCTTAATATCTGGGTTAAAATGCACTATTGGGGATAGTTTCATAGCCTATTAAAAGGAGTAAGATTTGATAAGGCTGATGTATCTCCTATCTTATTAAACTAAGAGTAGGGCTGCCATACGTCCAGGTATTTTGCTCTTGTCCCGGTGTCCCGTCCAGTTTTCCTGATGTCCTGGTCAGTTTTTAAATTGTGTAATATGTTATTAAATAATGAACTAAACCTGTAATTTAACAAGTTTGCTGCGGCAAACGAAGAAAGAAGAAAAAATTCTTATATAATATATGTACTTTTGTTTTTAAGTTGTATTTCATTCGCATAAAAAACATTGTATTTCTCATTGAAGTAAAATAAATTAATTGTAAGTTTTGTTTCATGTAATGAATTATTCTTACACTTTATCATCGTAAAAATTGCATCGTCACAACACAAAATATAACAATAATTTTTTTCAAATCATTAAAATTCACAATTTTACTCTAAACCTTTTATAAATTTTTACCAGATTATAAGTTTTTCAAAAGTAAATTTTACCTCAGTAGCCTACCTATATTTAGGCCAACCTAAAAACTTATTAGTTTGACTCAATAATCTGGACACAAAATAGGCCTGCTTGAAGTTAATTTTTGCTGCAAAAATTAACTATAATTAACCCTTTTCCTCTAAAATTTCCAAAAATTTCCTGGGGAGGCTCACCTTCCATGCCCCCCAAACCCCCCGGTGTGTCACACACTGGAGCATCCTTGGTTAGTTGTCCCGGATTGACCGCTTGAAAATATTGCAGGCCTAACTAAGAGGTAATGTAGCAGTGCCCAAAACTGTTCAATCCTTCATTTTATTGTGTCAAATAATTTTAGTCAAACAACAAGGCTAATCGATGATCTCGTAGAATGCTGTCAATTAATGGATTGCTGTTATTGGAAATGCAGACACAATGTAAACAGAGTACAGTTGAGATTCATAAATTTCCAAAGTTAAGAAGTCTATTTATAGCTAGGTTATTCTTAAAAAAAACTGTTTACCATTATTACACTTATTCTTCCTAAAGCAATCTTAATAAATGACATTAAGTTTCTAAAACGCAATATACTAATGTAAATAGGCTACCAACAAAAATTTATTGGTACATTATTATCATGAATATTATCCAAGGAAAAATAGGCTACTGATGACATTTAGTAGATCTTGTCCTCAAAAGAGAATCACACTGTAATTGTAGAGATATGTTTGAATTGAAATAAATAGGTATAGGCTAGGTCTAGTTTAAATGTTAATTTTATGTTTTCCCAAAAGTTATTGTTATCAACTTTAAAAAAATTATTTAAAAAATAAGTAATAATTTTGCGCTGATTGAAAAAATGATGGCATACCCATTTTTTTGTCGGCTCTTCAAAAGAAAGCTAAAATAAATTATATATATGCCTATCTTAAAAGTTTTAGCGAATTTCCCCTATAGGGAAGAAGCTATTACCGTAGGTCTCATGGTAAGACCTAAGCCCGAGACCATGATAACTTTTTGTTTTGGGGCCCCCAGAAGCAAAAAACACTATTCGTTCATTTTCATAAATATATATATATCTATCTATATATATATCTATATATATATATATCTATATATATATATATCTATATATATATATATATATATGTGTCTTTAAGCACGATAACTCGCGTAAAAATGGTCCAATCTTAATGAAATTTGGCATGGATGTGTAAAGTAGTAATTATTCGGACGAGTTCGTAATCCAGCCCAACCCGACTACCGGAAGGGGGGTAAAGGGGGGTAAGCCCCTCCAAAAATGGGTTTTTTGAGTTTTTTACATAGAAAAATAAAAATAATCCGATTTTTGTTGGCACCATTGAATTCAGCTCAAAAAAACAAACAATTTAGTATTTTGAATCACTGCTCTATGTCCATTGGTTACCGAGATATTGAAAGTGGTAAACACAGTACGTTGTCCCTATGTTAACCTTATGGGAAATAAGTAAAATTCTATATCTCGCTTATTTCTCAACACATCTTGATAAAACTTGGTAAGTGGCTTCTTCTAGTTCAGATCTACTAAATATTGAATTAAAACCACCCACTTTTAATCTACCCGTAGCAGCAAACCTGCATACTCATTCCCCATGTTATTCTTATGGAGCTTTCAAAAACCTGTAAAATCTCGCTATGTTGGATTGAAATATGTTGTTTTGTACTGGAATTTTTGCGGACATTTGCCATCACTGATTAGTAAAAAACAAGTTTCACGACGTGGACGTGCTCTTGGGTGTGGACGTGCTCTCTCCTGCCTGGTGATTCTTGATACTTGTGATTCCTGTGTTATTTTGTGTATTGTTTTTCTTTTCAGCTTATTGTTTTTGTGACTGCTTTTACAGTTCTCTGTTTTAGCTGTGTTTTTCTCCAGGTTTTCCTGGCTATGATTTACTAATCTTGTTATGTTCTAGGTTTTCTTCCACCTGAAGACGGGATCAGATTCCAGATCCCGAAACGTCGTGAAATTTGTTTTTTACTAATCAGTGATGGCAAATGTCCGCAAAAATCCTAATCAAAATATAAAATCACCATCACCAACAATGAATTTCAAACAAAGAATTGTACTGGAAATTCGCTGAGTATGCAGGTCTGCTGCAACGGGGGTATTATATATAAAGGCTATAAAACTTATTTTTTATAAACGAAAACCTTAACTGCCAAGCCAATAAGCCTGTGTGATGACTGCAAGGTACCTTAGAGGCAATAGTCACATAGGCCAGCCAGAGGTGACCGCTCTTGATGGAAGAAGTAAGTTAGTACTGGGACTGGGAGTCGTCCACCACTGGGATTGAACCAGAGACATTTAACAATATTTCGGGCAAACGCTTTACCTCTGCGATATCGCCTGAGTAAATACATATATAGCTAGGCCTTACCCTAACCTTAACTATCATAATATGACTCAAACAGGGGTTAATTTCAGCCGGAGCTCACCGGAGCATACCAGAGCGCAAGTTCACTACATCACAATTCACCGGTGCGGCTCCGGACTGTCTTTTCTGGCCACGTCATCTTTTAATACTGTTCAGAAAATGATTTTTGATAAAGTGTACAACTCTTTCCAAATTTGGGAATTACCTAAGTCAACTTTACAGTCCAATTTTCCTTTACATAGCTATGCGCACCTTAACAGAAGGTGCGAAAGTATACAAGGCCTAAGCATTATACAGTTGTCATAAACGTAAAAAAATACCAGTTTTAATTGCAATTTATACAAATGTTCCAGGGGAGGCCCCTCGGACCCCCCATCCTGCTGGAGGGTATTCCATACCCTCCCAGCCACCCGGTGTGCCATAGCTCCGGTACTTTTTTCTTTATAAATTAAGCCCTGGACTCAAATATCAAAACCTAACCTTAAATACTATTGAAATTTCACCTTGATTTCAAAAGATTTTTAAGCCGTACATCCTTTAATATACATCAGGTCTTAAGGACCAACTTCCAAGACAACATTTTATTACAGTTTCTGGTTTTTCAGCCAGAGCTAACAAAAAATCCTTAAATCCCAAACCCAAATTAGAGCAAAAATTACTAAATTTTAAAAAAAAATTATAGCTTAAGACCTTATCTGAGAGAAGTACATACAATATTAGAAAATGTGTATTAACCTTTTACACAGTTTATAGGGCCTACTTGTTATCTCTAAGCTCAGCTTACTAATATGAGGCAGATAAAAACTTGTACCATCAGCTAGACTACATTTTTAGTTTTACTCTAACCTCAAGGATGCAAATGAGTCCTGCAAACCCGGACTACAAAATGTCCTTAAATAAGTTTAAGTCAAACTGCAACAAACATGAAAGCTTAAGATTACAGTAGAGCCCTGCGAATCCGGACTAATGTGTACTGAACAGTGTCAAAGTGTCAAGGTTTGTTATCGTTATTCGTTATCAGGAAAGGAGTAAAAATAAAAATTAGTTTACGATAAGTCTGCGTTATTCCTGTAGAAATTAATTATTCGTTGCGTAATTGGCTAATTTACGTCATGCAAAACTAAAAACTTAAACCTCATCTGTTAAAACAAACAAAGAAAACCAAAAACTTTTGTAGCCTACTCTAAATAGATAAAAGTGCACTTAATTGCTCAGACAGTCTTTCTGAGCTATCTAGAATCCCGAGTTATTGAAGTTTTGGTTTTGAGGGTACAATTACATCTGTATAAACATAGGCTTAAAGATTTTGGTATGAGTTTTAGATCTGATCCTCGCCCAATAATTAATCTTATGGCCCATGGATAAATTATAATATCCTTGTCCATTCTACAGCCCAGTGGGGGGGTGGGGAAATCTAAAAATATAGCAAAGGTGAATCAAAATCGATATATTGTTGATATTTCTTCGGCGTTACTATTTTCAGTTATCATGAGAATATAGGTATTGGGTTAATCAACTAAAAACCGGTAAATTGATGACCTACATTAGATCACCACTAAGAATTGGGTTTACAATCTGATCTTCATCATTTGCAAAATTTAGGCCTATCTTTGCCAAGTTAAATCGTGATGAGAATACCGTTTATTACAAAATTCCAGCTAAGACACTTTATCCAACCACCAACATAACCTGTACAGGGACAAAGTCTACATTTAAGTTCCTCACACCATCTTATGAAGATAACATTATTATAAAATATATTCACACTTTAAAGGAAAACTGTGCATACCTTAAATGTGTAAGGAAATTCTGGATTTTAAACACGTAGGTAAGTGTAAAAACCTAAACTATCATCTTGAGAGTTGGGTAACCTTATTACTACAGGATAAACTTACCTAATTTGGTTACTTTATGTACTTCATCAACTGGGCTGTATAACAATTATTTCTGCTAACAATGCCTACTTTGTAAGTCCGACATTGATATTATAAACTTGTTACGGTCCTGACTTGGCGTCTTGAGGGTCTTCACGAAATCACGATACCAATCGAAATAACTTAATTCCAGAGACCGTCAAATGTGCAATTCAACAGCAGTCTGATCATAAATCAAATACCCCCGTTGCAGCAGACCTGCATACTCAGCGAATTTCAAATGCAAAACAACGTATTTCAAGCAAACATAGCAAGATTTGACATGTTTTGTTAAGCTCCATAAGAATAACATGGGAAATGAGTATGCAGGTTTGCTGCTACAGGTATATTAAAACTGGATGGTTTTAATTCAATATTTAGTAGATCTGAACTAGAAGAAGCCATTTACCAAGTTTTATCAAGATATGTTGAGAAATAAGCGAGATATAGAATTTTACTTATTTCCCATAAGGTTAACATTGGGACAACGTACTGTGTTTACCACTTTCAATATCTCGGTAACCAATGGGCATAGAGCAGTGATTCAAAATACTAAATTATTTGTTTTTTTGAGCTGAATTCAATGGTGCCCACAAAAATTTGATAAATTTTATTTTTCTATGTAAAAAACTCAAAAAACCCATTTTTGGGGGGGTTTATCCCCCTTTACCCCCCCTTCCAGTGGTCCGATCGGGCTGGTTCACGAACTCGTCCAATTGATTACCACTTTACATGTCCGTACCAAATTTCATAAAGATCGGACCATTTTTGCGGCCGCTATCGTGCTAACAGACACATAGATATATATATATATATAGATATATATATATATAGATATATATATATATATATATAAAAATTCGAACGAATAGTGTTTTTTGCTTCTGGGGGCCCCAAAACGAAAAGTTATAGTGGTCCCGAGCTTAGGTCTTACCATGAGACCTACGGTAATAGCTTCTTCCCTATAGGGGAAATTCGCTAAAACAATATCTCTAGGAGTATTCTTTATTTTTATCCTTTTATTCTTTAACTTTCGCTTTAGCTTTAGCATTCACAAGCGCTATCGCAGCACAGCAGTAAATGAAATGTAGCAAATTAAATGCAGATTTTCATGCTATGCAGACACTGTTATAATTCAATTCGTGATAAATAGATAACTTGTAACAGATATATTTAACACCATAAATTAAATAGCTTGGACAATGGTTAGTACGCCATAAAACAAAGTTAACACAACCTACAACCACAACTACAAATGCCAGACAAACGACATTATTTTGACATTTGACAGCTCAACAAGCCAGACTTTTTGACGGGTGACGACGACTGCCGAAGTCAAAAGTTCAAATCAGCAACCAAATAAATGTTGTAAACTAAAAAATAAAATATTGAATCACAAAATTAACAACCTACTCATCGATTAGATCATTCCTCAAGATATAAAATTGATGCCGTTTAAGTTTCATAATTTTTAATCTAATAATAAAAGAGGAGTTAAACTACATAAGTGATTCTTGAGTTGAGAATAAGACTCTCTAACGTTCGTCAACAATCGTAGACATTACGGCTCACAACTACAGCAACCATAATAGTGTCTTAATAGTGTCTCAGATCAAACAAAAATAACATTTCAAAGCTTTTACTTTACATTTTAAGTTTAGGATATAGCTCCTACAATTGTGACGATCCATGTTTTTACTTAACTGCTGTATTTCATAACAAGAGTGTAAAGTGGGTAATTACATTTTCGAGTCGATGTGGTGCTCTCGTGTTTTGAACGATACTTAACGTTACCCAGCTAACAAACGTTAACAGCAATAATATATACGCATTATCAACGTTAACACAGCTAAACAATGAAAAATATTTGTTTTTCATCCACCCAATATCTAAATTCGTCTTTTAGTCTATAAAGTAGAATACTAAAGTACTATTTTATACTCCGTGAGTATTACGTAATTTCCTTTTCTACCTCGGGACTAAAAGTATCAAATTTTTCTCCTATGGGACTAAATGTAATCTCATAAGAAATACAAGGAAAGAAATCCGGCAACGCCGCGATGGACAGAGAGAAAATATGACAACACTGTCGATTTTTATTTGTGTACTTTAAATTTAATTTAAAAATTTAAGTGTTTTAACTTAAGAACACAAAATTATGTGCATTTAATTAATAGGCAGGTAAAAAGTTTTTGCATGAATTAAGTTGGCAACACTGAATACAAACGCAAGATCTAGAGATTGTTGTTGCTGCTGATATGCCGAAAGTTGTATAAACATAATTGTTTCCAACCCACAAATTTGGGAAGGATTATTTTAATCAATAGACTATAAAAAAGGTTAAGAAAATAGTGAGAAAATGTAAATGAAATGGTTGTACACATTGCAGAAATACCTTGTTATTTATTTATATTTGATTATAATCTAGTTTAATGGAGCGAAGGATCACTCGAAGGTAAAGTTAAACTGTGATAGTTATGTTAATGGTATAAGTGGAGGAAACATTTGGTGTGCATGCACTAGTCCCTAGATGCACACATAACTATTTACAAGCTGGAAAAATGCAAAAAGATTGCAAACATTACTCCTTATCAGTAAACATTGTTTTATGGAGAAAACAATGTAATTATGAACTTTCGCAGGTAGAAAATATATATCGAAAACCAGTGATTTCACAGTTGTGTGTCAAAACAACTATTTACATGAATCTTTTTAATTAAATTTTTCATTTAAACGTCATAAATAAGCTGACCATCTGTAACAGTAAAATAGTTTTTATTTAAAGAATTAAATGCTTTTTCTGTTTAGTGCAGAGATTTTTCATTACCGGAGTCCCACCGTGACATATTTATGTTTGAACTCTTTCACTCACTACATGAGCAGTCAAAGCTACTTGGTCTTTATCAAGCTCAATTAATTTGTCTTCTTAATTTTTCCTCCTTAAACATAGTGAATGAAAACAAATTCAAATGTCCTTATTTGAGTTTTCACTGGTAAAAATTTTATTGGTGCTCCCTTAATAAAAAATTGTGGTTTACGGAATACTGTCTTTTCGCCCGTGTGTTCATGGGCGGATTTAGGTCTTAATTTTTGAGGGTGCCAGGTCACCTCAATTATGAATTATTGTACTCCTATTCAAATAGTCTTTTTGCAGGCATACTCCAATAAATATATGTTTATTTTATTTAATAGCAACCTTATTAATTAATGTAAAGGCTTACTCAAAGTTATATTGAAAATTGATTCCCCCTTTTCCACCAGACAATCAATAAAAAATCAGGGGTACCAGGCACCCCCTGGCACCCCAGAAATCCGCCCTTGCCTGTGTTTGCTTGAGCGATTACGTACCAAACACATCCAGGTGTAGTTAGATGTTTTCAAATTTTACTCAAAAAATGTAGCCCTTAAAACATAGCTCTAAACACCACAAGTAAAAATCCAAACATATGAAAAAAAGGATTAATATGTCTTTATGAAGATTTCAACGGGTTATAGCGTTTAATATGCAAAACAAAATGGCGCTTCTCGTATATCTGAAAATGTAATTGTCGTAGTTTGCAAACATTTAGGCTGCTGATTCAATGTTCCTTTGGGTTTAAGCTAAGTCACAAATTTGTACGTTTTAATTACTAAAAAAGAAAGAGCGTATGCGTAAAAATTTCTGTGATTTTTTTTACTGGATGTAACCTTGTAACGCAATAATGTGGAGGTGATGCATTTTTCAAATATGTGCTGTTTGAAAAGGCAAATAAGACAGCTACCACCAAATACACCACCCCCGATTTCTAAATTACATGTATGAGGAAACATTGAAATATATTGAATTTTTACACAACATTAGATGTTATAACGATTGGTTCCAAATCACGTCTTTTGGAGCTACTATTTAGGCCTTCATAAGACTTCAAACGAGCGAAGCGGGTTAACAACAGCTAGTACTTAATAAATTAAAATATTTAAAAGTTTCATACTATACTGACAACATTATAAAGAGGGAGCGTAGGCCTATTAATTACGGGTCACTTGATTTAAAAATACATTGTTCTAGAAATCTTCTGAATACATTAATTATATTTTATATATAATATACGTGAAATGGTAAATAGTTTAATTAAAAATAAACTAAAAGTTGTCGGACGAAGTTGTCAATACGAAGAACCCCAAATAATTTACTCCTCTAATGATTAATGATTTAGCCTTATTTAATCAACTGATTTCAACAAACAGTAATTATGAAATACTAATTATATTTCATTTAATTAAACCGACATTCTGTTTGAGTAGTTGTAGTTTTCAATTTCACGATCAGCAGTTACAGTATATTTGAGTAAATATTAGATCAGTTTATGTCGACGCTTTTGTAAATTGTTCTCGCCTTCGGCTAGGACCTGGGATTAAGATGGACCACTACACTATATGGGTCTTAAAAATCTTCTTGAAAAGGGTGTATAAAAATAGCCTAAATATTATTAAATATATTCTAAAACCCGCTCTATTTTTATATATTCTATGTCTAGGTGTGACCTCTCTTAGACCCTGAGAAGATACGATACCTGAAAGACTTTACGCATGTCGTGGCCCGATCTTGGTTCCACGCTTCAGTCGACCAAGTGAAAATACACTGAACAACGCTCTTCAATTGCCAAGTACCTTTGTTTTTTTCATTGCATAACTATCTATCTGACTTGTTCTGTAAAAGTAGCTAAATATTTTCATATAATTAAGTTTTGAATTTTTCTGTAGTTTCTTTTCACGTTTTCTCCTCTCCTTTGAAACAACCCCTACACAGCTGCCAGCGTCTCTATGATCAGTTCAGCTACAAAATATTTGCATGTGTGTTTGGAAAGTAGAAGATGCTCAATAATTATTGAGTTGTTTTCAATGTAATTCTTCTGTATTTGTCCTTCTCAGGAAGGAAAAGTTATCACTTTACTCCTTCCAGGAGACTAAATATAACTTTAAAAGATGTAAAAAGCGACCCAATATAGCAGGGGGAAAAGGTTTTGATTTTATACCTCCATTAGAATTGTTAAATTGAGCAAATTGAATTCACACTAACTAGTTTAACTGTGCCCACTACTGACATTTTAGGTTCGGAGGTAATCTGATGTTATAAATAATAAGCTTTGCATAAACCGTTAAGTATGTATATGTCAGCCATATATTAATATGATATGATATATGATATATGATATGATATTAATATGATATGTTTGATTTATTAATATTTTTTTTTAGTTGACTTAAGTTTATTTTAATCCGATGCTATTCTACATAAATTCTAATAATAATAGGTTTAATTTAAATCTAAAATCCAACATTACTCTATCCAAACATACATATTACAAACATGAAGAGTTTACATTTCATGACTATTTAGAGCTTATTTACTTAAATTATAGAGATAGTTTGTTTGTACTCTGATTACCCTTGTCATACCGAGTGAGGCCAAATTTAGTTTATAGTGAATTACGTTCACGCTCAAAAAGGTTTCTGTAATTTACTCTAATGAGGATATTCACTGTCCGGAACAGAAAGCTGGCCACTTCGGGTCATTAAACCCGACAAATGGATCTTTCGACGTTTTATCTTCAGGGAAGTGTTTCTCTAATTTTCAATAATACTGAAAAATTAAGCTTACAGTTTCGAAACTGGATTGACCTTAGTGAGGCAATTTGTAATGATGCATGTTCATGAGGTTGTCTTTTGTGTAATACTTTGGGCTCATTAAATTTCATAAACTGAATACCATCTTATAAAATGGAGAAACTATTTTAAATTTGCAATATTTTAAATATTTGCGAGTGAAGGAGAGCTTCATAAAACATTCATAACATTAATATGGCCAAGGACGCGTCTCCTTGGGGGCAATATCAATATGAACTTCCGCCACAGGTTATTGCCTTGTTTCAAACTGTAGCCTACTGTACTATACATTTCGTTTTCTGAAAATGTATAATTAAAATAGCTTAAACCAGCAGAGATCGTCATGCCTTTGACTATGTACCAAATATCACCTGTTCAGGTAAACTTTAGATGTAACTTATTAGCTTTTATGTAAACAATATATTTGCATAAGGTTGATGTAAGAATCCTTTTGGATTCTCTCCTTTTTCGGGTTGCTCGTGGGAGAAACACGATAGTGGAAAGACAAAATGGATGGCTCAAAAACCTTCTCCGTTAAATTTTACTTATAAACTATACCAAGTGTCATGGAAAACTGTTATATCATAACACAATCTAGCATTTTAATAATATTTTCTACAAGCGTTCGGAATTATTAATTCACTTTTTGCTGGTGTGAACGCCAATAGATTTTTTTTTAGACGAGTGACACAAACGATTTTAAGGGAAGCGGTCCAAACTTCTAAAATGTTTTTGGACTTCCGGGAATCGAACTAGCGACCTCTTGAACCGAGTTAAAGACGCCAACTTTAGGCTAGCGACACATTACTTTTGTTATAACATTATTATAGGCTGCAGCAGTCTAAAAAACCCAAAAGTAATTCACACGGAGGCTGTCTTGTCCATAAAAAAACTGATATTAAAGAAGACACAAAAAATAACGAATACTTGTTTTTAAGGATTTACTTGAATATATTATTTATTAACATACAGCACATTAATAGTTATTTGTGCATCTAGGGACTAAAGAGCAAATTTTTCCTGAGAAAGAAAAAGTACTTTAGTTCCTTGATGCGCATTAAATGTTTCCTCCACCATTAACAATAACGATGTCAATATAACTTTACCTTCATATGATCCTTTGCCTGATTACAGTGGATTAGAATCACATACAAATAAATAATATAAGGTGCTTAGACTGTATATACAACCATTTTGTTCACACTTTCATCCTATTTTTCTGAAAGCACTATTTTTACTACAAGCTGTGAATTTTTTTTAAATCTCAAAAATATTTTTGTGGGTTACAAACAATGGTGTTTATAAAGTGTTCGGAAAATTACCGGCAACAATAAACTTCAGATCTTGTGCTTGTATTCAGTGATGCCTACTTAATTCATGCATGGTTTTGTGTTTTTAAGTTGAAACATTGAAGTTCTTAAATTACATTTGGAATACGCAAATGAAAATCGACAATGTTGCCATATTTTCTTCTCTGTCCATCGCGGCATTGCCGGATTTATTCCCATGTATTTCTTACGAGATTACTTTCAGTCCCATGGGAGAAAAAGTAAGTAAGTCACATGAAGACTTAGTATAACAATAATAAACTAGTACTTTATCATTCTATTCCAGAGACTAAAAGATGACTATAGAGGGTAGGTGGAGGAATTCAAAGGAATTGAATTTTAAAGGAACTGGCTTCTTAAATGTAACCTTTATTTATTTTATAGAGTTACCCTCCTCTGTTTTAAATTCTGGTATTTTCCCTCTAAAGTCATGCCCTCAACACCTGGCTTAAATCGGAAGTTTAGCTGGACTGATTTGTTAATACACTATTTGTCCAAAACAAAAATTAATAATATTATATGATATGTAAATAAGGACTTTTTTATCAGTACATGCAAGTGTTTGGTAAATAATTAAGGCATATTTTAACAAACATTTGGAGTACCATTTACATTATTGTTCCTCTTTTTCTCGCTTTAGGAAGGCTAATATTGGGTACGGAATGAAAAAGTTAACATTACGGGAAACTCATTAAAACAGTTTTACAGCATCTCTTTTCTAGAGTTTGATTTTACATTCCACGTTCCAGCAAACTCGTTTCTTGTGTAAAGATTAAAACTGCACACAAATGTAAGCAACAACTCAAGTCTTGCTATGTTAGATCCACGTTAAGTCTCGACAACTATAAGTAAGACAAAGTCAAACAAAGGTGAAACTCAACAATTTAGAAAGAGCGACTTGTAATTTGGATTAGATAGGGTCGTTTCAACTGTAAACACTAGTAAATGAAGGTACCGTTGAGAACAGAGCTCGGTGGTTTACCAATTCTTCTCGTTTCAATTGTTTGATACTTTTATCTTTTATGTCTATCTTGTGGTAGATAGTAAAACAACTTATTGTCCTATGGCAAAATATAAAAAAACTATAACCTAATAAACTATAATTATCATACCGTTATTTATCCTCTTTAATAAACCATTCGTTTTACTGTACTATAAATATGATTCCATTTGCAGGTATATGTAATGGCGCAACGCAAGTCACCATTACATTTTAATAAGTTATACACGTGATAACATTTTGTTTGCTCTGCCGAACTGTGACTTCAGTAGGGGAAAGTCGGCTGGTGCCGGGCAGAACCAGTTTCCGGAAAATTCCGCAAGGGGCAGCAGCTATCAGGGCATCAGTACAACCCCTTGAAAGAGCAAGCCGGGCCACCGTCATATTGGACAGTTATTGTACTCGGTTTTTGTTACGGTTAGAGGTTTTTGTTTTATTCAGTTGAGACACGTGCACGGATATAGTTTTCCTAAGCTTCTGCATTGATTTCAGTAGATGATATTGGTCGTGGTTGAGTTGGCCAGTTGGGTTTAGTATACTTTATACTAAGTAAACACGACGCGACGTTTAGGTCGAGCTGCATTGTAGATTGCGGCTTGACAGCCGATATAACCTGTGTTGTCTGGCTGCTGGTATCGGACAATGTTATGACCGCTTAATTTCACAGATTTTTTAGGTTCTTTGGTTTTTAGGGAACATAAGGAAAATAAGAGGAATTTGCTTGAAGCGTCCATTAAATTGGCAATAGACAAACATAAATTTACTACTATTTTTAGGTCTGTTCAACACCACCCTCCATAAATTGAATGACGCATTTTGTAAACAGGTAAACTTTAAAAATATATTGTTATTGTCATTATTATAAATAATTTAAACCAATTGCACATGCTATACTGTTGTATTATTTTACGCATAAGGTATTATACGCATTATACGCATAAGGTATTACGCATAAGGTATTATACGCATAGGTTATATGGTTACCTATCGTTGTCCTTAAACTGAATAATTAAAAAAAGCTAAGGGGTCCAATACCAGCAGACCTTCCCCTACGTACACAGCTTGACACGCTACCGTCGTCGTTATTGTCAGTACAGCTCTCCATCTTCGAGGCGTAAATTGCATATGAGGTCAATCCAACTCATCAAATACACAAGCATTCCTGAGCCTCAGACTAAACGGACCTGTTTTTGACGATCTCACCCCACTCTCCAATCCTAGTTATTCAAGGTTGTAACATTCCTTTCCGGAAGTCATAAGAATACGGGCGTAAAAAGAGAACAGAACTAGAGAGGATTACGCCGTGAAAATAGAGACTGAATGTTTTAGTAACGTTCAAAAATACTGGGATTCTTTAGCAAAGAAAATAAATTATATTATTCGCAAAACTGAAACTTACTATCGTGTTGATACATTTTTATTACATTGATTTGCGATGTAAAGATATATTTATTTACTATATTATACAATTATTAGGAAACGTATCCAGTCTCATGATACACCGGTTTACAGTATCGGATTGTGTGTGCATAGAGAACTCTGTGAATACAATTAACCTCTGAATGTAATTAAATCCCACCAGTAAGATCTCAGATAGTTCGAACAAATAGGTCATGGGGCATATTGCTTCCGCTTCTTTTCACTACTTTCTGATGCCCTTTATCTCTAAGGCTCGTGATAAATAAATTTCTAATAAAGTGCTGTTTCAAATGGTGCTTAGTATTGTTTTCCACTTTAGGATTACAGTTTTTAAAGGCTATATTAATTACAGCCTAACTGTAACAAAAAATATTCAACATAGCGTGATTTGATATTTTACAATATAACTTTCACAGTACAGACAGTGCTTTTTGGTATTTCTTCAATGGTTTCTTCCCAAGTGATGATAGTATATATCATCGCATTAATAAGAAATCCTAATATTATATTCTTTATTTACTTGAATATTAATACTCTTTGTAGAAAAAGAAGTGTTAATTTATCAAAAAATTCACAGCTTACACATTATTATGGTGATAGCCATTCCAAGATTTTTTAATTCATGACCGTCTGATCACCGTATATGAATTAATCTTGATGGTGTGTGGAATTCTAATTGCGTTAGAACAATGTTAAAGTAACTACAGTAAATGCATAATATACTCTCAATATACAGATTGTCAGCTGCATTCAGAACTGTTATAATAAACAAACATTGGTGATTGGACAGTGTCGATTGATTTGTTCCGTCCAAATTAAAATTGTGGTTTGTGGCATGATATTATTTTGGTAACTCATAACTCATGGCTACAAAAGAATAACGAATGCTTTGATTCGTTTTTTGTTCTTGGATTTTGTTTTACTAATAGATTCAAATCATAAATACCCCCGTTGCAGCAAACCTGCATACTCAGCGAATTTCCAGTGCAAAACAACATATTTCAATCCAACATAGCGAGATTTGATATGTTTTGTAAGCTCCATAAGAATAACATGGGGAATGAGTATGCAGGTTTGCTGCTACGGGTATATTAAAACTGGGTAGTTTTAATTCAATATTTAATAGGTCTGAACTAGGAGAAGCCATTTACCAAGTTTTATCATGATATGTTGAGAAATAAGCGAGATATAGAATTTTACTTATTTCCCATAAGGTTAACATTGGGACAACGTACTGTGTTTACCACTTTCAATATCTCGGTAACTAATGGGCATGGAGTAGTGATTCAACATACTAAATTGTTTGTTTTTTTTTGAGCTGAATTCAATGGTACCAACAAAAATTTGATTATTTTTATTTTTCTATGTAAAAAACTCAAAAACCAATTTTTGGGGGAGTTTACCCCTCTTTACCCCCCCTTCCGGTAGTCCGATTGGGCTGGATTACGAACTCGTTGGAATAATTACTGCTTTACACATCCATGTCAAATTTCATTAAGATTGGACCATTTTTACGCGAGTTATCGTGCTTAAAGACACACACACACACACATATATATATATATATTTATGAAAATGAACGAATAGTGTTTTTTTGCTTCGGGGGGCCCTAAAACGAAAAGTTATCATGGTCTCGGGCTCAGGTCTTCCCATGAGTACTACGGTAACAGCTTCTTCCCTATAGGGGAAATTCGCTAAAAGGGATAAAATGACTTAGTTTTGAAGGATATTGCTTCCTAATATAATAATGTTCTTTACAGATCTATGTAAGTAGTACGATAGTAGTAGGTAATAGTAAAGGCACAATATATGACTATGTATTGTCTAGTCATATATGAATATATTTTGTCTGGTAAAGGAATAATGACCCTGGGTATGAGAAAATATAATTGAATCCATTTATCTCAATTAAATTTATTGTGAATTCATTATTATCTACAAATTTCACTACACTAAATGGATTCTTTATTATAATAAATTCAACGTACTGTTAAAGTGTTTTATGCCTATGCTATATTATTTATTTAGGTTGAACGAAGGTAGATAATTGTGGTGAGTAATTTCCAAAATGCATGCCTAAACCGGCAGCATTACAGTGAAATAATTGATCACTACAATATTAAAATTCAAAAATAGCCTTGACACCCTTAAACTATTTTTCAAAGTGGTTAACTTACATAAATTGCATTCAAATAAATGTAAAAATAAATTTACTTCACGCTGTACGTGTTTTGGGTTAATTACCAGCTAACTTCAGCAGCGGACATTGATTGCAAAAACGGCATATTATTAAATGATTGCCAATGACATGAAAGGTGATGAAATAAAAACAGATGAAGGAAACAAACAAACGGTGTCATGTATAATTTCTATTTAACTGAATAGCTCTGTTATGCAATATATGATAAAACCATGTAGTGTATCTATCCATAGTAACAAAGGGAGGAACTGCGAGGCCGTTTGTTAAATCACAACACGTTCCTGAGAACACACGTGAGGCGGTAGATCATTCAACCTTTGTTATCAGAGTGGAGATAATGAAGTCTCGTGTATTCTGACAAGGGTGTGAACCTCAACCTCTTCCAACTAATTACCATTTAATTTAGCGTAACGCAGACAAGTAACTGTCAAAGCGAATCTTTTCTTTAGCCACACGTCTTACTAGTAACAGTTTTGAATTTTTTTACGTCCCTTTGAAGATCCTTTATAATAAGAATATTTAGCCTGTTTAAGTTTAACAGCCATTTCAGAGATCAGCCCTTTTTTTATAAACAAATTTACAAACATTTTAATATAGGCTTTAAGTCATATTTCATCACATATTTATATAAGAATAACGTGACTTGAAAGTGCGATAAAATAATTGTTGCCTTGAAAAATGTGAAGGTTCTTCGAAATTATTTTAAGGCAACTAGAGGTACACTTGGCGCGTTATATCTTGATACTTGGGAACCCTTTGCACCTGAAGCGATTGGGGTGGAGAGAAATTCATCAGGAGACCACAGCTGATACGCAAAGTTGTAATTGCCTGACATGTTAGCATGTTCCAACAGCTGTCAGTGTATATTAAAAAAAAAATACAGTCGATGTTTGTTGAAACTTGATTTAATATTATTTGTTGTCTAAAATCATTGACAATGAACAATATTTGACAGCTCCAGCAATAGACTAGGCTAAGGGTCAAGATATAATGCGCCAAGTGTAATGATTTAAATTATCCAATACATCCAGTGTATTCCTTCGGTTTAGCATGAATTATAAATACCTTACCAAGAATATGCACAGTTTAAAATTGTCATATTTTTGAACTTACAAAGAAAATCTTTCTTTACAGCAAATTTCTACGATAAACTGAAGAGTGATCCTGCTAAATAGGTACTCTAAAGTGTAAACAAGGTGCCAGAAACTTGCATATGGATCTAACTAAGTGTGAGTTAGTTCGTTAAAAGGAATGTTTGATGCTATTTAACAAGAATGTTTGCCAACCGGCTTAAGAGTATCTCCCTCGTTTAATTAAATTCTATGTCGAATCTGTCTTACGGGATCGTTAACTCAGGACGGGGTAATAGATACATGAAGATTATCAATATAGAATCTTAACTTAATATTATATTTTAGGAGATAAAACTTAATCTTTTCGTTGATAGTGGGTGAGGAAAAGTGAAGAATAAATAGTTCAACCAGTTCCCAAGAGAGAGTATTCATAAGCAAAAAACTTTTCGTAATCGCTGTATTGCTACAAGAGACATTTTTTTGAATATATCAACAAAAAAGTATCTGTCGTCATACGTTTAACATAGTCCATTCCTAATTCGGATATTTTCCGTTATACGTATACCACTGATTCGGGTTTGTTTTTCAAGCTTGATTTTGGTATGTTAGGTTAAGTTAGGTTTGGTAAGTAGTTAGGTTACAACTAACCTAACCTAACCTAACCAAGCCTAACCTAACCTAACCTAACCAACTGCAAGTGGGATCGCTAGACGGCCAGACACTGGCTTATCGCGACTAGACAGAGATAACGGTAGATAAGATAACGAAACCGCAGGTAAAATATTCCTACAAGAAATATCCACTTTAAAACGATTAATAAAAATTATTTGACCTGGTTTATGGTGCTCGGTCAAAAATCAAGGTTGAAAGGTAAATTTGGAATAGTGGTATACGTATAACGGAATAGATCCCCTAATTCTTGGTGATTAAAAGTCCAGTCTTACTTCCCATTTGCTCTTTTCTTCACAAGCGGAAGTGATGTTTCTCGTCAAAATGTCCAATCCAGTATAAAACTATTTTTAGCGATAGCGTTCTGCACTCTGTCTGCATGTACACTGACCACCAAACACATCCGATGTGTATTACAACATAATAACATTATTATATTATTCATAAATGAAATAATTTTATCACTTAAGGCATGATGGGATGTTTCAAAATCTTCTATATTTGCTTATGTGCAGGGTAATTATTTAAATTTAAGTAACGCAACATAGAATCATTATGTTTGTTACAAATGTAAAAAAAAACACTATCTAAAAATAAACACTACTTTTTGTATGAAAATAAAGTTTCTTTAGGTACAGGTAACCTGCCTAATAATGTTATGTAACATTCATGCATTATTTAGCCATAGGTGTCGAGAGAGATATGGAAAAATAAGTACAACGCAACAGTAGGCACCAGAAGTTTAATATTCTGAAAATATTGTGACATAAAATTAGCTCTTAGTTCTATCTCTTGTAAAATCCTAAAGAGTATTGTTAATGGATGTACAATAAAATGATTACACCTAACTCACCAAGGTTTATAAATTATAAGTATCAGGTGATATCTGTTTATGTAATAGTTTGTTTACATTCAGTTTAAGTAAAAAATGGAGTCTTGTTGTATTTAAAATAAAACTGAATTTATTACCTCAGTAAATGTTCATTTGTAGCTAAAGTCACAACGTACTCTGCCTAAAGGTTATGGGCTGCCACATTTAAGGACAATTTTGTAATTTGAATATAAGATTACAATTTTTGTTATTAAAAATGGATACATTGGTATCAAGTGTAAAACTAAGAGGGGACTCTAACTGGAATGTATGGAAGTTCCAAATGAAAGTAGTTTTGACCTCAAAAGGATTGTAGGACATAACAAATGGAACAAAAAAGAGACCTGGAAAAGGATCTAAGTCTGAAGAGGAACATGAAAAAGCTACAAAAGACTGGGATCACCGGGATAGTAAGGCTCAAGAAATGATAGTAACAAGAATTGAAGAAGGGACTTTAATACACATTTTAACATGCGAAAATGCTAACATTATATGGACTAAGCTACTGTCGGTTTTTGAAAAGAAATCTGAGGTAAGCTTGCATCTTTTACAACAAAAATTCTTTAACTTGAAGTACGAAGGAGAAACAATATCAGAATTTATTTCCAAAATAGAGGAGCTAACTTGTTAGCTAAAGCAGTTGGGAGAAACTGTTTCAGAGCAGATGGTAATTACTAAAATTTTAATCTCCTTGCCTAGTAATTTTTGTCATTTTGTTTCTGCTTGGGAATCTGTTCCATCTGATAGTCAAAAATTGTCGGAACTCACATCTAGACTCTTAATTGAAGAAGAAAGAATGAATGAGAAATCCTCTCAAGAAAGTGCATTGCTTGCAAAAAGATCTAATAAATTTAGTCTTAGATGTTATTCTTGTAATTCGATGGGCCATATGCAAAAGAACCGCTATAAAAATGCTAACAGACAGTTTGGAAACAAAAATGTTGGTTTCAAAAATGAACAAAAATGTTTTAATTGTAATAAAAAGGGCCACCTAGCAAAAAACTGTTGGTTTAAAGCAAAAGATAATGGGGAGAGGCAATTTTCAGCAAAATCAAAAGTTAAGAATGAAAAAGATTTAATCTCAGGTACTAAAGGGGAATTTAAAAACCACAAAAACGCTTTTGTTGGGATTGATCAGGCTTTGTTTTGTAATTTGAACCCATATAGCTGGTATATTGACAGTGGAGCAACTCAGCACAAGTGTTGCAATGAAAAACCTTTTTCACATATCAGTTCGACAACAAACGAAAAGAAAGTAATGGTTGGTAATGGTACTTTACTTGATTGTAAAGGAATTGGGGTTGTGAATGTTGAAGCTTTTAATGACAAAGAATGGATTGAAACTGGAATAAGTGATGTGTTATTTGTCCCAGATTTGAGAATGAATTTATTTTCTTTGAACGTTGTACTTAGAAAAGGTTATACAGTTAAATGGAGTGAGGATGAGTGTTTGTTTTTTAATCATTCTGAAATTTGTGCAAAAGGTTCGAGAGCTGGTAAATTGTACGCGATGGACTTTAACTGTATGGATGAATTTGCTGGTGTAGCTGTGAACTTGAAATGTGTGGATGATTTTGCTGGTTTAGCTGTAATTCACTCTTTAATTGGATGTCATGAAAAGGTAGCTCACCAAACTATTGATCAAGTGAAGGCCGATGAAAATAAGGATGAAAAGGAAAAGGTACGAATTTCAGATAGAGACCTGATATTAGAAGAGGTTCTGCTTGAACAAGCCATGAGAAAATTACGTGCAGAGGATGAAAGGGATAAACAAGCATGCTTGGAGAAACTAAAGCAAGTTAAAGAGGCAAGTGAAGACTTCCAAAGACTGAAAAAAAAGAAAGCGCAAGGAAATAATTGCAAGGGAGGAAGAAGAATGCAGAGTAAAAGAGTATGTAGAAGAGGAAGAAAGGCAAGAAGAAAAACGGAAAAAGTATTTAAAAGAAAAAGAGGCAAAGAAAAACAAAATAAAAGACAGCAAACTGGTCTTGCCATTGGTTCATCTCAATAAAATTAAAAAAGTGAATGAAATAGAGAATATTTTAGCACCATTAGCTGAAGAAGGGTTAAGAAAGCGAGACTCTATAAAAGAAAAAGAAGAAACTGCTCATAAGTTGAAAAAGGAGCTTTCGATTGCTCATTAGAAACTTGTAGAAGCAAAGAATGTTGTTTGGGAAGTGACCGTTGAAGACCAAGAGCACTATAGACATAAACAGTCAGAGACTGTTGCCCTACAGGATAAGTTAGACACGTCATCCCCGGATAATGAAGGAGTAAGAAGCAAGAAACTTCGAGATGCAGTACTACAACAGATGAAAGACAAAGACATTCAAAATGAAAGAACGCAAAATCAGATGACAGAATAAGAAACAAATATTGTTAGAGGCATCAGAGATCAGTATGAATGAGGGAACACTCGACCTGACGTATTGCAGATTCATCAGGATAAGATGAAAAGAAGTATAAAACACAATTATGAAGTTTGTTTGCTAGGACTAGAAGATGGACAAACATCATTTAATTCGGTAGTGCAAAACAACAAATGGCCAAAAGTAATCCTTCGGGAAAAATGTAAAACTATTGGTACAGAGTGGTACAAAAAGGAAAGCAAGAAATATAAACAATACATATAGCTAACATTGGAAACAGTTTTAGAAAACGTGATTGAAATCGAATATTTTCGCAAGCGCAAATTGATTACACTGCAGTGCCTGTGCATTGTCTCTCTAGCTAAAGCTATTTGAGAGACCTCACAAAATACTTACACATTTTTCATTTTTAAATCACATATTGTGCAAGATGTATTAATTGACAATAATTGAATATTTTTTCAACCAAAACATAGATGGGAGATTTTACAAATAAATATAAATATACATACATGCTGCAACTTATCACCTTACCAGATATACTCTATGTAACTATCAAGAGCCAACAAGATAACAGATACAAGAAAAAACAGACAAGATGCAACAGGAGACTAACAAGAATCAAGTTGAAACAGAGCATAATGTAAATTCAAAAAGAACATGATCCACCTATGTCTTCATTACTAAACTAAATAAATAATATGAACAATACACAATCCTAAATTATTTCAACCATGTCTAATATGTGTCAGCGTTATTTAACTGTTGGTGTTGGTCTTAACCTTACTAACCTACTAATCATGCCTCATGTCACCTGAAGGTGGGTACCTTTATTCTAACATTATTCATAAATGTATGGGAGTATATGGATTTATGGATTATTTATATAATATGCTTTTAATTTTGCTTTAGCCTCACTTTTACTTTCTAAATCCTTTAATTCAATGGGCAATGAATTTAACAAAGCCGGAATCCTATGTTCAGGAGTTAGTCTTCCAAAATTATTATTGCTTCTTTGTGTTCTAAACTGTCTTTGTCTTAAGTTATAGTCTATATCGTTCAATGATCTATATTCTTCCTTAAAATAGTTTCTTAATAAATCCATATACTTCCCAAGGGCCTCTAGGCTCATGATCCCTAACAAACTTCGTGGAACGTTACTAAAAAGAACTTTGACGATTCGTTCCATGACATTACTCAGGGGTTTCTTTACATAATTAGGAGACAAATAATATATTGTTATCCCATAAATGACACAGCTTTGTACTAATGAAAAATATATCAATCTTTTTGTACTGACAGGAAAGAAACATTTAATTTTATGACATTTTAACAGAAAAACCCTTAATAGCCTAGTTAAAATTGCAATATGAGTCTTAAACTTCATATCAGAATCTAGATTTAATCCTAAATGCTTAATACTATTGTAAAATACCAAAGACTGACAGTTACACATCAAGTTTAGCCTATTTTTATTTTGTCTGAGACAATCTTGAGTGTGGCACAGTAAATTTAGCTCAATATTTCTTCCAAAATTAACTCTGGGATTTTTAAAAACGATCGCCTTTGTCTTCTGAGAATTTAATTTTATTGAATTGTTAAAAAAATATTTCACTGTCAGATTAAGGTCCTTCTGTATGTAACTTAAAGCTACAGATAAATCAGTATGAACAGCATATAATATATTGTCATCCGCATATTGAAGTATCTTGCTCTTAAACTTAAGACTAGCCAAATCATTGATATAAATATTAAACAAAGTTGGAGACAAAATACTACCCTGGACAAGACCACAGGCTTGTTCATAACCGCTACTGATAATTTCACCTAAACTAACGTGAAGTTTCCTGTCCTTAAAGTAGTTACAGAACAATTCAAGAAGTTTTCCTCTTATACCTATTTTTTCTAGCTTTTCCATCATAAGCCTATAGTTGACTAGATCAAATGCTTTTGTGAGATCAGTTGCTACAGCCACTACATATTTACTGTCGTTAAGCGCTTTATTAATATCAATTGTTAATACATCTAGTAGGTCAATGGTTGATTTTTTACCAACAAAGCCATATTGGGCTTGATTCAATATGTTATGCTCAGTTAAATAGTTTTGTAACTGTGAACAAATATAACGTTCCAATATCTTTGCAATAGCTGAAACTAATCCCACAGGTCTATAATTATTGATATTTTTCCTCGATCCACTTTTAAAAATCGGGCGAAGATGAGTTACCTTCATTAATGCTGGAATGTTACCAGTATCAACAATTGTTTTTATCAAATGGACCAAGATAAGCTTTAGATGGACAAAATTATTTTTAATATCAAAATTATTTTTAATATGTTCACGAGATAAAATTTATGTTTTGTTGACAAGACCGTTGATCAAGGACTACGTTGATTTAAAAATACATTGCTGGTACAGGACTAATTTTTTCTTTTGAGTAATCATTTTATTGAAGGGGGTGTTGATGGATGTACAATAAAATGATTACACCTAACTCACCAAGGTTTATAAGTTATAAGTATCAGGTGATATTTGTTTATGTAATAGTTTGTTTACATTCAGTTTAAGTAAAAATATGGAGTCTTGTTGTATTTAAAATAAAACTGAATTTATTACCTCAGTAAATGTTCATTTGTAGCTAAAGTCACAACGTACTCTGCCTAAAGGTATTATTAAACAAAAAAAGCACTAACACCTTAAATCCACCGATGACCCTGTAAGAGTTTATGACAATGAAATTCTAAATTTTAGTTCTTAATAATTAACCTAAATAAAATACATAAGTAATCAATACAACATAACCGAAATAGGTTTTTAGAAGCCGCGTAATATGCAGCATCTAATCATACTGATGTTGTCACATACACAGCCCCAGGCACCTCTCCATGTCTCTAATATCGTCATGTTATTAGTTTACTGAGTTTATAATCGCAAACAAACCTTAAGGCTATAAATTATTCATAAGCTATTAATTATTCATATGATCTTGATGATCGCGACTGGATGATTTGGAAATTTTATGGATTAAAATAACCAGAAGATTTAAGATTAATTTTGTATATCAGCGGAAACATCTATCACTATTGTTTTATGAGGTTAAAGTTATTTTTGGAAAATTTTCCATCCGTAGGTCTCGTAGTAAGGTCTAAGCCCACGACCGTGATAAATTTTCAAATTGGGCCCACAGAACAAAAACACCATTCAATCTGCTATGATGCCAGACTTTTACTTAACTGGAAGCTTAGTTAGCTTAGTTAGAGAAATAATACAAAACACAACGTTTTTATAGGAGGTAGGTTTTCACGACTTACGTAAAGCAAACATTTCGTAATTAATTGACAGCTTTTCTTTCAATTAATTGAACGCGCCTAGAGAGATTTAAAAAGTATATCGTACTGAATGTAGTTATGTATAGGTGTATTGAGTATTACAGGAAAAATTTGGTTTGTTCATTACCAATTGTTGTAACAAAAATTGTATACTAAAATTAATTTCCTGTAGATAGATGGTCTGTTTCGTACAACTGTTCTACACGAGGTATCCTTCATTAAACTTAAACACGATTCTAAACATATATTTTATAACATCACATTTCCTCAGTAAATTTCGTTACGACGTGCAAAGTAACTTGCTAAAGTAGTAATTAAGCAAGTTAATTTGTTAAAGTTAAAACAAACGAAGCAAGTAACCGCAGCCATTGAAGTTTTCGCTATTCCGTTATATGTCAATTCCCGGTAGCAGTGTTTAACATAGCGTCTCCTTTTATAAACTTCAAGTGTAATTTTTCTACGATTCAGTTCACAGAGGGGAATATATAATTAATTAGAATCTGGATTTGAAGTGTTTAAAAAAAAGAAAATTTGTTCTGAACGTACTTATCACACTGAAAAAAAATATATAACACTAGAAAATATACTCTGAACGTCGTTTACTAAAAAAAACAAACAATTTATTATTTCAACTACTTATTATTTAATTTGTTGGACTTTTCCTATCGCTTCTAGTGTTTAAACTACACTACGTTTCGAGAGGTATTGAAACTCCTCTCGTTTTCAAGTGACCCTACTTAAAGTTACATTAACCTACTTATGTTTATTTAACCTACTTTTTTTACATACCAACTCATTCAAGTTGCGTATGTGAGTGTGAGTGGACGTGTGTGCGTGTCGTGCCACTGCCAGCTTGGAGGCATTGCCGGCAGTAAGGTATATGTTTTTGTTTTAATTTTTTGGCCCTTTATCATGTAATATGTTTTAGTTTTAATTTTCTTTCTGTATTAAGTATATTTAATGTGTTTTGTATGAAATTTTGTGTGAGTGAGATTTCTGTTGAATGTTGGATGAATGTAATTCTATGTCAAAAAAACAAAAAAACCCAAAAAAGTAGGTTAAATAAACATAAGTAGGTTAATGTAACTTTAAGAAGGGTCACTTGAAAACGAGAGGAGTTTCAATACCTCTCGAAACGTAGTGTAGTTTAAACACTAGAAGCGATAGGAAAAGTCCAACAAATTAAATAATAATTACAAATCCTTCGCTATTATGAATTTTAAAAATATTTTAACTACCTCAGCAAAATGAGAAAGGGCATTTCGTTCAATACTGTTTCCTTCCAGGTTTTGCTTCTTAGATTGTTGATAAATGACAGCATCACAGTGGAACAGCATCAGTTAGTTAGTAGAACATTAAGTTGACTTCAGGGATATAAGTAAACTGTGTGATACAGTTAATCTTTTTTCTCAATCGGGCAGAAACAGAATCGTAATATCAGCACCATAACCCATCAATAAAACATCTTGTGTTTTCATCTATACGGTATTTTATACCTTAAAGTCTGTTGTTTGAGTTTATCTGATGTAAGGTATAAATTAAATACTGTTGTATTCCAAAGAGAAGGCCCGCTGGAAAGGGTTGCGCCATTTTTATAGCGCTCCTACAAATGTTTGAATGTTAGTAAATAAAGGAGGAAACTAAAAAAGAATGTTTCTTCTGGCAGTGAAGACTATTTATTATGATTGGGAATTCATATAATAATGTCAAAGTAGAGCTTCTGTTCCCTTCATAAAATATAATATATCGTCAATGTTTAATAGACCAAGTTATGGCCATGCTTAGACTATTTACTAACCATTAAAGCGACTTAATGGATGATAAAGTTATGTATTCATGGAGTTATGACCATGTGTATAAAGTTATAAGCTATTCGCTTAATATTTTATTGTCTTATGCATTCAATTAAATTTAAATTGCCTTTATTATTACCTGATTTTGTCTAAAGAAATAAAAAGGACAATACATTGTAATAAACGGTTTCAGGAAACTGACACATACTTTCTCCCTTAAAGTTATTTAAAACCAGAAAACTTATATACTTAAATAAAACAAATTAATGATTAGTTATCTCATAAATGCGTACCAAATTTAATCGGTTAGTAATTAATGGAGATATCGATGTGCCGTAAGAGTAACATTGGACAACGTACTGCGTTTCCCGCCAAACTAAAACATTAATTATCTCTGCAACCAGTTGACGTGGCCTAATAATTCGAAATACTGGATTATTTATTTTTCAAACCAAATTTGATGGTTGCAAGGATATTTTCTTTAGAAGTTACAGATTATGTGAAATTAGAAAAATATGAATTGTTTTGCACTTATAGCTCCATAAATTCTGAACCTGAATTTTTACAGACATGCGGGTGGTGTCATTTTGTTTGTCATCTTAAGAATTAAAACTCATGAAATTTTTATCAAAATTGTTTTAGTTTTTTTTGATAAATTTGTATTTTTCTATTTTTATGGGGTAAATAACCTGAAAAGTCAAAAAATAAAAATAAAAATGAAAAAGCCTAGAGATATTAAGGTTTTATACATACACGCAAAATTTCATGAAAATAGGATCACTGATATACACACACACACACACACACACACACACACACACACACACACACACACACACACACACACACACACACACACACACACACACACACACACACACTCAGACAGACAGACATCACAGGAGTGATGTCAGAACACCACTATGAACAAAAAAAAGCACTTGACAGCCAGTGCTCGGAAAAAACACTTTTTTGGATTCGGGGAGCACTAATACCATATACACTAAAACTCAAATTCGTAAATTTAGACGTAGAAAAAAATACTTTCTCCATACACAATGTAATGACAGAAAAAGTGAAAATTGAAAATTTATAATAGTAGACTACGTTCAGAAGTCTGTATAGACCAACATTTAATCCTATACGTATTCATCCGCTGACTATGCAATCCCTAGCCCGCTGTGTTATCAGTCATCAATAGAGTTATTATTAATTATATTATTGAGGGTTACCTTTCTTTGCCTTAGTTGCCACAAATATCAAGTTTATTGCAGGACGCGTTTCACAATATTACAGTGCATCTTCAGCTGCCCTAAAACTATTTATATTGTCACTCATAGGTGGTAGTCATGTCTTGCTGCACTAGTGTAGAGTAGATTTTTTGAAATAGTGTGAAACGCGTCTTGCCATAAACTTGTTATTTGTGGCACCTAAGGCAAAGAAAGGTAATCATCAATAATGTAATTAATTATAACAGGTGTCAAGGCTACAAAAATCAATAGAGTTATGTCAGCATCGACCCATCTCCCAAGGATACACTCTTTTGAGAACTTCACTGATACAGTTTTATGTTATAATGTAATCTGAGTAAATTTTAAATATAAGAATTTACTTCGTTATCTAACTATTGTCATAAGTCTCTGAGTTAATAGTGTACAATATAAAAATAAAATTACTTAAAAACAATTACTTATAAAAAATAAATAAATAATATTTTGCACAGTGCAATATTGGTTTTTTGTAAACGGGTTTTGTACACACAGTGTTACACTTGTTCAACAACATGTCAACGAGTACGCATCCCCAGCAGGCTGATGTTTAAGGGGGAATTAGATTTTTTGAATTTGAAGGGGCTAAATAGTTTATTTTAGACCTAAACCCAGAAAGTTTTGGGTTCATGCTCCCAAAAAATGGTAACTTTCCAATGAGATTTTGCATCTGGAGGGTCCCGAAACGAGAAGTTATCATATTGTGAGTGCCACGAAGGTTTGTCATACTCACCAATAAAGGATGCATTTTTTGGGTGGTTCATAATGTATTCTTAAAGGTTTATTGACCTAAACCTTATGATTTGTGTATGTAAAGTTTGGTTTTGAGGATAACCTTTGTCAAAATGTTTATCCCAAAAACATTAATACTTGTAATTTATGTAAATTGCTATATACATATGTGTACATAAATTACCAAAAGTAAATTTATCACTTATATGTGCAAAAACTTGACCTTATTTTGGGCAATTTTTAGTAATATGTCATTCCTCCAAGGTAAAGCCTATTTGGAGGCTTTATTGCCAGTTGATGGTCCTTTCTTTCTAAATGACAGCTACGTGAATAAAAATACTATCTTATCAAAACACAATTCACTGTAAGTAACAGAAAAAATCTTACAATCAAATAAATTAATTGTCTTCAAGATAAAAAGACAAATCAAGGTCTGAGTTAAAACATGTAATATGCATATCTTGGTCTAAAAGTTTTAAAGCTTATTAACAAGAACATTTATTTATTACAGAAACGTAATACTACAACTTGAAATTAAAGTAACCGTAAGCTCAATCCTAAGTTATTTGATAAAACTAACGACTTAACTGCCTCGGTAGGAATGCAATGGAAATAAAAAACGACCACAAAATGATAAGCAAGCTATAACGAAAAGCCCAATGTATAGCGACCATACATATTATAAGAATCCATTACTCCGATAGAGCAAACTGCAAATGATGTGTAGGTCATGAATGTTTGAGTGCTGAGGAAATGCTGATGCGGCAATAACACTGACCATAACCGATAACAAGATGGCGTCAGCACCGCGTAACTTGCAAATGTATTATGTTGAAAATGCATTTCAGAAGCCATTCGATATCCATGCACAACTCTGCATCTGTCTCACTTATGCGCTCGAAACCCCAAGCTCACTAGGTATCACTTATTAACTCAAAGTAATATTTACAGTATTTAAAATTGAGAAAGTACTTTAACTTAAAGTACTTAAGTACTTTAGCTTAAATTAAAACGTCATTAAACGATATAAAAAAAACAATGGAACGATAGTGAATAGCTACAATAGAACTATGAGCTTCACATTAACTCAACATTTAATACTTATTATAACGATGAAGGAGTTTTATAATTCTATCTACTTATTATTTTTCCATCTTCCACATTTTGTTTACTATGCAATGTAGAATTAATTTAAACTACATATACGAACGCTTTATAGTTCATTATTCAGGCACTGCTTCAAAAGTTTTTTTTTTAATTTTTTAAGATAGGCCAAAATAATGTTTTATGATTGACATTGTAATCACTTTCATTTTATTGATGGTTTGAATTTCGATTTATATTTTTGTTATTATCAAGCAGCAGTTAGATCGGATTTAATGAATATTTTAAGCAAACCGGAATTATACCTTTTTAAATAACATTTGATTTTAAACTATACAAATTGCGATGAAACTTATTCGTAATATTAAAAACGGACGACCTGTAGCGTTTTATCAAACACTTGTATCAAAGAATGATACATTTATAAATTATAAGAGTTCATTTCATTCATTTCCCGTTAAATTACAACTCTGAAAAGTTGGATTGTAACAATTCATATATCACAACGCCCACGTCAACAACAGAACAATGAATGTTCTTCCTGTGATGCCGACGGGCTCCTGTGGAATTAAACCAAAATTATATCTACCATATATATATATATTAACATTCATAATTATTAAAAGGTTTCTTAATCTTGCGAATTAAACAAAATGATCTGATGGCATACTGGAAAAGTCAAATACGGCTATTTTAGACTCATGCGTTGAAAAACGAAAACATTTTTATTTATATTCTAACTTTTTTGTTGCGGGTAATATACGACATTTACAATAATTCGTCAAGATCATCTGGTGTTAGTTGCGTTTAGTCTCTTTTTAAACTTTTTGCTTATAGTAATTTTTCTTAAGAGATTTATGCTACTTTCTGGGGTTGCTCAGTATTATCCAGTGCCTGATTGAAAAATCAATTGCAATATGATATATAGAACTAAAATGAGGTCGGTAGTTTGTAGTGAGTCGGTTGCGGAGTCGGTTGCGAAGTCGGTTGCGCAGTCGGTTGCGCACCGGACCTGGAATATCGGCGACAGCTTCGTAATTTCCAGTACTACGCCGCCAGTATCTTTAACAGTACTGTTCATTCTAATTCTTGTACTGTAAAGGCTCACTCCTTGCTTTGCTTGGTAACGCACATATCAATAGATCTATGTGAGCGGGGCGAAGGCAAGGCAAAAGAGGCCACGAACCTCTGAAAAAAGGAATATTTTTATATTTCTCTGAAAAGACAATAAAACTTCGCCACTTTCTTTTTTGACTGGTTATTATATTATTTAATAAATCTAAATGACCAATCGTGACAAAGATAAAAACTTTTAACAAAAAACTGAGCTCGAACAATTAGTTTATGTGACTGCAAAGTAGATGAACCATGGAATATTTTTAAAATTTATGAAGTAGCAATTTTGAATCTATTGTTTACAGTAGGACTATTGACAAAATGTAATTTTGTTTCGACCTGGGGGAATGAATTATGTATAGAATACCTGAATACTCTGCGACACGTGTGTTTTGGTTAGACTCACACGTGTTCAATATGCAGCAGCAGGATGGAGTTTTCATGCAACCTTTCCTGCTCTATTTTCTCTCCAGACGACCCTTGGAGGGACATGAGACAGATGAAGTTTCTAGAATACCAAGTTTATTTAATTTAAACAAAACTTGTTTTAAAAACAGAACGACAGTATTTCTTTCAGAAAACGTGAGGTTTTATTTATTTTAAATCTTGTTTTAGTGATATTACTAAATATAGGTTATAACTTAAAAATTTAACTTAAAAAACAATCAAACCCTGCCACAGGTGAAGTTTCCACAGACATAAGAAATTCATTATCTATATGTATAGTCGTTATAAACTAAATTGATTTTGACATTACTATAAATAAAAATAATAACATTTCGACAGCAAATTTAAACTATGTTCAACCATAATATATTTTCAGTGTCTGCTACCTTGAACATCTCTAAGTATCTACTACCAATGTCAAGAAAACCTGAGTATTAAATAAATTGTGTTGAAAAACTAAATAGTAATTACATTTTGAATGCATCCTATTATTTTATAAAATAAAAAAAACATAAATTGATTTTTCAGCATCCTTGTCATTAAATCGTAAGAAAATGTTAGAACCAACTTTTTAAATAATATAATTTTTGATTGGAGCAGATATCATTCATAAGATAACACACAAAGGTGCAAATGCCCTGTAGTGGTTTGTGCTTAGTCTTTGAGCGGCTTCAACCGCAGCCACAACACTAGCGATATTGGCTTCTAACCACGAACAATGGGCCAACACGATGGTGGTTTTTAAATTAAAGATAATTCATATCCAGATATAAATTAGAAAAACTCTTGATTAGCATGATACGTGTTTTTGTATTCACTGGATGTAAACAAAGGACATACTAAACAAAAATATAGTTACACTTAAAAACTGTATTTACATACAAGATAGTAAGTATACACAAATTGGGGAAAAATGGCGATCGATTACAATTGTTCACACCAATCGTCATCAGGCCCATTATCAAATGAGAGTCTTTAATTAGGCTTGATGGTAATTGGTGTGACCACTCGAAATCTGGCATTTTCCAATATTTTTGTGAATTTACCGTCTTGAATGTAAATACAGTATAAGTGTAAATATTTTGTTTTAGTATTATTAGTTTTAGATGTTTGATTTATATAAATTAAAAATGCAAATTTTAACAACGAAGACACCATGGATATACTTTATGTTCCAGGAATGGAGTCTTCGCTGTTAAAATATTGTCGATCCCGTCAGTCAAATAGCCAATAACTTAATTGAACGAATTTAATAGTTAGACGAAAAAAGCGTATAATATACTGTCCTATTTAATGTTAGTTTTAATTGATAAAGGATCAAAATTTGTATTTTTTTCTTCAATTATTAATCTTTTGATAAAGATTAAAACCAAAAACCAAGATTAAAACCTAGATTAATTATATTTTTTGTATAACTTGTTTTTAAGTGTGATAACTTAAAAACAAAATAATATATTTTAAACACCCTAAAGTAAGAGGATTAACTCGTATTAATTCCAGAAGAAAACCTTGCCTGAAGTAGATGTGGCTAATTACGAAAGTTTTAGCCAAATGTACAAGTTTTGCAAATAATTATTCATTACAGTTCTTTCACAGTCAGTTATTCCATTTTATGTATTTAAGATTTAACAGTGATTTTTCTTTTCATCAATTTATTTTTGCACTAAAAATTATATACTCTTCCCAGAAAATACGACATCAAATAGTTTTAGGTTAACTAAGATAACCTGATAGCTAAAGGAAGGTTAAATAAGAAATCATGGATTGAACTATTGAATATCTGCTTAATAGACTTATTCATTGTCATGAACAATATGCGATTTATTTCATCACATTATATACAACAAAATATTCGCTCGCTTAAAAGGAGAAACTGTAAAATTTGAGTGGAAAGAACAAACCACACATAGTAAATTTCCACAGACACTTCCATTTTCTGTGGAAATTATTAACTAGTAATTTTTTCATTTTCACTAAATGGAAACCCGGGGCTCAGAGCATGTTGGTGCTAATTGAAGGCATTATCACATTAAATCCGTGCAGATAGTGTGAAATCCAATACTGTACGCCTATCAGGGGAGTAATGCATTTCAACAATAAAAATAAATATTTGTGATAATTTTTATATATTACATTACTCTTTGCTTATTTTGGGAGTTGTTAGTTTTATTTTGTCTATCGAGAGTACTTCCTTGGGGTCAGTAAGTTTTAAATATTTTTCTAGATTTTAACTGGTTGGCAAAATAAAAAAAAAAAAAAGTTCTACCAAAACTAGTAGTTTATTTTCTGACGTTTCATTACTAGAATGAAGGACGGTAGGCTGATGGAATGTAGAGGGTAACTTTTAGATCTTAATTTTAAGGCATGGATTATTATTGTAAACCATTAGTCTTGTTCAATATTATGTAACATAAATGAAGCGAAACCGTCTACCACTTCGTGTTAAGGTGCTCATTTAGGGAAATGAACTTTAGATTTTAATGACTTTTTGACCTTATGTAAATGGGAAAGTTTGGTAATGTTTGGAGTAAATTAAATTTGCAATAAGTATATGACAAAAATCAGTGCAATAGTTATCCTTTGAAAATTTGTTTGCTTACAGAAATATTTTATAGCAAACAAAAGCTTTTTCCTTTCATCCAAAATAAATGTAAATATTGGAAATTAATTATTCTTTAATTTTGTTTTGCGTGTTTTCTTAATTCTCAATTAGTTTTAGCTGTGTTATATTTTTAAGGCTTTTTAATGAGTTATATATTACTAAATAAAAGATTATGTGCCTAAATGTTTTTGTTCTCACTCTCATTGCTTTTGTTTACAATTGTAACTCTTTCCTTATGTCTTTAGAAATCTATAATTAGTAGGTTTTGTAAGGAGCATTATACAACCAGTTTGCATTTTATACGTGGTGTACTCAATAATCTTTTTGTCTCAATTATTGACTTGTAGTGAAATTTACCTACATGAAAATGAAATTTTATTTTTAGAATATTTTTTCATTTTTACTTGATGAAGATCTGTTAAAAAGCTTTTTGAATTCAAGCTGTTACGTATTAAAAACCATTAAATTATTTGGAGAATCAATTTGTGGAAAATGTAGGGTTCAATCAATTCATTGGTTGTGTTACGGGCAAAGGGCGAGTTATTTATTGCGCCCTGAAGCAGTCCGCCTGCCTCATTCTATTCTATCGCGACGCATCGTATTGGGCCTTTCTAATAGCTTCAAGTGCGACAGTCCTTGTCGAACACAAAGTTAACGAGGCAGTTTATGCGCAGTTAGCGCAGACACTTACAAAAAACTTAGTATATGCCGATTCCACCTTTTATTTCTGGAAATAATTTTATAGGCTACACCAATCGTGTGGCCACAGAATTAACCTTGATCCATTATTCAAACGGTTTTAATAAAATGCATAAAAAACAATCCTTCGCGTTTTTTACAAAAATGACAATAAAACCCACCAAGTAAAATTTAAAGTACGACAAAATATCGTTAAGTAGCAATGAAACATTATTTACAAATGATCCTGTAATTCTCTTAATGACTGGCTGATCAAATCGTTTCTAGTTTCAAAAAGCACCGAATCAAAATGCTGATGATGGCAGTTCGTTGGTTTTTGTCAGTGATGAGAGAGACAGAAGGATTACATGCGATCGTATCCACGTCAGCTTTGACACGTTACATCTGGGAATCATTGTGACAGCTAATTTGAAATTGCAAAGAATTGACTTATGGCATTAAATAAGTATTAATGCCTGCAACGCATATATTATAAATTCTGTTGAAATTTAAATGTAGGTTTTCACTTAAACTTTAGACATAGCTAATAACATGATATGTGATTTTGGATAGTGTGAATGAGGGAGACTACCTTTTTAGTGTTATGTCCTACTCTGCCTGTAATGAATTCCATCAGATATGTGGTATGCTGACACCAAAACAACAGTTATTGTGTTATAACGGTGTAAAAACACTATGAAACTAAATGATTAGTTTATTTAGCTTCCACTTTAAGTACTTTCAACGAACAAAAGTTAACTTTAAAATATACCTAGTCAAATTATTAATTCTTCTATTTGTTTAGCACATCACAAAAAACTCCCAGTAAACGGTTAAATATTTCTGTATACTGAAATTACCGAGTAAAGCTTAACGTTTAACTAACTTTATTTGTGCAGAGATGAATCCTACAACCTTTCCTAAAACAATGAGACTCCCTTTGCATATTGGAGAGTTTGGCTTTGTCGTAACTTACACGTAATGCAACAAGTTGAAGAGACCAACTTGTAACTGAACTTGTAACTTGTAACTGAGAGGAAATAAGTTTTTGTTTATTGCTTATGTTTGACTTCGGTCAAAAGATTTAAACAGGAAATGGGCTTTTTTATTGTAGATTTATATATTTTAGAAGTTGATGTCATATAGAGGCATGCTAAGCTCTTGATTTATACATAGTGTTTCAATAATGTGTATCCTTTCATGACTTAAGTGAACAAGTAGGAAAATTAATATTTGCATTTAAATTATTAATGAATATTTTAAAAGAGATGGTCGACATAGATGTGATTACAATCTAGGTTTAGGATAGGCCCAAATTACATTTGGGTGAACGATTAGCCCAATTGTGTATTTCTATGTATACTGAACGAGTTTGATGAGCACTTTTTAATGGCTAGGATTTTTGATTGATTTTTTATTGTCTTGCTAATTACTAGCTTCCTTATAAGAATAGATTCAATCTGATGTCAGTATAAAATTAAAGGAGCGAAAACAAGGATTTTTGTTTAATTTATGAGTTAGGTCTAAAATCAATGAAAATACTCCTTGATTTAAAAACCGTGAATTTTCAGAGTAAATAATATTTTTTGTTACAGTTTAACAAATAATCATGCAACATACTAAATGTTATCATAAATTTTGGAATTAGATTTATTTTATATTTTGAACTCCCACTTTTTTATTCCAGAGTATATTTCAACCACACCGAAGACATAATTTGGGCGAAGAAAGGCTATTATGTGGCGAAAGATGAGTATTGCGATTTCCCCAAGGAGCGTCCTATGTCATATTAAATCAAATGAATATTGTTATAAAGTTTAATAATTGTGTGAAAGAGTATTCGTTTAAACTTGACCCTTATTTTCTAGAGGAGTTAAGGGGAATAAATAAATGCGTTGTTTACGTTAAAGATTATATTTTTTGATTAAGACCAATGTAAAACATTTTTATTTATTGTTTATTCGACTCTATTCGTGAATATTTGTACTTGTATAAATGAAAAGTGAATTACTTTTAAAATGAAAGAGTAACAATAGCTCCAAAATATGGTACGAAATTGGCATATTATGACCGAAACTGAAACTGAAAAAGTTAATAAAGTTAAGGCATTAAATGCGACTTTACTGTTCGACGGGACAGTGTTCGTTCGTAAACCTAGTAATTTACTTTTTACTACTTCTTTAATCTCTTGCGTACCACCTAAAAGGCCTTCGCGTACCACCGGTTAAGAAACACTGTTCTAAAATATACACAATAATTAATTAGTTTAGCTCCTAAGTTACTTTTTTAAATTTAAATAAAAAAAGATTTACGTTAGCAGTACTGTTCTTATTTATTTTACTGTGAAAGCTCACACCAATTACTCACCATACTCAGTCGAAGGAAAAGCAGCGAATGGTGGAAAATAGGCCACAAGCAAATAGGCTATTGACTGTCCTTTATGAAGAAAGTTTTATTTTCTTTACTTCCTTTAAACCTAACATACATAAGAAAGAACAGTTTAAAATCGTTGATATTTATGATTCAATATTTTGATTTTTGTTCCAATATACAGTCAACATATTTAGCTCACTATTAAGCTATTTTCTTTCAATTTGAACAATAATTTTAGATTATTCACGCACAATAGAGGCAATGGATATTTTGGTTTTCATTTGGTTTGAATCCTGATCAAAATTGATTTAAATCTATTCGATGTGACTACGTAGTTCGCCCTAATTTTTTTCACTACTTATGACTCTACAATGTCTATAATTACGTTACTAGAGGAAACAGCATATAGGCTTAACATTAACTTCTCTTCATGTTTCAGAATAATTTATATTTTACTTCAATATGAGCAGCGTTTGCTTGCTTGCTTTTATGTTTCAACAATTTTTTTATAAATGATGCCAAGGATCTCCTTCAAAGTCTGGAAATAACTAGTTTTATGTTCAAAACCATGTCATATGCAGGTTACTTGGCCTAGAAAACAAATAACTTAAAAACTAACTAATCTCAAAGTCAAAATAATTTGAAATTGGGAGAACCCGATATGGATTACCGTGCTTGCAACAAAATAAATAACGAAACTTTCAACAAAGTATAATTACTAGAGCTGTTTTGCAAAATCAGCTATCTGAATAAGAAAATAGGCAGATTGAAGATTGCATGGAGTCCTCCTTTATGTACTTTAATGTATTACATAACTATGGGGATTTTGTGTGCAGTTTTACAATTACAAAGAGACTACAAAGAAAAGTATGAGTTGATTAAGTCCCTGGGGCTTTGACTGCTCATGTATAGCACGATGTGAGCGTGTAGCGGGGGCCTCTAATGAAACCGACAGCTTCATCTCTGGACTTAGTGGACAAAGCTTTAGGCTGGTTCAGAGCAGCAAGGGTATGTGTGGCTTCAACACGCACAGTTATTAACGTACCTACTTATTTCAAACGATTATCAATTTTTTTTACTATGCCATAGGCTTTTTCATACAAGGCAAAAAACGCTTTAAAGTGAAAGTGGTCCGAATCCCTCATAACAACTGGAGATACTGCATTATTTTACCTAGCCTAGTTTATAATTAAAATGACATCTTCATTAAATCTTCAAGCAAAATGTTATCTAACCGGCCATTAGTTTTAGTCACTTCTGAACTTGTAACAATGACGAGTGATTCGGACGAACTTCTAAGTCTGCTTGTTAGTTTACTTCACAAAGTCATGATCAAGCTGGTGTTTTAAGGGCCTTGCTAAAGGTTTATGCAGTAAATCAAATTGGTGAATAAAACTAAATAGAAGTATTTTTAGTATATCAATTGGATAGTATTAATACATCAATTAGACTCTTGTGAAATATCAAAAGAATTCTTGGTGTTTTTAAGTTATTTTGTCAAACGACGTTGCATACGATCTTTTTTAAATGACCACTGGCAAAAGACAGTTTTTCTTGAAATTTATTAATATTTAGAATTTGCTTACTCTTGCATATATGAAAAATCTCAATCTTACACTATATCATGGGGAAATGGATTACATCTTAAAGCTAAAACGTAAATTTAGCTATGCCAAAATATATATTATATTTTGGTTAACGAGTTTTGAAATCTGCAAATAACATTGGTTAAAACAAAACAAAAAAATCAGCAAAATTAATAGAGAAACAAATTTGGATATTTTCTAAGTATATAAGTTTGTAAATGTCTCCTACTGTAATATTTTAAAACCCGTATCTTTAAACAATGGCAAGGCCTGTTTCAGATGATAGTGTCATAATTTTGTGATGAAATATTATTTGACAGCTCGCCTGACAATGACAGTTTTTCGTATTGCGCTGAAATCCATTTAAATAACATTATACAGCATCAATTCCAACCTTAGATTTTCCTTTACAAAACATTTTTCTTTGGATTCTTGAAACCAAATTCTGAAAGTACTTTGCACTGAAATAGAAATCGATCTTTTGATGTTGATATAAAATAATCTGTCAAAACCAAAAGTTATTTGGTGTTTCATTTGAAGGAAGTTAACTAGTGGCTGATTCAAGAAGTAGAGTAATAAGAGGAAAAGTAATAAATTATTACTATTCCTTTCGTTTTTTGAATTTACCAAAATAAACTGACAAATTCAACCAATCATTAGAATAGTTTTTAAACTTTATCCAAACTAAATAATTATTACATTCGTGTAGTGGTACCTTTTTGCTAGTTATTACTATTATCATCATTACCAGTAAATTCAATCTTTGAATTGAGTGGATGATCGGTTTAATGTAACCCAAAATTAAAAATATGTCTTAAACTGTATATTATTATGAGAAAACTAGGATACATATCATTATTGAATTATTATTGACATACTGAGGGAACTAGAGTAAGTGATAGACTTGATTTTCAATCACTGCACTTCCCTAAAACTAACTACTAACTAACTACTACTAACTTACTCACTGAGCCATACATGAGAAAGCAATTGAAGCACTAATATCAGATTCAAAGATAAATTGGTTTAGGTAACATATCACTGAAAATATATTATTGTATCTAACTAATGAAATGTTGCCTGTTAAGAAAAATCTGTTTCGTCAGATTGGTATACTCCTGGAAAATGTTTATATAAAAAAAAAACTCCTAAGTTAAGTTTGTTATCATAAACATAATTTATTGCCAAAAATTAACTAAAAACAAGTAAAAAAGCTTAATATAAACCAATATACTACTCAATCATACTATTTGTATTTATTACAGGTACAAGCCATCAATATGGGCTTGGAACAGTTGTCGCGCAGAATGTAATATTCATCCAATCAACATTTGAAATGAAGGCTCATCGCTTGACAGGGGATTGGATAATATTAAACAATCGCAACAAACATTTGAAAATATTGTACCGTACACTCTTCATTATATATTCATTTATTTGCATTTATTTACCTTGGAACGAACCTATTTCAGGATTTTTTTTATAATGTTGTCTAAAATGACCTATCTGAAAGGGGTTAGTATGCAGTAATATACATTAAAAGTGTAGTTGGTTAGTAAGTAAGTTTAGAAGTTAAATAATCGTGAAATTTATTATAGCAATAAATTGTAATGTCTTAATTTTACGTTAAAGTACCTCACTTTTATTTCATCGAGCATTTACGAATAATCTTTTACTTTTTGGGTTTTAAGGTACTGTCTCAATACCTGTTAAAAACATTGCCGTAGATTTTAATGTACTTATCATTGTTGTTACATATCTCTTAAAAATATTCTAACAGATAGGATTATTATTAGTTTCAGAGTGGTTTAACGTATCAAGATCCAAAGTTGGTTATCTGTGTTATTTTATCAGGCGTTTTCGTTGAAAAAGGGTGTCACAATCAAGCAATAAATGAAGACAAAAACACATTTCAGTCATGGAAATCAATTTAAAGTTAATGTTCCGTAATATTGAATTTGAAACAAAATAATAAGCCAAAAAACGATAAACTTAATTTATCGATTTGATTCTATGATCAATAAGTTTTGTGATCGATAAACTTAATCATCGTAGTGTTACTGCGGCACGATGTGTTTTGTAAACTAAATTACTTGGGGCCTAATTACGTTTTTAATTGTCAAACATTTTATAAATAATTTACGTGTTTAGATCGATTATGTTAGGTTCAATGCTATTTCCATGTAAATGAAAATCTACATCACGTAAGAGCCAATATACCTCATAAATAAGGACTCTTGCGATATGTGGCTACAGCCATAACACTCGCCATAACCAATAAAATAAAATGATTGAGTAAACATCTTAAGTACATGAACATGCAACACATTTCAGGCTTTTTGGTTGTTGATGTTCCCAAATACTATTTCGCTACCCGATCATTGGCTTCTCATTTTTTTTCAATTTGGGTCTTTTCATACCAATGGTATATTTTTACGTTTTGACCAGTAACGGCTAGTTAATTGGTTAATAATTTTATAATTCATAGCCCGATGACAAATGGCAACTGGACCACCCAGTTTCTGGATCGAACCGGCGACCCTCAGCTTATGAGGTGAGGGCTTTATTCCCTCGTCTATCCAGTCAATTTGTTTTTGCGGAGAGTTTGATATCGTGGTGTAAGAATTTTACAGAGAAATTAGTTTTATACCTGAAAAGTCGCAAATATATGTAAATAAAGATGTTAATGCCCATTTACATCTTTAAATATTACATCTTTAAATTTACATATATGACGATATATATATTATATATGACGACAACAATTGAATGTGAGTCATTGCATATTCAAAACCATATATGTGTTTGAAGTGCAAGATTTATCTAGCGCTTCATATGATCGAGAATATGCAAATCACTTTTACCCGTGCTTTGAAAAATACTTTTCGTTTCCCAGCTGATGAAACAATGGCAAATTCGTGTCCGCTTACTTTGGGAAAACTAAAAAGGGCAGTAAAAATTACTTTTGCATAGTAAACATTGTTTCTGCGTGGTAAACAATGTAATGGTGAGTTTTCGAAGGTGATAAATACGTAATAAAAACAAGGAGTATACCAGTAGTATAAGTAAAATGAAATATCGCTCAGAGCAATAAATTTAACCGCATTTTACGAGTAGTTTACTTTTCAGATACAGTATAGTAAGAATTCAGAGGGTTTAATTTTTATGTTTAGCAATGATTGAAATCCCTGTTATTTAGCTTGTACAGTGCATGAAAAAACGGAATTTTTTGAAATTACTGTTTGTATGAAATACGTTGACTGATTTGTGATCAAGTCTCCTAATTTTGAAAACATTTTAATAATTGTGATTTGCAGGATACTAATTTATGATGGTCAGAGTAAATTTCAAGAAAACATCTGATTAAAGCAACCATTATCAACAACAGATGATCGAAACAAACGTTATCTAAGAAGCCAAATGTTATATCTGAAATTGGGAACGCTATTGCAAGCGAACTAAGCCTAATACGAATTTGCTGTTTTTCTTTGTAATGTTCATTAAAAATTAAAAATCAAATTTCTAAGCTAAATTCAAGCACACGACGTTTAATATTAAAAAAAAAACTCTAAGTAAATCTTAAAAAGCTATATTCATTTCTAAAATTAAAAGTTTTGTGGTCTAAAAAAGAACTAGGAAATAATCATCCCTCAATTTCATGTTCTAATAACATAAAAAACAAAATAACAGCAGGATCATATTGTGATCTACACATGTACTCACTTTTTAACTTACTCTGTATTAGTTACTAGACAGTTACTGAAATACTGTAGTTACTAGATTCAGACTCGTTTTTGATGTAAAAATAAAAAGTTGCAGAAAAAATAAGGTTGTTGTTTTCTTAGGATAAATCAATCAATTTTTAAGATGTTTATAGGTACAAATTTGAGTGCATTTACATAGTGTTTTGTAATGTAACATTTGACATTGCTTCAAAGTTATTAATTACCTAATTTCAAATCGAGGATTGAATTCAAAATTATTGTAATGGTTTAATACTTTTTGATATACCGTTCGAAGCTAATAATAAATAGTTAATTCCTTTTGATTTAACAACTTTATTTAGTGAATAAAAGCATTAAATGATCACTGATGAAATCGCTGATAAATTGTTACTTAAAATATAACTCTACCGTTGTTGGGATTAACGAAATAAAAAAAATCTTTTAAAAATCAAGTTTGTGACGCTTAAACGTTATTTTATTTTATTAGTTTATTATTTATTATTATTAATTAGTTAATTAATTAATTAATTAATAATAAACTATTATTTATTAATTATTTCAATAAATAATTAAAAACCAGAACAAGCTTAAGCACAATGTAGAAAAGGAGTCCAAGACTCTTGTGCTGTATTTTGCAAAGTCATTGGCCTAAAAGAAGAGATATCACCTAAATCAAATTTTGTAAATCAGTGATCACTTGATTGGCTATATAATAATAACAAAACATCATTACGATAAAGACGTAGTATTTACTTCAAGGACATAGTGTCAACGCTGTGCTAATTACCAATATATCATCAACCTACAGAATGATCAATACTTATTTATTTTAGCAATGAAACTGAATCACTAATTCAAGCCGATTGATTGAGTTTTCATTAACAAAACCCTTAACCATCGAATTGTGATATCACAGAAAATATCATTACAATTAATAAGTCAAATTTGTGATTAGTACACCGCTAAGATGGTGGTGGGTGGTCATGGGAGGGAGGGAGGAAGGGGTGTTACTGCCAGAGAGTTCTCACGTCTCAGTCTGTGCCCGTCGTCCGCCCAGTCAAGGTCATGGAGTGTCCGCAGCATCCCTCATGTAGCAACAGGCGCGAGGTCACGTGATCAAACATGCGCTGGATATATGTGGTTTATTCATTTTTGTTGTGTAAGTATTACGTTATTAATTTATTTATATCCTATTGGCAGACCCAATATAAAAAAACAGTAATGATAATATACTGTAATAACATGTACATGTATACTGTATAACAAGACTTTTATCGCAAGATAGCAAACTAGCAAATTATAGCATACGATGAAACTTATATTGAGGTAAATGAGCAGCAGATAGTTAAATGTAATAGCAAATAATACTGATGAGACAAGCAATCATTGGAGACTGAAAAAGTGCAAGAAATTACTTGGAAAACAGTATACCGATGGTGACGAAATTAAAAAAAGGAAAAAAGCCGTGCAATGGAACTAGCTAGAAACAATAAATTAGAGACGATTGGTAATTAGCAGGGCAGATTGTGAATAAATACTATAATATTAGTAAAGCCATATAAATTTAACAATAGATAAAGACATGCATAACAATATAGTAGATATATGTAAACAGCGAGATCTTAGTGTTCATGGCTGGATTTATCTGTTGTACGCCCTCTTTATGAATCTAACTCTAGGTGTGTTGTAGTAATCATTTTATAGGGTTAATAAAAAAAACTGATTGATAAGACATATTTGTAAACAATTAAGGTCTCAAATATGGGTGTTTGGTAATAAACACGGTTAGTAAAAATTCACTGGTGTAAATAAAAATTACTAACAACACTTAAAAATATGTTTACACTTATACTGTATCTACATACAAGATCAGGCCCTGGCCTGATGATGGTTGGTGTGACCAATCGAAATCGATCGCCATTTTCCATCAATTCTGTATATTTACCATATTATATGTAAATAAAGCATAAGTGTAAGTATATTTTAAGTGTTGTAAGACGTTTTTTATTTACATCCAGTGAGTACAACAACACTTATCAAGCTAAGCAAGAAAGTATTTAGTGCAAATTATATCCCTGATTTCAGTCATGGTTAAGAGTATATAGTAAGATTGTAGACCATTACAGTTTGAAGCACTGAGATAAAACTCACAAAGCTTTGGTGATATTCAATGAAAGATAGATTTGCCCAATTTATTTAGACATTGCAGTACACTTTCCCTGCAGGTTTATTTATGACCAAGGCCAAGGTTTATTGATGACCTTCAAGTTGATTACCTTTCTGTTATCACATTTATTTGACTGAGAAAAGTGCAATTTACACTGAATAGAGTAGTTCAAGAATGATTTGAGGTGAATTTGTTATAAATTACGATGAATGCTGATTACCGACTTGGTATTGTCACATACAGGATATTTTACCACCTGCTAATGTGGCTCTGATAAAATTGACTCTAACAACATAAATGATAAAATATTTTATTAAAACTGAGACGTGTTAGTTTTCCCTTCGGTGATCTAATTATAAATGGGTGTAGAAATTATTGATTTGGTAAAATTTGTTAATTTTTTAAAGGGACAAATCATGAGTAATACTTCTGAATTGAAATTAGTTAGGAAAAATGACACTATTATTAGGTTAGTAAATAATTAATTTTGACTACTCTCACAATCCAATTTTACTTTCTATGTTGCGAAAATTACCTGTGAATTGTAAAATATATTTAATAATGTAAACGTTTATTTATCCTCAAAAAAGGTTAGGATCAAATTATATTTTCGACCATATAAATAATTTATCCCGTACGTTAATAAAATTATCCGTAAACCCCAAAAAGTATTAAATATTAAAATAAAAATAATAAAATACTAAAAATAGGACATTTTCAAACAAAAATTTTACAAGTACAGTATTTCAATATGAACACATGAATTTTATGTTATTACTTAAAGGGAAGCGTGTTATTAAAGCTAATTTATGTAAACTATTTGGGTAATCAACTGGAAAGATTACTATGTAGTAACAGGTGGTCAAAGCCTTGCTCGGTATTAATTTATGCTCGCCAAAACATCCAATACAAACAATTTGGATAACTAGCCGCAAAGATTATTACGTATCAATATTATCATTTACCTGCTTATAATAATTGTTAAAGGAAACCCATATACAACATCAATGTATGTTTGGTGCCTTGAAAAAGCATATAAAAAAACTGAATCTCGAAAAAGTTGAATAAACGTTTTTGTTGTTTGGTATTAAAGTCGGCTTGCAATCTCTTTTTACTTGACTACTTCAGAATCCCTCGCTGTTATTTTCGTACAAGAAGTAAAAAAAGATTAATAGAAGATAAGTCGTCACATTTTTTGATACGTGAGGTGCCAACATAATTACACCGGACGTAGAAATATATTATTGTTAATAACTACAGCCACCTATAGCTTACATGACTTTATACATTTACATATATATTTAGGCTCCTGGATGAAATTCACGATTTAATTCGTAATTTATTACTACGTTCATTTGCATTTTTCGTTAGCAATGTTTTAAAACTAAAATAAATAATTTTGAAACAGTTTTATAGAACTTTATAGAAAAGTAAAACTAAATGTTATAAACAAAATATTTGAACTGTGACCTTTCTTAGTAGCGTTTCTTGGTGCTCACCTATATTTGTTTAATAAGGTCGGATGCGAAACTTTTAATTTCTCCACCCTATCTGTTGGAATCTGCGATGCTTATAAATGAGCTGGGAGATATTTATTACTAAATAACTTCACTGGAGAACAAAGTAGTTGTATCTGGTGCAATATGAGGATGAATATTATACTGATATTTTTTATAAGTAGTTTAATTAAAGCAAAACTTAACCTAAATAAAAAGTGTTAACAATTATTTTATTTTACTACATAAAAAAATTGATAGAAATTCAATAAAATACAACGTATTTTATTAGTTAATAGCCAATCGAATTTTTTGAAGTTTTAATTTTATACAATTATACTCGCTTCGCTCGCTGGGGGCTTCGCCCCCAGGCCCCCGTTTCTGTTCTCCCGCAGTTGAACAATACTCCGCCCCCAGACCTCCCATTATTAGTCCCAAAGAGGGGGGTTTTTATTTTGAAAAGACACAAGACCAAATTTATTCAATTGTTTTGGTTGAAATTCCTACCTCAAGATATCTTAACACGGTAAAAACCACCAGAGAAATTGTAAACTCATTGCAGGTTCAGATTTAGAGAACTTTTTCATGGAGTTGAAATGGGGTTAAGTTGGCGAGTAGCTTTTTCCTCTGATAATACCGGGCCAGGTGTGAGACAAAATTGTTGTTTTAAAATAGTATTGCCAAACTTTTGAATAGTTCTTGATTTTTCTTTTTTTATTGGCGGGATTAGGGGTCGAAAGCGTTTAGAAATGACAAATAACTTAGGGTTATTCATGGGAGGTAACAATAAAAAATCCCTTCTGAAATCCCTTCTGGGCCTCTCAATCAAATAATATTTTTTTTACAAGAGAAAATTTCAAAAAATAAAGGTTCAACTTAAGACAAGTATTTTAAAAGTTAAAATGGGGTAATATCGGCGAATGACCTCTGACAAACCTGAGGGGTAAAAATCCCTCGGGTGAGGGGGGTTTGGATATTAAAGTCACAAGGGAAAGTTAATAAAACTAAATACAAATTCTCGGCACAAGGTATGTTGGGGTTTGGGGGGATGTTTGGTGGTGGGGGGTTGTAGGTTGTGGAAGGTTAATTATTTGAACGGGGAGAGGGTCCGGGGGCCAGGGGGTTAGGCAAAAGTATTTGTTTGGAAATAGCAATGTCAAACATTTGAAAATTGTATAATTTGCTTCATTTTTTGGTTGTTTGTAGGGGTTGGATGGGGTGAGAAATGGCCAAAGACTCCACTTAAACGTGGGCGGTGACACCGAGTAATCCCAAGTCAAAACTTGGGTCTATCATTTTAAGAAGATATTAGAAAAAACCACGAGGAAAATTAAAATTAAATGAAAGTTAAACTTTAGAACTCTTTTAGGGGTTGAAACGAAATAAATTGGCGAATGACCATTGATAGAGGCCTAAACCTGAGCGGTAAAACTGACTCCCTTCATGTCAAACTTTGAATCGAAATAAAAAATAAACTCACAAATAAAGAAAAACCAAAAAACCAAAGTGGAAATTTACAAACAAATTTATTTCAGGGCCCATTTTAGGGGTAAAGGAGGTGAGATAGGGCAAAATATTCGAAAATAAAAATCCAAATTTGTAGAAAAATTAATTTAAATACAGTATTGAGCTTTGTTTTTCAATAGGACCACTAGTTTGGTGGTTGTTAATTATTTGAAGGGGTAGAGGGTCGGGGGCCAGGGGGTCAGGCATAAGTATTTGTATAGAAATAACAATGCCAAACATTTGAATATAGTTTAATTTGCTTCATTTATTGGTTGTATATAGGGGTTGAAAGGGGTGAGAGAACGCCAATGACTTCGCTTAAGCGTGGGCGGGGACACTGAGTAATACCAAGTCAAAACTTGGGTCTATCATTTAAGAATATGTTAGAAAACCCCACGAGGAAAGTTCAAATTTGATGAAAGTTCAACTTTAGGACTCTTTTAGGAGTTGAAACGGAAGAAACTGGCGAATGACCTTTGATGGGGCGTAAAACTGAACGGTAAAACTGACTCTCGTCATGTCAAAACTTATAATCAAGATTAAAAATTAACTAACAAATAAAGAAAAACCAAAAGATAAAGTGGAAAATAACAAACAACCTGTTTTAAGGGCCCATGTTAGGGGTGAAAGAGGTGAGATCGAGCAAAATATCCGAAAATAAAAACATAAATTGTTGAAAAATTATTTAAATACAGTATTGATCTTTGTTTTTCGATAGGATAACTAGTTAAGTCATATTTTGTTACAGCTTAGCCATTTATTAGTTAGGGACGTGAATGTTGATGTGAACTATTCATTATTTAATGCCATTTTCAGTAACGCTGGTGATTTAAATTATTTCGGATTTCCAGGCGAAAAAACACGAAATACGAAAAAATATTATATTGATCCTAAGCAATTTTTGTTTGGCAGTGACTCCTAACAAGAGCATATCAGTCTCCAAACATAACACCCTTTGAGTTTTGGACGTTGAGTTACCTGAAGAGTAAGGTTTGTCAGAAAACATGGCATTAAATTAAGAGTCGTAGTCTACAATATTCGCTTAAGAATAACTGAGTAATACAAAAATCAAAGATCGGTTTTTTGAGATTGGAAGATTTTTTTATTGACCACCCTTCATTATATTAATAGGGCATTAATAGAGTGAGTTTGTTACTCTTTTACTAACAACAAACATAATAGTTGTTACTGGTACTAAAACACTGCAATACACGGAATGAAGGCAATATTTAAAGATGTGTTGAAAATGTTTAGGTTTAAATAATACAAATATTTTGTTTCGACGGGTGTTCTAAAATTAAAATTGTACATAGAAAAATTGGAGAAATTTCAAGTCGACAAAAACGTATTGCAATTTCACGATAAGGTAGATTAGAACTATATCTAAGCGCGGTACAACTGAACTAGAGAACCACAAGCCCAGATAAGTCTTACAAGGGCACGTACTGTACTACCGCCGGTATGAAGTGAAAACAGCGAGAACCTAAAATTAAAATCATTGTTTTAAATACAATTAGCACATGAAAGAATCATACGATTGAAGTATTTTCAGGCTTAAAAGATCAACTTTAGTTGTGAAGAATATTTATTTATAAAAGTTATTTATTATTATTTTTACCGATAAGAAACACATTAGCAGTTTTGAAACCTGCATTAAACAGCAACTTAAAAGAACATGTGAGGTGGGTTTAACGAGGTAATTTTTCAAGAATTTTTTAGCTTTAGATGCATTTTTACGTTAAGAACTAATTATATCATTGGTGATTTGTAACGAATATGCTATAAAGATGATTTGAACCAAATGTCTGCCCTATACGTTTAATATCAAGCCAACTGGAGCTGGAAACCCAAAGGAAAATCTTCGAAAATTGGAATTTCTAGAGCAATCTAAGGGTGAAGGAGACGAGATAGGGCAAAAAGTCATAGGACCAAAGTTGTAGATCGTGAAAAATCCGTGACACGTGGTGCAGTCCGTTTTTCGATAGGACCATCCGTTCGGCCACTAGAGCTCAAAATAACAGTTGTTTGAAAAAGGCTTATTTTAAAGATTTTTAAATAATTTTTTTGAGGGAGTTAAAATTTTAAATTGTGGGTTTTGATATTTTTCTCCGTAGTTTGAACTAATGAGGAACGTTCGTGCCAAATTTCAAGTTCCTAGCTCATCTAGAAGTAGAAAAGAATTCGTATCCTTAATCAGTTACACAAGCGGCCGTATATATATTAGATTACAAATCATATATGGAACATACAAACCAAATAAAAATACATCTGCTTGATGAGCTAAAGCAATCATAGTTTTTATCAACAATATCATAGCAAGCCACAATCATAGCAAGCTACAATATCAACAGTTTTACTGAGCAAAAAATATACCAGTGTATCGCAGTGAAATTATTTTTTACAATATTGGAATTTGATCAGTGGATTTGTGTTAAGCTGACGGTAATGCAATTTCGGAGCAGGAAATACATGCTTTGGCAATCTGTGGATAACAGAGCTTTTTAACGAACCTTGTCAATTGTTCTGTGAATCGAGGTTGTTAATTACGTCGGACATAGAGTTTTTATTTCAATTGCTTTTATAGCGAAACCTCCTTTATGTGTGGTTTGTCCTTTCAAAATTCAAATCAAATTCAAAAATTCTTTATTCATTAAAGAAAAACAGTACAACATAACGTTTTAAATTACATTCCATTTACTATCTTCTTGTAATATGAAACATACTGTATTTAACATGGAAGAATGAATAGCTAGGTACCTCATTAATTCGTGAAAAACATTATAACAGAACCTGTTATTATAATAGACATACTGTGAAAAATACGAATAAATTCTTAATGCTACAATATAATTTAACCAAATACATAATCTAAATTAATATATGAGTACCAATGTCCCTTTGCAATCAACCAATATAAAGTAACAATCACACTTAAATCCAATCAAGCCAAATAACACACAGAAAACGTTTTTTAAACTAAAAAACCAGAAGAATTAAAAATATTATAAAAAAAAGAACACTTCAATGTCCGGAACAGTGAACCACTAATATTTCAATTTCATTAAAAATTATTTAATGTTTTGACTCAAACAAATTTCTGTTAGAAGTAAATTAAAACATTTTCGGGCACAATATTTGAAAGATCGTTTATAAAACGCATTATATGGCTGAGTAATCACAAAGTTTCTAGACCTTAACTTATCAGAATAAACTTGTATCTTTCCAATAAAATGGCCTGACTTAAACAATTCTAAGAACCCTGAAAACAAATATATATCTATGTGGGAATATTTTTAATGATTGAAATAGAGGCAATGAATGCCCAAAACTATTAACACTCATTATCAATCTCACAATCTTCTTTTGGCATGTAATTAAAGGACTGACATTGGAGAGATCAACACCTTCCCAACAGATTCCGTATTGCAATTTGGAATTGACTAAAGCAAAATAAACCATTTTTAGAGTCCTTGAAAATGAGGTACATCTCAAGGTATTCTTGAATTTAAGAATTGCAATGCTTCCATCTTGGATCGTCGTCTGGGCATTTAAAATCTCAGTTCTAATTTGCAAAACATATTTGCCATTTTGTCAAAAACATAATTACAAAATGTCATTAAATTTTGGCGTATCCCTTTTTGATCATTGGTCAAACTCGGACAAAACGAAGTGTGTGGATTTGTTAGCCCTTTCCCAATTTTCTTTAAGAAGCTAAACGAGTAAACTATTTATTACTAAATATTCGTAGTATAATATCATAATAATCACCCCTATTAACAGTACATTACTGGGGCAAAATCCTTTGGACGAGATACTGCAGGGTCATTGGAATAACACTTGTTTTCAAAATGTCTTACAGTAAAGACCCTAATGTTTTTGTTCATGAAATTCTACGAGTATAATCATACGGATTATACTGTTTATTACCTCACTCACAGACCGAAGTAAAGGTAATCTAAAAACTTTAAACTGGTTTAGTTAAGTTGTTTTTAAAGGGTGGAGTTTTTACTTTGCTGGTTTAGGTTTCATGTTTACTAATTTTCTAATCAAACGTTGTTTATGACTTTATTTAAACGTACTAAAAAGGCTTTCATTAATTTTCCTATTTACTGTATTAAATTCAATTGCAGATCTGAGACGTGCTATTTAAAGGTTTTATTAAATAATAAAAGTAAACATAGTAAACAGGCCATTAATCTAAAATTACAATACTTTACTATAAAAAGCTAAAATTTCGCGTAATTTTTGAAATACCAATATCAATTAAGTTGAAAGTAAAATTAGGTTTAAAAGTAAATCGTGGTTAATTATTACCGCCGTCAAATTAAACTTGTACAGTAACAAACAACGGTTTTAACATATTCAAAATTAATTACAGTTTCGTTTCCCTGGAGTTGGAAACACGAAAAATAAATAATGTAAGGCCACACAGGGAATATTGCATTATTTTTGTATTTTTTTTTCATTAAGGCTTATTTTATCAAAACAAAAACTAGATATTTGAACTAAAAATATATATAATAGTTATTATTTTTATCATTATATTGTTATTACTATTATAATTATTGTTCTGTATAATATTTACCTTATACTATTCCAAAATCTATATAGAAGATATTTTATATTCTATGAGTGCTAAATTATTTATTTAGTTCTTTTTATAAATTATGTATGTTCAAACTTAAATCTCATGCGATGTGATTGATTTAAAGACATACATACGTTACATTATTGTAATTATTTTATTTAAAGCCACGTATTCAAAACACTCGAAGAACTTTATCACTACATTATAATTGTTTAAGAGATTCGGTATTAATACCAATTATTCTTAGTATAATTTAAAACAACTAAAAAGAGGTAAATTGCATTTAAAGTTAATTGTAGATGATTATTACTTCTGTTAAGTTGAAATTGTACAATAACTTACAATCAACGGCCTTAGCATATTAAAAAATAATTTCAGTTTCGTTTACTGTTTTAAACTCTAAAGAAATTAATAGGGGATTTAAAGTACGGTATCTCAAAGTGGGCATGACCTGACCAGAATGGGAGAGATCTCTCTAAAGGTAAATCAATTACGTTTCTCCAAGTCGACCTACGCAAGAATTTGCATCGGTCTGTAGTGTTCTTTGAGGCTTTAAGGCATACCTCCTTCATTCGAGGGTCGACTACACTGGGCGAGTTAACAAGTACAAGATGGCGTTTTTACACGCAGCTTATAAAAAACTGTAAGTTTTTTGCTACTCTTTTACGAACTTTTACGTAAAAAACGTAAAAACTCAGTGAAATGACGGACTCACTCCAGAAATGATTTGAATAAAGCTAGGGAAAAAGGTGACTCTGCCGGTGACGTTACTCGCAGCTCGCCGCCTTCTAAGCTAGATCGAACAATAATTGCACTCACTCCCTCTTGTGCACCACACAAGTGGTACGCAACATTTTGGTAATATCGTTTGGTAACAATATTACCAAAATGTTGTTGTCAAAAATATATGGAATAATAAAGGAATTTTAGTTCTTTGTTTACTAATAATGGTATAGTATAACGAAGAAGGATATTATTAGGTGCAACTTCCGCAGACGGGTTACATCATTTGCTATCAGTATGTCACTTTCATTTTCTTATATATTCTAATACTGCTCTTACAACCTTAAAGACCATGTAAGTGCTAAAATTAAGTGTCAGAAATTTCATTTACTAACTAAAATACTGATTCAAAGTGTCGAGAAAATTACTTTTACAAATACCATCCCAATACATAAAACTTCATTAGTGAAAATACACAGATCCAAAACTACAAAACATTTATAAAATAAGTTTAAGGTTAGTTAAATTTGAATTATGCTTATATTAATACTCCTAATTACTAATAATACTATTATAACTAGTAATACTATTAATAACTACCATTGAATTTAAACCAGAATTAACTAAACTATAACTATCTAAACTATAACTGAAATATCAACCACTCATTTTCATCTAAACTTGGTGGTTTTTGATCTAATTGATGTTCATTTTAAAACCCCTTAAAATGGTTAAGTAGGGTTTCAGGCAAATTTATTTTCTAATTTGATAATGATTATCGCTCAAAAGTTATCCTCCAGACATTACAGGTTCCCACTGACTTCCCCTATTAGGTATAACCCTTCTGCGGAAGTATAACCTATTATTGTACATTTTCTAGCAAGGGTGGAAAGTGGGTCATTGCATATTCCAGACCACGGTTTTGAAGTGCAAGATTTATTGGGCACTTCTTACGGTCGAGCATATGTAGACCACTTTCTCTCGTGTTTTGAAGGATACTTCTTGCTACGCACTGATAAAACCTATGTCAAATATTTGTTGAGTTAGATCAGAAAATCCAAACAAGATAGTAAGCATTACATTTGCATTGTAAACATTGGTTTTTGCATAGTGAAAATGGTAATGATGAATTTTTGCAGTTGATAAACATAGAACGAATATATGTATTTTCACAGTAGTGTGGCGTGAAACATAACCCAGTTCAATAAATTACATAATAAATAATATTAGTAAATTTTTTTTATCATATCAGGTTGAGAGAGTGGTGTATAAATCTATCAACCCTCTTAAAAACTTAATTTGGCAAACATCATTTTATTTTTTATTATTGACGGTGAGTTGTTTAAGTTTAATAATTCCTTCGATATGTTATTTATCAGTCCTATTCTTTCTTGTGACCGGAGATGTTTACAAGTAGATACATACACAAATCCCATGTTATTATATGAGAGTTGGAAGGCACTGTCTTCAAGGATGTCGGAGGAATTTGTTCTAGTGAAGGTTCTCGTTGTATAAAAAGTGACGAGTTAATGTAGAACACTAAAAACAAAATGTCACAGCATACACGCCAATTACTTGGCTTCTGAGTCAGTCGAACGAAAGTTTCGTGTACACTCGCCAACTCGCCGGCTTGAAGCCGGTAAACTCGCTCAATAAATCGAGCCATTGCAAAAGCTTTTTACGTTTGAACTAAAACAAATTATAAACGATGTTTTGTTGATAAACGTGTGATTTAGTGGTAAAAAACAAAATAGCACGCGTTGAACTGGTATTTTCTAATGTTTATATTTTGCAATATCTACGCTACTATGTGACCCACGCTTTTAGTTTCGATTGCGATATGAAGAGAGTTTGTATTTTCCAATAATTAAATACTGCTTTAAAATATACGCAGAATAACCCTAAGCACGAAATAGCTACTAAATTGGTTATTCAGGCTGGTAAGTCCTTTATTTTTCAACCAGTCAATTTGTTAAGGATTTATAAATCGGGTTATTGTCATATCATATAATTTGACATTCTAATGAAGCAGTTTCATTTATCAGTTGGGCCTTAGTTCATGCTTACAATAATAGAATACATTATTTCGTAATCATCAGAAAATTACTATGTAGTTATAAAATTAACTTATCTTCAACTTACAAAGACATGCTGGTTGTAATTATATATAAAGTTTGCATTGATTGTAACAGTAAAAATAATTCATTTTAAAATAATTTGTTTGAATAGTTAAAAGTTAAATACACGTGTATTTAATATCAAGTAATCAAACCTCAGTTAATGGAACGAAGATTGGGTCAAACTGAGCGCTTAAGTGGGATAATATTTAGCACATGCTGGGCATGGGCAAACATTTACTAAACTACACGAACCAACATTTTGGCTACAAGCCATTCCATATACAACAAACAGTTTAGCATACAGAAGGTAAGTTATGAATACCCCCCTCCTCCCACAGCCAAGTGAAGTACACAGCCCTAATCTAAGAAATGAAGGGGACGGGGAAAATGATCAGTCTAAAAAAATAAAATGAGAAGATAATTATTATCTGTATGGATTCATTTTAAAACCCGGCCCATAATCAATGGGAAATAGAAAAAAATCTTTCCTGGATATTTTCTCAATATTTTGACCACACGGATCGATTTACATTGATAATTTTACGATAGTTATTTAAACATTTTGCATACATCATTGAAGTTTACTGTTGAGAAAAAAGAAAACACGCGTTTGCCATTCTTATACGTATTTAAGAAAATGTATAAAAAAATATCAATGTGGATATGTGATATCGAGCTTCAATAAACATCTGGACACATCGTGCATTTATGAGATTAATTGTTATATTTAATGAAAACCAAGGTGTGTTGAATAGAGAAGAGAATTGTAATATTACTTCAATGCTTTGTTTTAATCATTGAAGCATAATGAGGGTTTATTATCTCAATAACCATCCACGTTAGATGGGTAATATATGGTATCATTTTGTTCGAAATTGAATGTAGATTTTTTTGCAAAGCATAATATTTGAGCAAAAACTCTCCGTTTTGAAAAAAAGTAAAAAGAATATTTCCCCTCCTACTAACCCCCCTCCCACCCAAACCTGACGCTCAAATCAGTGTTGCTTTTGTTTACATTTTTGGGGAAATGTATTGAACAAATTGGTGCTGGCTAAATATTTGTTTTGATTCCCAGGTTTAGGTCTAATTACACTGAACTTTAAACGGTATTTAATTAATAATTTTTAGAGCACAAGAAATTCTTTCCCTCAATACTCTTGAGGAGAGGATTAACCTCTTCCCTCAGTATCCCTTAGTTCGTTGACAAAAGGTAGTAATATAATAATGTTTTCTCATTAACGTTTCACTAGTTAATAGGGGTTTTTAGACTTGCATTTAATGTCGGAAAGTAGGCCTATGACATAGAAAGAGTACTAGCTTGTAGGATCTTGGTTGCTCTTTCTAAACAAACTGTAAGAATATGAAACATTCCAAATTTTCCCTAAATTTACCAACAATATAGAGGAATAACAAATCACATTAAATGTAGAGGGTAAACAAACGCCTATGCTGCCTGGTTGTGCATAATGTCATCCATTACCTGCTTTCAGACTATTACGAACAAGCGATCACCGCGATAAAAATTATTTTAACATCATTGAACAAACCATTTAGTATTTATTACTAAACAAAATTATCTTATCAGCAGGGGATAGCCCTGCCCCTTTAGAGCCACATACCCCACCAGCACTGACCGAGAGTCGACCCCAGCTAGAGCCGATGGGACTCGACACCAGCACCCGTGGTATTTCGTTTGCCCCTGCATCCAGCCTAGCGGCTTTTCACTATGGGTTTCCCATCACGGAGGTGGGTTTAGAAGTGGGTCCCAACCGGGATACTAGGTTAAGAAACACGACACCCTTGCTCAACAGAGGCTACCCGAATAGCCCCTCCATCCAAAGGACGGCCTGACGTGAGCCTCGCCAGGTTCCCCGTTTTCACCGCCAGCAGACCTTTGCCCTCACTCTGGATAGGAACAGTGTTCGAGAACAAAGTCAAGACCCGGCCCCGTTTCACTCACTGGATCCGATCCGTCAGGAGAACCCAGTCGGTTCTTAGTCAGTAACAAGACCCGACCAGATCAGGTGTTTTAGTGATGGCAGAAATCCAAATTAAAATATAAGACTATAATATCGCGCAACAATCATCCTACTCTCATCTGTCATTCATACCTGGCTTAAAATACCTTCCCGGGTAGGTCGCCATTCCAAATATAATATGTAATGTAAACCTACGGTCTACAGTGTCGTGCCCTGGCGGAGGCTCCAACACGACCGGGACCATAGAGTGCAAGGACCGCGCGTATCTGGACAACTGCCTCAAGAAGCTGCCTCCGATTCTGGAGAAGTCCGAGATGAAAGGCATCCCGAGCTCCAAGAAAGACCTGGACACATCGTGCAGGTATAAGATTAACTGTTATAGCTAGTGAAAATTAGATTAGTCCAAGGTTTGTGTATTAGAGAGGAGAATACTAATGCTATACTAGTAGTACTGGCGGGAGTATAGCACAAAATGACCTTGAACTTGACCGGTCACGTGACTGACCACGTGACCGATGACGTCATCAAGATCAAGGTCATTTTGTGCTACACTCCCGGTATGAATACTTACACCCAGGTTGTTTAACTCCCATAAGGCCTGTAGAACTAAAGCTTGTGACGTTAATAGTCCACCTATTTCCAGGTTCAAGCAAGCTCTCTTAGACTATTGGGTAAAAATAAAGCCTCAACTGAGGTGTTTGTAAAATGCTTCCTCTTATTTTTTAAAATTATCTTTTGTCCCTGCTACAGCTTGTAGGTGCCCGGACTATTGCAGACGTCACTATTTGTTTACATTTTTGACTGAGATAAGCTGAAAGTACTACTATTTTTATTTTCTATTTTTCTCTACAGACTTTAAAAACCAACAAAGCGTCCAAAATAGCATGTTGTTTCGTTTCTTTATCGGCCTCTCTGAGAGGTTGTCTTTTATGTTAGATGTCGGAGAAAGGTATATTTCCTAATACATTTTTACGTATCCTCGTAAAATATCCTAAGGAATCAATTGTATCCTCGTCTTTATATTGGTTCTTCACAGTATTTGTGGAAATTTTTAAGTCCATTGAGATAAAACCTCTAGTGAGATTCAAATCCTGAAGGGAATAGGAGCCTTCCCACGTGAAGCTGATAGGTGTTCCAGAAGAGGCAACTTGTTTGACAGGCCTCTCAGGTCATCAGTTGGAAATGTGACTAGTTCATAGAACTCAAGAGTGTTTGGGATTTTGTCGCTCAAGGGACGGGGCTGACTGACTATGTATTCCTTTTTGATTCCTCAAATCGCCTCACTCTTTCTTAGCTGTACTGCATCCCATAAGTGTTTATGCTGGAGATTTTTAATCCTTAAACAATGATGTCTCAAATTCGTCATTAAAGTTTATGATTAATGGTTAACTCTATAAACATCGCAAGTATAAATAACTAAAACCTTTCAAAAAACATAAATAAAAGAAAATATTTAATCTCTTTTTAAGTAATTCATACTACTATGGCCTGTTTGAACTAAGTTTTTGCCTTATTTCAAAGAACACTACAAAGCAAAAACTGTATTAATAATGTAGTAGGTTGTTGAATGGTTTTCAATAATGGATTCTTCAATTACAAACAAAGGAGTATAGTAAAGTTTTATGCTCGAGGTATAATATTTTACGTATCAGCAAAAATATCAATAAAAGTTTAGGATGATTCGTTCTGGTATTAATTTCCTAAATTAATATCTACTTTGAAGTAACTGTGCAATATGTTTAGCGCACAGTAATGTGTTTGAGAAACTTGACTATTAGGTATTGTACACAATGCAATTGCGTTATTGAATATCTGATTATAAAGCAATTAGTTTCTACGTTTACATTCCATATTTAAATTTACCAATCACATTAGTTTTGTCAACTAGTACTTATCTATTGAATATTGCGATCAAAATGCTTTATTCGAATAAGATTTTATGGGAAATACGTTATACTATGCAAACCTTAACTCAAATTCCTCTTTGAATAACGTTATTTTTTCTAAACTTCACCTATACCATCGAAGATCCACCTATATATTGGCCAGTTTACTAAACCTTCGAAAACGAAATTGATACTACGGTTTTTACTTTTTCTCTTTAACCCTCTCTTTTGAATATACAAAATTATTCGGCTGTACTTCCGCAGAAGGGTTTCACATAACCTCATAGGGGAACTCAGTGGGAATCTGTAGTGATAGGTATTGACTGATAATCATTTCAAAATTACAAAATAAATTTGCCTGAAACATTAATTATTTTAAAGAGTTTTGAAATAAACATAATCAAAGTCAGCCTTTGTTTTGAAATGGTTATTAGAAAAGAAATGTATGAAAAGGAAAAGATCACGTAGTCAAGGAAAATAGAATTATAAGTTGAAACTATGTGGTTGGTAGTTTAGTTATAGTATAGTTAGTCATAGTTTGGTTATTCCTGATTTTAATCAATTATTAGATATAACCGTACAAGAACAATTCAAATTCAACCAACTATAAACTCATACATAAAAGGTTTCCTATGTTAATATTAGTGTATTTTCATTCATGAAGTATATATACATTGAGAAGATATGTGAACTTAAGGAACAAAGGAGTATGAAAAAAATGAAATGAAATTAAATGAAAAAAATTAAAGAAAATGAAATGAAAAATTCTTTATTTTACCAGGCAAAGTTAGGGACACATGGCCCTCTCTTACACTTTACCTGGTAATGGGTAGTTTTTTTACAATTTTAATCAGCATTTAAGCTAGTAAATAGAAATTGCGACCAATAATTTTAGTAGTTTTATGATCTATAAAGAAATAAGATCACCGTATTGACTTAGTGAAACACTATCAGTAAACGGTACCTTCTGCGGAGGTTGCACCAAATACTCAAACTAGCACAAAATTGTTTTTGTTCTATTTTTGGGTGTCAGCCACCTTAAGGCTTTTATGGGGTGTCTTTAAGACGTCGCGGTGTCGTGGTTCGGCGCTCGGCCTGGGTCGGTCGACAGTTTTGACAAGTCCCTCGGTAACAGGAAACATTTATTTGTGTTTTTCGAAACGTCGGGAATATATGTGGCGTTCGCTATTATTGTTTGTGTTGTGTCATGTGAAAAAAACTTTTACAACTGACAAGTGGGTAACAACTACTGTCGTCGCTGGAAGCAACGCAACTTAAAAATCTTAAGGCCACAAATACGAATATCAAAAAAGGAAAATTTTCAAAACATAATGGAAGCAGTCTATATATATTTGTTGTGCTTTGCTGCCCGCAGCGCGTTCAAGGTGGGCATGGGCTGCATGGACGACTTCGCCAGGAAGTGTCTCAGCAGCCAGGACCGCCAGACACTAGAGGCGCACGTGGTCGGCGCCAAACACACGTTCAAGTTCCTCTGCGACGACCCCGTCTTCCAGTCAGGTAGTCAAGATTCAAGATTCAGATTTTATTAGCCAAAAACAAATAAATTGCGTGGGAATCGTCAAAATTTATAACAAGCATAATATTCTACAACTAAAAATGTACATCTTTAACATTAAAAAATAATAAAACAATCAGGGACCTGGTGAAAATGTATAGTATACGGTGGCTATAGCACAAAATGTCAAATGACGTCAAATTGATGCCAAAATGACATAATTGACGTAACTTTTACACCAGTTTGACGTCGACATCAATTTGACGTCATTTGACGTTTTGTGTTATAAGGAACGGTTTCTCCAACTTAGTTTAAACCAGGTTCAAATTAACTTGAACATTTTTTAATAACTAAAACCTTGGTAAGATTTCAGTCTAAAGGATGGGTTGGAGAACCGGGAACTAACTCAACAAGCAGTAATCCTTTATGTTGGGTGGTCGATTTTTAGTTTTATGACCGGATTAGAGGTCTAGACTAATTGTGGAACAGTAAGTTTGATTATATTCAAACACATTGATCGAAAAAATTGTTTTAAATTTTAGGCTACGTTGTAAAAAAATCAGTTCTTTATGATGTCATGTTTATCTAACTAACTAAATCTTAGCAGACAATTGCCACCTCTGAATGATAAAAAACAGTGTACTGAAAGGTAAAAAACAACCTTTAATCCCATTTAGTGTTGTAAATTGTCCGCAACAACCCAAATAACGTCCTAATTAGGATGTTGTGTTGTATTCAGAGTACCTGCAGTACACGTCGTGCTACAAGGGCATCAGCAAGGACTGGGACAACTGCGCCAACCGGTTCGTCAGCCTGGTGAGAGAGGAGGTGGCGCGTCGCAACACCACCATGGAGGCGCGGCTGCTGGAGCTCTGCTGGTAGGTAGCGTTACAGAGTACGTGCAGTACAACCGGTTCGTCAGCCTGGTGAGAGAGGAGGTGGCGCATCGCAACACCACCATGGAGGCGCGGCTGCTGGAGCTCTGCTGGTAGGTAGCGTTACAGAGTACGTGCAGTACAACCGGTTCGTCAGCCTGGTGAGGGAGGAGGTGGCGCGTCGCAACACCACCATGGAGGCGCGGCTGCTGGAGCTCTGCTGGTAGGTAGCGTTACAGAGTACCTGCAGTACAACCGGTTCGTCAGCCTGGTGAGAGAGGAGGTGGCGCGCCGCAACACCACCATGGAGGCGCGGCTGCTGGAGCTCTGCTGGTAGGTAGCGTTACAGAGTACGTGCAGTACAAAAGGTTCGTCAGCCTGGTGAGAGAGGAGGTGGCGCGTCGCAACACCACCATGGAGGCGCGGCTGCTGGAGCTCTGCTGGTAGGTAGCGTTACAGAGTACCTGCAGTACAACCGGTTCGTCAGCCTGGTGAGAGAGGAGGTGGCGCGTCGCAACACCACCATGGAGGCGCGGCTGCTGGAGCTCTGCTGGTAGGTAGCGATACAGAGTACCTGCAGTACAACCGGTTCGTCAGCCTGGTGAGAGAGGAGGTGGCGCGTCGCAACACCACCATGGAGGCGCGGCTGCTGGAGCTCTGCTGGTAGGTAGCGTTACAGAGTACCTGCAGTACAACAGGTTCGTCAGCCTGGTGAGAGAGGAGGTGGCGCGTCGCAACACCACCATGGAGGCGCGGCTGCTGGAGCTCTGCTGGTAGGTAGCGTTACAGAGTACCTGCAGTACAACCGGTTCGTCAGCCTGGTGAGAGAGGAGGTGGCGCGTCGCAACACCACCATGGAGGCGCGGCTGCTGGAGCTCTGCTGGTAGGTAGCGTTACAGAGTACCTGCAGTACAACCGGTTCCTCAGCCTGGTGAGAGAGGAGGTGGCTCGTCGCAACACTACCATGGAGGCGCGGCTGCTGGAGCTCTGCTGGTAGGTAGCGTTACAGAGTACCTGCAGTACAACAGGTTCGTCAGCCTGGTGAGAGAGGAGGTGGCGCGTCGCAACACCACCATGGAGGCGCGGCTGCTGGAGCTCTGCTGGTAGGTAGCGATACAGAGTACCTGCAGTACAACCGGTTCGTCAGCCTGGCGAGAGAGGAGGTGGCGCGTCGCAACACCACCATGGAGGCGCGGCTGCTGGAGCTCTGCTGGTAGGTAGCGTTACAGAGTACCTGCAGTACAACCGGTTCGTCAGCCTGGTGAGAGAGGAGGTGGCGCGTCGCAACACCACCATGGAGGCGCGGCTATTGGAGCTCTGCTGGTAGGTAGCGTTACAGAGTACCTGCAGTACAACCGGTTCGTCACCCTGGTGAGAGAGGAGGTGGCGCGTCGCAACACCACCATGGAGGCGCGGCTATTGGAGCTCTGCTGGTAGGTAGCGTTACAGAGTACCTGCAGTACAACCGGTTCGTCAGCCTGGTGAGAGAGGAGGTGGCGCGTCGCAACACCACCATGGAGGCGCGGCTGCTGGAGCTCTGCTGGTAGGTAGCGATACAGAGTACCTGGCAGTACAACCGGTTCGTCAGCCTGGTGAGAGAGGAGGTGGCGCGTCGCAACACCAACATGGAGGCGCGGCTGCTGGAGCTCTGCTGGTAGGTAGCGATACAGAGTACCTGCAGTACAACCGGTTCGTCAGCCTGGCGAGAGAGGAGGTGGCGCGTCGCAACACCACCATGGAGGCGCGGCTATTGGAGCTCTGCTGGTAGGTAGCGATACAGAGTACCTGGCAGTACAACCGGTTCGTCAGCCTGGCGAGAGAGGAGGTGGCGCGTCGCAACACCACCATGGAGGCGCGGCTATTGGAGCTCTGCTGGTAGGTAGCGATACAGAGTACCTGCAGTACAACCGGTTCGTCAGCCTGGTGAGGGAGGAGGTGGCGCGTCGCAACACCACCATGGAGGCGCGGCTGCTGGAGCTCTGCTGGTAGGTAGCGATACAGAGTACCTGCAGTACAACCGGTTCGTCAGCCTGGCGAGAGAGGAGGTGGCGCGTCGCAACACCACCATGGAGGCGCGGCTATTGGAGCTCTGCTGGTAGGTAGCGATACAGAGTACCTGCAGTACAACCGGTTCGTCAGCCTGGCGAGAGAGGAGGTGGCGCGTCGCAACACCACCATGGAGGCGCGGCTGCTGGAGCTCTGCTGGTAGGTAGCGTTACAGAGTACCAGAAGTGCAACCGGTTCGCCAGCCTGGTGAGGGGGAGGTGGCGCGTCGCAACACCACCATGGAGGAGCGGCTGCTGGAGCTCTGCTGGTAGGTAGCGTTACAGAGTACCTGCAGTACACGTCGTGCTACAAGGGCATCAGCAAGGACTGTGACAACTGCGCCAACCGGTTCGTCAGCCTGGTGAGAGAGGAGGTGGCGCGTCGCAACACTACCATGGAGGCGCGGCTGCTGGAGCTCTGCTGGTAGGTAGCGATACAGAGTACCTGGCAGTACAACCGGTTCGTCAGCCTGGTGAGAGAGGAGGTGGCGCGTCGCAACACCACCATGGAGGCGCGGCTGCTGGAGCTCTGCTGGTAGGTAGCGATACAGAGTACCTGGCAGTACAACCGGTTCGTCAGCCTGGTGAGAGAGGAGGTGGCGCGTCGCAACACCACCATGGAGGCGCGGCTGCTGGAGCTCTGCTGGTAGGTAGTGATACAAAGTACCTGCAGTACAACCGGTTCGTCAGCCTGGTGAGAGAGGAGGTGGCGCGTCGCAACACCACCATGGAGGCGCGACTGCTGGAGCTCTGCTGGTAGGTAGCGTTACAGAGTACCAGAAGTACAACCGGTTCGTCAGCCTGGTGAGGGAGGAGGTGGCGCGTCGCAACACCACCATGGAGGCGCGGCTGCTGGAGCTCTGCTGGTAGGTAGCAATACAGAGTACCTGCAGTACAACCGGTTCGTCAGCCTGGTGAGAGAGGAGGTGGCGCGTCGCAACACCACCATGGAGGCGCGGCTGCTGGAGCTCTGCTGGTAGGTAGCGATACAGAGTACCTGCAGTACAACAGGTTCGTCAGCCTGGTGAGAGAGGAGGTGGCGCGTCGCAACACCACCATGGAGGCGCGGCTGCTGGAGCTCTGCTGGTAGGTAGCGTTACAGAGTACCTGCAGTACAACCGGTTCGTCACCCTGGTGAGAGAGGAGGTGGCGCGTCGCAACACCACCATGGAGGCGCGGCTGCTGGAGCTCTGCTGGTAGGTAGCGTTACAGAGTACCTGCAGTACAACCGGTTCGTCACCCTGGTGAGAGAGGAGGTGGCGCGTCGCAACACCACCATGGAGGCGCGGATGCTCGAGCTCTGCTGGTGAGAGGATAATTACACTCAAACCCCGAGTTTCCTACCCACTCCACGATGACGAGGACACTCTAAAATACTCACAACACGGAGTCAACATTTTATTCGGACATAGTCGGAATCAAAATGCCCAGACCGTGGAGCGGGTAAACTCATTTGCTCAATCGTCGAAGTCGTAGCACTTCGGGGTTTAAGTAAGCCAGAAAACCCACATTGCAAAGTGCGCAAAATAGATTGCCCAATCCGCAACGTGAGGATTGCAAACTCCAAAGCCTGTGTGTGTTTCAAAAGCCCCCCCCCCCATATTAATGTTGATATTACTTTGGTTAAAGAGTATTAGCTTTTGGAGATGGTTACATGACAAAAGGAGTAAAAACTCCATAAAAAGTGACGGAGAAAAGGCGGGTAAAATAAAATTCACTTCTTCCACCTAAAATTCAGTAGGCTAGTTTAGGAGTGCATAAAAAAATTCCAAAAAAAAAACTTGGTAGGTTATTTTGTATTGATAGGTTGGTAGCCCTGGATTTTGACGCCCAACTCTCTTGGGAAATGCACAAATAGGGAAACCTACTTCGCGACAAGTTAAGAGTACTATGACTTCAGCAATTGAGCGAATGAGTACACACAGTACACAGTCTGGGTATTTCGCATCGGTCAATGTCCAGATAAAACGCTCATTCCACGGAATAATTATTTTAGAAATATCCACATCGTGGAGCGGGCAAACATTTCGGAAATTGTACGAACTTGGGGTTTGAGCACACCATAAGCCGCACCATACACGATCATTTGCCAAACACAGCACAAAACGGGACAGTTTTTTTAATCACCACAATTAAATTAGTATTTTCTGCTTTACCGACTAAAGATTTGCAATACGTTACGTGTTGTACATCGTAGATTCAATCTCCCTCCACGTGTTGCAGCGCCAGGCACGGGTTCCTGAGGTGCGTGTACGTGGCGGCTCGTCTCAAGTGCAGGAAGGAGGAGGCGCTTTTCATCAAGAAGATCGCAGATACTCTGTCCAACATGCGAGTCTACTCCAAGCACTGCCGCAACGTCGACGTCGCGTTCTGTCGGTCCGCCGGCTCCCGCTGGCACGGCTACCCCTGGCTTCTCCTCTGGACCGCTTTGCTACTGCTGATATAGATTTTGAGATGTACATAAATTGTATATTTTGTAAATATTGGTGTTAAGTGAATAAAATTTGTTTGGACTAGAACGGACTTTTTTATTTTTTCTGTATTAAAATATGTCTTAATGACTAGCCTAGCTAACATAGGTAAATGTAAAGCGTATACATCTATATACTTAATACAATAAGGGTTTTCTGTGATACATCCCTTTTTCAGCCAACCTACTTAACCGATTTTTACGAAAGTGTCATTTTAAAGCTTATAATGTAGCGCACCGACGACTGATAATTAAAATGAGCATTTCTTTCACGGCTTCGACCCTCAAGCCTTTGATTTATTTCTAGAGAGCGCTTTCAACGCTCCAGTGCTGACCAAATTGCGTTATTACGCTTTAAAATGTGACTTTAATTTCACAGCTGTTTACCTTGAGACAAATTTTTAACCAGTCACATTGTTAACAAAAATAGATTATCTGCAACCGTAAACAAGATCCGATATAGCTTAAGAAAATGATTTTGGGCTACCTTTATTGGTAATTGTAGCCAAATTAAGGCAAGTAAATAATTTTTTATGGTGAAGATCCACGATCGATCGATAATAAATATATTGTAAATTGAACCATGAAACATAAAGAAGAAGGCATCGAGAAGAACGAGTCGACGAGATTAGGGTGAAAATGCGTAGCCTAAGGCAAGAACAGAAAACTGTTAGAGACAAAGACTAACTTAAAATGAGGAAAATATTAAATTGGGCAATTTGCACAAAAAACTTTCATTATGCTACTGTTGTGCAAGAAGACAACCAAATTCAAAAACTTAGTGCTAGGGTAATGAATATTGTGTGTATGTTTTGTTCATTTAGGCCTTTGTTTACTTAGGTGAGACCTTTAAATTTAAATTGAAAAGGTTAATTTGATTAACAAAGATGATTTTAAAGCCCTAACACTTATTCTAAACATTTATTCTAAACATTCTCTAAACGAACATTCTAAATGTACATTTATTCTAAATGTAGACGAGTTTCTCAATAACACAAATAATTTTAAAATGCGCATTTTGCGTATGGGCCCTCTAGTTTTACTTAATAGGATAAAATTTGATTTTAATCCAAAGTTCAGCAAAAATGAATTAACCTTATTTTAAAATGTACTTGGTCAGACTTCTTTTAAATTTCTCAAAATAGAATGTCTGCTTGAATTACCGCATGGTAAATATTGAGTATTTTCTAATCAGTAGCTGTGTGTACCCAGGAATATGAGTCACGATTGCAACGAAGTGTTGTATATCTACAGCCTTCGGTTTGGCCAACGTCTGATGAGTTTGCTCTTGATCTTAAAATAGAAAATAACCGGAGAAAAACTAACAGATTATTTTGCAATGGGGCTATGGCTAGGTCAATAGTAGTGGTTTCCAATGGTTTTATTGAAAAATACATGAACAGAATCACAAATAAGCTTGGAAAGAATTGAGTTGAAAGTAATGCAACTATTGACATTACTAATGGGTTTGGAAAATCCTTGTGAAAACGCGTACAAACACATAAACTGTTTTTATGTTGCTTTTTTTACTATCAATACAGATAAAGAAAAAGTGCTTGTGTTATTACTTATTAACGTTTTAACATGATTATCCTCGGAGAGGTAGGCCCCTTCCCAGTTTTCCGGGAAGAGGAACTCACCGCTGCCGTCCGATCCCTACGACCCAGAAGAGCGCCCGGTCCCGATGGCATTCCGGCGGAGGTGCTCAAGCTCGCTGCGGAGGTGAATCCAAGGCTTCTGCTCGACATGTTCAACGCGTGTCTGGCGGAAGGCGTTTTCTTTTCTTCATGGAAGGTTGCTCGCCTTGTTCTTATCCCGAAGGCGAAGAGTACACCGGGGACCCCTTCTTCTTTCCGACCCCTGTGTATGCTCGACACGGCCGGAAAAGTGCTTGAAAAGCTCTTGCGCGTCAGGCTGACCGAGGCCATCGTCTCTGCGGGGGACTTGTCCCCGCAGCAGTACGGCTTCAAATCCGGTCGCTCTACCATCGACGCTATCCAGGAGGTAGTTGAGGCAGTGCGGAGGGCGGAGGACCACAACCACTGGTCGCGCCGCGTGGTCCTTCTCGTCACGCTCGACGTGAAGAACGCCTTCAACTCCGCCAGGTGGAGCGATATGCTGTGGGCGCTTGAGCATACGTTCCAAGTTCCCTCTTACCTCCTGCGTATGATCGAGGCGTATTTGTCAGACCGTGTTCTGTTGTACGACACGACCGAAGGCCTGCGGCGCATTCCCATCACTTCCGGGGCTGTGCAGGGGTCCATTCTCGGACCAGATCTCTGGAACGTGTCTCACGACAGTTTGCTGAGGCTAGACATGCCCGATGAGACCCGCCTCGTTGGCTATGCTGACGACGTCGCTGCCTTGATCGCTGCGAGGAACGTCGAGCAGGCAAAACTGAGGCTCAGCGTGGTAATGGCCAAGGTCAACGGGTGGATGCGAGATCACGGCTTGTCCCTGGCTATCAGTAAGACGGAGATCGTCGTCCTCACCAAAAAGAGGATTAACACCGTGTTCCCGGTGCAGATAGGTGACGTCACACTCGAGACTAAGCCTGCTGCAAAGTACCTGGGAGTCATGGTCGACAGCAGACTGTCTTTCGGCGAGCAGATCCGGCGCGCCGCCGACAAAGCCGCTAAGGGTGTCGCTGCCCTTGGTAGGCTTATGCCCAATGTCGGCGGTCCTCGCTCCTGCAAGCGCCGCCTGCTCATGACTGCCGTCCAGTCAGTCTTGCTGTACGGGGCGGAGGTATGGGCTCACGCACTCGAGAAGCGAGTCTTTCGAGATCGGCTTGCCCGAGTCCAGCGCCGAGGAGCTCTGCGGGTCGCTTCAGCCTACCGCACAGTCTCCGAGCCTGCTGTGATGGTGATCGCCGGAGTCATTCCCGTCCTCTTCCTCGCGAGGGAGAGGCAGGCGATTTACCGGAGGAGGCCTGAAGTGGGCCGGGAAACAGCTGCCAGGGAAGAGCGCGATCGCAGCTTCGACTCCTGGCAGCGCGACTGGGAAGCCGAGCCGAGGGGACGTTGGTCCTTCAAGCTCGTACCTTCCGTCCGACCATGGGTGGAACGGCAGCACGGCGAGGTCGATTACTACGTGACCCAGTTTCTTTCTGGGCACGGGTACTTCCGAGCCTATCTGCACCGGATGGGCAAAGTCGCCAGCCCGGACTGTCTGTATTGCCCCGGCATCCCAGACACGTCCGAGCACACCTTCTTTCAGTGCGACCGTTGGCACGTCCGCCGAGCCTCGCTTTCATCTGAGATCGGTGTGGTCGTCAGCCCAAACAACATCGTCGGAGCTATGCTCCAGGGAGAGGGCAACTGGGACTGTGTCCAGCACTACGTCCAGGCCATTCTTCGGGCGAAAAAGGTCGACCTCGATCGGCCTTAATCCTCAGCTTTTCCCCACGGAGGTTGCCCTAGTGGCGTAATATCAAAGGCCTAGCCCGAAGTAATGTGTGAAACAGTTCCAGGCTAGTGTCCTCGGTGCCGAGGGAGGTGGTTTAGTCGGTAGTTCATGGGACATCGAGCTCGTGGGAGTCCGACACTACTGAGGGGACAACGAGCCCCTCAGTGTGCGTAAACGCATTCCACCTCCTACAAAAAAAAAAAAAAAAACATGATTATCCTATTTTGTTGTCAGAAGAGAAAAGGTTAAAAGGGTAAAGGTAAAAAGTAAAAAGGGAAAACATGAGGGTAAAAGATAAGACATAAATAAAGAAGCTGGGGAAATCAAGCAGACCTAAACTCAGGAGGTGATGAATGCGGGGCGAGATAGCGATGAAATATCTCCGTCTCGATAATTAACTGATTAGAAACTGGGGTTCATGTTTCAACACAGAGATAAAGCCTATTTAATGTTTTCGCAAACAAATTTAGAACAATAATTGACTATTTGGACAGCTTAATCGTTATTTCTTGTGGTAGAGTCATACAAGATATTCAAGCATTTAATTAATTTCATATAAGAATTGAGCGGGGATTTCCACTTATTCTTATCAATGTATTTTTTTATTCTGCGAACCTAACTCAGTGTAACTATAAACAACTATTAAAATAACACTCTTTTGCTGTGAATTTCAGGAATACCGATATACCAGGCCGGTGCCCAATATGGAATAAAAAATATAAAATTTATCTAATCTAATTATAAGTGGCCGTTTAAACCAAAATCTAAGAGATAATAAACAATACATTCCAATTGCTTTTCAACTGTGAAGCTTCCAGAGAATTTTTACTGACTGCTGCCAGTCGATTTTTTTTACTTTGATTAATTACTTTATTAAAAGTCTCGTCTGTCGATGATGTAATTGAGTTGTATCAAAGGTAAAATAAAGCTAATTGTTTAAAATCACCCACCAATTCTCTCCTCGCAACTAACTGTTTATTCAACACCACGATGAAATTTAGTTAAAGGAAATGATTTCGACGTAGAATGACATTGTGGGACGATTCTATTTTCATAAAAATAATTTAATTTCATAAAAACATTTCACCGTTACAAAACGTAAAATTTCTTTTGTTTTATTTAATTATTTATTGAAAATGTTATAAACTTATTAGTGGAAATTGTATCAAGCAAAATCAATGATGCTTAGTAAACACAAAGGGTCGAGAGTAATTTAAAGAAGTTATAGCACAATGAACTAAACCGATAATATTCACTAAGTTGAACGTTGAATTCTAAATTGGTGATCGATATTCAGTCTCAACTACAATGGTCTCTAAAAGCTTTGCACGAAACTTCGATAAACTTAGTTAGTCACAATAATTGATAGGTTTATTTTGATTGTCTCAGCTACAAGATAACATCGTTGCTGCAAGAGAAACAGGAATAGGCATTTACTGAAAAAAAGTTATGATTGAAATGATACATGTTCTTGGCTTCGTTTGTTACACAAAAAGTCAAATATTAATCATATACAGGGCTAGGCAAAAGTCTGGAATATTTTAAATATGTCTTTAAACACTAATAAAAATGTAACGAAACCTTTCAATCGTTTATTTAAAATAATGACAAACATTTAGATATGAACAACCGGAGGTTTACCTTACCCTAAACTCAACCGATTTTAATGATTGAGAGCTTAAATGAAAGCCAACCATATACTGAGCTAATTGAAACCAAAAACTGTTTTAATTCTCCGTTAGATTTCTATGTATTAGTCATTAATTATATTATGAGAAAATAAAGCAATAGAATTTTATGACCACTATACATCGTCAAGATATATCTTTCAATGAAAAAATAATATCTTCCGAGGCAAATATGCTAAATTTAAATAATTTATCTTTTTAAAATAATGGTTTAAACGAAAAAGCTAAAAACAAACGTTGATAGCTGACTGTAAAACCTATCAATGTTAAAGCAATTAATTCAGAATCGATCAAAATCTTGTTATAAGAATAAAACAATTGAAATCTGAAGGAGGTTAAAGTAAGCTAAGCTCTGAGGCTTAACAAAGTAAAAGCATACTGAAATGATCAGCCTCGGAGGGGATTGAAATAACGCCACCAGCTTAAAGGATTTATGTCTAATTAGATACAAGTTGTTCATGATTTGCAAAACTGATGAAATGTCTAATTGTCAAGGGTCGACTTAAAATTAAGTTTGATTTGGCAAAGCCAGTCTTTGAAGATTACCCCTTCAATGATTTCTAATACTATTTAAATGCTTCTTCAATCCGATAAACTGTTTTCTCATAATAAAATATTTTTAGTTTATATTATATTCGTTTTAACTTACACATAGATACTAGTATTACACTTAACATACAAACCATACGCAATACGGGAGACTAATTCTTATGGAAAGAAAAACTACTTCATATGGAAAGAAGAAGGTTTAAACCATAGTCAAATCAGTTACATCACAAAGAAAAGTTATCATCATGTTTTGGTAATACGTTAAAGTGGAACTGAGCTTTGAAGGAAACTCCGACTAATATAGGAATAACAATGTGTCATGATGCACAACATCGAAAATTGAAAATATAAGTACGAAATATCAAGAAATTTAGTTAGAGCTTATTGACATTAAAAGCGATGTATCAATTTGTGAATTTTGTTAGATAAACATAAAAAGTGGCTAGAGGGTCTTCGGGATTTTGTTTGTATGCTTTTAACATAAAAAACTGATTATATTAATTTATATGTTATCAATTTAAAGGTTGCAGCTTGATATGCTTAGACGTAAAGTTGAATTAAAACCTTTATTCTTATTATCTTTGGATTAGTAGGTAATTATTCAGAACTGACGTGACGTATTTCTTTGTACTTTGTATACTTAATATATATGTATATAATTAATTAATTGATTGATTAATGATGATATATAAAGTCCTATAAAAGATTGTTCTAAGGTTCTCCACGGCTAAAAATTCAAAAGATTGTAAGGTTACATAAAATGGAAATTTGTAAAACTAATAAACGGGAACCCAAACTGTCAATAAACATACGAAAAAACTGAATGCAAATGTCACAATATTATGATACACTGGAAAATAAAACCCCAAAAAATAACTAAAGTGAAATATATCGCATTCACCTAATGCTTGCACCACTTAACGATAATCATGATTTTTTGTTTTCATTTTACACTTTTATAAATTTCAAATGTTGTCTAGCCTCTAAGGTAATGATGATTCTTCAAAACAAAACAATTGAAACAATGATCTAAATATTGGATGTTAAAATGAATTTATTCTTGCTTTAACTCTTTGGAATGTATTATATTTTCATATTTTTGGACTGATATTTGAATAATTTAATTTCAGTTTAGCTCTATGAAATGGCATATAACAGCTAGTTAACTCAACAATTAATAACCTGTATGTGTGTGTACAGCATCAAACTTCAACTTTCCATTATTTTAGGTAATTATAAACAACTTCATTACAATAAACAAATAAATTTTGTGCAGAGTAAACCACTTAAGAGTAATCATTCTTAACAGCTGCAAATTATGCTTAGGCATAAGAAAATAAATTGAAGGAAACGAGAAAAGCCCAGTAAGATTCCATTTCGCTAAATAAGAGGGATGAACCCCATGCAATTTTGTCTCATTGCAGACGTGTTTAAGCCCTCAGAATCTCAAGCAAACGAACCACGAATATATATTTTTCTTGTCCTCGCAAAGGTTTGTGTGCAAAAAGGGTGTGTAAATTATTATATGACCTTATAATAAAAATCGGTTTAAAAGTAATACTCATTATCTTTAAAGATTTCTTCAGCACTGTTTTATTACAATAACATTGTATAAAATAAACTTAAATGGAACTTTACATTATAAGGTATTATGTAAGATTAAATGAGAGAATCCATTAGTTGTTTATAGAGTAAATTCGAGAATAAGAGTTGAAACATATTTGATTGCTTTGTTTTGCAAATTTAATTTCATAACTTAATTACAAGACTCGCTATAGTTTCTACAAAGTTGGTACATACTATTACATCTAAAGCTAATCTAAGGCTAATTAATTTGTAAAACATTTATAAAGGTTTTCGTTTTATATATTTATATTCAATTCAATTCAATTCAATTTATTTATTGATTTTTCCCACAAGGGGTACATCAAACAATACATGCAAATAACTGTATAAATTAACTAACTTATAAATTCTCATGCTAGTTGGTAGCCTTTTTTTAAAAGTAACTATTCAATCGTAATAACCTGTTTTTACTATCCACTCTTTCTAACCTATTTAAATAAGAAATATAGCAACTTAAATATAAAATTAACGATCAATAGTATTAAATATTATAAATAATTAACAAACCTTAAACTAAAATTTGAAAACTATAACAATAAATATAACCTCTGAAATAAATAAACGACAACAATGGAACAACAACAATAACAAAAACAACAAAGATGCCAGAAACCAGGGAGGATTGAGTCAAAGGGGGCCAGGGGATAACTGCATGTTGTCTGTGGATCTCATTTTCCATTTATTATCCAGGAACTCAAAAAAAAGTCTTTATTTCTTCCGCAAATATATTTAATGTTTCTAAATTGTTTTCCATAAATATATTATCTATAAACCATTTTCCTTTTCCATTAATCTTACAGTCAATAAACGCATGTAACCCATTCTCAAATTCACCACAAAGCTCACATATTCTATTTCCCAAATCATCCTTCCTACACATCCATAACCACGCTCCTAATCTATATCTCGCTATCACTGACCTTTGATTGGGTTTTAGTAAACAAACATATTCAGCTCCTGACCTTGGCACACCCATCGTCTTTAAAATTACTAAGCTTTTCTTGTCCATTGCCTCTACCCATAATTGTGATTGGCATGCTACTTTAATTGCTTCTTTAACTTTATTTATGTCTCCTTTAATCAAATTATTACTGTGCCATATATAACTCATTCCTATGTCATCCAGCGACTGTTTTAATTCTGCCGTCCATGAATTATTCTCAATAATCTCACATATTTTTACGCAATCTATCTGTAAATCCTTTCTATTTAATATTTTTAGCTTTATAAAATAAATTATTGCTCTCTCTACGGCCTTAAAGGATGGCAAAACTCTGCCTGCCTCCAAAATAACTCCACTATTTGCCACTGAGTTGCTAACACCTATAACCTTTTACAATGAGCTATTCCTACCCTATCTATTATTTTCTTATCACATCCTGCTCCCCAAATCTCTGCTCCATATAATAATATAGGTTGTGCCAAAGTGTCAAACATTTCATTGATTAATTGTATTGAGATAAACTTATGTCTGTAATGAGCCTTCCTGACCATAGCCGCCGCCCTTTCTGCTTTGTTTGCCATTAAATTTTGATGCACACGCCATTTACCATTTTGACTTAACATTACTCCTAAATATTTATATTCCTTCACTATCTCTAGCGGTCTATCTAAAATTCTCCAAATGAACTGTTTACTATTTTTCAGCCCTTTCTTAAAAATCATAACTTTTGTTTTATCAGCATTTACCTTTAATTTCCATTTTTCACAATAATTCTGGAAGCCAATAAGGGCTCTCTGGAGACCAATGGGCGATAGACTTACGATGACCATGTCATCCGCATACATCAGGGCATGGATGGGTTTATTGTTGATATAGGGAGGGTGTGACTCTGTTCTTTCTAAGTGATCTATTACATCATCTATAAATAAATTGAAAAGACTCGGAGACATTTGACAGCCTTGCCTAACCCCAACGTTCGATTTTACACATTCCGTTACCTGATTCCTCCCAACTTTGACACAAAAAGTAGCTTCCTCATAAATGGCTTTGATTCGATTGATCATTCTGGAGCTCATATCTTTAATATATAATTTAATGCTTCTCTAGATATTGAATCAAAAGCTTTGTTAAGATCCACAAAACAACAATACAGCTTCCCCCTCTTCCTTGACAATTCTCTGTCCACTAATGTTCGCAATACAAAAACATTGTCTATGGTGGAATATCCTTCCTTGAAGCCACACTGAAAAGCAGATATTTTATCATACTTATTAGACCACTTCTTAATTCTATTATTCAGTAGTTTGGCATAGCACTTACCTAAAACCGGAAGCAATGTGATTCCTCTGTATGAATTTGGATCTTTTCTATCACCGCTTCCTTTATATAGGCTTTGTATCATATTTATATATACAGGGTGTCCCATAAGTAAAGTGCCAAACCCTGGGAATAGGTGATATGGGCCAAAATAAAGAGAAAACATAGAATAAGTTTTTTCCAAAAACGCTTCGTTCGTTTACTAGATATCCACCATTTTGTATCTATACAAAATATTTTATATTTTATATCTCCAAGCATTTTTAGTGGATTTTTTGTACAGTTATTTCGGTATTTCAATTTAAAGATTTTAAACGGCCGCCATTTTGACATTTACAATTCGATCATGCTGGTTATTTTTTCATGAACTAACCTTGACTAGATAGAGGTGCATACCCTGTTTCAAAAAAATTGACTGAAAAACTTCGGAGATAAAAAATATTTTGTAAAAATACAAAATGGTGGATATCTGGTAAACAAAGCGTTTTTGAAAAAAAAATCTATTTTTTAAGAATGTCATATTAAGTGGTTTTGTTGTTCCGGAATCAAGATTATGACTTCCAACAAACTTCAGCTACCAGTCAACCAGCATAGAGCTTTGAAAACGTTTCTTCGCCACAATATGGTTGTTCGGGTGGCCACAGTTTTGTATAACAGGCGCCAATTCTTGGGGACCACGCCGTCCACAAGACTAATGTTAATTTTAGCATTGGTCTTATGGACGGTGTGGGCCCCAAGAATTGGCGCCAGTTATACCTTTAGAGTCAGTTTGATGTTGAGCCTAGCTGATGATCGGGTGGTGACAGTTTTGTGATGTCCGGTGGTCGGATATTGGTTGCTGTTGCCATTCATTGTTCAACCAGTACCAGGATATTGCTCTCAGGAAATGGGTCTGGAAATCGACTTCCAACATTGCGGGTTTAATTGAAATAAAAGTAGTGGTCTTTAATATTTTGCCAAATTGTTAAATTGAACTGACCTATAAATGAACTGTTTTAACAACTATTCTGTTTGTATCAGTTTCAAATACGTTTTCGGAAACGGGTGTGATCTATGACTACATATTTTTATCATATTTTCTGTATTTAATATGTAAGTGGCAGGCCGTCTTATTACGTAACCCGCAACATATTAAGAGACTATCTTCCATCTGCTTTTACTTTGCTTATAAACATAGTAAGAATATTTTGCAGGATATATAGGTGGAAATAACAATCAAAAGTATCTCCAAAAACTTTCTACGTAATTTTAGATATATATTTTACGTGCATAAAAAATATATTCAATAGCTCAGATAAATTAATTTCAACACCTAACATCAATTATCACTTCTAAAAAAAGATGATAAAAGAATAAATTGAAAACATTAATAAAAGAATAAATTGAAAACATTTTTTAGGTTGTTTATTTCCATCCAAAATTTAAGGAAAATATGACTGAAAATTTTGATAGTCGTCGTGTAAATTACAATCCGAAAAGTGAACTGAAATATTTTATTCCTGCGCAAAATAAGAAAATATAAATGATTAAAACTTGTACGTCGTCGGATTTATATCTAATGGGTACAAAACGAATCTTTTTGTAGAATCTCAATTACCTCTATAGCAAAGGTATTGTGCCCAGTCGACTCCCAAAGGCTCGACCAAGCAAAGGTAAATGCACTCTGGGACTCGGGGAACCTAATCAAGATTAGCTCTCCCTAGGGAGAGAATGGAGGGAAGGGGTAAATTCTTTAGTTGAAGTGTAAGGGTTGTTCATTGCCTGCACGGTGAATTGATCTGTTGTCATTTTTGTAGAGGAAAATGACGTAAAATATGTTATTTTTTAGATTGACTCAGGACTCTTACATTCCTTCTAATCTCCTTAGCAATAATAATTATTAATTTCATATCCAAAACAATCTACTATAGCTCTTTTTATATAAATGTTATACACTGCTTTTTTTTTATATAATTTTTATAGTTCCTGCTGAGTGGAACTAGTGTCCACATATCAACTTTACATTTTCAATGATTGTACACTTGAAATTATCAGTAATTTTTGTGAGTTTCGATTGATCTAAATTATGTACCCTCAATTCTATTAAGATCTCATATTTATAGTTGTAAGTCGTACTCTTGATTCCGTAACATCAAATAACTGAAAATTACGTTCTTTACAGAAGAGGAATGGAAATGTTTCTGGAGTGAGAAAGAAAATTTATTTGCTTGGTTCATCACGCTTAAATATTTTTGAAACCCATATACTACTGTTGTATTTTATTTATTTGAACTTTCACGGTGTAAGTAGTAGCTTAAATACAGGAAATATTGATTTCAAAAATTTTTCATTGCTCACTTATCCAAGATAAGAACTGAAATTCGGCTTGAAAAACAATTAATTTTATTACTAAAAATACGGTGGAACGTTAAAGCTGCAATATTATAACATAAATTGAGATTTATTTAAAAACAAACTTTATTTAAACGATAAAAGACGCTATTTACACAATGTGAAATGACGTGTACCGAAATTTAATTAGACCTCATGCGCACCAGTCCAGTAGGTCGATTGACTAGGAGCGAAATATTTATAGCACAAGGCTGACCTCAGGGGGAAAATAAATGATAGGTTCCTGGGGCCTCAAAGGCTTCAATGTTGACATCTGACGTCATCATTGAAGATTACTAGATATGTTGGTGGGACTAGACGGATGCGCATGTTACAGTGACGCTTGCTTGTAACAAAGTTGGATATACTTAGGTGTCGTTTACGAAATAAAAAAATATAAGCTAAATTTTACTTGTATTGTGTTTTTTTTATTAATATGAAGTAAATCAAAAAATCAATACTATGAATCAATCATCAATATTATTATATTGATTGATCAACTATCAATAATATTTTATAATATTATTATCAATATTTTGAAGTAATTAAAAATCAATGCAATACGTTTTAGTGAACTTTATAACGTTAATTATTTGACCTGGATAAAATCTGTATTGTTTGAGCAATATCATTATTTTACGTGTTATAAACAAAAATTAAATGTGCTTGAATGAAAAAAGGTGTAAATAACCGGGGGTTTCTAAAAAATCCCATTTGCTTACAAAAGAACTTTTCAAAAACTAAAATACTACATGACGTTGAAAGATAATTTATTCTCTGTGACAAGTTGGTTTCGTTCAAAACATTTGGACATTTAATGAGAGTGCATGCAGCTAATGGTCTAGGCGGCGTTTTCTGCATGTTAATTATTAACCAGGAGACATAAATTGTAATTGCTTGCCTTCTTAATTAATTGAAACCACTAGAACAATAATTCAGTTTGGAAAGTGCGCATATTATTTGAAAAATAAATATTGAAAAGCATAAATGCACCATCATATTTTATGTTTCATTTTAGAAAATCGTGTCTATTAAAGAGAGGTAAAATCACAATTTTGGTTAAATAATCATTAAAAGTATTACCATTAGTACTAAATGTTATAATATTGTTTCTAATAAAATCTTTTGTTTTCACTACAAATGCACAAAGTGCATGCAATTATACGTATTATTCAATAGATTTATTAAATAAGAGTTTCGATAGATAGACATGTTTAGTATTCATGATATATGGAATACAGCAAACTTTTTTTACTTCACTCATGTAAACGTCTATACAGGTCGCTCACTACCACGCGTGTATTCGATGTTCAGTGAATAGGCCTAACGTGTAATAGGCCTAATATAACGTATGCAATGTAAAGTTATATTTTAATTTTGAGTAGCAAGTGCTGGATTAAAAGATACACCTAATAGTTCCACGAACACTTGGCCGCTATCATTAAAAGTATCAGTCTTTTCGTGTCTCTTCTCTGTCGGTTGAGAACAAGCGAGTGTTTATCACAAGGCTTTCTGTCTTTGTGCTGCTGTCCGGTCCACTGAACTTAGCTGAAACTCAAAGAAATCTTTACTTCCCGCACCCACACTGTACGTAATAGTAATGGTTCGTATGTTTGTGATGACGGTTAACATTAAATTATTTCACTCTTTGAATTTAACATAGAATAGAATAGATAAGAATAGAATAGAATTATAGTTTATTTCCAAGATATTTTTTACATAAATATAACAAACATTTCTTTACGGAAAAAGTTCTCACTTGGGCCTGAAGGTCTGTGCGTGAGAACGAGTTCTTAACTAACTAAATGTGGAAGTATGTACATTATGAATGGAAATATAACATAAGCATTGTAACAGAGAGAGAGAGAGAGAGAGAGAAAAAATGGAAACAGCTACAAACAACATGCTTGCTATGTACGTGTATGAAATTTTTTTTAGTTAATATATAATAATTATTTTATAATTCACATACCTACAAACCATAAAACTCAAATATTATACAAATTAGAAGTTACAAAAGCAAACTATAATCCCAAACAAAATAGTACAATTAAGTCAGACAAAGTGAATGTAGTCGCGGTACATTTAATCTCCCGGTACACTACCAGCATAAATATTATTTCTGACTGTTATGCCCAAGAGTGGAAAGTTGGTTTAACAATTATTCGGGAAAGAGTGTACTTGCCCTAATTTATAAATGTGTACTCTGTTATTTCGATTATAAATGTTTTTTTTTATTTCCAGCCATCCAATAAACGAAATTCCGACACAGTAGTTAATTTTGTTGTTGATTTGGTTATATTTCTTTTACTTTTTAAACTTAATATGATTATGTGTTAAGTTTCAATAATAGAGTGAAAATAATTTTATAAATACATTGAAAAACATAAGCAAAGCAACATCTAGAAATGCCTAGATCAACTGAATTTCCAACTATTCTGACATATTATAAAATAATCTAGCACAATGTCCATTTAATTTTCGGCTGTTATGCGTGAAAAATTAAGTACTAAATTGAATTTATTATGGCGTTTTACAGAACATCACCACGATTAAAATATTTATCAAATGGAGAGATGAAATATATTTGTAGTTTATTTACTCATTATACTTATAATTTACATTGCACTTTGTAATCTTACTATGAATTATATATTCAGTTTATAAACACTTAGGACAACAAAGTGAGAATACGTAAAGGACTGAATAATTCATTTTTTTATTGTTTATATAGCGTTACAGTGATAGTGCGTGGACTGATTAAAAATCTGAGATAATTGTAGCTCGAAAGTCGAATCTTATTGGATTTTTTTTAGATATATTCGAGAAGAAATATTCAAAAGATATACAAACCTAAGTGATAAGTTTATGAGATACAAGAGAAGTGGGAACACTCCATTTCTCAAGTACTGTGTTCTTACAGAATACGGTTATTCTCCTCCCGGGCAACCACTGCCTCTGTAGAAGTAGTCTTCTCTTGTAACATTATAATCCTATTAAATGTTCATATTTCTTGCGTTAAAATAAACTTAAGGTTCAGTCTTTGAAAAAGTGTTTTTTAATATATTATTAAAAGTCAGTTCACTGTTTAGGTCTGCTCAGAAGGGGAAATAAAATAAAAAAGTATCTCAAATGATAAAAGCCTATAATCATTTTTTTATAATAACCCCGCCCTCAAAACCTCATTTTTCTGAGTTACGCCTACCTTTAGCTAGTATTAACAAAGTATAGGTCTTTGAAATCCCAACAAACAACTACAACAGATAAACGCCATTTGTATGGTTATCGGTAAACAGTGTTAAAATATCAACAATAGAAACCATAAGTTCATAATGAAATCATATATAAACTCAAGCCTGCGTCTTGGTGCTAGTTACCGTAGCACTAATAACATAATGTTAAAAAAAGGTAATTTATAAACTTATACCTCTCCCCTAAGAAATAATTGTCTGGAAAATAATGCCTATTTTCAGAAGGTATGATCATTAATGATTAAATAATAAATAAATGATTAATGAATAAATAAAATTATTTATTCAAGAAACTAGTAAAATGGGATTAAAAATTAATTATGAAAAAACTAAGTACATGCATTTCTCAAAGCAATAAATCAACCAAACAAACGAAATAAATATTGAAAGGCACAGTTTTGAAAAAGTTGATCTTTTTAGATACCTAGGAATTTCAATATCAAGCAGAAACAGTGAAGAATCAGAAATAAACAACAGAATAAATCAGGCTAATAAAAGTATGTATACATGCAAAAAAATCTTAACCTCAAGAATTTTATTACGTCAAAAGAAAATTAAAATCTACCATACAATTATCCGACCAGTATTGCTGTATGGAGCAGAAACATGGATATTAAATAAAAAAGAACAAAGAAAACTCATTGTTTTTGAAAATAAAATATTGAGAAAAATTTTTGGACCTGTGAATGAAAATGGAGAGTAGAGAATTAGGCACAATGAAGAGATACGGAATTTATACAAAGATTATGACATTATAGCACATGCTAGAGCTAGACGGTTAACGTGGACAGGACATGTCATAAGGAGGGATAGAGGATCGCTACTGAAGGAAATAGGAGAAGGACAGCCAGAAGATCCCCTGGAAGGCCAAAGAGAAGATGGTGGAACTGCATAGAGTCGGATATCACAAGAATTGGAACAGAAGTAGATGAGGCGACCGGGAGAGGTGGCGAGCAATTGTTGGCGAGACCAAAACCCTACTAGGGTATCGATGGCCATGAGAGTAAGTAAGTAAGTATGATCATTAATGATTTGGAATTTAACTGTAACATACTCTCAGTGACAAGCAGCCTGTATAGCACTCCACCCTTAATCACAAACGCTATTCGATCCATTTATTTCACTTGGAGAGGGGTTGAATGTCGGATGTGATAATCAGAAATGAATTATTCAGATTGCATTAAACCTATTTATACCATACGGTAAGCGATTAGTCAGGGGGAATAAAGTGAAGTAAAAGGATGCGATGGAAACTAACTGTTTGACAAAAATCTTTTAAACATTTCTTTTGTAAACCAATAAAATCCTTCTGCTTTTAATATTGTTTATTCACTTCGAAATACTAATACTTGCTTGAAGGAGGTAAGGAAGTTTATAAAAAAAAAATACATAGACTAACAGCTAGGACGTCTCTGGTTCTTGCTATGATGTGATATGAATAGTCTGTTTAGGTGACAAACACTGGTCAAGCGGCTTGCCAAGTGTAAAAGTGGCGCCAAATCTTGAGGCCCAGTCCACGCATGGGGCGGGGAGTGTGTAGGCTGGGAGGAGAGGGGAGTAGGAACGGCAGCGGCGGCTGACGGTGTACTAGCCTGGCTGTGTACATTCGGCAGCCCGCACGTAGTTACTGCTTCTCTGTCAATCGCTAACAGAGTATCAAGACGATTTAATAAATACTAATGAAACATTATTCTGTAAATCTTATGCTGTATTTTACTTTAATCGTAAATGAGAGTCAATGTTCCGTCGGTCAATGTTTTTAGGACGACATGTAGTGACACGCGATTGTAGCGATGCGTTGCCGCGCATGCGCACTAGCCGTTTTTGCTACCGCGCATCCACCGCACTGGGCCTCAAGAATTGGCGTCAGTTATAATTAACTTTTAAAGAGGCAAACATTTGAGGATATATATGATTCAAATTGTTCACAATTAATAAATTTGAACTATTGACCAATGCTTAAACCGATCTGTGTATCATTCTTGGTGACATATTTTTGATCAATTAAATACTATAAGCTTCTTTTTTTACACTCAACTTCTGGCGAAAACCTCTAAATTATATAATTAGTCCGTATAAAAAATGCCCATTGATTTCCTGAGTAAAGATAAACACAGGGACGGTGAGGGCACATAAATTTAAATTTTAAGAAATATACGGATACGATTTTTTATATATATTTTTTAGACTATTTGCATTAGAACCCGGGAATAACGAAGACCACATTCCTAAGAAACTAAGATGGGCTATTAGTTTTATGTCAGGTCATACGATTAGTTCATACAAATTATAGAACATACCATTACTGTGAACGTACTATAAAAATAAGTGCCTATCATATTTCTTTATAATAGTGGAATTTTATGAAGCGCCTCAACACACGCTCATGTTCGTAAGAACTATCATAATAATATTAGGTAATTTCGATCTTTAAAGTCACGTCATAAATACCTTTTATCCATTTGAAAATGATATGTTAGCAATTTAAATTATAAAACATTCAAAAGTGAAAAATGAGTAAAACATTTACCACATATTATACCTTTGCCCTGTAAATTACTTTTCATAGAGTTCCACATTAATTAATTGCACTAACCAAGGGAAAACAATTCTGGAGTTTTTACTTGACCCATTTGTGGCTGTTACTGTTTTAATCAAACTAAATAAGAAGGACTTTACATTCTTGTTTCTGGTAAAATAATATACAAGTCAGACTTAACTTCTTCCTCTCATTTAATTTCCATTAGGCAAGGTGTGAATATAAAAAATTAGGTATTATAAATCAAAAGAGTTTCATACAATAATGTGTTCAACACAAGAATGTTTAGTCATATATATGTTTGTTTTTGTCCATTTAAATAATTTTAATAAAGAATTGATTTATTTTTAAGTATGTACATATTAATAGGAGCAAGGACGATTTTTCCAATCCTTTATTCTCAGCCATTTTTTTTCTCTTAGTGTGCAATGTAAGAAAAATCGAAGCACACTAAGCAAAAATCTCAGCAATCTTTCCTTTCGATGTGCACAACCCCATTATATACTTCATTGTTTTTTAGAATTGTAGAACATGAGCTGTATAAGTTGCCATGTCGGCTACGAAATAACAATAAAACTTAAACAAATGCAGACACACGTTTTATTAGATCAATGAGTAAAACTAAACTCATGATTTTCGTTTGAATTCCACCAGTAGGTGATCTTTAGTAATTATAAAAACTCGAATAACCTAACTTAAAAATATAATTATTTTCATTATATTCTGTAATTGAGTTCTCTGTGATTTTTCAATAAAACGAATGTGAAAAACTGCAACTGCTCTGATAAAAGAAATGGACCGAAAGATTTTCTCCAGGGTTCCTAGATGTTTTAATAACATCAAAGTATATATGCTTATGAATTCATCTTTTATATTCGATTTCTATAGTAAAATTGGAATAGGGTTGTTTCACTAGGAGTATGTTGCATGTTATGGTAACATTAGGGGTATGTTTCCTAATGACTGATTCATCATCAAAAGACTTTTTTAAACAAAAAATTTATACATATCCCTAAAATTACTGCATGAAACCTATAGAAGAAAGTAAAGAATCGATTTGAATATTTTATAATAAAAAAATTAAAGATTTTCAGATTTTTTAGTGTTATTTTCTAAGCCTGCTAATGTTTTTTCGTACGCGATTTCTTATAAAAACGTGATAAAGGTACTTAAACATTACGATTTTTAAACATTATTTAGAAAAGGAAATTGAGTGGTTTTAAGTCGTTTAAAACGTTTCTAATTAACATCAATCATTTAAGACATAGTCAAATCAAAATTTCTTTATTCATAAAAGTACAGAAGTATAGAATGGTGTCAGTAAATATTATATTACCAACAACAAGACATGATTCACCATCAATATTGTTATTATAATATTATTATAGACTACTTAGATTTATACTTTGGCTAATTATTTTATTTTACGCTTTTCCATTGAGCCTTAGTTCTTGGCAACTCCTTTTCTTTTGTATTGGTAGCCTAGTGCTATTGTTACATTACCAATGATATATTTTAAATTGATTCTGTATGTATACATGTTTCTTGAATATGTCCATTACAGCGTTATTTTTCAATTGCCTTGAGACTTTTCTCTTTATTGGAAAAAATTTTTTTATTCGTATTCATAATCAAAACAGCTCGAAGCGATAATAATTATATCAAACATAGTTGACGAAATATAGTATAAATATAGTAAAAGTATGTTGACGTTCTAAGGTTTTATTACAAAACTTGTAGAATAACAATAAATAATATCAATTTGCGCATTTTGCAAAACACATAAATATAAAACCAAAGTATTTAAAAGGAGTATGTTATCTTTTACCAACTGATTAATAGTTGTTTTCACAAAAGATGCATGAACTTATATGGATAGAAAAAAATATGTGCAGTTTTCAAGCAGTATAATTATAACAGAAGACTGTTTCTGTGCAGTGTGGTTACGTATCTGGCTTTAACGCATAAAACAGACGTTACTGTTTATTATATCAGGTTATTCTTGGAGCAAAGCAAACTTTGGTGGTCTGTTATTAATCATTATGGAGGGAAAGCTCATAGAACCTTTCTTCAGTTAGTTTTGGTAATTATAGAATTTGGCAGATCGATCTCAAGGTATTCATAAAGTATTTTGAGGTCAAACTAATGTTTATTATCCTTGCGGAAAGTAACCTTAAGGTTGGCAGATTGCTATAACACGAAAGAGACCTACGTCAGGGCAAGATATCATGATACTTTTAATCTCGATAGGAATAAACCAAGAATTACATGCAAATGATTTGATTTTTTCGTTAGTTTACATTAATGTTTACTGGAGACAGGAATTTTACTTGGGTGTGCTGCCATTGCTTGCCTAGCAATGTTAAGGTCAGAAAAAGTCAGGTGATCATAAATTGTGTTGTTAAAAGGAAATGGATGATTTCTTTGATCTTAGGTATATATTAATGGATTAATACAGCAATGAAAATTATTTTGGGTTACACCTTTTCTCATTTTCATACTGTAAAGAACTAGATTTAAGAGTCACAATAATACCTTATATTCTTATTGGTTTATTTTATGTTTTCCTCTTACGAATAACATGTTATTAATTTTCAGCTCAACAAAATGTTTGTAGAACTAGGGTGTTTAATAGAATTGAACTGGCAAATTCAGTAATTAACAGTATAAATACAAGTGGTTTATGGTATATTAGTTACTCGAAACATAAAATAGTTATAAACTGGAACCGGTGCTGAGTTTTTTTTTTCAGCAGGTATTTATAGGTATTTACTCATTACTTATAGTTGTAAAGCACGATGTTGTTTTGATTCGATATAAACCGAAACGATTATTGTATCTAACAGAGTTTTGATCGTGTCAAAGTTTTGATCGAGGCTTTTAGAGGCCATTAACAGCAGAGAACGAACATTGAATTACGTAGGCTGTTCAACGTTTTACTGTGTGTCGTTTGGAAACGTTTAGGCCTATAATAATTCTTATTTTTATCAACATCATCGATTGATTTTGCACAAACGTAATTAGGTATTTATTTAAAACTATTTGGTCGTGAGTCGGCTTCTTTCTATACAGTATGACAAGAAGCTTATGTAAAAACAAAAGTAATGTATTTACCCTTATAATTATGGGGTATGAATGAAAAACAGAATTTGATTTAAGTTTTTTACTGAAAGCCCGCCTGTCTGATTATAAATCATCTTTAGGGCTCAATGTTCCAGTGTCCGTGTAAGAGCTTGAACATATTACTGACGTCTGGGGCAGGATCTCCTTTAGAGGATTTTAGAAGATTCAATAGTCTATTTAATATCTTTATTTATTCAAACATGTTTGAGTGAGGGAGCGAATATGCTTGATTACGTATACAAATAACTACATTCAGTATTTGCAGTTTCCATACTCATTTCATGGACTCACAAAATAATATAATCTAAACCATTCTGTAAAGAACTACGGGTTTTGTTTTTCAATTTAAATTAAATTTGAAATCGTAATGGCGTTGAGCTAGTACTAAAAGGGACATAATCCCTGTCCTTTGGTCCTTCCCACCCGATGGTCTCTTGAATGACGGTGAAGAACCGTGACAATTTTGTGTTGCTTTCGCCCTAAATTACATAGGCTCAAATGAATCCAGCTTTAAGACACCAATAGTCTAATAAATCAACATCTGACTCGTTTTTAAGAAACCATTTCGTAATGGGACAGAGGCAGCAGTTAAACAGCCAGCCCCGCGTCGCGTCGCCTACCCCGCCTGGTCAGCAAGAACGATCCGGTAAACAGACTTTGTTTGTAAGTTGAATGACAATTAAATATAAAATCATTATTTTCAAATTCTTTTTTCTTATTACAAAGACTGATAAAGCTTTTATAGATTGATATAAAAACAGCAGATACTGCAGGGAGCTTACTGACTTAGGTTTTCAAGTTAATTTCTGACCAATGTGCAAAATAATTCTCATCGGCGCTCCCATACAAACAATAATAATTTTTAGGTTTCAAATATAAACGCTTGTATTATAGAACAACATTATCAGCAAACTTATATGAAGGTAGGTTGTTTCAAGTCTTGATAAGTTCATCTAAAGTTCAATATTGCTAAAGTTTTAGTAATCAAACTGCTGGTTTTAAACTCTTTTAGTTCAGTGGTCTGGACCAAGCAGTATAAATGATTAGGAATGATTAGGAAATTAATTGTTGGTGATAGAGACTTTATATTTTGGTTTTGATTCTTTGGATTTTAACGGATATTTGCCATCATTGATTTGTAAAAACAAAGTTTCACGACGTTTCGGGATCTGGAATCTGATCCCGTCTTCCGGTGGAACAAAACCTAGAACATAACAGGATTAGTAACACATAGCCAGGATAACCTGAACATAAAACACAGCTAAAAAATTAGCTTGTGGATTTTTGTATCTTGTGATGGGAACAGGTTGTTTTGAATTTCATACTTCTCCTTTCATCCGCTTTAAGATAGCAGCTACTTAAAACATTTAAGGACAAATTTTATAAAACTTTCTGAAGGGAGCACATGTTTACATTACAAGATGAAATCAAAGAAGTACCCTCCCTTTGATCAACCCCCCCCGCCTTGCCTTTGATCGATGTTATCGGATAGTAAATAACCAAGTAGGCCTAATTAAATACTTTAGCATAGTTTTAGTCCTGTAGAAATTGAAAAAAAACTAACGAACATTGTAATTTTTTGGCTATTGATCATTCCATTTAATTTACCAAGGTTCATCAATTCTTATTTGTTTGTAAAGACTTGCTACCTTTAACAATTTTAATGAAATTTGACTGAAAAACAACTGTTATTAATTCGGCTGTGGGGAGGATAGTGGAGTTTACCGCAATTGTTTCCTATCCAAATGTACAAAGTATTATACAATTCAAGGTTGCTCTCGTGGAAGACACTTAGTTGATTAATATTTGTAAAACACATATCGACGGATATACAACAAAACATATAAATACACTTTCAATACAGGCTTTATATTGTTTAATTTGCTTTTAAACATTTACCTGTAAGGATTGGTATTGACTAGTAGATTCTCTACACCATGTATATTCTACAAACAGTAAAAATGCTTGGTTAAGTAAGAAATTAAAATGAGGATTCAGCGGGACTCGAGGTGGATTCCACTCGGCTGGATAACGGGGATGAAGCCTGCAAGCACTGTTTCTAAATTACAATTTCAGCTCCAAGAAAAATGCTGATAGACCTCTTTAAAGCCGGCTTTAATCTATTTAAAAAGATTGGTGTAATTGAGGCCGCTGTGCTAAAAATATATAAAATATAATAACGTCAACAGGAGAATGTATCCTTAGAGGGAGTAGCCTTCAGTTTAATACTAATATGTTTGATATAACTGTATTTATATGGAGGGACATTTTAATTTCTCCCCCCCAATACGTAGTATAAAGAGAAAGTATTGTTTTCGTTAGAATTTTGGAATTTGAGTTTTTAGTGGATATATTCGTTTTAGTGTTACCAGAATAAAAAAAAATGGTTTTCGGAGTGGTGCCTGTCCGTCCTTGTATGTAAAGAAAGCTAGAGACGACACCAGTAGACCGATTTTCATGAAATTTTGTATGTAGGTATAAAACCATGGTATCTTAAGGGGTTTTTTCATTTTTTGAATTTTTATTTTTAAGGGGACCTATAAAAGTCCATAAAAACGGCAAAAATCGAAATTTCTCAAAAACGGCTTTAACGATTTTTATAAACATTTAATAGTTTTTAGTCCTTAAGGTGACAAACAAAATGACACCGCGTGTATGTCTGTAAACATTCAGGTTCAGAAGTTATGGGAGTTTAAGTAATAAAAATGTCATATTTTTCAAATTTCACAAAAACTGTAACATCTAAAAAATATATACTTGCAACCATTAAATTTGGCTTGAAAAATTACATAATCAAGTATTTTGAATTATTAGTCTTCGTCAACTAGTTGCGAATATAATTGAAGTTTTCGTTTCACGGTAAGCGCAGTACGCGTTGTCCATTGTTATCCTTATGGAAAATATTCAAAAACCGATTTCTCCATTAATTGCTAACCGATTTTGATGAAATTTGGCATGCATTTTTGAGATAATTAAATATTTATTATTTTTATTTTATTATATAAGTTTATTGTTTTTGAATTACTTTAACTGACAAAGTATGAGTCAGTTTCCTGACACCGTTTATTTGTATAAACACTTGGCGAAGGACCCTAGTTGATGGGGCCTAGACACGTGGTCAGCTGACGAGTGTTTGTATCGGAGATGGCCGGACCAACACTCCAGACACACAACATCAATCACAAGCCCTCAGATCCCCTGGGTGGACCTTGTTTGGCGTGGCCTTTAATAAATTGCAACCACTCTTTTAGGATTAAATAACACAGTCAAGTTGTTTGTATGTTGGTCCGAGGATGATACATTCATATTATTTTTATATCTATGGCAAGACAGCCTTATGAGTATGACCACACTTTCATTAAAAATTCTCTAACAAGACTAAGAAAATAATGGGTACCGACCGGTTGGTTATTTAACGTGCTCATAACAAATAATAATTTACAGTAAAATTAACCGTTCTATTTTTGGCTATGCCATATCTGATTTCATGTACATGCATTAGAACATTTGAAAATACTTTGAACTGTTGATAAAATGATTAGCCTACGATTGAAGTTATTCTTTGAACAATTAATTTTGATACATATTTGGATATAACGTGAGATACAAGAAACTAAATAAAAGTGAATCGCTATTTTATTTTCAAAAACCTTACGGAAATCTTCTTTAATGTTGTACTGTTGTTATAACGTCCATCTTCTTAGAATATTTTCAAGCACAAAAAAGCAAAACAAGAAAATTACAAACAATTAATGTGTATAGATTTTGATATTTTTATTATGACTAAGAGGTGCGTTTTAATAAACGGCCCACTTAAGAAAATAGTATTACGCATTACGGTAAGGTAATAAAAGGTTTTTCGTACATTCTATTTCGTAAATAATATAATCTTAAAATATCCTTGGACTATGCCCTGTGGGATTTTAAGCTCATTTCGCAAAATAATTAAGAGGGATTTAATTTTTTTTAAATATTAATTTAATATTGTTTTACTGGTACCATTGCAACCAGCTTAATTTTCCAGTTACTCATCCAACCCGTACCAACAACGGTACAACAGCTGGTATATAATTAGAGGCCACGATTTTCATACATTTGAAACAAATGTATACGATGCAGTTAGGCCGCGGAAAAGCTAATACCGCTATGATCAATATCGCTTTTTTATTTATATACGTACCTATAATTACATTTTATTATTACATTTATTTTTCATCCTTAATAAGAATCATAGCTTTCAAAACTTTTACACAAAGTCTTGAAATCAGGTTATATTTGAATTTTAATCTTCTGATTTTCTGATCAGTTATTAACTTATTGATACCTCTAGTGCAGACAGGTTGTAATGTGACGGGAATAACAAATTGCTGTAAATAATTATTTACAGTTGGTTGACGACTTAATTTCATGAATAAAGTGTTATTATTTTCGTTATAAATTGTACATTACAAATACTTTTCTCGCAATTTTAGGCCGGAGAACACTAATCCTTCTTTCTGTTCCGGCGAGGGCTTAAAAGGAGTTCCATTATGCTGAATGCCCACTTAGGGGCAAATGGTTTAAAAAGGAAGTGGTGCGAGGCAGTTTTATATTAAGCATTTCCGTCGTCTATTTCCTTCTTGTTTATAAAAAACTGAGAAGTAAGACGCTTATGGACTCACATTAAATATATTATTTTCGTACAAATGCTCTTATAGTTCTCATTACAACAGAAGGGTGTTACCTACTCCTGGCTTCGCCCAGGATTGTAATCCTGGAAGTAAGACAAATTGCAATGAAAGTAAGATATTAGCCAGGATCTAGGTCCAGCCATTAGGAAATTAAACCCAAAGAACCAGCGTTAAAGTAGTCCTGTGTTAATTTACTGTGTTGTTGGTGCTTGTCAAACTTAAGCCTGCATCTTATTAATTGTATTAATTATTTAAGAGAGTCATGAGAAGTTCAACTATTCAATTACCTTATACCATGGCCGTTAGCGTTTTATTGAAAGTTTTTTTTTTATAAATTGTGAATAAATAAATTACGTCATAGGCTTAAAATGCTGAAATGATTTAACTTATTGCAACAAACGTACTCCTAAATGAATATCATTAGTAGTGCATAATTAAATGAAATCCCACATTCACTGAAAATCATAGGGGAAAAAATTGATTAAGGGGTTTAAATGTTGGCAATGAATTAATAACAGCTTGTCAAATCTTGTATAACATTTTCGTATTTAACTATGATTAAGGTAGCTGTTCTTAGCAGTAGTTACCTAATGCTCCATGAACATTTTCAGAATTGATTAGTAGTGGGATGAAATAAGTTCGGAAAGTTATACATTAAGTAGTAGGCCTTAATACAATGCACAATAACGTTTCAATTGATTGCATTTTGTTTGAACAGTACAAGGAAAGAAAGATATCTGAAAAATACTTATTATATAGATTTGGTTTTTTCGTACATTGTCATTTCAATATATTTAATTTTGCAGTTTTGCTTGCTGGCAATATTTTATAGGCATTTAAACATAGTTGTTTTGCTAGCTCAATGATATTAATCTGTAAATAATAAAAGTTTAGCGCCATTTTGAATTTATTTGACGGGAAATATTTAAAATTCTTTCTTGGTGCGTGTTTAGAGCAAATAAAAAATAGTTTTGGCAATTTTCATGGCCAAAGCTCCAAAGGTTTTTTAAATTAATTTCCGGCGGTCAGTGCGACAAATGCTGCAGGCTGTTTTATATACTGTATACTGATAGATGAAAAATACGCGATGGTCTTGCTACTGCAAGTGACGCTCTTTAATAACGAACGTTTTTTTCACGAGTAAAATAAAATAAATATAACAGTTATATTAGCCTGATATAATTGACAATTTACTATTTATATATCTCCGGATATGTCTAGGAAGGAGTACATGTAGAAGATTAAGTTTATTTTTTTTCATATTTTACTATTCCTTCTGAGATTAGTCTGTATAATTTTAATGTTTCGCATACCTTAAGATGAGTGAGGCTTGATCCAAAGTATATAGCTTACATCGATGAAATTATTGTTGTCCAGCATTGGAGATTGATTCAATGACTGAGAGAGCAACAAGTTAAAATAACCATTTATTTGGTATTATTGTGATTCAGTGGCTTTAAAATGATTTGGGTTTTTTGTATTTTTTTCTGAGGTATACCAATCCCAATATTTGGGAGGTAGCTGTATGGATTTTCTCGTCGTTCGGATAAGAAACTATTATTTTTAACAACTAAAAACTGCCCTCCAAAATATCTAATTATAATGACATATACATAGCTAAACTTTATCTGATTTTTCATACATATTAGTATGCGTTTACTTAAGTAAAAAAATTATTTTTAGATAGATCTCCAACAACTATATCAGCAAATATTTAATTTTTTGTATGGCCAAAACTACAGGACATGTCAAACAAACGAAAACCCAGAAGAAAATATATGATGAAAAACGAAAACACTTGAAATTTAAAACCAAAATGTGGTATAAATGATGAAAAGTAATTTTCTAGACTGAACTAGTTCCTTAAGATTTAGAGGCTAGACACGCATCGCCTGCAGGGAGGTAGGGTCAGCTATTCTTTCCCCTGAATGGCTTTAAGATTGAACAATTGAAGAAGGTGGGAGGTGGTATTTTAATGGAATAACAAGTAGGCTACCTGCTCCTATTATTTTAAAGTTCACTGCACCGTAAGACTAATTTGTAAATTTTTGATAGTGTTAGTTGTTGGTATCCCTCAAAACTAATCATGATGATTGTTCAGGCAATGAAATTTATTGCTTATGAAATGTCACTTTAAAAGAACGGATATTTGCTGTACAATATATTGATAGGTTCTTATCTTATCAAGCTTTTTTTGAGGTAAGCATTCATATAATGTTGAAACAGTTTATTAAGGCATTCTATAAGGCCATATCTTTATTTAGGTATCGATTCTAAATACAAGGTGTTTTTGTTTTAAACGCAACCCAAAACTTAAATTGGTCAGTGAAAGATTATTTCCCCCCGAGATTCCCAGATTTGACCCCACCAAGTTATTTTATTTGTGGATACATAAAAAGTGAGGCCTACGAAAAAAATTCACAGGATATTGAGCATCTCAAAACAAACATAACAATTTTAATGCTAAAAATTCAAAGAGGTACCTAGCAACACGTGTTCTGGAATTTGATGGGGAGAGCATAACTTTATAAATGCCAGTGGCGGATTTTTTGAGGACATAATGTAAACTAAATGTGGTCGAACTTAAATAATAGGATGTATAAAATGTAAAGATCCATAAAACAATATTCATTTCATAATATTTATATGTGCATCATTTAAACTTAAAAATGGGCTGCGTTAAAAAAACACCCTGTATAATATCATATAAAACATTTTTAAAAATGAATCAAAACCATTGACTTGAGAAATAAAATATACTTGATTTTTATCGTGGTAATTTAATTATATATTTTTTTAAATTAATAACATAAATTAAAATAAAAATAAAACAAATATTTGTAGTGATCGTCAATCGACCCTCCAGGCGAAGTACTCATCAAGGCTGAAGAGACTCCCGCATCGCCTTCCTTAGATTCCCTACATTCACGATCTTCATGTCTCCAGGCTGTGTGTGCTCTGAACATCTTCTTTCAACATAATATGAGATTTTCTCTCATAGGCTGCTGGTCTGTATATTGGAGCATGTCTTGTATTGTGACTATAAATATCTGGATTGTTAGGCCTCTTGACCACAAACGAGCGCAATATCCTTGATGTAGATGGAGACGACCATGTCTTCAGATTTTTAAAGTTTTATAAAGGTTGTATTCGTGTTTTCAAGTTATATAGAGATTCAAAAACTTGAAAGTTTAAAAGGTTAGGTCTTGTTTTTCTGAAATCATTATTAATATTTTATTATGACCCAATCAGTTTAAGTCTTCATACATTATTACTGTTTTAGTAAATTGACACATAGCACATATAACTTTTACTTAAACCTGTTAAAAATGTTTGATTCATTAGATTAATCGTTGATTATTTTGATTATTAATTTGTAAATTTCATATCTATATTGAGTCCCAAAAAACTAATAAATGGCAATAATATTTTAACATTACAGGTTCTTTCTCAGGCGTTCTGCAGGACCTTTTGTCATCGATAATCTTAGCACGGCCTTTGAAACACAACCAGGCAATTAAGAATGTCTAAATGCAGCAGAATGCTCAAGGAAAGTTAATTTTCCTTGAAAGAATATCCTGGAACGTTTGTTCAACTTAAAGAACAATTTAGTGAGTGCATAGTGTCACGTTTATATTGTAAGATTGGTTTCCTGGACTCATGTGTTGTATGAATAAACAATTTTAAGACTAAAAGGAATAAGCTTAAAATAACGCAAACTTAATTTACAGTATTTGTTTACATACTGACTTTAATGTAGTAAGTTCAATAAAAAATTCATACGTGAAACTTTAATCAACTAAATATACTCTCGTTTTAGATTTTTATTTTGTATCCGCTTAGTAAAATATATGTAACAACATTTTTTCACTTGCAGAAATACTGAATAATCGGTTCTTCAGAATTTCTCATGAGGGCCTTACATACGGATTATCTTTATCCTAACCGCATCCTGAAACATGCAAGTCAGCGATCCGTTTAAACTCAATTTCTTATAACTCAGTCACTTTAGGAGATGACATAAACATGAAAGATGTAAGTTTTATTTTTGGCATGGTGATGGAGTAGTATAAGAATGTTGTTTTATGAAATTTCCCCGAATTTTCCCCCCTTGCTTTCCCCTCTTCCCCCCTCACCACCGAAACAAGGCTTGAAAATGCAGGGTTTGCCTAAATCGTCTTTATCCTTTGGGCTAAACAAGTTATCTGGATATAATGGTAAAATGATACGCTGAATGTGTGCCGCAACTGGTGAGGAGCCTGCATTTAAATGGCTTTTTCCGGTAAATCTGAAATACATATAAATGTTGTTATATATGATTGTAAAGCTTATGAAATAAAATAAAAAATATTTTCTTCAAATGTTGTGCCGTCAAGACGACCTGGACAATAGGGGTTGGCGTTATATACATTTTGTGACAAAAGTTAAATAATAATATGCATTGATCATTAAGATAAACCCAGCCGATAGAAATAATAATACAGTTAAGGTCATTTTATGATAGGGAATTTTATTAGGAATCTTAAAAAAATTCTATCCTGATAACTTGTTTAGGCCAAAAGATAAAGGCTATTTAGGAAAACACTGCATATTCAAGCCTTGTTTCGATTACGAGGGGGAAAGAGGGGAAAATTTGGAGAACTTTCAGAAAACACTCTTCTTATACTACTCTATCACCATGCCAAAAATCAAACTTACATCTTTCATGTCTAGGCTCGCCCTCTTTTCTATCCAAAGATTCTGGGCTATTACTAACCTTACATTTAAAAAAGAACATTTTACTGATTTGTATACCAAGTGTTACCTGCGTCATTTTTACGTAGTTACTGTAGTCATTGATTATTGCAGGCTTTAAGCTCCAAAACTGGTTTAAGAATTATAATTCGTTATGAAAATGCATGAGATTGACTCATCATTAGAACGGCCTTTCAGTAAAAGACAAGAAAAGTAGGAAATTATTATTTACATCAACTGTAAGAAACATTATACAAACTCGTTAATAAATTAAACGGATTATCGAGCAAGGAAGATTTACAGTTTCAATAGATATGTTTTATGATTAGTTCTGGCAAAGTATTGTTTAGTTAAAAGTAAAATAGTAGGAAAACTATAAACTTACTCAGGTTCTTTGATTTTAGAGAGTAATTTTTGTTTGGACCAAGGTAATACACCGTGATGATCCTATTTCCAGGAGCCGTGACGTCAACATGTTTTTCCCAGACTTTCGAGTTCTGACTCCGTCATTATCCTTTCTAATTCTAAGCAGAAATGGTGTTTTTTTTTATATTTACCATCTCATCTTTCCAATGGTTTCACTATTTCAATTTAATGAAATAATTCAACATTGGACAGCCACTTATATGAAAGTGAAAACGAATAATTTTGTTATTTTACATAGGCTTTGTCTCATTGAAAGTGGTTGGTTTATTGGGCTGGACATATTAAGTTGATTTTATCTTTGTGTCTGTATTGAAAATAAATTTAAATCTTTCATTCTTTTTAGTAAACATACAAAGAATCCTATTTACTCTTTAAACACCTTTTAAGTTTCTTTGATTAGGTTTTTCATTTCATAAAATATTACATATAAATTAAAACCTATAATTCATTATTTATTACATCTTTAAATTTTGTATTTTTAGAGTTAGTACCACTTATTCTTTAATCGAAACAGTAAAAGTTCATGTATAATTATTTTGTGTGGAAGGGTAATCCACTACTAAAGGTAATCCAGGCTTCAAAAAGAAAGTTTAGATTTGTCGCAGCCGACTGGCAAGACAAAATTTATTATTACCCACAATGTATTTTGTCTGATTAGAATAAAAATAATTTCTGAAACATTAATCATTTAACGATCGATGAACGTACGTGGTGAATATTATTCAAGATGAATGTAATAAGTAAGAGATAAAAAGATATTAAGATATTAGGTTATTAAGATCTATATTAATGATACAGTATAATACCTATAATAGGATGAAAATCTTTAGACCTTTCGTAGACGATTAAATATAATTAAGATCATAATAATTTTCAATGAATGTTTACCATCCAATTGAAATAATTTAACAATTTTTTTTACTTTTATATATTATATTCTACAAAAATAACATGTTTGTGCTCTGAAAGATATTGATACAATGTAGCTAAACTAAATGTTACAAAGAATGACACACATCTTCATTGGAACAGTAGTTGTCCCGGAGAACAATATTTGTGTTGGGGAAGCACACTCTATTTGGAGGAAAAGACTGTTTCAATTCCTCTCTTGCCTTGCAAACTTATTTCTTAAAAATATCTCTTTGTACTGTATATATTTGTTTAAGAAAATCGAGTAGGTTACTGAAATATCTATTATAAGCTGAAGAGGCAGTCAAGCGATGTTTTATAATAGGTTCGGTAAAGCTAGCTTACAAGCAAAAAATGAATCATCGTGTTGGTATTAATTTTAATGACAAGAGGGTAAAAAAGAAAGACTTGTTACTAAAACAAACATGGAAGAGATTACAGGGACGTTAACATATAATAGCTATTCGTAGCCTACCAGTGAAATTTAATAATAATTTTCTTAGTTACAACAAGTTTTTGAAATGTTGAATTTTGTGCTTTAATTTAATTCAAACCTCAAATATTGACGTTCATACTATAAATATAAATGATGAAACAGATTCGATATGTCGAATTTGGAAAACTGTGGAAGCCATGAATAAAATATTCATCTTCATTCTTGAACTAAGGCACTTGAACATATCAGGCCAGTACTGTAAATAGCAATCAACATTATTCGAGCAGAAATTATATTATACTATAACCTTGTTTCTAAAACAGAATGTGGGCTGGTGTTATTAGAGTTATGCTTTTAATGAGTGTAAACTATCTATTACATGAAAAAGTCAAGTAATAATCAATATTAAACAGCCAATTTTCTAAAGCTAAGAATATTGTTAATCGCCTCTGTAGAGCAAAATATATATTATTTACGCTTTGAATGCAAAAGCTACTGAAGTGAGAGTAAATGTAACTGATTTGCTTTGAAAGGGCAGATATGTAAAAGTAGAGTGACTCAGATATATGAATTCAATAATGAACATCTTTTTAAAAATACTTTGACTTTCGTCACTTAATCCGTTGAAAATCCTGTTAACTACCCCTATCAACGTTCCCTTTTCCTACCACTGCTTGGAAATAATCACATTGCCACTCCTGTAAACAGTACGCAAAACGGCTCATTTCATTCCCGCTCGCTAATTCAGGGTTACTTGAAATGTATAATAGGTTAAGGTGGCACAAAAGAGAGATAACTATGACTCCAAACACCACAGACCAGTTTCTATTGGTCAGAAACCCCATGACACTCATCGTATTCTAAATTCTAGTTACCTTGTTGTAAATCGGCTAATTTTACTGTCATCGTTTCTATCTCATCTTCCGGTTCGTTCCAATAAAAGCAAACATAACCCAATGAACTTTTTTGTACAGGTTAGTTAATAAGTTAAACTTTTTAAATAATGGTGGTAGGAAACATATCTTGAGTGTATTACGAGCACAAATTAAATAGTCCTTGACGCTCGCGAAATGTTTGGCCGCACGAAGCGTTAGCTGAAATTTTTGGTCGGATTCGCGAGCGGCAATGACGTACTTTGCGCCCTTAATACACAAATAACAATTTCCTTAACCAGCGTCCTGGAAACCAACGTCCTTTTCCACGTGTACCGCGGTCTTCGCTCTCTTCTGCTCCCAGCGTGGTTTAATAAAACCGATAAGTAATTAAGTAAAACTTTGTTGAAATTGAAGTAATATTCTTTAAAATTGAGAAAATGTATAATTTTGTAGATTGTCCGATTGGTTTTAAAGCTTGGACCAACGTAAAACCTTTCTAAAACATGAACAAATTTTGATGTTGGTCAGCAGTGTACACTGTGGTACACTAAAATACGGTATTTTTAAAATGAATAGACTGAAAGGGTTACTATGCTCGTTTAACATTAAGCAGGATTACTGTACAACTTGGCAGCAAGGGCGCGCCTCAAGGTTTCATTTAACAGCAAAGATATACAAAGAGAACCAATACGTGTAAAGGCGGAGTGTAAACCAAATCGCTACGGAGCTGAGGCACTTCGTGGAATATGTAAATGTAGGTTAGTTTATCGTTAAAGGGATATTTACTAAACACAGTGTTAATGAGATATAATTAAATTCATAATGTTAATTCAAACGCAGCTTCACTGGCAGTAAGGAATGTATATTTCTCTAAGTTTTATTTCAGTTTTAGCGACAGTTCATGGTGTAACTTTGACGACAGAAAGTTTAAATTATTGTAATTTAACGAATTAAAGTAAAATAGACTTGAAATTTTTGTATAACTTAATAAATAAAAATATGTTTAAAAATTCCATAATATGTACACAAAGACTCGACTCGATGTACCTTATAATTTATACTTTTTATGATGAATATTTAGACTTTTATAATCTTCTATATATATATATATAAAGGAGAAGGGGTTTTCTAACGGACAGCAAATCTCCAAAACTATAAGACCTAAGAGTTGAAATTTGGTATATGTGCTCCCCTTGGGTCTTAGATGCACAATAAGAAACGGTTTTACAAAATTCCCAAAAGGTTTCGTCCTAGGTACTTCAAAATTTTAATGTTAAATTATAGGGAAGGATATAAGGTTGTCATGGCAACCAAAGTATGACAAATTAAATCCTAAAAAAATACAAAGGAAGTTTTTATATTTTTCCACGGGTGAAACCGTGTTGATCAGCTAGTATATTAATATAGTTTTGTAAATCAATCGATGCTTATGGTATTAAAAAAGTACTTATAAAAACGTACTTTGTACTGTAGGGTGGTTTTAAAAGTAATTATGCTTTTCTTTACATAAATTGTAAAGGGTAACGCCTCAAAATAAAAAAATTCCACCAAAAAGATTATTGTAAAAAAAAGTTATAACCATAAAATTAATATACATAACTTTTTCATTTGCAAGCGTAAATATAAGTCCTAAGTATAGTTTTACGGACAGACAGACACCACTCCAAAAACTATCTTGGATTCGGAGAGCACTAAAACGAATACACAAACAATTTAAATTCGCAAATTTTAACGAAAACAATACTTTCTTCATATATTGTGTATAGGGGTGAAAGTAAGAATAGGGTTTCATGCTATTTTGTTTTACAAAAAGAGCAATTAATTTTCACTAAAGATATTTTTAAATGTCGTATTAAGTATTTTTCGACTTAGTTATTGAAAGTGAGTAAAAAAGATTCGCTTTATTTTGTTTTGAAAAAGTTTAACCTCCTGTAAAATGTGCTGCAGTAAACAATACATCCCACATCTCGGAGAAAACCTGCCTCAGGGCAAACAATGCACCTGGCTTATACGCAAACAAAATTTTGCGTAGGTTCAATTTTCGCGCAGCAGATAATATCGATGTTTTATCTTATTTTATTTAATACTGTTTACTAGTAAAAAAAAATAGTTTTTATTTAAATAATTCTTCGTGTATATATTTTTTACCTAAAATAAAACCATACTTCTAAAAGTAGAATCACCTCCCAAATGTTTTCTCATCTAAATTAAAATTAAAACGGCTTTAATTGATTGGGAGAACCTTCACCAAAAAACAAAAGCAAAACCTAAATGTATGTTGCTTAAACCATTTATTAGGAGTACTAAATTCGAAATGACAATATTTCAATCATTGCACGTACATGTACACAACATAAATTCATCATAGACGACAGGCTTAGACAGTAATCTGTAGTGATGACGTTGGACCACCCATCTTGAATCCTTTGAGGGTTCAAAAACCTATAATTTTTTACATTAACTTGGCTCCATAAAAATTCCACAATGAGACATCACATCAGGAATTTTCAATATAGTATTGAATATGGTATTTTAAAATATGGGCCCTAATTGATCAAATTTACAAGTATAAAAATTCCGAAACGTATAATCGATATAATGGTAGATTTAATTACAAGATCATTTGATTTCCGTTAATAGAATACAGTGTTTAGTGTCCGTTAGTAACTTACCCAAAAAAAAGATATTTGAAAACGATAATTTTAAAAAGAGCAGTCCAAGAATTAGTTTTAAGAAAAGACAAGTGGATGTATTTAGTTACACCAAAATATTCTTTGATATTTTGTGAAATTGGCCGACTAATATGTTTTTTCCTTAATTACTACTATTGGCCCATAAATAAAAGTGTTGAACACTTAATTCCTTTTGGGACAATAATTCCTTAAGGAGTTAGTGCAAATGAGAAAAAGGGAATTTAAAGAAAACACTGTGACATCTCTTTACGTCTTGAAACTTATAGCCTATATTGAAATAATTAATATTTATTTTTAAAGTAGCTTAGCGTAAGTTACATATACAATTAATTCACGAAAGATAATCGAAAACTAATACGTGCTACTAATCGAGGAAAATGAGAACATGCATTTATAAAACATATCAAACCACCAGAATATAAGAAAATGTAACAAAGTGTAGGCTAAAGACGCGGTGAAATAAATGGACATAAATTACATTTTGAGTGAAGTGTTTTGTTTTCTCCGTTGTCTCATAAGAGATTCCTCATTCCCCACCGTTCATCTATCTTTACCGGTTACGACTTAACTCATCCATCTTATCCAGTGGGACTTAACTTGGAATGCTGTGCGACCTTAGAAGTTGGATTTCTTTGGTTCTTTGCACAGTGCTCCTTAAACCTATCCTTAAACGACGATTGGTCTGGCCTATTTTCTGGAACCAAAGAGATCCAACTTCTAAGGTCGCACAGCATTTAAAAGAGAACCCTTTCCACAATATAAATTTTCAGCATTCTATGGACACTTAAAAAATATGCAATGATGCTAAAAAAAACTAAAGTATGGGAGGAATTTTTTTTATTTTTAAAATGCTCCAAGTTGCGGGAAAGACAAAATGAGGATTTTACTGCAAGGACAAAATCACCTTCAATTTGTAGTAGACTAGAGGGGGAGGGTATCACTGATAAACAGCTGACTGAATGACGTGTTCTGAACTGGACAGACAAGACGCAATGAGTTTAGTAGGCCTATGGAAGTCGTGAGAAAATGTCCTTTACCCGCGCCGGCAGTAAAATTTTTTATCGTTTCTATCGTTTTCGTATTAATGTAATAAGTGTCCGTGTGTCTCTAATGACTGTTTTAAATGTTGAGAATGTGTTCCATCGTGTGAACTGTGACAAACACGTCTAATGTGTGAAATGTGTGTGTAATGTGTGGTTTTCAGCGACCGAAGATGCATTGTCAAGATGCGAAACGCGTCTCGCTATAATGAGAACAATTTTTGACATCTCAGGCAGGTTAGTTACCTTCAATAAAAATATTTAACAGATGTCAAGTCTATCAAACCAATTGATTTTAAAAGTCGTTTTCATGCGATTTTGCAATAAAGGTCACAATAATTATTGATAATAAAAATTACCAGCAAATAAGGGATGAAAGCAAAAGTTTAATCATTAAGACTTTGTTAATATTAGACTTCAGATAATCTGTCTGCACTTCAAAGAGTCGTTTTACGTTTAATGCTACCTAATTTAAAAGAGCTGACGGAGAAAAGAAGGTAATTGCTTGATTTAACGAAGTAAACTTTTACCCTACATGACGCCTTTATACCTAAGTATTTTAATAGTATTAGTAAAAATGTCTTGCGGAGAAAATAAAACTTGTTTGAAAAGGAGATGTTCGAACACATCTGTTTGAATCTGCATAAAAATAAATAAATTATACTCTTAAGTTAAGACCTTAAGTTTTTAATGAGCTGAAGGTTTTAGTTTAAGTTAATTTTAGCATATAAAACTCAGAACATACGTTCAAGCCAAAGTTTTAGGATACGAGTACCTTATTTGATCATTGTTTGATGATATGAGACAGTCTCGATAGATAATTATTTGTCTCTTTGTGGATCTTGCAGCTGTCTGTGTCAGGCCGTGGAAGACCTATATATTTCTCCTATTCTTGAGATTATTTTATAAAATCTTGATATTTTTAAAATGGTAATGATCTTAACTATAAGCCTTATTTGAATGCTTAAACCGCTTTTTAGTCCGTTCAGATTTGTAATTACCAAATTGTCATTATTTAAGTCTCGTAAAGAATAAACACAAATATTTATCGCATGAACAAATAGTAAACAAGCATTAGAATAGCATTTTTGTTATTTGCTAATGTCAGATCACAAAATGACCGGTTTTGTTTTCTAATCTTCAAACGTGTAAATTAAGAAAAAATATTCGCATATATTAAAACACGATTTATGGGTGTCAGAGAAAAAAGATCAGTTATTTCATTGGAAATTAATTAGAGTAACTGAGGTGACGGGGAGGGATTTTACTGTCTCTTAGAGTTAAGAACCACGATGTTAGAAATCGCAAATTTACATTATTATCACGGTATTCAAGGTTTATATAGTATTGCCATCTTTGCACATATATACAATTTTTCCGGTCTTAATAAATAAAAAAATCAACAAATTAGGACTGATCAGTGAGATAACCAACATTCTGAAAGCCGTTAATGAAATTCTGTCCAAAATGTATTGATATATTGCCATGCGAACACATTTAAACGTTGAAAGGTTTCGTAAAACACCAAAAAATATTGTAAAACGTTTCTCTTGTTTCCACCCTTCTTCAAACACCCGTAGTTTTTTCCATTTCAAACATCTGTGCGCGGAGGCAAAGATAAATAATGTCAGTGAAGGTTGGGATCGGTTAGTTGGTTAGTAGTTAGTGGGTGAAGTTAAAGCGAGTTTCACTACCCTGGTCGTTCGTGGTTGCGGCTGGGTTCGAAATGATCGGGTCGGGTTTGCCGGACAGAAACTAACGTTACTTGTAACTTACGTAGCTTACCTGGGTTACAGCCCTTTTCCCGTGATGAAATTAAGTTATAGCATATTACGTTACTAGGCCGGGAAGTACTGTTTGGCCGGACGAGCATGATAGTTCCCGCGCGACAGAAAGCGAGTGCGGGATTTTCATGCGATTACGGCAAAACTTCCTGTCAGTGTAACGTACTATATTTTTCATCATACAACGCAGAAAAAACATAGTTTCATTCATAACGTGGTCCTTGCATAAATATACTTCTCAAACTTTCAAACCTAACCTATAACAAACAGAACAAACATTAGCTACGGATGCAGTGCTGCCACTAAATTCCTCTAAAAGTAACCAATAAACCACCTATAAACAAGCATCAACCGTCAGTTTGCTGCAAATCAGCTGATTGTTTACTTCCGTTTTATCCGGCCTAGGCCGGCAATATGTAACTTTCGAGCCAACAAAAAGGAACGGGAAACAGATGTTTCTGTGTTAGTATGATGAAAAAGGTTTTTCTTTATATTTGTTTTGTAGTGTGGTAATGTTTCCAAGAAAAGAAACTGTATTATCAAAAAATCATTTACATTTTCTTAGGATATACGGGAGGTCAATAATTTAAACGTATTTAACACGTATTGTGGAAAGAACTTTAGATGTTAAGGTAAAATTAGACAGGCAAAGGAATATGCGTTTAGTTGAAAATTTCCAACTCACGTATAGTCATTTGGAATTTCCCTAACCACTGTTAGTTATTCTTATTTGTAATTATAAAGCACTCCTGCAACAACTCGATGAGTAACAGTTTAATATTTATTTTTAACTAATATATGTGAAAGAAGAAGATCATTGCATGTTTTAATCACAAACCATCTCTTAACTAAACCAGAGAAGCCACGTGATGTAAAATATATTTTCCAAAATTTATCGTTAGTTATTTTATTAGTCTAGGTAGCGTTTATTTGGATGTTTTAGGCGACACTTTTACTTCATTAAAAACATTTCAACCAGTAGTATGGAAACACAGTCATGGAGATGATTTTGAATATTGTGAGAAAACAATAATATATGTTTTCGTATATTGCTTTTGAATGTTTGAGTGAAACTTTTTGTGTATCGTAATTGTATATTGCCTAAGTATTTTATTTTTTATTTTATTTAATAAAAAATATTGTTGAATAATTTGTGTTAATAATAATGTTATAATTTGTTTTTTCTTGTGTAACTAAGAAAACTCCCAGAAAGGCAGATGGAACTATGGGAGTAGTTGTCTTATAAGTCACAAGTAAAATTGACATAGATTAAAAATGTAGCTCTTGATTGTATGTTGCCAACACGCTAGGTGTGTAGCTTAGGGGAAGGGACTGGTATTTCAATTAAAACTTGAACCTTTTGCTTAAGAAAGCACAATACTTTTAAGCCGAGTTAATGAAATTTAGAGAGAAACTTATCCATCTCTGCTCAAGATTTCATATAATACAACTTAAGTTGCTCAAGTTGTTGTTGATACCTCAAGTTGCTTGAAGATTTTGTACAAAGAAATTTTATACGTTACGTACATAAGAGTTTTCCAAGTGAGAAGACCTTTTGTTTTAAGTTACAAACAAGGACTAAAGCTTCTTAGACGATAAGCTATTGTTCGGGTTTCAAAAGCCATAAACTGTCGTACTTCAGAGTTCTGGCGATTTCATCTTGCATCTCTTTGCCTTGCAATTTTTATAAGACTCAATGAGTTTTTTAGTAACTTAATGTTGCAAAATTATAATGCTACACAAAAAACTTAAAAATCTAACTCTAATAAATAAACGATATACGTTAAAAATTATTTGAAAACAGTGCTGATAACGTAAATAACTGGTCATTAGAATAAAGTTGACTGCAAATTTTTAACAGCGTTTTTACGTTTCTGCAGCGTTTTGAATAAGAACGTTTTTACTGCCGCGCGCTCGCTCCGCCGCCGCTTCACCTTCTTTCGATAATCAGGGTATAGGAAAACATTATCTAATGTCCCAATCTTTTTAATCTCTTAGTGTGGAATATTCATATACCTTTTTGTAGATATATATATAAACCTAGCATTTTAATTTTTTTTTTCATTCCGCCTCAACAATGTTTTATTCCCAAGCAAATACCATAAGTTTGAAATTTGAGAAAAATTTTTTTGAAAAACAAAACAATATTTTTTTAAATTTGATAACCAAAAAAAATTATCAATAGTCAATAAATGTCTACATAAATGTTTGGATTTCTCATTGGGCCATGAATTAATGATAATATCTAAGAATCGTTCGTTGTTATGTAGTTAGAAGTCAGTCCCGGGTTTGGACCGTTCCAAATGGAAATGTAAAATTGCTATTGGCGTAGAAACACACATACAAATAAAAAATGAAATATTGTAAGTACAAGTACGTAAATAATATACATTTTATGCATAGCTTCAATAGACTTATGTAAATTAGACGAATCCATAAAGCCATCGAAAGGGGCGGATCAGAATATCTCTGGTATTTCCTCTAGTAATATAAAGAAAAATTAAATAATTATGTTTTCAGAAAATAAAATTCACGAATAGAATAATCTTATTGACGACGTCTTGATAGCGAAGTTTTTCTAAAGCCAATGCTTTAGTAAGTTTGGCTCAGAGCCTACGAGAAAGAGGATCAAGTAAGTAAGTAAGTAAGTAAGTAAGTAAGTAGAAAAATTTAGTATCCGTAAGAATTCAGTCATATTAAGACAACTTTTATAGTAGTCCCCAAACAAAAAATCTATCTCTCTTGATTTCTTATCAAAAATATCGTTTGCTATAACTACAAAGTTTAAAAATCGTTAAATGCGCTCAACAAAATAACTCATAGGAAAAACTCACATTTTAAAAATATCTGTACTAATCTTGCGATCTAATCTTACTAATGGCATAAAACTCTGACAACTATTTATTTAATTTTTCTATCATTTTGCTGTATAATTTTAAAACATGATGTTTGACCTGAATTCCTAAAGTCATGTAAGTGGAGTCAATTAATCAGGTTCCCAATATCAAGTATCGCAAGGCTATAAAATTTTAACTGAATCGTGAGGGCAAAATTAACACAAAGGGTTTGGACGTTTAGGTATTTGTTAGTATACGGGAGTTTATATAGTAAAACAAGTTTAATTTAGTAATAAAAACATGTATTTCTTTATAAAAGAAAATTGCGCACAGATTGTGAGAAGCCTTTGTGCAATATTAAAGCCTTTAATAATATTATTTCCAATGCTTCAGATAAAAAAGAGCTGGTTAGTTGATAAAATATCAACTATATAGTTGGTAAACTAATATAGTTGGTAAAATATCAGAAAAAGGTTTCTATTTTAGTTTAATCAATTTTGTCAGCTTATCTTTTTTTTAAATACTGCTCATCCATCCCTCCTATTATTCAACAACTGATTTAGCCGTATTAACATACACTTCGGCCCTCTGTACCTATGTGATATTAAAGATTCTGAATGCGCTGTAACAAGTTCTGCCACCAAGCGGACGTACCAAGAACCACCTCCCGCGGTCGGTAACCGGTCCAGACGAGCAGTGCTGCAGCCTGACGGAAAGTGAAGGAATCAATACCGACGCTTGTAGCATTGCCATAAATTGATGACAAGTCTAAATTCTAATTTCATTATTAATTACGAATAGTTAAACTTATTCATAACATATTTAAGCTAAAACAATACATTGTAATCAGGAAAACGAAAACGGAATAAATTACTAGATGTATAAAAAATCTAGTTCAGCAAAAATCAGGACTAAAATAATACAGAATTTCATCTGTTTACAGGGTGTATTTTTTAACGAACCCAAAACTTTATTTTATCAGTGAAAGATTATTTCTGCAGCAAACCAGCATACTCATTCCCCAAGTTATTCTTACAGAGCTTAAAAAACTTGTCAAATTACGCTATATTGGATGAAAATATGTTCTTATGCACTTGAAGTTCACTGAGTATGCAGGTCTGCTGCAACGGGGGTATCTAGTATGATGTAAAGTATCCTACTTCACACAACAATCCTAGCGGCCAACGCGGGAACTATCACACTTGCACTGCAAAACGATACTTACCGGGCTAGAAAAGTAATATACTATTGTTTACAGTTAGCCTATCTATTTTTACTTGATTTCAAAATGCACCATTAACAATGCACCTAATTTAATGTAGGTATTTCGAAAAAGTTATGATATTTGGTTGAACATTAATTTGTGACACATGCACTTAAGATACGAAACAAAAATCAGGTTGCTGTGAAAATTTAACTCTCGGCCACCATGAGTTTATTCGTTTTCTAAATGGAAAATTACCAATCAGTGCTATTTAAAGATCAGTTTATCTCGATTAGAGGTTTGAGCATCTTTTTACCATTCTAATGAAACTGGATGCAAAAACGCGTCGACGCTGTGAATAAATAAGATACAGATTTATTACTTAAGAAAAAAAGCTCCAAAGCAGAAGTATGAAGATGCGCTAAGCAAAGAATATTGTTGAAGATCCATGTGAACTAACTCCCAAATTATGCTAAATGAAAATGATTGTGTACAATAAGCTGCAAAGTGTATAACGTGTACATTGATATTTTTAAATCAGATGAAATGAATTTCTATAACATATTAAAAGTTTCAAGTCTAAAGTAATAGGTTAATTAATTTTAAAAGTTTGCCTGATGGGCAGATCATCAGCCAACGAAAATTTCATTCCAGGGACACAATTTGTCTGAAAAATTCAAAAATTACATCAATAAACACACTGTCTCATTGCAAGGCGTTTTACGCTACAAAACCCCATACATAATTTTAGATAAAGTTATTAGATTAGATTACCATTAAGACGCCGAACACCGGGAGTATAAGGAGTATTTTAGGGCGAATATAAGTGATAGATGAGTGGAGGAATTTTCAGTGTTCAATCATAATCAACCTGAAACTAAAGCCTATTTTTTACGTTATTTTCAAGTCACATAGTGACACGTATAACTTGATGAATTTAATCTATTTTAAGGCCGCGCCACTTTACAACGGCCTTTCATATAAAATTAAGTGTTTTGTTAAATAAATAAATAAATTCACACATGCTCAGTGATGGTTCTTAGTGCGATTTCTACGCCTAGCCCTGAAGTAATACATTTTCATACATCTGAGAAGTAAATATTTAATATATCATTATTAAATGCTTTGGGTCGAGACCATTTTTGACACATATATTAAAATAAATTTAAGTACGTATTTATTACAGTATTAAGTGATACAAATTTCAAATTATTATTTTGAATTTTATTTTTATAGTATTTAAGTACTGAGGAATATTGCTTCAATATCATCACAATTCCGATACTAGTGCTACGGTGAAAGTTGGGAACGTGTTGTCATAGTTCCCAGGTTCACCGTCACAGCGCTAGCTGAGAACTTCCAGCACCCGCATCATAATAAAAAATATTAATCTTTTGATTAATTTTATTTGTTTTTAGGGAATTTTCTTAAAGGATTAAGCTATTACCGTAGGTCTCATGTTATCGGAAATATCGGGGATTTTAGACTAATATAGATTAGATCTCATCATCTACACAAAGTCACAAACAAAGTTCTACTACGTTATGTTGAGAAATAAGCGAGATATAGAGCTTAACTTATTTCTTATAAATAGGAAATCCCATTTAGATGAGATCTAATGTATCTTAGTCTAAAATCCCCGATATTTACATTTTTGTGCCAGCAAATATGCATACTAATTTCCCATGTTATCCTTATGGGAAATAAAAAATTCTATGTTGTCCTTATCAGGAATATGATCAAGTACTTGGTGCACCGAGCCTTGCTCGGTGTTATTTCATGTTTACCAGTTCATCCAGTTACTATGAAATGTTTCAATGTCATAAAATTGATAAATATAAATCTTTTTTATTGCTCCATGGACTGTTCATCCCTCTTGCTGTATTTTCTCTTGACGGCTTTAGATTTCAAGCAGCTGTTATGATTATTTCATTTTGTTTACACTTTCCTTGTTTATTTTCGTTGCTATCACGGCAACCCATAAGGTCAATGTTAAAATTTTACAACTTTAAATTTTACAACTTAACTTTACGTCATTAGATTTTCTCTGGCCAATTAATCTGCATAAAAGACGTTTTTTGGTCATAAGTTACTTATTTACAGACTTTGAAGGAAATCCTCGGAGCCGTTTTTGAGATCGTTGAGCAAGCAAGCATACAAGATAACACTGCTCATATAAGAGTATATAGGATAGGATATCCTAATCAATTGAAATTCACTGATTACGCAGGTCTGGTGCAACGGGGGTATTTTTTTATATATTTTGGGTTATTCCTCATTCTCTGTATTGGAAAATGGGATGAAGAAAATTTATATCAGTTTTCATTATTAGAGAATCATACACCTTCTCATTTCAATACAGGGTGGAATTAGCAACTGCAACTTGAGGTTGTAATTGCATGCCCATAGCATAAATCAGTCTATTTGTTAAGTATTCCTAAAAATTTTACATATCATAATATGATTTAATTAAAATGAGTTATTCTTTCAGCGGGCAAAGTTGCGGGTATATCTGCTTTACATTATAAATGTACTGGGAGTTTGACTTACTCTAACTATATCTATAAATTTAATGCTACTTGGTGTGGGAGTGATTGAGTGGGTCAGATCATACTTAGCTGACAGAACACAGGTCACAAAGTTTAAGAGTGAGATATCAACTGCTCTTTTGAGAGGAAGAGGTGTGCCTCAATGAAGCTGTTTGGAGCCTATACTTTTTAACCTGTACACATCTGACTTTCCTTCTTATGTCCAGAGTTGCACACCACATATATGTACGCTGACGATTGTCAGCTTCAGTTGTTCTGTGATCCTGATTGAATGAAGGATGCCATTCTTTAGATTAACTCGGACCTTGACAATATTTTGACTTCGTCCTCTGAAAATGGCCTGAAACTAAACATCAGAAAGTGCAATGTGCTGCACCTAGCGCCACAAGATCGCATACAGGCTCTCAGCGATAGTGGAGTAGATGTCACCATAGACGGTGAGAGTTTGGCCATTTGCCAAAAGGTCAAAACTCTAGGAGTCGTCCTGGATTCTGACCTCTCTTTTTCAGACCATGCTTCACACACTATCCACCGTGCCATCGGCAGGCTGAGGGTTCTGTATCGATTCAGAAGTTTGTTGCCAGACGCTGTTAAACTACAGCTCATGCAGTCTTTGGTTCTATCAATATTTTACTACTGCTACCCTGCCTATGGGAACAGCATTACGATGCACGATGCACGGAGGATTAAAAAAATATAGGACTCTTCACTGAGGTATGCATTCTCGCTGAGGCGTAAAGACCATGTGTCTGTGTATCGTGATGCTGTTAACATGCTTTGCATGGATGATTTCTGAAGATTGACCAACTGCATGACTCACAAAGTCATGCGCTCAGGGAGCCCCAGTACCTGAGTGAGAGGCTGCGGTATCGGGATGGGGTCTTGCGGCGCAGCGTGGCGCTCCGCGGCATGATCGAATGCTTCACGTTCACAGAGTGAGGCTGGAACTGGGCCGAAAAAGCTTTTCTTATTTCGGTCCAGTACTCTACAATGATCTCTCGGCATCCTTAAATCTTGCTCTTTGTCAGTGTTTAAAAGTCAATTAAAGAATTTGTATTAGGTAAAATATTACTGTTTAAGTTTTGTTTGTTATCTTTTTTTGTTGCTGTTACATTAGTGTTATTGACTTGAGTTGTCCTGAAAACCAGTTTATAACTGAGGAACCCCGTAAATAAAGGCATTTTTTTTATTCATTTATTTATTTACTTTCAATGCCTCCATTTTTGAAACATTTTGATTCATCGTTTCGATTGTTTGTCGTTTCTTAAATGTCATGATAAATCTTACAAAACATTTCAAACTTAATTGTCCTTAAAGTAAACATATAGTCCTGTAATTCAATCCATTTCTCTCATTTAACCGCATAACCCATCAACTGTCGAGGGTTTGTGTCATATAGTATTACACTATTTTATAATAAATAATAAATTACCATGACTGTGAATATCATTAATCATAGTGATAATTATGATTACAGATAAACAATATAACTTACAACCAAGTACAAAACTTGAAAAATATAAATAAATGTTTGACAAGCGTATAAATTACTAAATTTTCTACATAGCCATGCTATTTAGTTTTTATTGTTAATTTAAAGCATTAGGTATAATATTAGTAACTGATGCATCTGTTAATGTAAATTTAATTAATTAGGCTGTGTTCTTAGTTCAGTTATGTTGAAAATCTCTTTTGTTTATGTCATAAACATTTTTTAGATTTAATATTTTGTAAAAATTTTAGTATGAGGTACGTATGTGAATATTAATACATTTATTGATCCGCGAGACGATAAGTGTAATGCCGTACTACACCATACTGTAATTGTTACGTTGTCTCTAGGTCTAGTAGAAATAATTAATTATGTGTGTGCCAAGCTCTCTTTACACAAAAAACTGCAACGTTGCGTTTAATAAGCGTCGTATTTAAAAGCTTTAACCAATTATGAAACAAAATAGTATTGGGGGAGCTTAGGAAATATTTAAGTACGAAACCCCTCCTTCCTTGATCTCATAGTTGTTCCATGAAGATAATCTGTTCATATCCTCAAACAAAATATATCTTTGGGGGTGAAGGGGAGGCAGAGGGCGGTATTTTCCTGTTGTCAGAGTGCAGAGTGGAACGCAACATTGGCTTCGAGTTTAAACCGGAATCATTGAATTTGAATCTGAAATAGATGTTCCATCGCATTAAAAAATGTGTAGCCTATAACTGGCGCCAATTCTTGGGGCCCAGTCCGCGCATGGGGTGGGGAGTGGGTAGGCTGGGAGGAGATGGGAGTAGCAGCGGCAGCGGCGCCCGACAGTGTACTATCCTGGCTGCGGACATTCGGCAGCTCGCACATAGCTACTGCTTCTCTGTCAATCGTTGTTCAGAGTAACAAGACGCTTCAATAAATAGTAATGAAATATTTTATATTATTGAATAGAATTAAAACAGATCATTAGTCGTCAGTAAGAGTCAATGTTCCGTCGGTCAATGCTTTTAGGACGACATGTAGTGACACGCTATTGTTGACGGCTGAGAGCGGAATGACAGTGCTGCGCTCTAGCGACGCGTTGTCGCGCATGCGCACTAGCCGGTTTTGCTACCGCACATCTATCGCACTGGGTCCCAAGAATTGGCGTCAGTTATACCAGGTTTTGAGTGACCAAGGATTAAAAGAGCTCCTAGTTATAGTGACTCTCAAACAGAGTGTACTGATGTCACCTATTAATTTTGGTATCACGATCAGATAAAATATAATTTAGTTACACATAAAGTAAGCTGTAGTCAGTTAATTATTGATATGAATCAACAACAATCAACAATCAAAACATAATTACATAACATAACATAACATAACATTGTTGTGAATCAACAATTTTTATTCTATATTGCATGAGCAATATAGAATAAAAATTGTTTAAATAAATAGCTAAAATGAGGGGTTGATAGAAGTACCCTCTGTTGGTAATTAACGAAACTATGTCAACTTTAAATTATGGGTCACCAAAACTAGCAACAGCTGGGCCATAAGAATGGGAGGTCTATTGCCGGAACATAAATAAAGAATGGTGTTCAACGTATAGAGCTGTTAATGCCAAAGATAAAAAAAGTATAATACCATACATACGTTTGACCTTTGATTATCGTATTGTGTACTCTAATAAAAGCGCTTGTATGGGCAAAATTATTTTTTCTCTATGGATTTTTTCTTTTTTCTTATAGGGTCACGAGAAATCGATTGGAAAAAGAAGACTGGGGGAAAACCCATTTTCAGCCCTTCAAAGTGCCCACGTTAATGTTTCATTCGATATTAAACAACTTATTGATATACCCTTTTTTATGTTAGCAGAGTCGATCTCCTGGTACTATTTACATGAAAATGAGCAGTTCAAGCAATTTTAATTAATAATTACAATAATATTTTTTATATTAAGATTTATTTACTACTATAATTGGTAAATTGTTATTAAATGACTCATTTTACTACTTTCGTAACTGTTTATTTTTATTTTTAGTGATAGTTATTCTTTTCAAATAGTTTTCTAGCTACAGTAATTTTAAGTTATTTCCCAATGAATTTAGGCTATTAAAAACTTGCGGTCTAAGTGCGTGACCTTGAACGCAGCGCAAGAAGTTTCCATGACAACGTGATTAAGTGACGATTCCACGGTAAATAAATCACGCAGTGGGCCATCACAGAGTGTTCGGTGTTTGACCTCATCTTGCAATACTAAGGCAGCTACAAAAACTGTTCCAGATATTAAAATACCCCCGTTGCAGCAGACCTGCATACTCAGCGAATTTCAAATGCCAAAAAATACTTCCAACCGATGTAGTGAGACATGACACGTTTTCTAACCTCCATAAGAATAACATGGATAATGAGTATGCAGGTTTGCTGCTACAGGCGTGTTTAGTCTGGTGGTTTAATTTCAATATTTAGTAGATTTTATCTAGAATAAGCTATATACCAAGTTGTATCAAGATATATTTAGAAATAATAAAGATGTAGAATTTTTTTATTGCCCATAAGGATAACATGGGGAAAGAGTATGCAGGTTTGCTGCCACAAAAATGGAAATTTCCGTGGTTTTAGACTAAAATACATTAAATCTCATCTAGATGAAGGCACAAACCAAGTTTTATCAAGATATGTTGAGAAACAAGCGAGGTATAGAATTTTACTTATTTCCCATAAGGTTAACATAGAGACAACGTACTGTGTTTACCACTTTCAATATCTCTGTAACTAATAGACATAGAACAATGATTCAAATTACTAAATTGTTTGTTCTTTCGAGCTGAATTCAGTGGTACTAATCAAAATTGGATTACTTTTATTTTTCTATGTGAAAACCCCAAAAAACCCATTTTTGGGGTGGTTTATCCCTCTTTACCCCCCCTTCCAGTGGTCCGATCGGGCTAGTTTTCGAACTCATCCGAATAATTACTACTTTACACCCCTGTGCCAAATTTCATTCAAATCGGACCATTTTTGCGAGCGCTATCGTGCTTAGAGACACATATATATATACAAATTTGAACGAATGGTGTTTTTTGCTTCTGGGGGCCCCAAAACGAAAAGTTATCATGGTCTTTGGCTTAGGTCTTACCATGAGACCTACGGTAATAGCTTCTTCCCTATAGGGGAAATTCGCTAAAAACATTCATGATACATGAAAAACGATTCAGGACACACTGCACGGAAAAACAAGTGTAAAAACATGATAAAACAAGTTATGAAATAGGAAACAAGTTTTTGTAGCCTATCACTTAACTATGAGTGTGCTATTAACTGAAATTTAAATTTTTAAATAATCAAGTAAGAAGATTCTCATTCGTTATAATAGTGAGTAGAGCAATCAATAAATAACTTAACCCTCTATACGTTGTAATAATTATTTGGTTAAAGTGTTTACTGCGTATTAAATGCAATCTTTGTAATATTACCTGTCAAATGCAATAAATATTGTCAACGAAGACTATATACTTCATATGGAAAATAATCTCTCAGTTTGTTAAAGGAAAAAATAATTATTAATAAAATATTCAATTTTGAAAATTGGAAAATTAAATTTTCAAACGAAAATAGTTATAAAAATAATGAAACAACGTCTTATTTTAAAAATTACAAATACAATAAATATACATTACTTAATTTGAAAAGTCTTCGTCAACTCTATCCAGTTCTGTTGGCTGCTAACAGTGTTATATTGGTTTAGATGCATCGGTTTAGTTATTGATATCTTTATTCGAAGTATAGATACGCTATTGCTTTGGGAAAGCCACCAATAGAATATACTCTATGTAAAATTTCTATGCAGCAAACAAATAACTGATTTTTAAAAGGAAATAAAATTTTTCCTTATAAAATTTAATTTTCAGGAAGTTAAATTAACTTAAACATTACTTTTTATTAGTAGCCTAATACTGTATATATTTATATACTTATTGTTTGCAAATAATTCAATTCTTCAGAGTGGCGGGGCATATTTAAAAATTATTTTCAATTAAAATAAAGACGTATCGTAAATAATTTACTACAATTCCGATTCCAAAGTTTTAAGAGAAGGAAATAAAATGCTTGCTTTTGAAGGCCTAACCTTAACAACAACATATCTAATGTTTTATGATATTAGTTATGTCTTTCTTAAATAAGTCGTATGCGTTGATAAAAAAAACTTGGGTATAAAAAAATAATAAAGAACTTCTCCAAACAATATATTTGGAGACGCATAACAAAGTAGGATGTCCTCTCTTTTACAATCATCTAAGTGGTTCCCTAGGGGAACACACGTAAGAAATTACACAAAAGAAGAGATTCTTAAATTGAATTTTTTATAATTAAATATAAGCGACTTATTTTTCTATAACAATTTCTTTAAGGTGAAGGTATTTTTTAACCTATCGTCACCACACATCTAATGTGCAAAAGGAAAGAGATTAAATGCTTTCCAAACTTAAAGAAAATGTTTAGTAAATATTGTGCAGTAAATGCTTAGAAATTCAGTATATATGTTTAGAAGTATTTAGATTGTGCAAGTAACAGATGTATTAATTATTTATAATCGTGATGTACGTACTAACAGAATATTATTTTCCCATTTTCTTTTTTTTCTCCCTGCGTTTAGTAATTCTAATTCATAAATTGTAACCAATATATATATATTTATTCATTTTTTTTACTGAAGGTACTCAGTAGTTACCTTCAAATGCTACTTGTTGATCGAACCAAGTGTCAGGCGCCTAATATATACACTCACTTTGATATTTAAAACCTAGTACTATTAACGTTGTTTTGGCAACGTGATTATTGAATGTGTAATAATACAATTGAAAAAAATTATCAATATTTGAGTGAAATATCTGGAGTCATAGACACATAATGTCTCAATAATTACAATGACACCACTTACAAAACATATCTCAAGGACAGTGTTGTAATTAATTGTTGTTGGAAGTTTGTGCTATGATTATAGAAGTTTACTCAGTATTGCGCATGGTAGATATCTCACTTGCAGTTTCCATTGGTTTTATGCGATGTTTTTACCATCGTAAATTAAAAAAAATAACTTCTAGAGCTTTAAATTTTTAAGTCATTTGTTATAGATTAGGGTCCATTGAAATGCCCAAGGTATTGAATGAAACTTTTTACACTTAGTAGTAAGCATTCAAAGTTTAGTTATATCTATGTCTTTTTACCTGTTTAGGATTTAAAGGTAGGCTAACTTTTAAAATACAAAAATGAAAGTAATCCCTTAATTTCCCTTTAAACAATTCTACTTTAATCAGAGTGGAAAATCGCAGAATGTTAATATTTAAATAATTACAGAAAATTACACTAAACTTGATCACTAAAATTATCACTAAAGAAAGTGTGGGATGTCATTTGATGTACTAGCTTCTATTTATTTCCTATTGAAACCTATGTTATTTAGTGAAAAATGCTTTATTAACAAAAACAAAAATAAAAAAAATATGAATAAGGAAAATTATAAAGCAAATAAATAAGTTTAATAAAGGAATGTCTTACGCAAAAACATATAAGTAATTTACGAGATGATGTATTTCTCCCAAGGGAGTGTTAACCGAAAGCCACATTATATGCCAAAAGTTTCAAGTCGGAATCCGAGCTACTGCTAAAAAGTTTTGATTAAAATCGTTGTGTGGTGTCGGCTCTTCAACCAAAAGAAATATTATATATATTTTTACCTTGCATTGCTTGGTTTTACAGAATCATTGGTAGTTACTAAAACGTTTAATGCCATGCATAATAATTTATCGGTTATATCAGCTATTAATAATAACAGAAATGATTGAAATACTGCGGGATTTTGGTTTATTTTATGCCTTTTACGAGACATGAAGGCTCTTCAAAGCTTTCTTAAACATTGTAGGTTATATAACTAATCATCAAAGCCGTAGAAAAAGGTCTGTAGGCCATACTTTGGTCCATTCAGATTGCCATCTTCTTTCATTAATGGATCTTTTAGTTTTAAAAATTACTTATAGAATTATAGAATTTTTGTTGCAAGTGTTATTTGAGTGTGTAATCCATTAGACCAAAATATTATAAGTCTTTTTATATTACTTTTTTTTAGTTTTGCATTGAGATCGAGGAAAATCGCCAAAAAAGAACACCAATTCTGTCCAACCCTAATCAATTTACCTCAGAGCCTAGGGTTAAGGAGGGTTCTTTACAAGACTTATACTTTGTTACAGGTCCAAAAACCGGAAATGTAAGAAAAATAATTAGCATAATTTTTTGTAGTGCAAAGTATAAATATGTGAGTGTAAACAGGTATATGAGAGTAAGTGACCTGAAACTGTATTTTTTCTTAAATTAATGAGTGTTTTTAAGTTCGAATATAAATTTTTACAGGAAAAGACCAATAGGTTTTAAATGATTTGAAATCAACCTGAAGTGCTTCCGTCTGAAGGGGCTTGAATAATATATCGCTTAGAAGAGCACCTAGGGTGTTTTGATGTAAAAGAGGTGAAATCTTCCTTTGCATGAATTAAAAATAATACGTGATGTTGTAAGTATGTAGTAAAATTATATTCAATTGAAATTTCAAGTCCACTGATAAATTGCAGTTTCACAAATACATACATTTTTTGCAGAATGCTTCTTATTAGAAATAAACCATATGCATGAAATATAGTATGACTTTGAGGCTACTATTGATTCTAACTTCACAATAGTAGGTCAGTCTTGGATTTAGTTACAGCCCTCGAAACATCTTTTTATGTTAATATCTAAATAAAAATATTAGTGTGTTTTCAGTTAAAGCTTGTTATTTAACATTAACTTTGTTTGACTAAAAAAACAAAAAAATTATATATATATATAATTAACAAGTAAACATTATTTTTCGACTCAAAACTCAATCCTATATAGGCAACTAATACAGTTATAACTCCTATTACAAAAATGTACTCTGGCCTCAATGAAAATTATGGGATTAGTGAAAAACGTGTCATAGCCCATCCATCCACATTTCACTCTTTAAAATACAGTAAATACAGTTACTTTATTAATGCAAACCTCAATAGGTTGCTAAAATAAGCCACAATCTCGGATGATAGAACTCTTAACAACATACAGTTCACTAAATACGATGAGAGCAATAAAAAGGTAACCCTCTCATGGGGTTTGCTGTCCTAAGTTGGTCAACAAGCTTGAGATGCTATTACCTATCTTTGAAGCAGTTCAGGTCTTTTCTCATATTGTGTCATACATAAATTGAAAAAATTCTACATTGTACTATTTTTCTATATATACAAAAATCAAGTGTCCGAATTTCATCACAGTATGTTTACGGTATGTTTATTTCAGATTTATACATTTTATACAATTTATTTTTAGGCCTATAGAGGTTATATGCGTCAGAGGTATCAATATCCATAAATATTTTTTTCTCATAGATACAAAATCTATATAACAGATTAATCATCATTGAAAGAAGATTTAAAGTAGTTCAGAAAGAGCACTTTTGTTAAATGTACATAGACCCAACTTCACTTATAAACATTATTAATCACAACATGACAATAGAAAAAGTGATGAAGAGTGTTCAGGTGTTGGTGTATATAAAAAATATTTATTACCTTTTTACATTCGTTGAGATAAAAAACACACGTAGAGAGGTTTGCAAATAGTAGCTTTCTTTAGCTCGCAGAAGATCAATCGCTTTGTCGCACCGTGTTTCAATACAAGCAAAAGCAGGTTTTTCGAGGAAGACACATGACGGCCCATTGTCGAGGGATCCCACAAGAAGGAGTGGTCCTGTGTCACAATCTCCACGCCGCTAATGGATATATAATGGGGAAGTGTATCACTTAAGTTCTACTCGACATTCGTGCACCGTTTTCACTAACTTTATAATATTACATTTTTACGTTGACTTTAGACGGGTTAACACCTATTCCACAACCTTCCATTACTTCCTAAAGAAAGTTGTAAGAATAGTTTAAAAAATTTAAAGCAACGATTTTCATTTTATCTCGTAGCTATGCATGTTAAAGATTATTCTTGTTCATAACAGTAATATCATAAGAACAGGATTTTTATTTGCAAATAGTGCAGGACTTGAATAATATACTATAATTGTCACCTTTGCGATTTAAAATAGGAAACGGTGAAATATCAAAATATCACAAAACAACCAGAGAAGGAGTAATGAGAAAAATTCTACAAACGCCACCCAAACGGGGAGGTAGGTTTTAGGACTCAATGTAAATAAAAATCAATAGATTAGAATGAATGTGGAAACTATGTATAAATAGCCTTAATCTATTACTATGGTTTAACTTGTGTCGCAAATTAATAATAGTTTTATTGAAAATTATATTTTTCAACTAAATGTTAAACGTGAAAGATTTAAACTTGTAATGTATACTGATTAGGTTACCCTATGGATATATTAAAAAAATATAATCCTAAATAAAACAAAATCGTACCAAGTACGTGATAGCTAAGCTACTAGCTAAGCACTTAAACAACAATTAGTCTGAAAGATCAATTAAGCCACAACGATAACATTAGGAGCTATTGTTAAATTTACTGTTGCAAATGTTTCTTAGTTACAGTTTTTGTTAAAAATTTTTTTCATTCTAAAAACTTTCAAGCTTGTGTCTCCTAGATGACGGGAAAGAACTTACTTAACATGGACTTCAATCATGAGCAGAATAAGCTACTTTATAAGTATGTGTCACAAATCTAGGGAATAATTAATTTCGAAATAGATGCACAAACATTTGGAATAAATTATTTACTTAAAAAAAGCCGAATAATGTTTATCATGAGTACTTGCTGAGATAAATCATAATTTTATATTATTTAGTTGTTGAAAATTAAATGCATTATATATAGTTATATTATTACTGCTTAAGACGGCTTGATCAACAAAATAACATCAACATTATAGATTTATTTCTATTAAACTAACAAAAGCTTGCTACAGTTGGTTAGAAAAAACATTATAATAGAAAACTATAAACATATATTGTCTACTTATTAAGTCAGTGAACATGTGATTCATTTGATCTGAACGTCAAATTTATTTTATTGCTATAAGATACTATTTTTAACGCTGCAAAAACAAAAAAATATACAATCCAAAATTCGTCAAAGAAGTTTAGGTGTCATTAATTTTTATCATTTAGTAAAAGTACTTTGATTAAAATTAAACCAATAAAAATCGCCTCTAGGAAAATAAATAGGCGTAAGATGCTTTCTAGGATCCCCATATAATATAAAAAAGTACCTTTTGAATGATAAACTTGTTTGCTATATAATACATTCTGTTTTATGAAAAACAAATTAAATAATTGCATTTATAAATGGAGTGGGATCTGTTAACAAAGGAAAAATTGTGTTACATACTAGGACAACCATGTTATAAATCACAATGCAATTCACATCTACGCAGTAGTCCAGAGGAAATGTCAGCGTCGTGCGATTACATTTCTACGGTGTATTGTTCAACATCCTTTTAACGGAACATGCTTACAACAACTGTCGAATGTTTGTGTTGTTAAGCCCCACATTTGCTTTATTTTGGGTATATTCTCGTTCTATAAGTATTTCATCTTTCCAGCTTGGGCTGAAATTTTACCCAGCTTCAAGAAACACAACAGTTGGTTCATTACAATAAACTTTACACTTATAATTTTTTACGTGATAGGCTTATATTGAGTGCAAAGTTGTCTAGATTTATCTTAAAACTAAGGAGTTCTGTTCATTCTGCTTCTTAATGTGCAACTTAGGTATGGAAGAAATTATTCCGTTTCCTAAATCGCACCACTCTTGTTAGCAAATTTCGTATGAAGTAGTGAGCCACGGATGACTTGCATGGTTGCATTGAGGCATGGGACCATGATAACCTTTCGTTTGGGGCACTCAGATGCAAAAAGGTCGTCCATTCAAACTTTCGGATGTATTTGTATAGTATTCCGGCCCTCTAGCGGTAGTAATTTTTGTCGGATTTTCATAAAATTTGGTAGTGACATCCCTATCTGTGATATCTTGGAGAAGATCGTTCAGCAAAAACAACGAAGCGCCTCTAGCCTACTATTTGGGGGAATAATACCACACCTTTTAAAGGGATTTCAATCAAAAAAGGTCATAATAAGAGCCCAAAATGTTAGTTAAATAAATTATTTTTAAAGAGGAAAATATATAAATAGAAACCCCTCCCCTAGAATTTTAGTTTAAAATAATATAGCTGATTTATTGACAAATTGGTAATTTACTAGTATGATGTCTTAAGAAGAAAACTACTATATCGGTTGCAACTGTCCAATTTCATTTAAATTTGGTAGACATATCATTTTCATGATTCGATTGCCAATTCAATCGGGGAATGAAAAAGAAAGCCTTTAAATATTTTTTTTTGAATGTTAGGGGTTTGGGTCTAAAGTTGCTAACTAAACCTCTTGAAATTTATATTAGCCTCTCATAACAGCATTCTTGAGGTTTCTTGTGCTTAATTCAGTGTTTCACTGTAATTTCAAAAAATTGTGTCTGAGACTGTAGCGTCCACAAGGGAATGCTCAGTCATATTTTATGTTTTAATCTAATAACACATCTAACTGTGGGTATTGTTTGTGTGTGTAGAGTCGATGGTGGTGGTAATTATAAAAATGGTTGGTTATGGTGGTTGGTTGGTTTGGTGGTTGGTCGTTATAGTTAGTTTTGATTATTGTACACTCGGCCTCGGAACTGTGGCGGTAGCGACGTAGGTGTTGCTCGCGAGATTGTCGCATACTTTTAGCAGTACTGATTACCCTGGTACTGTACCAGCTCACTACTTGCTTTGCTTGATAACGTCCATGCACAGATCAATAGTGTATGTAGGTGGGGCAAATAACCTTTTCCTTTATACAACTATTTTACTCTATGAAAAAGTGTCGGTTCACATCGCAGAGTAAATTTCTAAAGGCTATAAACAGAACAACGGCTAACAAAATAATCTATACATTATCCTTTTATGGTAACGTCACCCAGATAGAGTGTTATGTTCAGAGTTCAGCCTAGCGACGATACTTTTTCATCATACTAACACAGACACATCTGTTTTCAGTTCCTTTTTGTTGGCTCGAAAGCTATCCATTCTCGTAGCAAATGTTTGTTCTATTTGTTATAGTTTAGGTTTGAAGGTCTGAGAAGTATGTTTATGCAAGGACTAAGTTATGAGTGAAAGTATATTTTTTTCTGTGTAGTATGATGAAAAATATCGTACGTTAAACGGCGGCGAGTACTATCATGCCGTACTCGCATGAAAATCCCGAACTCGCTTTCGCTCCCGCGGGAACTATCACGCTCGTCCGGCAAAACAGTGCTTCCCGGCCTAGTAACGTAATATACTATTTCAGTATGTGTGAATTTTTTTCCACTGAAAACATGATTAAAATTGTATATGTAAAAATAGGTAATGTGTGTCACGTTTAAAAGACGGAGGAATAGATTCGCTCGCTCTGAGTACAATGACTGAATGACTGAATAAGATTTGCTTGTTTCCACCTAACATATTTAATAGCAATTTTATTTTATTAAGTTGATTACTTTGAATGTTTCTTATTTTAATATCATCATAAAATAACTGTAAATTTTAATTTGATGATTGCTTACTATTGTCATTCAGATATTGTGTATGTAATGAAGAACTAATTTTAATCATATGCTCTTAAAATCATTTTGAATTGGTATATTCTTATGTTATTAAAACACGTTTTTTCTTTGTATGTTTTTTAATAGTGAAATTTCCTTTCCTTTTTTAAAATGGTACGATTCTTGAAAGTGGAGGTGCGAATTAGAAAACTAGTGTCCAAATTGAACCCTTTGTAGACCTTAAGAAAACATTTGAAATTTGGTGAGTATTACAATGCTTAAAATTAAGACTAAGTTCTTTAATAGTTTTATGCTTTTGTATTGTGGCAAAATAAGCTTTATGTGAAGTTGTTTTCAAAAGTTGTTCTTGAAAATAGCTCGGTAGCACAATATTCCTCCATGTAGATCTACATGTTAAATTTGTAAACATACCCTGAAAGAAAACAAATAGATACACAAATAGGTAAGTAGCTGCACGTGATATAATTTACTTCGTTATCCAGAACCAAAATTGCACAGATGTAATACATTAACCGCAAATTAATTTGATTACATGATAGTTTTAGCTTACACAAGTACATATACGAGCTTAATGTGAATAAAAAAAAAACAAAACAGGTCCCTCCACATGTTGATATTTTCCTACTCTCAATAAGCTAAGTGGCGTGCTCAGGAAAACAAATCATATAAATTGAAATGTTGGTGAAGCTCCTACACGTAATATAAACAATGATATAAATGTGTAATAGATTTCGCATCTGTGTTGTACAGTACATCATTTCGTAGAAAATATATTAAAATTAAAAATTTGAAGCCTGGAAATTACATACAGATAAGTTGCAGCCACATCCTGCAATAGTGCACAAACTGTATTTAAAAGGTTTAATTAAAAATCACGGCAAGCGGTTACGACAGATAAATTAAATTAAATTTATGACAACTAGACAGGTATACAAACGAGTTTTTAAGATAGTAATTCTATTTTATTACAGCTCTACTCATTTGAAAGATACGAGTTTCATCCTGTATGGTTAAGATGTATTTGATCAATTAATAAATGAATCACCATGCAAACAGTTATCCATAAAAGTACGTAATGGATGGTAAAATTTAAGAGACAAGAAATATAAACCTATGGATCAGTACATTAGATATGCTATAAAATTCTATGCTGTTTGTTAACTATGAACCTTATATTTCTTTAAAATTTGAGTTACGTAAAATTTACAATTTCTTTAAATAAATAGCTTACTTTCAATTTTGCAAATTTGTTTTTGTAGTATACTCTATAATACTTTTTAATTTGTCATGCGCAATAAAATTATTTTATACATAAAATAAATTTCTTTATTGCCATCCGTATAATGTTTCACTACAAATTCCGGCGGTAAATCAAGGAAAGTGATCCTCTTATGTTGTATAATCCTTATGTGCCACTCCATTAGATTTATTCCTTCCTGCCTCGCTTGCAGACCACAACATTGCCAGTACCACTCCAGAATGATACCCGAGATTCGTAGTAAATAAAATAGTCTGTATTATTGGATTTTGAATTACCCAAATTTTAAATACACAATTGAATACGTTTAGATAAAAGGAAACTACTCATGATGCTACAAAATAGTGATAATATGTTCTTGAAAAAAAAATTGTTTCCATAATTTCAGACATATTTTAGGAGATATTTGAAAATAAAACTCAGCCGCAAACGTACTTTTTGAAAATTAAAAGGAAACTTCGGAGTTTAAACCAAACGCAACGATTATTTGTTTGATCGAATACTGTAAACGTAATTCCATCAAAAGGATAAAAGTTTTATAAATAGTCCTTTTCGCTAAGTTTTAAAGAGGAGAGGTATTGTAAAGGATGATAAGATGACAGGTTCGTGATTTATGTAAAGTGTACCAAAGAAATTATTCGGAGAGCTATCAGACAAAGGCGATGCCGGGAGATTTTAACGTAGTTTTAGGCTAATTATTTAACAATTAACTTTTTATTGTGCTTACCAAGTAATCAAATTAAAGTATGTCACCAAACACTTAAATGGTTGAATGAATCAATGAAGTGTTTTAGCGTTTAATTGATTATTTTATGGAAGAAATAGCATTCTTACGTATATTTTTCATTATCCAAATACAAAAACCACTGTGCAAAAATATAACATAAACAGTTGAAAATAATAGCTTAATAAATTTACATTCCTACAGTTATTTTTCCCTTGCACTTGAGTCAGAAATGGTCATATTAGATTGTTTGCGAGTTTGGCAGCTTAAAAATATGCAATTTCAAAGTTTAAAACAGGAAAAAGGAATAACATCTAAACAACCCCGTTGCAGTAAACCTGCATTCTTAGCGAATTCCAATGCTTAAATAAATCATTTAGTCGAGCCTGAAATAAGTGAAATCATCTTCAATTCTTAAATGAGCATACAGAAATTTTCTCCATAAGAATAACAGGGGAATTTAGTTTACAGGTTTAGTGCAAGGGATATTTGAAGTTGAGAGATTTTTGGCAATAATCTAGTAGATATTAAAGAGATCAGGGCATATATTAAGTTTGTTCTTATTTTTCAATATTACTATTAAAAACATCTCTGCCAAACACTATTTCTTAAACATTTGCGGGGAATACTTTTGATTTAGATTGGTTTTACACGTTATAACTATATTTTGTTAAATAGACTCACTCACAAACGCTGTTCTTGCCAGTTTTTGTAATAACATCCTTCTGAACTCATTTAAGAAATACATTAATATACGTCTTTAATACGTAGAGGAGAAACAAATAAAAATTCAGTTAGCTTATAAAATCAATACCTCAATAGCTCAATACAAGTTAAGATGAGCATAACAAAAGGTAAGCTATAAATCACGTTTGTCATTAGCAAAAAGTTAAAATGGTTCAACATGTAACAAAACCAAAATGAATGTGGGAAAATACTTAAATAGTTGATACAAAAATTCCTATTTTGTAATGCAATACGGTAACTTTTTTTATGGAAAATGTAGAAGATTCAGGAAGTATGTGACCAAACACATGAATAGAATATAACTTGTGATAAAAATATGCCTCAAGGCTCCTTTTATGACACTCGATTTCAATATATCAGAACTGAGCCCATTACACCTTCAGTTCCTCGTATATAGGAATATTTCGGGAGTTCCTTTTGAAAACACTTCAAAGTGAAGAAAGCTTTCCAAGTACTGGATCAGTGAATGAGAAATCGAATTTTGTATTTGGATGCAATTTAAAATGATCAGATAAGACACGCATGACTCATCGTACACAATGTATGGCAAATCCGTTTAGATTAAAACACACTTTTACGTTAATTTATCTCATAGCCATAATTCATCAGTATTTATTCATTTATTAGTTTTGAATAAGGTTGGTTTTTAATCGTTTGAAATGTTACGACTCATGGTAGTCACATAACATCAAATGCGTTCCTCACAATGTCACAATGCAACACATAACATCAAATAGCGTTCCTCGCGACCATAGAACAAAAATCCTCCCTTTCCTCGACACTATGTTGCTCATAATAATGATGAGTAAAAGAATAATTACAATAACCTTTTTAACTGGTCACGTTTTGTCCCTAACGTGATGGGTTAAAGGGCCACAGAAGACCAGTTAAGCCTGGGAACCTTTCAAGACTAGAAAAATTATGGAAAGGACGAAACAATTTTCGTAATGTAAAATAAATCAATAATAATGAGTTTACAGGGAACTGGCTGCACAGTTGCAGTTAGCAGGATTGGATTTTAAGGGGTAAGATAATTGTAGGAGGATTGCAATCTCACGTAAAAAAAAAAAACTACAAGACTTTTGGTCTATGGACCACTCAGTGACGAATAAATATTACACCAAGATAACTCTTATTGTCCATGACCAAACATAAAAGCACAATCACAATTATAGCTACAGAGCTACTCCACTGTTCTAGTTGTTCCTAGTACTGTAAACAGTTGAACAACGATAGTTAATATTATTGCAGTAGTAAACAAGCTAAAATAGAAAACGAATAAACGGGGCGATGTTAATGAAAAAGAAGCTTGATTACATTATTTATACGGTCTATATTCTCATTTTAATGGCATTATTGCAAGTTCCCAATTCATTTTACGGCTTTTATAGTATTTGCCTTGTGCGTCCTTTTTTGGACAAGGAAAGTACAAAGTAAAAGGTTAAAATTATCCTAAATAAACCGTTAATAATGCAGTAATTGTGAGAAAACTTCACAAAGAAAAGTTAGTGAAAGAGGTAATACAAGCATTTTCTTCGCCCAAGACTGTTTGAAATAATTTTTTTTCGGAAAGAAACATTATTAATTATTAGGTTTTGCTAAATGTAGTTTGCCTTAAGGATTTGAAAACAAAGCTTTTTGGGGAATGTATTGTAAGTAAAGGTATATTTTAAAATATTAGCTCGACTATTCTCTCACAAAATGGAAGCTAAATAAAAAAAATCAATTATAAATATATTTACAAACATACTTTGGCAACAAATTTAAACTAAAGTTAATTTAAATATCTTGCAAAATCATTAGGATTCATAAATGTATTTGAAATGTATTGATTAGTATCTTCCAAGGCCTTTGGTACGGCTTCAAAGAAGGAATGACTCAAATTAACTTTTGTGGATTAAAAAATCTTGTCATTTAATGATACTCATCCTGTGACTGAACAAAGTTTAGTTTCCGGTTAAATATATTGTTGGCTCGGTATTGCAAAAATTTATTGTTTGGCAGGGCCGTAACTTTGTCATATACGTAATGTTGATAAGTGTTCCCTATGGGCTGAGGTTGAGGTTGACAAAACAATGCAAATTGAGCCTTACTCTGATTCTGGTTAATTCCAAGAAGAAACATGAACAATGAACAATTAATAACTATAGATTGGATTTTCCCTCAAGGAATACACGTCTATGGTCAATTTCAGAATCAGTGAATAGACTTATTGTGATATTAAAATTGTTCATAGGTCTGGTGCTTCGTTAAACTTAATATCGCGTCATATTAATTATAAAACGTATCAAACAATTATTGATTAACAAATAGATCGTAGTATTTTCATGAAAGTAGGCGTGTTATGGGTTTACAAATTTTATTTGAGAAACAAGAAATGCAATATTTTCATTAAAAAGAAATTATCCATAAATCTGTAACATAGGAAAATACTTTTTCAAAAATCGAACATACAATCATAAAATTTTATTAATTATATGGTATAAATAGACGGAAATTAGGTATATCTAACATGGTTCATATTTATCCTTTGGAATGAATGCCATAGTAATAAAACAAAATACCCCCGTCGCAGCAGACCTGCGTACTCAGCGAATTTCCATAGGATTTATTTGTATATGTGAGCATTCAACTTATTTGAAGGAAAGTATTGTTTGAATACGTTATGTAAATAATATACTAAAAACATATATTTAATCATTCATGAGCTTTAAACATGAGGAAAATTAACAAGGAGACCACATTGGTTTTCATTTGTAACATATACACTTTTGTATTTTATATAATTCTTAGTCTTTTAATTAAAATAAAGTAATCTTGTTATAGTATATAAATGTCAACAAATATATAGCCAATGAATTCAAAACTCTCAAAACAAACAGCTTAATCTCATGAAAAAATTAAATTCAATCATATGGTCAGTTTTATAATCAAACACCCCTGTTGTAGAAGACCTGCAACTACAGCCAATTTCAATAAAACATATTATCAATCCTCATCATTGTAAACATACCATATATTTATTATGCTACATTTTCAGGCAGTTTAGACCAAGACATCCCCCCTCCAAATGCTCATACTTTCTTTATTAAATTTAAAAATAATTTGTATTTTTTGATATAGTATATATTTTCTGCAAAATCTTGATCAGTGAACTCTCTATTCAAAATAAACACAAATAAAATATTCATCACCTGAAAATTAATCATATGTTCAGAATTGTATTTTTTTATCTGTTAAATCAGGGTAACTATACTTTTTGGAAGGTAAAATTAAAAATAATATTGGACAACGTACTGTGTTTAGCACTTTCAATATCTCAGCAACGGATTGACTTAGAATAATAATTCAAAATGCTAAATTGTTAATTTTTTAAGCTCAATCCAATTTTGACACTTAAATTTACAAAAAAAATAATATAAAGATACTAAATCCTAAAAATAAATTTTATTTTGTCAAAAAACCCTCCTTAGAGTTAACTTATCGAGCTGGTTTTCGAACTCGAAGTAATAAATGTCACTCTGGACGTATGTACCAAATTTCATCGCGATCGGACCTTTTTTACGAAAGTTATCGCGCCTACGGAAAGGTATATATATCCTTATATATATATTTATATATATATATGAAAATGGACGAACGGTGTTTTGTGGTCTGGGGACATCAAAATGAAAAGTTACGGTGGTCCCGTGCTTAAGTCTTACCATGCCGCCTACGGTAATAGCTACATCACTATAGGGGGAAATTCGCTAAAACGAAAATACTCTTTTTGCGATTAAGTAAAATGACAAGTTTTGATTAGTTCTTGTTTAGTTGAACATAGTTGTTTTCAAACTATAGTTCATCGAAAGAAGTAAACTACTCTCAAAAGTACTATCGTAGTAAAAAAGCCGTTCCTTGCACTCGCTTCTTTTATTTCTTTCTGTGCTTTCAAACACAGCTACACCGGACGAATAGTTTTATTCTTGGGAAAATTGTCTTGAACTTCAAACTTTAAGTAATGTTTTAGTTGGAATTTTAAACGATGAAATAATTAAATGATCTATAGATCTGAGAACCATTTAGGTAGATTGAAAATCATAATATTGATTCGATATAGAAATATATTTCCGTATGGTGTACAGCACCTTGAATCAGTATAACTAGAATTTCCTTTAATGCATAATACTTACACTGCGTTGAGATTTTCATAAGGAGACTGAAGAAGACTTACTAAAAAGATTAGGTCATTACGAGTTAACTGTTCAACTTTAGCAAACTGCAGTCGGTACTTGTGTACTATACAGACCCCACCTATTTTTCTATTAATTTAGTTTGGTTAGGGCTGAAATGACTTATATATATACGAAAACTACTTAACCTAACCTTATTTTTGATATGCACACGCCCGAGTAAGTGAGTCCCCGAAACCAATCGCGTTCCCGAGCGCCTTACAGTGCTACGCTGGCCAGTGAATGATTCATTTTTGCGGCGCACAGCGGCCGGCACCGGCGCACAGCTGTTGAGTCACCGCCAGACAGTCGGTGTTGTGGTCGTGTTGCATCGCGCTGTTCTTCTATCTGGTTAGGTTAGGTTATAAATAACCTTATGTAGCAGAGTAATGTGGAAGTCTGCAGTGGCAGAGAGTGGAGCTGACCGCTTCGATACACTGCTGAGTGACATCGTAGCTTTCTGGGTCACCCTGAAGTAAAAGTATGTTGTGTAAATTTGTTCACAATACACTAATGTTCAATAATATGTTGTGTTTCTTTACATAACCAAACTAAATCAATGTAAAAATAGGTGGGGTCCGAATAGTACACAAGTACCCTGCAGTCTCTAAAATCTAAACCCATCAGCTGGTGTATTAAAACTGTAGCAATACTAAGCCCTCCTCCCCCGATCCAATCTTGTCTTTAAAGCTAAGTTCATGGTAAGTCAAACTACAAAACACTTTTTCAGATTTCACCAATGAATAAACATTTCTTTTTGTCAGTTTGAATACCCAATAAAAATCAATTATAGTATTTACTAGCAGATATACCCGCAGCTTCGCCCGCTGAAAAATGACTAATGTTATTTAACTCATATTATAACATGTGCAATTTTTGGGAATGGTTATCAAATTGACTGATTTGGGTTATGGGCCATTGGCGTACAATTACACCCTTAAGGTGCAGTTAGTAACTCTACCCTAGATTTAAGTGAGAAGGTGTAATGTTTCCTTTAAAAATGTTCCCTCATGATTAGCAAATGGTATGAATTAGCCTTTTCCCTTTTGCCAATTCAGAGAATGAGACGCAAGGAGCGTAAGTGGTATTTGAAAAAAATATAGTAGGTGGCTGAAATAAATTTGTACATTTTATTCTCTTAGTGGATTGGTTATCGTACCGTTTCTATCCCCTGAAAATATTGCATAGGCCTTCCATCCTTAGTTTTAAAAACCAAAAGAGTCGCAATTTTGCATTTTATAATAAACTCTATTTTAACCATCTGAGGGGATATTTAAAAAAACTTTCTTTATTCTTATCCTGAGCCTATAAAGAACATTTGTGTCAAGTTTCATAGCCCAAAGTCTTGTATTTTATAAGAAAATAAGCTATGAAAGCGAAAAATGGCCGCCATTTTGAATTTCATAATACACCATATTCAAGCCTTTTGAGATAAAATACTACAAAATCCTTTCTTAGTACGCATCTAGAGCCTGTAAAGAATATTTGTGCCAAGTTTCATTGCTCTAAGCCTTATAGTTTTTGAGAAACTGTGATCAGTCGGTCAGTCAGTCAGTCAATGGGTTTTGACTTTTATATACATATATAATTTTTAGGTTTAATATAGATATTAAACCTAAAATAAAACGGTCTGACAAACGGCATGCAACCGGGCTACTTTTATCTTTGTCCGCCGGTGGATTTTCGTGAGAGGTGGAACGCCAATGTACAATAAGTGTACAATAAGTGAATGTAATAAGTGAGGTAAGAGCAATTTAAACAAGAGCCAAAGTGCCAGTCACCGGGGAGCTCTAAAAGTTATGGGTTGACATTTTAAAGACCAGGCGGTATATGTTTTGACTTGGGTAAATCATACAGTCTCCGAGATTTTTGTGTTAATGGCTTCGGAATATCATTAAAAAACAAAATTTCACCATGCGTACAAATATAAACCTGTGCAAAATTTTTTATCGAGGAAAATATTAAAAATCAAACAAAAATATCCACATTTTTGCCTGTTTTTTGAGGATATCTCCAAAACTATTCACTTTAGACAAAAATAAATGACACCATACGTTTTGTTATAAAATTCTACATTGAAAAAAGTTATTTTCAATTTAGTTTTTCCTACAAAAAGTGCATTTTTTAATCGAAAAATGTAAAAAATAGTAAAAAATAATCTAAAAATTTACGTTTTTCGGGATTTTGTTGGGACACGACGACTCAACCAATGACCTTCAAACTTTTCACAGTAAATGTTTGTATTATAAAAAATAATTACACCAAGTTTCATAAAAATCAGCCTAATATCTTCAGCATAATAGTCATCTAATAATCGTACTGCCAAAATATTAAACAATTTTCATATCCATCTAAACCGCAAAGTACGATCTGCAGATACATGAAATTTGGACCAAATATAAAGGAAAAGTAGATCTTTCAAATAAATCTTAAAATATTAAAATCGATTCACTAGGAGAGCCTAGGCAGGTGTTTAAATATCATCATAATTAGGTCATTGCTATCATCATGTTAGGTGTTTCCACCTAACATATTTAATAGCAATTTTATTTTATTAAGTTGATTACTTTGAATGTTTCTTATTTTAATATCATCATAAAATAACTGTAAATTTTAATTTGATGAAAGCTTACTATTGTCATTCAGATATTGAGTATGTAATGAAGAACTAATTTTAATCATATGCTCTTAAAATCATTTTGAATTGGTATATTCTTATGTTATTAAAACACGTTTTTTCTTTGTATGTTTTTTTAATAGTGAAATTTCCTTTCCTTTTTTAAAATGGTACGATTCTTGAAAGTGATATAATTTACTTTGTTATCCAGAATTAAAATTGCACTGATGTAATACATTAACCGCATTAATTTGATTACATGATAGTTTTACCTTACACATGTACATATACGAGCTTAATGTGAATTCAAAAAAACAAAACAGGTCCCTCCATATGTTGATATTTTCCCTGCTCTCAATAAACTAAGTGGCATGCTCAGGAAAACAAATCATATAAATTGAAATGTTGGTGAAGCTCCTACACGTAATACAAACAATGATATATAAATGTGTAATAGATTTTGCATCTGTGTTATATAGTACATCATTGCGTAGAAAACATATTAAAATTAAAAATTTGAAGCCTAAAAATTACATATAGATAAGTTGTAGCGACATCCTGCAATAGTACATATATTTTATTTAAAAGTTTAATTAAATATCATGCCAAGTGGTTACGACAGATATATTAAATTAAATTTATGACAACTAGTCAGGTATTCAAACGAGTTTTTAAGTTAACAATTCTATTTTGATACAATTCTACTCAATTGAAAGAAACGAGTTTCATCGTATATTTATGGTTAAGACGTATTTGATCAATGGATAAATGAATTACCATGCGAACGGTTAATCCATAAAAGTTCATAACGGATGATAAAATTTAATAGGCAAGAAATATAAACCTATCGATCACTACATTAGATATGCTGTTTACATTAGATATGCTGTTTTTGGATTTAAACTAATTCTATGTTGTTTGGTAACTATGAAGCTTATATTTCTTTAAAATTTGAGTTACGTAAAATTTACAATTTCTTTAAATAAATAGCTTACTTTAAATTTTGCAAATTTTTTTTGTAGTATACTCTATAATACCTTTTAATTTGTAATGCGCAATAAAATTATTTCAAACACAAAATAAATTTCTTTATTGCCACCCGTATAATGTTTCACTACAAATTCTGGCGGTAAATCAAGGAAAGTGATCCTCTTATGTTGTATAATCCTTATGTGCCACTCCATTAGATTTATTCCTTCCTGCCTCGCTTGCAGACCACAACATTGCCAGTACCACTCCTGAATGATACCCGAGATTCGTAGTAAATAAAATAGTCTGTATTATTGGATTTTGAATTACCTAAATTTTAAATATACAATTGAATACGTTTAGGTAAAAGGAAACTACTCATGATGCTACAAAATGGTGATAACCCTCCTACATGTTCTTTAAAAAGAATTTGTTTTCATAATTTCAGACATATTTTAGGAGGTATTTTAAAATAAAGCTCAACCGCAAACGTACTTTTTGAAAAGTAAAAGGACACTTTTTCGGATTTTAAACCAAACGCAACGATTATTTGTTTGATCGTATACTATAAAAGTAATTCCATCAAAAGGATAAAAGTTTTATAAATAGTCCTTTTCGCTAAGTTTTAAAGAGGACAGGTATTGTATACGATGATAAGATGACAGGTTCGTGATTTATGTAAAGTGTACCAAAGAAATTATTCGGAGAGCTATCAGACAAAGGCGATGCCGGGAGATTTTAACTTAGTTTTACGCTAATTATTTAATAATTAACTTTTTATTGTGCTTACCAAGTAATAAAATTAAAGTATGTCACCAAACACTTAAATGGTTGAATGAATCAATGAAGTGTTTTAGCGTTTAATTGATTATTTAATGGAAGGAATAGCATTCTTACGTATATTTATCACTATCCAAATACAAAAACCACTGTGCAAAAATATAACATAAACAGTTGAAAATAATAGCTTAATAAATTTACATTGTATTTTTAAAATTCATAATAGCGAAGGATTTGTAATTATTATTTAATTTGTTGGACTTTTCCTATCGCTTCTAGTGTTTAAACTACACTACGTTTCGAGAGGTATTGAAACTCCTCTCGTTTTCAAGTGACCCTACTTAAAGTTACATTAACCTACTTATGTTTATTTAACCAACTTTTTTTGGTTTTTTTTGTTTTTTTTGACATACAATTACATTCATCCAACATTCAACAGAAATCTCACTCACACAAAATTTCATACAAAACACATTAAACATACTTAACACATACTTGTGTTAAGTATGTTTAATGTGTTTTGTATGAAATTTTGTGTGAGTGAGATTTCTGTTGAATGTTGGATGAATGTAATTGTATGTCAAAAAAAAAACAAAAAAAACCAAAAAAAGTTGGTTAAATAAACATAAGTAGGTTAATGTAACTTTAAGTAGGGTCACTTGAAAACGAGAGGAGTTTCAATACCTCTCGAAACGTAGTGTAGTTTAAACACTAGAAGCGATAGGAAAAGTCCAACAAATTAAATAATAAATTTACATTCCTACAGTTATTTTTCCCTTGCACTTGAGTCAGAAATGGTCATATTAGATTGTTTGCGAGTTTGGCAGCTTAAAAATATGCAATTTCAAAGTTTAAAACAGGAAAAAGGAATAACATCTAAACAACCCCGTTGCAGTAGACCTGCATACTTAGCGAATTCCAATGCTTAAATAAATCATTTAGACGAGCCTGAAATAAGTGAAATCATCTTAAATTCTTAAATGAGCATACAGAAATTTTCTCCATAAGAATAACATGGGAATTTAGTTTACAGGTTTAGTGCAAGGGATATTTGAAGTTGAGAGATTTTTGGCAATAATCTAGTAGATATTAAAGAGATCAGGGCATATATTAAGTTTGTTCTTATTTTTCAATATTACTATTAAAACGTCTCTGCCAAACACTACTTCTTATACTTTTGCGGGGAATACTTTTTATTTAGATGGGTTTGACACGTTACAACTAGTTTTTGTTAAATAGACTCACTCACAAACGCTGTACTTATCAGTTTTTGTAACAACATCCTTCTGAACTCATTTAAGAAATACATTAATATACGTCTTTAATACGTAGAGGAGAAACAAATAAAAATTCAGTTAGCTTATAAAATCAATACCTCAATAGCTCAATACAAGTTAAGATGAGCATAACAAAAGGTAAGCTATAAATCACGTTTGTCATTAGCAAAAAGTTAAAATGGTTCAACATGTAACAAAACCAAAATGAATGTGGGAAAATACTTAAATAGTTGATACAAAAATTCCTATTTTGTAATGCAATACGGTAACTTTTTTTATGGAAAATGTGGAAGATTCAGGTAGTATGTGACCAAACACATGAATAGAATATAACTTGTGATAAAAATATGCCTCAAGGCTCCTTTTATGACACTCGATTTCAATATATCAGGACTGAGCCCATTACACCTTCAGTTCCTCGTATATAGGAATATTTCGGGAGTTCCTTTTGAAAACACTTCAAAGTGAAGAAAGCTTTCCAAGTACTGGATCAGTGAATGAGAAATCGAATTCTGTATTTGGATGCAATTTAAAATGATCAGATAAGACACGCATGACTCATCGTACACAACGTATGACAAATCCGTTTAAATTAAAACACACTTTTACGTTCATTTATCTCATAGCCATAATTCATCAGTATTTATTCATTTATTAGTTTTAAATAACGGTTGGTTTTTAATCGTTTGAAATGTTACGACTCATTGTAGTCACAATACAAGACATAACATCGACTAGCGTCCCTCGCGACCATAGAACAACAATCCTCCCTTTCCTCTACACTACGTTGCTCATAATAATGATGAGTAAAAAGAATAATTACAATAACCTTTTTAACTGGTCACGTTTTGTCCCTAGCACTTAGTCTCCAAGGGCCACAGAAGACCAGTTAAGCCTGGGAACCTTTCAATACTAGACAAAATTATGGAAAGGACGAAACAATTTTCGTCCTTTAATGTAAAATAAATCAATAATAATGAGTTTACAGGGAACTGGCTGCACAGTTGCAGTTAGTTAGTTGATTTTAAGGGGTAATACAGGGTGTTTTTTTTAAACGCAACCCATTTTTAAGATTGAATAATTCATATATAAATATGAAATAAGTATTGTTTTATGGTTCTTTACGTTTTATACAATCTATTATCTAAGTTTGATAACATTTAGTTCACCTTATATGCTCAAAAAATCCGCCAGAGGAATTTGTTTGAAGTTATGCTCTCTCCATCAAATTCCCGAACACGTGTTGCTAGGTACCTGTTTGAATTTCTTGCATTACATTTGTTTTGTTTGTTTTGAGGTAACGAATATGATGTGACTTGTTTTTTCAGGCCTTACTTTGTATGTATCCCCAAAGAACATAATAATATAGTGGGGTCAAATCCAGGGATCTTGGGGGGAAATAATCCTTCACCGATAAAATAAAGTTTTGGGTTGCGTTTTTAATGTGTGTGTCTTTAAGCGCGATAACTCGCGTAAAATGGTCCGATCTGAATGAAATTTGCCACAGACATGTAAAGCGGTAATTATTCTACGAACGCAATTCAAAAGCTATTCAGCACCTCAAAACAAACATAACCAATTTAATGCAAGAAATTTAAAGAGGCACCTTGCATCACAGCAAATTCATGTTCGGGAATTTGATTGAAAGAGCATAACTTTATACAAATGCCAATGGTGAACTGTTTGAGCACAAAATGTAAACTAAATGTGATCAAACTTAAATAATAGGTCGTATAAAATGTAAAGATCACTAAAACAATACTCATTACGCATTCATATGTGAATTATTAAATTTTAAAAATGGGTTGCGTTTAAAAAAAAAAACACCCTGTATAATTGTAGGAGGATTGCAATCTCACAGGTAAAAAAAAACTACAAGACTTTTGGTCTATGGACCACTCAGTGACGAATAAAAATTACACCAAGATAAAGATAAAAGCACCATCACAATTATAGCTACAGAGCTATCCCACTGTTCTAGTTGTTCCTATTACTGTAAACAGTTGAACAACGATAGTTCATATTATTACAGTAGTAAAACAAACCTTTAAAAAAGCTAAAATAGAAAACGAATAAACGGGGCGATGTTAATGAAAAATAAGCTTGATTACATTATTTATACGGTCTATATTCTCATTTTAATGGCATTATTGCAAGTTCCCAATTCATTTTACGGCTTTTATAGGTCTTTGCCTTGTACGTCCTTTTTTGGACAAGGAAAGTACAAAGTAAAAGGTTAAAATTATCTTAAATAAACTGTTAATAATGCAGTAATTGTGAGAAAACTTCACAAAGAAAAGTTAGTGAAAGAGGTAATACAAGTATTTTCTTCGCCCAAGACTGTTTGAAATAATTTTTTTACGGAAAGAAACATAATTAATTATTAGGTTTTGCTAAATGTAGTTTGCCTTAAGGATTTGAACACAAAACTTTTTGGGGAATGTATTGTAAGTAAAGGTATATTTTAAGAAATTAGCCTGACTATTCTCTCACATAATGGAAGCTAAATAAAGAAAATCAATTGCAAATATATTCACAAACATACTTTGGCAACAAATTTAAACTAAAGTTATTTTAAATATCTTGCAAAATTATTAGGATTCATAAATGTATTTGAAATTTATTGATTTGGTATCTTCCAAGGCCTTTGGTACGGCTTCAAAGAAGAAATGACTCAAATTAACTTTTGTGGATTAAAAAATCTTGTCATTTAATGACACTCATCCTGTGACTGAACAAAGTTTAGTTTCCGGTTAAATATATTGTTGGCTCGGTATTGCAAAAATTTATTGATTGGCAGGGCCGTAACTTTGTTATATACGTAATGTTGATAAGTTTCCCTCTGGGCTGAGGTTGAGGTTGACAAAACAATGTAAACGGAGCCTTACTCAGATTCTGGTTCGGATAATTTATTCCAAGAAGAAACATGAACAATGAACAATTAATAACTATAGATTGGATTTGCGCTCAAGGAATACACGTCTATGTTCAATTTCAGAATCAGTGAATAGACTTATTGTGATATTAAAATTGTTCATACGTCTGGTGCTTCGTTAAACTTAATATCGCCTCATATTAATTATAAAACGTATCAAACAATTATTGAATAACAAATAGAGCGTAGTATTTTCATGAAAGTAGGCGTGTTATGGGTTTACAAATTTTATTTGAGAAACAAGAAATGCAATATTTTTATTAAAAAGAAATTATGCATAAATCTATAACATAGGAAAATACTTTTTCAAAAATCGAACATACAATCATTAAATTTTATTAATTATATGGTATAAATAGACGGAAATTAGGTATATCTAACATGGTTCATATTTGTCCTTTGGAATGAATGCCATAGTAATAAAACAAAAAACGAAAATACTCTTTTTGCGATTAAGTAAAATGACAAGGTTTGATTAGTTCTTGTTTAGTTGAACATAGTTGTTTTCAAACTAAAGTAGTTCATCGAAAGAAGTAAACTACTCTCAAAAGTACTATCGTAGTAAAAAAGTCGTCCCTTGCACTCGCTTCTTTTATTTCTTTCTGTGCTTGCAAACACAGCCGCACAGGACGAATAGTTTTATTCCTGGGAAAATTGTCTTGAACTTCAAACTTTAAGTAATGTTTTAGTTGGAATTTTAAACGTTGAAATGATTAAATGATCTATAGATCTGAGAACCATTTAGGTAGATTGAAAATCATAATATTGATTCGATATAGAAATATATTTCCGTATGGTGGTACAGCACCTTGAATCAGTATAACTAGAATTTCCTTTAATGTACAATACTTACACTGCGTTGAAATTTTCATAAGGAGACTGAAGAAGACTGTACTAAAAAGAATAGGTCATTATGAGTTAACTATTCAACTTTAGCAAACTGCAGTCGGTACTTGTGTACTATACAGACCCCACCTATTTTTCTATTAATTTAGTTTGGTTAGGGCCGAAATGACATATATATACGAAAACTACTTAACCTAACCTTATTTTTGATATGTCACACGCCCGAGTAAGTGAGTCCCCGAAACCAATCGCGTTCCCGAGCGCCTTACAGTGCTACGCTGGCCAGTGAATGATTCATTTTTGCGGCGCACAGCGGCCGGCGCCGGCGCACAGCTGTTGAGTCACCGCCAGACAGTCGGTGTTGTGCAGCGAGCACAGAATAGAAATAGAGGGGCTACACGTATTCAACCAACATTACGGACATTGTAGCCATGTTCCCCCACTCCTTATGCGGTCAACTCGCGCTAAATGAGACAAACAGTGTTAGAAAACCTTTTTCAAATACACGATGATTAGAAGCACTTAGAGTGGTCCTAAAATTACCAAACTTGGAACATATAGTGTTTATTAGTGCTACTCACAGATAGTAAGGTTAAAAATTTAGTATATATTATATTTTGCTTTTATTAATCAAAAATACCTAAGGAAATTATTAAATTTATTGTGAAAACATGAAAAAGTTAGTCTGTGAGGAAATTTTTTATTTTTTGGTCAGGAAAGTTTCGTCTGCAGCAAAGTTTGAGAGCATGAGTTGAACCTAGACATATATTTTTTGGAAAATTCTACCATCATTGGTAACGGAGAAAAGTTAGGTTGAAGAGGATACAAAATCTGTCCTGCACGCGGCCCGGGAGCTAGGCGCTGCCACTGCGTCCACGTTGCGTAGCTCACTGCTGGCACATGAGTGGAATAATGAAACTTAACGTTTTCACTATATGGTTTTTATTCTTACTTTTTCTACTCTGGTAACAATAATAATAGTAATGAATGATTTAGGGTACAAGAAAATAAGCAGGCTTTTGTTTTAAGTTTTGATTCTGACAAGTAAATAGCCTTAATTACACATCTAACACGTAATTATGTGCCTACTGACCTAAAAAGGTAACAACTTTAGTCAGGTGGTTCCTAACACGATTGGTGTGAAGTTTATCATTGTATTGTTTACTGAAATGATACAGTCTTATGTTCAAATACTTCCTACTTATTGATTTTAACAGTAGGATTAAATGGTTTTGCTCGAACTCTTGTTCGTTGTAATGTTCCGTGTTAAATAATGTGAGGCCAATACAGTGGCTTAAAACTTTTGAAATTAGTACTTCAATAGAATTCTTTGTTGTTATTTTGTTAGAATTTAAAAAGTTTTTGACAATGGCTTCACAGATCAAACACACTTTCACCACTCCATCGGAGGGCTGGATAAGCCCACCCCTGTTCTTACAGTGTATCAGGCTGTTGCATTTAGAACTTTCTTTTATCAAAAGTTCTAAACAAGATTCACAGGCAATTTTCTTCTGAATTCGTCTCACCACAAAACCAGCGACATATTCTACTATATCGCAGGCGACATCAGTAGTCGTGTCAAAAATCGACAATAGAACTTCTTCTTCGACGTCATCTCCTGTTTCATCTGGGGCTGCAATCTCGTATGTGTCATTTCCTCCTCGCCATCCTGGTATAGATGTGTTAATATCTTCGATTTCGTCATTTCTTCTGTTTAAAGAGAATATTAGTGACTTGTTAAGGGCTAAGGTGTTCCCAGTGTTGGTCTCAACAAGCTCCTTGTGTAATAAAATTCTTTTAAAAGAGCCTGTAAACTCCCTACTAGTAGGGTTATTATTGTGCCCCCCTCGAGACCTTATATACCCAAACAACCTCTCAAGGTGGTCTTGACTCATCTTATATACTGGCAAATATTTCAAGGGTTTATTCTCACCGTTGACATATTTATTGTACATTGATAAGGTGCTATCAATGCATACAATTAATCCAAGAAATCCAGTTTTACGACGGGATACTAATATTGGCACACCACATCCGTCTTTAAGTTCAGATATGTATTCCTTAGCTTTGAGGAGAAACTCAGAATGTAGTTCATAATTCTTTGGGTTCAAAGCTTGTTTCTCATATTTTGCACGAATACTTCGTGAGTTAAGGATATCGAACAATTTATCAAAGAGACGAATAAACTCAATAGTTGCAGAACATTCTTCAAAACCGGGCACTTCATTTAGTTTTAAGTATTCTAAGGATTCGGCAACTGATTTACTTAGCACTTGTACTGCAAGTTTGACCTTCATTTTTTGTTTGATATAATTTATGTGGGTCTGGGTCAACTTATTTCCCAGCCTTAGACCTTCATTCACTTGCAGCTGATGCAGTTGCTCAACGAAGCGCCACTCTATGCGTTCGCCTTTTGAGTTGAACAAAATCTTTCCGTCTCCCAATGTGTTCCGCACAAGCTTAATCATGTGGCTAGGATCGAGAAAGAAATGTACTGGTTCATTAGTGGTTGGGTGTGGAAACGTAGAAACGAGTTCCTTTGGAGTAATATTACACCCTAAACTATTTGCCATGGCAATGTTGCATGCGGTCCCGTCAGATGTTAAACTAACAACTTCAATATTAGCATCGTGCAATAGATTTAGACACTGCTTAACCAATCCACTTAGCTGTTCCCCAGAAACGCCAGCGACAAAAAAATGGCCTAAGGGAATTTTCCAACAATCATTAATAAATACCAGATGAAATACCAAAGCCTCGGTTGCTAGTGGAGCAGAGTCGTCATCACATGTGACGTTGCCACCGGCATTTATTGTACCGTGGAATCTTTTACCATCCCACTCTAGATGTTTTTTGATTGCCATGCAATCGAGCATTAAAGAACAAATAGGGCGATTTACTGAGTTCTCCGAGTGTTCTTTAAGAGCTCTAAAGACCTCCTCAGAAAACCCCGGTTCTGCGTTCACGCTGGAGTACCAACGCCTCAAGGTTCTAGGGTGGGGCAGAGCTGAATTAAACGTTTTTCGTACAAAGGAGTACGCTTTCGGAGATAAAAAGTGCAAAGTTATAGCAAACGATTTTAATCTTTCATCGTATATCTTTTTTAGAGCTGGATTCTTTGTCTTTTCAATCGATCTTTTAATAAGGCAATCAGACGTCTTAGAAATAGAAGTCAACAAACTGCAAGACTCCTCTTGTAAATGAATTTTATTTCTTAGTGAATCGATAATATCTTCCAAGTTTGCAACTCTTTTTAAAAGTCGCCTTTTATTTTGCTGCAATGTCTTTATTTTTGTATGTCGTTTTTTTAAGGTTGTCTTGGCTTTGTTGAGATCCGTTTTTAACTTTTGTTTTGTTGGCGACTTAAAACACGGTGGAGAGACCAGTTTGGTTGTCACTTCCTCGGTATCGTCAAGGACTTTTTTCCTTTTAAGCCCACGTCGCTCTTTTATGTTAGAAAATGCCGGAAATATAACAGGTACTGCCCCGTCACGTAATTTCACTCTTACCAGTGTTCTGTCGATGTCCTCCTCCCTGAAGTGAACCGAGCACAATCGACTGTGTTTCGTTGGAGTCCATTTTTCTCTCTTCACTGCATTCACCCACTGTCGTCGTAGTTCTTCATCAGCAGGGAAACTGTAAAACTTTATTTTTTACTCGAATGAAATCAAACGATTTAACTTTAGATTAGAGTCGGTTAGGTAAATAGATTATGTGTTAATAGAATAGTTACAGTAGTTATAGTTGGCACGTATTGTTAGAAAGTACAGTATAGAATACACGATCCCAACTTGGTATTCAGCTTTTAAAATACAATTAATTATAATTTCTACATAAAAAAGGTTATTGAGTTTGAACTAATTCCAAGGGAAAGCGCCACTTCTCCGTAAATTCAGCCCTTTAATGTACTTAGATGTTATTTCGTAAGATTCTGAACTTACTGGCGAATCGATGTAAAACATCTTTAATCTGACAACTCAACAGTAAAATTCCATCCAGACGTTTTAGAATTACAGCTTAGAATAACCCACAACAAACTTATTCATATAATATACATGTTTACATTTAAATCTTAATAATAGGGGTGTGCGAGTACTCAAGAATCAAGCTTTTTCCGAGCCGAGTATACACTACTGGACTCGACTCGACTTATTGCAAAATACTCTCAAGTTCCAGTCGAGTAGTTACTCCCGCCGTTTACCCAAAATCGGTACGTGCGAAAGAATATTACGGCATCTTTAACGAATATAACTGAAATCTCGTTTGTTATACTTGAAGTAAAAAGTTCTTTTTAGTTATAAAAGACATATAAGGCTTGAAAAATATATCAAATCAATAATTATGGTGAGTTTATGTAAAAGGTTTTCTTTATTTTTTTTGGTATCATATATTTGTATATCTGCTCTTAGTCCAGTAACTCTTTTAAGTTTAATTACCTCAAAATTGTAATTTGTATTTGAGTGAAATAATAATTTTTTACCATTATGTAGAAACATGATGACTATTATATTATAAACTTAAAAAAATCGACTGGAAAAAAGCTCGAGACTCGCGGGTATTTTTCAAAACTCGACTCAACGTAAAAAATCACTACTCGCACACCCCTACTTAATAATATTATATACATTCAACCCATACTAATATTTTTCCTTACCTGTGATAAGTTACTCCTTCTATTTTACCCCGGTTATTACAACCGTAAGCCACGCAATTTTGAGGCATGCTTTCACACAAGTGAACGCTCCAGCTGATTGTAAACAACTGAACAGACATCTGCTGATAGCAGAGATATCCGCGGCGGGAGGCCCCTGGCAGCGCACAAGACGCTCGGGACTAGGGTGACTCACCGTCCCCCCACTCCTCATGCGGACACGGGCGCTGCTAACTTGGCTACACCGCCGCGCTCGGCTGGCCCCTCTATTTCTATTCTGTGCTCGCTGGTGTTGTGGTCGTGTTGCATCGCGCTGTTCTTCTATCTGGTTAGGTTAGGTTATAAATAACCTTATGTAGCAGAATAATGTGGAAGTCTGCAGTGGCAGAGAGTGGAGCTGACCGCTTCGATACACTGCTGAGTGACATCGTGCTGAGTGTCATCGTAGCTTCGTAGCCTGAAGTAAAAGTATGTTGTTTAAATTTGTTCACAATACACTAATGTTCAATAATATGTAGTGTTTCTTTACATAACCAAACTAAATCAATGTAAAAATAGGTGGGGTCCGTATAGTACACAAGTACCCTGCAGTCTCTAAAATCTAAACCCATCAGCTGGTGTATTAAAACTGTAGCAATACTAAGCCCTCCTCCCCCGATCCAATCTTGTCTTTAAAGCTAAGTTCATGGTAAGTCAAACTACAAAACACTTTTTCAGATTTCACCAATGAATAAACATTTCTTTTTGTCAGTTTGAATACCCAATAAAAATCAATTATAGTATTTACTAGCAGATATACCCGCAGCTTCGCCCGCTGAAAAATGACTAATGTTATTTAACTCATATTATAACATGTGCAATTTTTGGGAATGGTTATCAAATTGACTGATTTGGGTTATGGGCCATTGGCGTACAATTACACCCTTAAGGTGCAGTTAGTAACTCTACCCTAGATTTAAGTGAGAAGTTGTAATGTTTCCTTTAAAAATTTTCCCTCATGATTAGCAAATGGTATGAATTAGCCTTTTCCCTTTTGCCAATTCAGAGAATGAGACGCAAGGAGCGTAAGTGGTATTTGAAAAAAAATATAGTAGGTGGCTGAAATAAATTTGTACATTTTATTCTCTTAGTGGATTGGTTATCGTACCGTTTCTATCCCCTGAAAATATTTCATAGGCCTTCCATCCTTAGTTTTAAAAAACCGAAATAGTCGCAATTTTGAATTTTATAATAAACTCTATTTTAGCCATCTGAGAGGGGATATTTTAAAAAACTTTCTTTATTCTTATCTTGTGCCTATAAAGAACATTTTCACCACACTACGACAAACGTCACCTGTCATCACCTGTTTCACAAACGTCTAACGCGGACCGAAACACACCGTTTGCCGCCACAAGACCGAAAACGTTGGGGGCCCTAGGGCCGAAATTCAGCTGATAGTTTATTTGCTTGAAACAACGTCAGAACATCACAAAATTAATTATACGGCATTCAAGACAGGATAGTTGCGATCATATGTTTGTCATAGCTGTGTTTGGTTTTCAAGTAATAAATAATAATTAGTTTTTTTTTTTAATTATTTAGGGTATATTTCATTGTGTATAGTGTTGTGAAAAATAGCTTTCGCACCTCGGCCGAAAGGGTTTTGCAGCTCTTGATCGTTTCAAATTCTCGACTTCGTCTCGAATTTGAAACACGATCTCGAGCCTACAAAACCTCTTTTTCGGCCCTTGTTGCGAAATATACTATCGTGTCAAGTTTCATAGCCAATGGGTTTCATAGCCCATTTCGTCTTGTATTTTAAAAGAAAATAAGCTATGAAAGCGAAAAATGGCCGCCATTTTGAATTTCATAATACACCATATTCAAGCCTTTTGAGATAAAATACTGCAAAATCCTTTCTTGTACGCATCTAGAGCCTGTAAAGAATATTTGTGCCAAGTTTCATTGCTCTAAGCCTTATAGTTTTTGAGAAACTGTGATCAGTCGGTCAGTCAGTCAGTCAATGGGTTTTGGCTTATATATATATGGATATTAAACCTAAAATAAAACGCTCTGACAAACGGCATGCAACCGGGCTACTTTTATCTTTGTCCGCCGGTGGATTTTCGTGAGAGGTGGGACGCCAATGTACAATAAGTGTACAATAAGTGAATGTAATAAGTGAGGTAAGAGCAATTTAAACAAGAGCCAAAGTGCCATTCACCGGGGAGCTCTAAAAGTTGTGGGTTGACATTTTATATGACTGCTCGAAGGTTCAGCTTGGTGTTTCTCAAATGTGGGACCGTAATCTTGTAAAACAAAGTCACCTCCCATTACTTACACCTGTTGAGTTTGTTAGAGCTTTATAGATTAAGACTAACAAATGATTTGTCGATAGGAATGTTTGGAGGTTAAGTTATTGTAAGATTTTATATTAGTAAGTAAAACTGCAGTTGTTTACTACTTCATTCTTTTACAAGAAAAAACATTTATAAAAGTTTGAATTTAATAATATTTGTTAAACATTGAAGGTTTCAATTAATATACATTAAAGGTTAAAAATTCCCACATTGGAATGACAGCGTAAGTTTGGATTTAATAATATTTGTTAAACTTTGTAGGTTTCAATAAATATATACTAAAGGTTAAGAATTCCCAAATTGGAATGACGGTGTAACCTAAGTAAGAAACACTTAAGGGCCTTTTGTTTTTGCTCGTTAAAGAAAACATGTTTAAATGCCGAAAAAGAAGAGTAATGAAGTATCACATAGAGAGGAAAACTAAATTTGATAAACTTTATATAATATTATTAGAATCTTATTAGATTACACAGGCAGGTTTAATAGGACTGAATTGGTTTTGTTGACAAAAAATCTCTATTTGAGGATCAAGTGGTTATTCTACTGCATAAACTACATAATACAACTACATAAACATCTCTCCCGGAGCATAGCATATCCATTGTATGTCACAGACCGATTTAACATAGTTAAGAGTGGAGGTTGCCATACAGAGGTAGTAGACTCATGACAGTCCATTGTTGTCGTCTCGGAGAAGGAATGGGTCTTTGTCACAAAACCTACGTCTTTCACTAATGTATGTATGATGGTGAATATATGGTGGTGTATCACCGAGTATAACATTACTTCATTCATATTTTCTCAGATGTATATATTATCCCACTAACGTTGATATAAAATTAAAAAGCACTTATCACTTTTTTACCGGTGAACTCACAATAGTTTCTAAGTATGCACAGAATTGCCCTTTAATTGATTTACATTGCTTTTATTCTAAGTACAGTTGTAATATTTACTCCTTTGAATGAAACACCGAGAAAACGAAAATATTAGGTAGGATGACAGAATGTCAAGCGACCAGTGGTCTATAATCCAACAAAAGAATATGAACTATTCATTTTAAAACCTTATTTTCAGTACAATTATAAAGCTAAACAAACATTTCAATTTCCTAGAAAATTGTACATGGACCATTCTAATTTGTTAAACTCTAACGTTGATTTATTTATGGATGAGAGAAGTCAAGCTATATACAAATTAAAACCCCACTTCAAAGTTGAAATTTAAATTTGTTTCCATAGTCATTATGGTAAACAATACTTTGCTAATTATTTCAGAATCCTGATGATATAGCTTCAACGCTTAGAGGAGCGTCCTCGGTAACTTGAAAAATTGCAACGTCGGTTAAAATATTAGAACCTACCTGAAATACGCAATAAAACTCATCTAAAGTCGACAAGTAACAGTCACTCATAAGTTAGTTGTTTCCTTTACCGTATAACGTTTAACGATATTCTCGAGACAAATAAAGCTAGACTGTATGATGAATAACAAGTGCATAAATCACCCGATTAAATAAGCAAGTTAATATCACTTGGTTGGTTCCATGGAGCAACTGGTGTCCTTAGAAGTCCAGCTAGTTGCGAATATTCAGTGTTCCGATTGTTTTACAGCAACAGTTAGTATAGATCATACAATTAAAGAAACTATTTTTTTATGGACATTATTAATTGTCGATTTTGTATCTTGAAAATTGCCGTATTAAAAGGTAAGTTCAATTCGGAGATGTATATTATTATATATGCTATTTCCCGTACGATATATCATTTGGTAAGGAGAGAGTTAAGGTTTTTCTTACCCCGTACAGCCCTAGCCCCCATGCCCTATGGCTCTTTTGCCTATAGTGAAAATCGTAAATATAGGTTGGCATAATCTTAAGAAAAACCTGTGATTGGCACTAATATTAGATTGTGTTGAAGGCAAAAAGCTCTTTATAAGTTGTTTACAATGGTTTCCCAGATTCATTGTGTTTGTCAATGAGTAGTGTTTTTGGTAGTTCCTTAGAAGAGAGTAAAAAAAATCTACATATACATTAGTATACACTTTATTAAGTTTTATGGTGATGTAATTCAATAGGATATTCTTTAAAATTACAAATAAAGCGTCTATGTATTTACTTGAAATGTATTTTTTCCTTCAAATTAAATAAATAACTTTTTCCGTATTGGTGATTTATTTATGCTTAAATATATGTATTAATTTTTTTGAACCGTGGATAAGCCAAACACTTACTTAACTACAACACACGCTCTAGTTTTGTATCCTAAGTTATAATCTATTCTACGATCTATTTGTAATCTAACAGAATATCCTGTTTATCAATCGTACTACCACTAAACATAACACGATATAAATTATTTGGCAAAACATATATAAAAAATTATATCCGTTTGATTGCTCAAAGTTTGATTTTTGGGACAAAAAAGGGAGATTTCAACACACAACCAGTGTGCTATAAATCATAATGTAATTCACATCAACGCAGCAGTAGGGATGAGCCTCCCTTTGTAATTGCTCTTCCATGTCACATTGTTCTCGTCCCTGCAGTGCGGCGTACGTTGTAATCGTGGGCTTTTCTGTCTTTGCGTGTAGTTTTTATCATTGCAATCAACCAATGAAATGTACATAAGCTGTATATACTTGTCCCTTACGCATGTATAAATTATGATTATTTCGTTCATTCCAAAGCTTTATTTTTATTTTTGAGTTTTCTTTCCAATATATTTTTATAGTTGTTCATTTATGTTAGGGTTTCGTCTGCATCTTTTTGCATTTTATATTATCTCTACTTTATAAATACAAGCGGACTGCAGAGTATAACAATGGGATTGAAACGTTCTTAATTTGTTCTTGAATTCCTTCTTCTATGCTTGCACTATTTATTGAACGAAATTAATATTTGGGTTTTTTAATGTTTGCTACAAACATTGTACAACATTTTTCTAAACGTGATAAGTGCTGCATAGTTTTTACTGTTAATTCCGCATTGATGTTCTACCAAAGCATCAATAGAAATCAGTATGTTGGTTCCTAATAAAAAAAATTTAACTGCATAAATAACACAGATAAAAAAATTGAACCGAAAACATACAGAATGAGTATGAAATAGTTTTAATACGGTCCCTCTAATACATTTTACCGGGTGTATCACTTAAAGTGAACCAATAGCTAACTTTCCTCACCAACTCTGACAGTGACATTCTCATGGGAAAACCTCCTCAAACCTTGCACATCAACTAAAATGTATAAAAACTACTTTATGCCAGCTTTGCCATTTTTTAGTCTTATTGGGGTAAGGTCAATAAGAGGTTATTGAACACTCTTAAATCTTAGCACAGATTACATTTATATGGACATCTAAAAGACTGATCTAGTTGCATTCGATAATTTAAACGACGTATTAAAAGTCTTATCCATTACAAAAATAGTGTTTAAATACTGGTGTCCATTTTTTTAACAATTTAACTAGCCAAATTTTTTTTATGAATACGGCTTTTGAGTTGCAGTTTATGGCATTGACTTAATAAGGTCATATATGACTGTGCACACATTATCCTATGCTTACATTTTAGTATACTTACTGACTCCTCTTAGGGCGTCTTTCGCTGGGCTTAGAATAAACGAGCACATAAAAAATAGCTCTTTAATTCCTAATACAATTTCAAAAATTCAACCCTCCAACTGTTTTAAGAAATCACCATGTTTAAAATGTTTTACCAATAGTAAGGCGATTCTAGATATTTTTCGTAAAATTTTTAACCGTAACCATTTTATTAAAGGCATGACCTTTTAAAGCGGAGTTTTCGGCAATGTACTTTACTTGATATCACCCCTTCTAATTATACTCATATAATTCTATTATTACGATTAAGATCATATACTTATTCCTCATGTCCCTCAATGGGAGTTAAAATACGGTGGGACTTTGTTTAACCTAGTTTTAGTTTAAACATCTTGGTTTCAATGTACGAATAATCTAGCCAATTTCGATAAAAGCATATTAAAGTGTTTCCGGACTTCTTTCCACCGTGTATAAGTTATACCGGACTTCTTTCCATGATAGGTTTGGTGAATGTCTGAAAAGATCAAACATTCCCAACTTAATAAGCTTGGTACTAAGTCGATTCTCATGAAACCTGGCGGTTTTGTTTATCTGAAAGAGTAAATAAAATAATGACCCACAATTTACCAGTTATTTTTATAGTTATCGACAATGGAAGTCCACAATCTCACCTAGAAAGCGTACCTTGCTTTTCCAAATATTATTGGCCTTTAACGACGGATTATAATTGTAAATCCAGTCATAAAAAGAGGATTTTTTTTAATTACGATCCATGTCATTGCAGACTTTTACCCAAACCTTCATGTTGTAGGCCATATCGTAAATGTAAAGTTTAATTTATTGTTTGATAATTAATTTAATTAATGTACAAAATATTCTAGAATTCACATTATTTTTATTTTATAAAAGAAATATCTTTTTCAGAGGTACTAAAAAAGTTATTTGGGAGTTTGATAAAGAAATAAGCTGTTAATCTGACTATTGATTTAACTTACACGAGCATTCTAATAATGCATGCTCAATAGTGTAATTCATCAAAGCATCGTTGTTAACAATACAAAAACTTTGTTAAGTTATGTTAACACCGATTTTGGTAAAACCTAGCTGTAATGTACAGTACTTATATACTATTATTATTTTCTTTAATTCTAAGGCTTTTCATCATAATCGCGCAAACATAGAGTAGAAAAAACATGTTGTTATGAGAATAAATTCTTGGTTGACTGAATGTAAACCAAACTATACAGCAATTTGGTTTATCAAAAGCTGCAGATGGAATTCTAGCAAAGACTAAAAAGTTTTAATTAAAACAGTCCTGTTATGTGGGTTTGTTGCGAACAAGTATTTTCAGATTGTTGAAGTTATAAACATTGATATTACCTACGCTATTTATTATTAATAATCATTTTAATTGTATAGATGTACGGAAAAAATTCTTGTACTTTTATTTTCAGTGTGCTACCTGATTTATCTTTTACTAAGTAGTCCACTGAATATATAATCAAGATTATGCTTGTCAAATAATCGTAGCTTCATTAATAAATAAATAGGGATATTAAAGGTATTTAATTACTTAATTCATAGGTATTTAACTCCGTACACAAATTAACAAAATTTTCATATAATATAAAAAGATTTTTTGATAATTTTGTGGTTACTGAGGTCTCCATATTTCATGAATATGGAGACAGAATTAACAAGAATCTACATTATTAATTAGTCTAAGAAGATAAGGTTTTTTGAGGAATTAATATTGAAACACCTTGAATAAAACTGACTTACTTACTTGCTACTCAAAATCATTGGTCTCTAGTTTCCGGCACTTAGCCAAGTGGCTCCTGCAGTCTAAGACCTACATTGTTCCAATTCATCATTCTCTGTATAAATAGCTGTTTGTCTTTGTAGTTTTGAAAGAATGGACGGTATTTTTATAAAGACAGATATTTGCCATACGATTGAGAATCACGAATGTATACATCAATTTAATATAAAATTTTTGCTGATTAAAATACATGCGTAGCTTTTATCTTTGATTGAATAATAAATGCCATGTAAAGTTCCTTGCCAAAAGTATTTTTTCCTGTGTGTTTTATATTCAATACTCTTGAGTTTTGCCTATATCGCTTTATTTGGCGAAGCATTAAACGACTGGTTAATTATTACGAATATAATATATTCTAGCTGGACCCGTAGACAATGTCATGCCTTTGAGTATTTACCAAAACTCATATTTTCAACTAAACATATCAATAATTTTTATGTGAACAATATATGTGCATAAGGTTAATATGGTAACTCTTTTGGGCCTCTGTGGAGGAACCCAATTGATTGAGTTAGGACTAAATTAATTTGGAACTAACATCCTCTTTTATAAATAAACAAATCACCATTGAACAAACCTAATGTAGTCAATAACGAAAACTTTGAGTAATAAACATTATTCTAAAAAAATATATAAAAATAACATTAGGGCGCTTTCTTTTTACAATATATAAAAATGTCTTAAAGTCATTATCATTGTTTGAGGCATGAATAAAAGAAGTTATATTCGATGAAGTTAGTAAGGTAGAATACATATTAATAGGAAATAAAAGTGTATATATTTGGATAGTAGAGTCGAATAATAAATGATTATCTGATAATAAAGTCTACTTTGTCACTCTTATATTTAGCCTTTGAGGTATTATATTTATCTTACAAAATAAGTTATTTTTACATAAATCTTTAATTATAAAATGTTTCAGCTCAAACTTAAATGTATATTTACATTACTTGCATTAGTGTTAATTGGTAAAAAAACCCAATCAATCACCATGTATGTAAAGTTTGTTTTTATGCTTGAAACAGCAGACGTCTTCCTCATAAAAATTTGTAAAACGATAATCTTTTTCGAAGCAATAACATCATCTGATTACACTTTTTGATACTGCGCACCACCTCATACTTCTTTTTTACCTTGAGGAGAAAATCTCTTACCTCCGCTTCTTAACCCATTTGAATAATAATAATTTCGACATAATGTGATTAAGTTCAATTTAAACTATGTCTGTAACAAAAAGTCACAAACTTCAGTGATAATGCGCCATTGTTATGAAGTATTTTATGGGGATTTTGCCCTATTGAATGGTTAAGGATAACATACACAAAAAAGACGCAGTGCAAACAGTGCCAAAATCGTGAGTGTCGCCCTGCATTATTTACACTCAGAACTAAGGGAAGTTGTAGATCAAGGGGTAATAAATACTGCCTTCGGTGAATACACGTGAGTGGAATGACTTCACGCAAGCCATTGTTCAGAATTTCTCAAGAGACATTCGTTTGAGGCGTCACTGCAGCTGTTGTCATAGTAACGTAATTCATGCGAGAACGTACAACGTGTCATACTTGAAGAGAATAACATCTAGAATTTAGTTCTGTATAATTTTTATATAAGAAAGGAAAAGGGGGGTTTCAAATAGACAACGAATTTCCGAAACCAGAAGACCCACAAAAAAGCTGAAATTCAGAATGTAAGCTCCTCTTCGGCCATAGTTACACACTAACTAGTCATTCAAGCTATTCAATATTTATATTTCAGTTAACTGAGTTAAACCTGATTTGCTTTTGTTTTAAGGTAGAACAGTTATTTTTCCTCCAGTTATACAAAGGTGCCTTGTATTTTTATCATAATTCACTTCTGATTAACTGATTTTTTTACAGTATGGATTTGGTCACTTCTGATTAACTGATTTTTTTACAGTATGGATTTGGACTGGAAAAATGAAAGAAGGAAATGCAGTCTACAAGAATGAGATCAAATAAAAAGTGTTCGAAAACGTAAACATTCTTTCAATCTATTAACCATATTTAATTAATATCACTCTCACTCTAACGCTTACTTTTTTCATTATATGGTCATCTAGGCTTGTATGAATAAACTCATCTTGTCCAGAGTATTTTTAAGGAAAAATGGTAAATTGTTCATGCTCTAGGAGATTGATCAATTGGAATAAATTATCTTTAAACTTTTCTTTTACCTTGATCTCTCCCCGTTTTGGTGAGATTGTATTTCCTGCAATAAGATACATTTATCATGATAGGGACAATTATTTTCAGTTGAAGCCTTGATCATACAAAATGAAAAAAACCAGATTAGCTTGTACTTAAGCTCACTTATGGTAAAATTCTTTTTATAGCAATCTAATAGCACACCAGGGAATTTTTATGTTACTACGTTTTGTGTTATGAAAAACCTAACAACACAATCATACTTTAAATAAATAAATAAATGTGAAAGTCTGTGAGTTTGTTAATTTATTTCTTTGAAATTCCATCACGCATAAACTACTGAACTAACTCACCTTTTATTGGATTAGATAGCTAATAAGGAATTTAAATGAGGAACTTAATAAGGAATTTAATAAGGAAATTTAATAAGGAATTTAAACATTTTTATGATTAGATGTTGCTTAAGCAACATCTAATCATATTTTAATTCCTGAAAAGAAAATTACCGTAAGCTTCTAAAGTCTAAGTCGTAACTTGGCTGAAAAATATAAACAAATAAACCCAATTCCAATTGAATGACCCACAAAATAGTAGAGAAGCGAGACTGTTTTAAATTATATTTTTTTCTGAAGCTGAAAATTTTCAATTTTATTGATCATCGATAATGCCTTAATCATTGTATTCATAAAAAATTAACATTTATGAATACTATAAAACAATACATGCTTTAGGAACATTGTAGCTGGGTAAATTGTACGACAAGCATTCATAATGCAGAGTTGTATGATTAAATATAACAAGTTTTCAATATACAAAGTCCGACGTCCAATTTTAAATTTTTGAAGAGAGGGATTATACCAGGGGAATCTCCAATCTAATATATACCAGGTTATTTGGCATTGAATATGCAATATGTTACTCTAATAAGGAAAATAAAGCTTCCTATCCAACCTCAAGACAAAAACCCATTATGAAATTATAATGTTTCTGAGCTGTAATATGCAAAGCAAGTTCCTATGAATTAGATGTCATACCAGTATAGTTTGAAACTCATATGAATCCCCATATTTTGCCATTGTGTAAAATTCCCTTAAAAAGTTCGCCAAATTAATGTTACATCCCAAATTAATTGTAATAATTAAAAACATCAAGGTTGCCTTAAGGAAATACGATAACTCCCACTGCGGAAAGGTAGTGAAACATGTTAAGTTTATGATTAAACAGGGAAGGGACAAAAACTAATGGTAGTCTAAGCCTAAACTAAATGTAGCTTTTACATAGTACATGTTAGATGTTGCCCGAGGCTTCGTCCAAATATAAAGGGATTTCAAGTGGCCGGTATTGCTCCTGCACTGTTTTTTGTATCTCTCAATTGGAATTAGGTTTATTTGTTTACATTCGTCTGCTTGGATAGACATGTTAAACCAGCTAGCTGACATACGTAATATGACAAACTCAAAAACTTTCACACATAATTTTAGTAGGATGTTCTAAAAATAGATCAACAAAACAATCATAAAACCATAACGATGAAAGGAATAAAATTATTAGTCAGCTGTAACATTGAATACTTTGTTAAGCTAACTACCAACTGCTTGATTTGAAAAAATCTAAATTATTTCCCTATTCAAAGTATTAAGAATTTGTTTGTACATGTATAACCAATGTAAATCGAAGCTCATCATGAAAATATGTTATTGTTATTGTGAACGTGGGCAAATCCACGCCGGTAACGTGAACTTAGTGTTCAATAAGCTCGACGCTAGATCATGTAAAAAGAGAAAAACGCTTACCGTAACATAAAAACGTCAGAAAAACAGTACCTAGTTACAAAAACTCCAACTTCGTTTTGAGAACTTGAGTTATAAGGTGCCATGACAGAAGAAAACAGTTTTATACTTCACCAAACAACCCCGTGGCTCCTTAAAAGATTGTCCGGTCCCCTAAGTGTTGGATTATTGTATCCTATAGCCCTTAACGTTTTCAGTCGTATTCTCAACGTTAAAAGAAACACTTGTAGGCTTAACTGTACAAAAATTCAAATGCTGGCAAGTATTGTTTAAAATGAGCTGGAACCTAGAGTATCATAAGTTTTAATTTATTTAAAAATTTCGTAACAAATAGTTTGATTTGATGTAATTTTCATATTTTGGCGTTTCTAAATAAAATCCGTGAATTACAAATATTAATTTATGAGATAGCATAGGCAATAAATTAATATAATATGGCAAATATTTTTGGAATGGTTGCCGACACGCCTAAAATGAAAAAATACGATTCGTCTAACTGAAAACTGTTGTTATAATATCCGTGGTTACGTCCACTTTCCTCCTAACATTACTTTTATGCTTTTTAGTAAAACTAATAAGACATGAGCATTAAACTATTTGATTATTTTAATTTTTTTTCCTCCCTTGAAATATTTGTTCAAGTACATTTGAGTTATAGAATGTTATAATGATAAGTATGAATAGTGATGGAATTATATATACAAACTTCTTTATGGTTTAAACACAAAATTCGTATGTTTATGGTGTTTATAAACTTGGTGTACTTTAAGAAACGTTTTATAATAACTTCTTAGTTTCAATATAACCGAAAATGTAATGGAATACTTCGATTTACTTATTCAATATACATATTCTTTAATCCATTTATCTTAACATATCTTATCTTAGCTACAAAATGACTGATTTCTCACTATTTTGATACGGTTTAGTACACAAATAAAGTTTGGGAGTTGTAAGTAAATAAAGTATTACAACGTGGGAGTTGCTCGTATTATTCTTTTTCTTCTCTAAGGCTCACTGGCACTAAATGGGTTCTTATACATTTACATCAATTCTTTTAATTATGTTTTGATAAGTTCTTTGAAAATTAAATATCCCAAAACAAACCTAATTAGCTTCTTTTTTAAATCTAGCAACTAATACACTTTATGATCTTGCATCATTTTTCATTATTACGCCAAAGCCGATTTTGATCAGTACAAATTGATTTACAGAGCGTGTTAGTCCAGTATCATGCTCTGACTATTCTGATGGTGACAGACCTGACATCTTTCCAACAAGAAGAACCTACGATCACAATGCTGCCTGGTCCTGAAGTGAGACACGAACCTTGTTAAACCCGACTGTATCTCATTGAGTTCTCTAACGCACTTCTTAGGTCATAGTTCATTATTGTTCAAGTGAAATAACTCATGTATGTCAGTAGAGTAATACAAAACAATCACGCATTTTAAATATTGTATTTCATTCTGTAAATATGATTAATGTTATTCCAAGGCGAACCAGGATGATTTTACTTTCGAGCCCATGTACGTGACTGTTAAAAAACTGCCTAATAAACATGCAATAAATTAGAGCTTAGTTATTTTTTTTAACTTCATCACTAAGACATCCAGAACACACCGTGCTTCTGAAATCTTTTGGGTTCAGGGTACAATGTGTGTTTTGACAACAACAATGTTTTACGTTCCATGAACTAATAAGAGGTTTAACTGAATATATAATGTCAGCCTTGGTCAGTAACAACACTACAACATTGCACCACAATCATCATAAACTTATCCTTCACTCATATTCCGGTTAAAATACGCAGCGAGTGATGCGTCCCGGTCTTAAGAGGTATTAAATCTGTTACATATTTAATATTAGTAAGTAGATTATTGAATTGTTTCCTTTACAAAAATTCCTAAATTCGAGTAATATTGATCCTTTATGTGGATTAAATATAACTGTAAATATATTTCGATTAAAAAATTACAAAAGTTTAGTTTTATAATCTTTATAATTTAGGAGTGTAATTTATGATTTAGGTGTATTAATGTATGACACCTGGAACACATAGTATTTGTGAGGAATGAATTCGGATTTAAGATAAAGTGTCAAACATCATGAATATTTTACGAATTTTGAACCAACGGATTAAGTATTAACTCAATATATATTTATATTAGAATGCATGCTATTGAATTTTTATTAATTGCCTTAAAATTAAAAATTAATGATCCGTTATATGAATTACAATCCAACAGCTGTAAAGATATTTCAATTACAAAAAAAGAAAAAGTTTAGGTTATACTATCTGCCAGACCTATGTAGTATTTTTAGAGTTTGGTATTCATGTTTAATTATATTTAACTGCACCTTTTATAAGGTTCAAAGAGAGTAAGTTTAACCTGAAGGATCCATCGCCCTTTAGAGAATTCAGCTTGCGAAGCTTTTATGGTACCTACTCTTTGATGCAGAATTCGTCTATAAAACACAAAAGATGTTCCGGTCTTTTTCCTCCTTTTCCTTCTCTCCCACCCGCTCTAAAATTCTCTAGTTCGGACAGAATTTACAAGAGTCGTGATTATGGACACAAAACATTATTAAGCTTATATCTCCTATACAAGTTGATTTAAAGCCTTAGATTTTGTGCAGTTAGTGTTGGTGGAAATAACTCGCTTGAAGTCCAAAAGATCTGTACTACTATATATAAATTTATCCAGCCGCCATATCCTATCTTACGAGCGTTGAATGACTGAATTATTCCATAAATTCTATTCCGGTTGGATATTTGATGTTTCTTAACACATAAAGGTTGGCTTTTATGCTAATTTGGCATTTCACTCCTTCCTATAAATACCTTTCCTTTAAAATTAGCTTTGTCCAGTAGATCCTTGCTAAAATGCGCACAACCAGAACATAAATTATTTGTTTTCAATATACAACATTAAATATGACATTATTGATCTTACAAATTAGTTTAAGTATGAATAAAAAAGTATAACAATAGCAGCGATAATGTTTCTTTCCCAATTATATGATGGGCCCGACCATGTTATAATCAGCAACCCTGGCCACGAAAAAATTATGGCTTATTGAGTGAGGCACAGGTGAACAGATGTTTTATATTTTATTACAACAGCGGTTTTTGATGTAGGACCCCATAACTTCCAAGATATCTGTAAAATGCAAATAAAATGGGTTATTTCACACGCACTCCGTTTATTGTGAATTTTGCGAGTGTTGAATGACTGAATTATTCCATAAATTCTATTCCGGTTGGATATTTGATGATTCTCAACACATAAAAGGTTGTTTATGAGAAATATTTACATTTGCGATACTTTTTTGAAAGGAAATTGCGTAGATGGAGCATAAAACTTAACTTAACTGACAATAAAGAACCTGAGTCGTAAAAACCACCGCCTACAGTTGGAACGGACGATTTGCTAGAATACCTTAGGAGGAAATGGTCAACTAAAACTGGGCAAAGAGCCATGTACCCTTGTACATCTTTCTCTGCAACTTGTTCAAAGTAATAGCTTTTGGAACCTCTAAGTTTTACTTGAAGTTAAACGTATTTTCTGCTGTGTTGTAGTATTGATTCAAAACTTATGAATTCTTATAGAAATTGTTGTGCCATCAAATATATTTATAGAAATAATTTTATTGTATCTAAATCAAATTGTAATGATTAAAATGGTTAAACAATTTTTTTGTAAGTATAATATTAGTAGTAGTAGATTTCAAATAGTAGTTTTTTTTTACTATAAGTATTTAATAAACTATTCAACTGGATAATTTCTTGCAATAAATAGCGAATCATACCAACCTAACAATATTTGAAAATCATGAGATGTGACAAATACATTTCCGCCACATCCTTTAACCATGTATAATGCCTTAAAAATAAATATTCGAAAAACTTGGTATCATTTGTAATCAATGAAAACCATTTCTATTCAATTAGGTGTTAATAACATCTATGTACCTAATGCCATAATGGTGTTACATCCCTTTTCAAGCCATCCTACAAAACCGATTTTTACGATTGAGGTGTCATTTTAAATCTTACAATGTATAATCAGCGCACTTGCGACTGATCATTAAAATGGGCATTTCTTTTGCGGCTTCGACCCCCAAGCCTTTTATTTATTTCTAGAGGGCGCTTTCAACGCTCCACTGCTGACCTACTTGCGTTATAACTGTTTTAAAATGTGATTTTAATTTAACAAATGATTAACTTATGATAAATTTTTAACAAGTCACTTTGTAAACAAAAATAGATTGTCTGCAACGGTTTACAAGATCTGATGAAGCTTATGACCATTAATCTGTGCTACATTTATTGGTAATTGAAGCCAAATTGAGGCAGGTAAATATTTTTTATGATAAAGATCCACGATTGACAGATTATAAATATATTTAAATTGGACCCTGAAACAGAAAGAAGAAGATGGCGAAGAGAAAAATGAATCGACGAGATTAGGGAAAATATGTGTAACCTTCAGCAAGAACAGAGAAATGCTAAGAGATAAAGACTAATTGAAATCACAAAAAAATATGAAAATTTGCAATTTGCTCATGAGTCCCCTAGAAAAACTTCCGTTATCCTACTGATGGGTCACCTCGTACTTGAAAGACAGAACTCAACAAGTGCAGGTTGAAAACATTCTTTCTCCTAAGGAGGGTATATCCTATGGCGTGTCCCAGGGATCAATATTAGGACCAGTTCTGTTTTTGCTGTACGTTAACAATTTAGGTTCATCAATCCAGAATGGAAAGGTGATCCAATATGCAGATGACACGACTCTCTGTGTAAAATCAAGTTCAAAAGTGGACTTGGAACTAAATTCTTTTGTTGATCTGAATTCCTGCATTCAGTTCTTCTCGGATATCAATTTGAGAACAAACAATTCGAAGTCGAATGTAATTTTGTTTCGTCTTCGACAGCAGGAGGCTGACCTGCAACCAGTTGTCATGGTGGATGAAGACCTCTTAGAGTTAACTGATTCCACAAAGTTCCTCGGAATGATCCTCGATAGAGGTCTGACGTGGAGCGACCATGTTGACCATGTTTGTTCAAAGGTCACATCGGGTATTTTTGCTCTCCGCAATCTAGCCAAAGTAAATCTAGAAATATACTTCTAATGGCCTACTATGGCCTAATTTTCCCCTACCTGGCTTATGGTATCAGGCTATGGGGTGGTTGCGCTAAACACAGACTGGAAAGAGTGTTTAAATTACAAAAAAGAGCAATCAGAATCATTTTGAATCTGCATCCAAGAGAGTCGTGCAGGGATGCCTTTAGGGAGCTTCATTTACTCACTCTGCCCTCACTTTACATCTTCGAGGTGGTACTTTACTGCCGCTCGAAATGTTCTCTTGTTCAGGGCAGTCAAATCCACAACCATGACACCAGAGGCAGGGACAGTTTCCGTGCGCAGCAGCATAGGACTGTGGCGTGCGGGCACTTACCCTCGCAGGCTGGTGTTAGGTTTATTAACAAGCTCCCTAAAGAAATCAAGCAAATCCCATATCAAAATCAATTTAAAACTCGACTTAAACGCTTTTTAGTGTCAAAGTCGCTTTACTCGATTGATGAGTTCATGCATGCTAAGCCGCTGGGGAAATCAAAATTAGAGCAAATATTTTACGCGAATGAAATCTAGCATTGGCGTGTCACTTAAAACAAAGACAAAAAATTGTACTTATACTATTTGACGTTTGCAATGCAATGTACATTGTCTTTTTACTGCAATAAAAATATTTGAATTTGAATTTGAATTTGAGCGGGATGACAACCAAATTCGAATACATAGTGATGTGTTACAATAATGTGTGTGTGTTTTTTTCAGTTAGGCCTTTGTTTAATTAGGTGAGACCTTTAAAGTGCAATTGAAAATGTAAATTCGGTTAACAAGGGTGAGTTTGAAGCCATACAATTTATTTAACTGTAGGTGAGTTTCTCACAAACAGAAATAATATTTAAATGCGCAGTTTGCGCATGAACTCCTTGGTAAGGACTCAAAAAGGCATAAAACTTACACAAACTGCATTGCTCGTTATATTTATTCAGCCTTCCATTACTAATTCCTAGTACTAATTTGTAATAAATAAAATCTATATTACTATAAGTCAATGAGAATTTGTTCTTTATTAGCCAGGTCTTTATGAAACAAACATGTGCATTTATTAATAGCCCTATTTATTCATTTATTTATTTTATTCGTCAATTAATTATGTTTATAGCAATTATTTTGAGTTTTTTTGAGATAATTGTTAATATTTATTTCTAAATATAATTATAATGACGATTTAATCCAGGTTCGATGCTGAACAGATAAATAAATGAAATAGTAAACAAGTCTGACACAGAATAAACGTCTTAAACAACATTCTTAGCAACATAACATTGCTTGGTACCGAAACTATGTAAAAGTATAAAATTAATTACTTAGATCATCATATATGAACTGTTCATTATGCGTACACCCGACCCATGTTTTCAACTTGGGGACTCCGGGTATCATGTCGCGAGGCTCGACACATGATTTGGCCGTGATGAGGTGTCACATCAGCTGTGACGGATGAGCTTGTCACCAGCCGCGACAGCCTCGCAAGGCGTTATCACACCACCTGATATGGGAAAGAAACACATCACGGTTGTTACCGTCGTGAAGCATATATGATAAATGATATGTGATGTTCCTGGGCATATGTAAATCTCTTTAAAGGGTCCACGTCTTCAATGCTCTCTTAAAAAGTAATTGAAAGTCGCACATAAGGTTTTGCTGTTTCAACAGGTCTGGTGATTTAGAAATAATATTTATCTTGTTCAAAAGTTTTCCGATGAATGAGGGATTCTTGGTTGTGTGTAGGGTAAAACCTTTACATCATACTGACATAGAAACACCTGTTTTTTGTTCCTTATTGTTGGCAGGAAAGTTACTCTTTGCCGATACCAGTCCGTAAAACTTTTTGGCCTGAAACATTCTTTGGACTACGAACACGAGAAAACAAAGGTGCTAGGCGTAATTTGCCAAGCAACAAAAATGTTTTTCGTTTGATTAACTGACGGATTATTGCTTTAAATCAATGTATAATTTTATATTAGTAAGTGGATTACTGAAATTTTTAAATTAAATATAATGCCTAAAATCTAAAAATATTGATCCGTTATATGGATTACATTGTAACCGCTGGAAAAACATATCGATAAAGAAAAAAGTACAAAGCCTAGGTTATACTTAAACCTACTGTGACAGATCTACTGTAGCGTTTTTAGATCTTTGGTATTCATGTTTAATACGATTCAACTGCACTTTGTGTAAGGTTCCAAGAGAGTGAGACATGAAGGATCCATCACCCCTTAGAGAATTTTCTTGCGAAGCTTTTATGGTACCAATCCTCTTTGATACTGGATTCGTCTATAAAACACTAAGGATGTTCTTGTCCTTACTTCATAAAAGATAATGTTATTTCAAGTATTTTACTGATCACATAATCAGTATTAATACATGTAATGTAATAATACATTCATGGCTGTAATTGCTTCTCTCTGAATACTGAATACTGGTTATATATATATATATATATATATATATATATATATATATATAAAGGAATTTATTAGTAGAAATAATCTCAACTAGCTAGTGACTAATATCGATAGTCAACTCTAAAGCGCAAACGAAAACATATCTTATAGAAAAATGCATTATTATTAAGTCTTAACTATAGACTTGTCTTGACTTTAAACTGATGAAAAAATGCATTTATTGCGACTCAAACCATGCAAAACAACCATTCTTTGATTAAATTCATTACCAAAAAAAATCATTACCTCATTATGCATACACCCGACCGATGTTTTCAACTTGGAGTACTCCAGTGATCATGTCGCTAGGCTCGACACATGATTTGGCCGTGATGAGGTGTCACATCAGCTGTGACGGATGAGCTTGTCACCAGCCGCGACAGCCTCGCAAGGCGTTATCACACCACCTGATGTGGGAAAGAAACACATCACGGTTAACACTGTCGTGAAGCGTATTTTATAAAAAATATGTGATGTTCCTTACCATATGTAAATCTCTTTAAGGGGTTGACGTCATAAAAAATCTTTTGAAAAAGTTATTGAAAATCGCACGTAACGTTTAACTGTTTCAACAGGTCTGGCAATTTAGAAATAATATTTATCGTGTTCGAGGGTTTTCCAATGGATGAGAGATTCTTGGTTGTGTGTAGGGAAAAACCTTTACATCATACTGACACTGAAACATCTGTTTTCAGACATAAGTTACTCTTTGCCGATCAGGGCCGCCGACAGACTTTTGGAGGCCCGGGGCAAAGTTTGGGCATGAGGCCCCTCAATAGATAAAAATCGTGGATAAAAAAACTGTTGTCTCTTGAATAGCTAAAATCGTAGATCCTGCAGATCCTGCTGACTAAAAAAGTGTTGTTCTTTTGTTCTAAGAATGTTTAATATTATCTTAATTTATTCTAAACTAAACAATTCCATCGTTAGGCCTGTAGTAAACCTTTTATTTGTAAATTTATTTAAATTTAGAACACAGACTGTAAAATTAGGCAAAACTAGGGGCTTGAAGGGGCTAATAGCCCCTAAGCAAAATCCTTCTTTAATATAGTACAAAATACCTTTTTAGAAAATAGGCTTTCAGGTCCACAAAATTATGATTATATCTAGCATTTGGTTTTAAGTAAACAAAGCAGACCTTTTTAAATCCCAATGTTTTTAAATGACAGCTATTTTACATTATTTCTCATTTTATAGCAAGCTTAAAGCAATTTCAGTATTTTCCCCGAGTCCCTGGAATGGAGACCTTCAATTTCAGCCCCCTCCCATCATCCTGCGACCTTCCAAACGCCCACAATTTCGGCGCAAAAATTTTCCTTACGTAATTATATATTATATAAATCACTTGGTATTAAATCTGCATCGTTATAACATAAACTAAACAAACGTATTAACTTTTTATAATTTTAAATTATGAAAAAACTCAAACCCTTAGTTAATATAAAATCGTAAGATCTTAAATTTAAAATATTTTTTGCTATAGTACATTGGACGTGCATAGTTAGCTGCATTTTGAAATAAACCCCACTTGTCAACATCTAGCATATGGCTTTGAATAAAGCATTAGCACCACATGTTTAATGTAAACAAAGCAGACGTTTTTCAATCCCAATACATTTTAAATGGAAGATATTTTTCCCGACCCCCTGGGACCAAGACCTTTAATTTGAGCCCTCTCCTATCATCCTGCGAGCTGTCTAACTCTCACAATTTTGATTTTAAAAAATCGCTTACAGAATTAGTAATATAGATAATTTTTAATATGCCTTATGAATGTTTTGGTTAGAAACACCAGACTAAACAATGTTTGTAAGAAGCCTGTACTAGGGGTTAAAAATAATTAAAGAAACAGTTCTAAGTCATTGAGGACTACTTAATTAAACCCCTTTATTCTTTATTGGTTTTTCTTTTATTAATTAACTCCTATATTTCCATGAGGCCTGTGTGACGTCATCAGAAGACAATTTATCCGGTCGTATTCCAAGATCTGAAGAGAAGAATAATGGTACACATATAGGTTACCTCAGTCAAAAATGTAAACAAATCCTGACGTCTTCTGTAGACCGGAAACCTAATAATCTCCAGCTGTAAACAATTATTAATCTTATACCACAGACCTTGGTTGTATCCTAGCTATAGCATGATACTTTTGGGTAAAAGTAAAGCCTAAATCAGAGGTGCCAGTAATAAAAACTTTCTGATTAGCCAAGATATTTTATTGTATCAGCTGGAGGCTTCAGACAAGCTGCATTCTTCTAGTCGCTGATGACGTCACGATATACTTAAATTTTTGAATGAGGAAAACTACAATTCAATGGCATGGTTCATACGTAGCTTAAACTGAAACTAAGAGGAGAAACGAAGATGAAGAAGTTACTCATCTCTGAAAAACAAGTTATGTCACGTAAATGTTGTAACTACTAGCTATTCTTTGTAAAATACAGTATACTCCGTTTAGTTGTAGCTAGGAATCCTTTTCCTTGGTCCATCGTAGGCCTGTACGACGTTTTGAGAGGAATTTTTGGGGACAGCTAATTGGACCAGGGACAGGGGCCTAGTTTAGTTCGGATTTAGTTATGTGTGGTCTGGCGCAGGCCTAATCCGGGCCTAACCTCGGGAGGCCCCTGACGAGAAGTCAGAGAACCAAATGAAACTGTATCAAAATAAGATAAATACACGTTTTTAAGACTATAATTTTTATGTATTTTCTAATTTTTTATTTCATATTGGTCTTCTTCATTTAAATATCCTAATTTTTAATAATCCTCAAAAAATGTACTCTGCTCAAAATGTGGCCCCCTTCCTTTTGTGGCCCAGGGCAATCTGCCCCCTTTGCCCCCCCCTCTCGGCGGCCCTGTTGCCGATACCAATCCGTAAATATTTCTGGCTTAAAACATTCTTTGGACTACGACTACGAGGAAACAGAGGTGCTAGGTGCAATTTGTCAAGCAACACCACTGTTTTAAGTTTGATTGACTGACGGATTATAGGTTTAAATCAATGAGTAATTTTATACTAGTAAGTGATTACTGAACGTATTTCAATAAAATATAATGCCTAAAGTCGAAAAATATTGATCCGTTACATGGATTACATTGTAACCGCTGAAAATATATTTCGATTGAGAAAAGAATTACAAAGCATAGGTTTATACTATAACCTTCTGTGACAGACCTATGTAGCATTTTTACAGCTTTAGTATTCATGTTTAATACGATTGAACTGCACTTTGTGTAAGTTCCAAGAGGATCCAAGATGGATACATGAAGGATCCATCGCCCTTAAGGGAATTCACCTTGCGAAGCTTTTATGGCACCAATCCTCTTTGATGCTGGATTCGTCTATAAAACACTAAGGATGTTCTTGCCCCTACTTCAATAAGGAGAATTAATCCAATTTAAATTATTTTACTGATCACACAATCACGAATAATACATTCATTGCTGAAATTGCTCCTTTTTTATTACTTGATACTGTATATACATATATAAACGTATAAATATAGGAATTCATTAGTAGAAATCTCTCATCTAGCTACATTTAGTGACTTACATCGATAGTGAACTCTAAAGCGCAAACGAAACCATATATTATAGAAAAATGCATTATTATTATCTTAATAAAAGACTTGACTTTACTTAAGACTGATAGCAAGAATGCATTTATTGCGACTTAAACCATGCAAAACAACCATTCCTTTTTTAAATTCATTGCCAAAAAAATCCTGAATATTGCCAAACCTCATTATGCATACACCCGACCGATGTTTTCAACTTGGGTACTCCGGGTATCATGTCGCTAGGCTCGACACATGATTTGGCCGTGATGAGGTGTCACATCAGCTGTGACGGATGAGCTTGTCACCAGCCGCGACAGCCTCGCAAGGCGTTATCACACCACCTGATATGGGAAAGAAACACATCACGTTTGTTACTGTCGTGAAGCGTATATGATAAATGATATGTGATGTTCCTGGGCATATGTAAATCTCTTTAAAGGGTCCACGTCTTCAATGCTCTCTTAAAAAGTAACTGAAAGTCGCACATAAGGTTTTGCTGTTTCAACAGGTCTGGTGATTTAGAAATAATATTTATCTAGTTCAAAAGTTTTCCGATGGATGAGGGATTCTTGGTTGTGTGTAGGGTAAAACCTTTACATCGCACTGACATAGAAACACCTGTTTTCTGTTCCTTATTGTTGGCAGGAAAGTTACTCTTTGCCGATACCACTCCGTAAAACTTTTTGGCCTGAAACATTCTTTGGACTACGAACACGAGAAAACAAAGGTGCTAGGCGCAATTTGCCAAGCAACAACAATGTTTTTCGTTCGATTAACTGACGGATTATTGCTGTAAATGAATATATAATTTTATATTAGTAAGTAGATTACTGAAATTTTTAAATTAAATATAATGCCTAAAATCTAAAAATATTGATCCGTTATGTGGATTACATTGTAACCGCTGGAAAAACATTTCGATAAAGAAAAAAGTACAAAGCCTAGGTTATACTTAAACCTACTGTGACAGATCTACTGTAGCGTTTTTAGATCTTTGGTATTCATGTTTAATACGATTCAACTGCACTTTGTGTAAGGTTCCAAGAGAGTGAGACATGAAGGATCCATCGCCCCTTAGAGAATTTACTTGCGAAGCTTTTATGGTACCAATCCTCTTTGATACTGGATTCGTCTATAAAACACTAAGGATGTTCTTGTCCTTACTTCATAAAAGATAATGTTATTTCAAGTATTTTACTGATCACATAATCAGTAATAATACATGTAATGTAATAATACATTCATGGCTGTAATTGCTTCTCTCTGAATACTGGATATATATAGGAATGTATTAGTAGAAATAATCCCAACTAGCTAGTGACTAATATCGAGTCAACTCTAAAGCGCAAACGAAAATATATATGATAGAAAGATGCATTATTATTAAGTCATGACTATAGACTTGTCTTGACTTTACACTGATGCAAAAATGCATTTATTGTGACTGAAACCATGCAAAACAACCATACTTTCATTAAACTCAACATCTAAGAAATCACATAAGTTGCCACACGTCATTATGCGTACACCCGACCGATGTTTTCAACTTGGGTACTCCGGGTATCATGTCGCTAGGCTCGACACATGATTTGGCCGTGATGAGATGTCACATCAGCTGTGACGGATGAGCCTGTCACCAGCCGCGACAGCCTCACAGGGTGTTATCACACCACCTGATATGGGAAAGAAACACATCACGGTTAACACTATCGTGAAGCGTATATGATAAATAATATGTGATGTTGCTTGGCATATGTAAATCTCTTTAAAGGGTCCACACCTTCAATACTCTCTTAAAAAAGTGCAGGTTCACTTAGTTCCCTATCTTCTTGGCTTCCTTGTCTAAGGAAATAAGTGTAACTGCAAGTGTTGAGGAAAGTTACTGAGGATGGCCTAGCCCTGAAACGAGTCTACCAACACGATTTAAGACTTGGAGACGAAAGTAAAATTATAGATTCATATGTCATCAATACCTAGCTACAAATCATTCATGATATAATTTTATATTAGTAAGTAGATTACAGAATTTGTTTCAATTAAATAAGATGCCTAAAATTTAAAAATATTTATCCGTTAAATTCGAACCGCTGGAAAGATATTTCGATTAAGAAGAAATAGTATAAAGCTTAGGTCACACTAAAACCTACTGTGACAGACCTATGTAGTATTTTTAGAGCTTAAGTATTGATGTTTAATACGATTCAACTACACTTTGTGTAAGGTTCCAAGAGCGTGAGACATGAAGGATCCATCGTCCTTTAGAGAATTTACTTGCGAAGCTTTTATGGTACCAATCCTCTTTGATGCTGGATTCGTCTATAAAACACTAAGGATGTTCTTGTTCTTGCTTCAAAAAAGATGATTACTTTTATTTAAAGTATTTTAATGATCACAAAAGCACGAATAATATATTCATGGCTGTAATTGCTTATTCTTTATTACTGGAAATATGTATAAATATAGGAATTTATTTTGTAGACATACTCTCATTTAGCTACATTTAGTGACTTACATCGATAGTCAACTCTAAAGTCAAGTGCAAACGAAACCATATATTATATAAAAATTCATTATTATTAAGTCATAAGTATAGGCTTGACTTAACCTTAGACTGATAGCAAGAATGTATTCTTGCGACTGAAACTATGAAAAACATACATTGTTTCATTAAATGGATTGCCAAAGAAATCCTGTATATTGCCACACCTCATTATGTCGACCGATGTTTTCGACTTGGAGTACTCCAGTTATCATGTCGCTAGGTTCGACACATGACGCGGCGGTGGCCGTGATGAGATGTCACATCAGCTGTGACGGATGAGCTTGTCACCAGCCGCGACAGCCTCAGAAGGTGTTATCACACCACCTGATATGGGAAAGAAACACATCACGGTCATTACTACCGAAAAGGATATAAAATAGTATTTTTTATTTCTAGGTATATGTGAATCTTTGTAAGAGTGAACCTACTTAAACGGTTCATGTCTTCAACAATATCTGAATAAAATCTGAAAGTATCTAAAAATCTTACATGCGGTTTAACTTTTAGAACATCTTTGGTGATTAAGAATAAATATTTATTGAGTCGAAAGTTTCCCGGTGGAGGTGGAGAGAGTCTTCGTTGTTTGTGGGTTAAAACTATTACCGGACCACTGCTAGAGTTAAAATCCCGTTGATATTATACTGGAATGTATTCAGTGTACTATGTAAGGGGCTGTAGACCAAGCCTAACTCACCCCTTTGACCATTGTAATTAGTTAAGTTTGAATTACCATATCATATGTATGAATCTGATTATTTTTCAAGTTCCTCAACAGTTCGAGGGGTGATTGCAGCTGAACTTTCAATCAATCAGACTAGATCTTGGTTGATAACGCTGATAAATTTGTTCATGATTGAAAAGTTTTTGAGAGTTTTGAAAAAAGGAAGAAGTGTTGTTTCTATGTTGGATATTCTTGTTGAAAAAACTAAGAAAAATTCTCCCTTTCCTTAAAAAAATAATTTCAAGAATGAACAGTTAATTTAATGGACATTTAATTATTAGAGTTTAAAATAACTGTGGCTCGGATTTTACCCTTAGTACCTTCGGCAAAAAACAACATTATTATATCCAAAAAAACAATTTATTCCCTTGGGCAGTATAAAACGATTTTTTATTGCTAACTAATAAATAAAGAACCACGAGTTTTACCAACAACAAATTGAACAGTTGAGCTATAAATCTATGATAATTTTTTTTTTGGTAATATTTGGTTTAGGAACCATAAAATACTTTAAATTATTAGATAATTAAGGGGAGATCAGAAATGTTTGGAATAGAAACAACTCCAAGAATTTTGTATTTCGCATTTATGGGGTTGGGCTTTGGGATATTTTATGTGGTCTTAGGGGTTTCCTAATACAGGCACTACATCCAATTAAAATTAGCTTCCAATAAAGATTTCAAAAAGTAATTTTTCCATGAGTAAAAGCCTACGTTGTTATTGACAATTAAGATAAAAAAAGGAATGAGAATTTAAATGAACACACTTGATATTTTTATTTGTTTTCATCTTTGAAATATATTCAAGAAATACAAAATGTAAGCTAAAGTAAATGCGACGCGTGGCTGAGAGAGAATCTTGGCATGTTAGTTGGAAGAAATTATATATGAACAAACGGTGGTCCCCTTAACATGTTGGATTGTGGCCAAGCTCTTTCTTTAGGTGCGACAGGAATGTCTTCCAAAATAACCAAATAAATTTATGAATCCGCATGTTTTAATTTCTCGTACTTTACTTGTGTTTTTAATTTCAAGAAAATTACAGAAAGAATCGGGGAAATTTCAGAAACGCCGGATGGCTTATTTCTGCTTTTAACCAATAATCGTGGGCATTATCATAATTTTCTCTTAACTGCACTCTAACTTTCCGTGGAGCATTGGACTTTCCGTGGAAGGCTTTATAGATTTGCGTAGTATGTTAAGTGCAGAGATAATGTATATAACAATTTTAATTTAGCTACAAACAACAGAAATATAAAAAAACATGGCAATTTTTCAGAAAAAGGATCATAAGTCATCCCCTCAGTTATTTTTATATTACTAATTATTTTAACTGCCCGAAACTATATGCAAAGTTCACACATTTCCAGGATTATATTTCATAAGCAGAGGAGGAACAGACAACCTCTTTACTTTTCTGCAGTGTGACAAAATGTGGGATTTCTGTGGCAATCCTTTTACCAGCACCCTAATGGTTATATAATGGGTAGTTTTTCTTGAAGCATGTAGACTTTACTAGCTTATCATCATATGTAATGTAGCACCTGCTCTACATTCGTAAGACTATTTTTATTAATAAGTTATGCAATAAAAGACGAATCATAAATTTAATTGAAGATTCAAGCCTTGGTTCATATAAACATTTTTAACATTTATGCAGTAAGTTATATCATTACGTGGAAATTCCTATTTCGAAAAATCGAAGAAGCAAGAAATCACATAACTTAAAATGCAAGGAAGGATTTTAGACATCATGGTTATGGTTAAATATAATCAATATTACGTAAAAATGTATGCTTATATTTTTACAAATTTAATTTTCCTTTTAATGTTTAATTTTTAAAGTGGTATATCGTACGAGCTTTTCAATTTACAAAATTGTTGTACTTTCGCTTTATATAAAACTCACTTTTTCGAGTTTTTTTTTTACGAGAATTCTCCAAATTTATTTTATGTTGTGTGTAAAGTTACATACAATGGTTTTATAGTTAATCTGTCATTTATGTCATCGTTGTAATGACACATATATATCAATCTACCCCACATTTATATTAATTTGTAGTTAAGTACTTATATTTGTCAATTATAGTAGTTATCTTATACTAATTTGGTATCCTGTTGTATTGCTTTACATTGGAAAATGGCTTTTCGTGGAGAAATAATTAAATACCTTTTGCACAATAGCAAACATCACATATTTTGGGATATTGTGTCTCTTGAAAAGACATTTGGTCGAATGATATGCTTCACTATTACTGGTAAATGGAATGTATCAGTCTTCGATACCGGATAATGAGGATAAGTCAAAATCTTAGCAAATTCTCATATGAGTTACGTTGCCATGGAAACATTTCACGTGACGTCACGAACAAACACCCCCAAGTTAGTGAAAACACCGGCTGATGGCTGGTAGTTAACTTCAAAACAATCAAATGAATAATGTACTAGAACTTTATTAACCTTTTAGGGTTTTCTGGAGTGTTGTGCGGAAGTTACACTGCCATAAAAGTGTTTGAGATTTTTTCTCTTGAAAACCAATTTCCGTTTGCTTTGATCTACCAAAAATGTATATAGTGAAAATCGGATTTCCTTATCTCTTTGATAAAAAATCACCAAGATTGAAAATTATATTTGATGTGTTTATTCCTTTTAAGACATTTTAGTTTTAGGCTGCATGTTTTGGACACCAAAACCGTTTGAAATAAAATGTTCATAGCTGTGATCACTCCTTCTCATCGTGAATGCATCAGTAATGAAATACTCGGAAGAACTCACACACACGTGTACGGCTATCGTTTTGAAGCGGCGAATGTCAGATTGATTTTTCAGGGAATTTGCTTGTAGTAGTTATGCTAATAATCTATAACCACATGGCTTTCTCTGCATTGAAATTGATTCGACGAAGTTTATTTAGGTGGCACTGTTGTTAATTGATTAAGCAAGTTACAGTCAAAATATACTAGAGAAAAATGTGAAAATAAAGTGCTGCAAAATAATCTGCATACATTTTTTGCTCTAAAAAATGATTATTTTACATACTTTATTTCATTTACTCACACAACCAATATCATTTAGTACATAACTATTTCCTTTTGTAATATTTCTCACATAGATTTGACAATTTAATTTATTTCAAAGGATTGAGTCTTAAGGAAACTGGCATTTATAGATAGCAAAGGAAGTGATTTATAGATAGCAATGGCCATGGCCGGTTTTTAATTAAAATTCTTTTCGTTCTTTAATCGAAGACGCCTCTTATCGGTTTCTGTTATAGCCTTGGGCCCTATATTCCATTTTTATTTTTTAATATTTAGTTATTAGGTTTCAGAGAGGAAAACAAATATTCTGCCATTGTATGCCAACATTGTAAGTATTATTTTGCTAATGTTTGGTAGAGTTTAATAAATATCAGCGATAGTTTTTAAATGGAAGCCATTTTAAATCAGATTGAGATAATTATTTGATTTCACTTAAATGTTTCTTTTGTCTAATTCCGTTATATGGTACGCCATTTTCTCTAAGTAAAGCGAGACAATTTTGGGATTCAGACCCGCAACTTTTAGTTCTGAAATACCTAATATTTATTTCAAAAAGATTATACTTTTATCAGGTTATCATGCAGTGATCTATAATTTGAAATTTTTTATCATTCTAGAATATAATGAAAGGTGAACGGTTGGTCTATGGAACCCCTCTTAGTTACTTTTGGTACTATGCCAGTAGGATTGAGTTAATACAAATCTTTCTTCCTTAATTAAAGACGCATAAATTAAATAATACTATATCACACTGTTAATACTTCAAAGGTTTTTACAACAATGTATACGTATAGCCACTTTTTTAACATCAAATTAAACCTTTCGCAATTATTTTTTATGTCTATACTTAATTCAGTGTTTATGATGGGTTCTTGTAATTAAAAATATAATTTAATAACTCTATTATTCTCTTGAACATGAGAAAAATCTCGAAGAATTAGAGTACATTGTATTATACCGATTACCAATCAATTTTATTTTTGGTGAAGCAAAAAACGTATGTTGAGCCAACCAATATCTTGTTTTTAGCGGAAACCTGAGTACACCGGATTGAAGTTTTCCCAACTTTCCCCAAAACATCAAGGCGGTCGAAAATTTCTATAAAATTTTAAAGCGACCTTAATGTTTTTCTGGCTGGTTTTTTATGGCGTGGAAATCTCCAAAGCCGACACCAAAATAATATTTTATTAGATGACATAAACAGTTAATACACTCCTGAGGTTTATCTCTGTCTTTTATTTCATATATTCACGCAACCACAACCATTTACTACATCACTATTTCCTTTTGTAATATTTCTCATGCAAATTTGATAATTTAATTTATTTCATTTGATTGAGTCCTAAGAAAACTGGCATTCCACCTCCTAGACCTTTCTCTCCAAAAACAGTTAAAAAACCTCTTACACAGGGCTTAGGTTCTTTCATTATAGTCCAACATTTGTAACACAAGAAAACAATTTAACTGTCTATTCAAAGACTTGTAATCTGTACTGGGCCGGAAAGTACTGTTTTGCCAGACGAGCATGATAGTTTTCAAGCGAGTACGGTAAAACTTACCGGCCGTGTGTCGTACGATACGTTTCATCATAAACTGAGAAAAAACATATATTTTTAATCATAACTTATTCCTTGCGTCAAACACTAAGTTTTTCAAATATTCAAACCTAACTTATTATAAACAAAGGGACATTTGTTACTGCTACCAGTGCTGCCACTACATTCCTCTAAAAAGGTAACCTATAAACTTGCATTAACGACGATTTGGTGCAAATCAGCTGACTGTTTACGTCCATTTTCTGTAATAGTAGTCCGAAAAAAAATTTTCAGCACTGGTATCGGAAAATGGTAACTTTTGAGTCAACAAAAAGTTTCTGTGTCAGTATGATGGAAATAGTTTGATGACCATCTATCTACGTAGGGCACAATTGACCTGTTCAACCCTCTAGGGAGTCTACTGATGGAAAAAACATTTATAAAAGTAAATCGTTGGATATATGACGTTCAAGACAAAAATCAATAAAAAGTATATCAGGTAAAGAATTGCTTGATCAATAAGTGGTTTACTGCAAGAATAAAAGCCTTTGTTAAGGAGACGAAGATAAATGCATTGTCCCAGCGTACGTTGTTTTTTACACCTTTCACAATGGTGTCTGCTGCCAAAGTACTGTAGTTTATTTTCCTTTAACTACAGTATACAAAAATAAAAACATACAGTATAGTAAAAACATTATATTCCTTACCGTTATTTCAAAGTGTTTTTTAATAAATAACAACCCAATCAAAGATTTCATCACATTTTAGTTGAAAACCTATTGGTTTCATTTTTTTTATGTTCGGTTTTAAGCTGGCAATTCACTAAATCAGTTCTTTGGTTTACTTTAAAGTTATAACCAACATAAATCTCGTTAGGTACTTTGATACTGCTGATCAAGTGCCGGCGGTAGCGTTTAAGTGCCTGTGTTACTTGTACACTAATTTTTAATAAGTGTCTTCCTTATTTTACATTTTTTAAGCTGTTTAAAAATATAAATTTATGGCATTAATCGTAAAAGTGCATACAGATTAAATAATATTCCGTTGTTTAATTGTCTTCAAAATTAAATAACCTCCAAGATGTGTTTAGATAACCTTCATCCCACAAATTGTGTTTCTACTAGGTGCTGTAGTTTTCAAAAAGCTGAAATGATTACTCTTTCTGTTTACATTTCCATTGTTTGTTTCGACGCTAGAATGGCAACTTATAAAACATAATGCTAAAAATTCGTCGCGAAAATTCATTAGACTTTCTCTGTCCAAGTAAGCTGCATAGAACACGTTTTTAGTGAAAACTAGTTCACTTGAAGGAAATCCTTGGAGCCGTTTTTGGGATGATTGTACAACTAAGAAATCAATCAAGCATACAAGCATACTGCTCTGATTAGATAGCAGGATATATTTTGAACAGTAATGTTTATATTTCTAAAGGTCTGTTTGTATATAATTAGTGAAGATTGTTTAGTGCCTAATCGAAAACTAATAAAAAAACTGTTAATAGCAAGATTCGTATTTTTCACCTTGCTGAAATATAATGTCAAGAAACTATAAATCTTAGGATAAAACAAGCTATATATATGTCTTTAATACAGCGAACACTAAGCTTCCATTATTGATTAGTTTGTTTTATATATAAAGCATTATGTAGACTATTTTCATACTTATCGGCTGGAACTAAAGCAATAAAAGTACTCATACACCATTAATAAGAACAAATATAAGACTTTTTGATATAATCTATACAAATTGCAGTAGACGATGCTAACGTTAATGGCTGGAGTACTATGTGCATTGAAATTTAAGAAATGTTTTGTGAGACTTTATAATGTGAGACTGAGAAATGTTATATAAAAAGACTTTTTTATATAATTTATCAAAATTACAGTGGACGATGCTGACGTTAATGGCTAGAGTACTATGTGCATTGAAATTTAAGAAATGTTTTGTAAGATAATCAATTTACCATTACGATTTTCTTTTAACTAATGTAGTAGAGTAGACAGGCTATAAAACTAACTTCGCATCAAAGTCCGAAGTACTCGTATATGAAGAAGAATAAAGAAGAGAGAATACTAAAGTACTGGAGCTTAAAAGCAAATATAGGGCAGAACAAGAGCCGGTCTTATTATTCTCAGAGCCCCAAACATCTGCCCATCTCCGTTTCAATATTTGTTTTCTTGTTGCTAGATTCGGATGGAGCCTCCTTTGTTCTTAACGATATCATAGTTTCAGATACAGGGTGTTCACGAACTTGAACTGAAACATCTAATTTAATCCATACAATTTAGAGTTTTAAAACTGTATAGCTTTTAATACTAAATGAACTCCAAAGAAAAACTTGTCGTCTGGCTAACTGAGCAGGCTAAGTAGGAATGCGTACATAATAGCATAATAATTTTCCATTATCAGGCTATAATAAAAAATTACAGCATATTACAATAGGCTAGTAGCGATTGTTTGGATTAGGCTATAAAAATTACAGCTAATCCAAACTATTAGAAACAAATTTAGAGTTCTCTCAAAGAATCTTATAGTTCTTAATTTTTTTTAAAAATTCAAAATAAAATTCAAAATGTCAATAAAATTACAAATATTGTTAATATTATGAATCTACATAAATAATTACGTATACTATACCATTCAAAGCTCAATTTCTTCTGAGTAATATTCACCAACAAAATAGGGTTTTAACAAATTACAAATTAAGTTATAGGGAGAAATAAAGAAGCTTCCAAAAACATTTGGCGGCCATATCGATTACGTCATCAACGCTGCTACAGGGTCAGAAAAATTTGTGTCTCGGGCTTTTTAGACTTGAACCCATGTACAACTTAGATCCAAAAGGGAAAAGTGGTTGCCAAATTTAAAGTTTTTTTCAGCTATCTCACCCCCTAATATATTTTTAACACATGAAACCCTCGAAGGCAGCCACTCGTTGATCACCCACCATCACGGCCTTTTGGTATTTTAAAAATAAACACCTAGAAGGACATTTGATTTTAAAGAAATAACCGGAATTATAAGATTTTATTCTCTTTTTGAAGACATAAAATGATTGGGCCAAAAATAATGACGTGGTTCCGTGCTGTATATCATTTAATTTAGCAGCTGGTTAACAACGTGAACAATTTCCAACTTCTTTTTTGATTCCTCAGTGAAGAGGTAGTAGTTTAACTATTTTATTTTTTAACAAAATTGAATTGCTTTAATCAAGCATTACTTTGAAAAACAGTATAGTTATTTACAGTTAAAAGCAAGTGAAATATTGTGCGATTTCACAAATGACCAGAGACTCTCGTTTACCTTTTTAACACTCCACTGGTCGCACTCAAAACTCTATGTAACCGACTCTACCGTAGATTGAACCTTTTGTGTTTAACTGAGTACGGTATATAAGGCTATTAAGCAATTTTTGCAGTATTGAATATTTCGTAAAAAACAATACTGTATTGAATATTATATTTACTCATCATGTTGAACCATTGAAATATGCAATCCCTGTCATAAGAAATAAGATTTGTTAATAATAAAGTACTATCATACCGGTTTTCACGTCTACAAAAGAAATACAGCTATAAACAACATCCTTTTTCTTTGATACCTGGACATCAGATCTGTTCCACAATGAAACAGAAAATATTACAAAACACATTGGCCATTTCCAAAACCTTGTGAAAAGGTGTTTGTTCACAAAGTACAAACAAAATCTGAAGTATCCCCTTTTTGTATCTAAAAATGCACTAAGCTTTGCATCTATTTTTGTTGTTCATTGTGTCTTCCATCTCAAAAATTAACGAAAGCATAAAAATTTTGGTAGATTTTTAATGTTTAAATCTACTTAAAATGTAAATTTATTGTTGAAAATAAATCAGTTGAGTAAAACATATCTTTTACTTAGAGAAAAACTTATAATAGCAATCTGACACATTTCCAACTTCAAACTACATTTAATTTCAAGCACCAGTCTAGAAGGAATTCCTGAGAAGTTATTTAAAGCTAAATATAAGTCCTATTTACAAGTTGCTACGCGTCCAATTGATTCTCCAAAAGGGCGATTCGCACTGCGACAAGAAATATAAATATGCAGGGTTAGGAATGACAAGAATTTAAAGAACAATGGTTAGGAATGACCAGAATTTCACGGAGGTATGATTAAGGGTTCATACAAGGAAGAAAAATACCCCTTAATCCATCAAAAACCTGGAAACATATAATTAGTTTTGAAAGACACCGAGTTTTTACTTATGAGCCACCTACCTGTAAAAACGGAAATGATGAATTGGACAACCAAGTCCTAATTCAGATTACAATCCTAAAAGATCATTTTTAAAACCATAAAACACATACAATAATCGAAATGAAATAAAATAATATTAATATTAAGATGTAAAATAACTTTCAACGTTTTTTTATTATTTATTTGCAAAAAGACACTTAAAATCACTTAGGAACTGTAGCTCTACGTGTAAAGGACAACGTGTGCCAATAAAATACATTTGTCTTCGTCCCCTTAACAAAGAGCATTTCTTGTAAGATACATTTTACCAGTTGCTACAAAATATTGTACACATTTTTTTCCTTTCTTAAGATAAAATTTGTTTATGCACGGCTGGACATTCAAACCTATTGAATATTTTTATACATGCTTAAGGTTTCCCTTGTTATAATTCAAAGGAAATCAATTACTTCAGTTAGCATCGAATATAAATTGAAAACATTTAGGGGAATAAGCACCTTTGCATCGTATCAACTTTGCTAGGTCCATTGGGTATTTTATAAAATCGGACTTTTCGGGCTTTGAATATAAAATAGCAATCTAATAAAACGTCTAATAAAATTCCAAATAAGCCTTTTTGATCCTTTTATTCATCTAACTCTAACGCATTTTGAAGTCTCTAAAGAATTATTCCCCAATTCCCCATGCGAATTCAACATGAAACACGATTTTCTGGGAAAACTGACATGGCTTATCTATTAAATGTTCATACCACAGGGTGCGATTTAAATCTACACTATTTAAACAGTCTCTTTTTCGTATATAGTCACAAAATAAACCATATTTTTCGTTTTTTACCGTTATACTAACTTTTGGTTTAATGTTCGGTGAATATATTTTGGTGTATTATTTTAGGCTTCAAACCTATTAAATCCATTGATACCGTTCATGGAACTTTCCTAAGACATAAGGAGGACATGCTACATTGATGTAATACTAATAATAATAGTACTGTTCAGCACTAACAAAGGTTGGTGGTAATCAAACTATTTATTGTATTCTTTTATTTCCGTTTAAAAATTACTGACACATCTTAACTCTTCAAAATAAACATTTTTCCCATCCCTTATATTTACTATTTGTTTGTTTACTAGTCTTCGTTTTTTATTTCGTTTTTTCTAGACAAACATTAAGTCCTAGTCCTACTGATGGCATCAATACAATATTTACTATATAATTTAATTTAATAAAATTTTGGTACCAATTCCATTTTAATTATCGAACTATTATACTCCGTATATTCGTCTGTAAGACATTTTTGCCTATAAAAATGCACAAAGATGATTAGTGAAGCAAGAGACAGGAACAATGTGATAAATTCCAGCAATGAAAAATCTCTGATTTGCAATTTTTTAACAATTATACAGAGGATATCAAATGTAGGTATACAGCCACAAAATATAAATTTAATTGTACATACACCTCTTATTTCTTACTTAAAATGTTGATATTATTTTATGGTTATTTTTTAAAGGCAATGCAATTTATTAGCTGTTTCCAAATATGGGATAACAATTTGAGCTCCTACGAGTGTAACGTCTAATTGTACATGTAACTGAATAACTATAAACCACTGTGTGCTTGTATATATTTGGACCACTCTGTTAAGAGAAGGATGAGTTGGTGATTGTGTTTTAAGAACTAAAGATTTTTATATTTCTGTTTTATTTCTATTTCAAGCAAATTATAATATAATTGTTAATTATAAAACTATTGCTTATTTTCAAAATTCATGATAGCTGTGGGTTTGTAATTATTATTTAATTTGTCGGACTTTCCTTCCGCTTCTAGTGTTTGAACTACACTACGTCTGAAGAGGTATTTAAACTCCTCTTCGAGAGGTATTGCAACTCCTCTCGTTTTCAAGTGACCAAACTTAGTTACATTAACTAACTTATTTCTATTAACCTATAATTTTTTTCTTTTTTGACACCCAATTTACATTCTTCTAACATTTAACAACACATTAATCTCACTCAAACAAAAATTCATACAAAACCCATCGAACCTATATGTACAAATACAAATAATATTTGTTACCATAATATATTCCTAGAAATAAAAAATAAAACAAAATCATTACTGACAGCAATGCCTCCAAGCCGGCAGCGGCACACGCACACTACGCCGGGAGAGCAAGTGGAGGGGGAGCGGCCATACCCCCACCAGGGTACAAGTCGATGCCAGCTGATCTAGAGCAAGTGGAGGGGGAGCGGCCATACCCCCACCAGGGGCACAAGCCGATGCCAGCTGATCTAAATCAAGTGGAGGGGGAGCGGCCATACCCCCACCAGGGGCTCAAGCCGATGCCAGCTGATCTAGAGCAAGTGGAGGGGGAGCGGCTGTACCCCCACCAGGGGCACAAGCCGATGCCAGCTGATCTAGAGCAAGTGGAGGGGGAGCGGCCATACCCCCACCAGGGCACAAGTCGATGCCAGCTGATCTAGAGCAAGGGGAGGGGGAGCGGCCATACCCCCACCAGGGCACAAGTCGATGCCAGCTGATCTAGAGCAAGTGGAGGGGGAGCGGCCATACCCCCACCAGGGGCACAAGTCGATGCCAGCTGATCTAGAGCAAGTGGAGGGGGAGCGGCCATACCCCCTCAGGAGCACAAGCCGATGCCAGCTGATCTAGAGCAAGTGGAGGGGGAGCGGCTGTACCCCCACCAGGGGTACAAGTCGATGCCAGCTGATCTAGAGCAAGTGGAGGGGGAGCGGCCATACCCCCACCAGGGGTACAAGTCGATGCCAGCTGATCTAAAGCAAGTGGAGGGGGAGCGGCCATACCCCCACCAGGGGCACAAGCCGATGCCAGCTGATCTAGAGCAAGTGGAGGGGGAGTGGCCGTACCCCCACCAGGGGTACAAGTCGATGCCAGCTGATCTAGAGCAAGTGGAGGGGGAGCGGCCGTACCCCCACCAGGGGTACAAGTCGATGCCAGCTGATCTAGAGCAAGTGGAGGGGGAGCGGCCTACCCCCACCAGGGGTACAAGCCGATGCCAGCTGATCTAGAGCAAGTGAAGGGGGAGCGGCCATACCCCCACCAGGGGCACAAGCCGATGCTAGCTGATCTAGGGCAAGTGGAGGGGGAGCGGCGTACCCCCACCAGGGCACAAGTCGATGCCAGCTGATCTAGAGCAAGTGGAGGGGGAGCGGCCATACCCCCACCAGGGCACAAGTCGATGCCAGCTGATCTAGAGCAAGTGGAGGGGGAGCGGCCATACCCCCACCAGGGGCACAAGTCGATGCCAGCTGATCTAGAGCAAGTGCAGGGGGAGCGGCTATACCCCCACCAGGGGCACAAGCCGATGCCAGCTGATCTAGAGCAAGTGGAGGGGGAGCGGCTGTACCCCCACCAGGGGTACAAGTCGATGCCAGCTGATCTAGAGCAAGTGGAGGGGGAGCGGCCATACCCCCACCAGGGGCACAAGCCGATGCCAGCTGATCTAGAGCAAGTGGAGGGGGAGCGGCCGTACCCCCACCAGGGGTACAAGTCGATGCCAGCTGATCTAAAGCAAGGGGAGGGGGAGCGGCCATACCCCCACCAGGGGCACAAGCCGATGCCAGCTGATCTAGAGCAAGTGGAGGGGGAGCGGCCGTACCCCCACCAGGGGTACAAGTCGATGCCAGCTGATCTAGAGCAAGTGGAGGGGGAGCGGCCGTACCCCCACCAGGGGTGCAAGTCGATGCCAGCTGATCTAGAGCAAGTGGAGGGGGAGCGGCCGTACCCCCACCAGGGGTACAAGTCGATGCCAGCTGATCTAGAGCAAGTGGAGGGGAGCGGCCATACCCCCACCAGGGGCACAAGCCGATGCCAGCTGATCTAGAGCAAGTGGAGGGGGAGCGGCCTACCCCCACCAGGGGTACAAGCCGATGCCAGCTGATCTAGAGCAAGTGAAGGGGGAGCGGCCATACCCCCACCAGGGGCACAAGCCGATGCCAGCTGATCTAGGGCAAGTGGAGGGGGAGCGGCCTACCCCCACCAGGGCACAAGTCGATGCCAGCTGATCTAGAGCAAGTGGAGGGGGAGCGGCCATACCCCCACCAGGGCACAAGTCGATGCCAGCTGATCTAGAGCAAGTGGAGGGGGAGTGGCCATACCCCCACCAGGGCACAAGTCGATGCTATCTGATCTATCACCCGCCTCCATGGTGTAATCTCGTATCTTTGGTGTAATACTTCTCGAAACGTAGTGTAGTTTAAACACTATAGGCGGAAGTAAAAGTCCCAACAAATAAAATAATAATTACTAGTGGCTTGAAGGGGCTAAAAGCCCCTAATGAGGGAAAATTCAAATAATTCTTATTTATTATAGTACAAAATACCTTAGCAAACTGAATCTACCTTATATTGATATATCTAGCCAACCACAAGGTTTTCAATCAAGTATCAGCATCACATGTTTAATGTAAACAAAGCAGACTTTTTAGATCCCAATGCTTTTAAAATGGCAGATACTTTACGTTATTTCTCGTTTTATCATGAATTTCAAGCAATTTTATTATTTATCCCGCCATCACGGAATAGAGACCTTTCATTTGAGCCCCCTCCCATCTTTCTACGACTTGAAAGACGCCCAAAATTTTGACGCAAGGAATCGCCTTACGAAATTAAATATATGATTGCTCATTATAACATTATTTAATATGAAGTATGGAATCCGCTTTCTTTTTCGTTCATTGTGTGGTTTCTTGCATGTAAAGTAACAGGGTCTAATCATCCACTCAAGGTCTTTTTCCATTTTTTAGCATGAATTATTTTTAAGACCACCGGTGTTTTGTTCTCCCAATTGAAAATTGTTATCAAAATCTGGTGAAGTATTGTTGGACAAACAAAAATATAATTTGGAGTTTACATTATTTTTAGATTCTATAAAGGTTATATTGCGTTCACGAATGAAGATTTACCAGACTGTATACATATTGTTAAAAATCCTATGCTTCCTCTACGATGTTAATACTGTAGAACTGAGTTCTTTCCTTACTTATTCTTAAGTGAGTTACACATACAACTTCAAATTTAGTTTTGATAAAAAAAATAATTGAATCTTTTGCTTGGTTTTAAAAGGCTCAAGTAAAGTGAAAGCCTGTACGACTCAAGAAACACGTAGTCATACTATAAATCAATTACGCTGCAGATAAAAGGGGCTCGCTGACAAGAGCCCCTTCCTGTCTCACTTTACAAGAATGCCCTTCTGAATGATTTAGAAAATGTTTCTCCAAAACATTAAATAAATCATCACCTTTCTTGTCATCTCGTAACTGCTTATCAATTTATCATTTATGTAGATATATTGCACGTTTATTAGAAAATATACAGCTACAAAAATTTCGGGCGTTTGGCAAATTGTAAGAATCTGGGAGGGGGGAAATTAACTGTCTTGCTTTATGTCATAGACTCTAAAAAGGTACTATTCATTTGAAGGTATTTCAAATGATAAGTAAGATAAACGATTATTGTGAAAATACAAAGAATTTCCAAATAACTATTTTCGAACAAAATGGTTATTTTTCCAATATAATACTACGCTACAAATATTGCCCTGCTGTATTTAATAGACAAAAACAACAAACGGAAAGTTGCTAATTTTTGACATTAATTAAAATGAAACATTTCTTCGTGTTGCAAATTACAATATATATAAATATATTTATACTTATAGCTATGTTTTTTTCATATATACCTGCAATGCTTAACTTCAGTTATTAATCTAGATAAGACCATACATATTCAACATTGGAAACAGAGAACAAAGAAGCTCTTCTTTTTCTGAGACAGTATCAGCGTGGATGGAACCCACTAACGCTGTCCCCAAACCACTCTCCCCTTAATCTTTTTAAGGCAGCTACTGTACCTGGTACGTTCTTGAAACATTACTTACTCGCACATTTCGATGGCGACGTTTTTAGTATGTTTATCCGAAATAAAATTATTTGAATGATTCTTTCCAATACGTGTAATATTCGCACATAATAAATGCCTTTCAATATGTAACTAATCGAACCATCTTTCTTTAGAAAATAATCTCTAGCATGTCATACTTTATAGAAATTTCAGTGGAATTGGTAATTACTACCGCGAACTTCCATGAGGTTTTTTACAGCTTTTCTGTATATATGTGTATATAATATTTGTACATATTTTGCAATATTTGCTCAGGATTTGTATGTATATATTAAACATATTAAAGTTATATATTAAACAGTATTAAACATATATATATGTGTATGTAAATACATTTTTAAGTGTGTGTATGTGTGTGTGTGTGTGTGTGTGTGTGTGTGTGTGTGTGTGTGTGGGTGTGTGTATGTATGTATACAAAAAAAAGCAAAAAGCAAGACCACTGACAGACTAGAGCTCAGTAACCTCCTTTAGTGATACCATTGATACCATCAGAGTGCCTCCACAGAAAAGGATTTCGTCGTATCTCTGTTATTTTAATTCAATATATTTTTGTATTTTCTATAGGTAAGTTTGTTTTTACAAATCAAGCATAGGGTTTAACTTTACAGACATAATTCGAATAATTGTAATTAATTTATATACTTACAGCCTTAATATAATAAAATGTATTAATATCAAGGTGTAAGACAATGGCCAAATTTCAGTTACATAAAATACGTAAAGTTTATATATGTAACTAAATAAATTAGTGATAACGATAAAGCGAAGACTGTATTTTGGTAGTGTGGTACCTTAACACATTTCATATTCAGAGAGAGGGAGGAATAAAGTGTTGAAAGAAATAACTTTGATGGCACACATAAGGCAACAAATTTGTGATCGGAAAGAAATATTTATTTCACAGCGCTTCCTACGAGCTTGACATATGACGCTGTAAAGTTTACACTCGCAACCTTCTGGCAACGAAGATGAACTCTCTCTTCAACTTCTTATAGAAAACGACGTGTGAGAGCACTCTCGCACGTCTTCCTACCTAAAAAGTAGAAGATTTTTCTATATCTCAATAGATTTTTTAGCAACACTTGATGTTTAATAACGCTAAGCAAGAGGGCTAAAAATGTTTTTACATAATTCCGTACCAAAATTAGCTATTTTGGATGACAGCTGATATCAACGAAAATGATCGTTTCCCAAGCTCTAATTTAGAGTAAGGGAAAAACGATCAGCTGATTTTCCCTTGCTCTAAATTAGTTATCCATTTGTCCGCTACGCTCGCTAATGTTTTCTCACCTTTTATTCATACAGTTTCATCAGCTGTTTTTAAGTTTAAACAATCTAAATGTTAACGTATAAGTATAGACTAGTTTTGCTGTTGGCACAGGGTGTGTTTAAAATTTCTCCAAATAAGTCTATTATTCCTTATCAAAAAATGTTAATTGAGAGGAAAACGGTAAAATGGAAACTGTATCTTATTCTGTATGAGTGTATTTTGCGTCTTGATGAAAATTATTGCTCTTAACTTGAACCGAAAGTGATTTTCAGCATTTTGCTCGAATAATTCCGTACTCGGCCCGCCTTGTACGCGAAACTCGCTTTCACGTTAACAGTTTCGCCTCGCACTTGCAACTCGTTGTTCCTATGATCGGCTCCATCTCACACAATAAACTTGAGGGCGCACCGGGAAGTGCCACTTTCAGTACTAGTAATGAAATATACTATTAGTTATAGTTTCAAACTTTTCCATGTTAGTTATATATAAGTTTTAAACACATTTTGTAACTTGTAAAGCGATTTATTGTTACCTCACTAGTATTATTTTTAGAATTGAGTGGGGCCAACATGGCATCTTCCATTGAACAATCGTATGCTCAAACCTTTATAGGATTGAGATTATTGGTCTACTCACCATTTACATTTTAATACTTTGATTATATTTTTTAAGCCGTAATAACTATTTAGAACAAAAAATTTAACTAACCATGATTAAAAGGACCCCATACTCTAGATTAAGCAATTAATAAAATGTGTAAAATTGTAATTGATTGTATAATAAAAAATAAATGATAGTAACTTTATAATATCTGTAATGCACGAGTCTAACACTAAAAACAGCCATCAGTCACTTATGAATTTATGGACAGCCGAAAATGTTTTTCGCATCAGAACAGACAGTTGACTTCCCGGTATATTATTCAAAAGGAAAGGAACCACCATTTTTATTGGTGGTCGAACAGGGACATATAAACTTAGGATTTATTTGGGGATATTTAAGTAAAGGTTTATCAAAATGATAATAATAAAATCTACAAAATTAACGAGGCAGCACGATCAAGACAGTCGAATACATATCTCTTTTAGAGCTCAGGGGGGAATCTACGAAAAAAAGAAATGACGACCCTCAGTATTTATTAATTTTTTTATTTATTAAATTGTAAAGGCTACAAGAAATAGAAATCCTACTACACTGTAGCACACAGTTTGGATTAAAATTAACAGGTAATATTCTAAGGAATGTTTTTAGACAAGATACCCTTTCTGGACACAACACGCACTTATATCACTAGTAAACTTGCAAAAAACCGACGAAGATACAAAAATAACTCATACGAAGTATTGAAACTTGCAAACAAATAGAAAAACATCAGTTAAATCAAGTTTGATACAGAATAAATTAAATTATATTTATGATATTAAATTATTTTAATAAAATCTACTTCCAAAATTAATTAAATTAAAAATTAATTAAATTAAATTTATCCATTACAGATTTTTTGTAAGAGTCGAATGTTAAGGCAAACATAGATACAGTTTTAAAGAAAGAGCATCACACATTCTTATTACAACAGCGAATGAAGCCTAAACCCCAAAACAGGTATGTGAAAAATTATGCGGAGTAAACAATGCGTGGACTCTGGACGAGGGACGGGGCACAAGGAAACTTAACCGGAAGAGGCACTTTCGTCGATGCCACCACTTGCTAGTTCGTAATCCACTATCACGTCGGCTCTGTAGATTTATTATCGCAAACAAACATATCAAACTGGGTAGGATATCATAAGTGAAACAGCCAAGCTTCTTAGAAGCGAAAATCTAATAAATTTTATTTTAGTTAACTCAATAATGTCAACAAAATAAGCTTGGGATACTGAGTCAAACTTGAGCCTTGATTGTATAAAAGTGAAAAATAAAAGTTTGATACTATTTGTGTCGTTCTATATGAAAATACTAGTTAAAAAAAATACATTGCGATATTTCAGTCTACAAATTCCAGTTACATGTGATTGGAAAACTAAAATTGGTTGTCAGTAGTGAACGCAAGGTCGATGACTACATGAGAAAGCCCTATGACCCCATATTAATCAAGTTCATGAAATACTGGACAATGATGACATTTTGAGTGCCTTTCTATACCTAACTATAGATCATTAATTAACTACACTACATTTTGTCGGCATGGTATTTTTAACAATCAGTTATAAAAAAATATACGATACTTCTTGTAAATATTGCGAGTTTTTAAATATCGGATAGAAGTAATCAACATTGGAAGTTAATTCTCTTATTTTGCATTCTGCAAAAGAAATAATGTCCAATGATTGTGGAAACTTTTGCATCACCCTTGAAATTGATTGATTGTATATTATTTATTTTCCAATTTGCATTTTTTAAACTTTAGTAGTTCTATTTGAGCGAAAAGATTAAAGTCCCTTAGGTTTAACGCAAATATAAGCGGACGCCTTTGGAAATAATACTATAGAATCGCCAACAAGAATAAAATGTCATGAAAATTCAATGATACTGGTAAATGTCAATTGTTAAAAGCTAATAATAATAAAACGAGACACCCCTTTAAAAACTACCATCCAATAATAAAACGGTTTATAAATGAACTCCGCCATTGTGGGAAGTCAAATTGTTTGGCATAAACCACCCAAATGCTAACCACACAGTTTGTATTCACAAGGGCCCAGCGCTTTAATAAATCCGGGTAATCTTATGGCAGTCCGGTCTGAAGTGGAACAGGCCGTGTTGGCGGGAGCGGTGGCCATGTGGGCCCGGGGTTGGTGGGACGGCGCAGCGATGGGACGGCCGACTAGTAGTAATGTGCTGTACTGCTGTACGATACTTATCGTATCGGAATATCGCGATACACAGAGCACTATACGATACTTATCGTATCGGAATATCGCGATGCACAGAGCACTATACGATACTTATCGTATCGGAATATTGCGATACACAGAGCACTATACGATACTTATCGTATCGGAATATCGCGATACACAGAGCACTATACGATATTTCGATACGATATTTTGAAAACGATACGTATTGTAAAGCAAAAAACGATATTCGATCCCGATATTTAGAGCTGATATTTACGATTTATTACGATATTTTCCAATTTTTATGGGAAATCAGCTTATTTCTTAACATATCTTAATAAAACTTGGTTTGTGGCTTCATCTAATTGAGATCTACTTGATTAATGTCTAAAATCCGCCATTTTGACATTTCTTTGGCAGCACATCAGCACTTGCATACTCATATCCCATGTTATTCTTACGACGAATATTCTGCATGTTTATTGAAGAACATAGGTACCCGTACGTTAGAAAATCCATATGTGATGCATCATATTAATTATTTTTCGAAGCTTTGGAAATTTGCTGAGTATGTAACGGGGGTAATTAGAGTATTCAGTTGCTTGTGATTTTATTTTAAACTGTTTTGGTCAATACGATTCCTTACGTATCGTTTTCGAAATTTAAGGCGATACGATACGGACGATACGATACAGGGTTTCGATACGATATTCACCTCCGATATTTATCGTATCGCCGTATCGTGGTACTCGGCCGTATCGCATATCACTACCGTGTAGGGGTTGGTGGGACGGCGCGGCGCGGCGGTGCGGCGGGGAAGCAGCGACATGGCCGGCAGTCTGTGCGTTGGTGCCCCCGCGAGAGCACGCTGTTGCGCTCGCGAACACTCCTTGCGATCCGGCCGCTCCCTGATGTAATATTATCGTGTGAATTTTAAATGTGACAAAAGAAAATTAGTTACTTCTGATGATGATGTGTCAATTTTGGTCCCCTATCGAGAGTGATGACAGTTATAAGTGAGAGTGTTCTTGGAGGATTCTCTTCGATGTGTTTTACAACGAATGTTTTCGCGGTTCGTTTTATTTTGGGTATGTAATTACTCTTTTAATATTTTAGAATTCTGTTGAGATATGTTTACAAAAATTTTCAAGCCATTGCTAATTTTTCTTTGGATGAATGATAAAGGCCTTTTGAAGGAAAACTTAAAAGTGGCAATAGGTAAAACAATGGAATGTATATTTTCATACAATTTTTATATGCGTGGCGTTATTATGCGATTTTGTTTCGGAAGGTAAAGTAAAAATATGTAAGAGACGTTTACAGCTTTTATTTTCACAAGAAAAGTCTCAATTGAATGTCTCGTTCAAGATTGATGGTTGCCAAAAGTCTCAAACGTCAATCAAGTCTTGTGTCGATTTATTGCATTTTTGTAATATCGAAACACCTTATTTACCGATGCTAATACTAAAACAAACCAATATTCTAATAACGTTTACTAAATGGCAATCCTAACATTATTTCCGTTTGTAAATACGTATTAGAAGCATAGTCTTTAGCTCAGTAGTTTTAATGTTATAAATAAATGTTAACTTTTTTTTAGAACGTCAGTTTGACCCCAAGAAAAACTGTACGTTTTTAATTTTTACTCTAAAACCAGACTCCATTGATCAAAGGAACTGTAATTAATTACCCTGGCAAATGAATCAGCTGGTGTTTGTCAGTCACAGAGTTCAATGTTATCGAAACCATTCATCAACAAACCTTCATTCACATTCTGATTCGAATACGCAATCAACCTTACGTACCTGCGTCTCTGTCTTCATTAGTAATTTAATCTAAAATATGATTTATAACCACTCAACAGTGAAAGGTGAATAACGGAATATCATTTTAATGTCTTGTGTCATCAGGCTATTAATTTCTTATCGTAAAAATGAAGGCTATTTAAGTTTTCTTTTTATTTAGCTTGGTATCACCAACATTTATTTCATATTAAGGAGAAATAAAACAGTATCCTAATCAATTTTAAATTTTGGAGAAATTGTTATCCAATTTTCTAACTGACCATTGCGGTGCGGTGAATTATGCAAATGTTTCCCTCTATGACTGACTATAAGATTACATAAGCTGCCAAATACTTATACTCATATAATTTGTGTCATTACTTTTCATTAATGGAGTATGCTCATTAACCTTAAGCTCATTAATTTAAATTGCCTGGCATCCTCCCAATATTCCTCTGCTCTTTAAATCAACAAAAACAAAACCTAAAATTCCCTTTTTTACAGAAATATTGAATTTTTCAAATTGTCTTTGGTACTCCTGAGGGCTTTGCTTGTATTGCTAAGTGACCTTGATATGTTTTGTTAACTCTAGTTCTAATTTGCAGTTCAAATAAAAATATACATATTGAAAAAGGAACAATAAAAACATATTTTCAATTTGATTACATTACGATATTAACAGTTAAAGACGCCGCCCAACCTGAATAACATAATACGCTGCCATCTTGCGTTGACCTTCACTAATCATTCAGAGGAATCACCGTTAAATTAGTAGTAAAACCTATCAGAGTAACATATTTTTATTGAACAATTTTTACTCTTTAGTACGTAGGAGTAAGTGGCAATAGGAGAAATGCAGTTGCATAAAAATAATTTTGAGATGTTTACATGATATAAAAAGAAAATCCTAATACTCATGCAAGGAACTTGAATTATGTTATTTCAACAATATTAATATGTACGTAGTAAAAGAAATACATTTTGAGAAATAATTGATATATTTAAATATCAAATAATTTATTACATTAAATTATATTATTTACTTCATAACTTGTAAATTATAAATACAGCTGTTCTAATTGTGACATTTCATTTTTTTAAATTAACTGTAGATGCATATGGAAATAAAATAAAGAAAGGTAGATGGATATAGAATAAAATAAAGAATGAACAAATATATAACAAATATTTATAGAAATATATACTTCGATCGCCTCTTCCTAACTAAACAAATCTTAGTTAATGTAGTAGTGTGTAGTTATTCTCTCAATTAAAAACTGTATTAAGAACAAATAAATAATAATGAACTAGTACCTAGTCATTATTAGCAATTGAAATGTTTGACGGGCGCAAACTTTACATTTATGAATTCTTAGTTAAAACAAAACCATTTATTTAATACGCCCATACAAGTTGGATCATTATTTCTTAAAGAAAACATATCTCTTCTTAAGATTCCTCCTAAAGCAGGATCCTTTTAATAACATCTCAAAAACCCTATAAGCAAAGTAACATTAGTTTTATTCTGAAATTTCCAAATTGTTTAGTTAAAAAACGAATTAAATCTCCATGTAACCTCAGCATTATTTATTCCGTTACTCTATGCTGTAATGCAATACATAGGAATACCGGTGAGCCGTGCATGAAACGTTATATTATATTCAATAAGGGAGCGGCAGAGCTGCAGCAGACGTGGCGCATCTTATGTCACCCGCCGGAATATTGAATGATGTATCTCTTTCCGTTTACTAAAAACCTCACCTTCTATCTTGAAGTGCTAAAGCCACAGGTTTGAAAACTTGAAAAACTGATACATCCGTAATGTTTTTCTCGTCGTAGCTTGAAAAATTTTAGTCAAATATATCTGCACAACATAAAAATGTAAAAGAAATTCACGTTTAAGTGACATGTAGGGAAAAGGTCGAGATGCAATGATTGTTGATACAATTAATTTAATATTGATTTTACTAACTAAGTACCAACAATTAATACCAACTGGATTTAATTGGCTGGATTTAACCTGGCTGGATTTAATACCAACATATTATGGACGCATGACAATTATGTATAAACGCAAAATTATGTAAATAAGGTAATTTTCCTCCTTTATTTTCTTTACATTCTATCATTAAATATTTGCCTTCCAAATTCTCATAAATAAATGTATGAGCTACAAGTTTGAAAACTATTTTATTATGATTATAATAATTATTTTTGTAATTTATTTCATTTATTTTATCTCTGTAAACCAGGTGTTTAACATGAATACAATAGCTTTCCCACACAGCATCCACATCTGCATGCAGCATCTGTTTTATTGGGCAGATAATTTGTAACCTTAAATATGTATAGTAAATGAAAAAGCCTTATTCATCAGTATTATTTGGTATTATTCTTTTGTTTTTTAATTCAATCATTAGAATTTTATGTAATAAGCTCATCACAAATCTAAAGATAATTATGACGTAGTGTTAAGTAGTTATGTTTGATCTTATTAGCATATGAGACCTACAGGTAGGAGTCATTGTATCATTAAAAACATATGTATTCTAATATAATGAAACAAATGAAAAATAGTCAAATATACGTGTTCAATTTTTTTGATTTTAAAATACTTTATTCAAGCAATCATACAAGAACGATCTTTACGTTATTCAAAAGGAAGCTTCAAGTCTAATACCAATTTTAATTCATTGAAACATGTTTTTGTTAACTACTTGTTATAAAAAACGTAAACACATTTTTTATGGTTGAAAATTAATAATTAAACATTTGTTAAGATTTTTTTTATTATTTATATATTAATACTGCATCCAGCCAACGCTGAGACCGATGGCTGTTCGTAAAATTCTTGAAAACCACAGATTGGAGTACAGGCCCTTGGCATTTCAGTCACAAACTTATTTTGTTGAAAGGATGTTTTTATAGCATTGGCAAATGTACAGTAATCATCTGCAAAACGATAACGGGCTTTTTAAGAGGAGACGTAATTTTTCGTCCAGAGTCCACCAGAGTCGGTCCTCTCCTGGGAGGATATGACCTCCCACCTGGCCCCTGATGCAAACACCTATATTTTAACAAAAACTCTGCCACAACGAAGTCATAGTGGACAAAATCATAAATCCAAGCTAATATTTCGAATTAACTGTAAATTCCATTATATTCCAATATATTCTATATAGTTCATTTAGTGTTTCTTTTTACTTTGCCACATGCTAGAACTTAGGTACATGCTTCCTCGCCACTGTACCGGGCAATGAGGCTTTATAACCGGGGCCATAGAAGACAGGGGCCGGCTCATCGTTTGAGGTATCCGACACCGCCGCCGTCCAAGCTGCCCCCCCTACTTCCCCTCTCTGTGACGTCACGGTGCGGACACTGTAGGGCGGTCCGCTGCTACGTTTTATCTCGCTCGTTTACACACCCTTATCTTTTCTACAACAATATTTGTTGGTAAAACCTTATATATTTGTAATCTACATAAATTGACAAATTTAATGGTGCAGAACTCATCCGGGTATGACTAGCGAATAGTTAAAAAAAACTACAAACTTTAATAAGAATATTTTTTGTGACATGAAAAAGTTAGTCGGCCAGTACTTTTTTGTATTTTTTGGTCGGCCAAGTTTCGTCTGCACGAAATTTGTAGGAGATGAAATGAACTACAAACATTGTATTTAACTTTTTTCGCTCTCTGGTCTAGTTTTTTCATATCGGCAGCTTTAACAGAGCGGCAATGTTCAAAGTCGAATGCGCGGCGCGCCGTTTCACTGCTTAATCACAATTTGACGACTTAATATACACTGTTTTGGCTAATACGGATACCTCTGGTATCTTATTTATATAGGAATAATAGCAATAGTTTTAATGTGAAAAGGAGTGGTAATAAGAAGTGATAACTTATTATGCCTACCTTAAATTGCCGATTTTAACCACTTGCTCATATTCTGCTCGCTTTTCGGCTGTCTTTTTTGATTGCTCGGTTTAATTCGCACTGAAACTTCGCACACCATCTTTTAAGAGTTGCTGGGGAGGGAAGAGGGAAGTGCATTTTTTGCCTAATAAATTCGTATGCCTTTTGGCTAAGTGCTCTTAATATTATTGCCCTAGAAATGTCATCTGCACTCCATTTTATAATCTTCTTTTTGCTAGAGATCGCTTTAATTTGGTTTGGAGTAAGCAATGTTTTGGCGTTTTCAAAAAAAATATGACACTTAGATTTACTTCTTTTTAATAATTCTTTTCTCTGCTTAGTAAGACAAGTTTTCAGTGTAACCTTACTTCGTAGATGTCTCTTAAGTTTTTTAGCATTTGCATTGATTTTCTTTTTAGCTGACTGTAATTCAGATTTTAAAGTGCGGAGTTCACTTTCAAGGTTTAATATTTTATTTTGTTTATCCATGCATTCTTTACAAACCCCCCCTTTTTCGGAACAGTTCTTAGGAATGTCTCCAGCTTCATCATTTATATTGTTTGACGTTGATTCTAAATTAATTTCCAGTCTAGGTTTTTTGGGGCTTAAAATGTTTAAATGTTCTAAAGCTGCATTTCCCACTTCTCTTTTGGCATGCCTGTCATTTCTTTCGTCTACATTAGGTTTTTCCGCACTGACCTTGGGAGTTAAATTAACAGATGGCACAGCGTCCTTCTTCAAAATCTTCCTCTGCGGTAATCCAAGAGGTCCGTTCTTTAAATCATCTTCGTAGACAGAAGGGGTGAAGTGATCACTACAGATTCTAGCTGTTTTCGGATTTACAGGATCCGCCCGCTTACACTTAATAACCCACGTTGCACGAATCGCGGGATCCGTCGGAAATGAGTGGTAAGTAACACCAGTAGTTTTTTTAGAATAATTCTTACAAACCGTGACAGAGCAAACACTCATTGTAGCCTACATGTATATCAGTAAATTAAACACAAAACAGCGCAAAACTTTGGATGTACACGCACCTTTACAGAAAAGTGAAGATAAACTTAAAGCACCACTTCCGTAGAATTGGAAAACTTCCCGCGCTGATTTCGCGCCTTTCAGTGTTGTCACCCACCAGTGAATAATACCCTTAATTATACCTAATAAATCCTAGCTATTTCCATTATTTGAGACACCTATGATTAAACTCACTTCTCATGCAATTCTATACAGATCAGTGTTATTGGAAAAAATAAAGCAGATCTACATAAATACAAGATAGACAAAGTAAATTATTAATTCTTTTAGGCTCGACTGAAATTATAATCATTTATATTTCTCTGATATATAAGACACAAAATTTGTAATTGACAACAATTACACCTTTTTTTTATTACGTGGACAAGTTATCCTGAAGTATAGCGTTAACTTGCTATGAAACGACGAGCCGCGCACTCGAGTTTTAACTTTGCCGCACTATTAATCTTGTTTTTTCTGAAAAAACTAGACCAATTAGAAAAAAACGTTAAATACAAAGTTGGAAGTTCATTTGATTACCTACAACTTTCGTGCAGACGAAACTTTCCTGACCTAAAAATAAAAAAAGTAGTAGCCGACTAACTTTTACGTGTCACAAAGATTAAAATACTTAAAGGTTTTTTAATCATTTGCAAGTCTTACCTAACGGATTTTTACACCATTAGGTGCGTCAAAATATGCAGAATACAAATATATAATGTTCGACGAAAACAAAAATTTTATAAGAGTCCACGAGCGTGTAAACGAGCGAGATGTAACGAAACAGCGGGCCGTCCTGCCGCGGGGCCATGGTGTACGCAAGGTGACGTCATGGAGAGGGGAAGTAGGGGAGGTAGCGTGGACACTTCTCTCGCTCCCGTGAGCCAGCCCCTGTCTTCTATGGCCCCGCTTTATAACACCCTCTTAAAAGATACATAAATATTGATATTTTCTCAGATTCTTTGGCGGTTTTTTAAAGAAAATGTTACCCAACTCACTATAGAGTTTGGGCTTTTGATTGTTGTCATCCTACCTGTTTATTTATTTATTTATACAGATGTATTTATTGTTAATGTGTTTATTTATTTTCATATATTGAAATTATTGATCAGTATTATTAGTGATATATTTAAACATCGCATTCATAAGTTCAGTGCTGGTTCAAAGTTGCTCATGAAATTAAACGGAAGATCATGGATTAAAAGAGACTCAACCTTAAAAATTAATATTAAGTGAACTGCTTCTTTATTATTGGGTAATGCGTGTTTTGAAGCATGTAAATAAAATACAAATAAAATATAATAAATGAAAATAAAATAAATTAAAATAAATTAGAGTAAAAATAAAATATACTGCTAAGATTTGGTGGTTTGTTAATAATGTTTGTTAAATTTTGTATGGGTATTAAAATGGACAAGAATGTTGTTTTTGGGCTGGTCCTAATTTATTTACTTTCATGGAAAGTATCAGGTTTTTCATGCAATCGTTTTCCATCAATATCCAGCAAAGTGTCGGGAGAGTTGTGAAGCTCTTCTGGGAATGCCACTGAGAGCAGATGTTATACATCTTGGATCACTTTGAAAACCAATTAAATTACATCCACCTTCCCTTTCTTTGCATTGTGTGCTTCTTAGTCTAGTATAAAGTATTTTAATTGCTTCACCGTTAGATAGCATTCAATCAAAGCTGAAAAATTACTTGCTCATTATATAACTCATGATTTGATTTAATCTTAAAAAGCATTATATATCAATTTAATATTAGCCATCGTGGAAACTGGGTATGAGACCCGCCAAGGGCAAAGAGACCTTAACTTTCATCTTTTTTCAAAATTGAGTTATTGGTATATCCTTAATCTACATTAAAAACCAAACAAACTAGTGAACGAATTTTTAAGATATCTTAAAAAATGCCTGAGTTATAAATATTTGAATTAGAATTTTTAAAAACATTAATTTTAGGAAATCGGGCTCCAAAGTTTTACAAATTCCTAACTTTGATATTTTATTTACTAAATGTATTATTCTCTATGTTTCGTATATAATTTTGTCGGCAATGTAAAGCTAAATATTGATTAACCATTGAATTTGTGATGATTGTTCGCATTTTTGGTCAAATTTGCTTAAATACATGGGAGTAATAAAAATAACGCAAAATTTTATAGACTAAACATCTTGTTATGTGATAAAAATTAAAGTTAATTTAAATTTCATTCTGAAATAAAAAATTATTACAATTAAACTTAACAAAATATGACATTATATTAGCTGTCTGAGCTTTTAATTTTTTTTTTTACCTTCTAGTAAATTTTTTGTTTTGAAAACTACTTCTTCTGAAACATCCTGTATATTTTGAAGTTCTGATTCCTGCATCAGGGCTTAACAAGTTTTGCATTTATTCCTCACAGAACTCTTTAATTTTCATTACTTCAAAGCGTTAAAATAACATTGAAAAGTCAAGGCCCTCCTTCTCCAGATTACAAGTTTTTAGAAAAAAGGATTTATAGAGTAAGAAACAATAAAAATCAGAAAATGTGTTTTTTTATCCTCACCTCTAAAACTTTGTGTCTTCTAACATTTTATCTGGGAAGATAAGGTCCCTTTTCCCTTGGCGAGTCACAATGCTAGTGTTAAGAACTTTATTGCCTCACGCAGCCTTGGAATGTAAATGAATTATACTTATTTTTACATGAAATTAAAACATAAAAAAGAACACGATATTTTATCTCCTAATTACAAATAACACGACTGGAAACAAAAAATGCCTCATTGTGTTAGTGTTGTACGTTTAAAGGAAAGGGAAAGTAATGAGAGGACAAGCAGTAACAGCACGAGTATATACAGGGTTCGGAACAAGTCTGCAATATATTAATCGTATATTTCGCAACAAGGGCCGAAAATGAGGTTTTGCAGGCTCGAGATCGTGTTTCAAATTTGAGACGAAGTCGAGAATTTGAAACGATCGAGAGCTGCAAAGCCCTTTCGGCCGAGGTGCGAACGCTATTTTTCACCACACTACACAATGAAATATACCCTAAATAGTTAAAAAAAACTGATTATTATTTGACTCACTTGAAAACAAAACACAGCTATGACAATCATATGATCGCAACTATCCTGTCTTGAATGCCGTATAATTTTGTGATATTCTGACGTTGTTTCAAGCAAATAAACTATCAGCTGACTTTCGGCCCTAGGGCCCCCAACGTTTTCGGTCCTGTGGCGGCAAACTGTGTGTTTCGGTCCGCGTTTGACGTTTGTAAAACAGGTGATTTCGTCGTAGTGTGGTGAAAATAACTTTTATATAATTTTGCAGAACGTAATGCAACTTTTCAGCTGTGTATCTATTACAAATATAAATATTTTTGGGTATTTTCTTAGTTTTTTGAACGATGAGGGGATGGCCCACGCTGGAAGCCTTAAAATTCTTAAATGTCTCTAGTAACGATGTACTTTAGTTCTAGATATGTGTATTTCTCATTAGTAAGGATAATTTGACGTTTTAAAGAACCTACAATAAATTACCTTGTTTAAAATGCTTGATTAGTAATTATTCTGTTCTCCTTACTATTAGCTTAAAGTTTAATAGCCAACATTACAATCTTTGAGGAGCTGTAACTACTGAATGGAGTAACTTTTTGAGACGCGGTTTGCGCTGATGGATGTACTAATTTTTACACCTTTAAAATTAGATATGCTTACATTCAAGAATTTTAAGACTTCCAGGATGCAAAAAAGAGTCCCTTGGTCATGCGCAAAAATAATAAAACACGTAAAAATAGCTCTATTTATGTCTGAAACACAGTTACAAAGTTTCATTGCATTGAGCAAAATAATATAGATAATACTTCGTATATTCCAGACTTTAGCTGAACCCTGTATGTATAGCCAGCCCCTTTAGAACATATCTCAGTGTCATTCGCTTTAGTTGGCACATTAATGAAAAAATATATATTGAAATAGCACACTCGTTGGTGTTCGTCTTCATCTTTCACACTCGTTAAAGAAAGAGTACTTTTTAAAATTGTTATCACATTAATCATAAAAAATCTCGGCTAATAAAGGAATTTGTAATGTGCAATATGTATACTATACAGGGTGACCAACTGTGCCACCGTTGGCATCTAAGAAAATACTAAATTTAGAGAAAAATTTAAATGGGGACTTCACCTACTTTTTAAGACACTCGAAAATATGAATTCCATTTCCTTGTAAATGGCCATCGTTTTCCAATATGGCCGGCAACTTTTAATTTACTTATAAATTACACGATGGTGTTTTTGGATTTTTGCATAACTGAAAAAACTATCAATTCGTCGAATATTTTCCTCCATGGCTAAGGAGATATTAAGCTGAGATAAAGTTGTATTTCTTTCTATTTTAAATGCTTTGAGTCCTTTTTAACAGGCATTCCTAATGCATTCATAATTGCATTCCTAATGGGATGAAAGAATATTTAAAAAGTCATACATTTCCTTGAGTGAATCACGGATGAAAAGTATAATTTTTTATTGAATCACAACTAAAATTACATTTTAAGATTGAGGCACTTTTGTATGTTTTATTTAACACAGCCATTTTCTATGTGCAGACCAGCAATGATTTCGTAATACATTTCTCAAGAAGTTTATGTTTGCCTTTTTAAAAAAAATCGGTTGTACATTGTTATCAGTTCATTCTTCCCTAGTAAAAAAAAAACTCGAAAACGAATAACTTCCCTAGTCCTTAATATCTTACACAATGACGCAGTCGGTAGCACACAACCACTCGCATGATCTTCTTTCTATAATTTTTAAATAAACATTGCAAGAGAGGAGTTGTCAAATACCCTTTTACGCTCTGTCGTATTTATTTTTTTAATTGTATTTCAAGGCCTTTAAATAACATTGTTATGTTTCTTATATTACTGTTATCGTTGAAATCGTTATGGAGTCTTTGGTGGCAGTAAGGATTAAAAATGTAATAAAATCAGTTTCTGGAACTCATCCCTAAACTGGAATGCGACTTAAGCTATAATACATTCCCGTAAGTCAACCGAAGTATTTAGCTTTGTTTTACTACAATACACATATTGAAATGATAATACATTAATTACACTAAGGTTTAAAATTTGAATCGTTTACTTACATATAAAAATGTATAAAATGCAACCTAAGAGCAATAATACAACAAAATTGAACATACGCAAGAAATTGTTTAATGTGCTGATGTTGGAAGTAATTTGGTGCAGGTTTAATGTGTAAAATAAAGTAATATACTATTTAAAGTGGCTAATATTTTAAATTTATCCTTATCACTATTGTATTCTTTTTTAACATTCTGTTTAAACAACCGTTTTCATTCCATTTTTTTGACAGCTTGTCTCGCAGTATGATAAATTAATTACTCAGAAGGGAAAACTTTAAAGCAATTAAAAAAGGGAAACAACGTAATTTACTGTTATGAAAACACTGAGAAAAATACAACAATTTTAACGGATATTCCTCTTTGTGTCCCACTCTCGCCTTTTTAGTTCACCGCGAGCCTTTACATTCTGAGAATCTCTTTATCGTTTTAGCTTCGTTTGTAAACTTCTAAAATTATTCAAAATTAAATTAACACAAATATTATACAGGTGTTATTTAAGTATACAAATACAGTTATTTATTAATTTATCAGCTTTGCATCTTATTTCAAAAGTTTCCTTGAAAATTAACTTCGGAAAGATGACTTGTTCTATGCATTCTTGAAAATAGGGGTCTTCAGGCTCTTCCCTTTAACCCACTTTAAATATATAAAAACAAAACAATCACATTGTTTCAGAAAACATATTGAATTTTTTTAGTGTACAATAGACGGTGCTACTTTCACATTGCAAATGTTTCATCTAATAATATAGTAATAGTTTTATTTAAGGAAATATAGAAATAACAAATTTAAAGTTTATTACATTTCATGATGCATCTTGGCAAGTTTTCAAGTAATTTCAGCACGCAAAAGAGAAAAGTGAAGTTTTCTTTAGATAAAACCAATTATGAATTGTAAGATATACTTAACTTTTAATGCACATTATATATTAAAAATGTTATCCGTTAATGTGCAACATTTCACATCAAGTATTTCAAAGCTGTTTCACATTCTTAGACCATATATGTTTTTTTAGCGAATTTCCTTAAAGGAATAATCTATTACGGTAGTACTCATGAATAAGTCCGAGACAATGTTAACTTTTCATTTTGGGGTCCCCAGAAGCAAAAAACACCATTCGTTCGAATTTATATATATATATATATATATATATGTCTGTTAACACGATAGAGGCCGTAAATATGGTCCGATCTTAATTAAATTTGGTACAGAAGTGTAAAGTGGTAATCACTCGGACGAGTTCGTGAACCAGCCCAATCGGAACACCGGAAGGGGGGTAAAGGGCTATAAACTCCCCCAAAAATGGGTTTTTTGAGTTTTTCACATAGAAGAATAAAATTTATCAAATTTCTGTTGGCACCATTGATTTCAGCTCAAAAAACAAACAATTTGGTATTTTTTTTTATTTACTGCTCTATGTCCATTGGTTACCGAGATATTGAAAGTGGTAAACACAGTACGTTGTCTCAATGTTAACCTTAAGGGAAATAAGTAAAATTCTATATTTCGCTTATTTCTCAACATATCTTGATAAAACTTGGTAAATGGCTTCTTATAGCTCAGATCTACTAAATATTGAATTAAAACCAACCAGTTTAAACATACCTGTAGCAGCAAACCTGCATACTCATTCCCCATGTTATTCTTATGGAGCTTACAAAAACATGTCAAATCTCGCTATGTTGGATTGAAATATGTTGTTTTGCACTTGAAATTCGCTGAGTATGCAGGTCTGCTGCAACGGGGGTATTTTAATATTCCGTCCGTTTACCGTTTAAGAAAAAGCCTAGTTAAGAAATAGTACTCGTAGTAGGTATACATTTCCTAAAATCCTTTACATGTAATGGTAAGTTTTAATCACATATCGATGACAAATTATCTCATCACATTCGGGTCTGGATAATATCTGCGAGTCTAACGCCACCATTTGTATTTGAAATTAGTATATTACGTTACTAGGCCGGGAAGCACTGTTTTGCCGGACGAGCTTGATAGTTCCCATGCGAGTGGAAGCGAGTACGGGTTTTTCATGCGAGCGGCCGGGAAATTTTCAATCGTCAAAAGCTACAGAAAACGAATCTGTGTCACTATACCTACTCAAAATATAATTTTGTTTTCTATATTACACTGGGTTGAACAATAAGTGAGATGGAAATAAGGTTAAGGTATCAATATTCAATCCTGTATGAAGAGGAACAATTTTACATTTAAAGAAGCCCGAAGATGCCTACATGATTAGGCGAAACTAGTTGCTAGAGCAATTAAAGGATTACCTAAATGCAGGTATTTTTAAACCATTTAATATTTTATGGTAATCCGGAGGTCACACAAATAAAAAAAAATATATATATAAATATTCAACACGCTTACTTCCTAAAAAATCAATAAAATCATCCCACAATAAACTAAATATTGTAAAGGAATACGACATTGTTGGAGCGATACTGTGAAACCACGATGAATGAGCCTTCCCAGTACACCGCAATGTACTCTCTTTTCTAATTTACTTAGTCATCGCCATGTTATTCAATTTTTTTGAACCAGTAATTAAAGTTTTACTGGGGAAAAATTGTTGTGATTACTCTAGACCAAAGACCTTAGGTTAATTTACATACGTTCACTATCAAACATAGCTCTATTAATAATATGAGAACATTTCATTTGATTATTAAAATAACAAGTGTATAATAAGTAATTATTATTTTTTAATATTTTATATTGTGATAAAATATTTAAAAATCATATTATTATTAAATTCCTAAAATTATCTGAGAAAGTAAATTTGTGCTGATACCAATCAACGTAATGGGCAGTATAAGACATTGAAAAATGATGTTTAAATAGTACTTAAGAAAACAACATTTTGGACAAAAATAAAACAGAGTGTTTACATTTAAAGTACACTATTTTGGATTGAGATACTCCACAGTCTAGTAACACTGATTTGTAATAAAAATACATATTTACTTACTTATCCTAAGTTAATCCTGAAAATGTTAATTCAATACATCCCCCTGAGACTATGTATGTACGTATAGAAAAAACGTCAATATACCTTACAAAAGTTCGATATCTTTATGATAACAGAAGTCAATTTTGGCTGTGATCCCCTCAAACCACGAAGTCATGTTTTATTTAACATTTTAGATTTTCAATGTATAAGTGAATGTAGCGAAAACCCTTGCACAATAGCAAAGGCAGTGTAACATTATCCTAACAATGGTCATATGATCAAATCATCCGCCCACGAGCTTCCTTCATTTTTGTTGGTTTTTCCTCACACTCTCGGCCCTTAGACCTAAATATTTATATATCATTTATATACGTTTAACAGCGTAGTATATTTACGCTATATTTCAACCATAGTAAACAGTATACTTAATAATGGAACATGAGAAATCCTCGCTTTCGTGACTGTTCTTCATTATCAAATAATTTTTTATTACTTGTTCTATTTTGAACACTACTTGTTCATTAACATCACATAAACAAATCATCATATCACAATACAATATTATATTTTAAGCCTTACCAAACATTCGTCTCATAATTTTAGTCAAAATGTAAGAGTAACTTTTGAACACGTTTTATGTTGGTAGTGATTTTCATTTATAAAATTTAGTTGATTTGAGTTTCGCTTGCATTTTAATTTTTATAAACCTTTGTTTGATACTTAGGTAAAGCCTTCCATCGCTGGGCCGCGGTAAGTAGGCTTAACAAGAGTTTCAGCCTTCCCAGAGGCTTGGACAGTTACTGTCAATAGTAATTCTTAAGTTCGTTGTACTGTTCGTTAGAATTACCTTGGAAATATACAGTTTATATCATCATCCTTTGGGCTCTATTTTAGAGCCACCTTGCCAAAGTGTGTGGTGTGTAAAATCGGCTTTAATGACTACTACAAAAACTTTGTGTTGATTATAAGACACGTGTATTACGCAACTAGTGCGGGAAGTAGGTGTTTACGTGCGAGCATGATAGTTCACGCGCGACGCTTGCGGAGCGCGGGAATTTCATGCAAGCAACGTAAACGCTTTCCCGGATGAGTTGCGTACGATAGTTTTCGCGACACTACCAGCAAAAAATAAAAAATATATAGGGTAAGTAAAAAACAACACACTTCTATGAAAGTTAAAAGATTTAAAAAATATTAAATAAACTGAAGAGAGAAAATGCGAACAAAACTATATTTATCTGTGCGGGGGAGATAACAAAAAGCGTTATTTCTGCTGTTCAGCGACCGAGTAAGCCTTTCTAGGAATAGTCTTATCGTCACCCAGACGGCAACAATTAATTGATTAAATAATATTGCTCTTTATTAACTTATCGCTATTAACTGTACGTAGTCGCAACCTGGGAAATCAGTTTAGTTACAATTGACATATGGTCGTCATAGTTAAAATGTGTATTGTGTTTATGTATAGTGTATGTAAATTGTGTGATATACTTTTTTTTCTTCAGTTGGCAACATTGAGAATTTACCGCACTCGTGCGGTAAATGCTCAATGAAAACTCTTCACCGCACTCCAGCTGATTTGTTACCTCACTACAGCTGATATTTGCCATACTCTTTTGTAAACGGCGACTTCCCACACTGAAACGGAAGCGGAAATCGGCTACTTACTAGTGTAGTGTTGCGAAAACACATTTATTTAAGGTGGCCAAGCAATAGAAAATTAGCTGGTTTTTCATAGACAAAATTATTTGTAAAATTCATTACTTGTTTACGTGCTTACGTGCTCCTCTTCATCCCGTCGACCCAGCAGCAGTAGGGCATGGGATACGTCAGGATATATAAATAATTCTGCTTAATTTAAGTTGTTAGTAAAAAGAATTAATTTACTTTAAGTTTCAAAGAGTTCGTCAACCTCATACACAGATTTTCAATTAAAAATGCTACTACAGCCGACTCTCGCTAACACGAACCTTGAAATCACGAAATCTTCGATATCGCGAATTATTCTTAATCCCCTTGGAAAAACCTGTCCAACACGAAGAAATTACTGTACATAACACGAACTAATTTTTTGGTTATATTTTACCTCTATAACTCGAAGGGACACAAACATTACCTCTATAACACGAATTTCCGTAGATAAGACGAATTCGATTCGCGCTTTACTTCCATAACTCGAAATTTACCTCCATACTACGAAGTTTTCAGATTGGACTTCTGTAATACGAAATCCCGGCGTTCAGGATGCAACCTGCCGGTGAATCATATCCGGGGTCAAGCGCATGTTTTAATGAAAAATATAATCGATACTGTAATTGTTTTTACAAAGAGGAAGATTACGGACTTTTTGATCAGTGGAATTAATAAAAGTTAAAAGTTTATTTTTGCAGCTGACGGAGATACGGTAAAGTTTCTTTATATATTATTAGTTTAATAAAAATTATGATCGATACTGTAATTGTTTTACATGTTTAAGCAGAATAAGATTACAGACTTTTTAATCAGAATTAATATGATCTTGCATGTTTCTGTGTATTACAGGTTATTATATTATAAATACTGTATTTTTCATTGATATATAATATTTAAGTAAGTTAAAAGCTTAGATTTTTCGAAGATGGAGGGTATAAACTACATTTTTCTTTACCTCTGTATCACGAATTTTCATTTGGCTTACCTCATTAACTCGAACTATGCCTACGACGAACTATACGTAACACGAAGAAAAATCGCAGTCCCGTGGAATTTCGAGTTAGCGAGAGTCGCTGTAATTAAAACATTGAAAAGACGAAAAAAATCCAGAATAAGAATAATAATAGTTGAATGGTTAAAAATGTTTAAGAAATAAAACAGTATAGTCAACAGGGATTACTCTGACTTGAAGTAACTTTATATATTTTAATTGCGCTTAATAGTTTAGTCCTACTAATATAATAAATTTGAAAGTTTGTTACCTTTGTTTGTTTGTTATGTTATTTAAACAAAGCTTGTTTGTCATATTATTTAAACAAAGCTTGTTTGTCATATTGTATAAGTCAACTGTGACAACCTATCCATCCAAGCAGACGAATGTTAATAGATAAACCAAATTCCAATGGGCAGATACAAAAAAAAAAAAAAAAAACAGTGCAGGACCAATACCAACTGTTTCAAATTTTGAACGTAAGCAATGCCACACGAATTTAGTACTTTTCGTATATTCATTTATTATTTGATCTAGATTCCTCAAGACTTGGTCAAGCTTGAATTATCCTATCCTGCACAGATACATAAACCATATACCTTCGTACGAATAAGGTAACTTACTGAATTATTTTGTAATATTTTTCATATTCAATACAATTAACGCAGAATTTACATCATCTGCAAATCATCTACTACACATTTATCGCTAACGTCATTCCATTTCAATTTATAAAATTCGCGAGTGTAAGTAATTTCCTTTTTACAGAAAGCAATATCCTTCAGAAGGGATAATGAAAACTATTAGTCCCATTACACCACGTGTTCGCCGTGGAAATATCCCGTACTGCCTCTTCCCGTGTATTACATCGCTCAGAGACTGTTATATAGACAGTTGTCAACAAATAACCCCTACGAGATGAAGAATTAAGGAAATAAAAATCATGAAACAAATAACTCCGATAGTGTGGCCAGACCAAATACATTTTTCCATTCTTTTCTAGAGAGAACTGAGAATGAATCAAAAATATTACCGTATATAAGAGAGGAATAAAGACGTAAATTAAATAAGGTTTTACTGAAACTTTTATATAGTAAAGGGTATGAAAATCAGTCCGAAAATATAAAATATTCTCATTTTTTACCATTAAGCGTTCCAACAGTTTATTCCCTATTTGCACTCCCCTTTCTTGTAATTATGACATCTGCCATAATTTTCGATCAAAAAAATCACAGCAGAATTTTACCAAAGTCAATGGTTTTACTGATGCACTACTAACAGAAATGTATAAAAACCTACAAAGAGGGCGATTTTCACTTTATATTACGTGTACACAGAACTTTTACTACAACCCTATTTAATTTTCTGTCTCAACTTCAGTATTAAGAAGGAACGAAAATGAATGATAAATATCGAGTTTGTGATATGGGTTATTTATCATTGTTTTCAAGTACGACGAACTTAAGACCGGGAGGAACCAAGGGACTCGGAAAGCAATAAGCAAGCATTCCGGACAGCCACACAGGCTTCGAAGTACAATGTCAGCTTCTGTTTACTGACCTCTTTACCGATACAAACTGGTCAGTAAGCTATCTAGGGCCACGATTCCTGTTAAAATTACTTAGAAATCAAAAAGAGTTAATATAATTTTTATATTTGATTTGCAGAGAGCCGACATCGGTAGGATGGGCGGGGGCGGCGAACAGCATGGGTGACATTGACTTCGCCAAGCTCTACAACTGCACGGCTCTCCTGCTGGACAAGGATCCCTTCGTCAACGTCACTTCCGTCTGGGCCCTCAACCGCACTCAGGTACCCCTTTGAAACCCGAATTATGATGCACCGAGAAAATTTTTTTTCCTATTTTTCTTTTATTTAGGGTCTAAATAACACATTAAAACTGTTTTTTTTTCAAATTTTACCTCACAGGCTTTAAAAAAAGTGTTACTTAACAGCAACTAAGGGCACTTGTGGTTACCATGTCCCCTTGAGGTTGCCAATGTCCCCTATGTCCCCCACTTCGGACACGTTGTCATCATAGGTATTAATAAAAACCGTTCTATTTCATTTTCATCCAAATATTCTTGGTCCATTGTGAAGCTTAGATCATGTCCTATTCAAAATGGCCAAAAAAACACATAATTAACACAAAATATCAACTGTAAATGAATTTAACATTAGCATGGGGCTATATGGAGAAACTGAATTTAATTAGTGAAATTTAATGTCACATCCGCCCATAGTTGCTTTTTGGCAACTCAGCGATTTCCTCATATAAATGATAGAAATACTCGCTTAAACTGCTAAAACTTATTAGAAACATAAACTAGAATAACTGAGGATTGATAAGATATTTTTTACCACAATAGGAAATGTCTAGAACTATAGTAAAAGATCACTTGAAAAAGCACAACTTCCGCTAACCTCCAAACCATGTGGTCGCTCTGAAGAAAATTCTCTAATGCAAAGACAACTGGACTAAACTCCCAACTGGTGGCCGTTTTCTGAACGAACGGGTGTTGACAAAAGGCAACTGTGGGCTTTTATAGGTTCAAACAAAATAATTTTAGAGGAAAATCGACTGAAACGTGGCATTGCCAAAAGACAACATTGGGCGCTAAAGGGGTACACTGTCTTCATCTTTATGTCGTCAGTACCGAATTCCCTGGGTACGTGTTTCATATCTGATCTTCTGCCGTCCGTTCCTAAAGCAGACGATTCCAGATCTGATTTCCAAGAAAACAATATCAAACGATCTACCGATAGTCCAAGTTCGATTTATTGATTGTAGGATAGAACTTGGCATCCGATTCTATTGTATTTCGTATAGTTGTTTTGTTACTCTATGAAAATATATTTGTCGATAGTATTTTAGTACAAGATGGCGGATGATGAGAAACAATTAAAGTTGTTTAGTTATCTTATAGTAACGTTTTAATAAAGTTTTTGGCCAGCTTTATTGTGTATAATTTAATTTTAGTTTTATTACATTTACGTTTGGTATGTTTTATTGTTCTTGAGAGAATCGAGTAATATAAGTGAAAATAATTTCGGTACCGGTTGTTGTTTGTTATAGATTTTTCTTCATTACTGACGGTTATTGAAACAGTACATCGGTTGAGTTAAACACTATAGGTTCATAGTTGTCATCGGACTACAGAAACCTAAGCAGAGTACATAAAACGAAACTGATCTTCACCCATGTTGAATCATATTGAGAAGTTCAGTTACAAAACCTGGGCAAAACATATAAACAACACGTAGTATGTGTAAAGGCAGAAGATCAGATGAAACTCGTACCATACCCTGTTTGATAAAGGGTAAAGTTCAAATAGAATTAACTGTAAATGTAGCAGATATTCAATTTTATTAAATGTATTTTTAAAATTCATAATATCGGAGGATTTGTAATTATTATTTAATTCATATCGCTTCTAGTGTTTAAACTACACTACGTTTCGAGAGGTATCGAAACTCCTCTCGTTTTCAAGTGACACTACTTAAAATTACATTAACCTACTTATTTTTATTTAAGATACTTTTTTGTTTTTTGAAATACAATTTACATTCATCCATCACTCAATAGCACAGAAATCTCACTCACACAAAAAATCATACAAAACACATTAAACATACTTAATACAGAAAGAATGATTTATACCGTTTAATGATAATACTGTTTCATTAAATGATTTATGGGAGTATTGTTAATCTCAAATGGGATGAATACTGTTTCAACGATTTTAAAGAATATGATTATTCTCACTTCAGTACCAGTTAAAAGGCAAAGTATATTGCAAAGTTCATATCCCTCAATTGCCTCAAATAAAAACACACTTTAAAACATGATCCCTTACTCACAAACCTAAATTATCGTACAAAACGCATTGTCTACTGAATTGTTTACTGGAATATTCAACAAAATACTAGTCCATCGAAAGATTTTCTCAGCCAATTTACTTACACATAGATGGCAAAAGTACAAAGCAATAATGATTTGTATTTTCTAATACAAGCATCCTTATTACTGGGCAAACTATTAGTTCATAGTAAAGGATGTTTTAGTAGGGCAAGTTTTAAAATTAAATAATACATAAAATTTAATGTTTTTCTAAATTTAATCATGTTTCTTTTATGGAACGAAATTAAATGGAATAATCCATAGTAATTAATGGATTTATTCATATAAGGAGTGGTGGACTCTAAATAAGTACACAATATTTATGACACGAGTTTTCAGACACGCTTTCCTATAGCTGGTGGCGTATTCCTGGTAACTGCTGGCTCTGGTGAAAATGGCATATTTACGTCATTTTGCTAAAACCGAATTATTTCCTAAGTTGAGTCAATTCTATTTAGTTATTAAAGAGAAAATTTTTGCATCATTTCTTGATAGCGTTCTCCGCTTAACATTGCGGTTTGGCCAGCTTTATCGTTGAATAATTATGAGCTCATGTACGATCAGTCCAAATGCCATATCACATCGAAAAACAATGTTTTGTCTTGAAATCATAAGTCTAAGCTGACAAGACCCGGACTCTGAATGAATCGGAAGTCAAAATCCATCGTGTTGGTGCCGGAATACGCCCCAAAATGGAGTGACAGAAATTTAATTTTCAGACATTTCTTCCTACGAGCTACTCAGTAAAAAACTAAATGTTATTTAAGACAAACTTACAATAATATAGCAATGAAAGTCTTTAATAGCTGGTTTAGTGGTTCAGATTGCTCCTTAACTTCTTCATAAAAGTAATGGGTACTCAAGGGAATAAGTTAACGACTTTCCCCATCTTATTTTGCATAACGAGCTTCCCTTAATATCTCAAGAGTCAAACTTGATGAATTAGTATTAGATTCAAAGAGGAAATTGACCGGTTATTGAGTTTGACAAGATCAAGCTCATACCCTTGGGGCTTTTAATCAACTCCACCCTGATCTATAATTAAAAATAAATCTCTAAGATTTTAAAGAAATTTGAAATAATGATTTAATTACATAGTCATAAAGAGTTACATCATTCTGTAAGGTCATTCGCTTGATGTTTTCCACTATCAATTTAGCAAAAAAATGTTTCGTTGAGTGTGTTTCAGGCAACCTATCTTAGATTAAATCTTCTTGATCTGTTAAAACTTCATTTAAAATCGGCTTTTCCTATTTTTACCCTATCAAATAAAAAATATAACATATTTCAATATAATATATGCAGTAAATTTTATATGTTAGTGGCGGAACGATTAATATTGATCAAGGCAATCTTACAACTTGTGACTTTAAAATGTTTAATTAAACTCAACGTATGTCCAAGAGTATATATTTACTGACTTTTTGAACTTTAAGTCGATCGACGTATGAGAGAACGGAAATAAACCTTCCCCCAACCAACAACTAACTCTTACCATTGTCATCGGACAAAACAATTTTGTTGGTTTCCGTTTTATAGCTGGCTGCAATGCAGTATGACATTTTAAGATAAATCAAATTTAAATAAGTTTTATATTTATTTATTCATTCACATTTTCTCAACTTCTTTAACAATTAATATATAGTTAATGTAATTTTAGCTATTTAAGATTTATTTGAATTAATCCTTATAATAGTTAATTTATAATATATATTAGTTTAAATTATTTTGTCAATAAAAAAATTCCTTTATAAATAGTGAAAATATTCTATGAAAATATCTTGATAAATTAATGAGTAACTGTTATATACTTGTAAAAATAATACACGTGCATAATATACCCCATTCAATAGGATCTTCTCTCCTTCAAATAGTAGTTTTAGTAGTCACAGAAGCCAAGTAACCAGGAGTGGTTCGACACCAAAATGTTGAGAAGGATTGTAGCGGAATTTTAACAGCATTTTTGAGACGAAGTCTTAACGAACCCGTTTGTTAAATAAAATAAGTTTTCTCGTATCTTGTCATATTTTCTAGATTTATTGTAACTATAATTAATTGCTCACCTGCCTGTGCTTTTGCTTTGTACTGAAATCGTTGAGCTTGTCAAGTATTAAAAATTCTCATTAATTCAAGTAACATTTCTTTATTATGTATGTTCAATTTTTATACAATCTACAGTAATTATTTACTATTCTATTTTATCCTTAACACTGAAACTAGGCCTCTGTGAAAAACATATTTTTATTACATTGTATTAATAGTTATATCCATTGCTACTAGATAGCAGCACCATTCAGTACCTAGCTCTCTCTCTTCCCTTGTGGACCCCCCACCCCTGGCAATGCCTCATTCTCAAGAAGCTCCCCATGAGCAGTGCAACACAGTCTCTCTCTTATAAATATATGATTTCTCTACAATAATCTGTTTTAAAGTCTTGAAATCGTAAACTGAGGTGTTAAATAAAGTTTATGAAGAAAGAGGAAAGAAAAGGGGCCCCTAAAATTGTACAGGTATACAAAATGTGGACTAAATCTCATAAAGACAGAAGACAAACTGTAATCTACCACTTTTTATTCCCCCTGTGAACTCTGTAAATTTCATGAACTCATTATAATCAAGTAATTCACAGAGCGGATATAGTTTTGAGTATTACTAGGAGAAAAGCTTTTAATACACAAACAGATATATGAGTTAACTCAAAGTAAGAACACCTTATTTGACCTAATTGTAGGACACTTCACGAGCTAAACGATTCCACGTTTCTGACGATGGCTCAGTGTTCACAGTTCATTTCAACGGACGTCCAAAATATCTGACTATATTTTAAAGCTTAATGGTTTTAAATGGTCCACTTTCCCTTATAACGTTTTTGTTTCTTCCTTAACAGGAAGCTTTTTCTGTTAAGGTGATGGCCATGCTGAGCCCAGTGTCTTACGACCACGAAAGCTCCACATAAAAGATCCAATTTGGTACTTTGTAATTATACGGAGGCCACTATTTTTAGAGAGTTTTTTTTAACTGGTTACCAAAAATAACTGCATAACTGGAGAGAACATACTTTAATTGACTGACTGTCAAAATTTGACGTAATTATTAAGAGCGGTTTTTATGTTCTCCCTCCTAGAAGGCAGCGATGTCAGCGAGGTAAAGCGTCACCGCCGCTAGCAGCAACACCTCATGGCCACCCTTAAACAGCGCGCTACGGCGGCTATGTTAGGTTAGGTTATCATATATATATGTTAGTAGGACTTTCTTCGTTTCGTTGCAGATCAAACTATACCGGATGAGTCATACTTTCGCCCGCCAAATCCTATAGGCAAGTGATGCACACACTCCGGTCAACAATCTGACCTAGGCCTACTTGGAGGGGATTTGCCGGGTGAAGGTATGACTCATCTGGTATCGTTCGATTCGTAACAAAACGAGGAAAGTCCTACTAACATATTTATGATAACCTAATCTAACATAAGCGCCGCAGCGCGCTGTATAAGGGTGGCCTCCGTATAATAACCAAAGTACCAAAGTTTTAAAGGGTTTGTGCTTCTCTTTTCAAATTAAAATTCCCTCTTCAGGTGTTGGGCGTGTTAAGCCCAGTGTTCGACGACCACGACAGCTCGCTGGCCTCGGGAAGACGCAGTGGACTCAAGGACTTCCTGACGGACTGCGTGAACCCTCCGCTGCAGCGGCCCACGGACCTGGCCTGGTGGCAGAAGGCGGTGTGGTCCGCCGTGTTCGCCGTGATGCTGCTAGTCGCCACCGGCGGCAACTCCATCGTCATGTGGATCGTGCTGGGTAAGACTGCGGCTATCTAGACATAGACATAGACATAGACACTGCCTCACAGACTGTGTGGCCACGGACCTGGCCTGGTGGCAGAAGGCGGTGTGGTCCGCCGTGTTCGCCGTGATGCTGCTAGTCGCCACCGGGGGCAACTCCATCGTCATGTGGATCGTGCTGGGTAAGACACGCGGCTCTAGACATAGACATAGACATAGACATAGACACTACCTCACAGACTGTGTGGCCACGGACCTGGCCTGGTGGCAGAAGGCGGTGTGGTCCGCCGTGTTCGCCGTGATGCTGCTAGTCGCCACCGGCGGCAACTCCATCGTCATGTGGATCGTGCTGGGTAAGACACGCGGCTCTAGACATAGACATAGACATAGACATAGACACTACCTCACAGACTGTGTGGCCACGGACCTGGCCTGGTGGCAGAAGGCGGTGTGGTCCGCCGTGTTCGCCGTGATGCTGCTAGTCGCCACCGGCGGCAACTCCATCGTCATGTGGATCGTGCTGGGTAAGACACGCGGCTCTAGACATAGACATAGACATAGACACTGCCTCACAGACTGTGTGGCCACGGACCTGGCCTGGTGGCAGAAGGCGGTGTGGTCCGCCGTGTTCGCCGTGATGCTGCTAGTCGCCACCGGGGGCAACTCCATCGTCATGTGGATCGTGCTGGGTAAGACACGCGGCTCTAGACATAGACATAGACATAGACATAGACATAGACATAGACACTGCCTCACAGACTGTGTGGCCACGGACCTGGCCTGGTGGCAGAAGGCGGTGTGGTCCGCCGTGTTCGCCGTAATGCTGCTAGTCGCCACCGGGGGCAACTCCATCGTCATGTGGATCGTGCTGGGTAAGACACGCGGCTCTAGACATAGACATAGACATAGACACTGCCTCACAGACTGTGTGGCCACGGACCTGGCCTGGTGGCAGAAGGCGGTGTGGTCCGCCGTGTTCGCGGTGATGCTGCTAGTCGCCACCGGCGGCAACTCCATCGTCATGTGGATCGTGCTGGGTAAGACACGCGGCTCTAGACATAGACATAGACATAGACACAGACACTGCCTCACAGACTGTGTGGCCACGGACCTGGCCTGGTGGCAGAAGGCGGTGTGGTCCGCCGTGTTCGCCGTGATGCTGCTAGTCGCCACCGGGGGCAACTCCATCGTCATGTGGATCGTGCTGGGTAAGACACGCGGCTCTAGACATAGACATAGACATAGACATAAACACTGCCTCACAGACTGTGTGGCCACGGACCTGGCCTGGTGGCAGAAGGCGGTGTGGTCCGCCGTGTTCGCGGTAATGCTGCTAGTCGCCACCGGGGGCAACTCCATCGTCATGTGGATCGTGCTGGGTAAGACTGCGGCTATCTAGACATAGACATAGACATAGACACTGCCTCACAGACTGTGTGGCCACGGACCTGGCCTGGTGGCAGAAGGCGGTGTGGTCCGCCGTGTTCGCGGTAATGCTGCTAGTCGCCACCGGCGGCAACTCCATCGTCATGTGGATCGTGCTGGGTAAGACTGCGGCTATCTAGACATAGACATAGACATAGACACTGCCTCACAGACTGTGTGGCCACGGACCTGGCCTGGTAGCAGAAGGCGGTGTGGTCCGCCGTGTTCGCGGTAATGCTGCTAGTCGCCACCGGCGGCAACTCCATCGTCATGTGGATCGTGCTGGGTAAGACACGCGGCTCTAGACATAGACATAGACATAGACACTGCCTCACAGACTGTGTGGCCACGGACCTGGCCTGGTGGCAGAAGGCGGTGTGGTCCGCCGTGTTCGCGGTAATGCTGCTAGTCGCCACCGGCGGCAACTCCATCGTCATGTGGATCGTGCTGGGTAAGACACGCGGCTCTAGACATAGACATAGACATAGACATAGACATAGACACTGCCTCACAGACTGTGTGGCCACGGACCTGGCCTGGTGGCAGAAGGCGGTGTGGTCCGCCGTGTTCGCGGTAATGCTGCTAGTCGCCACCGGGGGCAACTCCATCGTCATGTGGATCGTGCTGGGTAAGACTGTGGCTATCTAGACATAGACATAGACATAGACACTGCCTCACAGACTGTGTGGCCACGGTCCTGGCCTGGTGGCAGAAGGCGGTGTGGTCCGCCGTGTTCGCGGTAATGCTGCTAGTCGCCACCGGCGGCAACTCCATCGTCATGTGGATCGTGCTGGGTAAGGCACGCGGCTCTAGACATAGACATAGACATAGACACTGCCTCACAGACTGTGTGGCCACGGACCTGGCCTAGTGGCAGAAGGCGGTGTGGTCCGCCGTGTTCGCGGTAATGCTGCTAGTCGCCACCGGCGGCAACTCCATCGTCATGTGGATCGTGCTGGGTAAGGCACGCGGCTCTAGACATAGACATAGACATAGACACTGCCTCACAGACTGTGTGGCCACGGTCCTGGCCTGGTGGCAGAAGGCGGTGTGGTCCGCCGTGTTCGCGGTAATGCTGCTAGTCGCCACCGGCGGCAACTCCATCGTCATGTGGATCGTGCTGGGTAAGACACGCGGCTCTAGACATAGACATAGACATAGACACTGCCTCACAGACTGTGTGGCCACGGACCTGGCCTGGTGGCAGAAGGCGGTGTGGTCCGCCGTGTTCGCGGTAATGCTGCTAGTCGCCACCGGCGGCAACTCCATCGTCATGTGGATCGTGCTGGGTAAGGCACGCGGCTCTAGACATAGACATAGACATAGACACTGCCTCACAGACTGTGTGGCCACGGTCCTGGCCTGGTGGCAGAAGGCGGTGTGGTCCGCCGTGTTCGCGGTAATGCTGCTAGTCGCCACCGGGGGCAACTCCATCGTCATGTGGATCGTGCTGGGTAAGACTGCGGCTATCTAGACATAGACACAGACATAGACATAGACATAGACATAGACACTGCCTCACAGACTGTGTGGCCACGGACCTGGCTTGGTGGCAGAAGGCGGTGTGGTCCGCCGTGTTCGCGGTAATGCTGCTAGTCGCCACCGGCGGCAACTCCATCGTCATGTGGATCGTGCTGGGTAAGGCACGCGGCTCTAGACATAGACATAGACATAGACACTGCCTCACAGACTGTGTGGCCACGGTCCTGGCCTGGTGGCAGAAGGCGGTGTGGTCCGCCGTGTTCGCGGTAATGCTGCTAGTCGCCACCGGGGGCAACTCCATCGTCATGTGGATCGTGCTGGGTAAGACTGCGGCTATCTAGACATAGACACAGACATAGACATAGACATAGACATAGACACTGCCTCACAGACTGTGTGGCCACGGACCTGGCTTGGTGGCAGAAGGCGGTGTGGTCCGCCGTGTTCGCCGTGATGCTGCTAGTCGCCACCGGCGGCAACTCCATCGTCATGTGGATCGTGCTGGGTAAGACACGCGGCTCTAGACATAGACATAGACATAGACATAGACACTGCCTCACAGACTGTGTGGCCACGGACCTGGCCTGGTGGCAGAAGGCGGTGTGGTCCGCCGTGTTCGCGGTAATGCTGCTAGTCGCCACCGGGGGCAACTCCATCGTCATGTGGATCGTGCTGGGTAAGACTGCGGCTATCTAGACATAGACATAGACATAGACACTGCCTCACAGACTGTGTGGCCACGGACCTGGCCTGGTGGCAGAAGGCGGTGTGGTCCGCCGTGTTCGCCGTGATGCTGCTAGTCGCCACCGGCGGCAACTCCATCGTCATGTGGATCGTGCTGGGTAAGACACGCGGCTCTAGACATAGACATAGACATAGACACTGCCTCACAGACTGTGTGGCCACGGACCTGGCCTGGTGGCAGAAGGCGGTGTGGTCCGCCGTGTTCGCGGTGATGCTGCTAGTCGCCACCGGCGGCAACTCCATCGTCATGTGGATCGTGCTGGGTAAGACACGCGGCTCTAGACATAGACATAGACATAGACATAGACACTACCTCACAGACTGTGTGGCCACGGACCTGGCCTGGTGGCAGAAGGCGGTGTGGTCCGCCGTGTTCGCGGTAATGCTGCTAGTCGCCACCGGGGGCAACTCCATCGTCATGTGGATCGTGCTGGGTAAGACACGCGGCTCTAGACATAGACATAGACATAGACACTGCCTCACAGACTGTGTGGCCACGGACCTGGCCTGGTGGCAGAAGGCGGTGTGGTCCGCCGTGTTCGCCGTGATGCTGCTAGTCGCCACCGGCGGCAACTCCATCGTCATGTGGATCGTGCTGGGTAAGACACGCGGCTCTAGACATAGACATAGACATAGACACTGCCTCACAGACTGTGTGGCCACGGACCTGGCCTGGTGGCGGAAGGCGGTGTGGTCCGCCGTGTTCGCCGTGATGCTGCTAGTCGCCACCGGCGGCAACTCCATCGTCATGTGGATCGTGCTGGGTAAGACACGCGGCTCTAGACATAGACATAGACACTGCCTCACAGACTGTGTGGCCACGGACCTGGCCTGGTGGCAGAAGGCGGTGTGGTCCGCCGTGTTCGCGGTGATGCTGCTAGTCGCCACCGGCGGCAACTCCATCGTCATGTGGATCGTGCTGGGTAAGACACGCGGCTCTAGACATAGACATAGACATAGACACTGCCTCACAGACTGTGTGGCCACGGACCTGGCCTGGTGGCAGAAGGCGGTGTGGTCCGCCGTGTTCGCCGTGATGCTGCTAGTCGCCACCGGCGGCAACTCCATCGTCATGTGGATCGTGCTGGGTAAGACACGCGGCTCTAGACATAGACATAGACATATACACTGCCTCACAGACTGTGTGGCCACGGACCTGGCCTGGTGGTGGTAGGCGGTGTGCTCCGCCGTGTTCGCCGTGATGCTGCTAGTCGCCACCGGCGGCAACTCCATCGTCATGTGGATCGTGCTGGGTAAGACTGCGGCTCTAGACATAGACATAGACATAGACACTGCCTCACAGACTGTGTGGCCACGGACCTGGCCTGGTGGCAGAAGGCGGTGTGGTCCGCCGTGTTCGCGGTAATGCTGCTAGTCGCCACCGGCGGCAACTCCATCGTCATGTGGATCGTGCTGGGTAAGACTGCGGCTATCTAGACATAGACATAGACATAGACACTGCCTCACAGACTGTGTGGCCACGGACCTGGCCTGGTGGCAGAAGGCGGTGTGGTCCGCCGTGTTCGCGGTAATGCTGCTAGTCGCCACCGGCGGCAACTCCATCGTCATGTGGATCGTGCTGGGTAAGACACGCGGCTCTAGACATAGACATAGACATAGACACTGCCTCACAGACTGTGTGGCCACGGACCTGGCCTGGTGGCAGAAGGCGGTGTGGTCCGCCGTGTTCGCGGTAATGCTGCTAGTCGCCACCGGCGGCAACTCCATCGTCATGTGGATCGTGCTGGGTAAGACTGCGGCTCTAGACATAGACATAGACATAGACACTGCCTCACAGACTGTGTGGCCACGGACCTGGCCTGGTGGCAGAAGGCGGTGTGGTCCGCCGTGTTCGCGGTAATGCTGCTAGTCGCCACCGGCGGCAACTCCATCGTCATGTGGATCGTGCTGGGTAAGACTGCGGCTCTAGACATAGACATAGACATAGACACTGCCTCACAGACTGTGTGGCCACGGACCTGGCCTGGTGGCAGAAGGCGGTGTGGTCCGCCGTGTTCGCCGTGATGCTGCTAGTCGCCACCGGCGGCAACTCCATCGTCATGTGGATCGTGCTGGCTAAGACACGCGGCTCTAGACATAGACATAGACATAGACACTGCCTCACAGACTGTGTGGCCACGGACCTGGCCTGGTGGCAGAAGGCGGTGTGGTCCGCCGTGTTCGCCGTGATGCTGCTAGTCGCCACCGGCGCCGGCGGCAACTCCATCGTCATGTGGATCGTGCTGGGTAAGACTGCGGCTCTAGACATAGACATAGACATAGACACTGCCTCACAGACTGTGTGGCCACGGACCTGGCCTTGTGGCAGAAGGCGGTGTGGTCCGCCGTGTTCGCCGTGATGCTGCTAGTCGCCACCGGCGGCAACTCCATCGTCATGTGGATCGTGCTGGGTAAGACTGCGGCTCTAGACATAGACATATACACTGCCTCACAGACTGTGTGGCCACGGACCTGGCCTGGTGGCAGAAGGCGGTGTGGTCCGCCGTGTTCGCCGTGATGCTGCTAGTCGCCACCGGCGGCAACTCCATCGTCATGTGGATCGTGCTGGGTAAGACTGCGGCTCTAGATATAGACATATACACTGCCTCACAGACTGTGTGGCCACGGACCTGGCCTGGTGGCAGAAGGCGGTGTGGTCCGCCGTGTTCGCCGTGATGCTGCTAGTCGCCACCGGCGGCAACTCCATCGTCATGTGGATCGTGCTGGGTAAGACACGCGGCTCTAGACATAGACATAGACATAGACATAGACACTGCCTCACAGACTGTGTGGCCCACGGACCTGGCCTGGTGGCAGAAGGCGGTGTGGTCCGCCGTGTTCGCCGTGATGCTGCTAGTCGCCACCGGCGGCAACTCCATCGTCATGTGGATCGTGCTGGGTAAGACACGCGGCTCTAGACATAGACATAGACATAGACATAGACACTGCCTCACAGACTGTGTGGCCACGGACCTGGACTGGTGGCAGAAGGCGGTGTGGTCCGCCGTGTTCGCCGTGATGCTGCTAGTCGCCACCGGCGGCAACTCCATCGTCATGTGGATCGTGCTGGGTAAGACACGCGGCTCTAGACATAGACATAGACATTTGAAAAACATGTTTTTGGTGAGGTATAATTTATTTAACTTTGTTGTTGTTGGGTTTCTCTTACCTATTTGTATCCCAGGAATCTCGTTCAGTGCAGTCAAACACACGTAGGTACACAAAACACAAACACACAAACACGAACGATGTCCCGGGATTACTCCTACGTTTCGCGGGACTGATAAAACCGTCCCGCTTCGTCAGGGAGCTGACTTTTTAATTTTCAAACGCGCCTCGCGTATTCGATGTTTCGGCGTTCGACGCGAATACGCGAGGCGCGTTTGAAAATTAAAAAGTCAGCTCCCTGACGAAGCGGGACGGTTTTATCGGTCCCGCGAAACGTAGGAGTAATCCCGGGACATCGTTCGTGTTTGTGTGTTTGTGTTTTGTGTGTCTACGTGTGTTTTGACTGCACTGAACGAGATTCCTGGGGTAAAAATAGGTGAGAGAAACCCAACAACAACAAAGTTAAATAGACATAGGACAGTGTGGCCCACAGAACTGGGTGCGTATTTGCAATCTCCCTGAGGATTCAGTGGGCCGAGCTCGCAGGAGTTTGTGTCCAAGCACGATGAGCCAAAACAAACCCCGTGCGGATTCCTTGCACTTGGCCACTCCCGCCATCTTCCACTTTTTACTTAAACGCAAGACTCAAATTAAAAATTTAACTTTTTACCTCTTTTAGTTTTGCACTATAGTTTCAAACGGGTGGGTTATTGGCTTGTACATCCACACCTTGAAAAAGTTTAAAGGCGATGATACAGTTTTGTTATAGACTGAGCAAACCACCTGAGGACTTAATCATTTTAATAACCTCTTAATTTTTACGTTTTCAACAAATGTACGAAAAACGTACATTGTATGTATTGTGTTGTTGTATGAATTGTTTTATACATCGTTTAGTCGTTTGTATAAAATTCTATTTTATCAGTCGTCTCTATAATTTCACCTGCCTTCATTCGATTTTTATCGCTCAAACTACAATTATTTTTTCAGCCAATCTTGGCATTATCGCCTTGTACCATTTCAACACTTCCGGTTAATATTCTTGTTACTAATATACCACGTTTTGGATTTAAAAGTAGTAATGAAACTATAACAAATGAATCGTAGTATGGTTGTAGTGAAAACAGAGCTAATTTGCTCCTATCAGTTAAGTGACATACACAAATATAAAATGAAAATTTAACCATGAGGGAAATTACGGTGAATAAATATAGTTATGCTGCAAACCACTTTATGTACCGACAGTATTACGCAATGTAATTTTTTTAAAGAGAAAAGCGTTAATTGGATGTCAAGCTAGTGACATGAAAGGATTACCACAGATCTAATTAGGATTATTAGCTCTGTAAACCAATCAAGTTTAACAACATTTGCTTACACCTCTGCTTACGTATACACAATGCAAGGATTTGCGTATTAGCCTTTGAAACGTAAGCGTTCTTATTTTTGAAAGGAAAACTATTAAGTAAAGGCACCTCTACAATTAAAGTCAGTTACTAAGTAATTACTATTAAGGAGTTAGAAGTATCAGTTAAACCTTTTTTTATTAGTCTTCTTTTATTTGAATTTTATACGAAAAAATATTTTAAAATTAGTTACGTAAGAATAAAAATAAGAAAAATATTGATTGACCTTTACGGATTTAATCAAGATAAATATTTTCTTTCACACGGAAATGTTTACAAATCTAGGAAAGCTTCAGCTAAATCCCCAAATACATCGAAAAAGAAAACTGAACCATCAGTATGAAACGGTAGATGTTTTATGTTATTTTTTGTTCTTTAAAATCCCACCAGGATTTTAAGTTCTCTTTCTTTAGTTGAACTGTTGTTTAGAGTTCAAACAAGGATGTGTAAGGGCCCAACGAGTCTTGGTTACCCCAGTCAATGACCGTCATCCTGTCGTACACTAAGTGAAGGTCTAATACTTATCTTCGTCTTACTCTCCTGTAAATATACCCAATTTTCTCATTTTACTTTTATTTTTACTGTCATTACTTCAATACTTTTTTATTACTTTTTGTTTTATTTTTATTTCTAGTTTAAAATATTTTTTAGAAATAATGAAAAGAGAAAAATGAATATTTTAGTAAATACGTGCATAGATAAAAACTGAGCCTTTAGAACCGTATGTTAACTGAAGGTTCGGATTTTTCGATTCCGAAATTGGGGTGTTATTAACTTTTTGTGTAAAATGGCTATTAAGTTTTTGTATTAAATAATTTATTTTTGATTATTTTGATGTTAAGGAAACATCACATGACAGATAAGAATTCTGTATTATTTTGAAAATGAAATCAAAACAGGACTACAATGAAATCTCGTAAACACTCTCCTGCGTAAAAGGATTCTTGTGGAGCAAAAACGCTGTTGTTTGAACGACTGTTGTGATGGCAAAGGAAACATTGCTGCCTTCTGAAAACCATCAGATATAATGGTCTTGAAGGACATTTTTCTTAGTCATATTGATTTTAATGAAAATTATAAAGCGAAATACATACCGTTAGTTAGAATATTTTAAAGCAAAATATCAGCAACAGAAAAAAACTTATTTGTTTACACCTAGAATTTCAAAACGAGGATAAGGACATTGCAATAATAATAGGTTTTTGTAACCCATCTTAGAAATAAACCTTTTTAACATCGTCAATTGCTCTAATTTTAGTTGTCTTTAAAGGGATAAAAACTTTGCATTATCTCTAAACTGTAACACCCATGTTTACCCATATCTTCCTCAAGCATCGACCTGGGGCTAGACATATACAATTAAAATTTGTAAAAAATATATGAAGTTTATTATATGAGGAGCTTATTAAGTCAGTATCACGAATATAAACTCATATGCAACTTGAAGCATGAGAAATTAGCATTAAGCTTTAAACACATTTTATAATTTAATATTATAATTTTATCTAATCTCTATTGTTATATTTGTTCATGAAATACAAAAATATATGAATGGAAATTGATATTTCCGTAAATATTTTCCGTTACCTAGGAAAAGTTACAATACCATGAACTGACTAATTCTTGAAAAAATATTATTTTACTATTACAAACTTTCTTCCTAACCTATAACATTCCTTTACATCCCTAACCTGTTGTTGCAGCGCACCGCCGGCGCCGGATGAGGACAGTGACCAACTACTTCCTGGTCAACCTGAGCGTTTCCGACCTGATGATGGCCTTCTTCAACTGCATTTTCAACTTTATTTTCATTTGGTTGCAGCCCACCGCCGTATGAGGACAGCGACCAACTACTTCCTGGTCAACCTGAGCGTCTCCGATCTGATGATGGGCCTCTTCAACTGCATCTTCAACTTCATCTTCATGTTGCAGCCCACCGCCGGATGAGGACAGCGACCAACTACTTCCTGGTCAACCTGAGCGTCTCCGACCTGATGATGGCCCTCTTCAACTGCATCTTCAACTTCATCTTCATGTTGCAGCCCACCGCCGGATGAGGACAGTGACCAACTACTTCCTGGTCAACCTGAGCGTCTCCGATCTGATGATGGCTCTTTTCAACTGCATCTTCAACTTCATCTTCATGTTGTTGCAGCCCACCGCCGGATGAGGACAGTGACCAACTACTTCTTGGTCAACCTGAGCGTCTCCGATCTGATGATGGCCCTCTTCAACTGCATCTTCAACTTCATCTTCATGTTGTTGCAGCCCACCGCCGGATGAGGACAGTGACCAACTACTTCTTGGTCAACCTGAGCGTCTCCGATCTGATGATGGCCCTCTTCAACTGCATCTTCAACTTCATCTTCATGTTGTTGCAGCCCACCGCCGGATGAGGACAGTGACCAACTACTTCCTGGTCAACCTGAACGTCTCCGACCTGATGATGGCCCTCTTCAACTGCATCTTCAACTTCATCTTCATGTTGCAGCCCACCGCCGGATGAGGACAGTGACCAACTACTTCCTGGTCAACCTGAGCGTCTCCGATCTGATGATGGCCCTCTTCAACTGCATCTATAACTTCATATTCATCTTCATCTTCATGTTGTTGCAGCCCACCGCCGGATGAGGACAGTGACCAACTACTTCCTGGTCAACCTGAGCGTCTCCGACCTGATGATGGCTCTCTTCAACTGCATCTTTAACTTTATCTTCATGCTCAACTCCCACTGGCCCTTCGGCTCCTTCTACTGCACCGTCAACAACTTCGTGGCCAACGTCACGGTCGCGGCCTCTGTCTTCACTCTGGTGGCTATCTCGATTGACAGGTAAGATATTGAAACGGATGTCATGTGATGTTCCCTCTTCTACAGGGTGAGTCTTCTAACTCGTTTACAACAGATTGTAGAGAAACTATTTGCCATACAAGGTCAAAATAAAACATTTCCCCATCAACCGACCGGTGTGGGTGTTCCGTGAATACCAATATGTTCACGAAAATGGTCGCCATTTTGATATTAATTCTGTCTACACCTTTTGTTTTGCTTAGAACTTTAAATTTTGCATAATATCACATATTATGTTTACATTAAAACATTATGAGATTCGAACCAATGGCCTCCAGTTTTTGGAATTCCCTGCACTTTAAAAGGGTTTGCAATATTTATACGTAGTTCCTTGGGTACGAGTTAGTAAGGAAAGGTTTTGTTTCGTCCTTGAATATCAAGCCGTTGGTTTATAATCCATTTTAGATGGCTCAGAAGACTTACCCTACATAATGTAAATCCAATATCTAAGCTTTGTACGACAAGTATTGTAGAGTATTACCAAGTCTAGTTTAACTATATGGCTTCTTCCATGTGTTTTGTGGAGACTGAATAAAATTTGAAATTACAGCTTATATTACCATTACACTTTTAATGTGTGATTTATTATAATAATTTTAATTTTGAAAAATTATATTGGACATAAGGAATCTGCAGTGAAATAACTTCTTGATTAACATGATACGTGTATTTTTATATCTAATTTTTAGTTTTATACTATTCACAGCTATCGATTCCGATGACCTAAACAATATAACAAGTTATGATTTGCAACATTTCTGCAATAAATGTCCTGTTTGATGTAAATATCATAATAGCTATAAAAATGTAATAAATTTAAATTATAATACTAAGTTTCCAAACGCAATAGTTACGTCGGAAATAATTTATAAATATTCTATTTTTTTGTAAGTAAAAATATTGGTTTAACTATTCTTTGTTTGGTTAGAATATGAACATAAATAACTATTCAATGAAAACAAATCTACGATAAATTTCCAAGGACAGTTTTTCAGCGAGAGAATGTGACCGTTGTTTTGGACTTTCGGTCTAGAAGCATCACGCCCGAAAGGAAGAGTGTAGCGGCACGTCTTGTCAGTTGTTTTCTATTGGCTGGTTACTTCCTCTCGACCAAACTTCTGACAGGTCAAGTAAACATTGGCTGCAGGCCATCTCCGAACTCCCGCAGGGCTCTTCTTTACCTCTATATTAACGTTCTTTGTAAAAAAAAACCGTCGTAAGTTTCAAATAAACCCCCGTTGCAGCAGACCTGCATACTCAGCGAATTTCAAGTGCAAAACAACATATTTCAATCCAACATAGCGAGATTTGACATGTTTTGTTAAGCTCCGTAAGAATAACATGGGGAATGAGTATGTAGGTTTGCTGCTACAAGTATATTAAAACTGGGTGGTTTTAATTTATTATTTAGTAGATCTGAGCTAGAAGAAGCTATTTACCAAGTTTTATCAAGATATGTTGAGAAATAAGGGAGATATAGAATTTTACTTTTGTCCCATAAGGTTAACATTGGAACAACGTACTGTGTTTACCACTTTCAATATCTCGGTAACCAATGGACATAGAGCAGTGGTTCGAGATACCAAATTGTTTGTTTTTATGAGCTGAATTCAATGGTACCAACAAAAATTTGATAAATTTTATTTTCCTATGTAAAACACTCAAAAAACCCCATTTTTGAGGGGGTTCATCCCCCTTTACCCCCCCTTCCGGTGGTCCGATCGGGCTGGTTTACGAACTCGTCAGAAGGATTACCACTTTACATGTCTGTACCAAATTTCATTAAGGTCCAAGGTCGCTGCATTAAGGTCGGACCATTTTTACGGCCGCTATCGTGCTCACAGACACATATATAAATTCGAACGAATGGTGTTTTCTGCTTCTGGTGGCCCCAAAACGAAAAGTTAACATGGTCTCGAGCTTAGGTCTTACCATGAGACCTACGGTAATAGCTTCTTCCCTATAGGGGAAATTCGCTAAAAACTTCACAAGAAGGTTAAAATGTGCAGAATTGTGTATCAAAGGACGCTTTCACAATAGAAAATATCAAATATAAGTATAAATATAGAATATGGATAGCTTGCCTTTATCAATTATAAGTGCGGACCTATGGAGAACCTAGAATGAAATATTTGATCTTACATTAAATAGATTGATTATAATAGGAAGTGTGTAAAATAATTCAAGTGTGTCGATGAAATTGAACAGTACAATTATCCAATGAATACGTCCTGATTAGCAATCACTGAACGGTATTTAATGAAAGATGATCAGAGTTTTCCAGGAATCACTGAGTGATTGTGGGAATTCCATAAACACATTTATTAATAGCTTGGCTTTATGAATGCAAAATAAAACTTCAGCTGATAAAAATGGTTTTCAGCAAACTGGCATGTAGTTTCTCCCATAAAAGCTAGAAAACTTATAATAAATTAAACAAATTTACAATTATCTCTAAAACATACCGAGTTCTTTTCAAAATTGGTTAGTAGTTAACGGAGATGTCGTTTTTTAAATACTTTCCATACAAATAACATTAGGCAACGTACTTGCGTTTACCACCAAACGAAAATTTCAATTACCTCTGCAACAAGTTGACGTAGACTAATAATTCAATATATTGGATTATTTATTTATTTTTCAATTAAAACTGGAAGGTTGCAAGTATATTATGATAAATTTTTATAATTTTAATTTAATTTGAAAAATATGAATTTTTAGAACTTCCCATAACTACTGAACCTGAATTGTTAAAGACAGGTGGTGTAATTTTGTTTGTCATCTTAAGCACTAAAAACCATGAAATTATTAAATTAATCTTTAAGGCCGCTTTTGATAATTTTGGATTGCCGTAATTTTTATGGGGTAGACACCCTTGAAAATTCAAAAATAATAAAAAATAAAAAGCCTGAAGATTTTTTTATACCAACATGCCAAATTTCATTAAAATTGGTGCATTGATATCGTCTCTAGCTCCATACATACGGACAGACACCTCTCCGAAAACAATTTTTTTTGATTCGGGGATCAATAAACTAACATTTCAAACAACAACTAAAATTTGAAAATTTTTATTAAAAGAATACGTTCCCAATTTACTACGGTATAAGGGGGGTACAGTACAAATACTCTTTATTCAACACTTTAAGGACTGAATTTTTTCATATCAATAAACTATTCTTACATAGATAAGGTTTACGGAATATTGACTTCTTTTAACATATCTTACCTGTAAATCAATGCTCATGAAACTCCCTTTACAAGAAGCGTCGATGTTACTGGACACAACCTTTGAACCAATGGAGAGCCATCCACTTATATTATTGAGTTTCGCCAACACACCTGAGATACGTTGTGTTTTCTATGGGCAGCATTTTTACAAGAAGTGAGTTTGTGTTTAATTTGTAGTGAGTGTGGCAATTCACTTTACCATAAAAAATAATAGAATTGCCTATATTATCCAGGCAATACATCTAGCCTTATTTAAGTCTGATAGCCTATTGGGTAATGTTTAAGAAAAAACACGTTATTATATACCTTTATAATTAAATTAGTATTTCCACTAGGGCAAAAGTGACGCTTTTCGTACTAATTAAAGATTTTAGTAGCTAAGCGAAGGTATGAAATAACCGAGTTACGAAAAGCCACTTGCAGCCCACTAAGGAACCTAAAAAAACACTAAGAATCTACAATTTGCTTATCTTTAAAGGCTTCCTCCTGAAATGACATAAACGTTGTTTTACTACTAACAGCTGCTGATTGTTGGTTCGGTGTCAGGAAAGACTAACCTACCTGACATAGGTTAAACAAAAGTATGTTAGACACATGAGCAACCGATGCCGTCGTCACCTGCTGATTCGTTTCCTCTCTTGGGCGGAAAAGAGGTATTTTTGCCCTGAAAAGTATTTATGTACAGAAAGCAGCCGTTTTCATAGCTTTTTGTAGAAAATTTCTTTTCCTTTTAAGTTATGTGTAGTTTTCTTTTATTTAATTGTTAATGATATATAACAGGCCTCAGTTATTTGAAAGTTTTATTCTGAAGATGTTGATGGTAAAAACAAGCAAGAACGTAGAAGCACACGTTTAACCAATCTTGTATCCAACTTTGTCGTCGTTGTCGACATGTAGCTTGTTTTCGGGCTCGTTGAACTGTTAATGTCTGTCATTATTCCTGTAATTGCTGCGTTTCTAGATTAGTTTCTCTAAAGTGTCTTCTTTTACATACTGGTTAAACTGTAAACGCATAACACACTTTTTTAAATCTTTAAGGTCCGCAGTCAGTTTTATATCGTAGATTTTGTGCAAGAAAAAACTTTACACCTATAAATAATTATTTAAAGCAGCGCAGTGTATGGTGTTCCTATTTTTATACATTTCAGTGTTTCTTTGTTCTTTGTAGAAAACAGAGAGATGAAATTAAAATGCAGACGTAAACATATGAAAGTAAAATCTTATGCAAGATAAAAAACTATTATCAAAATTTATGCTACAAATCTTAAACTAACCATCACATGAACCTATTTGAGCTGTTCAAATAATGTAGTTTTAAACACCTCAAATTTTCTGAATACAGTGTAAAAATTGCAAGGCCATGAGTAAGTGATTACAAAAGTAAACTAAATCAGCTCTGCTTGGACTATTTCTTGTTATGAATCCTTGCGTATATGTATAATAACATAAATAATGATATAATAATTGGTATTTGTAGTTATGGAGAGGGGATCTAAAATACAATAATATTACTCATATAAATTATTTTTATAACATGTAATGAAGGTCAAAATTTGCGCTGTGAAAAATGATTTACATTGTTACGTTTGTCCATCATGGGATATATTTATATAGTGCTTGACAAAATCCTATTTTAAGGGACTCTGAGAGAAATATTGGATGGTATGTGAAATAGTTTTATACTCAGGGGAATGTATTCAATGTTCTAAACAATCTCGTTTGTCTCCAACCAACTCTCGCGGGACCAGATATGAGGGAAACCCTCCCAGCGATCTTCCGACAACCAATTTATTGATTACAGGACCAACATTCTCATGTCCATATTTCACACACACATTCATATGGTCTAATTTTTACATGACCTTATTTTAAATAACAGGGAATCGTCTTAGAAATATTTTAGGAAATTTATTTTGCACCGACTCTCCTTGAAATTATAGAAAACTAAAAAAGAAAAGTGCATAATCAAACAATTGCTGATTGTGTCTTATTGGGTTTGCTGGTAGCCTATTGGTTAGCATCTTAGACCTCAGGTCAAGAGGCAGCGGGGTAGGTTCCCGGCAAGCCAACAAAACAATTTAAGGGGTGTGGACAACGCTGCTTTGAAACATTAATTTAGAATAGGATTTACATCGAGAAACACACCTATATTGTAAATAATTTTATTTAAACACAATAAAATTATTCAAAAATTTAGTTCGTTTCTCAATGCAACACTTCAATAATATCCAATATTATCAGTTTGTCAATAAGAATTGATTTAGATTGTTAAACTTGTATGAGGAAGCGGCGATACATTTAATTAAGAAAAGGTCCACTGAAAAGGGATTTTTACACTCAATATGTATTAATAATGTCTAAAACAGGAATATTTTGAATATTTTTACTTGTATTAAAGTAAAACAAATGCTGATTTTATGTAGTTTATTTCTTTGTATTTAAAAAATATTATAATCCTTTCTCTTGCTTTAAGGAGAAAAATCATAGAGTTCTATTACGTAACTAAGCTCGAAGTAAAACGATTAATAGATTATTATTTTTTAATTAAGGAGCAAAGTATTTTTTTGTTAGGCTGTATACGGATTACGCTGTCTCTTGATATTTTTTGAAAAATATTAGAAAATAGTTTTTATGATTATTTAAAATACTTCTAAAGCTCTAGATAGGCCTGGTACGTACTAAGTGTCAAGATTTTAAAGTGTAAATATTAATTTAAAAAACTTTAAAAACAAAAAAATATTTTTAACGACTATTCCATTTTGTTATAGAATATCTAAAACACTGTAAAAATCGTACACATTATTCAGAGCTACAAATATATAAAATTGCACTTTCGGAAAAGAGAGAAATTATGTGTTGATTTATGCTACCGATTTTTACATGGCCCCAGGTACATGGCGATAGTGCGGCCGCTACAACATCGCATGTCGCGGTGTACGGCCAGGGCGGCAGTTGCAGTCATCTGGGTAGCCAGCGCCCTTCTCGCTTTTCCCTGCCTTCTCTACTCCAGCACCATGGTTAAAAGGTTCGTAAAATATTCTAAATACATAAATTTGGCCTTATACTTCTTAATTATAGCGTAAAAGGCAATAATATTTTTCTGGACTTAGCCTTCTCCTGCCTTCTCTAGTCAAGCACCATTGTCCAAATGTTCGTAACATTTCGTCAATTTTGGCTTTAGACTTCTCAGTGTTAGAGAAAGAGAGCAATCTTTTATTGAGAGCAGGTAATAGATTGGGCTTGGTGACTCAGATTTAAGATCGACAGTGACTCAAGCCATATAGTGGCAAAGTTAAGCTTAAATAATGTTGCATTTTCTTCTCAGCTTTCATCACGTTAATGTTGGTTTGTTGTTGTTCATGACCTTATTCTAAGCCTATTAATTTTAAGGTCGTAAATATACCGAGGTTTAAAAGAAAGAATGTATTTTTTTATTAAAGACATCGAATCAAATATATTTTGATTTTTGTTTTGCGGATATTTGCCATCACTGATTAGTAAAAAACATCTTTCATGACGTTTCGGCATCTGAATCTCATCCCGTCTTCAGGAGGAAAAAGAACCTAGAACATAACAAGATTAGTAACACACAAACAGGATAACCTAGACAAAAAACACACCTGCTAACAGAGAACTGTAAAAGCAGTCACAAATAAAACTATACTGAAAAGAAAACAAGAACTCAATTCATCCCAGAAATCACAAATGACACAAGTATCAAAAATCGCCAATCAGAAGAGAGCTGAGACTGCCCGCAAAATGTCCAAAAAATCAAACTCAAAATTATAAAATCACCATCACCAACAATGAATTCAAACAAAGAATTCAAAGATTCAAAGATTTATTCGACCATTCGGTACAAGTACAACAGGCCACGTCCTTAACCTAATTACAAGGTCATAGAATGAAAAACTCTTGACTAACAAAAGCAGTCCATGCAAAAAGTCCATGCTTCAAACCATGCAGCAAAACAAGTCCAAGGCAAAAAACAAAAAAATAAATAAAAAACAGCACTAAAAAACCATAACAAAAAAATTAAAATTTAGAAAGCAAACCAGGTTTGTCATACCAGGTGCCATGCTCATACCTCAGAGACAGCCCTAGTTCAGTTGAAAACAATATTCAGTCAGGCTATATCGCACGTAAAGTGTCCAGATTCGCATTCCAAAATTCCTGTAGGCTATAGAATGGGTTTGCAAGCAGCCAAGTCTTTACCCTCCTCTCAAACTGATTAGTCTCACTTGCATAGGCATGGCATTATCAAACCAAATTCAATCAAATAGTTTAAAAAATGTTTTAACAAATATTTTCTCACTGGTTTGTCTTCTTTTATGTTTAGGTACAGAAACGGTCAAACGAGGACAGTTTGCTTTATGATGTGGCCCGACGGGCGATACCCGTTTTCAATGGCCGAATATGTGTAAGTATTTTGTATATACAATTAAACATTTTCAGCCAGTTATACACTTAAATTTGGGTTCACACTGCTATCTCCTTTTTAGTGTACAATTATTTGAAAAATATTCAGCTGCTTATAAAATTTCGTTAATAATTAATTGAAATATTTATATTTGTTATTACAGTTAACGTTTGAAAGTTATATACATTTACACCAGAGAAAAAAAAACAGAATTAGATTCAAAATATATGATTTAAATAAACTAAAATAACATATAATTTAATAAAGACTGCGTTTAAATCATTCGTCGGCTAAGGAAGAACAAACTTCCAAGTTTAGTTAACGAAACTGATTCCCAGAAATCCAAACTTCAGAACTGCTTTCCGTGAATATATTACAGTGTAGACACTTTCCACTTAAGCGAATTTTAACGATATGAATAATCTTATTAACACGAATGGTGTGATAAAGAACCATTAACGAGTTTCCATTGTTTGCAAATAATTAAAAATATATTCAGCGTAATACAAATGCAAACTATCAAAAGTATTATTAAAAATTGCACTGATATATTTAATTTCTTATACTGGAGTTTTGGGTTAGGAATTTTATTCATAATATTAAACAAAAACGTTTTGTTTACTTTTATCAAATGGATTATGATCACCGTAAAGGAAAATCGGGCGAATTTTAAAGGTCTGCCTATAAATCTTGTATATTGGTACGGCAAGAGATTTTACGCGTATTTTACAGTTACAAACTGATGTCTCTGAGCCGTGACCGCATACAGTTTCAACTAGTGTTCTTCAATCTTTCTCACCGTGACGTTCCTGAGCCTAACTTATTTTACGGCTATAACCTTGTGTTTCAGAACTTTACAGACTTGACAGTTACAACCTGGATCTCTAGAGTCTCGCCAATTTTACAGTTAACCTGGAGTTATTAACCCTTACCTTCTCTACAGTTACAACCTGGTGTCCCTAAGTCTTATCTAATTAACAGTTACAACCTGATGTTACCAAGCATTGTCTATTTTATAGTTACATCTGTTCCTGATGTTTCAAAGCAATAACTTTTTTTAAGTCTCAACATAGCGCCCTATTTTTGAAACAGTTGAGAATTGAGTTGTGGGTCACTCGTCAAGTCACCTGTCAACTGATGGTAACATTGTTTAAACCACCACGTGGTATGTCAACGTTTCAAACGATACATCTGTCATTCTAGGAAGCCAAATGCAAACATTGGTAAATTTAAGGAATTACCTAATTTTTCGTGGCTTTAACTAAACTATCGTATATTTATAGGTAAATTTAGTTGTAAGGTATCTTGTAAATAGTTCAAAAGCTATCCAAACGCGTTTAAATATTTGGTATCAAAAAGTAAACATAGGCTGATTGAAAAGGCTTTCCATAATTGCTATTATTATATCCGCCAAAAGAGAAGAAGGATAAGAAGAAGCTTTGTTTCCTGTAAAATCAAAGTTTTTTACTCAGCAGCCTATTGCTTGGTGAGTGAAATATATTGAATTGGTGATTTACTCAATGTATATTATATCTACATATTGAAATTACGAATTAAAAAAAATCCATCCGAATGATGTACATAGACATTGTGAGGCTGAATTCATTAAGTTAATTAGGAATATTTTTATTTTTATCTGTGAATTCATTTTATAGTTCGAAACAAATAACTTAAGAGATGAGTGACACACTCACTCGCCAACTCACCCATTTAAAAAATAGGGTCCGTTTCTCAGCATTACCTATTTTACAGTTACTCATTCATCCTTCACTCATCTGTCATTCATACTTGGCTTAAAATACCTACCTGGGTAGGTCGCCATTTCAACTAATGTATCTAATGTGTCTAATGTATCTAACCTGATGTCCCAAGCCTTACCTATTTTATAGTTACAACCTTTTGTTCCCAAGCCTTACATATTTTACAGTCACAACCTGGTGTTCCTTAGCCTTACCAATTTTACAGTTACAACCTGGTATTCTTGAGATTTACATATTTTACAGTTACACTCTGATGTTTCTACGCATAATAATTTTATAGTTACAGCCTAGTGTTTCTGAGCCTTACCCATTTTTTAGTTACAACCTGGTTTTCTTGAGCTTAACCTACTTTACAGTTACACGCTGATGTTTCTAAACATTACGTATTTTACAGTTACAACCTGGCGTTCCTGGGTCCTACTTATTTTACAGCTACAACCTGGTGTTCTTGAGGTTTACCTATTTTACAATTACAACCTGATGTTCGTAAGCTTTACCTATTTTACAGTTACAACCTGGTGTCCCTAAGCCTTATTTTACAGTTACAACATGATATTCCTAATCCTTGCCTATTTTACTGTTACAACCTGGTGTTCCTGAGCCTTACCTATTATACAGTTACAACCTGGTGTTCCTGAGATTCACCTATTTTACGGTTACATTCTGATGTTCCTGAGCCTTACCTACTTTACAGCTACAACCTGGTGTTCCTGAGCCTCACGTACCTGGTGCCGGTGGTGGCGATGGCGGTGTGCTACACGCTGATGGGTCGGGAGCTGTGGGGCAGCAAGTCCATCGGCGAGCAGACCCAGCGGCAGCTCGACGCCATCAAGTCCAAGAGGAAGGTGAGTTTAGAAAACACAAATGAGAATGCTATAGAGGATTACAAAGACAAAAATATACATAAATTATTTCGGCATCAACCGGTGTGAAAGATGCCACCTGCCTGTAGTCTCTATATGGATCTATAAGTTGCCAGCCAATCAGAGCGCTTTATTGATTAGTTTAAACCTTACGGTTGAAACTACCGATATATTTGGGCTTCATTCTATGAGTATATTATAATTTTTATTATTTTAAGAGGGTGGTGGCCTATTTTCACATTGCCTTTGCCCCTCCCACATAGACAATTGATCTGTGCATGAACGTTATCGACCAAAGCCAAGGAGTGAGCTGATACAGGACAAGGGTGAACAGTACTGCTAAAAGTATGCGACAAACCCGACTCTCGAATCTGCGACGCTTCGAGGCCACAGTTCCGAAGCTGAGTGCGCTACCAGCTGCGCCATCGACTCACTAGACTCAGTGTCTATGCTATGGACTTGAATAATAAAAGGCCAGACGTTTCTGACTACACCCTCTAGAATAAGAATATAGATCGATATGGATGATCTCCACAGATCATCGGGATATAAAACAAGCCCAAGACTGGCCGCCAATTCCAATTCACAACTATCATGCAATTATTTATTCCCAAAGTTGTTCCACCTTCTTGTCCTGCCAGATTATGAAAAAAGCGATCGGTGAGGTTGATTTATATAAAAAAGTTCATTAAAATACATATTTATATATTTTGTAATTTTAATTACGTTCCGAATCTAAGGTGTAAAACGGAAACGTTGTAAAACAGTTAGGACAGGCACCTGAGTTTTATAATCTAATGCATTTATCAAATGCGATTTTGAAGGTAAGAAAAATCCCGAAGATCCTGATTTAATTTCTGTAGATTGATTAGCAGCTTAATCCGGGAATAATAGCTAGATTAACAGGTACGTAGTAACAAGACAAGTTAGCTTTGAGACGGAGGTAGGCACTGGTCGGATTGATGTGGCTCGTCGCAAGTCCAGCTGCTGCTGATTGTTGTGGTGATGTTCTCTCTCGGTCACCTTTGACTTGGCTAAGCAGTTAAGACGGACACCGAAGTCTGACCATCGTCTTGAGGTCGTGTACTGGTCTGTTAGCCTGAATAAGAAAGCCTTAAGTTTCAAGGACGCAGTAAACTTAAGCTATTTTGATCGACAATGTCTTATTAAAGTTATTCTTTTAAGGATTTTAAAACAGTGTCAGCTATTTATTCCAAAGCTAAACAATTAGCAAGATCATATTTTATGAGATATTCTGATCATTATCATGTCATCAGGTTAAGACGTTTTCCTTTTGCTACCCTTAAACAATAATAATATGGTGTAACGAGCCCAAATTTGTGTATAAATAAACTATTATGACTTTTTTAGTCGCACATATTACATAAATAAACGAAATTTATTTCGCTTGTAATGCCTATTGCAAAGCTGAGAAATGCTATTTTATTGCATATGCAGACACATTGTGAAAGAGGATAAGAGAGGAAAAATACAAATAAGTTTTATCACTCACAAAATAATAAGTCTCAAAGAAGTGTCTGGATATGTCAAGTCAGCTTCGCTTTCTAAGAGAAATTCTTGACAAAAGAAGCATTTGAGTTGAATACTTTTCTGTTTCCGATCTTTGAATACTAAGTAGTATGGAAAACTGATAACGAAAACATGACTGTCTAAAACCCCGTATTCAGATGTGCCTGGCTGAATATTTGCTGAATTTGTAAAACATCCCTTGTTTACTTTGGAAGAATAAATGTTTATTCTAGTTTGAACATTTTGGCACAATGTAGATTTCATGGTTTTTGTAGTTATTGCATAATGACTAAGATTAAACTGTGAATGGTTTAAACTAGAATAATAATGTAAACGAGAAGTTTGTTGAATGAAGTTGAAGTTGTTGTAAATACTTATACATAAGATCGAATATTTCTTAAAATATCCAATACAATTATATAATTACTAAAATGATTATATGATATAGTCTTTCACTTAAACATTAAGTGAAAAACTGGTTGAAGCCATAAAACAATAACCATGTACAGCAATTACATACTAAAAGTATAAAAGGTTGGAACAATAGCTCTATTCAAATACGTCGTATTTCGCAGTTTTTGTTTGAGGAAAAATACGACATGCCGGTCTATTCTAAAAACAATGCTGGCTAATTGATGACCAGCCAATGTTTTGTGAAGCTATATTCCAAATTAAGGTATACCGGATGTCAGGAAAAAACTCCCTAATTAAAATAACCTCTAAATTGTAGTAAAATAGCCTCTAAATAACCTTGGTTAAACTTATCTAAATCATAAGATATTTGATTTAGATAAGTTTAACTAAAGTTGAACTCACCAAGTTTTGTAGAAGTCACGAATTTTGTATGTATGCAGTTTTGGACACAGGGATAACATAAAACAAAAAATACAATTTTCTTATGCATTGGCCATGGCCGAAACCCATTATTTAAATATACTTTTGTTTGTTTAGACGGATATCTTAAAAAGGATACATCCTTTAAAAAACTCGCATTACATTCATACATTAAGTAATATTTTTGACAAAATTAAGTTTCTTATAATTTGAGAGTTTTTGAAGATCTGCTAAATCAATTGATTTGGTGATTCCACAACATTAGGTTTCTTATAATTTGAGAGTTTTTGAAGATCTGCTGCTTCAGTTGATTTGATGATTTGACAGTATAAGTTTTTAAGGCAAGAAATTCAATTCTTTATTTTTCTAATGCCATCTTGCTAAAGTTTTAATCACACGAAAATGTGACTTTAATCTAAAACTTGTGATTTTCCTCTAATTTGATGTCTTATTTTTGGCCATATGTTAATTATATTATAATTTAGTCTCTATCGTAAATAGAGAGTTATTTTTCGAACACCAGATTCTTCAACAGAATTGATAGATCAATATTTATTTAAATTTTAGGTGGTGAGGATGTTCATCATAGTGGTGACGATATTCGCCCTCTGCTGGCTGCCCTATCATGGGTACTTCATCTACGCCTACCACAACAACTCTGTAGCCGCCAGCAAATACGTGCAGCACATCTACCTGTCCTTCTATTGGCTGGCCATGAGCAACGCCATGGTCAACCCTATTATCTACTACTGGATGAACAACAGGTGACGTATATAACCGTAGGCTTCCAAGTTCCGAAGGTACATCCTTGCAGAGGTTTTCCGGGCTAAACCTTGTAGATGTTTACAATGCATTTGTCGAGTTCGACATGTTCACGTTTTAGACCGAAAACTCTCTGCAAGGATGTAACAGGTGACGTAGTTGAAACGTGTTACCTAGCTGTAAAAGTTATCTCTAAGTCTTACGCCTTAATACTCAACATAATACTAAGGCATAGTCGCGGCTGTAAATTTCAACTTGACTATGAAGATATGAACTATAGAATTATAAGTATAGAATGAGTGGGTGTGTCTTTGGTTCCATCGTCACTGAAAAATTATCTGTTAATTTATTCGACATACTTATTTTTTATATTTAAGTTCTTCATTATTAAAACTACCTGCAGTGGTGATTTTATTACGATAATAGAGCTAGTTTAGTTCCATATAAAGAACACAAAGCCGCATACTAGCTAAAAATCACATCCTGGAAAATGTTTCCACTAAATATTGCGATGGTTTGGTCGTTAAGGCTAATTTGTGCAGGCAGATCCACTCGAATTTTGAATTCCATTCAAAGCGATATGCGTCATCTCCATATCATTTAACGTTAAAAGTCTACTGCAAACTACTAAAGATACATTTCCTTTATTAAATGATTTACCGTCATATTAGCAAATCCTTAATAACTTTATAGAAACATATTTACTTAACGTCATGTACCCATAGCTTACATCTAACAATTGGATGATTATCAACCTTTTTCTTTTTCTAAAATTTCTGAAATAAAAGCTTTTTGGTTTAGGGCCTCGATTTATACATTTTAGAGACTGCAACAGATTATTCCAAAACAAAATGGGGAGGCAAATTCTCTCTTTTGATGTAAGTAACAGTACCCTCACAATGACTTAAGAAAATCTTCCTGACGAGAAAACTTCATGACTAGTTTTCAAACAGGATTCTAGTGGCAACCTTAGGCTAATGTCACACGGAGCGGGTTTTCCCGCAGCTGTTGAGCGGTTTTTTGCCGCCCGTAAAGCAAAATCACGTGATTTAAATGGAGGGTGCTACACGCCGTGGGTGAAAACCGCTCAACATCTGCTGGAAAAATCGCCCAGTGTGGGATTACCATTACTTCTATAGCCTGCTGATGACCTAGTGATCCTGTGTGCAGGTTCCGCGTGTACTTCCAGCAGATCATCTGCCAGTGCTGCTGCCTGCGGCCGAGCCTGAAACACGAGCTGGAGCTGCCCACTGTGAAGCACGGGGGCTCCCAGAGTGACGTCATGGGTCGGTCAAGATCTGGTAAGGGTCGCCGGTAACTATCCGCCTCTTGTGTTCTCACTAGAGCATGTCTTTTGTTAGCCGATAATTTTTGTAAAGTGGCTTTAATTTACCTGGTCTGTCTCCAGTCCAGTGTTTGTCAATAAATCACGACCTGGTTTTGTCACTAAGTTGTGCCCTGTTCACGTGAAGTCAGCGTCGAGTCAAGCTTGAAGAAAACACAATATGCAATCGCAATGACGTTGCAATGTAAGTTTAAAAACACATACGAAAACTCACACATATTACACGTAGCTAACACAGATATAACAGGTAGGCTAAAACGGACGGTCAACAAGCAGAGAGTCGGATTGTTTGCTTGCTAAAAATGCTTGAATTATGTACACAGACTTTTTCCTAGTGCATGTAATTTATATTTGCTTATTGGAAATAAAACTCTGAATCTGATTCTGATACTATCTAGCACTCGCGTTCGCGTTACCGGTGCGTGGACAGTGGCGACGGCGGAAGTAGTCTGGTCGTGATCTATCAACAAACATTGGACTGGAGACAGACCAGGTAAATGAAAACCACTTTATAAGTCACACCAGTCCAGGGGTAAGATACCAAAATTAATAAAGATAATTTTTGAGATTACGATTTGAGTGAGTAATATTCCTTCATTTATAAATCCAATATGCTTGTATCACTCACATGTTCATTTTCATTACCATATCGCTGGCGTTTTTAGACAGTCGAATGTTTATGTATGGTAAACTCAATGTGAATTTTTGTTTTAATGCTTTGAAGAAATTTTATAAGAAACAAGATGTGTCTTAGTTATTTTAGAGAAAACATCAACAGTAAGGAGTTGATATGAGGAGAAAAGTAGGCAGAATTTGTCATCTATCGTGATTGGCACTATAGTTATTCGGTTTCTTGGTGGCTACGTCAACTGCAGTTTTACAATATTTTAGAAATCTTCCTACTCCTCAAGTCTTTTCAACACTGAGTCGTCACAAAACAGTTTGAAGAAACTAACTGTTAAATGCCCCATCTGGCCACAGGATACGAGGGTTTAATGCTAAGTTATTTGTTCAGCACTCCTACCTTGTTTTCCCGCAGCTCCTTAGAAGGGTTTGCGGATATGCCCGAAACAACACCTGAGATGGAGTCCCATTGTTCCTTCTAATTCATGCTTAAAGCCTTCCTCCTGCCTAAAACAACTAAAACCAATCTTACCGCGTTACTTCCTGTACTAAAATCAAACGAACGTTGCAGGTCGCCTGCAGAGATCCATGTCTACACAGTGGCGACGGAATACACAAGAGATGCGTCTGAGACACTTGGGAGCGAGATCTCATCTGATCCTGCATACAACAGTGCTGCGCACCCCGGTGTGTCCGGATCCCCGTGCAAATGGCAACTCAGTATGCAGCTAGCACGAGCCCAGCCTGCCGCCCCTCCTCGAGCGAGCCGCTTCCAGTACTAGTCTGTAGGCGGCAGGACTTGGACTTCCGGTACTAGTCTGTAGGTGGCAGGACTTGGACTTCCGGTACTAGTCTGTAGGCGGCAGGACTTGGACTTATGGTACTAGTCTGTAGGCGGCAGGACTTGGACTTGCAGTACTAGTCTGTAGGCGGCAGGACTGACTTCCGGTACTAGTCTGTAGGCGGCAGGACTTGGACTTCCGGTACTAGTATGTAGGTGACAGGACTTGGACTTTCGGTACTGGTCTGTAGGCGGCAGGACTTGGACTTCCAGTACTAGTCTGTAGGTGACAGGACTTGGACTTACAGTACTAGTCTGTAGGCGGCAGAACTTGGACGTCCGGTACTAGTCTGTAGGCGGCAGGACTTGGACTTCCGGTACTAGTCTGTAGGCGGCAGAACTTGGACTTCCGGTACTAGTCTGTAGGCGGCAGGACTTGGACTTCCGGTACTAGTCTGTAGGCGGCAGGACTTGGACTTCCGGTACTAGTCTGTAGGCGGCAGGACTTGGACTTCCGGTACTAGTCTGTAGGCAGCAGGACCTGGATTTCCAGTACTAGTCTGTAGGCGGCAGGACTTGGACTTACAGTACTAGTCTGTAGGTGGCAGGACTTGGACTTTCGGTAATAGTCTGTAGGTGGCAGGACTTGGACTTACAGTACTAGTCTGTAGGTGGCAGGACTTGGACTTACAGTACTAGTCTGTAGGCGACAGGTCTTGGACTTTCGGTAATAGTCTGTAGGTGGCAGGACTTGGACTTTCGGTAATAGTCTGTAGGTGGCAGGACTTGGACTTACAGTACTAGTCTGTAGGCGACAGGTCTTGGACTTCCAGTACTAGTCTGTAGGCGGCAGGACCTGGACTTCCAGTACTAGTCTGTAGGTGGCAGGACTTGGACTTACGGTACTAGTCTGTAGGCGGCAGGACTTGGACTTACAGTACTAGTCTGTAGGCGGCAGGACTTGGACTTACAGTAAGTCTGTACGCGGCAGGCCTTGGACTTCCAGTTCTAGTCTATAGGCAGCAGGACCTGGACTTCCAGTACTAGTCTGTAGGTGGCAGAACTTGGACTTACGGTACTAGTCTGTAGGCGGCAGGACTTGGACTTACAGTAGTAGTCTGTAGGCGGCAGGACTTGGACTTACAGTACTAGTCTGTAGGCGGCAGGACTTGGACTTACAGTAAGTCTGTAGGCGGCAGGCCTTGGACTTCCAGTTCTAGTCTATAGGCAGCAGGACCTGGACTTCCAGTACTAGTCTGTAGGTAGCAGGACTTGGACTTACAGTACTAGTGTGTAGGCGGCAGGACTTGGACTTCCAGTATCAATCTGTAGGCGACAGGTCTTGGACTTCCAGTACTAGTCTGTAGGAGGCAGGACTTGGACTTCCCGTACTAGTCTGTAGGCGGCAGGACTTGGACTTCCGGTACTAGTCTGTAGGCGGCAGGACTTGGACTTTCAGTACTAGACTGCTGTCTATTGGATTTAAGGCTATATGCTTCTTTTATCGTTTTTGGGCAAGGAGGTTAGAGTCTATACTGGAGGTAACGCACAGTAGTGTTCGTATGGCCCTCTGATTTTGTCAGGTTGCTAATAAGAGGGGGATTAATTTTGTTCTTTGCATTACTGGCCCAAGACCTATAAATGTAGAAATGGGATTTAAAATATTTTATTGATGGAATGGAAAAATATATTTTCAAAGATTGGAAGGTATTAAATTGGTGAATCGTGAATCGTGAGCACTAACGACATATTTTCAAGAACTTATTCGAATCTTTGATCATTCTAAGATTCCGCAGTTCTAGGATTCTAAGATTGTCGTGGTACCTCCACTTTAGACTCTTACCGCCTAATTTTTAGGTGATAAACCGAATACGGTCGGAGTGTAGTGGGTCCCACCTCCAAGTGAAGTATGCCAATAATAATTCGTCAATTTCGAAAACATGAAAACACACATAAGACAAAATTATTTCGTTTTTATTAATAGCTTAAAATGTCATAAATATATCATGAACGTAATCAAACAAAATTTCACAGACTGCTGTGTTAGATATTCTTTGGTAGAGGCATTACTAACACGTCTTCCACTTTTCCGTCTACATAGCCTGCGGAAGTAAAATTATAGGAGATGAAGCTTAGAGTGGAAAAACAGTACTTAAAAATCACCGGTCAGGGCCGGATTATGACCTAATACGCCACTGATATACTTGCAAAGACTTTCATGCACAATAGACCACGTTCTTGTAGAAGCAATAAATACAGCGGTTATAGAAAAAAAGATAATATCAACACAAGAGTTTTTACTCTGTAAACAATCAACTACACTATATTGGTTTTACAGTCAACAGATTAAACTACTGTAATTATAATGAATAAACATATTGAATTAATTCATTAACTTTAATTAGAAAATGTTATAATTTGATTGTTTGGAACTATGTAGCTTGAGCACGAGAACGGACTCACCTCAATAATAAAATTGGTGATGGAACCCTCTAGACTTGTTTCGCGCTACTGCCATACCGGTTCACTTCAATACACTCTGCAGGTGGTGTGGACTTAAAGTCCCAATATACCTTTACAGTTTATTTTCTAGGATTAATATTTACAAACCTAAGATACTTAATTATGTATTTACCAAAAGTAACCTATCGAAATAAATTAATATGCGGAACATAGCTTAGTGAGGACTTTTATACAGAATACTTAATAAATTTACCATTATAAGTTCGGCAACTATTCTTTTGCCGATTATAATAATGCTCTGCACTGTAGTGTATCATCTGTTAGTTTCTCGTTTTAATTTTTTTCAATGAAAAAAAAAGATTAGAAAGTTTAACTTGTCAGAAAGAACTATTTAACTTATGAATATTTTTATGGAATAACATCTATAGTCGCAAGTACTGCAACATCCGTAACATTCGTTTTGCAAAAGAACAATAATAAGGAATCCGCTATAAAAAGAACCGCCTGATTGCTCAACTCATCTTATGTCTATCAGTGATCAATAACGGTCAGGTTTACATTAGCTGTGGTCAATCAAGGGTTAATGTCCAAATGACATCCATAATGGTCAATAAGGGACAGGGACACATCCCTTGTGGCCAATAAGCAACAGGGCTACATCCCTTGTGGCCAATAAGGGGCAGGGCGTCATCCCTTGTGGCCATTAAGGGGCAGGGACACATCTCTTGTGGCCAATAAGCGACAGGGCTACATCCCTTGTGGCCAATAAGGGGCAGGGCTACATCCCTTGTGGCCAAATAGGGGCAGGGCTACATCCCTTGTGGCCGATAAGGGGCAGCGCTACATCCCTTGTGGCCAAATAGGGGCAGGGCTACATCCCTTGTGGCCGATAAGGGGCAGGGCTACATCCATTGTGGCCGATAAGGGGCAGGGCTACATCCATTGTGGCCGATAAGAAGCAGGGCTACATCCATTGTGGCCAAATAGGGGCAGGGCTACATCCCTTGTGGCCGATAAGGGGCAGCGCTACATCCCTTGTGGCCAAATAGGGGCAGGGCTACATCCCTTGTGGCCGATAAGGGGCAGGGCTACATCCCTTGTGGCCGATAAGGGGCAGGGCTACATCCATTGTGGCCGATAAGGGGCAGGGCTACATCCCTTGTGGCCGATAAGGGGCAGCGCTACATACCTTGTGGCCAAATAGGGGCAGGGCTACATCCCTTGTGGCCGATAAGGGGCAGGGCTACATCCATTGTGGCCGATAAGGGGCAGGGCTACATCCATTGTGGCTGATAAGGGGCAGGGCTACATCCATTGTGGCCGATAAGGGGCAGCGCTACATCCCTTGTGGCCGATAAGGGGCAGCGTTACATACCTTGTGGCCAAATAGGGGCAGGGCTACATCCCTTGTGGCCGATAAGGGGCAGGGCTACATCCCTTGTGGCCAAATAGGGGCAGGGCTACATCCCTTGTGGCCAAATAGGGGCAGGGCTACATCCCTTGTGGCCAAATAGGGGCAGGGCTACATCCCTTGTGGCCGATAAGGGACAGGGCTACATCCCTTGTGGCCGATAAGGAGCAGGAATACATACCTTGAGGGTAATTTGAGGCTAGGCTAAATCCCGTGAGGTCAGTAAGGGGCAGAGCTACATCCCTTATGGTGGCATAAAAATTATTCTACGGTCCATTCCGAATTAATATTCTCAAGTATTAGATACTAGTATTTCGTGATACACCCATTGATGATCGTTCAGCCTTACTGTTCAAGTTACCATCAGCAGTTGTTTTAATATTAAAAGAGAAATAGAATACCAATTAGGTAATTTGATATCCAATACCCTTATACAAAATAGTTATATTTTATAACTCAAGATTAAATTAATTTATATCATCTAGAAAATGTTTCTAAACTATTATTAGAACTATTATCTAGAAAATAAGGTAAACTATTATTTATTGAGTTTATGGCGTCTAAAAGCAGACGAGTGTCTCAAAATAAATTTATAATGCCGCAAATTTAAATAACTAATACATCGAGATTGACGAATAAAATAGAATGCTCAATGTTGCTGCCTTTGGTTACTTAGGTAACGTAGATGCGGCTTCTATTAAAACTTGGTGTCTTAAGGGCTCTAGAAAGTGCATTTTATCTCTCTTGTAAAGTTATATTCATTATTAAAACCGCTAGTATATCTTATTTTTATAATGTAGCCTCTTTAGCACGAACTATGTTGTCTTTTAGGAGACAAATTAAGGCTATGAAATCTGTGTCCCTAAAAAAAATAAACAGATTAAAATAAAAAAAATAAAAATGTAGTATTCGTAAAAGTGTGATTATTTATGGATCTTTAGAAAAAACTATACTCGATACATTATAAAGGCTACAAGATCTGATAACAATTTATTCTTAAGTATAAGTAAAAAACTGAATTTTTACTAAAGTTAAGTTTTACTATGTATTTATTAACTAATATATTATTTGCAAATATTCGTGAAGGAGAGGCACGTTTACTTTTCTTAAGGCACGAACATTCCCAAAAAAATTGAGCGGTTTTATCTAGCAAGACTATTTTTTGTGCGAGGGCTATTCAGAGAGTAGGTACTGTCTATGTGAGGTAAAGGAAGGGGTGGGGGTAGAGAAGGGCGTGTCTCCCTCGGTCTCAGTGGGTATCTGTCCTTGCATCATGGACATTAAATGGAAATATTCTGTATAATGTAAATAAAATAACATGTTTTTTATAATATAATAAAAAAGAATCTCATAGTTAATTAATTGTTTTCAATAGCTCGTAACAGTAAATAAAATATTATTGTAAATTAAGTTTTATACACATTCATTGAAATGGCTGCAACGTAAACCTAAGGAAAAGAATATAATTATATTTTTCTTTGATCGTAAATGTACGAAACTACAGTTAATAGAGATGAATTGTAAGGATTCGGTTAACTTAAGTTAAAAGTTGTTACACAAAGAAGAAATAATGTATTTGCTGACTGTGATACTGTCATGGCTTAAAAGTGTAATTTTAAATGTAGAGTTTCTTAGGAAGTCTTCCTTGTTATATGGACAACTATTACTGTTTTAGGGTAGGATACAGATACATAAAAATTTGTGAACCAATTGTTATTGAATAGATAGTTTTATCTGATTTGTCGTATAATTTTGTCCAAACTTTACGTTAATATCGCCATATTTATAGTATTATATGAATCTTTATGTATTTTTTCAGTAAACTCTATTTATACATTCTACATCCTGTCTTCCTTTTATGAAAATTTATTTTTCCACGCAGATCAATAAAATTATCCTATGGTACACATGATTTTGGTCAGAAGCAAATCTTTATTGTATTGTTAAAACTTAATATTTTATTAATGCAGAAAATTTGATAATGTAAATAAAGTGGTATTATATTTCTGAACTTAAATTATTTTATTTTTCCCATACTTTTATTTATCAAATAAATATTCTGCCTGGTTTTATGCTGCTCAAGTACTACAATCATTTTGACATAATCGGTAATAACGTTCAATAATTCTTCATTCTCACTGTAATTTTGGAATCGGAAGGTAGGATTTCTTTTGAGCTTACCTTGGATTATTCAACAGATTTGTAAACTCATATTCAATGTTCAAAATTTAAATGACAAACGAAAGTGGCTCTTTAAAAAACATTGTTTAAGTGAGGAATCTTTTTTCAATCCCTTAAAATGAAAGCAAACAAGAAGTCTATTGTCATTGAATTCACTAATAACAAGGAACCAATTTAATTAGAATATTCATGATAACTGACCTACAATATATTTGTTTATTTTTTGATAAACCATGTACAATGAACACGCCGTAATAATAGCTGACTGTATATACATGTTTGCAGCATTAAAACAAAATAATATAGCTATTATAATAAAACAAACGTTTATAGAATTTGCAAAAATACTGTCTCAATAATTAGCGGACAATTTAGATTTTAACGATAAATATTCATGCTATTATTCATTAAAATACAAAGAAAAATAAAGAAAAGTGAAAGGACAATATAGAAGAATGCGGTTGAGAAATTGTTCATAATAAACGTCTATGAAGCTGAACAGCCTAGGCCTAGGAGGCCAAGGGAAAAATTAATGTCTATGGACAGTAACGATTAAATTATTAAATTAATATTAGTAAACGTCAAGCTTTGTAAATTAAGTAATTATATATCATGTATTCAATATAAATATCTTCAAAATTATCATTTTGAACCCAACGATGCAATTAGTCAAAGTAATATTGCCCCACAATATTTCATTAATTGGAAACTATTCGTCAGACAAAGATTTACGGCAATTGCTTTCTCAAGTCTCTTGATCTTGGTTCGTCAAACAATGTCTCCTCTTTTCGAAGGTTCTTTTTGTTAGAATCTTCTACGACGCTGATTGCTCCGTCGATTAAAGATATTTCAATTCCGAGGATAATTTAACATTTGCCTTTAGGAAATAATATTTTATTTATGCGTTTTTCTCATAAAATCCAGATACTTCTTACTTACTTCTTCCGGTACAGATATTTATGTATGCGCTTTTACTGTTTAATATGAAATATGAATAAAATTCATACTGTAATTTTAAAAAAGAGGAAGGAGCGAATCACAAATTGAGTTAGAAAGTAGAAAAAAATTATTTTGCGCTTATCCAGGAATTCTCCAAATCAAACAAATTATCCAAAAGGACAAAAACTTTAGAACGGAATTGATAAGTTACATGAAAAGAATGTACAAAATACGACACAGAGTAAACGAGGAGTAGTTTTGCATGTCGTTTTAATGAGAATATTCAAGCCATCATATCACAAAGTAAACTAACCAAAGATTGATGTATGCCGAACATATTCTCGATTGAGATAAGGAAAATGAAAATTTAGATGAGTCTTAAGATTCTTGAATTTGAAATAAGAGGCAAAACATCAACTTAAATTTCCTTACTTATATGAATTAAAAATCTAAAGATATACTACTGTATACTAAATGCAAACTCGAGAAGATAATTCGGTTTTTGGAAATTTAAAAGAAACAAGAATGATCAAAAATATCTCAACCGATTGAGTTGCCTAAACAATTAATTGTATACACTTAGATCATAGATTTTTTCATTGAATATTTACATTTCATCCAGGTTTGATTGTTTTACAAACTATATGTTAAACCATCTGTTAGCAAAAAAACCAAAAAGAGTAAAATGGTTAGTCATTTATAAAATAACATGAAAATAACCATTATCATAATGGTGAACAAGAAAATATATAGGGCCTAGTAACAATGTATACTGATTAAAGAGAATTATTGGTTCGGTACAATACTTCTCGCCAGTACCAATTAATTGTGGCATTGAGAATACTTATCAAGTAAATTGGGAGGATAGCTTTTGTTTAAAACTTTGATTAGTAAAATCTATACTGTAAAAGATTGACCAGCATATGACTTAAATATTTAAACATTAATTCATTTTTTTCAAAAATGTAATGGTCTCTACCCGTTGTACAGAAAGTGCAAGTACAGTGTTATTCAAAACCCAAAGAGGGTTTTCAGTCCGTCCTCAGGGCGCTTGTTAGCCTTTGTGAAATAAGAAACTTGAGTCGCAAAAATGACCTGTGATCACAAGGCCAAATAGTTGAACGAACCAAAAGAACTGTATTCATCGACATACAAGGTTGATTTATTTGTGTATATATGAATCTTAATATTAACATTAGCTAAAAACTTCTATTATATATAGCTTTTACTGTATATTGTGACTATAAGATAAAATAATACACATAAAATCATCGCGATCATTATTTACTATTGAAATCAAACTGACTCTACAAACAGAATAAATTTTAATATAATTTCTAAAGTTGGTAATAAAAAACATTTAAGGGAACGCACAAGCACAAGGGCTACGATATATTTTAAATAATTTCATTTTTATGAGATATTACGGGGATCAAAGAGTGAAAAACCTACTCTCAACTGCAGGAAACACACAGTCATGATGAAATCATTAACTTACATTTATGTACAATTTACAAACCCCAAAGCTATCATCTGAAGGCTTTTAAATATCATCTGGCAACATGGCGACATATACTTTTGATCAACGTCTTTAGCCTATTTTTTACATGTTCTTTGTAGAGTAACAAATTTACATTACAATTTTTATCTAAAATATATTTAGATATAACAATGTATAAGTATATAGGTATCTATCTAAAAGTATTTAATTTTTCGCTTAAGAACAATTATCTAGAATAGCTAAAACCGAACAATATAGGCCTAAGTATAGTAGAAAGCCAAGGGCGGGAAATTAATAGATTATAACAATCCAACCATGATATCCGTATCGTGGTTCGTGTGGGATTCCGACTTGTTTGTATAGAACTGTATAGTATTAATATTTTTGATCTACTATTTATATGGAATCGTTAAATTAAGCCGAACAATTGGAGCGATTAAATTATAATTGAACTTATATAATCTATTTTAGATTAGATTTGATTACTAAGTGAGACGTGACCACAAGTGGCGTAAATTACACAATCATTAATTTACACAATAATTCATACAATAAAGATGGGGTTAAACTTATTCAATAATTTAAAGCTATTTTAGCGAATTTCCCCTATAGGAAAGAAGCTATTACCGTAGGTCCCATGGTATGACCTAAGCCCGAGACCATGATAACTTTTCTTTTTGGGGCCCTCAGAAGCAAAAAACACTATTCGTTCAAATTTGTATATATATATATATATATATATGTGTGTGTGTGTGTGTGTGTGTGTGTGTGTGTGTGTGTGTGTGTGTGTGTGTGTGTGTGTGTCTGTAAGCACGATAGCGCTCGCAAAAATGGTCCGATCGAAATGAAATTTGGCTCAGGGGTGTAAAGTAGTAATTATTCGGATGAGTTCGAAAACCAGCCCGATCGGACCACTGGAAGGGGGGGTAAAGGGGGATAAACCCCCACAAAAATGAGTTTTTTGGGGGTTTCACATAGGAAAATTAAACTAATCCAATTTTGGTTAGCACCATTGAATTCGGCTCAAAAAAACAAACAATTTGATATGTTCAACCATTGCTCTATGCCCATTGGTTACCGAGATACTGAAAGTGGTAAACACAGTACGTTGTCCCAATGTTAACCTTATGGAAAATTAGTAAAATTCTATATCTCGCTTATTTCTCAACATATCTTAATAAAACTTGGTTTATGGCTTCATCTAGATGAGATTTAGTGTATTTTAGTCTAAAATCACCGCAATTTCCATTTTTGTGGCGGCAAACCTGCATACTCAATCCCCATGTTATCCTTATGGGCAATAAAAAAATCCATATCTTCATTATTTCTGAACATATCTTGATAAAAATTGGTATATGACTTCATCTAGATAAGATCTACTAAATATTGAAATTAAACTATCTAACACGCCTGTAGCAGCAAACCTGCATACTCATTCCCCATGTTATTCTATGAAAACATGTCATTATCTCACTACATTGGATGGAAGTATTTTTTTGACATTTGAAATTCGCTGAGTATGCAGGTCTGCTGCAACGGGGGTATTTCTGTATCATTCATCTATGAATTTGGAGGCGACAAGGCGGATTTACACGGCGAGTTGGCGGGCGAGTTGGCGGGCGAGTTGGCGGGCGAGTTCACAGTCACTGCTTTATTCGCCCGGTGTAGTCAGTTTGGGCGAATCGAGTAGCGTTCTAGGTTAGGAATAGTTCTAAGATTTCCCTGACGTTTACGCGCGATTTTCTAAAATTCAGAAACAGAAACTCGTCTGCAACCTACCCAGGAGTTGTTTGTGTGTTTAGTGTGTCATCAAATCGATTAAAACGTGGTTAAGTAAAACCAAAACCCTCCCCACCGCTAACTGGACCAGTTTTTATTCGACCGAATTACTCGACCCTTGTAAATCCACCTATTGTTATAGCTAATAAATACCTACAGTAGTAAAGGTTATAATCACAAAATAGTAATATATTATGAATAAAAGGATACAAAGTTTTGAGGTCACATATTAATGGGGCTATGGCGTGATCTCTAATCCATTGTGACAAGGAATCCAGGCTGGAGGACACGAATTATATGTAGATTAGCGATGGCTTATGGATGTATAATTCCCGAACTGTCTACACTTGTGAATACATAAGACCATCCTCATAGCCATACATAAGACCATCCTCATAGCCATAACAGATCGTAATTAATTGGCGAAATTGTAGATCCTACGTCAATACGTAGGTCCCTTAGTTACCATTGACTGTTGGACAGTCAGTCTAAAGAAAATGTCGGCTTCAGCCAGTAAGAAGGTTACAGGATCGCGCCAAAATCATCCTAAAATCATCTTTCACTTATATACGACTTAAACAATACCCTTCACGCTGTGGTAGGAGTCTTACAAGGTAATGTAATACAACAGTTACAGTCGTCCCCAACCTTTTTGTTCTTGCGTACCACCTACCACTTTTTAAATATTTTGGCGTACCACCGCAAGGAACCCCCCTCCCATTACCACTGAGGGATCTCAATTTTATTCCGAGGAGTCCTTATATTCTCATTTTTGGTTTATTGCTATTCTACATGACTATTCCTTCCCTTTGTTTGGTGAAAAAACATCACTAGGTTCATGGTGAAAACTATCTCTGTATTTTAAAATTTTGCGCATACCATTCATATTTTATTTTAATAAAATAAAAATAAAAAGTTATACCTGTATTTTATTACAGAGTATTCAAGGTTTGTTAGTAGTTCCTCTTACTTTGGCGATACATACATATGTATATAATTTATGAAAATATATACAGAAAACTTAAGTCAACTTATATCACCAAACTATCATCAGTTCACATATGTTTAATGAGAAAATATTTCCATACTAAAAAAATAGCATCTAATGAAAGAGGAAAAATATCAAGCCTATGTAAATACGAAAGATAAACTCAGATGCCATAAACATTTGATTACAATGCCAACGAACTAGTATTTGTTAAGAAAATAAGTAACGAAATCTATGTAAGTTAAGAAATCACTTTTATTAAAAGTATATTCTGGTTAGCAGAATCGACAAGTAGAAAGTTCTTACTTAATTCTCCATGAATAGATAATGTATATCTATAAAATAACAATTCTATATCCCCACCTTTTGAAAATCATCACAGACCTCTCATGGGCAAGTCTTGCTGGTTCTACTAAAGTATAAACTTCTATCAATATTACGCGCAGCTGTGCTGTTCGTGTAGTTTTGTACTACTTCTTAATGCCAGTGGTACGTGTACCACCGGTTGAGAAACACTGAATCTAACAGACAAATGTGCAAACTTACAGTAAAATTTAATTAATTTATTTTAATCGTGCTATATTATCGCACCAATTCTAATTCCACTAACTTGTTAGCTTTGTTAATGACCAATTAATTTTAACTGTGTGTACATTACACCTGTTCTGGATGATTTGTAATCGTTAAAAGCTTTTACTCTGTAATTTTACACAACAAATATTAAGAAAAATAAACAAAAATGAAACAATAATGGTGTAAGGAGATTAAAATATAAAGACCACATGACACAAATTTTTTTAAGTGATTGTCACATTCATTTTTTGTGTTTTTAAAATCCTTAATGACTTTGATCATGGCTAAAAAGCCTGCTACCTTTTAGGAGCGTTTTCGTACATAAAAAAAGTTCTTGTCCTTTTGTGCTGTTGAATTTAAATTCTGAAAACAATACTTTTAATGGTATTGTACTGATTTTCAAATATCAACCAAAAACTAAGGACCAGTGTATGAGGTTAATTTTAAAATGTTAGTAAAAAGTTAACTCGTATTTCAAGTTTAAACATTAAGATAAGATGACGATTGATTTAATTCCATATTTTAAGACATGAAAATATTTTATTTTAGATTTAAATTTGGTTGCTGTGAGAAATTTTGGAGTAAATCCCAAAAATTGATTATTTGTTCGGTGATTGTTGCACGATGACATTTAAGTGTTCCTAACAAACTGGTGAATGACATTAGGTTTGGCATTTAAAATTTACTCTACGATATTAATATTCTTCAAGATGAATGTATTATACAACTTCTGTAGCATTTTATTTAGGGTTTAACTTTTTTCAATAATTTCCTTAATTTAAATTATCAAACTCGATTTTATATGTTTAAGTCAAAAGGTAGAGACGTTATTGTAAATACGTATAATATATAACATATTAGCTTCAATATTAGAACTCTTATAATATAAATACGGTATGTAGTCAGCAGGATCATAGCATTACAAACTACTAATATTTACCAGTATTATTCTATACTCATTTACTTAGGTTTAGGTTTGTAAAAAAGTCATTTATATTGAAAGTGGAGCTTTAGTGAAAACTAACTTCCACTAGAGTAAACCACTAATTTATTACCTTTATTAAATTTGATATAAAATTAAATTAATTTAAATTAATTGATTTAATTTAAATTAATTTAATTAATTAATTTAAATTAAATTAAATACAATTTAATACATTTAATTTATTACGTTTATTAAAATAAAATATAATATCTTAGAAAAATTTTATATGGCAAAATAATACTTTAATACTTTTTGATGGATGGTACAATTGATGTTTGGCCATTTGAAACTTTAAACGTAGCATTTAATTGCGGATCCGTGGGTGGCTGCAGGTCAAGTAAACAAGAGGTAGGATCTTGCCGACGTTCGCTTCTTTCTTCGTCAAAAAAATACATTGCTAAGTGCAAAGGCAACAGCGGTCGCTTGCCTTCTCTATCTGATGGACATCACTATACAGAGAGCTATAAAATTCGTTAGGTCCTTTGTTACAGTAGGTAATTAAAGTAATTTTAGGTTTGTTTCGTAAAATTTTATTTAGATATAAACTATTTTTAAATCTTTTATTCGTTAAAATACTATTCTGAATAATGTATATTTATATAAATTTAATTATGCTTATGCACATTTAAATCAAGAATTCAGAATTATATTTGATGTAAATATCTCTATATAAAACCTGTTTTTTAAAATAAATTAGTTCACGGTCTGATGTATCTTTGTATATTTAAGAGTAATGAATGCATAAAACTATAGCATTAAAATCCATACTTAAATTGTAACTGAAATAATTTTTTGTAGCAGCAGATGTAACCCAATCAAATATGAGTCTACTTAATAATAGATCCCAATCACTACAAAACAATGATGACTCTCAAACAAAGCAATTACAAAAAGTAATAATGCTGAGCTGCAATTAAGTTTATGCTCCTTTCCTTTCTCGAGGTTTTCGACATTTTGTTCATCACTGAACAATGAATCTCTTTCGTAAAGATATGTTAGGTATTTTATAACTAATTAGGTGTAAACATTATAAACCAGATTATTTATTAGTTTCTTCATATCATTTACATACACGTTTAAAAAAATTAATAAATTGCCCATAAAAGACATTGAGAACTGTTTGAAATTAGGAAATTATTACAAAAATGGTAAATTTTTAGAATTTCATAGTGAATTAACACTCATTTGTGTCAGATTGCAATTAAAATACTAAAAAAGATTGTGATTGCTACATTTCAATGCTGTGCTGAAGACAATTTTTTTTCCTTATGGAAGATAAATCCTTTCAGCGATGAGAAAATTTGCGTATGTATCTCGGTATGCAACACCTGCGTCCGAAGCTTGTCACTTGTGTTTGCCGCCCTGCGCTGCATCATACTCTGGTTTATAGTAACACCATTGGGTTTTTGGCAATATATTTTATAACATAATATATTTATTAACAATATATATAACAACGATGATTTCAAAAAGTTAAATATAGTTTTAAAAGTGAAACTAATTGTGTCGAAACCATTTTGACAAACCTTACGCCGTCATTTAGCATGTTTACACAAAAACATTAACGTAGCATGTATCGAATATTGAAAAATGGTTATCCCCTGTCATCGGGAAATTATTATATTCGAAACAAATCATCAATTAAAAATATTACTCCCACTAAGAACTTTAAAATTAAAAACAAAAATAAAGATTTTATTCAATTTGAAAATGTTAACGCAGTTTTTAAATTAAACATAATGTTTACATTTTAATAGTATAAAATTATTGACAGATTCTTCATAAAAAATGTTATATTTTCCAAGGAACTCACCTAGATAGTTATCTTTGTCTTAAGATAAAATGTATTTAGAATTTCATTTTCGTCTCTTTTGCATTATGATGACTGGTAAATCCTATAAAACTTTTATGACGATGTCAAGTTTGGATAAGAAGCTTATTCAAGAACCTTATCTAGCGTAAAAGTTCTCCTTGGTTCAATATATCTTCAACAGAAACTTTGCTAATGATCCATCCACTATGCAGATCAAACTTTTTTAAGTTCTATATTTTTAAGCCATAAAACTGTGCAATTCAATGAGAACATGTTTTAAATCTTTAAAGCGTGCGATCAATAACAGAGAGAAACGATCTATCTTTTAGTGTTCGATAGCAGCATAGGTCCTCCTAAAGTAAAAGTCAATAATTAATATTAAATTAATTTTAAATTCATTCATTTTACATATTAGTTTACTTTTTCCTTCGATATAATGGAACTTTACGAACTTCGAAATAAAACAAAGGCATTTTAATTGAATGTCTGTAAAGGAATTTCATAAAAATACACAATAGCGCATTAAAAAATATGACAACAAATTGCTACATTCGTATTTACTAGGTAAGTTTCTTATTACATAAGTTTGCTTCTATGGCATCTCTTACACTTTAGGAATATTGTAAAAATATTATTAGATAATATATTTAATTTGAATAATTTCATAGTCCATAAACATTAATTTGTATTCCTCATTTTATTTTTAATCCGTACCACTTAGTATTTTGGAGATATCCCCTTTTCATAAAAGACCCTCAATGTGTACCATGTTAAAAAAACTAAAGAACTTCAGAGACTTAAAAAAATTACAGGCACATATTCCCTAACAAAGTATTACTATTTGATTAACTTATAAAGTTATTTCAATGTAATTTGAAGATATAATCCAAATAATTTTGTTTAAATTAATTTAAAAAAACATCACAGACAATAACAAGAAATTGGATTAGTAGTTAGTTAGTTCTATTATGCTGGTCCCCACGGTCCCCAGGCCTATCATCATGTAATTTACTAACTGAAAGTCGTTCAGAACCAAGAGAAAAAGTAAAAAAAATCTGATATTCTAGGACTAAACGAAGAACACATGCCTCATTTTTGAATACAACTGATATGTTACATAGAGCGTGCTCAAAGTTTGATAGCCGAAGTTTCTATTTTTTTGCCTAACAACGGGAACCATGTGGAAGTTAATTAAAACACCTAATGCTTAACAGAATTTATGAATATGTTTTAAATTGAAATCTAAATTAGTTTAATATGTAGTTGATATTTAATTATTTACAGTACGAAAAGTTTTCAGTTATTGTAATTTTTTTGGGACTGTAAGAGTAACATAAATGCGACTTTTGATATTAAAAGAGATTATATAATTTAAACTAGTCTTACCAAGTAACTCAGTTTTTATTACATTAAATGTATGAACTATAATATATAAATATATATATTTTATAATATATCATTTATAGAAAGACACGTCTTCAAATTAAAGCTGGACTGACGTATGACCTAGTATTCTAAAAGCGCTTCATTTAAAAGCAGAAAAAGTTAAAGCTCCATCCAAGCAAATAATTGGTCTCTAACACAGTTTTTATGAAGCTGTAATTCCATTTCAGGGATGTAACAAGATAATAATTTAGGGTTTACGGTAATCTTCCTGTGTAGCCTAGACTTTTCTTCGTGACTTAAATATTTTAAAAGTATTTTTTCAATTTCATTTTACTTCAAGGGTTACAGTATATCAAAATTATTAGGTAAAAATTAAAATGTTTGTATTCCGCTTAAAGAAATTCAATAAGTGCTACGATGAGAACTCATTGTTAAGCAGCTTAAAGAAGAGTTCTTAATTACTGATTTTGCCCCATAATTACTGTTTCATCTGAGTAATATTATTATTCGGGATGACACTAGGTGTTTTTTCATTTTTTAAAATATAGAGATACTTTTGTTATAAATTTAATTGCACGTTAATTGCCTGTAAGAACCCAAGCAACTAGGCTAAGGTAAGAAACTAATAACATTTCTATTTATTTACGGATTAAATTGTTTACTTACATAATTCAAGTTTGCAGACAAAACTTGGGTAGATAAATTTAATGATCATTAGGTACAAGGTAATATTTTCCTAACCGCTGGTAAAAAAGCATTACGTTGAAATATATGAAATACATGTACCTCAGAGATCGAACTAATAAAGTACGCTCAGTCATATTCCTTAAAGTATGATCAAGATGAATACTCCTTTCTTTTACCATCAGAGTGATTATTATAGCCAGATTAGGAGCCTACTAATTTTTTAAATAAAAAATCATGGTTTGCAAGATATGTACAATTATTAAACTATATTTACTTCCATTGACGGTAACACTTTCGAACCTTTACACAGTTCTCTTCCTCGCAGATACATATTTATATTATTTCAAATTCAAATTGAGAAGAGGCGTGGGTTGACTCCCCACGAGACGCATCTACTGAAAGTGTTATTTTAACATTCTAAATCACACGTAAATCAAGAACAAATGCATTAAAACTTGGAAAGTTGGAGTTTTGTTTGCTACCCTTGTAACGGAAACTTCGCTGATGAACAAACTCTTCCTTCATCACAACGCCAGAATGTATATCAAAAGTTTAGTTTAAACATTAGATAAAATTTTATTTTATGAACAATAATCTTGTCATTGACTTTTTCATTTTTGAACATGAGAATATCTTAATTTTTACCAAACTGAATTAAATATTTGTTAGCCTTATAGATTTGTATTGGTCAAAAGCCCTTTATTGAAATTGGTGTTAAGATATTCATTTTCAAGAATGAACATCAATGATAGATTTCAAATCACGAACTTAAAAAAAACTCAAAAATGTCAAACTTGAATTTTTTTACTATGTTATGTCTTACGTAACCAAAATTAAAATGACATTCTTGAATTATTTCGCATTTTCAATTAATTAATTATATTTCATTTGGAACCCAATAAAATCTATGATACGTACAATTAGTTGCAGAACATCTTTCATGGTAATCAATCAACAATATTATTATTATTATTATTAATCATCCCAATTTTTATATGCACGAGCTTAAATAGTTTAAAGGTGCAGTATGATACAATACCTTCACAAAAAACATTTCCTTTACCCGTGTAGTTTTTGAGATACTTAATTTTAATGCAAAAGGATGTGAATTTGACATCAGACCCCTATAAATCTCAACGAATCCTGTGGTTTATTACGTTTTTTTATTCATATAAAAAATCCATCTGATGGATACACAAACTAGATTATACGCCAATGACTTAACTGATCAAATCAATTTACATTGAATATGTAATGGGAACTAATTATTGCATGTTGCATTAAGCGTGAAAATTACAATCCAGACTTAGATATATAACACACCTCCCGCTAGTTATCTCCTGAACACCGTAAAATATAAATTTGACGTCGTAAAAAAGGATTTCAATTTGTTTGGTGGTGCAATTTTCAGAATTTAAATTCTAATTAAATATTTATAATTAGCTTTAAGGCAGATCAAAAACAGATTTTTCTTAAAAAAAAATCAAATATAAACTGAGTACACATTTTAAGAGTGTCACTCTGGAAGTAAATTTTCTACAATACAAAGAATGTTCACGTTTTCAGACATTTCTGGAGATAAGAAACCTTGGAGATAATGAGTGTGCATCGTAATCATCAAGAAAAACGCACTGGTACAGTCTGTACTATGTGGAACCTGTGTCGAGTTTATTTTCCTAGCTTTAGTTATTGCAGCTTATATATTTTTCTAGTTTGTATGAGGTTATTACAAGTCATAGTATACAGGGTGTTCAAAAAATGTGGGACCATAATTTACATAGTGATTCCCTGGGTGAAAATAAGCAAAAACCACTATTAAGAACTATTTTTGTAAGAAGTATCAAATTTCTACTTTGTATCATTTCAAGCGACTATTTTTTGTTTTCTAAGCAAAAAACCGTAAATTTTAGAAAAATTATACAAGAGAAAAACAAGTTGAGAAATTTAATCTAATTAACGACGATACTGTATTAAGATTATAACAATAGGACAACTAGTAATTGAGAAATTGTAAATTTTCCGAATAAAAACATGCAATCTTTAGACAGAATGTTCTAAAGGAACCATGTTTTTAAGCAGAAAAGTTAAAATTTCTCCGTCATTAGTTCAATTATCACAATCTTAATACCAGCATTAATTGGATTAAATTTCGCAGCTTTTTGTCTCTTGTATAATCTTTCTAAAATTTACGTTTTTTTAAGATATTTAGCTCAGAAAACGAAAAGTAGCCGCCATTTTGAAATGGTACAAAGTAGAAATTTGATGCTTCTTAAAAAAATAGTTCTTAATACTGGTTATCCATATACCAAGTTTGATTTTTATACGTTAAGTGGTTCGTGAGATATGATTAAATATGTAAAAATCATAAACAGACACACAGACGGAAAACGAAGCACTTTAGGACCTATGTTTATGTAGGCTTTTTGATTATTTTGACCCAAGGAATCACTACGTAAATTATTGCCCCACAATTTTTGAACACCCTGTATATCACCCGTTATATACTCATACCATAAAGGTAATATTTAAGATTACATTACAACCAGTACTGGGTATTCGGTATACTGTAAACGGGTATTTGGTACCGAACAAATCAGTAAAAAACGAGCGCAGAATGAATTATTGTATGAAAGCTTTAAATATTGTATAATACCATCTGCTATATTTCCCAGCATTATTAGTTAAAAACCCAATAAATGACAGTGGGGTCCAGCTTCGGATCTTTGCAAAATTTTCTTAGTATCTTGAATCTATTTCCGAATTAGTGTGTCGGGAAAACAAAATACGACAACCTTGATAAATGTCACCCTCAGCAAGCCTCAGGTGCCAACAGGCAACCCTGGCGTTTTAGTGTGGGTCCCCCGTGAGACAATGTTCTTTAATCCCGAAATAAAGAGTATTTCCTCATTTACGGTACAGAAATAATTATTGCATCAACACGATTGCAACACAATTTTATTGTATTGCATTGCTCAACTTAACTTAAAAACAAGACTGTCGCAAAGTATTAATGTTACATTTCCGTTGTAAGTTCGGAACTACCAATATATTTTCATTTCGTGGAAATTTGAAGGCGCTCGCGCAGCAGATGAGTGAAGATATAATTAAAGAGTTGGTTAAATTGCTTCAAACCAAAAACATTATTCCGCGAAAAATGTCTTTATTCCCCGACGATTCATGACAAAAGTGATTGTGCTTGACTGGTAGCTGAAATAGTTACTGCGGATTAGGGTTAGCAACCTTTTATATTGTTCCTAAAATGAAAAGTAAACTTCCGAATTGAAGTCAAAAATTTTGATTTTGAGCATAAATGTATTTTAAGGATTTTATTTTAACCATTGATCACTAGCTATTATAATTTACGCTGCACAAAATTATATAACTAACAAGATGCCATAGTTTTAGAGCGAGTTTTAATTTTTATCCATATAGTTACTAGGTTTATTGGTTTTTAAAGGCAATTGATTTACAAAGGTCCTTTACAATACGTTACGTTTTATCTCGGCCTATTTTTAGCTCCGTCGGGGTACAACTAAAATGTTGTTTACGACCTCTGGGGGGGCGATAAACTCAAACCCGTGCCAAATCATAAATGTGTAACTCACTTTGTTCTGGAAAACTTTGCTTTATGTTTATTGTACCGAGCAACTTTTTAATAGGCTTTCAAAGAGTGCGTATTATTGTTTAAAGGAGATCGTAACAGTAAGGGAGATGTTTAAGAAAGTATTCATGGACCTCATTACCTTCTCTGGGATATTTTTATGAATACTAATTTTTTTAAAGATGTCTATACGCAGAAGGAGTAATACTGACAGTCTATTTAAGATTTATTTCTCCATTTACCAATATATGCAATCAATTGAGCAATTCAACCTCTAAATTAAAGGGCTTTCTGTTAAAATTGTTCCAATAGATCTGACTACTATTCCTAACAATAAAAGTGCACTTATATCCCAATTAACAATTGCAACATTTTAAGGAGTAATCTTTTGGAGGATTACTGCTGCCTGAATTATTATTTTTTGAAACTATAATTTTTATAACCTTTGAATTTTTCCTTAAATTCTTATGACGGTTATGTATAAATATACAAATGGGTATCGTATCGGTTATCCGCCTAGAAATTATTTAGTCTAAACATTTTTATTTCCTTACAAAGCCTTGGGGTTGCATTACCATACTAAAATATGCATACCAGTAAAACTGTGGGTTCGATATTACTAAATAGCCATAAAAAGGGAAAAATTAGTCTTGTTGAAGGGAAAAAGTACGTGTCAGATTTCTATAGTCTATTTACCATAATGTTGCAAACTTTTAGCATTTGGTAGGCCTTTAAACTTTTGTAAGTAGGCGTGGTGGTATAATCAATTTGTCAAACAATAACAGTAAGGCAATTTTTTTTGGAATAACAATAACAATAAAAAAGTGCTTGTAATCGTTCTTGGAACGAAGCTTTAAGTTTTATTCTCCGTGGTTTTCCTTTGATATCTATATGTAACAGGAATTAGACGATTTTTATGCAAAATATTTTCGCGAAACCACTGGGTCAATATTGACGATTTACAAGTCGCCTGAAAAACTTACCTTTTGTTGGTCTCAAATTAGTGCATGGATCTAAACACACTTGGAAAGCCCTCAACGTCCGGTTGTGGACGATTTCAATAACGTTGAATAGAAAATCATAACAAAGGAAGCAAAACCGTTGTATATGAAAGAAGCAGACAAATGACCAACTGCCAAAATAACACTTCTGAAAAAAGTAAGCACACGTTTTTTCCTTCAGAGTAGTCGCAAGAATGAACATAGTATGCAATGAACCCCGAATAATTAAGATATGTAAGATGTACGTGTTTTTCTTTGGTAAAAAATTTTAATACAGAGTAAATATACAGATATAAACTAGTATAATTATAATCTCTGTTAATAAAGAATATAAGAGATAAAAACTGATTTATCAGTTGCCAATCATTTTTGCTGGCTGAGAATCTGAAGGCTTAGAGGTTCATTAGTAAAGTTTGCAACAAAATCTCTGAGCTCGACTTGAGGTGAAGTATCATTGTTCTTATTAATGCAACGTGCATCCAAGTAACTTTAGGTAATTTATATTTTAAAGTATTTAAAAATGAAAACATAATACATTACTTTTTTTAATTTTGTTATTTGTAAAGTGTATTCAAATAGAATCTAAAAACATTTTTTATTCTGCGTCTTAAATTTCACAGAACATTTAGTGGAAAACAATGATAGACACCATTTTAACCATTTATCATCCCTGTGATCATTTTTCTGGCAAAAACTAAATGGAAAATGTTAAAGTACTCCGAAGCTATGTGCACCATCTTAACCATTATTTAAATTACAAGAATATCTAAATGTTAAAATCATTCGATTTGACCTTATTCTATTTTAACCAACTTTTAATGTGAATGTATCTGGTTGGCTAAAAAGTACTTGTCTGGTGTTTTAAAAATATATTACGGACAATACAAATTATAAAAGAATATTACAATAACTGCAACATAAGTATATACAATTTTATTACTGTATTACTAAGCCAAGGTCAATGACGATCACTTTATATTTTGCTCTCAAAGAGTAAAAGTTCAATGACACCAAAAAGCTGCTGCTATGACTGCAATTACTGAGTGATGGCTAGAGCTTGACGGCTCCATAGCGAAGTAATGGTTTAGTCGTAAACATGAAATGTTTGGAAAATCCACGAGAAACAGACACAAACCATTTACTTTCTACTCTGCTGGTTCGGTTCTAGTCATGATTTTGAACATCAAATCACAACAGAGTCATAAAATAGTGAACGTTGTGTGTTTTTATAACACATGCAACACGTCAAAGCATACTTTTGCTAGTGTTCAAAGATTTATTTTAGAATTGACATCTGTTTATGTTATACAATAAACTTGATTCAATTTTTCTATTTAAGTTATTTCAATTGAAATTTTATAAGGGATAAAAAGCGCTGCTCAAAAATAATTTTCAACAACATTTCAAGGCTGAAGTTATTAGTGAATCAAGACATAATTTCCTCATGAAAATGAAAATTAGTTTATTAGATATTTATAGCAAAAGTAATACAACCTACTCTTAATATAAAATGAAGGTTTAAGTTGTAATTGTTACATGCAGGCCGTGTAACCAAGTTCAGTCATAGGCCTATTAATCAAATATTACAAATGAACAATCATACATTTTTATTGATTATTAATTAGTTGATATTAATTTCACTCGCGCTCATATTAAAAACGTTTAATTATACTACTGCTCTGAGTAGATACATGGTGATTGAAGTTTTGATGTATTTTACAGGACCCTATTACACCAGAGATTTTTCGGAGTAGGTTATAACAGCTCAGTCCACAAGGCCTACTTTGGGTTGCAGACTGTTACCAATGTCCGTTATTAGTTACAAAACCCATTACAGCTTTGAATGGAATTACTACACACAACAACACTCAGGGCAACATAGTTCGATAAGCCATTAATTTCTCAGCGATTTAAGTCACTAGTTTATCTTCATTCATTATCTTACTTTTAAAATATTCAACGTTCGATTCAAATTAAGTAATTGAGAAATGATAGATATAATTTACTAATATTGAGGACGAATGGAATCTAATTAATTACAAGTTAGATATTTCTACGAACTGATTAGTATGGTTTTGTGCATTTCCTGGTCGGGAATATATAAAAATTTTAATAACATGTCTTAGAATAAATTTGAACATCTAACCCTGTTATAAGGAATAAAAAATATCTTTGGTCACAATTTGAGGGCGTTTAAATGGTTTGTTAAATTCTCTTTGCATGACTGAAAAAATATATCTGTTTTATGATTATATTTTGTTTTTTTTCGTAAAAATGTCTACAAAACTGGTGTGCTTGTTTTATATCAAATTTGTTAGAGTAATATTTATAAAGAATATGCACCATCAGATGTTAAGATTACTTCCGCATTTTTACAAATTATGTAATTTCATAATTTCAGTAAAGTAAATTAAATCTTCTTAGGCTTGTTTTCCTTTATTTTAACAAAGGTAGGTGAGGAGTGTTATCTAGTGCACATTTTCTGGTACCGTTAAATTTACGAAGTTAAATTGGGACTTAACGTTAAAATCAATGAATCGTAGTTACAGGAAATATATTTGTCATCAGATCGCATGAATGCTTAGGATTGGACCGGCACTAAGAGGGAATTAGACCGTCAAGTGGGGCAAAGCTGTTATTTCCTAATCCAAACAGTTCATCAGATTGTTAAATGGTTTGCAAAATTATATTACCGAATTTGCAGAGCCTTTTAATTACTTTATTAAATGAAATTAAAAAGTTACATATCGAAGTAAATATTTTATTACTTAGTAGTAGTTGAATTTAGATACAGAATGGAATTCAGTGCTTTAAATTTACCGTAAAAGTACTATCATGCGTGCAGTCTCTGAATTCTAAACTGGTGGTTGAATGTGAATTTATGATATTAGCTTATCAATTTTACGTGTATGATTAAGATATATAAGAGGAACATTAATCATGTAGCTGAATTTTTACTTTAAATGCTGAACATACAAGATATGCCAGATGCTACGATTATTTTATAAAACTTAAAAAATTACCGTTTGAATGTAAATTAGTTTTGTAATCATGGAAAAATAATATATTATCATACGGAACATTGTTAAGTCCATAAAGAGCATAGCATAACAAGTCAGTTACACCGTAATAACATTTTAATTACGTTGATTTTTCAAAAATAATTTTTTCACGATATCATTGAACATCACCTCTTACACATATAGAACACGTACATATAGAGTAATGTATAGGTTCTTGTTTCTTTCTGGACCATTTAAAGGATTAAACTTATCGAAACATTATTGAATATTATAAGAAATGGAATAATTTAAATTTGAATTAAACATTTATCACTTCAAAGCTAGAATCAGTTTCATTTTCTTTTACATTAAATTTTTAGCAGCAAAGGAAAACTCGCAAAAACATTGTAAAGGAGTATTTTTTAAAAATATTCCTTAAAACTGAGATAAAAATATAAAAATAAACTTTTATTAGGTTTTTAAATTATTATAATTCCTATTATAGATTTTTTATCAGAAGAATATATTCTTATGTTTATGAGGATAAATTTGAAACATTTTTATAACGTGTACAATGTGTTTCTTAAAAATTAAATTTTCAAAAATACTCATTTATGCACAAAATTAATCGCGCACGAAAGTTACGCTTAATTTTTTCTAATTAAAAAAATAAGAAGGCAAATAATTTAAATTCACTCGTTATCACTTAGCGTTCGTTATTAGCTTGAAACTAATAAAAAACTTTTAAAAATACATTTTGGAAGTCATTCTTGATTAAATTAATATAAATTTCAATTCTTTTTTTAAATACCTACTTTGTGACCAACATGCTTTCCAACTGAATAGCTACTTCTCGCTTACAGTCACAAATTAAAATGAAATCGCATGTCGAATTTAAATATAATGCATTGATATGATTGATAATTAAATAATGAATGAAACTTTTTCTTTTGAATTATCGTAAATGTCAATGTGTGTTAAGCTTCCTTGAGTTATTTATTTGTTTGTCACATAGACATTTTTAACTGTCACAAAAGCAATTCTCATAAATGGACCGGTTAAAGAATGTTATGTCTCCCAAATTGCCTCTCACATCATCGCCGTTACACATTTCTGTGTCAATGAACATAGTAGATAGAGAACACGTTTCATAATAGAGCTCAATTATATCTCAGGATTAGGGGATAAATAAGCAATAACTATAGAATATAAAGTCAGTGTCACAGTTAATTACATAATATAAGACAACGCCAAAGCTTAATTCAATTGAATTATGGCCTGGAAAAAATTTAAATAAGATTATACTCGTAATACTGAATTCAGCAATGCTGCAAAAAGTTTCCAAAAGCCAATTTGACAGTTTAGATAAAAAACTACTAAATAATTATGTGCAGAGAAGTAGCACATAGACAACAGTTACATTTGCATTATATAATTTTATTATTTACATTAAAATTTTAACTTTAGTTTGGTACCATGTTCATAACTAACGTGTCTACAAACATAATTTATAGGAAAACGCTCGTAACGTGCTGTCAGACTGAGTGTTAAAGCAATGATTAGTTTAAAACTGATTTTTTTCGTTTTAAGCGAATTTCCGCTACAGGGGGGGTGAGACCTAAGCCTGAGACCAAGACAACTTCTCGTTTTAGGGCCCCCAGAAATCAAAACACTATTCGTTCATTTTCATAGATATGCCTATCACAGATCTATCTTTCTAGATTTATATATCTATGTATCTATGATAGATATATAGATCTTAATGAAATTTTACATGGACGTGTAAAGTAGTAATCATTCGGACGAGTTCGTAAACCAGCCCGATCGGACTACTGGAATGGGGGGTAAACCCCCAAAAATGTTTTTTTTTCATTTTTAAATAGAAAATAAAAATAATCCAGTTTTTGTTAGCACCATTGAATTCAGCTAAAAAAAAAACAGAAAAATATGTATTTTGAATCACTGCTCTATGTTCATTGGTTCCCGAGATAGTGAAAGTGGTAAACACAGGACATTGTCCCAATGTTAATCTTAAGGGAAATTAGTAAAATTCGATATTTCGCTTATTTCTCAACATATCTTGATAAAACTTGGTAAATGGCTTCTTCTAGTTCAGATCTACTATATATTGATTTAAAACCTCCAGTTTCAAGATACCCGTAGCAGCAAACCTGCATACTCATTCCCCATGTTATTCTTATGGAGCTTACAAAAACATGTCAAATATCGCCATGTTGGATTGAAATATGTTGTTTTGCATTTGAAATTCGCTGACTATGCAGGTCTGCTGCAACAGGGGTATTTATATAATTTCAAGTATGAAAAATCAAAAAGTATTTAAATGCGAGATAAATATAACGGGAGAAAAAAGTACAGTATATTAACTGATTAAATATCTTGAAATAACAAACTAACAAAATAGAAAATATTTACGCTCTGACCTTAACATATCTGAGAGATTTTATATATTACAGTCAAGAGTTGAAGCTATAATTGAAACTCGAAGAGATGGTCTGCGTTTGTAATTCATGCACCACTGAATAAATCTTGTAGCTCCGTTTGCATATGCCCACGCTGGTTAAATTCACGTAGGCAAGTTCTTCAATAACCATATAGACGGAGTGAGTTAGTACAACATATATAGGAGTAAAAAACGTAACAGTTAACGAAAAGGGATTTGGCTGCAACTGGTAGTCAGAGAAAATCAACGGATCAAAGAAAACATTGTTCGTTCTATGACCGAGTTTTACGACCGGGCAGACCCTGTAATTTATTGGTTCTACCTTCTACCTTCCTCTTTACGGCTTCAAAACAATATGTTAAGTAATAACGTTACAATATTTTGTTTCATTTGATTATATCTTCTTACTTAAATCAACATTACATCACTAGAAAAATATTAATTTGATTACTGTTAGGTAATGAGGATACAATTGGCAATTCCGAAAAAATTAAAATTGTATTTTAGCTTATTTTTATAATTGAAAAACTGAATTGATTGAAACCAAATTTTGATTTCTGATATAAGGACTTTTGAATTGTTCCAACGCATTTTTAAATAAGAAAATCTAAGTGTGACAGCTTATTCTATTCGGTCTATTAAGAAAGTTAAATTTTAAACGTTCTTGGAATAAAGCGTAGAATTCAAATACATCATTATTTCTAAATGCTCCACGATAAAAAAAAAATCGTCAGGAATTTTAAAATTACAAAAAACAAATTACTTAAAAGTTATGTAATGTTTCCATTGAATATTTTATCTAAACCTGGCAGTTTCTAAGGTCACATTATATATAAGTATTAAATTGTTCAGTATCATCTCTAGGGCTACTGTTACAAATAAATAAAAACAATATGTATCCTTATACAATACACATAAGCTATATTGAAACAAATGTTTATCATCTTTAATGTAGATATTCCTTGCATTAATTAAGAATAGCATAATTTGTTACTGTCACTCAAGCGAATTAAGGCCGAATGCATCATTATGTCCCAAGCCCAGAGTGCACTGGCTGGGATTGTTAATTATTGAACCTGACCGTAATAAAGATAATGATGAGATTTTTACTCGTCTTAACCATTATAATTATCTGGAGATATTCTCACGGCGTGGATTTGTGAGCAGACAAGTAATGATTAATTTTTGAAAGAAAAAGCAGAAACGTTAATTTAACGTTGACTCAGAATTTGAAAGATTATTAGTTTACTTTTTAAATTAAAACAAATCAGCAATAAATAATATATAAATTAGATATATTCCAGAATGTATTGTGACAAATACATGACAAAATATAATTAGCAGCCTTTTGGATAAAGTAATGATTTAAAATAAATGTAGTTATGATGATTTGTGTAGATCGTTCAGTATATATGTAAATTCTAGTTAAAATGTTTAGAAAAATAAAAAAAATCTGAATGCATTACATTGCCTTAAGCCTGTGAACTGTGAATGGTGGAACAGATTCAAGGATGTAATCGCTGTCTCATCTGTTTTCCGTAATTTCAAAAGATTTTTTGGCTAATCTTAAACATCCATCTCCACCGTTAAAATCGATGATATCTGATTAGATATAATTTATTGAATACTTTAATAAACACATGTTTTATTCTTGTTATTAATGTATAACTAGTTGTAAATAAACAGTGAAGGTGACCATTTTGAAAACGTTGGATCCAGTAATTATTAATATCCTATTAGAATTAGAGAAACTGATAACCCTATTCAAGGAATGAAAAGATTTGGTTAGCTAACTTTTTTTGGTTTCATAATAGAATTTGCGATGAATCTAGGAGTGAAAAGTGACAGTAGTGATGGATATAAAACTTAAAATTCACTGAGATAAGGTACATGGTTCGAACATACCAAAATGTATTTAGAAGCTGATTGAATGTAATTGAAACCTATCATTGTGTAACTGTTAGCTTTTATCATGTTAGTTAAAATTATAGTTGGGCTATGATCTACTGGAGAGTGATGTCTCGATTACGGTATCGGAACGTTATCGTGATTACATAATCGCGATTGTAAATATCGTAAAACATCGATTTTAATGATAGAGACGGATTTTAAAGTTTCGAGATTTTCTTAAAGATTGTATATTGGTCAAGTATTTTATATAAAATATTTAAACAAATTTACATATCATTGAAGTATCAAACAAATATTTTTCTTGGCTTATGGTCAATTTCAAACCACCTGAAACGCTTTTTTGTGGGGAGGGGGGTGGGCTAGGGTACAGCTACCCTTGGCTACATCGACCTAAATTAGATCTGTTGTACCACCTTAGATGCTTAAGAAAAAGAATATTCATCACTATCGATAATCTCGTATACATTTTATTTTCATTTAAACAAAACATCAATCGTCAAAAAAAATAGAGGGTGGGAGAAGAAGGGACTTTTCCCATAGAAATGAGAGAGAAATAAACCCACTTTTGAGTTAAAGAAAGTTATAATACCGTAAAAGTAAGAACTTATTTAATCCTCCTTTTGAATTTGGTTTGAATTTGATTCCACATGTAAATCATGAGGGCGAAGAAGAGTGTATTTACATGCTTTGCTGCGTCACATCTTGCAGCGTCTAATCCTCTCAGGTGTAATTGATAAACCTCTCTCTATCTCTCTCTCTCTCTCTCCTCTCTCTCTCTCTCTCTCTCTCTCTCTCTCTCTCTCTCTCTCTCTCTCTCTCTCTCTCTCTCTCTCTCTCTCTCTCTCTCTCTCTATTATATTTTAATGAAACGATAAAAACTTATGTATTCTCTCCATTAAGAAAAAACTACACTCTTACTTGTAGTTTTTAATATTTTTTTACAACGTTATTACAGAAATACTCACTTATACTATTTGGAGCTATTTTATCACGCATTATAACTTTCACACTTTTTGACTTTTACTGTTATGTTTTTTTATGGTTGAAACTAAAGAGAGGCATAGGAAATGATTATAGATTACAAAACGGTTATTGATTATTTAAATTCAGATAACTCCACATGTATATGTATCGCTGCGGGAAAGTGCTGAAAAGAGAATATATATAACGTACGATAACTGATCATCAGAGAAATAAAATATATGAGGAAATACGTTTTATATACTGCAGTTTACGACTGTACAGCTAACTGTAAAAACCTCGAAATTTATATCTTTAACCTTCTACCTCAGTCAATACAGCTTTAACCTTAATCTTAACAAAATATCTTCTTAGAGAAAATAACTAGGCAAATTGAAAACGGATAGGATTTGAATAAGTGTATATTTAATGTAAAAATGTATGCCAATAATATTACAGATGTTGATACTTAAATTAAAATAAAGTAGTAAAGTTAATGCGTAACTAAATATAATTATTAAGAATCAACTAAGCACCTAAATTAAAGTATAAAACCCAGTAATGCTTAATCCGAATGTTTTTTAATGCACTTCATAATAAAATTGTAAACTATTCCGATGAACAACAATCAATTAAACTATTTCCAATCACCAATAATGCATTAAAAGGGTACATTTTACTAATTGCAGGTGACTTCGATAATTATATGGTAGAACAATGTTTGTAATTAATCGTTTCTGTAGTTTGAATTAGGTCAGATCGTACATCAATCAGGGCGTAAATTATTTAATATAACAAAAAATAAGATACTATTTATGGAATTGATAATATGTTTACACTTATGCAGTGGAACTAATATTGGTTCTTCCAGTGGGAAAAGCCTAAAATCATGGTTTGCAGTAAGCTATTAGGAGCATGTGAAGAACCTTTAATGTTTAATCCACATATATTTCTTTTTTTTATTATATTTTATTGATTCAGCACTAGTATGAGTTTCTTTCAAAGTATTTAATTTTATATCTGTGATTTTTCACTGATGTTATGAAGATAAAAATAAACCCAAACTTAGATGCTCCAACATATTTACAATTAAATTTAACAAAAATATAATCAGGCCTGAACTTATTTCGAAAAAATCAGTGTAGCTCCCACATTTTGAATTAAAAAAAAACATCTTTTACCCTGTGACCCTGCAATACGCTAAACCCCTCCATTTTATAAGGACGGAGACACAGTACGCGGAGGCAACTTGGGCCGTTCAGCCACCGCAGTAGCTGGGTACAACGCTCATCTGTGATTATGTAATACTGTTACATGTATACTGCAACTGCAGGGGCGCTTGTTGAGGACCAAACAGCTGTCTGTGGTCATATTAAATTAATGCTTTATCTACACAATTGAACAAGTGTCAGTTTTATTCTCTCCGAAGGATTTTTTAAGTTCTTTTGATTCAATAATATATTCTAAATGAGACTGTAATATTGCAAAGCACTCTTTAATACGGTACATCAGAGCATAATATACCAAATGGGAAAATAAAAGCCACAACATGTTTACAACATGCAAATAACAAACATATTCTTATAAGTTGAAACGAGTTGTGACAATGAATCATCTATAATTAAAAAGCAATTGTACAGAAACATAATAATATTTCCAATTTGGAAGGCGTTGCAGTCTTATTTTCACCGCGAGATTTCTATTAAGTTATTTTGACTCAATAATATCTCCCAGATGACACTGTCATATTGAAAGGTTCTCCTAAATTGAAACATTTGACAGCAAAGTGACTTTTTAAAAGTGAGATTTATATTCTTCTTGACATTTATATTCCACTGAAACTAAAAACAGATATAGATTTCATTACTTTGGTAGAGTATTTACAACCAATGTTTATTATTTATCTGATTACAACTTGAAAGTGGCACGTAGGCCAGTATTCATAAAGTAATTACAAGAGAAGTCTTGAAACGCTAGTATTAGTAATGATTCTAGTCAAAGTTATCTATTTTCAGTGGTTGGTTTTGTTAAAAGTACATTAGTATTTACTTTTTAGACTTTAATTTTAACAGGAAGGTTTTATAAAAATCCTTCGAATCGATAATTATGAAGCCGTATCCTAGTTATAAACTTCGAGCCACTCAATAACTGTGACTTTTTTCGAGTAAAATCTTATTGGTTTCGCTTTGACGAGGTTTGGGGCGTGCCTGCGCCCAAGTATCTCTTATCACGTATCTCTTATCAAATATCTCATCAATGGCGCAGTTGATGAGATATTTGATAAGAGATACTTAGACGCTTTTCAGTGAAAGCGGTCCAAACCTTTGTAGGCATGCTGGAGATCAAACCTGGGGATCTCTTGAACTAAAGTCCTAGATGCCAATTGTTAGGGGAGCAACATGCCCAACATATAACTTAAAACCTATATTCAAACTCATCCCAGCGTGGAATCGGAGGCAACAAGATTCATGATGGGTCCATCATAAAGGTTAAATATTTTGTCACTAAGCATTGAGAAAACCCGATTTATGAGAACAAAAATATGTAGGCCAAGGAATCAAGCCTAACATGGGAATATGCACCAGAAAGTTTAGGGAAAAGTGCCGAAAACCGCTATAATCTACCTTAACTATCCTAAAAAAAGTAAAATTTTAATTTAAAAACTGAGTAGCGTACAGAAATGTAGGTAGTTGTTTGATATCTTCCCCATGGTCCAAAGGTTTCTACATGTTGTCAATATTGAGACATAAAGATGGTATGAGAGACTTATTACATCGAATTATTTCATAGCCAAAACTATAATAGTACATTGTACAATCAGTCAAAACAGAAGAAAATAAACATAAATCAAAGTTAAAAAATAACATTAGAGATAAGATATAAATTCCTGGGTATTGAAACATTGTAAATAAACATAGTGCACATTATAAACTTTCCAGTTAATCGAAATGTTATTTAACTGGCAAACTCAACCGTTTGCCAGATACTTCTACCCAATACATGTAATGGGTTTATAAAATCTAATTTTAAAAAACCTCAGTAAAAATATGTGCTTTAGCTATAAAATCGTTTAATTTTCAATAACTCTTAGTAAAAAAATACAGACATTTTCAAAAATATCGCACATAAGTAAATCATTTATTCATTCGTGTGCTCGTTTGGTCGTTATGGTAAAAAGCTAAGGTTTTAAATACTATTAAATTTTTTTACTTTTGACTGAACTACACAAAGAAAAAAGAGCGACAAAAAGAAATTTTTATGATGGATGTTACCCCACCAACATTCTTCCTTGTTCAGAGTTATCAGGTATCAAAACAGGCCTTTGTTTAGTACCCTTCCCTTTGAACGTCTTGCCTTTTGATGTGATAAAACATAGGCTCGCTATAACTGGATTAAAATAATACTTTTCTTTAGCATATAATTTTAAAAGTTCTTCTTACTAAAAATTCAATAACATTTAGTTCCTAAATGTTACATGTTAATATTCTAATTAATATCTGTTCGCTGATCATAATGAACTACAAAATGTATTTTCCTCATTAACACCAAACAGAGCTAAACATGATAAACATTTCCCGATATTTATTTAATTTACATCGAAGCTCTCGGACTGAAAATTGGTCAATATGGTTGTCAACTGAGGGTTGAATGATGTTCATTTATTGTGACATGACGTAAACCTAAATAAACCTATGACCTGTCCGATATATTTACTAAATAATTAATCTAGCAAAAATAAAATTATTGAGATTTTCAGCCGCACTTAAGTTAGACTTTCGCTGACATAAAGATGTTTATACAGTTTATTATGAAAACCCGTGTTTGAAACTTTGTGGTTTGCATTAAGTAATAAAAAACTATTTATATTTGTTCCATGTCGTAGCTTCACTGAGAAAAAAGTCTAGTGGTAGACTACAGAAATAAAGAGGGAACCTCATTAAATCTTGTGCTTACCTTGCCGGATGCCATTCTTGTGGCTGCCACCAGCCTTGGCTAGTGTAAGGACTCCAGCCACATCTTGTGTGTGCCACAAGCCATCTTTGGCTGTAATTGTGATGTCATAACTTAATGACGTCACTACTATATCCTTAATTCTTGAGGTAACAAGCATACCGGACTGGTGTGTGTTCCACTCTGACTAGTTATAGACTCAGTACTGTCTAGTGTCAGACCCCAGCCAGCCAGCAGCTACCTCTCTTTGCGTCTGGTGTCGTTCCAACCTGGATAGTTGCAGCCCCATTACTGTCTAGTGCCAGACCCCAGCAAGCTAGTAGCCACCTCTATTTGTGTCTGGTGTCGTTCTACCCTGGATAGTTGCAGCTCCAGTACTATCTAGTGCCAGACCCTAGCAAGCTAGTGGCTACCTCTCTTTGAGTATGGTGTCGTTCCACCCTGGGTAGTTACAGCCCCATTACTGTCTAGTGCCAGACCCCAGATAGCTAGGGGCCACCTCTCTATGTGTCTGGTGTCGTTCCACCCTGGATAGTTGCAGCCCCATTACTGTCTAGTGCCAGACCCCAGCAAGCTATTGGCCACCTCTCTTTGTATCTGGTGTCGTTCCACCCTGGATGGTTGCAGCCCCATTACTGTCTAGTGCCAGACCCCAGCAAGCTAGTGGCCACCTCTCTTTACGTCTGGTGTGCGTTCCACCCGTGATAGTTGTAGCCCCAGTACTGACTAGTTCCAGACCCCAGCTAGCTAGTGACCTCTTCTCGTGTTGTCAGCAGGTTGGTTCCATCGATTAAAATTGATTTAGCCCACAAATCGGCCACAGATGTAGGACTTAGAATCACACTCCCCCCTAATGCTCCAGTATCAACCTTTCTGTTTAAGCCAGTTTTGATTTTATTCTTAATCCAATGATTAATTTTTTCCCTAAATTTCTGCTAGTTTAACTATATTTATACCAAAAGCGTCATAATTATGTTAATGAGTTACTGTTACGTTAAAAAAACCGGCTTGTTTGAAATGCTAAATAAGACATGGAATCAAGGGGCGGGTTGTGATTCAAAGAACTGTATCTGCAGTTCGCTCCTGGGCTGATTTATTTTTTACTTTACACAACACACAGAGGCAGAAAGAGGTGGTAGCTGCTAGCAGATCGGATCTGGAACTAGGTAGTGTTATGGCTACAACTATTGTGGCAAAATTCAACATTTCTAAAATAAAAGGTTGATCTCATTAGAAGACTAATTTGATGATATGGGTTTTGGTTCCAAGCTGGCTCTTGCTTTTAATATAATGATTATAGACATATACCACAAGACTTATTTTCATTTTGATTGTTTCAAGTTAAGTGAACATTAAATTTAGCATATTTTCAGCTTTTTAAAAATACTCAATTCAGCTTCGAAGATAATTACAACAGATTATCTGATATATTATATAATTTAATAATCAACCAAACATTATAAAAATATAAACATTTGAGAAGTTAAATTGTGAACAAAATAGGACAAGTATGTGTCATTATAAAATTTTACAATTTCTAGTGCAACATTTTGAAGGGTACCAGATGCTTCATTGTTAAAGCTAGTATTTAATAAATAGTATAGTATATGCCAAGATAAAACTGCAATCAAAGAGTTATTTAAGTAATGAAAACATTATTAAAACTTTTGTAATTTGGACACTGAATTTCATTTAATATAAATCAATTTTCTATAAACGGTTAATTTGAATGTATAGGCTAAAGAAAATATTTGAGACTCCAATTGTAACAAATTTATTAATTGTAATTAAAACAAGTACAAATCAAGAACATTGAATTAATAATAATGATGGCTGTAATAATAATATTCCCTTAACCATAACTATTACTGACAAAAAATTATATAACTGCTGCAAACATGTTGGTTTCAAGAGGGGGTTCCAATCCTACACAACTATCTGCTCCCTCCCTCAAGACTAATTTTAACTTTAAAATTTGGTACACAGCCTCAACTGCTCAGCCAAAGTCTTGATTTATAGCTCATTTGACAGAAAAAAACTATTTATCGATTCCAGTTATCAGATTTTTGATGTCGCTTTAGGTTTAAATATAAAATATAAAAATAATGATTAGTTGTATTTTTATAAATTGTATTGGTTGTGATATCAAGGGAAGGATATCACTGGCATATCTGGATAATTTTGTTTAAATTATCCAGATATAAAAAAATATACTATCCTTTAAATATTAATATACTATCGTTTAAATGAGCTAGCTATAAATCTCAAAAATTTTGGTTGAGCGGTTGAGGCTGTATTGGATTTGAAAATTTGGGAGGAGCAGTTACGAATGTGACGTTTTTCGTGACTGGAACCCTCTCTTAAAAAATACTATACAAAAATATTAACTACAGTATAACAGGCAATTATAGCTACTGTCATCATTAAAATAAAAGTATTATGCTTTAACAAAAGCTGTTACAGTAGGCCCTACTTGCAATATTATCAGCAATAAAATAATTAAGAAAAAATACAATGCAAGAATATTAGGTAACAGTTTTAGACACTACATCCATTAAAATTAAGCTTGAGAAAAACCCTTAACTGTTCTGGCCACAGTAGGCCGACTATTGTAGTACTGACAATTTTATAACTGCTGCTAAAAAGTCATAAATAATCGAAAAGTCACAACTAATCACTACTTTGCTCTGTTTCATATCTTCACAACTCCCTACCATAATTATAAAAGGCTGAAGTGTGGGACCATACCGTACATATTTCCGTTTTATCTCCTGCACCGCAGCCAAAATGTCTGTTTCACTGGGAAGAAATGAATTTCCTGTTTCGAAGGCTTGTTCAGTCCTTTTCCATGTATCTTGCTAATTTCCTCGTGTACAGAAGATAGTTAAGTAGAAGCAGGATGGCCACACTTGATTGAGGAGAACTATCCTCTGAAAAAAGAGCAGACATACCTTTAATAATATTTATATACCAACATAATAGCAACATGTTTTTTTTGTAATGCACCATAATAGTTTTGTAAGACTGGTTGGGTGCCCTGTCAGAGGTCTGAGGGAGGTTATTGAAGATGGAAAAACACCCTGCATTATAATTTTAAAATGTTGTAAAAATTGTTAATAGCCCACCGAAAATATGTCATCAAATTATTATTTTTTTAACTATAGGGCTTACTGTTTTTTTCTTTACAGATTTATTTATAAATCTGAAAAATTCCATTAAAAATTATACCGGGTGTCCCATAATAACCCCCCCCCCCATCTTTTTCCTATATTTTTCAAATATCAATCCCTCACCACCCCCAAACATTGTTGGGTAGTTAATACTTCATTTTGAGTAGGTACCCAATTACGGCCGCCATCTTGGATCCGCCATATTGGATCCAAAATATATTTTTCAAATGTAAAAGTGGAGTTGTGACCCATCATTTTACGCTAGATTTTTTCACTAATTACAATGCCGCAATCCATTTTTAATATCTCGATTGGTTCTTAAGATATGATTACTTTAAATTTTATTAATACTAAAAATTTATTTATTTTCAACTAATTTAAGCATTACAAATTGATAAAATAGGCTAATTTTTAGTGTTTGAGAAATTTTAAAAAAATGTTTATTAGAAATTTATTAATATCTTGAAAACTAAACATGATAATTAAAAACGGGTTGCGGCATTGAAAAAAAATCTAGATTGAACTGATGGGTCACAACACCATATTCATATTTGAAATAACTTACCTCATTTCAAAATGGCGGATCCAAGATGGAGGCCAAAACATTTACATTGGAGAAAGTTAAGTGGAAATAATTCAACAATGACTGGTGGTGGTTATTCGTCACTATCTAGCATTATTTTGTGGTTATGGCCTATTTGATGAATTTTTTAATTTTTAATGTTTAAATTGGTTGAAAATAAATAAATTTAAAGTATTCATATCATGAGAACCAATTGAGATATTAAAAAACGAATTGCGGAATTGTAATCAGTGAAAGAATCTAGCTTGAAATAATGGGTCACAACACCACTTTTACATTTGAAAAAAATATTTTTGATCCAATATGGCGGATCCAAGATGGCGGCCAAAAATTGGGTACCTAATCAGAATGAAGTATTAACCACCCAACAATGTTTGGGGGTTGTGTGGGATTGACATTTGAAAAATATAGGAAAAAGGTGGGGGGAGTATTATAGGACACCCGGTATATTACATTGAGGAAATGTTGCATTTATTAAATAATAATATATGTAATAAAGGCAATTTTGATAAAAAAGTAACAACAAATTGAATGTGTGACATCTCCAATTTTAAATTTTTCAAAACAAATACATTAAATGCCGTTTGATTAATGATTCTTCAATTACTTTGAAAAACGTAGTGTCTTTTTGCTTGTAAAAAAAAAAAACAATTTTACACGTTGAAAACCCAAAGTAAACGCCCTCCCAATGTTGTTAGATTTAGCTAATCCCTCCCAATGTTGTTAGATTTAGCTAATCCCAAATTTATAATTTTAAATTTTTAGTCGAAATTGTCATTAATAATAACTTTATATTAAGTCAATGTTATATTATTACCTGATGAAATGATTTTAAGATGTTTTATTGCCTGTTTCCTGTCGTTATCCCTAGTTTGTTGTTCCTTGGTATTTGCTATAGTCAGGATTTTATTCCTGTACGCTGTGATATTGTTTGAAAGACTTCTCTTTTTCGGGATGGAGATGGTCAAAATCTTGAAGAAACTGGAAACAAACAAAGTTTATTTAAAAAGAGTTTTTTTAGCTGTTTATAGAAAATTCTATGTACTCTTGAAAGGAGAATTTATTATTAATGGAGTTTAAGTGAAAAAAATAATAAGGTTCGAACCATAAACTTTGGCCAGAATTTTCTCCCCATTATTATAATCCTATAAGCCTATTTTCTGAAAAATCACAAATATTATTTATTTTTCTCATTAATTAAATGACATTACGTTTGCCAGTATATGCTGTTATGTCATTACAAAGGGGGGGGGGGACAAAGGGGGCAGATTGCCCCGGACCATAAAAAAACGGGACCACATTTTCAGCTGAGTATTTTTAATTTCTTTCATCATAATAATTAATTATTTAAATATATTTCAAAAAACCGTCTATATTTTTGATTGCAAACAAAGAAAGTCAAGTTGGATGTCGACTGATAGCGCCACGGTTCCGAAAATTCAACCCTTGATTAGTGTACTCAAATAAATTACATTATTTTATAGGCCTATTTTGTGCAATTCTAAGACACATTGGCAAATACATGTAGAAATACCTTTAAATTGAAACCTCAAATATTAAACTCCTTCCAGCCGTTCTTGAGTTATGACTATGAAAAGAAATTCTCTCGCCTTAGGGGTATTCCTAGCCTAGAAGTTTTTTTCAAACTCCGTAAGGTCTTAACTTGGGTACAAGTATGTGGGAGTTAACACGATGGTCCGAAATGGCTATTTATTTTATAATTTATCTATCACTGGAGACATATTAAGTTACTTAGTTCAAATAATATGGTTTTATCAAGTGACGTATATTAACTTCACTTAACAAATGGTGGTATTTAAATCAATCATGTTGTCTAAAAAAAAAACACAAAGAATTAATTTGAGGAAATATTGAAAATCATTTCAAATTTCAGTCGCCTACTCGGTTTAGTTTATTTAATGTGAAGATCCAGATTCGAACACATTAACAAATGAACAGTACTGACAGGATAAAAGTTTAAAATCCTTTTGAAAACAAAGTAAACATCAATATATAATTTCAACCACTTCTCTGCTAGGCATCTCTACGCTGGCAAGTGCCACTGTCAGTCGTCAGTGCTGCCAGCATAAAAGTACCATTAAAATCCAAAATTATCTTCAAATTATTTTTAAAAATCACCATTCTCATTAATGTCCTTCGTACATTGTAAATGACTTTACAAAGTTATTTCAAAATTACCCTTTGTTATTTGGGAATGACTTTATAAAATTAATTCGAAATTATGTCAATGAATACAAGACAAACATTTACGGCTGGCAGAAACCATATTTTGTTTGATGTGCTATGTTGAAACGTCAAAACAAATTTAATAATCCTGAATAACAGTAAAAATTACACCCACAATAGAACTTAAAACATTGTGGGCATACCAAACAACATTTGTATCAAACCACAAAAATGTAAAAGTACGATAATCGTACGTTGGAACACACTACATTAACACTTGACTTTATCGTTATGTCCCCATAACCCTGAAATTTTACCAAGCCCGCAAATATAATTGAACGATTTAACTGAGGAAGTATTTTTCAAATCGGCTAAATTTATAGGGCCTTTAGTCAATGGGTAGATATGTGATCTCATGACATTTTATTATGACATTATTGACTAAACAATACGGTAACTTGTATTGCCATAAAACTCAAACTCACCGGTAAAATTCTGTTGTAAGACGTGGAGGTCCCAATTCTGCAGGAAGCGTGAAGTTTCTTCACCCATTATTCACAAAGGAAACAAAGAAACAAGTTACTATAATAAACACTGTCCAACCAGTTACACCAACAACTCACTCAGGACTGCATGGGTCGAAGATTAGGGGTATGACGCTGTCATCAGTGTGATTGCGCATGCGCGGACACCTGTCAGGCACAGGGACGGTTAGAGCCCACCCTCTGGTTGGCTGGGGTACGCTGCAAACCCCAGCCTTGGAAGTGCGTCGCGTCTATACGCTAGGGTCCCTCACAAACATTTTGTTTTTTGCCACATGACATTCTATATGTGACTCCCACAATGCGCGCCTGGTTTTAGGCAGAGGAATACAAAATATCTAGGGCATTGAACGAGCACTAGTACGGGCTGGGGCTAAGTGTGACGTCACTGATTTCATCACACTAGCATTGCTAGTGTCCGCAACATTTGTTTATTGTTAACGCCTAGATTCTAGTCTGGACTGTTTTAACATTACACTGCTAGGAACGGACCAAAGCCAAATTGGAGATGTAATGTGTGTGACACCAGACCACATTGGTTTGCCGCATGCCGCTGGTTGTAGCGCCAAGAATCATGCGAAATCAACATTTACTCGCAATCTGGAGCTCTGATTTTTCTCAGTGTTGAAGTTTAATGCCAATGATTTGTTTAATGATAAAAACTATTTTCGTCATCCTTACACAAAAATATCTTTTTTCGGTTCGTTTTTGTTGGCTTGAAAGTAACACATTGCCAATAACAGTCAAGAAAAACTTTTCAAGCCTTGGCCAGAAAGATTTCCAGACTAAGATTACAGGAAACAGAAGTAAAAAATCAGCTGATTTGTAGCAAACCGACGTTTAATGCATGTTAATAGGTTACTTTTTAAAGTAATGAAGTGGCAGCACTGGCAGCAGTAGCAAATGTTTGCTTGTTTATTATAGGTCAGGTTTGAAGGATTGAGAAACGTAATGGTTAATGCAAGGAATGCGTTGTGATAAAAATATGCTTTTTTCTTAGTAGTATGAGGAAAGGTATCGTACGTTACACGGCCGGTAAGTTTTACAAATGCCGTACTCCACTGGAGTTAAATGATCATGTATTTATGTAATAGTTTAACTAATTCAGGCAGTATCTAACCTATTTTATTTAATTCAATCATTATTAAGCCAGTTGTTATTGGCTTGTGACAATAAACACTGTCTAATTACAATAATAAAACTATATAAACATATAAGGATTAATTATATGGCTCCAATTAAAATAACATGTTTGTTAATGATACAAAGAATAAGTACGAAATAGTTTTAAAATATTTCAAGGAATTTTTCTCACCTATAGGTAACCAAATCTGTGAAACTATTCGGTTCGTGCAGTAACTATCGGAGTTTGCGAAATGCTCAAACGTAGTGAGAACAGAGCTGATTACAGAGCTCCAAACTTGGGGCCAGATTAGCGCCTTGTAGCGGAGCAATTACCATGTCTTTGAAACACACTAGCTGGCAGTTTAGAGTTCTGCCACTGGTTTCCAATCAAACAGATAATATTTAGTTTATGCAATGATTATGGCTGTTTTAAGAATCAAATTTAAATATTAAAGGTTTTTTAATGTAACGATATATCTATGACAGGATGGCTGATAGAGTGGTTTGGTATATTAGTACTTTATCAAAAATACGATTTCTCCAAAATGAGTCATAAAGATGGTGTGAATGATTTTTAATTGGAAAAATTTAGATTTATTCCATAACCAAAACTGAAATAATACTTTGTAATGTCAGTCAAAACAGAAGGAGATTTTTTGCAGCAATATCACACACATAAGTCATTCCAAATACAAATAAACTATAAATTCTATAAGAAATAATCATACCCTGAGTAATACAGGGTGTTTTTTTAACGCAACCCATTTTTAAGATTAAATAATACACATGTAAATATGAAACGAGTATTTTTTTATGTATCTTTACATTTTATACAACCTATTATTTAAGTGTGATCACATTTAGCTTAGATTATGTGCTCAAACAATCCGTCACTGGCACTTGTATAAAGTTATGCTCTCTCTATCAAATTCCCGAACACGTGTTGCGAGGCACCTCTTTAAATTTCTTGCATTAATTTTTTTATGTTTGTTTTGAGGAGCTAATTATCCTGTGAATTGTTTCCTGTGAATAGGCCTTACTTTTTATATATCCCCAGAGAAAATAATAAAGAGGGGTAAATATAATATATATTGGGGTGAAATAATCCTTCACTGACAAAAAAGTTTTGGGTTGCGTTAAAAAAAACCTACTGAACCATATAACACTATTAAGGTAATATCAACTCATGCGTTGAGCGCGGTGAGAGAAATTTCTGAGAGTAAATGGAATGAAGACTCCATTAATAACTCATAAATAATTTATCCATCACAATCAAATAATGCTCGCCAGATCAGAAAACGACTGCATTTCATCGCCAGCTTTGTAGTTTAATTGAGATCGGATAAAGTTAAATTAATATACAATTGATTCATTTATTCTAATTCACTGTTTTTAATTTGATTTAGGAATGCATGTTTAATTTAAACAAATGTAAATTAATAGTGTTTTAAATTACCAGAGAGCTGGTTGAATGTTTATAAATTTTATCGTTCAAAACAAAATTACATTTGTTACTAATCGTTTCGATCCTAACCTTATGCAAGTCTGGGGTTACATTACATTAATTAATTGTTACTTTTTTGTTAGCTACCCTCCCTATCATTATAATAAGAATAATGTCTTAAACGTAAAGAGGTAATTAAAGTTACCAACCTTATTCAGTAACAAGGCTATAAGATCGCGCCACTATCATCACGATCATCCCACTCTTCCTTCACTCATATTCAGAGTAACGTCCTTCATGAGGTATATGTCTCAAAAATAATGATTAATGATTAATTAGTTGTCTTGTATTACTTCAGTTGTTAAATAGAATAAGTCAGCTAATTACTAATGAGGTAAAAGGCAAGATTATCTCCTAAGAGAAATGGTTGTTTCTCCAGTGAAGATTTTTCTGAGAGAGACATTTCACCTTACTTCCACTACATGCGACATTCGTCATCAAAGTAATTATCATTCAAACTCATTGCTAAAACATTGGTAAAACTATTGCTTCAAGCTCATGTTGATTGTATCGATTAATGATTTGCCCCAAAACCTTGTTAGCACGTAATGAGCTGTTTCGGATCTGTCGGTTTCCCCAGTCTACTCTAATCAATTGTTGTTGTATGTAATCTGTTAAGCCACAACACATGTACGAGAAGATTAGAAGACACTCGACGGTTGAATTATTTGATTTCAAAGTTCCTCTACTCAATTTCAGTTCATTCAATCAGGGTAAATCAGTCTTGCCCAAACGTCCGGCGAGAAATTTTCCACATGAAGCCTCATGAGAACGACATAGAACCATGCCGAATGCACAAGTACACATGTTCCTTGCACATGTGTACGGAAGCGTATTATTTTATTTATTGTTTTTATAAAAGAGGGTGGCAGCCTCTTTTTACCTTGCATTTGCCCCCACCCCCCCACATGGGCCTCAGGCCTGTGCGTGGAAGTTATCAAGCAAACCCAAGGAGTGAGCTGGTATATAATACAAGGGTGAAAAGTACTGCTAAAAGTATGTGGCATCATCTGGACTCGATCCTGTGACGCTGCCGCCACAGAATCGGGGCCGAGTGCACTACCAACTGCGCCACCGACTCACTAAACTATCGACTCACCGTATACTTCCCTTATGGACAATTGTTTCTAGAGTAGCGTGGGGAGGTGTTTCAGCATTGACTCTTGAGCCCCTAGCAGTGACTCAAAGATCTATTATCATAAAATTCTAAGAAAAGACCAAAGATTCCCAACCCGTCAAATTTTCAGGTTTCTCTTCTTTAACAGTAAGAAAATATTTATCAAAAAATATAAAGCTCTATTCGTTACGACTAATGTAAATCATATATTTTTTCTTTGAAATCCACACACTTTTATCTAAGGCAAAGATAAATATTGTCATTAATATTCCCAGATTAAACTATCACATCCAACAAAATATAATTTGTACATATCCTCCTCACCAATTTACCAAATGAAATCAGAGCTCTCGACGAGTCTCGCGATTGTCAGTAAGGGGGTTCTAGCAAATCTATCTAGCAAATCTATGTCAAAATACTTTTAAGTTGACATCTTGAACGTTAAAATCAATCCAGCAGCTACCGAGTTATGACAGGGAAGAATCTAGCTAGCGGATTAATATATTATCGCATTTTCAATTTTTTGCATTTAACATTAATCATTTCATGTTGTAAGGGTATTTTGCTCTTCCAGCCACTAGTATACTATAACAAGAATCAAACAAAATTAATTATTAAAAAAGAGTTATCCAGAAAAAACTAAAATTGTGTTCCTGCGTTCCTGTTCCTGTTAACCGGTGTGATTCCCTCGTTCATTGTTTTATATCGAGAGCTCATTATTTTTTTAGTCCTTACATAAAATATCCAAAATTATATTTTCTCTTACGTTTATTAGATATGCTCATAAAAGAAATATCTTTCAGAAATATCCAATTATAGTGTCATGTATTGCGATGAGAGCATTTTTCCAAACAAATCCAAATATTATAGTATTGGGAAATTTAACTACATAGTACTAATCCTAAGCTTTTTTATAGGCTTTTATATTACGTAGTTTAATTGATTTTGTTAAAAAAATAGAGTATGTTATTGGTATAGTTAAAATTACATAGGTTCGTATAATGTATTTCTCTCAACTTGTATTCAAGACCATTAAAGAAAAAATCTCATATTTTTTCCTTCAGTATTCGGCGAAACGAAATATGAATAAAATGTTTTGTTGATTCAATTCATTACATATCCTAGTGAATTCGCAGAGCATACAAAAGTCGAATATGTATTTGTATTTTCAGGAAAACCTGTTTTACGGAATTTACTTCGTATAATTTCATTCTTTTACAAAAATTGTCTGGTTCTTAGGTATGAAATATTTCACCATTGATTTATATATATATATATTTTTTTTATTGACCAGCAAATACCCGTGGCTTCGCCCGCTGAAAGGATAATAATACGTTATTGTAATATGGAATTTTCACAAATTATCATATAACTTAGGCAGGAAAACATATAGACCATTGTTGGATGTAGACTTCCCCTAGACTCCAAAATAAATAAATAAAATCACATTCAATTATCATGTAAATATACCTTAAGGCGATAAAGATAAATTCTTTTCTATTACGTACTTTTGAAAGATTGGAATTCATTATAATAATGAGAACATCAAAACATAACGAAAACCCGAATTGTAACATTGATATACAAATTACATATATTTTATTTTTGATAATCTACTATAGGCCTATATTTGTCAAATAACACTTACCCATCATCGCACAGCCCAAACTACTTGGCCTAGATCCTTGAAACGTTTCATGAACGTTCCTCTCAGGGTATAGGCACCCACTAAGAAAGGATTTTTATAAATTCCCTCAGGGCTACCCCCTATGATACATCAAAGATTCAATGTTAAAGTATAGGGAAGCTCATATAGTCGTCATGGCAACCTTAAAATTAAATCATGAATCCAAGAAAGTTTTTCTGTTTTTCCACGGGTAAAACCGTGTTGATCAGCTAGTCATATTATATAACAAATTACACATTCAGCTGTTCTTTTGTTTCAAATAGCAAAACGAACAAATCATAGCATAGTAGACAGATATGTCTGGGATCTACACAGTAGCTGATATTGATATATTTGATCGGACAGGGCATTTGTTGCCCAATTAACTAGTATTTTCCTTAAAATTTTAAATTATCTTTATTTGTAATCTATGCATTAATAACATTAATTTCCCTCCAATATTAATCCAACGACAATAGAATCAGCTTGATATTGTTCGTTAGCATCCAATTACACGATAAGCAGCGTAAACCTAGTTTAAATATAGTTACATTGTCCTCTGATGACTTATATCCTAGCAAACTGTGGATGATTTAGATAGTTACGCATACCCTAATTAAGCGAAGTCTGATTATTGATTGCTTAGATGGACGACTAACGTCAAAGAGAGAGCCACTTGACATTACAGCAGCGACACAGACTGCCGGCGCCAAGGGCCTGAGTAATACTGATGTCCTACCAGCCCTTGACCCTTCTTCTTTACTTCTTAGTGTGTAACCGCTCACGTGTTTCCGTTATTGAGCTGGCAAATGTCTGGTTCTTCTGCTTATTTGCTTCTATCACAGAGTAATGCTAATTTGTGTATGTCATGGTATTATTATTTTTAAATTAATCGTTTTCTTAACTTTTGATTCGTTTAGCTAGCTCAACAAATTATTTGATACTGCAGGAAATACAAAAGTTTTTTTATAAAATAAAGTAGTAAAAAATTTAAGAAACCAGCCATGGTGTTTCTTCAGTGCGCAACCTCAAAGACTTACATTGTTTCATTCAAAATGTTAAAAACTTATTTCGACGTATTTCGCGATACCCTTTTGATCGTGAACAACAAAAATGTTAGGATTGTAAATGACGTTAAGAGTTAACTTCAAAGAAGCAAAGTAAGAATTTCGACGATTAAAAGTTTGTTGCCACTGTAAAAAACTAATTAGAAGTATTTTTGTTGTACTTGTTCTGCGCACTTACTTACTTAACTGGCTGCTTCCTAAAAATGATCACTTTTGTTCCTACAACTAAACGGCCAACTAATTAATTGAATTAAGGCTTTTCCTTTACTGTTGTTCACATCATTTCAACAAAACTACTACTTTGAGTCCAAAATGCATTATATATATTATATAGGCTTATATTATGATTTGTATGGGGTACTGTTTTTCCTAAGCTGAAGTGTTCACCATTATCTGGCAAAGAATAACTTATTAGCGGAAAATATTTTTAGGTATGTTTTTTCTTAGGCATTACATTATTTAGCATCACAAAATATTAGATTATCTTGATAACTATTGTCTTTAATAAATTTTTGGAAAAATGCATTCAAGGCATGTATGGATAAGAGTCAGAATGTGGAACAAAAGGAGTTAGCAATGGTAAACTTTTTAAATGTGTTTTAAAAAGCTTTTTAAAATTTGGGGTCACTAACAAAAGGTTTACATAAGAAAAGTTTTAGTAGCCCCCAAAATACACCATTTTTGGGGGTCCCTCGAAATTTTATATATTACCAAAACAGGATACTTTTTTGATAATTATTTTTAAGAGTCATTTTAGTTTTTAAGTCATTAAAGATTAAATTAAAACTCCAAAAATTCTTAGTCGCCAGTTTTCAAGAATGAGTTGTATTCAAAAGCTTGACAAGCTGCCAATTCGGATAGAAACAGCTTAGAGACTTTCACCCTCCACCATTAGCATACTTTTTGAAAGCTCTTTAAAATTAGGCGTCGCTCAAAAAGCGTTATCTTTTTAAATCTTTGAGTTGCCCCCAAAATCCCCCATTTCTGGTGGTCATTCAAAATGTTCGATAATGTCAAAAGATACTTAATTTGGTTAAGTTAGTATCGTTCCTAAAAGTAATTTAATCTGTAAGTGAAATCTATGAATAATGTACCGAAATGAAAAATAAGTAAGAAAAATAGTAATCAATAAACCATGCATGTTATTTCAAATATAATAAACAAGCTATTCAAGTTAAATGGTAGGTTTATTTATGTTCAGTAAAAAATTAATTTCTACGGAATTTGTCAATCGTTTGAAAACAAAACAATGCCAACACTAGAGATCCGAGCTATGGTGTAGGTTCTCTAAGACAGGCCTATCCTTTATAATCTTGTACAGGGCACTAGGACCGTTAATAATCCTGTCGTTTCCAGATATTCTTGTGTCATCTAAGCCCTGATTTACTGTCCAATAACAAATGCCTTAACGTTTTTTGTGTGTTCAACAAGTGGGTAGGACATGTCTCAATATGTCTTTGACCAGTTCTAGTCGTAGAAAGAACATAATTTTCCAAGGCTGGAAAAGAGAATCTTGAGAACAGAAATCAAACTGAGTTTAGTTCATATGAATGTATCCTTATATCATGATAAAATATATCTTTAAGGAGTCAAAACCTCACCAAATAGTATTTTTAATAAAAACAACAGCTGATGAACTTATGAATATTATTTTTAGGTGTTTTACTTTTATAAATAGTCATTTTTTGCCATTAAAATATAATTTTAATATGTAAAACGGGTAATATCTGATGCTTATTTTACAGAAACATTAGTCATATTAGTTACAAAAAAGGACAGTTGTGGGCATTCCTGGAAGGAACAGAGACATAAATAAGGCTGAACGCCGGTAGCAGTATTTGAGAACAGTTTTTGACATTCGCGGGATGTACCGTCTAGCGCGACTCGTCCCATAGGAAATTGACTGCAGTAACTCCTGACCTTTACCTTTCGTTCCAACATATCCTGTGTTGGTGTTATGTTATATGTTGCTATAACCCGTGTTCCGTTACAAGAGGCGTATGTTAACGTTACATTTATGAAGCTATAATGTGCAGGTTAATTGTATGTGTAGGATCATTTTGACGAAATTTTATTTTTAGTTTCCTTTGCTTCATAAATCTTTCAGCATTTATAGGTATAATACTTTCAGATAAAGAAAGTTTTCCTTAACCTACTCTCATGGTGAATGCAATGTTTTAAATTAAATAACTTGTTAATATATAAAAACATTCTTTAAATATATTTATGTATCAACAAATGAATATGCGAACAAAATATGAATACAGAATAGTCTATTTATGAATGTGTTCAATATTGGTAAATAAGTTGGATACTTACACTCAGAGTCAACAGGCGAGGTATACACATCATGTATCTTTTGGAGCACACATTAATAAAATTATCAAAATGCATGTCAAGTTGAAAGTCTTCCCATCTCTTGACTCATAAATATGTAAAGTTTAAAGTGTAAACAGTTTGGTGGATGGATCCTTTACGCTTCACCGGTCGTTGCCAATATTAAAGTTTCTGCAGCAGTTATTGCCAATAAACCTCTTATATACTCAACGCACATATGTTCAACAAATTGGCTTAAAGATAATTAGTTTACTACAAATGATGATTTTCAATGAAATTATGTAATTCTAATAAATTTAATAACATTTTTTAAAGCTAATCTGAATAGTTAAATGTAAAAAACATCAATATGTCTTATTATTTATAAGACCATTTCTGGTGAGAAGTTTGAAAATTTGTTCAAAATATAGAATAAATTAAAATAGCACAAAAACGTATAGATTTAATATTATATGTATTAATACAAAATATTGTGATGATATCAATACTAAGTTTAATATAGACAGCGTAAAATTGTTCACAACAATTGAATAATTGATTTTCCTAAATATGTGTCACTCATTTCGGATTGCTGGTGTCAATATAAAAATCACTGTCATGCAAATAAATTGGTTTAATTTGCATGATATTATTACATTTATACAGCACGAACAATTGTCGTCATGGAATTAAGGAGGAACCATCAAACAAGTAAAAAGGAAATATTTTTCCTTTCAATTAAATCTAATACAGAGAGTGAATATATCTGTTTACGATTAAAGAATAATTAATTGTTTCCTGTGGTGTCAAATCCCAAATGTGCACTTTTTTTGTTCCCCATGTGCTAGAAGATTACTCAATATGATTTGAATACATATTGAAGATGTATATCATAAAGTCTATGAGGCGTTCGATTCCATACAATTTCATTGCTCAGCGACAATTTTTTTGCTTTTTCGACCAAATAAAATATTTCACAAAATTATTCCAAGAAAAATACACAAAATTTCAGGTAGAAGGTGATTTTTATATCTAAAGCCATCGTGTGATAGCCCGGTCCATGTATCATATAGTAAGTAATTAAGCCGCATCGTGTTGCTGGAAGGATTACCTTATCAAACTTTGGTAATCAAAACTGGAATCCCTGCTGTCCAATGAAGGGATACTCTCATAATTTGACAAATGGGAATTTAAAATATATATGTATAATTTTTAATCCAAGTAAAGGGTCAAGCATAAGGCTGATTCTCCTTTAATAAAGTTAATTGAAAAGAAATACTAAAATATTCGATAAAAATTCATCAATGGCTTTTGATAAATTAGGAGAATCAGTTATGACGAGGTTATTGTCTAAAAAGGTGTACCATCTGTTTACTTCAAACAATACCTTGTGACTAAGTTTTAGGAAGACCCGTCATACATGTATGCTTCATACCCCAGGTTGTAGGTTTCTCAGAACTCCGCACGGTCAGTAAGACTTGTTCATTGTGTATTAAAAAGAATATGTTTGTAGTTCCCACTTGTTAAAATTCATTTTTAAATATAAAATTTTATAATATAGAATCATTACTTTATAATGCGTTTCAAACATCCACTTATTTTTCTTTACTATTATCCCTTAGGAATATTTTACCAAAAACTGAAACTGAAGTTACTTGTCAAGATGATATATGATTTATGATATAAAGTATATTTGAAGTACCGAAGAATTGGCATGGAGAGTATGAAGCATACTTTTTACGAGCAGATGATACCAGTTTTTGTAATTTCATTTTTATTTTCGCTTTAATTAAATTAAATGTTTTAAAATTTTTTATAACCATTATAAGTAACGTGAAATATAACTAATCCAAATTATTGAAGTGCAATAACGTTTACTATCAACCCCATTTTTAGTTGTAATCATAACTTCATCATGTGTAAAGGTTTTATAAATGATGACTTTTTGGGTGGATTGGTTATAATTTTCCACTTTTCATAAATATATTTTTTTACTTAATACATGGTTACCAGCATTTCGCCATAATATCTAGGAATTCAATGCATAATTCAAGTAATATAAGTCGTGACGAAATAAGTGATACCGTATATGGAATCATAGGGGAAGCCTGTAAAATACCTTCTGTAAAAACGGTTATTGAATAACCAGAATCACATTGCATGTGAAAAAGTCTTTAACACTCATTAAAATAGGAAGAAATACCCAAGGGAAACCTCCGGGTCCTTAGGACCAACTAAAACAATACAATAAAGTAAATACACATAACAATCGATCTTAAGAAGTGTGATGCAACTAAACGGTTACCTCGTATTTAATGGCTCCGAAATTGCAATCACAAAGGACGATTTAAGATTATATTTTCTGACCACCCTGACAATATACATGATGGATATTAACTCAGTCAGTTTTGAGCACATAAATACTCTTAATCGAGGAGGGTCTCAATTTTAAGCACAGTTTAAAAATGTCGATGTCTCTTGCTCAAGTGACATTTTTATTAAGAAGATTGGGTTACAGCTTTTCGAATCCAGTGAGACTAACAGGCGTTCAGGCGTTCAGTGACATTAATTTTAAATGCCACTCGATCAAATAACTTAACTGCCAGTCCTAAAGCTGTTCAATTTTAAGCCAACACATTTTTATACAAATTAACATTTAGAGATGGAAGAAAAGATCAAATATGACTTTATTCATTTTTTTAATTTCTAAGGATTATCACGTCATTCTCCGTGGCCTATACAAAAGTGAAAAATAGATAACTTTTCTACTAAACAATAGCACATAACGAATGGACTTTCAAAATGAATTAAATTTGTTTTATGATTATTCCATCCTGTCCGCGTAAAGGGTGTTAAACCCCTAAAAAATAGGTTTAAAATTGTCAAGGAAAATTTAAAGTTATCAAATTTGTTTGCACCATTAAATAAAGACTAACAAACAAACAATTTAGTATGTTTAATCATTGTTATATATCTATAGGTACAATACGTACATAGTGCCTATTGTACATGGCTTCCCCCCTAAAGAAAATAAATAAAATACCATTTACGGTAGCTCGCTTATTTTTCAAACTTAATAAATATTTGTATGTGACTACATATAGATGAGTTATATTTATTTTAGCCTAAACAGCGATTTCATCATTTTTGTTGCAGCAAACCTGCATACTCATTACCGATGTTATTCTTATAGGCATTGATTCGATTATGATGGAATGAAATTTGTTTTGAAGGATTTAAAATTCGCTGTGTATGTACTTATCTTACAACTAGGATATTTTTTAAAGTAAATAAATGCTATGTATATTACTAACATTCCCACGAATATGCAAGTCGAACTCAATGACATGGAAACAAAAGAGTGTAATGATGTGTACCAATAGACATCATTGTACGGAACACCGCACCGCTTTGATTTCTACCTCGGAATTTGAATTTATTACACGGATATTCAGAATTCTAACTTTTACACGAGTCTTTATTCAAAATTCTCTCTGATGACTTTGAAATATGCACAGTAAAAAATTTATATAATAATTTTTAATGAATTCCTTTAATTGTAAGCTTTATGGAGGAAATGAGAATTTCATATGAAACTTCAACTGAAATTTATATGAATAACTGATTGTTAAACAATGTTTCCCAAGTTGAGTGTATAAAAGGACACCGGGCGTATTGTGCAGGGAAATAAGTACTTTTATCCAAATATTTATCAACTATTATTAGCGAATTTCCCCTATAGGGAAGAAGCTGTTACCGTAGGTCTCATGGTAAGACCTAAGCCTAAAACCATCATAACTTTTCTTTTTGAGGTCCTCAGATGCCAAAAACACCATTCGTTCACTTTCATAAATATATATATATATATCTATATATCTATATATATATATATATATATATATATATAAATCTATATATATATATATGTGTCTTTAAGCACGATAACTTGCGCAAAAATGGTCCAATCGGAATGAAATTTGGCATAGACGTGTAAAGTAGTAATTATTCGGACGAGTTCGTAAACCAGCCCGATCGGACCACCGGAAGGGGGGGTAAAGGGGGGTAAACCCCCCAAAAAATGGGGTTTTGAGTTTTTCACATAGAAAAATGAAGTTTATCAAATTTTTATTGGCACCATTGAATTCAGCCCAAAAAAACAAACAATTTAGTATTTTGAATCATGGCTCTATGTCCATTGGTTGCCGAGATATTGAAAGTGGTAAACACAGTACGTTGTCCCAATGTTAACCTTATGGGAAATAAGTAAAATTCTATATCTCGCTTATTTCTCAACATATCTTTATAAAACTTGGTAAATGGCTTCTTCTAGTTCAGATCTACTAAATATTGAATTAAAACCACCCAGTTTTAATATACCTGTAGCAGCAAACCTCCATACTCATTCCCCATGTTATTCTTATGGAGCTTACAAAAACATGTCAAATCTCGCTATGTTGGATTGAAATATGTTGTTTTGCACTTGAAATTTGCTGAGTATGCAGGTCTGCTGCAACGGGGGTATTTTGACTTATTCAAAATGTTAACAACGTAATTTTTAATAGGGAAGACTGAGGTACACACTTGAGAATTTCCTTGGAAAAAGGGTTTGTTCAAAATAATACAATCACGCATGAGAATTTTTGAATAATTTTACATCAATGATTTAATATTTATTCGCAGCATTGAGGAACTAAGTAAAATATAAATACATATATCATCATTTTATAAATATTTCAAGAATGAAATATCCACCCTATTAAAATGATCTCCTTTAGGGTGAAAGCACAAAGAATCAAAAAGAAGGCGTCTAACAGCAATATATTTATTAGACCCTTGCAAGAAGAATCAAAACACACGACAAATGATAAACATATAAACTCTGCGATGATTGAAATTTTTACAAAAGTTTCTTTAATTTTAATTTGAAAACAAAATTTTAATCTCACTTTATGAGCCGTGGAAGTAATATACAATAGTTTTGAATACGTTTTCCCTATTTTGGTTCCAAGAATTCTATACAACTACTCAATTCAAATTAAGTTTAAGTTGAATGTATTCAATAGAGCTTAAACTTAATGTGTCAAGATTTTAATTTCAGTGTATACCAAACAGTTTGCTCACACATTAAATAAGAAGCCCGTTTCGTATTGAAAATTTCCAGATGCAGGATTCAATTGCATACAAACTAGTATTTATAAGTGAGTATTGGCTTTAACCTTAATAATTGAATAACCAAGTTTAAGCAACTATTAATTTTTTTTACATTTAAAGAGAATATACGTTACATTTGTTCATTAATAAATGATTATTCATAAAGTTTTAATTTAATCAAAGATTTCATTTTAACTCACCATGCTCTACTTGTAACATTGACGTTTTACTGATTTTTGCCAATAGTAACGTTTTAGTTCACAAAGAAGAATAAGTGTCTTGAATAACATTATGCTGGCTATAATTCGACTCATAATAACTTTTGTGCTTACTTCCTAGAACACCGCCGAAGCTTGGAACTATGTTAGACATTTCTTTTGGGTCACGTCATCATCACTCGGTGAAAGCCATTGGTGGTTGGCGGGATCTGATCCCGGACTCCGGGACGCAATTCCTCCAATCCAAGCATTATACCGTCTTCTACCAAAAAAAAATATTTGTTAAACATTATAAATAAACTTTATCTGGATGGGTGTCCATAAAATATTAATCGGGTTTTAAAATGATTTATCGAACTTGCATATACATGAATGCTACTGAAAATTGAATGGATTGAAAGAGAAATCTCCCAAGTTTTGTTTGATAGCACTAACGTTGCTCAATCTGTTGCCCGTTTTCAGCGAAACATGGTTCCAGTCTATGTTGCAACTCTACCCAAACGTTGGAAAGCATATTCTGGCTTACTGTTGTCACTGCAACGCGAATACCTTCTCGGAGCTCTTTTAGGGTTTGAGCTAAGGGTGGGCTGTATTATCCCTGTCCTTCACATAGTCCCAGAGAAAGAAAAGGTCCGGGGAACGGGGTGGCCACCTTAGGAGAGCTAAGTCATTCTCTGCACAGCGCCCCATTAAACCATCGGTAAGATTTGCTATTTGTTGTACCGACAGATTTACTTGATCAACCGGGATTCTTACATTTCAGCAGGCTTCCTGCGTTTTTGAACTGCCGATAGCATCGAAAAATGCTCTGTTGAGTTGGAGCAGGTCTTGTGTCTGGAGAACTCACGCTTGACAGTTATTAAGAAAAACGTTTATTACCATATCTTAAGACGCAGGAGTATTTTCTTCAACTGTAGGCATTTTGAAAACCAATAATGAAATTAAATAAAAAGTGTAACATGAACAATAAATATATGCTTATAAATGATAAAAAATTCTTTTAAACCAGGTATGAGTCACAGTCTTGTGGGATAAAAATTTAGTGAGATATATTTAATTAAAACCCGATGAATATTTTATGGACACCCGGTATTTTAAGATGTAATTTATAAGCTTTAACTTTAATAAAACTTGTTAAATGTTGTTTCGTAAATAAGCGGTAGGCGAATCAGCGATTTTCACCTGCCTTCTTGATTCTCGTACTTTTGAATACGCAAATGTTATTTGACGAAAATCAATCTAAGAGAGAAAGTCAGACTGAATGTTTGTGAATTATTTAAAATTCAATATAAAGTTTAGTTTAATGTTATTAATTATTATTTAATATTTTTACTGTGTATGGAAAAAATCATTAGGGATTTTTTTCCATCCACGGTAAAAAAAATACGATAAACGTTAAACGGTATTTTTAACATTGAGCTACATGAAGAAAATCAACTGATTTAAACATTCAACGTTTATCGTGTTGTTTTACCGTAGACTGGAAAACTCCCTATTATTACTGGATTAGTAACTTGTAGAAATCATAGTTTAAGGTAATTTTTTTACGAATCTCCCTCAATTTTATTACTATACATAATGATTAAAAAAAACAATTGTCAAGCATATTTGCTAAAACCTATAAAAAACTAATTTTGTAATGGAAAGTTCACCTTTAATATGTTGAGGTTTGTTCTCATGCTTACAATTAATCTAGAACAAGTAATACACGTCATTATAAGAATAACTTAATACTTAAGTAAACCCAAGATGTCATACTTTAAGCAGTACACTTTGCAGCACTACGTAAATGAGAAGTGGTAGATTACATTCATGTCCAACAGGAGGTTTTCAGCCATTCGGCGCCCACAAACAAGTTCGGTACAGCGCTCAACTGGGCACATGTGAAACTGTTACATGTATAAACTTCACTACTAACTTTGGATCTCAATGTAGGGGAGTAGGTTTATGCTTAATATACCAAGTAAGCTAAATTAACAACCGTAATGTTTATCTACCGTATTACGACATCATTAGGACTGCAACCGTTGTCTGGCATACCCCTTATTTTGTATCTTAATGCTTAGATTTAAAGACTGCAAGACGAGAAAAGTAAATAGCAACAAAAATGTAAGCTAACCAATTAAGAAAGAATTTTTTTATGATACAAATGAATAAATTTTTTCCAATCAAGAGTTTTTGGTTTCCACTTATCCTGTTGTCTCCTATTTTCATGTGAAAAAATAAAATAGAAATAGATTTTAAAAATAAGTAGGAAAACTTGATTTGTTCCTATTAGGAAAAAGATTTATTTTCTCGAGTAACTGGAAAGAACAAAACGATTCATCCAAGTAACGCAATTTTACCGATAATAAAGGAAAAATTCTTTACAGACGTATACTCTCATAATAAAAGTATAAAAAGGTAGCAAAAAGGTTATTTTAGTTTTCTTAATATATTCCCAAACTGTTCGAGACCTGAGAATGAGCAATATATCGTGAATCAGAATTATCGGTTATGGTTTAGTCCTCACTATTTTAGGCTTTCGTATTTTATAAGGTTATGAGGATTTGTCAGCTTTAAAATTAAAGTGTCGTTTGTCACATTTGCATGTTTTAGCGTATTAATCACATACTAACCTTATTTATAAAATCTTAAAACGTATAAAGATTACACCGTTATCACGATGTATCTATTAATAAACATTTTCCTAGTGACGTAGAGGGTATGATCTTCAACAAACATAATTTTACTTTTTGTCAAGGTATATATATACTAAATGCTGACAATAAATTTGGAATAATCTATCTCATTAAGCCTAAAAGATTGTCTATCGTCAACATAATAATTAGCAATGTGAATGGTATTTACATATTATTAAAAAGCTTCAACTTATAATTCATGGAACATTTTTATTAATTCAAAAGTTAGTTTGTTTTTTGTAAAGTCTAGATATTATCTATTGGCAAACTTGTTTATGACTTGTTCCTTTACATTCATTTATAAAATTACCAAAAATATTAGGAGGAAGGTATAAAATTTTAGATTTTGGAGAGAAATATAATCTAACTGGGAACTCAATTGGAGTTAATTTCTATTAAATATTGGAGGCTTGAAGGGGCTAAAAAGCCCCTAAACCTGATCGTTCCTAATTATAGTACAAAATACATTAATTTACAACTGGCATTTATAACCAACAAATTATGTTTACACCATATGTGTTTGTGCCAAGTATCAGCGCCACATGTTTTATGTACAGAAAGCAGACGTTTTTAGATCCAAATGATTTTTCATTGGCAGATATGTTACGTTATTTCTCATTTTATGGTAAACTTAAAGCAATTTCAGTATTTCTCCCTTCAATTTGAGCCCTCTTCCATCATCCTGCGTCCTATCTAATGTCAATAATTTCGCCGCAAAAATTTCCCTTACGTAATTACATATATAATATATATTTTGGATTCTAGTTTAAATTTGTAGATGAGATAATTAATTCATCCGTTGATCACATAGCTATATAGACTCATAAATTAAATCAATATAATTTGGAGCTCTATTTCCAACATTAACAGTAAAAGTCCCAAAGGAAAATTTCTTTCCATATAAAAGAAACAAAGGCCGGGGTCTTTAGAATTTAATGGAAGAAGGGAGTAACGGGATCTACCACATTATACCGTTCATACAAGCTAGCTCGAGGGGTAAATCATGAGCTTAGTTTTATTATAAGAATAACTTCAGGAGAGTCATATATTTCACATATAGTGGCGTTTTCATTATAGACTAGTCATTTCGTCATACCCTGAAACATATTTTAGATACAAGTTTAATTTTTGTAATTGAACATTACAAATGGATTGATGCATAGGAACCAGAAAACTAAATACAGAAATAATTGACTTTGCATTAACTAAATAGTAGGAGGAATTAGAAATGTTGATTTTTTCCTTAGTACGGGTTTTGTTTGATTAAAATTAATTGAGAAAAGTAATATACTGTAAATAAATAAACTAAAAGGTTTTATTTACAAGCGTGTGTCATCAGTGTTGTTTTACAAAATGACTCAATTCGCCTAGCCTAACGTAATTATTTACACACAATATTTACAGTTTTTTTAAACAATATATCTAGATTTTTTATTCGGTTTTTGAAGAGTTGAAGAACTTATTATTCATAGCTCCTTATTTCCTTGGTGAGGTCGTTGTGCAGCCTCAGGACGAAGTAGGAAAGCCTACGACTTCCAACACAACCTCGTTAGGGGAAGTGGAGTGATTTGGTGGAGCGGTTTCACCGGCTAGAGACTTGATCTTGGCATTAGATTCTCTCGCAGAGGTGCCAAGGCTCACCCAGCATAAGCATTTTGTGAACTGTTCAGCAGGTAAGTTCCGTGCATAAATCGACCATGGAGTTAATTTTTTCAGCCTTTCGAGAGGAAGACGTGTGATCAAAGAATCTAAGATTATAAATGCACCTAGTTGTAGAGTCGTGAACTCTTTGGATTCTTGCCATGTCCTCTTTGGAGATGCTGTTTCTTTATGCAGCAATGACCTAGCAATGACAATCTGCGACCTGCCATATTCTGGTAGTAAAGTTCTAAATATGCTTATACTTCTCAGTCTACCAACAGCACGCTGTGTAGTGAAAGTGGCATGTGCTGAATAAAACAGTTCCTTGTCAAGTGTAACCTCGAGAGTTTTGACGGAACCACAACCCGCCTACTCTTGCCACCAAACGTGATTGCAATACCAGATTCACTCAGATGCTGCCACATAATTTCCGGTGTTTCATGGAATGTATGCCCTTATCAACATTAAGCCTTAGTAAATCATACTCTCGAAAAAGGTAGTGAAAATTACAGTAATCGACACTTCTTATTATATATTTTGAGAGTTATGCTTAACCCATCTTTTTTGGATTGACGGATTTGCAGTTCAATATATTTAAGGCTGAATGGCAGTGCATCAATATCACAAGGGATATCCGCGTTGGAGTTACCTATATTTTTAAATGACATTGTTGCTTCTTTTAATTTAAAATAACAGTGAGCATTAAACTTACGACGATATAACCAATCACCAATTATAACATTGTATCTTTTTTTAAGAAAAAAGCATTCATCCTTCAGGGAACTATAAACTGAAGTTTCTACTTGGTCAGGATTTGTTACATCGATTGGCTTTTTTATGCCTATAATTCCTGGGCTGCATTACAAATGGAACTACGATGGAAATTATTGATAAACAACAAAATACCAGTTGCAAATTTGATGGAAATTTAAGTTAAGGATAAATATGACACATACATTTTTCGGAAATATCTACAGTGCTGTAGAAATATTCAGGGTATTTCTCTATTTAACATGAACCGTGCTTTGCTGTATTTATATATTTTTACAAAGGTATAAAATCAAGGACTAAGCTAATTGAAATAAAACTCACTCGACCGTAACTCTGAATGGCTCACTTTATTGAAAAATACTTCCTCGTTCAGAAATTATAAAAACAAAAACTTTGTCATGTTTTTAAATGCCAGCCTACTTGATCCGACCTATAGAACAATTTACTAACAATTACTATTCAAAATGTTAAAAATGGTTGCGCAAGAAGCTTCTTTTGAAGTCTGCATTAGCAGAATTTGTGAAAAAATCAAAACGAAAACTTTGTAACATTTTACAACTTAAAACTTCAGTTTTCAAAAGAGGTTCAAGAAGTTTTTGCAGAAAATATGTTGAACATTTTGCCTAAATAAAACCGATCAATCACTTAAAGAGAATAATAAAGCTACTTAAGAAATATTAAAACCACTACACAATAATTATAAAACGTAGTTACAGTGAAGAACAAACTTAAGAACAAATTTACAACACCACTTGAAAGGAAGCCTTTTAAATCACTCCGTGTGAAGTTCGAAAAAAGGTTAGTTTTCAGCACATTCCCTGATTGGCGATATAAATCGACATCCAGTTCTAGGCCGGCTTGGTGCCAAATTGGCGACCAGTTAACTTTTCTGACATCGCAAACAACTTTCAGCCTGATCAGCTGTTTTACGACATTTCGGTATTTTCCAACATATAATTGAGTTCATAATTGAGTATTTAATAAACGATATGTATTTAAAACTTCATAAAACCTTTTACGTTAAGTTTTTATTCCAAACTGGGTTGCTCTTTAATCCTCATTTAAGATATTTTCCAGGAATGGCAGGGATTAATAGTATACCGAAATATGCTTGCTTCGGTTACTCTTAGGGTGTGTTGTATAAGTAAAATCTTTTATATCTGATTTTTATCCTAGATCTTCAAGGCAATTAGAAAATTTTGGAGTTATTCCAACATTACAATTGTAATTAATCTGCCCTTAACTTTACAGTTGTAATTAATCTGCCCTTACTTTATTAATTTTGTTCGAAATGATATTTTATTACAAATCATACATAATTTTGTTGGTTATTGCCTAAAACATAAAAACACGTTATTCATAATAATTTCTTTACGGGAAATACATTTCAATTTGTACAGAACTGTAGTAACAAGATTTTTAAATATGTTAGAGTAGACCCTCTTACATAATCCAGATCCTCTATAAGAGTTTCAAAATATAATTTTACAATTTTACAAAGTCATAATAATTCTAGCATTGAAACACACTGCAAACCTCAGTATTATAGCTACAAGTTTTTCCACTTGAACGAGACATAATATTTGTCACCAAAAAACGAAATTAATTTTATTCATTAGTTTTATAGACATACCGGTACTGCTTTATTTAATTTATCATCGTTTTCAATAACTAATGAATTTTAATTTTAATTTAACTCTTCATAAACATTTTAATAATTTTTACTTTCAAATTGTCTCTTCATAATGTGAAATCACCAGTTCAAAGTCAAACATTTTTTATAGTATGCCATTTTAATATTAAGTTCAAAAATAAAAATTGAAACCAATTTTCAATAGAAATCTTCCAGTCTTCCTCTGAGCTGGCTCAATCACTATATTAATTGCTTACCTCCTTTCTCGTCCAATTTCCGATGTTTAAGGCCTTTCCCAACAAAAGAACAGCACTATTTTTCAGTTAAAACGATTTTCACGTCAACCTCTTTCTTGTAGATAAATCAAGACATAAAAAACTATAAGGCACTGAAAAACACTTTCGAGTAGTAGTGTTTTGCCGGTTCTGGCGCACCCGCAGGTCTGAGGGCTGAGGGTCCAGTTTTGGTGCAGGTCTGAGGGCTGAGGGTCCAGTTTTGGCACAATGCTGAGGGCTGAGGGGTGAAAATTTTCATGCACTCTAGTGCGCGTATGGGGTGAATTTCGTTTTTTCTTGAGTGGTGAGGGCACGGCTAGTGAAAATTCTTATGCACTCTAGTGTGAGTATGGGGTGTATTTTATTTCGTTGGTGGTGAGGGCTTAGGACCCAGTTTTTGCGCAGTGGTGAGGGCTAAGGACCCAGTTTTGGTGCAGTGGTGAGGGCTTAGGACCCAGTTTTGGTGCAGTGGTGAGGGCTGAGGTGTGAAAAATTTCATTCACTCTAGTGTGAGTATGGGGTGATTTTTTTCCTGTGCAGCGAGGGCCCGGCTAGTGAAAAGTTTTATGCACTCTAGTGTGAGTATGGGGTGAATTCTTTTCTCGAGTGGTAAGGGCCCGATTCTGGCGCAGCGGTCGGTTCTGGCGCAGCGGTCGGTTTTGGCGCAGCGGTCGATTCTGGCGCAGTGGTCGGTTTTGGTGCAGAGGCGAAAAAAAAATTATTATGCACTGTAGTGCGAGTATGGGGTGAATTTTTTGTCCTGAGCGGTGAGGGTAAATTTTATTATCTTGTGTGAGCATGGGTGGTCTTGTTCTTCACCCTACTAACACACCTCACCGCAAAAACCTTGAAAAAATAACATCCCACTAGTAGGATAAATATCTGCTTCCTGCTGCAGGAGTCAATATGGGCTCTTATGGGGCTATTCTTCGGAGCCAGACGAATCGTCTCAGGAGTGATCTGATCACAGGTCAACTGATGTCACCTCATCCCTCTTGTCTCCCCCTCCTTCCCATCACCCCCCACCCCTCCCTTTACCCCCTCCTTCCAGTCATCAATGATATTCACATTTTTACCATGGAGAAAAAGTGCTCTTCCTTCTGCTCTTCCTTTTTTCGTCTTCCCTCCCCTCCCTTCCCCCTCCCTTCCCCCTCCCTTCCCCCCTCCCTTCATCCCTCCCCCTCATCCCTCTTCCCAATATCACGTGACTGATGATCTTCATTTTTTATTGTAAGTAAGAGAAGGAAAAAATCCTCATCCTTCTTCTCTTCCTTTTCTTCGCCAATCGCCTAGGCCGTTAGGAGAGACGCTGACTCTTAAAAATGGCAACCTATGTGTCTGACGCATCTTCATGCTCTGGAGACGAAACTGCGTTTTTCAACGCAACACCCTCACCCCGTTCTTCATGCTCTGGAGACGAAACTGCGTTTTTCAACGCAACACCCTCACCCTGTCCTAGTCAACCCGATTCCCCAGACGTTCCAAATACCCCTTCTACTTCTCGTCGTCGAACTCGCAAACAAAAACGTCGTCGTGTTAAACAAACAGCTGATGATACTTTGTATCGGTCATATGTTGAGACGTACACCAGTGAAAGTGATGAAGGAAATACTGGTGGTACAGTTTATGCTCCTAGTACCTCGAAGGTGACAAATGCCTTACTTGAACAATATGAGGCATCTGTTCTTTATGACGCGGATAATAAAGTAGTGGGATTTAAAATCATTCGTAAAGGGTCAAAAAATAACCCTGTAAACAACGAGGCAAAGATTACAACCAGTGAACAACCTAGCAAAGATAAAAAGTCTCAATGTCCGAAATGTGGAGCAACTGTTACAACGTCATATTTAGCTAAACATCAAATGACAAAGAAATGTCTTGATTCCACTTCAACCAGTTCTGATGATCTTGGACATGTAGAAGTCAATATGAGTACTCAGGACAGCGCTAAGAAAGCCTGCGAGATATGTGGTCAGACTGTGCGAGCCACAAATCTTAAACGACATCAGAAGTCTAAGAAATGTATGAGTACAATAAACAATGACAAACCACTTAGTACGGTGATTCCATCAACTGCTGCAAAGGATTCAACTAATCATGTAACATGTGATAAATGTGGAAAGGATGTGACCAACTCGAATTTAGCACGGCATAGAAAGTCAAAACAGTGTAACTCATTTGTGCCAGCCAATAGTTATGATGAGAGTCTAAAACGAATTGGAATACAGCCAGCCCCAAAGAGTCAAATGTGTTGGATATGTGAAGAGCCTGTGGAGTTATCACATTTAAAACGTCACCAAAATTCTAAACGTCATATTAGGTTGTCAAAGCTCCATGAACCGTCTACGAGTAGAGGACCTATTCCAAATGAACCGTCTACTAGTAGGGAACTTGGAGAACCCTCGAGTAGTAGTGGACCATGTTCAAATATTAAATAAGTTAAGGAAAGGGCTACCAAATTTTACGAACCTGATCAATTGACTAAAATGTGTTGGGTGTGTAAGACACCAGTGGAAATATCACAATGGGGAAATCATTCTAAACATCATACACAACCTGAAACCATTAAGGAATCTAGGTTTGATCTAGAACGGTTGGTAAAGAAGCCAACCGGCCTCCCCAACCGGTCTAGGTTGGTCTTTTTGACCTAAAGTTGTCAAAAAGATTGTTAGTATAGCGAAACCAAGTATGGATAATGTAGCATTGGAAGCAATGATTAGAAAACCAACAAGACCTCAAAGACCTGGTGTAAAACCACTTAAAAAAGATACTCCACCTACACTAGTTAAATCACCTGACTGGATAACACCACCTTCACCAATTACACCACTCCCAATGACACCACCAACCATCACAAATGAACCTCAATGTTTCCAGATCAACAATGTTCAACAATGTTCAATGTCTGAAAGAAGACTTGGACCTAGCTATTTTGAAGGAGTGTCATTTCAATCACCTCAAAGGAAACAACACCTTGACTCCGATAAAATCAGATCAATACTAGGACCAAATCCCTTTGCGGAAAATTTAAGCCGCTCTAATGATCCTCATTATTATTCACCACGACTTTTAACACCAATACACGATAATCAATCTGATGTTTCATGTGTCGAACCAGTTCCTCCACCTATTAATGAATGTTCAAATGTTAAATTAAATATCCCGGAAAGCCCTGTTTATCATTCTCCACCACACATTCCTGACACACCAACATATGACCCATTGTCACCAACCCCTTTAACAATAAAGGTACAAACTACTTGCCCTGACTGTGGTCTAACAGTAACCAAGTCATATCTGTCACGCCACAGGAAAACCCAAAAGTGTTTAAATAATCAAAAATATGCTGATGTAATAGAGGTTGAGGAGACGTCAGATGAAGAGGAAAATGAGGAGGAACTTGACTATGAGGATGATTCAAATGATAATAAGGATTTTCATGTTGATGATGATGATGATGGGAGTTTAGCACAATGGATCCAGTAATAGCACAGATAATAGTAATAGCATAGATACCAGTAATAGCACAGATACCAGTTCTGATGGTGATAATGAATCATCCAACAAAGAACAAGAAAAAAACCTAACGGGTAATAATGATACTTGTGATGATAGTGAGTTAGATGTAAAGGAAAGCGCTTCAGCATTTAAAAATAGGTTAAGGACTTTTGTTATTGAGAATAGGAATAACATTAAAGATCCTAATGTATTTTTAGAAGCGTGTTCATCTATTGCAATTCAAAAAATTAAGGACTGTGTTATTGATAGCAATCTGAAGGTAAACCTAGTATTCCATGTTGAATTCCAAAGAATAGTAAATGAAAAAGAGGTAGTTCAGATGATGAATTTCAAGACTGTTAATGAAATAATGTACCCGACAACAGATGTGTCTGAGTTTTATGTTAAAGCAAAAGGGAAGATGCTTGCTGAGATGGAAGACTTTCAAGCAACTGGATCTAACTGGACTCTAAGGAAAGTAGTGGATTTGGAAATCAGGATTAATAAATATATTCCACTTAGAGCTTCTAGCTATGTTGAGCTACCTAAAAAGATACAGTCAAAGAAAGCAGTAATCAATGTTCAGAATGAGGATCAAAAATGATTCTTATGGGCTATCCTCTCTGCGTTGCACCCTGTTGACAAAGATGCATATCGAGTTAATAAATACAAAGCTTATGAGCATGAACTGGATGATTCATTAACAGGTATCGAATTCCCAGTTAAACTGGATGACATAACAAAGTTTGAAAAGCGCGCTAGTATATCTGTTAATGTTTATACCCTTGATGGTAATAACTTTAATGTGGTTCCACTTAGAATTACAAAGGAGGAAATGGAAAAACATGTTGATCTACTCTATTTAAAAGGAAGCGAAACAAATCATTATTGTTATATCAAGAACCTCTCTCGATTGGTAAGCTCACAGATTTCAAAAAATGGGCATAAAATGTGGTTGTGCAAAAGGTGTCTCTTACATTTTGGGTCGGAAGATAAGTTAAAGATACACAAGCAGGATTGCAGCACATATGATGCTGTGAAAATAAATCTTCCAAAGCAAGGAACCACCATTAAGTTTATGGATCACAATAAATCAATGAAAGTACCATTTGTAATTTATGCAGACTTTGAATGTCTCCTGGAGTCCAATAGGTCACATACAACTGAAAAATCTCATAGCTACCAAAAATATTTACCAATGAGTTTTTCATACTATATAGTCTCAAAAGATGGAGATTACAAACCTCCTGTTACATACTTTGGTGTGGATGCTGGAAAGGTTTTTATCGAACAACTAGAGATGGAATCGGAAATAATTCAAACATTATACTCGAGTGACTCTACCAAACCAATGAGATTAACAGAGGATGACAAACATACCATATCACGATCAACAACATGTCATATTTGTGGAAAGCCATTGAATGGTGATAAGGTCCTTGATCATGACCACTTGACAGGAAAATTTAGAGGTGTTGCGCATAGAGAATGCAACATCAAGTTCAGGAAACCAAAGTTTATTCCAATTTTCATTCACAATCCTTCTGGCTATGACACGCATTTATTCATTAAGATGTTGGGTTTGAATGAAGAGGAGATCGATGTTATTCCAAATAATGAAGAACGTTACATATCCTACACTGTTAAAAAGGAAAACATGATTGAACTTCGGTTCTTAGATTCATTCAAGTTTATGTCATGTAGCCTTGATGCGCTCGCAAAGAATCTTCAGAGGGATCAGTTTATTCATACGGCCAAATACTTTACTGAATCTCAGTTGAATTTAGTTTTGAGGAAAGGTGTGTATCCATATGATTATATGTGTAGTGAGGAGAGATGAACAAACACATTTACCAGAGTATGAACAATTCTATAACAAGTTGAGTAAATCAAACATTGAACTTGAAGATTATGAACATGCAAAAAAGGTTTGGGACTTCTTTCAAATAAAAAATATGAAAGAGTATACATTACTCTATAACAAATCAGATGTTCTGTTGTTGGCAGATATTATGGAGAACTTCCGAAATGTGTGTTCATCAACATATAAATTAGACCCAGCGTGGTTTTTCACTACACCAGGTCTGGCTTGGAGTGCTATGTTGAAAACAACAAACATTGAACTGGAACTGATTTCCGACTATGAAATGCTCCTAATGGTTGAGAGGGGAATTCGTGGTGGTGTTTCCCAATGTTCTAATCGATACGCTAAAGCTAATAATCCCTACATGAAAGATTATGATCCAAAAAAACAGACCGAGTACCTAGTGTACCTCGATGCAAACAACCTTTACGGTTGGGCAATGATGCAATATATACCGTATAAAGACTTTAAATGGGTTGATACAAACATAGATGTCACTACCATACCTGATGATGCTGTTACTGGGTATATACTTGAGGTAGTCTTGGAGTATCCTCAAGAAATACATGATTTGCATTCTGACCAACCACTTGCTCCAGAAAGCAGAGTCCCACCAGGAGGGAAAGAAAAGAAACTATTAACGACACTTTATGATAAAGAAAGATATGTAGTTCATTATAGGAATCTGAAGATGTACCTGAATCTGGGAATGAAACTCAAAAAAATACATAGAGCCATCTCTTTCACTCAATCAAACTGCATTGCACCCTACATAGAACTAAATACAAAGTTGCGGACTCAAGCAAAGAATGATTTTGAGAAAGACTTTTACAAGTTGATGAACAATGGTGTGTTTGGAAAAACGATGGAAAATATTCGTAAAAGAGTAGATGTGAGATTGGCAACAAAAGAAAAACAAGTTGTTAAATGGGTCGCCAAGCCTACCTTTAAAGACCGTACAATATTTGCAGAAAACCTATCAGCTATACATATGAGAAGAACAAAACTTACTTTCAATAAACCTATATATGTAGGTATGAGTGTACTTGATATATCAAAAACATTAATCTATGACTTTCATTACAATGTAATCAAATCGAAATATAAGGAAAAAGCTCGATTGCAGTACACAGACACTGATTCTTTAAAATATGCAATAACCACGCCTGACTTCTATCAAGATATGAAGACAATGATTGACTATTTTGATACGAGTGATTACCCTGAGAACAATCCTTATGGTATGCCTAGAGTAAACAAAAAGGTACTAGGCAAAATGAAAGATGAGCTTAGTGGTAAAATAATGAGAGAGCAGGTTGCCCTGAGGTCTAAAATGTACGCTCATGAAGTTGAGGATGGAAGTGTATGTAAGAAATCTAAAGGTGTTAAAAAGTCTGTGACAGACAAAGAAATAACTTTTGATGATTATAAACGATGTTTATTTGAAGGATCAAAATCATCCAAGACAATAAATATGATCAGAAGTTTCAAGCATGACCTCTATACTATAGCAGTAGATAAAACAGTGTTATCTAATGAGGACAATAAAAGATACATTTTAAATGATGGTATAAGCTCTCTTCCATGGGGTCATTATTCAATAGATGAGAAAAAATAAATGGTATGGTATTCTTATAAGTACACATTACGTAGTACAACAAAGTGAAGGAAGCACAGCATGAGTGATTTGCATAAACATTCTATTCATCTTTCCGAAGGGCAAAAACGCAAGTTGCGGATCGCTTACAGAAAACGGCGAAACGCTGTCATTGGTTTGACAAAAGAAAATATTACACATGGTAAGGATTACATCCTGTTGAATGACGACCAACATAGGGCAATAGAGAAAGCAAGAAAAAATAAAACTGGGCTGCGTTTAAATGTCAGCTATGACCAGCTGCTAAAAAATAAAAAGGGAGGTCTTCTGAAGGAAGTAATGGAATTGGTGGAAAACACTATCCCAGGAGGTAAACGGTTCATCTCGCCTATGGTGAGAAAACATTTAGCACCTTTACTGAAAGAGAAATTCATTCCATGGTTAAAACATATAATTGATAATGAACTAGACACAATTATCGATAAGGATCCAAAAGGATCTGGTTTAAAAAGACTCATCAATAACCGCTTGGATGCGATCATTTATAAAAAAAAGTAATCCGTCCCTTAACACTTGGTGATATAGAAAAGTGGGTGAGAAGGTTAAAGCTACATAACGTCCGAGGAGTTTTCATGCGTGAATTATTGCCAAGATCACTTCCATGGAAATCCGAATGTGGTATATTGAATCTTGGAGACTTGGAATCAGATGGCACGCATTGGACATGCTATGTAAAAACTCAGGATGATAAAAAGTTATACTTTGACTCGTTTGGCAATGCTCCACCACCTGTAGAACTGGTAAGGTATTTAGGAGAGAATGATCTATTTTACAACGACATAAGAGTCCAGGAGTTTGAGGATCCTCCTATTTGTGGTCACTTGTGTCTTGAAGTGCTGAGGCAGTTTTCGAATGATGACAAAACGTGAAACACAATTATAAATAGATTAAGGTATAATAAATACTCTTGGCAATCATGGTGGCATAACATATAAGTATTACAAAGGGAAAATGCCGCTATTAAAACTTAGAGGTGACAAATCCCGTATCATCCTCCATTTGGAGCATCCGATACATCTGAAGGAAAATGTGAAGTATCGCATTGCACTCGTCGCTTTCTTTTCAGACAACAATATTTACAATGTGCGGGAAGATGCAAGTATATACTTTTGGAATAAAGACATAAACAAAATATTGAAACCACTTACACTGACGAAAGGCTACTGGACAATCGAGTCTATAGAGGCCAAAGCGCAACAGTATATTAAATCTTTAAACTTGAACGTTGACGCTACTAAATTCAAACTGAATAAGAGTGGTGATTTTCTAACAATATATTCACCGTTAAAGTTCTATATGGATCTGGTGGCTTGTAAAGTTTTTGGCTTTGAAATTCCATCTACAGAAAAACAAAATAAAGATATTGTTACTTCATACTACTCTGAGGATACGTCAGTGACTGGAACTAGACCTCCTAAACTGAGGGCGATAGATGCTATCGAGATACATTGTAACATAGTACAAAACAGTCTTGTCAACCATGACACACATAATCACAAACATGCAGAAACAGAACTACTGTATACATTCTTCCCAGAGGTTCCTCATGGATACAAAATATCGGAGCAGCCTAAAGAAAGGTTGTACGTTGATATTAAACCTGGGTTGCGTACCATCCATAACATAACAATAAACATACTTGATCAAGACAACAATCCAATACTCAACGATAATGTTGAATATCTAATTTACTTGGACATGTTGTCGTATTAATAAGTGATAGTCAATCATGATACCTGTATTTAAATTCAATCGGTTTGGAGAAGAACTCTCTGCAAGCGGAAGTGGTATTTCTGAAAATCAGTTGAATAAAAAGCTTACACCATTGGAAGACAGTTGTAAAAAGGATACACATTCTGAAATCAGTAGATTGAAAGCTGACTTTATATCCAAAGCCGATGAAATGTTAAAGCACGCAAAAATGGATCTTGCTTCCGAAGCAAAAAAACATGTTGGATTTGAGTAAAACTATATTAGCCTTAAAGGTAAAAGAATAGTTAATGTGGGAAAGGCTATTGATAACACTGATGTAGTTGTTAAGGAGCAGATGGAAAAAGTCAATGCAAAAATCAATAATATTTTAAAAGGAATCGAAGTCACAAATGATTGTATAAAAGTAAAGAACGGTAGAAAGATTTGTGGAATCAGTCGTAGTAACAGCGCATATGACGCAATCAATGAAGTTGAACTTCTAGAGGTGACTAAACGAATTAGTAAATTAGAGGCTAAAATTGGCCGGTCTAGAGCAACCACAGTTGACATTTAATCAATTGATAAATGTTATTATAAGGAAGTAATAAAAATGGAAATTAACATCTACTGTAAAGATGGTGAAGGAATAACAGAGGGAGTTTTCCCAAAGCCCCTTCGTTGTTTGATCGTCGGCCCATCAGGATGTGGAAAAACCAATTTACTACTGAACTTCATATATAACAGAGATGGAATTACATTTAAGCATCTCTACATATTTAGTCGATCAATAGATCAGCCAGCATACAAGGATCTCCAAAAACATTTTAAACGAATTGAGAAAAAACTTGGAAACAAAATAGCATTCTTTTTCTCGGATTGTAGCGACTAGGTCCCACTGGATGAATGCAAACCAAATTCCTTGGTGGTGTTTGATGATTGCCTACTTGATGAACAGTCAAAAATAAAGGATTATTACATAAGAGGTCGTCACAAGAATGTATCATGTGTATACTTGAGTCAGAGTTACAGGCGTGTAGACATGCAGGTAATACGCAACAATATAAATTTACTTTGTGCGTTCCAGCAAAACAAACACTACACAAAACGCATTCATGAGGATTTCGTTGGCTCAGACATGACTCTATGTCAGTTTGAAAAAATATGTCGCCAGTGCTGGAAAGAGCCTCATGGATTTTTGTCCATCGATACCTCGAAAAAAGTGCATGCAGGGAAATATAAATGTATGCTTGATAAAACGATATTCAACAAAAAAGTATGAAACGTTATTTTCCTCGAGAAACGATATTTTGATGTAAATGTCGTTTTCCAATAAATCGACGAGAAACGATATTTTCCTTGAGAAACGATATTTTAATGCAAATGTCGTTTTCCACTAAATCAACGAGAAACGATATTTTCCTTGAGAAACGATATTTTGATGTAAATGTCGTTTTTCCACTAAATCGATAATAAACGATATTTTGACAAAAAGTCGTTTTTCATATTGAATGTCGTTTTTCCATTAAACGTAAAATATCGTTATTTTATCTGACACGTAATTTTTATTTAACATGAGTTATTATAAGTGAACGAAAGTTATGATGGATGCAAACACTGCAAAATGTCTTGAAGCAATCGAGAATAACCTAGTAACAAAATTTCGCAAAGCTGAACAAGAAGAGCGAAAACAACGCGAGAAAAAACTTAAAGAAATTGCCACTGTATCTCCACGAATAAAAAATAAGACGACTGTATTTCCAACTAAGTTCCTAGAGAACCTTGAACTACCACTGACTGTGAACAAAGCAAAACATTTAGAAAATGTAAAAAATAGGCTGCAACACCAATTCGCTGACGTTCACTTTCAGGAAACAGAAGAACAAAGAGAAAGAGAAAAGAAGTATCAAACAATCACCAAAGCAATTAAAGAGAAACAAGAGAAGGATGATTCACTTGAACAAAAAACTAAAGAGTGGTTGAGAAAGCAAAAATACAATCAGATGATGACTAAGTTCAGACCGAGGCTTTCCAGTACACCAGATCGTAAACAAATACATTACAACAGAGATGGTAACAACGAAGATGAAGTATTAGCCAACAAAAATGATACTGAAGAAATTCTTCAGAACCAATCAATCAAAGAGTTGGTGGACTCTAATGTGGTCAACCTGGGTGTTATCGGCGCAAAATATTTACCTCGTGCAAACGACGCTCAATTCAGTATATACTATGATATACCAAGCGAACGTTTGAAAATTGGGTCAGAGCCTATCACCTTCAATTATGATGACATAATTATGTCAGATAAACGTTACACTGGCAGTGAAGGACTTTGGAAACTGTTGACATACAAAGGTCTTGTTAAGCCAGACGAATACACGCCAAACGATTGGATCACCTACAAGAACATTCTGTTGGCATCAAATTCATTGTATCAAAAGAACGACCCTTCTTCACGACGTCCGAAATCAAGCCAGGGTCAAAAGTGGAAACTAATGATCAAACCCATTTGGGACGAAATAAATAAACCTGTCACACCAACTGATCCCCACACCTCTGGTACACCTGCTTCCACAACGGAAGGATCTGGTCTAAAAAGATATGATGATAAAAAACCGATCGAATACCGATACATAAAGGATTTGAATGAACTGATTGGTCGACTCAACTTTATACACGCTGAAGAGGCAGCTGGAAATAACAACTTTCATAACGAGAAACTATCAGTCGTGAAATTCATATACGACCGCATGCAAGAGCTGATCGAACGTCCAAATGGATTGAAATATCTAATACGTTGTTTGTCAGCAATACCTGAGCACACGATAGAAGGATCAGGTTTACTGAACACTCTAATAAACAAACTACCATTCGAACTTCATGCACCACGAAACTGGAAACTTGACACCTACAACTTCTGTGGACCAGGCACAAAATTGTCTGAGAGATTGCAACGTGGTGACAAAGGAATTAATCCATTAGATGAGGCTTGTAAGAAACATGATATATGGTACCGAGATCACAGACGTGCTGAAGACAGGTGGGTGGCAGACAAGGATTTGCAAAATGCCGCCTGGGACAGAGTCACGTCTTCTGATGCCGATCTAAATGAACGTACTGTCGCTCTGGGGACATCTGGTGCAATGTGGTTAAAATGTAAACTCGGTCTCGGCCTAGGAACGTCTGTGACATTATATGGTTCCACCAAATAAGTGTATATATAAGTGTGTATAAGAAATTATACATCTTCTAAAAATGGCGAATGCATGGAAGATCATCTCTTGCGAAGCGAAAGCACCGAAGGGTGTTCTCACTGACGAATTCATAATGAAGTTTGACAAAATGATGAATTGGGATCTTCTCTCACACAATTACGATTTTAGTACTGATATGCTACGCATCTACTTCCATCGCGTCAATTGGCGTGCAGTATTGAAGAGGACAAAATTTGATGAGGAGTTTCTTCGTGAGATGGCTTTGAACTTTGACGATTGTTGGGGTACTGTCAGTAAGTGGCAAACTCTGTCAGAATCTTTCATACATGATTTTGCAGACAAAGTAGATTGGTATTACATCAAACTCTATCAGAATGTATCAGAACAATTTGTGGAGGATCATAGACACTTTTGGGAAGATGAAAATGAAGATGGAGATTTATACGAAACGTATGATGATTACGGATCTGACTATGAGAAGTCGTAAAAAGAAAATGTAATCAAAAATCAATAAAAAATATAAAATATTAAAATTCCAAAAACACTAGTTTTATTTTTTTTAAGTATAACTAAGTGATACAAGCAAGTATCTCTATCAACAACAAAATGGATGCACTCTATCATCAATTTTCAAATGGTGTAATAAGGAGCGAATATCGGACTGTAATGCCGGTATCCGAACTCAATTTCAATACGCCAAACAATTATACTATTTTCAAACTAGATCACGGCGATACATTTTACGATTCAGGAATTCAATTTCACATCACTGGTAAAGTTGTAAAAAGGTCTGATGGAGCCGCATATCCTGCAAACACCACAATCAAACTCATTGACAATTTCATACCATTTCTATTCACAAGAATCGAACTCAAGAAACACAATACTACAATCGATACTGTAGACCATCCTGGAATTACAAGCACAGTAAAAGGGCTTTTGAACTACTCCAATTCGAATAAAAATTCATTGCTAAATTGTGGTTTTAAATCCAGTTTCACAGGTGGGGGCGATTTTGAAGCTGTCGGCACTCTTGCTCATCTCGGACTTGGGTTTTTAGATCATCTACAATATCCCATGTACAAAGGTGGTTTTGAAATCATGTTCACCCGGGCTGAGGATAACAATGCTTTGTACCGATGGAAAGGATCAGGCGCAACAGACACTTTGCCAGCAGAAGGAAAAATTGATATTAAATCATTCGTACTACGAGTTCCATTAGTTGAGTATACAGGTACAAGCAAGATCCAACTAATTGATGGATTAACTAAACTGAGTGATCATGGCAAGCTAGTGTACAATTACTATCAATGGCAATGCATCGAGAAGAAAGGTGTTCATGGCACCTCATTCACCTTTGATATCACGAACGTTTATCGAAATGTATATAATCCAAAATTCATAATCATATGTTTGCAAACAAACCGTTGGAATAACCAAGAGAAAATTCCCTCTAAATTCGATAATAGCAACATTAAAAACGTGGCAGTAAAAATCAATGGTGAACGGTATCCACAAGAACTGCAGAACATGCATTGTAGTGAAGGAAAATATAGATTATTATATGAGCAGTTCATGAGATATAGGCTGGTAAACTTTGGAGACACAAACATGATTATATCTCCTTTAGAATTTTTAGATGACTATACATTAATGGTGATCGATACACATCTTCATCCCATGAATACAGATCGTTCAAGGAGCGACATTCAGATCGAATTAGATTTTATCAATGCTATCGCTACCATGCAAGCCGATTCCGGTACAACTGCGTACGTGGTTGTGGTCTCTGAAACCGGTTTCAACTACGACATTTCAAGAAACATCATAAGGTTGGTATAAATATTATATGAGTAGTATATAAAATAACAAAAATCCAAAAAAAATATTAAAGTATAGATTTTTTTCGTCCAAAGAAAACAAGGGCAAGGGGCGAGAGTTGAGGGTCCAGTTTTAGCGCAGGGGTGAGGGATGAGGTGACATCAGTGTTCCAGTGATCAGATCACTCCTGAGACGATTAGTCTGGCTCCGAAGAATAGCCCCATAAGAGCCCATATTGACTCCCGCGGCAGGAAGCACATATTTATCCTACTAGTGGGATGTTATTTTTTCAAGGTTTTTGCGGTGAGATGTGTTAGTGGGGTGAAGACCAAGACCACCCATGCTCACACAAGATAATAAAATTCACCCTCGCCGCTCAGGACAAAAAATTCACCCCATACTCGCACTACAGTGCATAATAATTTTTTTCTCGCCTCTGCACCAGAACCGACCACTGCGCCAGAATCGACCGCTGCGCCAGAACCGACCGCTGCGCCAGAACCGACCGCTGCGCTAGAACCGACCACTGCGCCAGAACCGACCGCTGCGCTAGAACCGACCGCTGCGCCAGAACCGACCACTGCGCCAGAACCGACCGCTGCGCCAGAACCGACCGCTGCGCTAGAACCGACCGCTGCGCCAGAACCGACCACTGCGCCAGAACCGACCGCTGCGCCAGAACCGACCACTGCGCCAGAACCGACCGCTGCGCTAGAAACGACCGCTGCGCCAGAACCGACCACTGCGCTAGAACCGACCACTGCGCCAGAACCGACCGCTGCGCTAGAACCGACCGCTGCGCTAGAACCGACCGCTGCGCCAGAACCGACCGCTGCGCCAGAACCGACCGCTGCGCCAGAATCGGGCCCTCACCACTCGAGAAAAAAATTCACCCCATACTCACACTAGAGTGCATAAAATTTTCAATAGCTGGGCCCTCGCTGCACAGGAAAAAAATCACCCCATACTCACACTACAGTGCATGAAAATTTTCACACCTCAGCCCTCACCACTGCACCAAAACTGGGTCCTTAGCCCTCACCACTACGCCAAAACTGGGTCCTTAGCCCTCACCACTGCGCAAAAACTGGGTCCTCAGCCCTCACCACCAACGAAAAAAAATACACCCCATACTCACACTAGAATGCATAAGAATTTTCACTAGCCGCGCCCTCACCACTCAAGAAAAAACGAAATTCAACCCATACTCGCACTAGAGTGCATGAAAGTTTTAACCCCTCAGCCCTCAGCATTGTGCCAAAACTGGACTCTCAGCCCTCAGACCTGCACCAAAACTGGACCCTCAGCCCTCAGACCCGCGGGTGCGCCAGAACCGGCAAAACACTACTACTCTTTCGTATTTGAGTTAAAACAGTTTTGCAAAAGCACATTTGAAGGGAGATTTCCCAGCGACTATCACGGGGTTTGACATCTCACACGCAGCATTTAGCCAAACAATCCATAACTCATGGGGTCGTCTGTTACGTTTTTGTCAGCTTGTCAACTTAAAAGCCAACCATTATTCAGTTCACCGAACTCAGTGATTACATTATATGATGAGCGTAAGAAACAATTACCACTATTTTTACGTAATTAAGTATTATCAGTAATTATATTTTTAAGGATCGGTAAGTGAAGGTTTGAAAACGCTAAAACCTCCGACGCCGACGTGTCCTTAATATAATTACAGCTTAATTTTGGTTATCATGTCCTTTTAAGTTTTTATTACTATCAATTGTGTAGAAGGGCTAGAAATATTATACAGGAAACAGAATTTTATATCTTTTACGAATACCATGTTTAACTAGGTAAAAATTAATTTTCAAACAAAAATTCTTGAAATAAGCGTCAGGCCTATAATAACTCTTTTAGGTATTCTAATCTATTAAATTTGTTATTAAAGTGAATATTCTTTAAGCTTTTACTACTGTTTGTCAACAATACCCAAATTTTTATGAATTATAAAAATAGTTTTGTATATTGAGTTTATAGTTTTTTGTCTGAACTTTAATGCAGCTATAACTAATTTATTGGTACACCCGCTTGTACTTCACATACAAGTCCATTCATTGCACGAGTCTATGGAGTTATAAAAAAACCAAAGCCGCTATAAAAATAATCAAACACAAACAAACTGAGGTTTAATTGTGTAGCCTATTTGAGCAGTTGCTTAACATATATTTTTATGACGGTAACTCCATATAGATATTTAAAGAAATACAGCTCTAATGGATAACATGGATTCTCATGTTAGTGATCCCTTGAGGATCTCGTCTGAGTAGTAGTGTATATACCTCATGGCTGTAAATTACATTACATTGATTGTTAATATATATTACGAAGTAATATCGTTGAATCAAATTAAGATGATTTAAAATCACTGAATTCATCTAAACTAATTTGTTGCCCATGAAAATAAATTTGTATCTTATAGAGATATCTTTAAGCAAATGTGATATTCTTCTGTGAATGATTGGATAGGTAAATCAAATACAAAACAATACTCAGATACGTTACAGGCGTATTCAAATATCATAAATACACAGACAACAAACTGACCATGTAGCTGTTATCAATCTCAGCTAAGCTCTTATTAGGTACAGGGATGCAGACTAGAAACACAGTTTTAAGTCTTGTTTCCTGTGCATTTTGTATTTAATTGTTAAAATTTTTAACAGTTTTGTTTTTATTAACTGCCGTAGTTATGTCCCAAGCCCAGCTTTGGCTGCTGTAGCTCTATGAATGGAGTCTTCCACGTATACGTACGAGGATTCTTCCACGTACTTCTTCACAACTTAAAATTATTGCTGTAATGCATTGTAATTTTAAGAATATAATGCTAAATACTTAAGAAAAAACTCGTAGAAATATCACTACCCTAATTCTTATATATATAAATATATATATACAGCAATACAAATAAATAAAAAGTTGGATTTTGGTGCCATATGATGAAAAACACTCTTTTTCATTTAATAAAAATATGGAAATAGTTTTTTTGTAAATTCATTGTAAAACACATTTCCAAGTAATCTTTTATTAACATATTACATTTTCACGAATTTTAATCAGTTTTTAAAACGTACATGAAATTAAAATAAACATTTTGTGAGTGACAGTTATTTATGATATTTAAGATAAAGTAAACTTATGTGCCAAAGCTTAGCGCTTAAGACAATATCCAACCCTCCAATATAGATGCGCGATGCGAAAACCGTTAACTTGTCTAATATTTTTGAGACTTTCACTTGCAATAAACTGGAAGGATTTGTCAGCTTCGGAATAATAACAGAGCTATTTGTCATACTTTGAAATCAACACTTATCTTTAATATTACGATAGAAATTTAGGGAATATATTTTTCTAAGTAACGAAAAACATTTTTTTTCAAAATTGTACTAAATATTTTTGTCAAATAAGTTTGAACCAAATGAGCAATAAAATAATATATCTAAATTATTTGTCAGGGAAATATAAATATGAGATTCAGTATTTAAATTTGAATATATCAAATTAAGAAGATATAATTACAAAAAATATTTGTTACTAATGAATTTCCTGTTTAATTTTAAAAACTCGGAAGTGAAAAGTAAATAAATAAATTAATTTTATGATGTTGAAAATTACAAAAAAATGACCTATTATTATTAAATTTAATAATTTAACTAAATTTTCACATCCCCCATATCACCGAATTTACTATAGCGAATAATTTAAAATATACAGAGAAATCTTGATATTTTAAAATGTCTCTATAAAGACTCACAAGAACCGCTTATTCAATAACGTGACTGCCATTCTGGTAATGGTCTGTCACAGCGGACCTCATTATAACCTATCGTGGTTTGTTATTTGAAATAATTTATTTTATATTTGTTTTAAACTTAACCTCAGAAAGTTCGATGTATCAAAATTTATGATAAAAGTATGTTCACAAATGCTGTTCATAATTCAAACACTAAAATATAAACTCATTTCAATTAAGTAAATAGGCGGTTATTACATTTACAAAAAAATATGTTTCTTAATTAAATGTTACCACAAATATTTTGTTAATCTGCAAGAGATGAATTAAATTTCTGCCTATCTAATTCATCTCTATTATATATATATTTTTTAATCCTTTATAACTAATTTAATTTGCATAAGTTTAAAGTACCAATGAAACACTCGGGTTATTTCAGGGTGTATGATATTGACTCTGCGATTCATCAAAAACATATTTGTTTAGACAAGATCATTATATATTTCTCATAATTTTAAATGCTGAAATTATTGCCTTTCCATTATTAGATTTTTTGCGTAAACATAGAACCTGGTGGACTGAGCCTTGCTCGGTATTATTTTATACTTACCAGTTCATACAAATACTGTAAAACATTTCGATAATATTAACAAATACATTTTTGTATTACTCCATGAATTCTTAATACCTACCCACTCTATCTTTCCTAGATGGCCGTGATTTATAAACAGCTGTCAACTTCATTTGTTAACATTTCGTTGTTTAATTCGTTGCTATCATACCAACTCGTACATTTAATATTATCATTTTACAGCTTTAAAATCTGCTTCATCCACCCTATCTTGAAACAATACATAAGCTATAAAATAATTTATAAAAATTAAAGAAAACACAAATATGATGTTTGACTAAAGGAACAAATCCACAAACCAATATATAAAACTGAAACTCCGATAAAACAAGGTTTTCAAGTTCATAAATGTGGGGGAGTTTTATCTCCATCAACGCTGTATGTGAATGAAAAGTCTCGGTGAGAAATTCCAGGAGAAATAATAGTATTTTTGATAACATATTTCCTAAGGGCACAAGTGATGAGAAGGTAAATATAAATAATGAAAAGCTGATGCATTTTTATCTACATTTATTTGTTTACTTTTTCAGGCGACGTGGGACACCATCAGGTTGTTAAAGTAAAGCCTCCCTCAGATAAATTATCGAATGAAGATCGTTTATCTAATACAGGTACCTGTTTAGTAAAATGCAAAAGTCAAAGTAAAGATACTTTGCCAAAGTTTTCGAATCCATCATAATTTATTAAACTTCAATAGTAGTATTGATAATATAAGCCTAATGCAAAAATTGTCTCACTAACGGGCTGGGCTCACGTTTCGCAAAACCAGCTGCGGTACATACGGTACCGGTACACGTATTTAAACTCCTAGTTTAAACCACATACTTCTACGGTTAATACTTCAATTAATTAAATATTAATCAATAAACATGAAAACTAAATTATTTATATTTTTTGTTGACTTGGGCGGCTTTCTCGACTGTTTTTAACCATATCCAAGCGCGCGATTTCAGAAATATACCGAAACATTTGTTTACTGCAGGTCAGCTAACAACAGTTATTATTTTCGGCACACTTCCAATGGGCTCCATTACTCAGATTTACGAGCTCTACTACAATTGACAATAACTATTTAAAATTGGGGTAATAGCAAAAGCATCAAGCATTTTCACATGACAAAACGCATTCATTGTAATAGATAAGAAAGGTTAATACCTTCTCAGTTAATACCTTCATACTTTATACTGACTTTAAAAAAAAAGTATAAACTCTCTATAGTATGTGTCCTGCGTTTTGATTTATACTCTAAATCTTTAAATATGTTTATCTTTAAGGGATCTTTATCTCTTTAACAGATGAATAAATAAATAATAGTGTATTGCAGGAATAAAACAGTATACACGAAATGCAAATACGTGTATTTCGTATGTAAAATTGTCATCAAATTTTCGTATGTACATGCAATTCGTATGCTGATTCTTAAAAGTAAAATAAATATCTCTTTCACATAAATTTATGGTTCGATAAAAGAGCAATCTTGCAATTTACCCCCCAACGTGCAAAGCCTAATCTCAGGGCTAGAACTCTAAATGTATATGTGTATCGCTAGGCCCTAAAATATATATAAAAATGAAATGATTAAAATAATTACGTGCAAAAAGCGTTAGCTTACAGGCACTAAGAAAATTTAGTTTTAAGCATAACAATTATGAAATATAGAAAGTGCATAGTCAATAAATTATGTTAATATATAAAAAATTACAAGTTCTGACAATTATTTTACCCAAGCAATCAAAATCCAAAATGTTTGTTTTTAATATATTAAAAGCCTTACTCCATGTGGACAGAATATTTCTTGCCAGCACGGTGAACAATTACTCAGTTTAACGAAACAATATTGTCAACACGTCAGACACAGCCACCCACCCCATTAGTCATCAGCAAATGATTTAAGGACTTGTGGACAACTTTTGGGCGATGTATCGTCAAGATTTTGAGTTATTATCATTTTATTTGTTTTTACATGATAACTATTGTTAAACACAATACATTGTTATATTACATACTCATACGTATGAATCGTCATGTAATACAAGCATCGCAAGATCACTTATGATAACAGATCTCAAAAAAGCAATTTAGTTACATTGATCAATATAAAAATCTATTTTTAAATTGAGTTTAAGTTTTTAGGATTAAATAAAATAAGGTTAGTTTGCTTGTTTACTGTTAAGCCTATAAAGAAAAGATTCCTTTACCCTCACTTATGGTGTATTATATGGGCCTCACCGGATAAATGTTAAGTTATTTGATTCATGTTATGAGGAAACCCGAATTAACTATGCTTTGAAAAGAACTAGTTATTTGTTTTGGCTCAGGAATTATCGTTTTTTTACAGTACTTCCAGTTATTGGTTAACTTTTTATTATAGGGCCAAATAAAATAGTTTTCGTAATTTAGAAAAAATTTGACTGTGGCTGACTTGACTAACTAACGAACTGTGGTTTTTTCGTTGTTTCAGGCTCCTACCTTATGATAAATTACAGGATGAAAGTAATAATTTATTTTTGCCTATTTCGACAAATTAAAAATATGATAAAATTTATCTCCATTTATTTGTAGTTAGTGTAGTTATTTCGTGATGTTTTCTCCTATTACACATTTTATAGCACTTACATATTTTGTTCACGCTGTAGAATAATGTGGTATTTTAATTTTAAAAAGTTAAGCGTGCAGATTTTGGACCTTCAGTATCTATTACTGAATAATAAAATTTCTACTGACTATAAAGGTAGGCAACAAATGCACCTATTGGTTCAACAAAACAGTTAATAAAGCGATTGAACCTGAGTTATGTAGATTTAAAATTAATTAAAAGTTACGGAAAAACCAGTTATATTTTATAATTAACTCAGTTGTTGAGCGAAATAGGTCATGTCTAATATAGGCTATGGGTAATATATGTAGCTGTTGTTGACAAGAAACAGTTAATAACCCACTGAAAGTCAGCAAAATCTGAACAATAATTCATGAGGCTGACTTTTGCAGGCCTGATAGATAGCCAAGATATCAAGCAAAAATGTTTTTCCTATTCAATATACTTCAGCATTAATTTAAAAAATTATTCATCAAACAAAATTCCTTTTTTTACCTAGAGGCTATTAATCAACTGAAGTCGCTCATTTAAATGATTAATACATTCTATAACAGCCTCTACCTTTATATTTTTAGAGAATATTTTAACCAACAGACGTTGAAAGAAAAAAATCGACTTCGGGGAAGGCATACAATTCTTGCAGATTCTTTTATATCACAATAGTTGAATGTTCGTACCAATGATGAGTTTGAATATTAGTCGGCAAGAGTCGGTAGTGTGACCCCCAATTGCCAATAATCAATTATGGTTAGGTAGATTCTGATGTTATATGAACTTGATTGATTGTTTCATCAGATACTGCACCTATACTATCCAATAATATAATAAAACACTTAAATAATATGTATTTTATGAGTTTACCACATTTTGTGCTGACAATGCACTTAATAACTTGAATTTAAAGCACTTAAACATACAACTGCTAATACGAATCCTCCTGAAGAGTTCCACATAAATTTTGAAAGTTACTTTGGTTCTGTCACTGAAGTACTCTCCAAACTTCTTGTCTCCCAGATTATTACAACACGTTGTCTGACTTAAATTTGTCTTGATATTTGTCACCAACAAGCACGAAGTTGACATCACAAAACATCCTTTACTGCTTAAATTACCAGCCCATTTAGAAGTTATTGCAGCTTTATACGAGGTGGAAAATTGTGAAAACAGCTTAATATTTTTGTCACAATATTGATAGAATATTCACATCTTGCACTTTCACTTAGATGAGTAAATCCTATTTTGTGCAAGTATTTAACGCTACTTGGGTGACTACCCTTGAAGAGTAAGAACATTTTTTTGAAATTTAAGCATAGCTTGATATGTACATAGTTTTTAGGTGCTGAGTAAACTAAGTTTAATTCAGGAAACTTAACCTCAAAAGATTAATCTGTTAAAAATTCATGATTATCCCATGATATTAGGAGAACACTTCATATGTTCCTCAGCATTGGAGAGTAGGCCTACCAACGAGGATCCTATAATTCAATAGCAGTTTGAAAGTGGAAACAATAGAAGGGTTTTTTTCCAATTTGAAGGCTATTTTATTTTTATGTATTTTTTTTATTTTTGTGTAGGCAAATTAACTTTTCAAGTCCAAAGGGGTCGTCCCTTGAGGAGTCAGTGCATAGTCTTAGAAGTAAGCATATTTTTCTATGTCCATAATTTTAACCTATGATAATTTTGGTCTCCTAGGTTTAGTGTTGTAAGAATTTAGTGACAGTGTAAGGTCCCATTAAAAGGCTTGTTAAGTTTAAAAAAAAAAACACTACAAAAAGCATCCCAAATGTGTTATCTATTAAAAGTTATGCGTGTTAGAATAGTTAGCAATATAAATACGATAAAAAATTCTGGTTGTTTTCTGTTTCTGACAAATTCCTCCCAAAATCCAGCCAACATCGAAAGTCTGGTATAAACATAGAAAGTACTGTAGAAAAATGGAATAACAAAGTGCACATCTACTTTTAAAGTCCTTATAGATTATAGTAAAACAGCCATTATTAGTATTATAATGCCATTGTTTGGTTGGTTAACAAAAGTTCCTGAAAGTCTGCTTCGTCTAATGAACTTTTGTGTTTATTACACATTACGGTGGCTAATACAATAAAATGAGCCCTCAGTAAACCCTTGAACATGGTTTTCATTTTCTTTATTGGACATCAAAACAGTTCATGCTGTGACCTTCTTGAAGATAATGCTCAATATGAAGAGACCAGATGTCCAAAAAGAAAAATGAAAAGAACATAGAAAAGATAAATATTGAAGAAATTATACACATGCCGATCAATAAAAGGTGAATAAAAACCAGTACAATTATTGACCTGTTTATTCGGCTAAACTTAGAATCCGTCTTCACCGTTAAAATCGAAGTTAATATTCTATATTTTTTGATTTGATAAAAATAATCAAATTCCTTTAAAAACATATGTTTTATTGTTATTAATGTGGAATTTATTTGAAACAAACAATTAAGGTTACTGATTTAATCGTTTATTAAAATGTCGATTTTAGTTAGTTCTTTTACTACCCTATTACAATTAGAGAAACTGACAAACCTAGAGTCAGGCATTCAAAAGAGTCATGGATTGCAAAAATTTACTTCGTTAGCTAATTAATTTTCATGTGGTATTTCGATCATTCTAGGAAGGAAACGTTATTAAAGTCATGGGTATATCTGGCAGTATAACCAACGTAGATGTAGGTAAATGGTTCGAAAATTCCAATATGTCGTCGAGTAACATTAAAGATAACTTATATGTGGAGCCAAAAGTGTACTGAATTGCAGTAAATTACGAACCTAGCATCTCAACAGCAACATGCGTTACCTGGTTCAACAATTCCAGTTTTTAATTTTTCCTATGATATAATAGAGAGGATATGTTCGACTCGTATCTAAGTAATTTTATACGTCGGTAGTTCCGAAGTTCCCAAAGTGTCATGCAAAGTGTCTTTCCTCACTATAGTGGGGGCACTAAAGTTTATGTACTTACATAGTAATCAGTTTTGTTTACTGAACTATCAAGCAGATTAACATCCATGCTTTACTGTTTTGATGAAAATTTCACAATGTTGTTTTGGTTAACATAATCGCGGTTGTAAATATCGAAAAATATCGATTTTTAATGTATATTTTAACCGTGGAGATGGTTTCTAAAGTTTCGCCGTTTACTCTTCCATAGGTTGAAGAAAAGTGTAAAATAGTTTTATTAAAACCAATCGATCCTTAGGTATATAATAGTTTAATAAAACTCAAATTTTCATAAATTACCATTATAGATAGATTTGCCTATTTTACTTTGAATTATTTATTAATTAAAAAGAAGTCAAATTTATGCATGATGATAATATCTAGTCAGGTTAGAAAATTAAATTAATCAAATTACAGAATAGTAGTGTGAACGGAAGATTAATATCATAGTCATACTTGGTGAAAGCTTTGCAAATAAGAGGGAGTGGTTTATTCTTTACTTTCCCCCATCTTATTTTCCACAATCTCATTTTCCAACGAGAGACTATTTTTCGTAAACCGAGTAACAACTAATGTGTCGTTGACGAAGTAGATGTTGAAAACTACGGTCAGAGCGAATCTAACAGTTGTAATATAGTTTTTTATTTCCATATTGAAAAATGATTAGGATATTCTCAAAAGTCTTTGGGATCTCTGTAGTTCAGTTCGTAACTCTAATTTTTTAATTCTTGGGCATCAACCACCTTAATTTAATTATTTCCTCGGTCAAGTCAAGTTGGTAAATATTGTCACACACAACCACGCACTACAACTAAAATACCCCCGCACACATACTGTCCCGGCGTTTTGCTTGAGAACAAAATAACATGACACCTCTTCAAGGGAATAAAAAATTTTCAAGACGGTCGCAATAAGAAGGTCGGAGCGAATTCTTGCAAAACACCGTTTGCAAAATTTCAATTCCCCCGAAGAGGCGTAATATTTTCTGTTTTCATGCGAAACGTCGCGACAGTTTGCATGTGACCTAGTGGTGAGTTTTTGTTGTAGTAAGCGTTTGTGTGACAATATTTAACAACTTGACCGAGGATCAGCGCATAATTGAATTAAGGTGAGTGTTGCCCAAGAATATAAATACTATATTACCCCACCCAAAAAGTGTCTTATAATTTCGATCAAGAATTCGTAACTATATAGAATTAAATTTAAGGAAGACGTAAAAAGTTCGCTTGGTATTTTTTTTTTACAATAAAAAATCATATTAATGGAGAGCTCTGCTTTCTTATTATCTGGTAATATAATACAGGTATATAGTCAAATAGTTTTATAACATTTGAGTATGCATGTTTACTATTTAAATTCCATAAGGGGCAGTACGAAATATGTCAAAAATGTAATGTAATTGCGATTTATAATAAAAAAGATCACTGGTCAATGACGAAACGGTTGGCCTATCTTTGTGTGACATGATGACAACGCTGTAACAAACGAGAGTTATGGACTGTCATGGCTAAATGTTGTGTGTGAATGATAGTGGCGTAAACTACCACTACTATGGTTTTTACGGTTATTAAACTTTTCACTATTAACCTTCACCTCTCAAAAAATAATTAAATGTACCTGGTTAATGTTAGTTATTTTTCTTCGAGTAAAGGATTTGATCCAAATGATTTAAAAGTGGAAAGGTAATTGAGGCAATTATTGGCGTATTTAAAGAATTAATCATCAATGTTAATAATAATGAAAATGACGTTTTGGAATGAAAATTACGTTTTTAGAGGGCTAAAAACTTGTTTGTAAAATAATATAACTTACAATATATTAAATCTTTCTCTGTGGTCAAATTTGGCACATACATGTAAAGTAGTGATTAATCGGACGAGCTCGAAAACCAGCCTAATAGGACCTTTTTTGAGGGGGGTAAGGGGGATAAGCCCCTCAAAAAATAGGCCTTAGGGATTTTTACATAGAAAAATTAAATCATCAAAATCATGGCTTAGACCATTGAATTCAGCTTGAAAACCAAAATAATTTAGTATCTTGAATTATTGGTCTATTTACAGTACATTGGTTACCGAGATATCGCTAGTGGTAAGCACAATACGTTGTTCCAATGTTAACCTTATTACAAATTAATAAAGTTATATATTTCGCTTATTTTTCAACACATCTGAATAAATATTGGTTTATAGCTCCATCTACTGTAGTTGATCTACTGGATTATTGCAAAAATCTATAAATTTCACATTTTCATGACAGCAAATCTGCATAATCTTTCCTCATGTTGTTTTAATGTAGACATTTGTTGTATACTCATTTTAGAATTCAAGCTGCTTTAACTTGATGTGGGTGTACGTCTTAATGATTTATTTAAGCCTTTGAAATTTGTTAAATATGCAAGACTGCTGGAACGGGGGTATTGGTAGTTTAGGTAGCTAAGAGATAATTAAAATGTAAATAATAGTTATAATCATGTAAATTTATAAACATATGAGAAAATCTGATACTTTTTGTAACGACACTCAAAGTTTTCTCTCACAATTATTTCCAAACCAACTGGCCCTTCATTTGCAGCGACCGGATGTACACTACACCGATTCCTGTCCAAGTTAGGGAACGAGTTCTCAGCAAAAACTCAAATTTGACTTTCTTTTGCATGCTTACTCTGTGTGCATGCTCAGAATAAACTTGTCTGCTGCCCAAATTGTTATAGAAAACAATCGGAAAATCCGAATACTAAATGAAGCGGTTTGCATGGAAATTGATAAAAGCCTTATATCATAACTAAGTGCAATTATTCACCCTATGTTTGTTCCTTTTAATTAATAAGCATTGGAAAATGCTTAATGTTTTTTTTATCAGAACCAGTCCACACTTAAATAGTTTAGAACTGCAAAACACAGAATTTGAGCAAGTAAAAACAGATATTTACTCATACTTTTTTAATGAATTTGAATCAGTTGTAGATATTTAAAACTTAGATACTTTTATGTTACTTCTATAAATTGTTTTCATAGTTTATTTTGTATATAGTCTGTTACCGTGGCTTCATATTTCTTCAGAAAGAAGGCCTAGCTAGTTGTACAATCTTAAAACGATTTCTAGTTTGATAATTTAGCTAGAGATTTGACAAAGCCGATTTTTCGTGTTAACCCTCTACAAATTAGGCAGTCCTTCAATATACCAATCATAGATGTTCCACTCAAACGTCAGTAATGTTTGTGTATGTTCTAATGCAGTAAAAAACGACCAAAATGTATATGATACTATTTTATGCTGTTGGGGTATCGTTATTTTTGTCTTAAGGCATTAAAACACAACATTGCCTCCAAGATAAATTTTTGGCTCTAAAAAAGTGGAATTTTTTTCGAGGAAGTCAATTATTTAACCCCCGTGAAAGGATCAAAATTCCCCCACTACAAATAAATCAATACATTCGGTTTTACTTTGTCTCCCAACATGAGACAAAGTGATATTTACACCCTCATTGCAATTGCTAAAATTTGACTTCACATTGTAGATAGGGTTAGATAATATATCAAATATATAATTTATTTTTATAATGCAATAGTATTATTGTAAGCCAGCTTTAGAGACCGTCAAAGAATGTTTTGACAAAGAGCGTAATTTTACTTTAACATCACAAGGTTATTTGGGTAATATGGATAAAGCTTTTACGTTGTTTTAACTAAAGGGAAAATGTATTTTTGATTCCTATTACTTTTAGCTTTAGAGCACATGGAAAATGTAATAATGAATAAATCAACACCTCATTGAATTCTGTAATTTATTGACCCAAATGTATGCTATGCCGAACGACTGAAAAAAATTAATTGGCAATTAAAGTGATTTTCTAGGACTAAAATTATTTTATGTTTGCTACCAGTAAATAAATAACTTTTTGTATCAATTTAAATATTTCTGTTAAAATTTATATCATTGAAAAGAAAAAAATTAAGGAAGCCCGCTTTGTAGTCCCCTTTTTATTGAAATTTGAAGAAATAGAATTATTGGACAGATAAAAGAATTACTCTGAATATTTAAATTGTAACAAAAACGCCAATGTCCTAACTGTAGTTAGATGGTTAAAATAAAATATTTTTGGGCAACAGTGGACACAACCACATCTGAAGAAACAATGGCTCGACGGAAAGTTCTCAGGGAGTCATCAAAGAAATCCACAATGTCACTGACTTTGTTACCCATCTGTTCCTTTCTATAAATTGAAGCTTGTTTCATTTTTCAGACTTGTTCTGTAGCCCTGCAATCATGTAGGTTTTTAAAACCCTCATTTAATGTCTAAGCTCACTTTGAAAACGGAGAGAGCTGTTTGGTTTCGCTACCTTTTTTTCAATTGTAATGAACAAAGTTGGCGAGTTTTATGACTTATGTAATATCAATTAAATAGGTGTTTTTTGTAAAGAAATTTTTGAATTGAAAGAAAAAGCTCCGCTGTATTTAAAGCGCCATTCGCATCTTTCCAAAATGAAATAAAACTTTCTTTCTATCCCTTCTTCTTCTTTCTTTCTTTTCCTTAAATCAAAATGATTTTAGTTTTTCGTATAAAATTTTGCAAATACGTACGTCTGGTATTTGATCTAAAAAAACCTTCTATTAAAATATAATAACATAATGTACTTTCAGTTGTACGTGGACAGTAAATATCCAATGTTACATGCGTTTTTCACATTTATTTTCTAAAATTACAGGTTTTCAGTGAAGCTAGGTATTGCACAGCATATTAATCACTTAATGAACTTTTAAAATATAGTTTACACATTAAAGATTAAGAATTCAAGTTGTATCGACTGCCAAAGACGCTATGTAGATTTTTACAAGTTTTAAGAATATTTATAAACTCTTAACCTAGGGTCTTAAGTACTCTTGTTCTCAATGTTGGAGCAATTCCTTCGATGTAGAGAGTTAGATCGTTAAATATAAGAAAAAACCTGAAACTGTTTTTATAAACTTTAAACAGGTTTTCGATAAACTTTAACTTAACAAATAATATTTATTTATATAAAGTAGCAGTTATTGATAATAAGCTAACTAAGGGTCTTGAAGGTGCTGCAGAGTGTATAGTAGTGTATCGTTTTCTTTCCGTATAATTTCTCGAAAAAAAACTCACGTACAAACAACAAACCCACTTAAAAATATATAATTAAGGTTCAGTAAAAAATAAAGCAGTATATACTTACTGCAGGTATCATCAAATCAGGTCTTTTGTATTTCTAAGCAACTAATAAGTAGACATGGATGTTAAATTAGAAACTAATGTCTTTGTCTGAAATTCAGTGAACCATTTTAATAACCAATTTCAACACATAATTGATTTTCAAAATCAATCAATCACTCAATATTGGCTTGGCTCAATAAATAAACGTGATCAAAGTTTAGAATCTGACTTCATTGCATGATCGACAGCAAACATCGCTAGCTTACTTATAGCAATCAAACTGTCTCGAACAAACAAAAATAACTTAAACCCAACTTATTATATTATATAATATTAACTTATTATAACTTGAAAAACTTTTGATTTTTCTAAATATCATATCCCTAATTCAAAATTAGCTTAGTTTGCTCATAGTTGTCATGTTCTTGACATGCATACGAAACACATTAAATAGGTGCCAGAAAATGACTACGACCATGAAAGTATTGTGTCTAAGCATATTGTGTCTAAGCAGGCAATCAATACATGTACAATTCTTGAAGAACATATTAAGATATATATACGTTTTAATTTCATTTGTGCATATACTATACATATGTAAGTTTTATCCAGTACATTATTTTACTTATTTTAAATTGCCACAAATGAATAAGTAATAAAAATAAATATAAATATATTTTTTAATTATCATTATCATCTAAACATTATGAATAACATCATGAACATTATGAATAACATAATCTAAAATATGATTTTCACTGTATATTACTATTCCCGCAATCAAAGTCCAAATGCTATTGATATTTTGGTGAAATTCAATGAGGGACGATGTTACACTGATGTTAATTTCGGTTATACAGGTAACTGCCTGGTATAGATGATGGTAATTGCCACAGGAACCTCTGTATAGATTTGTTGTAGAATAAAATAAAGCTCAGCATGTTGATTCCCGATTAATTGATAAATCTGTGGATAGGACGCAGGTAGAAGATATCCGTATAATTTACACATCACAAATGTGTTTTTTTATCCAATTCGTAATTTCAATAACCTTAAGAACCCGCGTATGCAAGAGTTTTTGAGTCGCACGATTTGGATCAATGAGATTCCAAGGAGCACTGAGTCAAATCGTATAGCAAGCGATTAAAAATCGTGCGATTTTCAAAGTCGCACGGTTTTTAAATAAATTCGCTCTCGCCCTGAGTTCCCCGTATTCACTGTAAAATAACTCACTTGCTCGCCCGGAAACATTCGACCAGAGAGCAAGCAATCTGAGTTTTACCATTGTATTCTCACCTACAATCTTTGAATAATATTAACATTATAATAATTAAAATTAAATCAATGTAATCTGTGATTATACTCAGTCGTAAATCTGTTCATGAATCAGACACGTGTTATCAACAAATCTACACACATTAAAACTCACAAATCCATTTGATTGTAAATTTCTAATTAACAGACAATTATTTAACTATCAACTACAACGGTATCCCGGTACTTTTCTATCAATAAAGGCTTCAATGAAACCCGTTAATTAAATAGGGCTCCTTTTATAAACAGCTGAAAATCCTTTGATGTTCAGAGGATGTAGTTTTCTACAGACAATAGCAAAGCCTCTCTTTTGTGGTTATTAAGGGATGCATCATATTAAATTTTGCTTTGTCAAATGACTAAATAAAGATCAGGCTATTTTTTTACTTTAAGTAATTATATTAATTTAAGCTCTAAAACATAAGTAAGCCATCACTATGACACTTAATGATATATGAAATTACGTTTTCAAACATTTAGCAACAATTATTGCTTTTTATTTTTCATTTGAACCTCTAAGTCTCAAAATCTCTCCAGGATTATGTGGGATCATCATCATAATCATCATCATCATCATCATCATCATCATCATCATCACCATCATCTTCATCATTATCACATAAGTCAAGTAAGATACGTCGCCAAAAACGAAAGTTTTTGTAAAATCAAGCATCAAAGTAACCATCATAGTTTGCTATTATAGCTAACTTGCTTCATTCATTGGTTAGATGATTGAAATTCGATTATTATATATGTTTTACCCAGACAGATTGGCTGATGTGAGATATTATTAAAATGAAAATAATTATTTGTGATGATTAGATTTTACAGCCAAGCGGGAATCCCAAAATAAACTCAATACTCTCTGTTTGGTGTAAGCCTTAATACCATAAGAACTATAAACAATTTCATTAAGAAAGTATCTTTTTGCTTTAGTGAATAAAAATGTCTTTCAAATAAAGCAACACGAATGAAAATAAAATACAAAAATCCGATATCCTCCGGCCCTATTTCAACTAACCATTTGTTAAAATTTTTCTTAAACATGTCAATAATATGTGGAGGTTGATTTTTTTTTAAAGATAATTTTAAAAAAGACTAAATTTGCATAATGATGCGAATAAGTTGAAGTTATAGTTTTAATTAAACTAGTAGCATTAATACTAAGGTTATTTGAAGCTCTAGTCGAATATGAATGATAGATTTGTTTGAACATTGTATCTTTTTTTTGTGAACGATTTTTAATATATAACTGGGAGATGCTAGGAGCGATGAATTCTTGAAAGAGTAATTCTGTTTTGAAACGAAGGTTATTTTAAGAACGGCTTTAAATATAGTTGTTTTGATTATATCCATTGAATCATCTTTGAACTTGATACTGAGATAAATTACGCTATCAAATCTAATGGGATAAAAAGGTTTACCAACATATGTAGGTTTATCATGCAAGTATTTTATTTACATGTGAAACATCTTAAACATACAATTACATTTTCAATCAGATTAGGGATGAAGTAATGAATGAAAAACGAGTGACAGTTAGGTGAAAATCTTGTTTTCTTGTCTTCTTTAGAAGGCCATGCCAGCTTCTCGATGGGTCTCGTATATTTTCACGATGGAGTTGACATAAGCTGCAGTCCTAAGGTCCAATCCCAGGTTGTACTGCTGTGCTGTTTTCTTAATCGCCTTAACAAATCAGAAACATACATTATTTGTACTAAGTAATAGTCTACTTTTAGAATAAATATAATTTTTCTTATTAAATAAAATACATTTTTACGTATTGCCATACAAGGGAAAAATCACCAAAACGTCGGAATACGGAAGTTTATTGTATACTCTGGAACCTTTAAGTTCCAGAAACAGTAATTACACAGAAAACCTTCTTCAATTTCCATAGATAAATGTTATTTATTTTAAGACTTGTCAAATATTGTTTGCTGATTATAATTTATTATTAAAAAGTAAGGTTGTTACAATAGTAACCTGAAAATAAAACATTAAAACCAGTGTTATCAGTTCCAGGTTACCTTGGCGGATCGCTCCATGGTGTAGTCCAGGCCGGAGTGGACGATGTCCTTCTCCGAAGCTCCTGCGATTCGTTTTTGAAAAGCGTCCGACGGGGTGACGGGAATCTTGCCTCCCTGGGCGCCGAACTTTCTCTCTAAAGATTCTTGAACTGACTCTGAAACGTCACGCAATGGATATTGTTATGATTTATTTATTTATAAAATAGTGAATTAATGAAAAATACAGGGAGTTTTTTTACGCAACCTATTTTTAAAATTGAATAATGCACATATAAACATGAAATTAGTATTTTTTTGGCTACATTTGCATTTTATACAACCTATTAATTAAGTTTGATCATATTTAGCTTACAGTATGTATTCAAACAATCCGCCATTGACATTTATACAGAGTTGTGTTCTCTCCATCAAATTCCTGAACACGTTTTGCAAAGTACCTCTTTGAATTTCTTGTATTTAATTTGATATTTTTGTTTTGAGGTGCTGAATATCCTGTGAATTTTTTTCGCTGGCCTTACTTTTTATGTATCCCAAAAGAAAATAATATAAAGGGGTAAACTCCGGGGATCTTGAGGGGGGGGGGAATAAGCATTCACTGATAAAATAAAGTTTTGGGCTGTGTTAAAAAAACTCGCTGCAATATTATAATTTTTGACTTATATCATCTTCACTTAAATCATGTGATTTACTAACCTATAACACATCCTTAGATGTCGCAAACTATTTTTAATGGACAATATATTCAGCTATATTTTATTTCTCAAGGAATCTCAGAATTCAATCCATTTAAAAGGAAGAATCACAAAAATTACGTATCCTCTACCTACCCAGAAGGTGGTAGTTGGACTCCCGCTCGTACTTGAACGTCAGTCTGCCGTAGGACACGTGGTTCAGGTTCTTGAGCCACTCGAAGAAGGAGACGGTGACGCCTCCAGCGTTCAGGTACAGGTCGGGGATCACCAGCTTGTTGTTCTGCTGCAGGATGGTGTCAGCGGCGGGGGTCGTGGGGCCGTTGGCCGCCTCCCCTATCACCTGGATGAAAAAGTAACAGATTAAATTGATTTCTATCGAGGTTAGAGGAGATTGATTTGTAAATTTGTTGTACAAATCAAGTCTATTTTGCCCTCTCTTCTAGTTGACGGACATTTTACCGAGGCCGGAATCCATTTTCTTTTTGATTTTTTATCCAAGAGGCTAGGCTTAATGGGCCGTGGCTGACACGTAGTCATAAGCCATAGGCGAAAATCAGACTTAAACTCGGGCCTCCAGGATCGAATACTGAACCCTCGACCAGGTCATCCACGATATGAATTATATCGACTTAATTTTTATTCCTTACGACTAATTATTTCGAAATTGTGTAATATTGGGCACTTTTGTTGTAAAATGTATTTTATTTCACAATATCTTTTATTTCCTTTATTTCCTTTATCTACGACCATTGCAATGAGCACCAATTATGGTATTACAATAAACATTATAATGATATACATTAAAACACCGAAAACCAAGCAGTACTCTAATGACGACTTTAGAGTACTGGTTCTAGACCAATGAGAGCTCGGCATTTGACGGAAGTAGTGTCATAATAACAATTACGCAATTCGCACATCAGCTGATTGTTGCATTACGATTCATGTTTGAGTTTACTTATCCCATCAGCTGATTGTTCCACAACGATTCATGGTTCAGTCTGCTTATTTGCCTAACCTAAAATTTTAGTTGACCTATTCCATCATTATTAAAAGTCATGAGTTTTGTTTTACTTCGGGGGAAATTTTGTCGTATATTGTTGGTCGTAGATAAAATAGTGTATGCAACGATTGTATTATGCCTTTAAGCCACTCGTGAGATATTTAGAACACTCGCTTCGCTCGTGTTCTAACTTACATCTCACTCGTGGCTTAAAGGCATTCATTATACAATCGATGCATAAACTACTATTTGAAGATGTAAGTTATTTTTAAACTCCAAAAATACACAGCTTTAAAATAAACAACAACTTTCATAGTTACTTAAAACTCTATTATTAGCTAACTAAAAATGTGAAAATTATTTTCTAGAAACTTAGATTTATGCTAATTAATTAGACGTTCCATGACAATGAATGCCCTGCAGGAAGGGTTAGACAGTAGCAGTTGCATATTAATTACTGCATAAATTAATATTCTTCATGCTTGTTCCGAGTCTTAGCTAGACCGTCCTAATGAATATTCACAGAAAAATAATCAAACTTGTTATCCTCTAGGATAGGATACAATTTAATGAATTCGTGGGTCTTTTCTGTTATATCCCCGCATTTACAAACTACTTTCCACAGACCGAGGATTAATCGGGATCGAAATAATACTGCGAAATAATATATTAACTCACCGTTTAAACGTTTAATTGTTGGAAAAAGGGTATATAACAACTTTTTAACATAGACTTATTGACACACAAGTTTCAATAAAGTGTCCATAGGTGTCTTTAGGCTTAGCATAGATTAAGTTTGGTTAGGCTAGGTTAGGTTAGGTTAGGTTAGGTCTAGGTTAGGCTAGGCTATGTTAGGTTAGGTTAGGTTAGGTCCTAGCATCGACTGATAACCAATACTACAACAGCCGGTGCTTAATGAGAAAACGATAATGCGAGTGGCGCATGCAGAGGCCTGTTTGTAACATGCCTTATCTGATCTCAACAAAAACTGGTAACTTATTTGTTAGATGTTATGGAGTAGATATAAACAGTTATTTGGAAATTCCCGATTAATCCACAACCTATAGAATAGCCCGGAAATTCGGGGATATAACAGAAAAGACCCGAAATTCGTCACCTTGGCCTTGATCTTGTGAGCGTTGTCCTTCGTGATGACCTTCTCCAGAGCTGCGGGGATGAAGATGTCGCACTCTTCGTACATGAGGCTTTCCCCCTCGTACTTCTTGGCTGAGGGGAAACCCACGATTGTTCCGTTGTTGATCCTGTAGTCCTCGAGGGCCTAAAAATAACTAGTCTGTTACAATTTTAAAGCACTGTTTTTAATAGTATGAGTAATAATATTAAACAAAATGTATTTATTTATTTAGGTAGAAAGGCTTTCAGCTCAATTACGGGTAAAACCGGGTTGATCAACTAAGTATTATAGGGTGTTTTTTTACGCAACCCAAAACTTTATTTTATCAGTGAATGATTATTCCCCCCAAGATCTTCGGATTTAACACCACTATATTATTTTCTTAGAGGAGACATAAAAGCAAGGACTACAAAAACAATTCACAGGATATTCAGGACCTCAAAACACACATAACAAATTTAATAAAAGAAATTCAAAGAGATGCTTTGTACAACGTGTTCAGGAATTTGATGGAGAGGACATAACTTGGTACATATGTCAATGGCGGACTGTTCGAACACATAATGTAAGCTAAATTTGATCAAACTTAAATAATAGGATGTATGAAATGCAAAGATAACCAAAACAATAACCAAGTCATCTTTATATGTCCATTATTAAAAGTGGGTTGCGTTAAAAAAACACCCTGTATAAAATGTTATTTTATAGCTCAATAATGTAATAGCTGAGCTAACGCCTTAGAAACATAATATTTTTCCTTTTTTAGTCACGTAAGGAAATCCCTTTTCAACAAAAGACTTTATAAATCGCGCTCAGGTATTTAAGATGTTCACTAATACAATAATACAAGATACAAGAGAAAGAAAATACAAGGAAGTTAAACGTCAAAGTAGGTCCCAAGCCATATGCTTTTTTACGACTTTTAACAAGAGATTAATGTATTTTGCAAAAATTAGAATAATAATGTTTATACTAGAAGTCAGAGTATCATCCTTTGCTCAGAATTACATTTCGGAGTAAAGCATGTTCACTCACTGGCATTAGCGAGTCAACAAAGAAATAAAAAGACTCGGTGACTAGGCTACCAATCGAGAATAGGTCCATATATTATGAATGTACTACAAATATCTTTGAATAATGACTTACCTTAGGGTCGATTCCCTGTGGATTAAAGATAGAGCCATCCCATTCCATTACTCCGATACACTTGGCGCCTGCTCGGTGGAGATAGCGCATCGTGTGAAGACCTACGTTTCCGAAACCCTTTAAAAAAATAAACAGATTCAAAGAACTGACAATTGTTATAATTCATTTACTAATGGTATAAAATTACAGTTGGTATATTAGACAGCTTATGTAAATATCAGTATAGTAAATTATAGTTCGTGCATGAAAATCCCTAAAATTAATTTTTAAAAAACTTGTGCTAGAGAGATGGATGTTAAATTTAGAGATAGACGGTTCCTTAATATGTGTCTGTCATTGCCCGCAGCAATGTATTTTTTTCTGTTTTGTTTTCTTTTGAATGATCATTTCCGCTATTTTTTTACTGTTCTTGCAATATATTGTCTCCTAGATAAGGACACAGACCTGAAAGTCACAGAACCATCTAGACATCCGTCATAAATCGAGGAAAATAAATATTATTGTTTACCTCTAAGAAAGTGTTATTGAAATTAAAACTTATGAAAATATAACTAATAAGTTCAAACTCTTACTGAAAAATAAATAAATAAATTACATAGAATATTGTGATAAACACTCATTTAAATACTGAACTGTCAAAGATAAAACTTACGTAAACTACAATCTTAAATATACTTCGGCAACCAAGAATTTTACTCTTGTTTCGACAATTTCTTCCCGTATTTTTAGCTACTTATCAGAAGTGAAGGGACAAGCCTGAGTAGCGAAGTAGACTTCCCCTCCTCCCCTACCCACAATCCCCAAAATGCTCCGGTTGGTCGGGATTTCCAAACACGAGCTGTACTCAAGATGGTTTTCCATGTGCTACCTGTACAATGAACGTCTTGCCAGCCCAGCCCGGCGTCAGTCCGATGCTGGACATGTAGGCGGCGTCGGTGATGAAGTTCTGCAGTCCGTGGAAGACGCCGCGCCCCGTGGCCGAGACCCGCCCGTGGATCCCGCCCTGGTTGATAGGCTTCCCCGTCACACAGCCGTGCGAGTTGATATCCATGTAGCCTGCAAGGTCGGAGACATATACAGGGTGTTCAAAAAATGAGGGGTGAAAATTTACGTAGTGATTCCTTGGCTCGAGATAAGCAAAAAGGTTTATATAGGCATATGTCCTATATCGTTTAGTTTAGCGTCTGACTGTCTGTATGTGTTTTTGACAAAATAATTCATAACTCCTTGACGGTTTGAGTTACAGCGTTGAAAATGTGTACAGATGTTTATCTTATTAGCCGCTATCTTTGTACAAAATGCTGTTTCATAAAGATGTGTATTTTTTTAATATTTTGCGTCAAATATAACGAAAACCAAATATTATAATACCCGCCATTTTGAAACGGTAAAGGATTTTTCATTAATCTTTTGAACGTAAACAGCGACTAATAAGATAAACATTTTACACATTCTCAACGCTGTGTCTCAAACCGTTAAGGAGTTATGAATTATTTTGTAAAAAACACATACCGACAGACAGACGCTGAGCTAAACGAGATAGGAAATATGTCAATATGAACTCTTTTACTTATTTCGACCCAAGGAATCACGACGTAAATTACTGTCCCACATTGTTTGAACACCATGTATCAGAAGTGATTCTTAAATTTTTATATATGACCCTAGTATCAATGTATGCTCTAATGTGATAACATAATAATACATCGTAAAAACACAAAATGTCAGGAATATATGTTTTAAGAGATTTATTAAGTTTTATGCGATATTATATATATTAATATCGCCAAGAAGCTTCGTTGTTGTAAATGTATAAAGTACCAAATCCTTTCTAAAATGGGACTTTTTTCAGTTGTATGGTTTACATAAATACGATGTTATGTGAAAAATAAAATTGCAGCATATTTATAGAAAAAAATTAGAATTTTTCTTATAAATTTTTATTGAAACCTTTGAAATAACCTTTTATTTAAACCCTAGTAACAACCCCTAGTAAACCCTTTTATTTACAACCTTTGTGTAAACCCTAGTAACACTATTTTGAAGATAAAAGGAAATAAATTTTAAACTTTGAGAGTAGAGTGAGTGAAATGTAGAGTTAAGTGAAAAACGCTATTAATAACCATAAGGAATTTGATAATTCAATCAACAAATTGAAAGAGTAATGCGAAAAAGTTTTCGGCAGCAACATACAGTGGTTAGAACGCGGGTCTTCGGTCTCAGGGGCCCGCTTTCAAATTACGCCAATCACCAATGGCTTTTTCTCTGTGGGACTGGCACAAAAAAAAATGAGAAAATGTTACAGTTCGAAACTTGTTTTTAACAACAATTATTTTATCGGGTTTTCGTGACAGAACCGTGGGAGTAAGTTATAATAAGAAATAATGGTCTGTATTCCTCCGGACAATGATCTGTTTATGGTGCTCTTTAACTTCATGGTGCTCTTCATTCACTCACCGATAGTCTTGGCGTATGTGTCGGCTATCCAGGACATCTCCCTCTCCCCCGTGCCCATGTCCGGCGCCGGGACGTCCACCCCCGGTCCTGGAGAGAGGAAAACAAACAATTACTTGGAGATTGTGCTGTATTTGGTGGTTTCGGCCAATGATATGAGCCAAGTAGTGATTTATATTTATTGTAAAGTGCTCGTGTTGACGAAATAAAGTGTGAAAACCCTCATTTGTTCTTAAAAATGATTCTTTTCAATCATTGCCTATTATTTATTTGATTTCAGCCACAAACGGTCAAAGTTTTAAGGTGCCTGAGCTTATTTTGGTACAGTGTATCAAAACGAAAGTTCAAATAAAACTATTTTTTAATTATTTATTTTTATATGTGAACCATTTTTTATATACATCATACCATTTCAATTTATATACTTTTCATGCGTGAAAAGTATATAAATAAGAATAGTTCATGATACAGACCAGATTTAACATCGGCGCTGTAATCGGAAATCCCGAACGGAAATGTTTGGCCACACTATACAATATTCATTTCCAATGAATAAAACTTACCTCACTTTACATTCACTACCGAATTTATTTCGCATGAGTTGGATAGCTGTTTCTATTCCCGATTAATTATCTTTAAAGTATAATCTAAACGTATATATTTGCGTGGAATTGCTTAATTTATTAGGTCATCAGGTTATAATTGCTTCATGCAGTAGTTTTATTCAGATATATATTCTTTTCTTTTTTAACACATGTCATATCATACTCACTTTCGTATTGATATATTTTTCTTTTTGATGTTCAATTTAAAGGGGCCAGATCATTCTTAGGATAAAAATTTATCGTTTAAAGCTTTAGGCAGATTTTTTTGAAAAGCTTGACAAGAAATAACTGGTTGAGAACAAATTGGTATCTAACATTATCAGTATATTTATGAAATCAAGTGATTGATGAAAGTTGTTAAATTTGCCTCACAAAGTACACAACATCGAGACATATCAATAATATTTCTCGATGATTTCTAAATGTAAACACATTTTGTAACATAATCTTTCTTTCACGTGAACTGGATCGAACCAGCTAAGATGTAGGTTAAGTTTGATTTATCATTGTCATATTAATCTACCGTGATGTATTTGTGAGCCAGGGTGGGGCAGCTTAAACCCATTTCTCATGTGACCCACGCCTCTCTTCATACATTATACATAATGAGTTGAACCACCCGCCGAGCATGTTTAAAGAGAGGACGATGAAGTTTAAAAACTTCCTTTTAATAATTAAAATACGTTTTAAAAAACGAACCGAAGTTCATTAAAGCCCTCGTCATCTGAATAACATAGATTTGCGAAAGCCCTTCAAAGTGAATAAATTTGTTCTTTGTTATAGTTTTTGCAGCCGGTGCCGGTAGCATCAATTTGTGTAATATGGGGGCATTGTCAAATTATGCGGGGGCAAAGTTCAATTTCTTATTACCAATCCACGCGGAAAAGTTAAAACAACTAAGTTTTAATTTGTTGGGACATTGTATAGTATCCACAGGCCTTGAAATTCAAATAATGTTACAAGCTGTGATGTTTTATAGAGCAAATCCTATAAACAAATATTAATATTTTATGTTAAGTTATTGAGGTAGTAATTCATAAACATTCCCAAAACATAGGCCCTATAGATGAAATAGATTAAACGAGTTCCTCGACGGATTGGTACCAGTATCAGCACTTTTTAATTGTACATTGGTATTTTAAACCTCTGTACCTCTCATCGTTTACATTTGAAATAAAATAAAACCCCTAAATTGTCTCGATTTAAATAATATATGGAAAGAAAAACATCGAAAAGAACTTTTTTGACCATATGCCTCTATGTGACGTAGCTATTCTGACATTTTGATGTGTAAAAATATTTGCATAGTTTTGTTTATATTTCATGGCTTAGAAGACGAAACCATTTTAATGAAATCCAGGGTGTTTTCTAGCTTACTGGTGACATTTTGTGGACTTGTTCCTTGGATAAAGTCGAACTTATTTAGTGGCATGACTGTAAGTCTGCGGTGTTCTTAGTTTCCTGGCTGACTGTTTGTATTTATTTACTTTCATACATTAATTTATAACTGTAAACCTCATTATCGGCCTGTTAGAAATCAACTGTAAATTTAAAATAGAATAAAATCTATTGAATAATATAACTTTCAGTATGGGGTGTTAATTAGTCAATTATATTATTTAAATAAGTGACACAATGCTTCAGTAAAATAACATTCACAAGTTGAGTCCATAAATATTCATAATATATCACTGTAAAAGGTATCCTTGAGATAAGTCTTAAAATAGTAGCTTTTATATAGTATTTAAAAATTATGAACCATCATTGGAGAAACAGGAATTAGACGTATACTCTGAATAGTTGCGATAGACAAATTGCCTTACTGTCCTAGAAATTAAGTGAAGCGCTCTTTTTATGTAGAGAAAATGTGAAGAAGTAAGTAAACTGGGGCCTACTTAACCGCTCAACAGGGATTGTGCTACGAAAATACAAAGAAAGTATTTCTGTCCCCAATAGCGGAAATGAAAAATAGTTGAGATTTTTACGCTATGTCAAATACGTTAGCTCCTTGAAAGAATCGGAAAGGATTTATGTCGCCAATTCCCGTTTGCTGCCCTATATTGCCACGCGATCGAATCCAAACTGGGACAAAAATGGCGGATGAGCCTAGACTGACTTTATCTCAGCAAACGGTTCTGATAACACATCGTCAATGATTGACCTTGAATATGTTGTGAGATAAGATAAGAAAAGACATAAATAATACTTAACAGCTGAGGTGTTAGGTTCTACAACTTTCAAATGTCTTAGCACTGTAAAGGAAGAAATTGCGGGTTTACATGTCGAATGATATTAATTTATAAGAGAAATACTAATTATTGAAACTTGAAACATTCGAAATGGCATGTTTTAGAACAACTAACACAACAATTTCTTGTTAGAACAATAGAAATACTAACAATGAACTTTCTTTTGCAGTATCTACTCACTGTAAGATTTATTTAAGTTACTATTTTACTTCCTATTATAAATTACAACAATTTTCACAGATATATGGTTGCTTGTGGTAAATTCACGTTGTTTATACTAAGTTTGAATTCATATTCAAAGGACTGTGGCTAGCCACGATTTCACAATAATAATTTGTGTTTACAATTCATAATTGAATATTCCCCTTGCGCTCAAAATCTGGCGCTAGGAGGAAAATACAGTTTGTTTAGCGTATATGTTTCGCTAGGGAATATTTGAAATGAGAGTGTAAATTCATTAACCGTGTTTATTAAAGGGCATTTGTCGTGTGAGTTTTCCATTATAGGATCTACTCTTTCATTTCCATTGTATTATTTTTCTTAGATTATAAAAAATGTGTATGATAAATTTCTTGTAGTTGAAAATTAAGGAGTTAAGGTCTAGGGAGATTTAGATTTTGGAAAATTTCCTTTAAGTATTTGCTTTGAGTATGTTTCCATCTGTACCATGTAATTATGATCAACGTTATAATAGAATAAACCAATTAAACACACCTTTTCTTAAAAATGAGGATGTTTTCCGTGTTTAGTAGGGTTATAAATTTTAATTAAATATTTATCAAAAGTTTTCTGTCTAGCTATTAACAGGCTAATGCTGCTTAAACATTTTTAATCCGACTATGAATAATGCAGACTACAAGTGGCGGACGGGCTTTGTTGCGTTTTTGGTACTTGGAATGGTCATCTCATTTGGAAATTAGGAAATATTTTAAGGAAAGCTTATTCATGGCAGCCTTAAATGACAGTCCATTTTTATGACTGTGTTTATAAAAATCTTAAGACCTTGTGGAACGTTTGCTTGCCAACAAAATAAAAAAGGTTAATAATAAACTTTTTTTCTATATACCACTGCGATAATGGCAGTTTTCATTACATGTGCTGTGGGCCTAAAGGAGATATTTTTCCCTCTTTGGGGGGAAAAAATAATCAACTGATGTCGAGCTTGTCAGCTGTTCGTTATTAATGTACTAAAACTGCAAACGTTTGTACGTCAGCGTCGATGGTGAGCTATCGATTGCATAGGTTATTATCATCAGTTGTAATTCATTGTTGTAATTTTCTCGGTTTAATAGATTTTTGAAACTCTTATTTCACCAGTCAATTGTTCAATGTGTTCGATACATCGATAGTTGTTCATTGTTGTTAGTCTAACCTAACATACAAAGTAATAGACAATCGGCTGATTGTCCATTTACCATATCATTTAAGATATCAGCCACTTCGGGAGATATCCTAAATGGTAAACAACCTGTAACATTATGGTTTTCTTAAAAAGCTAGCGTGTTGTATTGAACGGTATAGTGAAAAATATAGTTCATCACAAGGCCCAATGTTGTTTTTGTTACTCTGTCATTTTTCCCGGTCTCTTACTATCCCCGGTCGGTTACTCGGTTTCTGTAAAACTTGACCCGGTACGAAAAGCGTCACTTTAGGACCTAGTAATGAAATATACTATTCAAATAATAGTATATTTCATTACCAGGGCCTAAAGTGACGCTTTTCGTAAAAGGTCAAGTTTTACGACCGAGGCTGTAAGCGTAGGTTAAAAATTTATCTAGTAATGAAAAGCAGGCCCGTGTGATGAACTATATTTTTCGTTATATCGTTCAGTACTAACGCAAACTACTGAACAAAACCATAATGTTACAGCCTGTTTACTTTAGACGATACCTCCCAAATATGCTACCATCTTGTTCTTGCTATTTGAAGCAATCAGCTGATTGTTTCATTTATGTTAGGTTACACTGACAACAATGAACAACTATTGACGTATCGAACGCATGAAATAATCGATTGGTGAAATGAGCGAGCTTTACAAATTGATTAAACCGACAAAAATGCAACAATTTCTCGATAATAACGATGAATATATCGATTGTTTTAATTGAATAAATATCGTCAACAATGATTTTTTTGGTTCTAGGACAATAATAATCATCAAATCACATGCTATTATCCAAGGACTAAAAAGAACAACTTGTGAATCCCAACGCATGTGTCAAAATCAGCTGTTTTTGAAGCAGTATAACGAAAAAAAAACAATTAATATGACATTATACAAACCGATGAAGCCCTTTTTGGCGAGTTCGAGAGCGAAGCGGCGCGTGATGGTCTCCAGCTCCAGCTCGCTGTAGTGCTTGGGGTTGATCTTCACCCCCGCCTTGGCGCCGCCAAAGGGCACGTCCACGCAGGCGCACTTGAACGTCATCAGCGCCGAAAGCGCCTTTACCTCGTCCAGGTTCACGTCCTCGGAGTACCTGATACCTGCAGGGTCGGGCGTGTCAGACAGGTTTGCTAAGACTTGAAGTTCTTAGTGAATGTAATAAATTAATTTTATTCATTAAAAAACCTCAACTGCCCGTCGTCATGGGCCAACAGACCCGTGCGTCGATCTAAAGACAGCGAGATATGACTGGAGCCAATTGTTGGGGCCCACGCCGTCCATAAGACTAGTGTTGATTGTAGCGTTGGGCTTATGGACGGCGTGGGCCCCAAGAATTGGCGCCAGGTATACTGTAGTGGCAGTAGTCACACAATATTGGAATTAATGCTTTGTAACTTAACAAATCATTTTCTTTAACAAACTCCTTTCACATAGCACAACAACTTTTTAGAAATTTGAGTGAAAATTATAGAATTTAAATTATTTTTAAATTCCCCTTTAGTAAATGTTTTTAAATCTCGCTCTCTAAGCCTCTTGCACTCTATTACTACAGCTAGCGGAGGTTGAGGCTCTCATCAGACCTAATTACTTAAGACGTGACCTCTAATCACTCCCCCCTCCACCATGGGTATTGTCACTCAGTTTATTCTCAGGAAGATTCAGTTGTTGAAATCTCATAACAAATACTCCATCTACGTCAATATATCATAATAATTCTTGTGCCAATCACTACATTTTTTACCTATAACATTTCCTTTTGGCATGACATTTTACGATCTCCGTTTGTCAATACAGAGCCAATTTAATTATACAGATTTCAATTCAGGTCTACTCTAAGGCATCTGCCCATATATGCCTATTCCTTATTAACTGGCAGAGAGTTTTTTTTATAATTTCAATTCATTTTTATTTCATTTCAGTCGCACAGACCAGCCAGAGGACCGCTCGTGATGGAACAGAAGTCGCCCACCGCTGGGATCGAACCAGCGACATTTGACAAAAAAGGTCAGCGCTTTACCTCTGAGATACCGCATTGGTAGCACTCATACATGGAGACAGCCAAACCATTCGTGAGGGAACTACGTCCACTACTGTAAAATGTTCTAGTTTTGTGATAAAAATGGTAAAGCAAATTAGTATATAATCTCTAAGTCTATGCTGTTTAAAAGATGTAATGAAATTAAAAAAGATTTGATAACCTACAATATTTATATAAGACAACAGTGTTATAGCCTAATATAATTGTACATAATGTTTCACAAACTCTAAAGTATTTGCAAATTAATCTTTAGGCCCATTATCTTTATGGCGTATCCCCTCTATCTTTATTATCAAATGACATTATCTTATGGTATATAAATGTTCAATTTGTATCATAACCTGTACAAAACCAATTTGTACTTAAGCAAATTCTATAGCAAAATCTAAAATGTAAATAAATAAATAAAAATTAGAAACAGGCGGATATTTTATGTTTAGATTTGAATCAAGAAAGGAGGTTTGTTCTCATTTCTGAAAGTAGGTAATTGAATTCGCGAATTAAATATATTTCTAAACTATTTTTGTTTGAAAAACATTTAAATATGGTTTTTTACCAAGCCATTTCCAAAAGTAATACTAGTTAATATCATTAACAATGTTCAATAAAGAAAAATAATAAATATGAAATGAATGTAAAATGGTTGTTGTGCGAATAACTATATACTGTAGTAGACCATGGTACGTAAAAGGATAACATAGTAAGTTCGCTATTTTTAACTGTAACACTAGGTCAAAAGGAAATAATCTAAATCTGAACTGTTTACGTTAGTATACACTTTTCACATGTACATTCAACATTTCAACCACTTTAAATGTTATTGGTTTAAACATTTCACCAAGTGCTGCACTATACCTTGCTGAAACGTTAATGGGATAAATCTATATATTGCTAAAAATAATAAAAACACTTTCGTTTTATCATATAGGTTGGAATGAACACATTATCATTAATGAATTGGCAGTTTTATTTAATACAGATTTAAATAAGTAAACTACTTTTTTAAACATCCATAGTAAGTTTGAAATCACAGATTTAATCAGATATTAATGGAAAATTAAAGTTACGCTTAAGAGCTTGATTTTGAGACGACCGAGTGAAAGTTCGCTTCTTTGCCCTTATTCTACGACAAAATTGGTATGTGGCACCAAACCCCGAAATACGAAATACGCTAGTGCCAAGTGAACCGAGCCTTGCTTGGTAGTATTCATTTATCCCATTAGTCATCCCATTAGTCCCTTTACGCCTACTCCCGTTATACGCTTTTGAAATGCTCCAAGTAATCTTCATACTACGCACCGAAATATTAGCATTTCTTGGATAGTACCACTATGATTATAATATCAATTATTCATGAAATTTCACTTGCTATTTAAGACATGCCCTATTAGATGTAATGGATCTTGACAGCTCTCCCTTAAAAGGGTTTGTAGTAATCAAATTTAAAGTGTCTTTCGGCATTTTATAAATAAAAAAGACACGTTGACAGTGTGTATAATTTTTAACAGATTTCGATTTTTACGGTGGGGACGGATTCTTAAGTTTCGCCAGACTTACTTCCATGCATACAAAGCATTTAGTGTTAAAAGAGTGTAAGTTGCAACCCTGCAGCTGTGAAGTGGATAATGGTGGGAGGGTTTGGCAGGGAAGGTGGGTAAACCACAAAACTGGTTTGGTATATCCAGCTAATGGAGCAGTGCAGCTAGACCCGGCCACTTGCTGTTCCGCCGTGCGAACATCCTCCCTACATTACAGACCATGTATTTGTAAATATCCTCTTTACAACACTGAATTGCAGTCAGATTATTATTTATAACATGTTTCAGTGTATAATCTTCTTATTTTCGTTTTCGGTTTCGAGTTATTAATGAGTTGAATATGGATATTTTTTAATGAATTGTGAATGTAATTATTGATTTGTTATATTGGGAAGTCTTTACTTTTGATCTTCTATTATATAAGTAGATTTTATAAGCTATGGTGTAAATTAATTTATTTTAGATAATAATGGGTTACATTGGAACGCCACGAAAACTTGTACAATTAGTATTTTTTACCAACCGGTCGTATTTCGTTTTGTTTTTAGAATAGTGAAATGAAATGAAATGAGAATAGTTTATTTCCAGTAATAATAACAAAAAAAGCAAACCTTCCATGAATTCATATGGATAGTGAATTGTTAGTAAACAATACATAGTCCATATGTAAAGAAGGGCCTTGAGGACCTTTAGAATAAACATTGAAAAAACTTTCTTTAATTTAAAAATGGATTACGTGAAATTTCACTGATATTATTAATAGTAATGCAAATCGTACAATCTTTTTTTTAAACCTAATATACAGCTTATGCGTTAAATTAAAAAAAAAACAGTGATGTTACCGTTAAGAGTTTTCCTGTCAGATGATATTGAAAATAAAAACGTAATACGTTAAAGAATAAATAACATTTCGAGGAATAAGATAAATTTCATCAACTTGTCCTTGGCATTTAATACTCAGATCTTCAGCATTGGCTATCTAAAAACACAACCGATTGCAAAACTAGTGTGTAATTATTTTACTAATAAGACATTTTTAAGTAATTAAAATTCCTTGATGTTACTAGGTTGTTGCTAAAACTAAATTATTGCTTATAAATGTCCTTTTACAGCAAACCTAAACAGTCGCCTCTTATATGAATTTATGCTCAACTAGATTCAATTACAGTGATTCATTTACTATTTGTCAGTACACCCATCTACGATGATAAACGAATATTTATGATATTTACGAATATGAGGCTTAATTACTATACATACAGTTTAGTTGTGCCTATACGCATGCTATCTCAGTAAGTATGTTTTCCTAATTATCTGGTTTGTTCGGACGAGTGGTATTCAGATCGACGGTAAGTGTTCACCAGCGTTTCGTAATTTTGCATTTAAACCCATATTAGGACCAAAAAATAACTATACTTTATTTGAGATAATTTATTATTGAAAGATAAACGCACAGGGTTATGTGTATAAGAGTCGATATGCAAGAGTATTTTTAATTATATCGATTTTCAAAATCTTGGACTGTGAATTTATTTCATTAAGTCTTTAAATTTTATTCATATCCAAGTATCCTACATAATACTCAGAGTACACGTTTTAAGAAACATAAGAGTGAATGTTATTTTAATTACGATAATTACTTGTATAGTGTTCTTGGTACAGTAAAAAAGGAAAACATTTACTCGAAAACATAGAACTCGAGAGGAGACATAATTCATCAAAATGTCAAGATATCTATGGAAATATCAACCTAGTTTCTTAAACGAAATAGTTTACCCTGATAACATTTATAATCCTGCACTGAAATATACTCCGAATAATTTAACATTAATTCTCACACTTAATTCTTAAAACAATCTTTAAAGAATTTTTATTTTTATTGGTACTAGTGTTTCAAGTTATTGATATCGAATGAAAAAGGCCTACCCTGGACCTGATACAGAAATAACTCATGCTCATGCATATATTATGAATCAATAACAGAATCCATTATTATAGATCACTTTATTGTAAAATGCAAATGTTATGAAATCACCTATTTTGCATATTAAATTATAACTTGAGCAGCATCATTAATTAGTGACTGTAAGGTCAACATGTCACATGATATTCATATTATCATTTCATAGAATATTTTATCGAAAGCTATCCACCCACCTCCCTTGGTGGGCGTCCTGTGCGTGCTGTGCTGCGACCTGTACCCAGTGATTATCTCGTAGTCCCCGCTGTCTCTCCTGATAGGAAAGCTGATCTCCAGGATATGGTCACAGGACTGCATCTGCAGAAGGATTCCTTTCACCTTCTTCCTCTTCTCCTCGGGCGACGCTCTGCCCTTCATGTCCTCCACCAGCTTGTCCTCGGCGATGGAGCACGCTCGGTGGAAGAAGTACTCCACCATGTCGAAGAACTGGGGGTTGGCGGCGGTCGGGACATCCTTCAGTTTCTCAGGGATCGTGTGCTGGAACCGCGAGTTCTGAGTTGCTGGAGCGACCAGACCCAGGACCCTCCCTAGCTCCTGGCCCAAGGGAGTGCACTTGCTCACTGTCTTCAGGCCGAACATGGTTCTCACTGTCACTCTGATCTTCGCTCTAGCGAGGGAAGTGAGGTACTAGAGGCGTTTTAAGGCGAGGCATCACGTGACATTGTCTGACAGATAAGAACCGGTAAACACTTATCACCGGCAATGACACACTAGAGTGCCTTATCTACCATACCTATCCACGCGTCAACTTCACTTACACTCAAAGTTTGAATTACAATTTTCCATTGAAATACTACAACCCATTGAAGTTAAAACTAAATAGCATCTTTAACTGCACAAGTTGAGTAGGTGGCTTGGAACTAAGTAAATTGATGTATGATCAAGTAATTCGCACCTCATTTAGATACCAAATGTAATGTTCAGTCAAATGAGTTTTAGATTGAGATAAATCTAGACTAATGAGCTTGCGATAAAGAACAACTGTACATGCAATAGGTCTCGGTCAGACATAATGGTACTCATGTAATGAGAGAGTAATTTTTTATACAGTTAGTTGAAATAAAATAAAATTGTTTAAAATATACGAAAGAAATATTTTTCACGTTTCTTTCTTTTAGATATTTTACACTCTTTGCTATAGTTATCAATAACAAAGTTCACATGAATGGATATCAATTCAAAATTTTAGATTTTCCATACGAAACATTCACCAATTTAACAAAATAATGTTATGTTAAAGCTAAATTCTGCGTGCAATGAAATTTCATTGCAAAATTTTTTGTGACATGTTTTCATCGCATTTTTTTAGCTAAATTCTGCGAGCTAAATTTTCATCTGTAATGAAACGTTGCTCTAACTAAACCAGTTAAATATATCCGGCTTAGTTAATTTGCAAGGGATGAGTTTAGTTACTTTTAGTAAATTTTTCATTACTTGTTGGGCTTTTTCATAATAGGCTCCTCAGCAAATCGGGAGCCAGAAAGTAATTACAATAAAACAAAAATATTATGAACTCACCCCAAAGTCAAATTGTTTAACATAGGTTTTGAAACTGTAAGTCGTTTGTACACAATGTTTAGGTTTCCAACACGTATCTCTTAATTTTGATAAACCACTCTTTATTATAGCCAAAATGCACTACCACTAGTGTTAGCAAATAGCAAGTTTCGTAAGTTAGCTCCAATTAAATGTTGCTTCCAGGCTTCAAGACTGATGGAAATTAATTGCTCTTGTACGTGGTCCCGAATAAGTTTTCAGACTAAACTCCGGGAACTTAAATAGCTCTCCACTTTAAGTGATAAGAGCGCTCAACCACAACGATTACTTTGGCTAAGTAATTTTTCACATTGACAGCCAATAGCTCGAACATTTTAGCTCACATGGAGAAAACATAATGTTAACGTGTAGTAATTACATATAAGAAGTGTTTAAGGTTGTAATTGTTCATGAAAACACAATCCCAGTCGAGGTCGGTTGACTTATAATTTATTGGGTGATGGCCATAACTAGGAAAAACGGTCTCAAAAATGATGAGCCAATCCCAACACATAATTTAGTTTTAATTTGTTATTGCGAAAATCTGAGTCTTTACAGACGAAATTACAGAAAAGATTATATTTACTTGATCTATTAGATTTACAATATATTTTCTGTTAAATATTTGACTATATTCTAATCAAATTGGAATAAAATTCTAAATCTCATGGATCAAATTAATTTAATCTTCTCTGGGATTACAAAAATTCGAAATAAACATAAATTATATTTGAAAACAAAAATAAATAGTCAACAGAAATACATAATAAAAATTAAATGATAAATAATAACAATAATAACAAGTCATAAATTAAGAAAAAAATAAATCATAGTATTGTTGTAATAGACCGTTTTAATCATAATTTAGTCGTGAAAGGTTGATCTGATAATTTGAGTATGGTGTTAAGTCAGTTCTATGTAAGCCTAGTTAAATTTAAAAAGCCACAATTGATTTCAACACATCACGTTGACAAACCTCGCTTGTACTAACTACATACACATGGTTACATTTCGTTGTACTTTATATGTAAAATGAATAGATATTTTGTATCCTTGGCAGATAGTAGGTTTCAATTGTTGAGATTATCAGTCAACTTAAAAATTGAATAAGTCAATGAAACCATATAAGTGACCTGCCAAGTACAAACTCATAAGTATAGATAAAACATTATATAATTTGGGCTCATGCGTAAGTTAAATATCGACATATTAACACGTGGAAATGGCCTTCCTGTAAGTGTTCGTCAAACAGCTATTAAACACGCTTCCACACTATTCCACTGAATAGAACGATCAACTCTTAATTAAGAAAAATAAGATTAAAATACAAAAATAACAGATACTCCAGGTTTCCGATGCTGTAGCAATAAACATTAAACACACATTTGGCGGCGGCGATGTGGTCTGTCATCACGGTTATCAGATGATAACGAAGTGTTATCAGGACAGCCATCGACTGATGGTCTAACGAAGCCTATTGTGGACGGTCGTCAACGCCGAAGCGAATTCCCTGAACAGCACACAACCACCATGGCCTCCTGGGACACTGTCTTGTGCCTGGCTGCTGTACTCGTCGTCGCCAGCACCTCCGCCATAGGGCTGTTAAAGAAAAACCTTGTGAGTTTTGAATAAATAAAAGTTTCGTTTTGGGCTTTAATAGATTTGAGAGCTTGATTAGTATTTGAAAAACGATTAGTATGTAAGAATAGTTATAGGTGTACTTTTGACCCTTTCATTCTACTTACAAAATTAAAAAGGAATGAGGTGCATCAAAAAGGAAAAATGACATATTTGCTGTTTTCGTTCTGTTTTGAAATAATAATAATTACTCTAAGGATATTCTATATGAGATTCTGTAAAATTTACTAATTTAATTAACAAGTATACAGGGTGTTTCACGATAACCCTGACAAACTTCAGGATATGGTTCCTTGGGTCAAAATGAGAAAAAAATGTCCGGTAAACACAGGTCCTAAACTAAATCGTTTTCTATCTATTAAGGAAAATAGGATTTTTTCGAATTTCAGTGTACCTATTGAACATTTTGACTCCTAGATTGAAAAGTTGACAAAATATTTTGATAAAACCTTCATAGCTACATAGAATATTAAATTTGAAAGAGATTTCATAACTACTTTATGCAAAAAAGATGAGTGTGACTGAGAAAACGTTGTCTAAAAATCAAATTTTTCCTTAAAATTCAAGAACCAAAAAATATATTTTGTTTTTGACAGCGCTTCATACTGTAACCGTTCGAGTTTTTTGCTTACAACTTTACCAAAAATTTTAGAATTTAGTGGAGAACAAAGAAATATCAATTTAAGTATGCTTTATATGGAGATTATTTTTGTAAACATCTAAAATTTCGTGAGGTATCAAAAAATACTAAAATTTGGTGAAACTTATGAAAATGTATACTTTGATTATTTTTTAACATATTTGAATCAAACTTGGAATGTAGCTTTGACTAGCTGAGAGGTAATGGTTGATAGCCCAAAATCCCCTCCTCTTTTACTTTATGGCAGCAAACCTGCATACTCATTTTCTTATGTCATCCTTATGGGGAAATAATTTAATATGATAATTCAGTTATTTCTCAACATATTTAAATAAAACTTCGTATATGGATTCATCTTGTTGGGATCTACCTCATTATGGAGTAAGACCCTCCAGATTTACATTGTTATGGCAGCAAACCTGCATACTCACTTTCCATTGTTAACCTTATGGGAAAAAACATAAGTATCCCACTCTTCCTTATCTCCATACACCTTAATACAGGGTGTTTTTTTTAAAACGCAACCCATTTTTAAGATTGAATAATGCACATATAAATATAAAATGAATATTGTTTTATTGATCTTTACATTCTATACAACCTATTATTTAAGTTTGATCACATTTACTTTACATTACGTGCTCAAACAGTCCACCATTGGCAGTTATACAAAGTTATGTCCTTTCCATCAAATTCCCAAACAGGTGTTGCAAGGTACCGCTTTGAATATCTTGCATTAAATTTGTTGTTTGTTTTGAGGTGCTGAATATCCTGTGAACTGTTTCAGTAGGCCTTATTATGTATCCCCAAATAAAATAATATATTGGGGTCAAATCCGGGGATCTTGGGGGAAATAATCCTTCACCGACAAAATAAAGTTTTGGGTTGTGTTTTTAATGTGTCTCTTTAAGCACGATAACTCACGTAAAAGTGGTCCAATCTGAATGAAATTTGCAACAGACATGTAAAATAGTATTATTCTACGAAATAAATTCACAAGATATTTTAGCACCTCAAAACAAACAACAAATTTAACGCAAGAAAGTCAAAGCGGTACCCTGCAACACGTGTTTGGGAATTTGATAGAAAGAACATAACTTTGTATAAATGCCAATGGCAGACTGTTTGAGAACGTAATGTAAACTGCATGTGATCAAACTTAAATAATAGGTTGTATAAAATCTAAAGATCAATAAAACAATTCTCATTACATATTTATATACGTATTATTCAATCTTAAAAATGGGTTGCGTTTTAAAAAAAACACCCTGTATTTCCCGCTATTCATACTCACCACTTACTCATACTCAGTGATTTTGAAATGTTTTATTTAATAATTATCATAAACTTCATATCAAGGAATATAAACTTACATCCATAAATAAGCAATTTAAAATTTTCCTTAATTAGAATAATATGGAAAGTGAGTATGCAGGTTTGCTGCCATAACAATGTAAATCTGGAGGGTTTTAGACCATCATGAGGTAGATCCCAACAAGATGAAGCCATATTCGAAGAATTATTTAAATATGTTGAGAAATAACTGAATTATTATATTAAATTATTTCCCCATAAGGTTAACATTAGAAAATGAGTATGCAGGTTTGCTGCCATAAAGTAAAAGAGGAGAGGACTTTGGGCTATTAACCATTACCTCTCAGCTAGTCGAAGCCGCCACATTCCAAGTTTTGATTCAAATATGTTAAAAAATAATCAAAGTATACATTTTTATAAGTTTCACCAAATTTTAGTATTTTTTGATACCTCAGGAAATTTTGGATTTTGACAAAAATATTCCCCGTATAAAGCATACTTAAATTAATATTTCTTTGTTCTCCATAAAATTATAAAACTTTTGTTAAAGTTGCAAGCAAAACACTCGAACGGTTACAGTATGAAGCGCTGTCAAAAACAAAGAATATTTTTTGGTTCTTGAATTTTAAGGAAACATTTGATTTTTAGACAACGTTTTCCCAGTCACACTCATCTTTTTTGCATAAAATAGTTATGAAATCTCTTTCAAATTTAATATTCTATCTAGCTATGAAGGATTTATCAAAATATTTTGTCAACTTTTCAATCTAGGAGTCAAAATGTTCAATAGGTACACTGAAATCCGAAAAAATCCTATTTTCCTTAATAGATAGAAAACGATTGAGTTTAGGACCTATGTTTACGGGGCATTTTTTTCTCATTTTGACCCAAGGAACCATATCCTGAAGTTTGTCAGGGTTATCGTGAAACACCCTGTATAGCTTTTAAACGTTTCTATTAACAATTAAATATTTAAAAAAGTATATTTTAAATTACTTGATTTTCCAATATTTGACAACTGCATGAAAGCTTAGTTAATAATGGTCACTTGCCTAAACTAATATCGTTTTCATTCAGAAACATTTATTTATTTTGCTTTTTAATTCCTAATAAAAAAAAACAGTTTTTGAATCAAAAGGAAATATATTTGTAGCTGCTATTACATTAAGGGTTTGCCCTGAAATGTGTGGAAGCCGGAAAGAGGGAAGAGTTGCCGGAGAGTTGTGTTGTCCGGATGTTATTTAACTTATCCCTAACTGGTCTTCAGACATCAGTGAGCTCCTAAGCCTTGTTCTAAACATGCTGAGATTGGATTTCTTGCTCAAAATCAAGGAAGTAACAGATTTTAATACTTTTTATGGAACATAAATCTAGAGTCAATATACGTTGGACACTTGCACATCTTTTTTTTAAATTCGTCACTAAAAACGGAGAAACGTTAGTTAGTTATTTTAAGATGTAATTAATTTAATTACACAAACTTTTACAGCATAAAATATTCTGACAAATATCAACACATTTTTTGGAAAACTAAAAATGGAGATTTTTCTATGTGGTACTACGAATAATTAGGGTGTCATTAAAATAAATGTACTAGCCCAAACAATATTTGACCCAGCGGTTTTTATCTTTAAAACATACTCGATTCTAAATATCATCGTTAATACCGTAAAATGAAAATGAAAAATATTTCTTATCAATCCAGAACATTTAAAAGTTCAATTAAAGTGTATTTTTTACATAAATACACTGGAAAACGTGTAAAAACATTTTTCCACGTTTATACATTTAAACGAAAGATCTTTCCAATCACTAAAAATTAACTAAAACACATTTTTCTAAATCCTTTGCCCTGGGTAATATAGCATTTTAAATATTTAATGTACATTACTTTTATTATAAAAATTCTGGGTTAACACCGACCTTGGTGTTAGGGTGGTTATTTCCCTACAACAGAATTAATATACACTCCCCAACCAAAAAAAGGCATTTCGATGAAGAAATAACCTATAACACCATGAAACATCATTTCGGAGAAATGGTGGATGGTAAATGTAACGCTTAATGCCTGCATTCCGTGTAGCCCGGCCGGAAAGCCAGTCCCCTAATGGCGTGATAAATGGACTGATAGCCTGCAGTTGTAATGAAGGGAACTACTGGGAGGTGAGATGATTGGGCAGCAGAGAGGCGACGTTTTTAGATTTTCTCACATGAAATTAGCGTGATAATATTTTGCGTAAGTTACAAACATTTTTTTCTCATGCTACTCCCAATTTTCGAAGTGCTTAAAAAAATATCGCATTTTTTCATTAATATGTTGAAATTTTTTTTGATCCATTACAAAGGCTTCCTATTTGTTGGTTTCAAATGAAAAAATTAAGCCTATAAATATTATGTTTTAAACTCTGTTTGCCTTTCACATAAATGCATTATAATTATACCCTACCTAGTTGGGCATAAATTTGGTACTCATGTAATCAGAGGACCATTTACTAGTGTGCAATTAATTAAATTATGTATTGATGTTAAATAAAGAGTTGGTAACGAAATGCACTGTTTTGGTTCAATATCCATATAATACTCATTTTTCTCCTGGCATAACCGAAAATATTCATTGAATTTATGTAACCAGCAAATTAATTGAAGCTACAAATTTGTGTACATGTTAAAGAGGCTGGTGTAATATGTGAGATTTCGTGACTTACTTCATGTTTGTTCATACAATAGACAAAATGTATTAAGTTACATTCAACATAAACAAAAACAGCCAAATCAGTGTATTTGAAATATAAACTCCTTATGTTCAATCTAATATCACGTTAAAGAGAATTGCACAATACATTCTACCTATGTACTCTTCACGCTACGGAAGTGACACTAACTGTTTCATGATCTGTTACGATCGTAGCCTCGGCTGAACGCTCAAATCGAAAAGCTGGAGCCGTGTCCAGACCTCCCCAACACTCCGATCCAGTTCAAGAACCTCGTCATCAGCCAGACAGGCTTCAACAAGTACGTGCTCAGTGGGAAAATCAACATAAAGGAACGATTCGACAAACCAATCAGTGTAAGCATATAACATTTCACTAAATCCGTTTCAGATGCATATGTAAGTTAAGGAAATCAAGAAATATACTTATTGGTAGCTGTGTTATCTTGCATTAAAATTTTTTTCAAATAATTATTTTACTAAACAGGAAGGTCAAAACTGATCACAAAACATTATGACGATCCGAGCATATTCGAATATACATCGACATCATAAACTACTTGCGCTCCAAAAGTTAAATTTAATCTCTTTACGCCACTCTGAAAAACTTTGATTAAATTACTTCTCAGACTCCATTAGAGGGGAGTTGTTCTGTTTTATAGAATTATTTTCTTAAAACTACTTTATATCCTATTAGCAGTTCCCGTGGCTTCGCTCACGACAAACACTAAAGTCTAACCTTGATTTGACGAATCTGAAGGGACTAAATGAAAAAAGGTTAAATCAAGGAATTTATAATGTAGAGGTCTGTTTACGTATTGTGTCGTTATATAGGTTTAAAAAACAGTTGAACTCTTATTACAGACGATGGTGTAGGTTTTTTTACAGTCATAACTCTAAAAGGGCAAGACCAATTTTAAACTTAAATGTGTCAATTTTATGGTATTTCTATGCTTATTTGCCAATATAGTTTAAAATTGTTAAATGGGGTATCAATAAAGTACAATAAAGAGCTGAGTGTTCGAAACAGTGGCGCTGTCCGTCGACAGTGTTTCAAACTGATTCACTTAACATATATATCAATGTGTACAGAACCCTCTAAGTAGGGATATTCAGTTTTTTTTCAGTTCCACTGCCTTAAAGCAGAGGATAAATTAGCGCTGACGAATAGAATAGTTTAAGCTGGCTCCGTCGTACGCGCTTCCACTCATTGTCCAAAAAAAGTGAGAATGTAAAATAAGAAAAAAAACAGATTAAACATGGTCAAAGATTACAGCAATATAAAACACTAACATACAACTGTAAAAATATTACAACCAGCTGCTTGACTTTAGAAAGTCAGCTTGATCCGTAAACTCCAACAAATATTCCAATCGGACTGAAAAATTAAAGTTGCGCCGTCTCGTTTTCGGCACGGGAACTACTCATTTTTCGGGGATTCAGTTTCAAGACTCAACCACAAAAGGCAGCACGCTCTTCAGGCTTTAAACTATAGAGGTCGAATTAGTATAAACGCCAAATCATCGTATCAGGCATAATTACAACTCCCGCTGCCGAAATAAAGATGGTGCCATATACTGAATTAATAATTGTAAACAGATTAGGTTTTAAAATTAAACTAAATGTAACTTTTATATAGTACATAATTATGTCCCGTAAAATAAATCAACATAACAATCATAAAACCGTGATAAAAGAAAGCAAATTATAATCAGCTGTAACAGCGTGTTTTGTACATTTGTGAAGCTAACTCCCAGCTGCTTGATTGAATGAACATTGAGAATGTAAACAAAAGATCGTCCATAACACTTTTATATGGGAAAATTTGAAAAATTCGACCTCGCCAAAAATCCCTTTATACTACGAATCATGTAAAATCCTTTCTTAGCGGATGCCTACGCCCTAAAAGGAACGTCCACGCACAATTTCAAGGTCCTAGGTCGTATAGTTTGGGCTGTGCGATGATAGGTGAGTCGTATTTGACAAATATATAGTAGATGTAAAAAGTGTAATTTTACACGTCATACTGTCTCTGAGAGTTCACTTTACTCTTTGTAATCGAAATTATACTCAAATAATGACCTCATGCGTCATTATTTGTATACTTTACTCTATTATGAAAAGTAATTATGAAATAAAAAAAAATCACTGCTTATTTTTTCCACAAAACTCTATTACAGCAAGAAAGTAACCTGTTGTCTTCTTTTTGCGTAGATTGTAATGGAGATGTACCAATGCAAGAGCAAGGAGGACCCGACGTCTTGCGAGTATTATTTCACTTTCAAGAAGGCGCAGATCTGCGAAATGCTGCAGCGAAACGACAAGTCCTGGGACTACTTCACCAACGGCACCGATCTCCCGGACACCTGCCCTTTCCCACCGGTTGGTGAAGCAAATCACTTGATTTATTTATTTACATTAATCTATTACATAAACATTAAGAACATTAATTTTTCAAATCACAGTAAGTAAACTCAAGGAGTTATATTGTTCATTGATTCCAGGAATTCTTCTATGGTGTACAGGATTCTTCAGCTGGAATTCTTGAAGCGAGCCCTTTAGATTGTTGCCAGTCCCGTTCTGTTGGAGGTCAGGAAGGAGGGTTTTCAGCTTTTGGCCTATGTATGATGTTTTTTTTCTTGGGAAGTGCTGTTCTATGTTGAGGTAGGATGAATCTGGAGGCATAGCGTATGGGGTAGTTATGAAGGTCCTTGTGTGTTTGCAGGTTTAGTTTGTCAACGTATAAAATTACTTCGTAGATGTATAGTGCAGGTACTGTGAGTACGCCTAAGGTCAGAAAGCTTGAATACCTTGAATACCTTCTTCTTCATCAATGACCAGCTCTGCTGGATAGACTGCGTCTTATAACTAACTAACTAAACTAATATTTACAAAAACTTGTTATTTGAGATGGCGGCGGTTCAGACAAGATCGGCTGTGCCCCAATCAGCCTCAAGGAACTCAGATATGCTATAGAGGGGATTTTCTCTGAGCCAACTTTCCACCTGCTGCCTAAATATTCTATTTTCCAACTCCCTAATCCTCAGTGACAGAGCATTGTAGAGCCTAAGGGCGAGCATGGGGAAGCAATCCTTCTTCCTACTCAATCGGCAGAAGGGGATGTCCATTTTCATTTTGCTGCGTGTATTGTGCGCATGTATATCACTTCTCTTGGTGAAAGCCTCAGAGTTGTTTTTGATGTACAGCAAGCTGATCAAGATATACTGGCTATATACTGTCAGGACACCCAGCTCCCTGAAAATAGGCCTACAATGCTCCCGTGGTCTCGCTGACAGTATGATTCTCAGTGCCTTTTTTTGGAGGATAAGGATACTGTCGGACCCAGGCGCATGACCCCAGAGGCATAGGCCATACAAAATATGGCTATGGAACAGTCCATAATATATTTGAATTAAGTTGGCCTTTGAGAGCATTGGCTTCAGTCGGCGCAGCAGGTAGGTCACCCTCGCAAGCTTTGCACAGATGCCGTTGATGTGGTCATTCCAGGACAGCTTGGCATCGAGAGTAAACCCCAGTAGCTTCACTGTCTCCGGAGTCTGGTTTTCGTGTCTGGACAAGCTGCAAATAAGTTCTTGGGTTTTGTTTTCATTGAGGTTCAACTTGTTGTCCGCAAACCACTCCTTAGCAATCTCAAACAAGTCCAGAGCAGAGGATCTGGCCAAGTCAGGTGAGGGTCTTCGACAACTTTGCCAGGGCTTAAGATTTCCAATGGTCCTGATAGCCTTGTTTTGCAGTACAAGTATCTCGAGATTTCCCGAGGAGCTTCCCCAGATTGTAAGGCCGTATCTAATATATGATTCTATTAGCGCATAGTAAGCCATTTTCGCTGCTTCCAGCGTGCCAACCCATTTGATGTGTCTAACAAAATACACCAGTGCGAATTTTACTGCAGATGTTATTTACATGATCTGTTCATGTAATTCGGACTTCAATAACAAATGGGAAAGCTTAGGGTAACAAATTTGTCACTGAATTTTAAGAAAGGTAATAGACTGAATTTTCAGAACAGTGGCTGTGGTCTCCATCGACAGGAGACCTAACTCGATTAACTTTGTTAACAAAAAAGAACGGATTTGGATTGAAACAGTTGGATTGGTCCGGCCGTCGGCTGGCTCATGTGACCCTAAAGTAGGGTCCGAAACAGATTTTATGATTGATCCTGGAAAAATTCGATGTACTGAATAGGAATATGGTCATGGTGGACACCAGAGTGGAATCCTTGGGTAACTTTGAACATCGAAGGTCAAAGTTCACATGACCTAAAACACAGAAACAGATATTGAAAAACAATTAATCCGTGGTTTCCAAACGATTATCTCCCAATATATTGATTTGAAACCACCACCGATATCTGTTGGATGGTAAATATTTCATTTTGAGTGGTTATCAATTTTCATCCACTATTTTTGTATCTTGCTTTGAACTTAAGATATAAGTCCTTGATTAATTTAATTGAAAGAAACAAATAAATTTTACGATCTTTGGGTGATCATAACTGTTTTCCCTCAGTCGGATTTAAATTAAATTGGCTTAAAGAATTCCAAAGATCACTTGAGTGTTTGAAGGCCAGAACGAATACGGAAACGTATTTATAACCTTATATATAAATCTTTAAATAACAATTTATTTGGAAAAAAATCGTTTTCTGATGAATGCAGCTTCATAACTCATCTCTGAATAGTTGTACTTAAATGAACGATAGTTCAAATTAAGGCCATAAAACACTGAATCTTTTACGACCAAAAGGTACATCACACTGTGATCAGAACCGGACATATAATAACAAAGAAAACAATAAAATAGTTCAAAACAGAAATGCCCATAAGTAATGTAAGGGGAAGAATTAATGTTTGAGTATATGTCGAGAACGAAACAATATTTAAAAAAAGAAAACGGATTACGAAATTGTAATCAGCTTGAAAATCCAGCCTGTAATGATGCGTCACAACACCACAGTTATATATTTTTTTAATTATATATGTCAAATATGGCAAATTCAAGACGGAGACTGAAAAATCAATACCCGAAGTATGTACCATCCAGCAACTTTCGGCGGGGGTTTCAAGTAAATATCTTGGGCAATATTCATTTTGATACCATAAATACCATTTTTTTATCATCTGTTTCTGTATTTTCGGCCCTTGAACTTTCGTCTTGATTCAAGGGCCACAGTTGCTCAAGGATTCCTCTCTGGCATCCGCCATATTTTCTCAGTACGACAAATAATGCTAGAATTAATCATAAAATTTGAGTCGGACCCTACGTCAAGGTTCATTTGTAATTTCCTTACTTGGCGACTGGACTAGATAGGTAAACCCCAGATTCTCATTATTTTCCTGGTTAACCGGGGTACCGGAACCACTACAAACTATCGTATTTCAGTCCTAATTTTCATATAATGTGATTTGTTCTTCTAAGACGCACTTAGAAAATCAAATCACATCATAGAGAATGTGAGACTCTTTTAAATTTAAATCATTGAAAATGGTCTAAAATAATTAATACTTTTGTCAACATTCTTGCATTGAATTTTTACAAAATATTGTATTACTTTTTTAAACTCTTTAAGTTGTATTATCATTTGTTGCAGAAGGAGTATAAAATAGACGGAGCCACAGTTGACCTACGTGATTTAAGTTCTATTCCTTTCTTCCAATCTCACTGGCGACTTAAAAATAAGGCTTATATGAAAGAAAAACTCATGTTTTGTCTAATATCTGAGGTGACATTACAAATGGTAAAACAACATTAAAATGGAAGATACCATATTGGCATTAGATAAAACATCCTTGGTGTGTTTAAATTATTTCTTCCTCTCCGCATATGCTTTTTGTAAGTATATTACTATACATTAAAAATCATCCATAATATAAAACTAGTGACTTAACTTTTCCAACTAGGCTATTTACCTACTATATAATTTTTAATTGAAAAAATACATACATTAAAATATTGGTTTTACCAATATTTTTAATAATTTAACTTTCTCCCCCCTATACATAGTAAATGGAGAAAGTATTGTTTTCGTCAAAATTTTCGAATTTGAGTTGTTAGTGGAAATATTCGTTTCAGTGCTCCCTGAATCCAAAAAAGTGGTTTTCGGCCTGGTGTCTGTCTGTCTGTGTGTGTGTGTGTGTGTGTGTGTGTGTGTGTGTGTGTGTGTGTGTGTGTGTGTGTGTGTGTGTGTGTGTGTGTGTGTGTGTGTGTGTGTGTGTGTGTGTGTGTGTGTGTGTGTGTGTGTGTGTGTGTGTGTGTGTGTGTGTGTGTGTGTGTGTGTGTGTGTGTGTGTGTGTGTGTGTGTGTGTGTGTGTGTGTGTGTGTGTGTGTGTGTGTGTGTGTGTGTGTGTGTGTGTGTGTGTGTGTGTGTGTGTGTGTGTGTGTGTGTGTGTGTGTGTGTGTGTGTGTGTGTGTGTGTGTGTGTGTGTGTGTGTGTGTGTGTGTGTGTGTGTGTGTGTGTGTGTGTGTGTGTGTGTGTGTGTGTGTGTGTGTGTGTGTGTGTGTGTGTGTGTGTGTGTGTGTGTGTGTGTGTGTGTGTGTGTGTGTGTGTGTGTGTGTGTGTGTGTGTGTGTGTGTGTGTGTGTGTGTGTGTGTGTGAGTGTGTGAGTGTGTGTGTGTGTGTGTGTGTGTGTGTGTGTGTGTGTGTGTGTGTGTGTGTGTGTGTGTGTGTGTGTGTGGATGTATGTGTGGATGTAAACAAAGCTAGAAACGACACCAGTGGTCCGACTTTCATGAAATTTGGCATGTAGGTATAAAGCCGTGGTGTCTCCAGGCAATTTTTCTTTTTTTTGAATTTTTGATTTTTAAGGGTATTTACCCCATAAAAACCCATAAAAAATAACAAAAATCCAAATTTCTCAAAAACGGCTCTAACGATTTTTATAAAAATTTCATGGTTTTTAGTGCTTAGGATGACAAATAAAATGACACCAACCGCATGTCTGTAAAAATTCAGGTTCAGAAGTTATGGGGATTTAAGTGTTAAGAAATTCATATTTTTCAAATTTCACAAAATTTGTAACTTTAAAGAAAATATACAACCATTAAATTTGGCTTGAAAAACTAAATAATCTAGTAGTTTGAATCATTAGTCTACGTCAACTGGTTACAAAGATAATTGATATTTTAGTTTGGCGGTAAATGCAGTACGTTGTCCAATGTTATTCTTATGGCAAATATTCAAAAACCGATATCTCCGTTATTTACTAACCAATTGTTATCAAATTTGGTATATATTTGTGTGATGATTAATTGTTAATTTGTTTTATTTTACTTTAAATGTTTTCTGTTTTTAAATGACTTGAAGGGAGAAAGTATGTGTCAGTTTCCTGATACCGTTTATTTATTTTGTGAGGCCTTTTTATGTGTCTGGTAATCATCAGACATATTACAAACTGAAGGGTTATGTTTACACGTATTTTGACATTTAAATGTTACATATGATCAGTTAAATGCTATAATCGTTAAATACATTTGGATAAAATTATAAAGAATAAAATGATTTAAATATGTATACAACAAAAAATAAGATAGTCTTATATAAAAACTTAAATTTACAACTTTGTGAATTTTGAGTTTACTAAAGATAAATTTTGAGTTGGACCATTATCATTACTCACTAAGTTGCTTGTTTTATTTATGAATAAAGAATAAAGATTCCCAAGCGTTAAGTTTGTTTGGTTCTGTCCCGTTCAATAATAATTTTGTACCTTTCAAATAATTTAATTCATTTGGTAATAATTTAGTTAACAATAATTTAGTTAATAATAAGTTAAAATAATTTAGTTAATAATTTACCCACTAGGTAATTACTGACTAAACAAATATATATACCTAGGAGTACCTCTGAAAGACTACAACTTCCAGAGGTCTTAATACTTTGTTTTATTAAATATTACGAGACGAATAAACAAATGTCGGATGGCTTATAGAATTTAATGGAACATTCTTGGAGTACCTGAATTCTGACAAATAGGTCGACCACAGGCTAACAGCATTCCACTAGCGTTCCGCTAATACTCTCGTGCTATCAGGATTTACAGCGATTTCTTTTTTTGCCATAAAATAATACAGTAAAACGATATATATTAACTGTGAAAACTAAATAAGTATAGTTTTTGTTTACAGCAATATTAATTAATTAATAAATACAATAATTAACAGTAATAATAATAATGAACAGCAAATTAATAATAATTAACAGTAATAATAATAATTAACAGCAAATTAATAATAATAAACAGTAATAATAATTTAGTACTGTAAGCTGCAGTACTTGGAGGCTGGTAATTACTATATGTTTGGTCTCTAATCCTTTGATAGCTACAAATTTGTTGTTAAACTTGTTTTTGTTGGGTTAGTGTAAATGATAAATTTATTCAGAATTGTTACTTACGTAATATAGCCTGTAGACATCAAAAACTTATTTTATTTCACGTCAACATATTTCGAGGACAATGACTCCTCATCTTCAGGGTGATTTATACCAAATCCACATGGCCCACATTTCTGCAGTTGTCAAAACTTTAAAAGGTCGTACGAAACTAAAACAGTATATAACAGGAATGTCACAAAAAGTACACACACACACGCACTAATAAACTACTGGATGTGTACTTTTTGTGACATTCGTGACATCCTCCTCATCACCCTGAAGATGAGGAGTCATTGTCCTCGAAACACGTTGGCGTGAAATAAAATTAATTGTTGATGTCTACAGGCTATATTACGTAAGTAATAAGTAATCAAATAACTAATCAAAGGCATCAAGGCATCAAGGCTGTTATTGTAAAAAACATAAATAACAAACCACATGACAAAACCCCACAAATCCTCTAGGACCTCTACAATTCACCTAGACTTTTTAAGGGTTACGTTTTTTTGTTTGAAAACTTTATGATGCAATTTAAAGTGACAAAGAATAAAACTCAGTCTTTAATTAAGTATAGCTTGAATCAACAATGATCTCACTATGCTTGATGCTTTTGAATTATTCATAAATGTAACACCAAAGTTTGAGATATTCAGATTTCGTCACATTTATAAACATACTCAATTGTTAGAGTTTATAAAGTGTCTTGAAGGTAACGATGATAACATTTGAGCAACCTATTGTGGATCACTAAAAGTAACCCTCCAAACGTTTTTGTTAATCACTTAAATATATAAATATGCACTTAAATATGTGTTTTTGATATCTATTATGTATAGAGGATATTTGAGGGTTTTATTCAAACGAGTGAGTCAAGCTCTCTAGGATTTTGAGATTTTGAAAGGTCTTCGACCAACCTGGATAGATTATTTCGAATGAAATAAGTAACTCTAAATTTTAAGGTGGAATTGTGACTCTGATTTTTTTTAATTTTTCACAATAAATTCAGTTACGTAATTAATGTTTTTAATTATTAATTGTAATTATATCCTTCAAACTAATCTAAGGAAGTATTGCCACAGTAACAGTCATATGTTTTTAGAAGAGTAGGAGGTATCTCTTAGAATAACCTATCTTGGAACACCAACAAAACAAAGTTCCTTTATCCTGTACTAATACTCTTTTAGTTAGAAAAAGGTGTTAAATAGAGGCAGAAAGTTTGAAGCCACTTTGGGATTACACAGGAGACTTAAGAGACTTTAGTTACCCGGTAGAAAAGTTTCCTCTAAGAACATTATAAACATCTCTAACTTGTAAGAGATAAATATATTTATACGTAAGTCAAGTTTTGAGTATGTTGTGAGGTTTTATCCACAAATATCTAAATTTGGCCTTAATGAAAAGTTTTATAAATTACGGATTCTACGTTATGAACATTTTTTAGAAAACGGTACAGTTATACTTTTAGTATTTAGATACTGGCTACCTTATGTAGAACATTCAATTTATACATATTAATTAGACTCTCTCTGGCAATGAAAAGCTTACAAACTCATCAAATGATATACGTTTAAGAACACATTGGACTAACAGATTTACAAAACTTATCTATTATAACTGCTGTGCAGAACATGGTCCCTATAAACTAATACTTTAGATAATAGTTGGATTCGTACTTCTATTAGTGCACATATTATATGACCTTCGTTCCCTTTGACTACCAGCTTCATGGAACACTGATGAAGAGATGTTCCGGTGGAGGATCTGGAGCTGTACTTAGGTAAATTGGTACTTGATCCTTCAGGTCATATAAGTGTTAGTATATTTTGTAAATATAATCAAAATATAGCTAAAGTAATAATAAAATAGAGTAAATATAACTTGCTGCATACGTTTTATACGTATTGCAGAATTCATGAATGTTAATGTTACAACATTACTTTTCAATTGCAATCGACAAATATATAAATACGCTACAAGCTAGAAACAGATTAAAAGTTGATTGCATTTAATCCATTAGTTCTACTCTTTCCTGTCTGTCTTTAGGATCATCCAATCAACCCCATTAAATACGTTTATTGCATTAGTGAAGTCGCAATTATATTAAGGTGTTTACCTGTCCTATATTCAACTGGATAGGTATTGTAAGAAATTGTTAAAAATAAATGGTTCTTTTTAAAGTTGTTTCTCTAGAGTTTTAATTCTTTAAAAATATACTTACTTCAGTTATTTCTTTAATTAAAAGTTACTGTTTCTTCTTTTTGCCTCTGCTGAAATTACCAAACCTATTATTTGTTTTCATCTATCTAAAATCATAAATATTTGATATAATTGAATTTAAATTTCGAGTTTTTTCCTTAAATTTATTTGTTTTGCTATTGAGTGAAGTTTCGGTAATAAAAACTGTATTTTAAATGAAAATTACTATAAACGCATCAATCGTTCAGCTTTGAAAGATTTTTCTGATATTTTAAACCAGAATTCACAAAAAGAGTATATTATAAAAGAATGCAAGAAGCAAATAAGGCAGATCACTCTAACAGCTGGAAACTAAGGAATTCAGTGAAACCTTTGAATACCAAAATTAATATGTGACCTTAGTACTGCACTCTGTTAGTGATTCATTATAACTAAGAGCTCTTTTAATTTTGGGTCACTCAAAACCTGGTACACATTTGATAATGCGATGGGAGGTCTGCTTCAGATCCAAAGTCATTGGTTACACTCCTTGTTCTGTTTAAGTTATGTTTTATGTTTTTAAATAATTATAGAACTTTTAACTATATAACTTATAACTTATATATAATAAAAAGACAAGTGTACAGCATGAAGCTGGTTAGTTGCATATAATTTTAATAAAAATACGTTATTATTTCAATGTAAATCATTTTACAAAAATGTATGTATATTATCTATCAAAATCAATAAGAAATTATACATTGAAAAGATCCACTTAACCTCTAACCAGTGTAATCTGAGGTTGTACATTTTAGCTTTGCATTTAGATTAATTTTTAAATCATCTTTATCATACTTATTTTAGCTACCGTAACTCAGTTTTTTTTTTACCGTGAGTATAAAGAGTTTTGTATGAAACTGCATGGCCGCTTGGAGAGTATCCTTCCCCTCGCCAGTAAATCACAGGATACACGACATCGTTTGTTTATGGCGGCATTATAAAAGTTTGCCCTTTTAGTGGATGGCCAAGCATATCCTAAGTGGTTTTGGGATACCCATGACATAGGAGAGAAAGCCAGAGTGAAACTTACTCTTTCAAGTATTTTAGGTGTTATTTGAGTATCGTATATTTATGTATCAACTGCAAGCAGGATTGAAGAACGGGCCTTTTGGCCCTGTTTTTTATGCTAGAACAAAGAATTTTAAACAGATCTTGGTGCGTAATATATAATTCTTTTCAAAAAATTTGATTTTGTTGGTAAAAATTTCAAGGGGCGTTTCACAACAAAAAAATATTTATTTTTTGTACAAAACTTGACATAAATAACCATTACAGTATAAAATAGTCAGACCTACATGACTGTATACTAAAATCTGCTATTGTCAATAAACTTTGGTAATTGATTACAGAAAATTCTGAAACATAAATTTGTAGATCTCTCACTGAAGGACTAATAAACCCACATAAGGGCATCAACAAATTTATAATAACTCTAATACAAATTTAAATATCCGGCGGAAATTCATAGCAGGAAATGTTAAACATTCAAACATCAATGCGAAGCGGTCTGGTGGATTACCTCATGTTTAATCAAGACACTTCCTGATGTTTGATGGTAAATCATCTTGTGAGCTTGTGGTAACGATATTCGATTCTGATTTCAGGGACTAAACCGACTAGAAACACAAGTGATGACAGATTATTAGAAATTTTTAACTAAAACTAAATTAACTATTCTTGAATAACAATGGTATTGTTTGAAATGATTAACTTAACGATTAACAACTGTATAAATTTATTCTGAAGGATTGAGGAAAGTTTTCTTGTTGCATAAAGCTCTAAATTCTAATGGACGTTATAATATATTTTTTTAGGAATGAAATAAACATAAAATAGACATCTAAATTATCTCTTTTGACTCGAAGAATTACATGTAAGAATGTCTCATAATGATAACAAAAAACATTTCATAATCAAAATAAGTAATATTTTCAAGTGAAATAAGTTGGCTTGAAAAGAAGCAACCTACACCACACGACCCTTAGTAAACATTTGGCTTTGACCTTCAATGACCGAAATCATTCTTTTTCATGGCACTTTTATTTTATCATGAATACTATTTGTTCTAAAAACATAACATATCAAACATAAACAACTGAAAATAATTAATAAGAGTACATAAAACACTTCGAGTTAAAATGTTGTGTTAAAAACAGTTTTATAGAAGGACGAAAACCCGAGGTCACCGATAGATGGTCCCGTAAACAACTCTGTCACAAATAATGCAGAATAACAGTGTGTTCTTAAGTTTCCCAGAATTCTCTTCGATACTTTAATAATACCCTGTTATACTGAATAAACTTAATAATAAAAATCAAAATATTTTACTGGCAATTATAAATGTTCGTAAGACTACCAGAAAGTCACAGTTTAAAAATATATTCAATTAAAGATAAGGCATTTTCTAAATTAATATTTCATATACAAAACGAGGCCAGATTATGGAATCTAAGTATTTAACTGTATTTATCGCAATCATAATCGTATCACAATCACATAGGATTGGAGATTCAAATCAGTAATCAGTAATCAGTGATCAGTAATCAGTAATCAGTAACATTTATTTGCCATGGACATTAAAAAATGCATTGACAATTGTCATTCATATGTAGCAAGGCTACAGTCAGGAACTTAGGCTAGCACACATACAAATATTAAAAATACAAATTGATATGTATGTTGCTCTGTGGAATGGAATGAAATGTACATGTTTTACCTTAGACTAAGTCCTCTGAATGAAAAACTACATTTGAAATAAATATTTTAAAATTTCTACAAACGATAACAAAAAATATATAGGCCTATTAATAAAAATAACAATGTATAAAATATTGAGCATATGAACATTACAATACAACATATACAAATATACAGTAAACAATACGAACTTAAAGTTAAAAAAATAAAAACAGATGGTCAAGATTTAAAAAATAACAAAATTTAAGCTAACAAAAATTACTAGAAGTGAAAGACCCTCATGGCCATAAAGTTAGCTATTGAATAATGGGTTTTTAATGAGTCAATCATAAAACTTACTTAAAAAAAATAATGCCTAGGGTATTGCTGAACATTACTTGACAGTTTATTAAATATTTTAGTGGACATAACATGCAACATATTTAGAGATACTTAAGAACACTACCGATCAAGAGGTCGAGAGGGGTTCGGCCGCGGCGAGGAAGGGGGGGGGGTTCACTTACTTCGATTCAAGAGGTTACAGGTTCGATTCCCGGCATGTCCACACAAAATTTAGTGGCTTGGACCGCTTCCCCCTGAATACGTTTAACATCTGTAAAATGCCACTGACGTAGGTACACAAATAACTATAACAATCGAATAAGTTTTACATTTCATAGTAAGTAATACATGTATGAAACGTAAGTCCATCCGAATAAGGGATTTACTCTGAATACGTGTATTCTCCTTGTTTATTCGCACTTTATCCTGTAAGTCCCCACGAGCCGGTTTATTTGAGCTCGTTTACCGGGGATTTGTCGGCGCAGAGGGTAGTACTCGCGCCATACTCCAGGGAGGTTGCTTCCTCATTTTCACATTTTATTATAATTTGCATTTTTAACTCTAGTAATCTTATGGTGTGACATTGCATCTTATTAACTTAAGGGGGATCCATTGGAAGGAGTACTATATAAAAACATAACACATTATTTCTTCTCAATCTAGGTTATCCAGACATTTTCCGGAAGATTGAATTTGTTGATTATATAAGTTTATAAATGTGTCTTTGTTATACAGAGTTTCCGTTAGAGTTATTTCTTGTCCTGCTGAGAAATAAATGTGTGCGAATGACAACCATAATTCATATAACGCATACAATTTTTATATAAGTTAATTTTTAATTTTGGAATAAGGCATTCCAATTCTGTATTTTGCATTATTTTACCTTGCGAGTTCGAAATGAAATAACAAATAATAAATTACCAGCCAATTTAAAGTATGAGTAGTACTAAACGGCCAATTTAAAGTATTAATATATTTAAAAATAAAATTAAAAAATATTATTTCAAGAAGCAATTTATAAAATTAAAGACAATATGAAAAGAAGATAAACTTATGAAACAAATTAAGAAGAAGAATTAATTATTAAGAAATGCGGTAAGTTTAAAATTATGTATGCAATACAATTGTACAATTTTCTGGCAATATATATTATCATTACTAGTAAAAAAATTAAAATAAACATGAAAACACACACATAATCGTCAAACAGAGAAAAGTTGTCTAATTTCGAAGTACTGTATTTCCTTTTTCCCCAGAAAATTTAAACGTGAGAAAACTGAAAAGGATAAAGAACATTTAACTATCTTGCGAACGTTCGCTTTGCGAAGGAGAACGTTGCTTTGATATACTTAACAGGATATTAAACGAAGTAAATACTCTGGTATTTAGTGATAACGCGGCAAGCCGTGGTTTATCACTAAACTATCTTCTGTAGAAGCTCGAAGGTATCTCTTTCCTGTATTACACGGCTGGGCTAATTGAAATGTTTGATTTACTCTGGTAGATTGGGTCGTTGCCTAACATTTTCAGTGTAAGTATTATGTCCATATTTATTTTTATTTCAAGTTTTAAAGATTGTACATTTGTAAAAATTATCAGGATAAAAACTTTACAGTTTCATAAAATACCTATTCTCAATTACAACAGTTAAAAACAATGTATAAGCCAAATTTTATCGTGGCAGATCATTTGTGTGAGTTGGTAAGATTATCAACAGAAATCTCACTAGAAAAAAATCTATGATCTATTTGTACTGAAGACCGATTCCAATAAAAAATAAAAATAAATTAGGAGTGCACCCGAATCCCACAGTTGAGCTCGATTGATTTTAACTCGTGTTCTACGGGATCGGCCGCATTGCCGTCGTCGTCGCTTTAAAGACAACCTAATTGTCAATTTGCCGACAATTTGAAGAAGTGACATTGAAATGTATAGATTATTATTAACATATGCCTAAGTATATAGATCCAGGAGTAGAAATATTTAGGATGGGCATCAAGCTTATTAAGGTGGTGCAGTCGAAAATTTGTATGATACGTTTTCTTCTATTTTTATGTTACTCATGATAAGAAAGATCCGAGGAAGTAAAACATTTTTTTTTATGTAAAATTTGTGAGCTACAGATGTCAAAAGTGTAATAATGGGGGGAAAATTCCCATCTTTCTTGCATCATTCACGAAGACACGGTTTAACCTACAGGGCCTATATTTGAGAATTATTTATGATTAATGAATGTCTTAAACCTAACATCAAGGAAATTAAAAAATAAATAAAAAATTGTCAATGTTGCTGGAAAATTTCCTTCCGTTTACATAAGTGCCAAATCTTTTAAAATTATGTCATTTTGTAGGCCAAATGATTCCGTATTATATCCCAAAAAAAAAAAATTAAATTTTTATAATTTAAACTTTCTACAGGAATGTTGCACAAACAAACTGAACTTAACACCTGCATAATTTGGTTAGGCAACCCGCATTCAACAAAAGAATGCTACCAGAACATTGTTATAACACATCCCAATCACATGCATTGACAAAAAGTTCAGAATAATAAATTAAAAAATCATTAGACTGCCATGCTGCCTGGCGGAATAGTTTGTCCCTAACGGTGCGCGCACAACCTTAATATCGAGTTTACACTACTCGACTCCACTCAAAAGTTTCCACTAAAAATTATCCAAATTCAAGACAAGCAGTTTTTCCACCATTTAACCTAAGTCGGCTCGCGCTAGGGGCTGAAGGTAGTTTTTTTCTCAATCCATGTTTGACAAATATCGGTACAAAATATTTTTTTCTAAAGTAACTAAGGAATATTTTTGAAACTTATAAATATCAATATATTTATAGCACTTTATTTATTTCTGGAATTTAAAGTAAATTTTTGTTCCTTGTCGTTGTCAGTCTAAAAAAAATACGTGAAGAAAGATATTCAAAACAATCTTTGGGTTATAGACTGAATGAAGATTAAGATGGCTAGAATTTTTACTATTTTATTTGAAAACACCGAAAAAGCAAATTAAGTTCAGAGGATTAAGTAAAAATTTGAATTAATTTGTTTAATATTGTTTGACCTGATTGCCCTTATCTTCGAAACAGATCTTATTTGGATAACATTAGAGTTTTAAATTGTATCTGAATTATGAGAATTTTTTGACATTATGATGTTGCAGAAGAATGAAAACTATTATACATGTATTATATATTATGTTGTAACTTAAAAAAACGCAACTCAAAAAAGCTAGAAACTCGAGTGAATACTTTAAAACTGTACTTGACCCGACTAGTCAACTACTGCACACCCCTAGAAATAAAATTACTACATTTTATTTGAAACGAATCATATGCGATTCTTACGTCTTGTATGAATAGAATAATTATTCCGAAACATCGGTAAAATCCTTCACACATTGTGTTATTCTTGTCTTGATCGGTACTCATCATAATCTTCCCCCAGAGGGAAGGTGGTGCTGTAGGGCTCCCTCTCTCTGGAGGTAGCTTGACCGGGACTGATCCCTGTCTCTGGAATTAGCTTCTTGGTGAGGGTCCTGAGGGTTTTCCTGGGCCAATATTTTGGGGCTAGGCTTTCGTGGCTCTCAGCTGGCTTACCAGCTCATCTGCGGGGTTGTTCCCCTTGTTGCGGCCTGGGTTCTCCTGACGGATCGGATTCAGGGAGTGAAACGGGGCCGGGTCTTGACTTTGTTCTCGACCACTGGTCCTACCCAGAGTGAGCAGGGCAAAGGTCTGCTGGCGGTGAAAATGGGGAACCTGGCGAGGCTAACGTCAGGCCGTCCTTTGGATGGAGGGGGCTATTCGCGTAGCCTCTGTTGAGCAAGGGTGTCGGTTTCTTAGCCTAGTATCCCGGGTGGGACCCACTTCTAATCCCGCCTCCGTAATGGTAAACCTATCGCGGAAGGCCGTGAGGCTGGATGCATGGGCAAACGAAATACCACGGATGCTGGTGTCAAGCACCGCTGGCTCTGGCTGGGGTCGACTCTCGGTCAGGGCTGGTGGACCAGCGTTTGAGGGGGGTATGTGGTTCGAATTGGCAGGGCTATCCCCCCGGGCTCATGGTGTCACCGTTGTGGGTCCAGTATGTCCTGTTCCGGCTCAAAAAGGCCTAAGCTGTCAGGGGTAAGAAAGGCCCCGTGCGAAGCTCTCGTAGACCTCCACCCTGACGGTGCGGTTGGTGACACTTTCCTTCAGAGGCATTTGTTTTCCTTCCACTTAGAATGGTGGTCATGAGTAGTCAGTTTGCTCTGGTCAGAGGCTCGGGGGTGACCCCTTTCTCGAGGCTTTTGCCGCTTACGAGTATGATGGTCTTAAGCCATCCCGCCAGCCAGGGGCGATGGTCTCAAGCCTGGCTGGGGCCGGGTAAGGCTCATGCTCAGGTACCGGCTATGGAAAGCTCACGTAATATAATGTAATGTAATGTATGTAATGGTACTCATCATAATAAAGCAACTTATTATGTACAAATGCGGTCCACCTTCAGGACCACGGCCACGAGTCGATATTTGCAAAATATATAATTAACAAATCTATAAGATTTAAATTGTTGTTATTTAATTATTTTAAATAATTGGATGTGTTAAGGTAAGAATATTACCCTAAAAATATTCATGAGAAAAATAATATAAACTACATTAAAATTTTGAAGTTGTTACTTATCGTCATAAATTTTGTAAACAGCATAAATAACGCATAAACTATCTTAGCAAGAGGAAATAGTACCAAAGTAATTTGTAAACCGTTGCCTAAGGATTTAACCACTTTGCAGTTGAGTGAAATATTGGAAAAGTTGCAAAAGCACTCAGGACGGGAATTACAAACATTCGTTTATTTGCTCAATACAAATTCGGGGTTAAAATATGTAGATTGGTGTGTTTAAACTAATGTATACATTTATTTTCTATAATCAAGTACTACATGGTATAGTAGTCCAATTTTTATTACTGGTTTATTGCTTTATTATTTTCGGGTTAATATTAGATAATATTCGTAATACTAAGATATTCCGTCCATTAATTTTTAAGGAAACAAAAATGTATATTTATATTAGTTTATATACCCTCCTTCTAGACAGTTATTTATTTGTTTTTGTTTTTTGCAGACAATGCACATTGCGATACAAACTGACGTGAGGTTATAATACGTAATAACAAAACTTTCGTGCATGGATGTAAAAAAACTTTTATCAAAGTTACACGGCATTCATTGACTCATCCACACATTTTTGGCGTAAATAGTTCCCCCAGCTCTTAAGAAAATCGTATCACAGAATTCTCATGGACCCAGCTTAAAGTCTTAATTTAAAACCATCAAATAAATGCTACTGAACTTGTAATGTTAGCCAAAAGCTCTAATAAATTTACAAAAGAAATTAATTGCTTTTATTGACTCGAAGTGGCACATGTGAACGAGGCGAAACAAAAGAAACAAGCAATTATGTTCATTGGATATACACTAGGGCGCCATTTACTTGATTAGTACAACTTGTTTTTTTGGCTACGTAGGGTGTCAAGGAAATTTGTATCGAAAATAATTCAATTTTCAAGAAGTCAATATTGGTTTTTTAAGGGCTTTTAGTGAATTGTTGGCCCCTCGTTTAGTTAATTGTTGGCCTCTCACCAGTACAATTTACTTACTTTTTAACTGTGCAAAGTTGACACGATATTTTATTTGGTAAAATTGCAGACTTGTATGTTGGATTCCAGCTTTTTCATGTGGAATGCAGTTAACAGGTGTGTGCATTTATTTTTTTATATAATAAAACTGATGAAAACCTTTTGTATAGTTATATAACTACACAAACTTCCTTGATGAAGGGCAATAAGAGTATATAGAAGTGATAGTCAAAAAGAGAGTTAAATACTCTAAATTAAGCCAAGAGGAAATCGTTTATTTCATAATCCTAATTCCTTATAAATATTATGTTCATTTCATCAGATGTTATTATTTAATTAAAGCTTAATATCTTGTTGGTTGTTTGTTCGTTTTGTTTCTGGTGTTATACCTTGTTATTTTGAGCAAATTGAACAGCCAGTTCAAACAAGAGATGATGATTCATACACATGCTAGCTGGGCCTATCTTGCAATTTGTCTGACGGTCGGTAGTTCACCTTTTAACAGATAGCATTGAAGTTGTTGTAAACTTGCCAGTCTGCCAATTGGTATGTTTAAACAAAACCCTCTTTGAAAACTGATATACTGGACCAACATTGGAGTTGAAGTCGTGTAATGGATAAGGTGATAATGACCATCTGATAACGTCGCTGGCGCCGCGCCAAATATGCTCTAAAGCCCCCATTACCCAATTATCACCATCATCATTACCGACTCTGACAATGGATCCTAACTTTGTAAGGTTGATTTGTTATCTGACAAATTAGACAATAATTAACTTTGTGAATAATGTTCGTTCACTTACTGTAGCACAATTTTCGTTGTCGAGTAAATATAGATATAGCTTATATCGTAAGGGCTGTTTACCTAAAAAAGATATGCAACACAAAGTCGAAGCAATGTTTTACAAGTGTTATGTATTTGTTTATTTATTGTATACATTGTTTATTTATTGTTATAGTTATTTCATAAAACGTTCTCCATTAGTCTTAATTTGTTCACATTTAAACTGTATAGTCAATTATACTAAATATAAAAATATAGCTAATATCATAAGGGATGTTTGCCTATGAAAGATAGGTAACACAAATTGATTCGTAAACATGTTTTACAATCACAGTAAGGTTTGCATAAAGCTTTAAAATAAATATACTGAAACACAAGTTAATTATACTAAAATAGAGGAGGACAAGCCTCGAGTGTATGATAAACTTTACGAATTTGGATAAACGTCATGGTGTTTATCCGAATTCAGACAAAAATGATAGACTACAAGGTCTATAATATTTGGAAGTGTATTAAAACTAATAATAAAAAAGATTTTTTTATTACTTATTCTTTATTGGGGCATTTAAGCAAATTTATCTCGTTTTAGCTGATATGGGAAAAACTCCACACATAACAAGAGTATAGGCCACACACTTTATCGGACAAAGAGGATGTGAAGTCAATAATCTATTTAATAAGTGTGTCTATTCGAATGGAAGTAGATCCCAGAATGAAAAAACAGCTGCTTACAAAAAAAGTTTAGTAAGTGCTGTTTCAAATGCAATCAAATGTATAAGAAACAAGTGGAGGGAGAAAAGATGGAGATATAGGCCTACAATTACTGTACTAAATCAAATCTAGTCGATCGCGTTCTTCAATTAAAGAAGGAATGGCCTCAAAGGGTCATTGCTTACGATTCGAAATTAGTATCAATATGTTAAAATTTGTAAATTTTTGACGAACTTGAAATATTTGTAGAAGTCAGCACGTGATGCCCTGTAACTATGATGTACACACTTAAATTTTGCAGGATTTTATTGCTAGAAAAAAACTGCATTTACTTCAATCAGCTGTCTTACTTAAAATTGTTTATCCAATCTTAAATCTTTGTTCACTTACGAAAAAAGTAAGGCGTCTGTGGCAAAATAAAGCTTAGAAAATTAAATTGGTTGTAAAAAGGATTCTACTAATAAAACGTCTGAATTTACACACGTAACAAGCAACAAAGTATTTTAGAAAAACATCGTGTTGAGCGGTTATAAAAGTTAGATTCGGTACTATGAGTTGGTTAAACATATATTGTATTTAGGTATTTAAAAGTGTATGCTTATACTAGAAAGCCATTTACAGGCATTACATGGTTACATCGGAATGACATCGATTATCGGATTTTAATAGGATATTACGTTACTATATAGCCAGGAAAGAACCGTTTTACAGTACGAGCATGATAGTCCTCGCGCAAGCCGCTACACGAATGCGGGGTTTTCATGCGAGTACGGTAAAACTTACCGGGGGTGTGACGTACTATGCTTTACATAGTACTACTCAGAAAAAAACATATTTCTTAATGATAACGTATTCCTTGCATAAACTGTTACGTTTCTAAATTCTTCAAACCTAGCCTATAATAAACAAACAAACATTTGCTACTTGCCACTAGTCCTGCCACTACATTCCTCTCACAGTACCTAGAATATCTTTATACAGTAGATATCTTGCGCAGGTGAGAGTAAGAAAAAGATGTGACGTCATGGTAGTCTAACACTTGAAAGAAGGTTAAGCAAGTTCACGTGCAAATATCGTGAGATTTTTCATTACTAGAATGAAACATAGTCTTCATTTGTTGACAAATGAATACTTAACCTTGAAATAAAAGGTGAGTTAGAAGCTTAAGAAACATGTTATAATAATAAATCAGCTGTCTGTGGTTGGTGCTAATTTGGCTTGCAGCGAGACTTGCTGGTGCGTCGACTTGCAAAAGAACTTGGCGCAATAATTAGTATAAAAGTCATGTCGCTCTGGTGCGCACCACCGACCAGCAGAACGCTTTCTGATTGGCTGGTTTACTGCGCATATTGTTTATGATACTTACCGTATAGATGTTCAAGTTACTGTGATTCCTCTGAAGTAACCTTCAAACATGCATTAAACGTCGGTCTACTGCGATCAGCTGATTGTTTTGATTGTTTACTTCCGTTTTTTTCCGATTCCTAGTGCTCAGTAAATGTACTGTGCACTGCACGGTACACTTACCGTGCAGTGATCGGCAAAGAGTAACTTTCCAGCCAAGAGTAGGCTGAGTAGATGCCTCTGTGTAGTATGATGTAAAGCTAGTTACAAGTTATTAGTTGTACGCGTCGGGTGTGCGACTGAGCTGAGCCCATTATGAGCGGTTGTCAAGGGCCTTTGTTCATGTTGTGTGATACTAGGCTGCGTCTGCGTCATGTAAAATGTAGCCTAAACTCTTGACACGTTGTTCCTCAGATGAATAAAATAGTATAAATTATTTATGTTGTGATGTATATTTAAAAAAAGTTAAATTGTATATAGTATTTTAATAGTGTTTTATTTTATAATAGTTTCAATGAAATATAGCTGGTAAGTAATAGGGTAGTCATCTAACAGAGTTTGGAAAACTGCTCAACAAACAAGGTACGTACTATTTAACGTGATGAATAGAACGTAAAACCAGATTACTACCATGCACAACCTAATTTCATCGGATAAAAGCGATAAAGTATTTTTTAGTTTTCACTTGATTATGTTATGTTTCCTTTATGAAAGATTAATTAAAATAAATACTTCTAAAAGAATATGTCTTATTTATTTACTTCCGTTGCTTAGGAATAAAATATGATTACAATTTAAAATTTATCCATTAGACATCACATTCGATTCGGTACTTACGAATGTAAATAAAAAAAGGAATTCATATTTATTTGTGTTTTTGAAATTGTTAAATAAATCACAAAAATATATACCAACGAATATTAGGTTAAATTACAGAATTATATAAACTGAGGCAATGATATTTTAAGACTAAAAAGTATATTTTGTTCAGTAATATTCACAAAGGAAACCAAAGTTTACGTAAATATTCAGTTCTTCTTTTATCATTTACAGATGAACCAAATCTCTGAGAGCGTAAAAAGATGGGTTTAGCTCAAAGTAAGACATAGATTCGTTCAAACCAATAGAGCGGAATCTTCCTTCGTATTATGAGAACGATGAAATCCCATCTCATATTTTCGTAACTTTTTGATCTCTTAGCTAAGTTTAAGTGACACAAGACATTTCGATTGAAAATATAATACACAAAATATTTAAATATTAAATGGAAACTCAAATTTTTATGAATTTATTTTATATTAAAACAGATGTATCAAAGTTAGTATTCAAACTGTCAATTTGCATAACATTTTTGCATCAAAATAGGCCCTTATTGCGATTTAGAGGCTGAATTATGTGGACTGCTAGATTTTACTTGCAAATATAAAACAAAGGATAAATGCCTATGTTGTGTGTTAGAATTATTATAAATCAGCTGATCAGTTGATATGTCAGTTCACTATTTATTATTGTTTTTATTTCCTAGTTTGTTTTTGGACTTCAATAAAACATGATGCAATAACGGATTATTCGTTAAGTTTATTTCACTGGCGACGAGCCAAAGTATTTTGTTTTTCAAGTTATTTTATTTCATTCAATTTGTTTATCTTTTTTTTCACTATGAGTGACATTGACAGCATTGAAAATATTTCTGAATTGAAGAAAATTAGGTGTTTAGTAAGGGCAGTTGACGAAGGCTGACAGATTGTTTCGTTAAAATATGAGCGTATCGACTTAACCAATATTTAGCTATGATATTATATATTAAGCTATTATATATTTAGCAATATTTTTGTATTATCATAAACTCCCAAAAATGTAATAAATATTTCTTTAGTCCCTAAAATAATTTATACTACTGAGGTAAAGTTTTACTGACATTCATTACTATCTCATGCACGTTTATATTTTAAGAATGCAGTTTTCAAATAAACATTCCCTTATCCACCAAAGTAAATCAGTTATGTTCATCTTCTCGTGCCGTTCCCCGTAGCTGTTGCGACAACGTCGTGACTGTGGTATCAGTCGCTGTGTTGGAACCGCGATGGCAGCTGGTGCCGCGTCTTTGCCTTTCAACAAATTGAAGAAGACATGCGGACGTTTCAGAGGGTCGCTCAAGTTTCTTATGCTGTTGGCAATGTGTAAGTTCCATTTGTTACGTTACTACTGGCATATGAACTATAATTTATACTATTCATTGTGACCCTGGATTTGAATTTTAAATAATGAAATAAAATTACCTTACCCAATCACTGTTTTTCGTATGACGACATGTTTAGCTCCTTAGAACATCATGAGGTCATTGTATGCAGCTACATTGATCAATGTATCATTACAATGTGGCAGGTCAATTAATTCAATAAAATGTCATGGTCATTGCAGTCAAGGTCACTGTAGTTAGAAGTTGTCATAAAAGGTTAAAAATTATAAAATCTTGAGCTATGCTGGCCAGTACTAATCACTATCACAGACTGAACAAGACTGATTCAGTCGGTCTTGGTCTGGCCAGCATAGCTCAAGATTTTATAATTTTTTACTTTTTATGATAAATTTTAACTACAGTGACAATGACTCCAGTGACCATGACATTTTATTTAATTAATTGACTTGTCACAATGCAATGACACATTGATCAATGTGGCTGCATATAATGGCCTTATGATGTTCTAAGGAACGAAACATGTCGTCATACGAAAAACAGTGATTGTATAAAGTAATTTTATTTCATTATTTATAATGTATACTCACAATTTCTTCGGTTATATTTTCTAATCTGCTTTTTTGTTGTAATTTCAAGGTGGATGGACGTACTACCTAGGCAAAACTCTTCCTAGAGCGCCTGTCCCAGAAGCAGCGCCCATGCCCAAGGACACTTTAGACGAGGATGTAGATACTTGTAAAGGTGGTGACGAAACCTGTGGATACGAGTGTGAGCCGAATATGGTAAAGGTAATGGGTGGAAACAACTCTGACCATCAAGCAACCCCACCGTCCGCGCAAAGTGATCATACAGGAGCTTTTGATATAACAGATAAAAAAGTTGACCCACTCGTGGCATCATTATCTCCATTAAACTATGAAAACTCGCTATCAAATATTCCTCAGCTGATAGAAGGAAACTCGGATATTTGTATGACCCCCACATCTTACCTACCTGTCTTAACTCCGGAGGTCGCTGAATTCACTGTAAGTGCTCGTGAACTTGTTCCCACTCCCGAAGGGTATGCCTATGAAGTAGTCGAGATCACCAAAGGGAACATTGATTTTCACGAGGCCCCAACATTTTCCCAAGGTGTTTCTACTGGAGAGGTAGTTGAAATGGTTGAAGATAACTGTGACCTAGAGATTCCTACTTGTGATTACACCTCGGAGGTTGTTGAATTGACGGAGGAAAACTTTGATTATCTCGTGGTCCTCAACTCCGAGCCCTGGCTAGTCGAGTTCTACGCCCCTTGGTGCCCTCACTGCAGGAACTTTGCCGATGAATATGTTAACGTAGCAACGAGATTATCGGTACGTTTAACTCAACTTAAAATGTAATTTGTTTGCTGAGCTTATAATGCAAAACTACACATTAACAAGATATATTTATATTTATAATATACTATTATCTAAATTATTATTTTTGAATCGAAAGTTGGTAATTATTTTAAGTCTGTCTAATAACAGTAGTTTAATTTTTTTTAAGCATTTGTAAAGCTTAGAAAGAATGTTTTGCTAAAATTGATAGTTTTTAGTTTTTTTTAGTATTTTCTCTTAATAATATTACTTTTACTATCATAAGAATTTACCTCTAAGGTATTACGTTAAGGAAATCGTACACAATTTTTACTAATGAAAAAATAAAAATTAATACGGGCTATACATCGTCACGGAATCATTATGGATGTAGGGTATGTAATGTTTATGTTTCAATGTTTTCAGGACACCCTTAATCAGTGGCACCTTGCGATCAAAAAATGTGAAACACAGGCAACATAAATAAATCTTTGATCACATCCGAAATAATAGACTAACACTCACCAATTTTTATATAATTTTATAAACTAGATTTCCTATTTAATTGATTAAAATATTTGCTGCAAAATTTTACTATTATTTTAATCAAAGACTTTGCAGCCGAATATTATTAGTGGGATATTTAGATAGATGTGATTTTAGATTGACTTAATTTTAGATTATTTGTTTTGATGCAGGCCTAAATAAATGAGAAATCGAAATTTTCCTTGAGAATTCTGAGAAATATCAGAATAAAATTTCGTAAAATTTTACAGTATTTGTATAAATAAATAATGAAATAATTTAAACAAATTAAAAAATAAAATAAATAATAATACATACTGATTTATATGTTTTCTTTATAGAACAACAGTTTTGAAATACAGTTAGGATTAAGTAGTTTAGTATTTACAATTTTTAACCGTTATTTTAACCTTTTATTTCAAATCTAAAAGGTTATTTTGGAAAGGAAAAATCTGACAAAAAATATTTATCAAACGTTTTATTATTTTTTAAGTTCCAAACTACAAGAAACAAAACAAATAAGAGAAAGGCGTTTAAAATTATTTTATTTTATCTTTATACATTTTTCCACCCAAAACAAAGAAGAGGATATTATCTTCATAACAATATCTAATAGAATTAAAATTAAATTGAATCATTGTTTATTTTTAAAAATCATCCAAATTTACACATTTGAGTTAAAAAAGGAAAAAAATCAATATACAATCTATAAAAATACATGATTGTTTATCACATTAACAATCGTTGTTTTCAGGGATTAATGTATGTTGGCAAGGTGGATGGAGCTAAAGAAAAATCTCTAACAAACCAATATGGAATAAGAAGTTTTCCCTGCTTCTTCTTCATTTTCGAAAATCAAACCTTACAGTATAAAGGACCAAGAACTGAGGATGACATAGTGGAGTTTGCGTTAGTAAACCTCTATAATATAAACGTAAACCCTTAAAAACTCTAATATTAATATTGTATATTTTTGGGAAATAAAGTGGATTATGTGACTTTACCTTGACCGTAATCTGTCTGAAAATCCAGTAAATTATGATTATCATTTTAAGTTTTTTTTCACTAAACTACTAGTCTGAGATTTTATGGATGAAAAAATGAATAGACCAAGCAAATCCTGACTAGTGGAAACTTCGCTCTGATGTTAAGGAAAGCTCCGTGATCGAACGGCCAAAACTCCCTGAAAATCCCTGCTGTGCCATCCCAGCCGACATCTTGAACATACTACTTTTGGTCGGTGTTTTATATACTTGTTTACAGGAAAATTATAAGGTATACTTAACAATTAATTTTGGCATTATTGGATGTCCTAGAGGTGTTTAGATATTTTAATCAGAAAAAGTTTACTTAAGATTTGTGTGAAATATCAACTCGGTAAGGATTTGTTCAGTAGATTTTATTGAAAATCCTGAACTACACATTACAATTACAAAAACATAATTTTTTGTTTGAATGATATCAAACTGCCCAAAGCAATGTTTTTTATACACTTGGTAAAATTAGCCCTCTAAATATCTGATCATTAGATTGCTCATGGTGAAATTTCATGTTAGTATTTAAATAAATTCAAAAAATAAAGAAGATTTTAGTTCTACATATTATTTATCTATGCGTTGAACACAATGGCATAAGATTGAGCAATCAGTGAGCCGTTATTGTATAAGGAAGACATTGCCGTTAAAGATCTTAAGTTGGATTCGATCTCACGTCAGAGCTAATGCCATGAATATCAAGGCCTTCACAATCACACGTAAGAGCTAATGCCATGAATATCAAGGCCTTCACAATCACACGTCAGAGCTAATGCCATGAATATCAAGGCCTTCACAATCACACGTCAGAGCTAATGCCATGAATATCAAGGCCTTCACAATCACACGTCAGAGCTAATGCCATGAAAATCAAGGCCTTCACACGTTCTCCTGGCCAGCAACTCACTTTGTTATTGATAGCAACAAACAAACGTTACTCAACATACGTTATATTTCCTCTTTAGGGTTGCTTCTCTCAATATCAAAGATTTCATTGGAAGGTCAATGAAATAGCCGTCAACACGGGCTACTTAGGCCCTGGGGTCCCTCTTTGGCCCATATTAAAAAATAATAGTTAAAATGAACACACATTTTAATAAACGGTTTAAAAATAGTCAGTCACAATACCTAAGATAGTCAAGATATGTATTAATATTACCCTTACCCAAAAAAGTGAAATAGAAAAAGGTTTGCGAAGAATTTGTATAAAGTTTTCTGAAATTGTGCCAAAGTAGCCCGTGTTTACGGTACCGAAGATGATAGTAATATTCTGGCAACAATACCAGCTTCAATATTTAAAATTTAACTTTAAATACTTTTTCCTAAAACTATCAACATTAATTAAATAACAGTCCTCATTAAAATCAATAACATTGTATGAGATTTACAAAATAATAAATATGGATATTACGAAACTAATTTCTGGATTTAGCTAATAATTTCACTTCATATAATTAATAAAAAATAATAAAATAAAACTAAAATAAAAATCAAATATGAAGTTTCTTTCAACGAAAAATATTCTGAAGTATCAAACCTAAATCTCTATTGTATGATCCATGCTCCATCTTTTTTGTATCCTTATTTGGTTGTAAATCAACTCTAAGGTGTTTTCGTTCAGCTGAAGATAGATTTTTTTACATCAAAAAGTTATGTAAATAAGTTTCTTAAAGTATTTTCTCTGTATGTATTTTTTAATGTCGAGGCATTCCGGAACGGAACACACACACACTAATTCAATATAACAGGTAACGTATCCTAACGTCCACAGTTTCTCAGTGCAACATTTGTTAACTACTTTCGACATTTGTTGACTACTTTCGACTAACACCTGGTCATTAGGGAGTTTTGCAATCCATGGTTAAACAGCACGATGAACGTTAAACGGTTAAAACACCTGATTTTCTACATTTAGCACAATGTTAAAAAAATATTGTTTAAGCCTAACTTTCATTGTATTGCTTTGCTGTGGACGCCAAAATCTCCCTATTGTCAAAAAAAGAACATTAATTTAATCCATAGAATATTGTCATACTTTTCTAAAATTGTGTTAGATGAAACTAGTCAACAAAAGACGTACTGCGGACGTCAGGTTACGTAACCTTACCGATTGTAAAATACCTTTTGTAATTTCAATTATAGAAGTTGATAGTGTTTAAACTTAGCTTGCATAGTGCGTAGTTTTTAGTTTTATTGGATGCAATTTTATTTGTTATTACCGCCCTTAATTTCTTGGAAGGCCGTATTGCTCGCGTTAGGTTCATAGAGGTGCCAATGACGAGTTTTAGTTGGTGTAACGGTTCTATTACCAAAGGCAATATGGGTGTGTAAAAACACATATCTTTCATTTTCTTGACTGTTTATAATTTTAATTTAATTTCTAACATATGATTTATTTTGTCATTTGTTTTTATAAAAGATAAATAAAAAAAACATTATACAGTCCACTAATATCAAAAAAATGTCTTATTATTTTTTACTCTTAATTTGCATTTTAATTTCATTTCACAGTAATAACTAAATATTTTTGGTCCATAAAAACCGGTATTGAAACAGTATCAACTAAATAGTACATTGTATCAAAGAATAGTAACTTATGAAAAAAATGGAATCACTAATAAAAAAAAGAAGTACAATAAAGGCACAACTGACACGATTTGGACAATTTTTAGAAAACTCCTCACATAATCCTGGATTTTTGGACGAATTAAAGGTCAGGTTACCCAAAGCAGAGGAACTCATCGAAAAATTTGAACAAATCCAACAGGACATCCGGCTCGAAGGACCAAAAATGTTTAGTTATTAATGTGAAATGAAATTAAAATGCAAATTAAGAGTAAAAAATAATAAGACATGTTTTTTGATATTAGTGGAGTGTATAATGGTTTTTTATTTATCTTTTGTAAAAACAAATGACAAAATAAATCATATGTTAGAAATTAAATTAAAATTATAAACAGTCAAGAAAATGAAAGATATGTGTTTCCTTGTCTGCTCCAACAAATGTTTTGGCATTGTCCGAGTAAATTTTGTATGGTTTACCTCTCCGAGATACAAACCGTTTTGAGGCGGTCATGTGCGCGTCGTTTCAATTAAAACGAAAGACGGACTTGTGAAACGATTTGTATCGAAATTGTGTCCATTACCCAATCAAGACAGGAATGAATTACTTTGAATTTACATTGTTTGAAGGGGCCAGAATGTGTAAAAACACATATCTTTCATTTTCTTGACTGTTTATAATTTTAATTTAATTTCTAACATATGATTTATTGTGTCATTTGTTTTTACAAAAGATAAATAAAAAAACATTATACAGTCCACTAATATCAAAAAACATGTCTCATTATTTTTTACTCTTAATTTGCATTTTAATTTCATTTCACATTAATAACTAAACAATGGGCTTATGTAACACGTCAACTCCATTAATCTATTATGATCCATAATAAAAGTTAGTGTATTTTAGGCTCTTTTAGGCTCGTGTATATTACTCCAAAAATTAGCCTTACTATATTATTTCCTCGCAAATCTGTGACCGGTCTCATTTTTGCTTTTACTGTGAAAAGCAAAATTTATCATGTCCTGTTCCTTAGAAAGAACTGTAGTCATTAACATTACCATTACCAATTACCAATTATGATTACCATAATTATTATGATCACCATTACCTAGTCTTCATCTAATACCCCCTGGGGGAATGATGGCGTCAATAATTAATTGTTCATAACATGACATCACATTACAAAACATTCATTTCGTAATTTTAAATCTGGTTATTTGTCATTATTTAGTACGGTCATTACTTGTCATTTTGAATTTGTGAGCTTATTTCTAAATGCAAAAAGTCAAAATATATGAGCCCTAATATGTTATAAAGGGCGGTTCAATATTTTTTTTATTTTAAACGGATTGCGGAATTGAAACCAGAGTGTAAATCCACGTTAAAATTATGGGTCAAAACACCATCTTTACTTTTGAAAAATGTTATGTCCCTAATATGGCAAGTCCAAGTGGCGGCCGAAAATGGTCTTCCACTCAAAATGAAGTACTTCCTACTCAACAGTGGTTTGGGGTAGTCTGGGAATAAGGTTTAAAAAAATGTGGAAAAAGTAAAGGGTTAAATTTACGTCATTTAAATCTCACTCTGTAATCTCCTCTGGGTTAAAGGGGGCCATTTAAATCTCACTCTGTATGAGGAATAAGCGTGTTAGCCTGACTATACATCCCACGATTTGAACTCAGACGGAAATGTAATTTTAACCTTTACTAGTCCAACCAAGTAGTGAGCAATACGGCGTTCTGTTATGGTTGTGATTGGTTAATTGGTCCGCAAAATAAATAGTTTTCTCAATAACGCAGGATACCTCTCAAACTCAATTTGTTTTCGCATGCTAAAATTCTTGAAATTTAAATAATAATTTTTGTGGGTTTGATTTATTAAATATATTTGTAATTTTTTTAAACGATACATTTCTATTTATGATATTGTAGAATGGCTCTAGAGTTGTGGTAATGTATCAAACCTCAAGCGGGACAGAAGTTACTTCAGCAAACAAATGGGTTTCATGAACATTGAAGTTAACGTTTTGGAAAATCAACTTCTACGCAGTCGCCTGTGTATAATAGTAAGCCATGTTACCTGATTGAAAAAGCATACAGATATTTTTGAATAACCTAAACCGAATGAAAATAAAGATAACGTTTCGAAAATGTGTTCCTTTTTTACAGTAATAATTCTGTTTGATCCCTCTCCTAACTACTCGGCATGTGCCCTAATCTAATATTATTTTATACTTTCGATTATAATTTACCAAAAATATTAGTTATATGGTTATAATTTGGGGCGGTACATCCTTTGTGTATTGGAAGAGAAAGGTTTCATTGCCGCAAGTAATCATAAAGTTAAAATAAATTTGGCAAATGATATAAAAGTATTTTAGTGGTAGGTGGCTTGAAAAAATTTTAATGAGAAACTGACTTTCTATTTTCATTTAAGTAGATTATGAAAACAATTAAGTACAAATTCTGATAGTACATGTTCTCTTTACCTTTACATACATGTATTTTTGAGAATACTTTACTAGTTGGCCATTCATTTAAAATAGGTTAAAACCAAACATTTTTAGATGTACTCGTTTGTTGTTTTTTTCCAATTGTATTTCATAAGTTTAGAGCAGCTCTTACAATATTTATCTTAAGAAAGCTATGAATGTTTTAACGGCCTTTAAATAAATATTAAATCATAAATATATGAAGATATTATTTTCTTTTATTACTATAAGAAAATATAAATATATATAAGAATAAATAAGAGAAAATATATTATGCCCACTTTTTGTCTAAAAAAAACTGATAATTTTTTTCCAGAAAAGAAATAAAATTTAAAGTAAATAATAAACGCAGAGGAAATTAAAAAAATAACCCATACATGTTTAATTTATACATAAAAATAAAATAATAACAACGTTTTACAAAAGTGAATCAAAAAAATTGAAATTTTGAGATCAAATTGCACCTGAGATTTCTCTGACTGCTTTATGACATTAATAACGCAACCTTGAAGATTAAATCAGGGTTGCTGTTGCCTCCGCTTATTACTCCTTTTATCAACTCTTACTTTCGTTTAAAATTTCTTACAATTCCTCGTCAGCAAATATAAAAGCATTTTGCCAAAAATAAAATAAAAGTACATTAAATTTCTATGAAACTTTAAAATGTTAGAAGAAATATAAATGTACAATCATATTATATGCAGAGAACAGTTTTTTAATAGCATATTTTATAAAATTTAATGATTTTTTTAATATACAAAAAATTAAATAGTACATTATTTGAAGGATTTCAAAGTAACTATGTAATAAAATACATCCAATAAATATTTTTTGTTTGTAAGTGAGAAACATTATACAGTTTGTTATTATTTACTCGAAGTCTTTATTTTTAATAATATTCCTCATTAGCTTTTATATCTCTTCAAATATGAAAAGAAAAATAACATATATAATTGACAGGTGTATTCCTTTAATACATTGTCTGTGCTCTCAAATATGTTTCCGTCATTAATATTGCAAAACACATATTAAATTTCAGTGGTATTCTAAGTAATAATCAATAAGAAACTCAATTAACCTTCAATTTATAGTTTCGCCTAACAATCAGGAAACCATAAGTTAAGGACCAATAATCAAAGAAAGCTATTTGGCGAAGCTCCACTTCTAATGATAGCAATGATCATTCACAGGCCCTGCAGTTATGTCTCCACTTCTTCACTCAACTATATGAGTGTAAATTATATAGTTTAAATTATATATTAAAATCATATGAGTGTCTTTTCAGAACAGGGCCGCCACATTTAAAATCGGTAGAGTAAAACTACAACCAAAAAACCGTAGATTTAATGGGTATCCATTACTTTCGGTATTTAGTAATAAGTGTTTAGTGTGATAACGGTTTCTGGGGTCGACTAAGAAAAAACGGCAAAGACCAAACTTATAAAGTTTTTAGCTTGTTGCTTTGGGGGGAAGGGGCGTAGAGCGTACAAAGTTTTCATTGTTACATCGGTTTTATTTTACTTTAATTTTACTGTAAACGATTGCATACAGGTATGTTAAGTGATTTATTAACTGTAAAATAATTGTTCTATCTTCCTTAAAGTTTTTAGCGAATTTCCCCTATAGGGAAGAAGCTGTTACCGTAGTACTCATGGTAAGACCTAAGCCCGAGACCATGATAACTTTTCGTTTTGGGGCCCCCAGAAGCAAAAAACACTATTCGTTCATTTTCATACATATATATATATATATATATATATATATATATATATGTGTGTGTGTGTGTGTGTGTGTGTGTGTGTGTGTCTTTAAGCACGATAGTGGCCGTAAAAATAGCCCAATCTGAATGAAATTTGGTACAACCATGTAAAGTAGTAATTATTCGGACGAGTTCGAAAACCAGCCCGATCGGACTACCGAAAGGGGGGTAAAGGGGGGTAAACCCCCCCAAAAATGGGTTTTTTGAGTTTTTTACACAGAAAAATTAAAATAACCAAATTTTTGCTTGAAAATAACCAAGCACCATTGAATTCAGCTCAAAAAAACAAACAATTTGGTTTTTTGAATCACTGCTCTATGTCCATTGGTTACCGAGATATTGAAAGTGGTAAACACAGTTCGTTGTCCCAATGTTAACCTTGTGGGAAATAAGTAAATTCTATATCTAGCTTATTTTTCTACATATCTTAATAAAACTTGGTAAATGGCTTCTTCTAGTTCAGATCTGCTAAATATCGAATTAAAACCATCCAGTTTTAATATATCTGTAGCAGCAGACCTGCATACTCATTCCCCATGTTAGTCTTATGGAGCTTTCAAAAACAAGTAAAATCTCGCTATGTTGGATTGAAAAGTGTTGTTTTGCATTTGAAATTCGCTGAGTATGCAGGTCTGCTGCAACGGGGGTATTTTTTATTTACTAAAAGCATATTTTACATTAATTAAACCATAATATTTATGTTAAAGGTGGTTTTTATGTTCCTGGTAAACGCAAAAACTCCTAGACCGACTTTGCTGGAATTTTGCACAAAGTTGGAACTTGAACCGGTTCACCCACATGGGCCTATTCACTTCTTTGAAATTTTCTCGAGTTACGCTCCATTAACGTCTAAGCCTTTATTTACATCTTATAAGAATGAAAACAATCAAATGCTAAAATGAAATCAGCTGTAGAGCACCACAGCCTTTTTATTGTCAGTTGAAAGGGCAGGAGCAAGAAAGGCCATTCTTAGGTAACTTAAATGCAAATTTGACTGCCATTGCCTATTGATTGCCACCTTCTAGCGGTCTCGGCGATTAGTATTTGTATGAAACGCATAACACTTTTTTATGCTTTCCAATTCAATAACCGTTACCCAGGGACGAGCGCGCGGTCACAGCTGTGCGAGAGTGCGGTCCCGGATACGCAGGACCTTTATGTGTGCTTGTTTGTCATTTCAGGGCCATTACCCATGTGGTAATATGCTCGGCTACGTTACAGTGACAGCCTCGTGCGTATATCACGTCAGCGTGTTACTCTAGTTGGGAATTACTAGATATATTCATGTTCAATAGATATATATTTTGTTTACATTCGTTAGTAGCAAAATAAAATTTTGAGTGTAATCGAATAGTATCTTGATGTTTGGTTAGACCTAGGAATAGTTTCCCAGTAATTTTGCAAATTACTTGCAAAAATTAGTAGAATGAATTAAAATATAAAGTTGGTTTGATAAGAGTAGGGCTGCTTATGAATATTTATGAGTCAACATATTTCATAATTACACAGAATCATCTGCTGTTAGGGTGTTAATTTTTTTTACTATTTTAAGTTAGTGGTGAACATTTGATTGAGGTTTTACTGTGAACAAATGACATAATTGCGTTTTCATTAAAACGCTATTGGTGCAAACTATTAAAAATCGAATCGTTTATTTCCTAATAATCGTGTAAAAGTACCTATTATAACTTAATACCCCCCTTCAGCAGACCTGCATACATGGCGAATTTCAGGTGCTTAAACAAATCATTTAGACGGAGCTCCGAATCAATGTAAATAAACTTATATCAAAATGAGCATAAAACAATATTCTCCATAAGAAAAACATGGGAAATTAGTATGCAGGTTCGCTGCCATAGAAGTTTGAAATTTAGATATTTTTGGAAACAATCCAGTAGATATAAACTATATGAAGCTATATATTAAGTTTAATTCAAATATGTTGAAAAATAAGCGATATCTTTAATTTTATTTATTTTCCCATAAGGTTAAAATCGGGACAACGTCCTTTTTGTAGAAGTGATACATCCTATACTCTTATATGAGCAATGTTAGCTTGCGTGCGTGTTTGCTTAATCGCACATTTATTTCAAAACGGCTCCGAGGATTTAGTTCAAAGTATGGGAATAAGTAATTTATGACTCAAAAAAGTGAACTATGTAGATTACTTAGTAAGTGAAAATCTAATAGCGGATCCTACACTCTTATATGAGCAATGTTATCTTGCTTGCGTACTTGCTTGTATACTCAATTATCTGAAAAAGGGCTCCGAGGATTTCCTTTAAAGTCTGGAAATAAGTAATTTATGATTCAAAAACGTGTTCTATGCAGGGAAATAGATCACTTCAACTGCTGGAAACTAAGGTATTCAGTAAAACCTCTGACTATAAAAATACGAAAATTAATAGGTGACCTTAGTACTACACTCTGTTAGTGATTCATTATAACTAAGAGCTATTTTAATCCTAGGTCACTCAAAACCTGGTACACATTTAAATTATATATAAATTATATATAACTAAAAGACGTGCACAGCATGAAGCTGATTAGTTGCATATAATTTCAATAAAAATACCTTACTTAACATTTATTTCAATGTAAATCATTTTACAAAGATGTATATTATCTATCAAATTCATTAATAAATTATATATTGAAAGATCCACGTAACCTCTAACCAATGTAATGCGAGGTTGTACATTTTAGCTTTGCATTTAGATGAATTTTTTAATCATCTTTATCATACTTATTTTAGCTACCGTAACTCAGTTTTTTTTACCGTAAGTATAAAGAGTTTTGTATGAAACTGCATGGCCGCTTGGAGAGTATCCTTCCCCTCGCCAGTAAATCACAGGATATACGACATCGTTTGTTTATGGCGGCATTATAAAAGTTTGCCCTTTTAGTGGATGGCCTAGCATATCCTAAGTGGTTTTGGGATACCCATGACATAGGAGAGAACGCCAGAGTGAATGGGTTAAACTCATAAGTTCATTTTAGGTTTTATTTGAGTATCGTATATTTTATGTATCAACTGCAAGCAGGATTTAAGAACGGGCCTTTTGGCCTTATTTTTCCTTGCTAAAACAAAGAATTTTAAACAGATCTTGGTGTAATATGATTTTTTTAACAATTTGGTATTGTTTGTAAAACTTTTAAGGGGCGCTTCACAACAAAAAAAGATTTCTTTTTTTTGTTCAAAACTTGAAATAAATAACCATTACAGTATAAAATATTCAGACCTACATGACTGTATACTAAAATCTGCTATTGTCAATAAACTTTGGTAATTGATTACAGAAAATTGTGGAACATAAATTGAAGATCTCTTACTAAAGGACTAATAAATACATAAACCCACATAAAGGCATCAACAAATTTATAATAAGTCTAATACAAATTTAAATATCCGGCGGAAATTCATAGCAGGAAATGTTAAACATTCAAACATCAATGCGAAGCGGTCTGGTGGATTACCTCATGTTTAATCAAGACGCTTCCTGATGTTTGATGGTAAATCATCTTGTGAGCTTGTGGTAACGATATTCGATTCTGATTTCAGGGACTAACCCGACTAGAAACACGAGTGATGACAGATTATTAGAAATTTTTAACTAAAAACTAAATTAACATCTTGCCTAACAATGGTATTGTTTGAAATGATTAACTTAACGATTAACAACTGTATAAATTTATTCTGAAGGATTGAGGAAATTTTTCTTGTTGCATAAAGCTCTAATTCTAATGGACGTTAAAATATTTTCTTTTAGAAATTAAATAAACATAAAATAGACACCTAAATTATTTCTTTTGACTCGAAGTATTACATGTAAGAATGTCTCATAATGATAACAAAAAACATTTCATAATCAAAATAAGTAATATTTTCAAGTGAAATAGGTTGGCTTGAAAAGAAGCAACCTATACCACACGACCCTTAGTAAACATTTGGCTTTGACCTTCAATGACCGAAATCATTCTTTTTCATGGCACTTTTATTTTATCATGAATACTTTTTGTTGTAAAAACATAACATATCAAACATAAACAACTGAAAATAATAAGAAAGAGCACATAAAACACTTTGAGTTAAAATGTTGTGTTAAAAACAGTTTTAAGAATGACGAAAACCCGAGGTCACCGATAGATGGTCTCGTAAACAACTCTGTCACAAATAATAAAGAATAACAGGGTGGTCTTAAGTTTCCCAGAATTCTCTTCGATACTTTAATAATACCCTGTTATACCGAATAAACTTAATAATAAAAATTAAAATATTTTACTGGCAGTTATAAATGTATGTAAGATTACCAGAAAGTCACAGTTAAAAAATATATTCAATTAAAGATAAGGTATTTTCTAAATTAATCTTTCATACACAAAACGAGGCCAGATTATGGAATCTAAGCATTTAACTGTATTTATCGCAATAATAATCGTATCACAATCACATAGCATTGGAGATTCAAATCAGTAATCAGTAATCAGTGATCAGTAATCAGTAATCAGTAATCAGTATTATTTATTTTCCATGGACATTAAAAAATGCATTGACAATTGTCATTCATATGTAGCAAGGCTACAGTCAGGAACTTAGGCTAGCACAAATACAAATATTAAAAATACAAATTGATATGTATGTTGGTCTGTGGAATGAAATGAAATGTACATGTTTTACCTTAGACTAAGTCCTCTGAATGAAAAACTACATTTGAAATAAATATTTTAAAATTTCTACAAACGATAACAAAAAATAGATAGGCCTATTAATAAAAATAAAAATGTATAAAATATTGAGCATATGAACATTACAATACAACATATACATATATACAGTAAACAATACGAACTTAAAGTTAAAAAAATAAAAACAGATGGTCAAGATTTAAAAAATAACAAAATCTAAGCTAACAAAAATTACTAGAAGTGAAAGACCCTCATGGCCATAAAGTTAGCTATTGAATAATGGGTTTTTAATGAGTCAATCATAAAACTTACTTAAAAAAAATAATGCCTAGGGTATTGCTGAACATTACTTGACAGTTTATTAAATATTTTAGTGGACATAACATGCAACATATTTAGAGATACTTAAGAACACTACCGATCAAGAGGTCGAGAGGGGTTCGGCCGCGGCGAGGAAGGGGGGGGGGGTTCACTTACTTCGATTCAAGAGGTTACAGGTTCGATTCCCGGCATGTCCACACAAATTTTAGCGGCTTGGACCGCTTCCCCCTAAATACATTTAACAACGTTTAACTATCTCTGTAAAATGTCACTATCGTAGACACACAAAAAACAGTAACAATCAAATTAGTTTTACATTTCATAGTTAGTAATAAATGTATGAAACGTAAGTCCATCCGAATAAGGGATTTACTCTGAATACGTGTATTCTCCTTGTTTGTTCCCTCTTTATCCTGTAAGTCCCCACGAGCCGGTTTATTTGAGCTCGTTTACCGGGGATTTGTCGGCGCAGAGGGTAGTACTCGCGCCATACTCCAGGGAGGTTGCTTCCTCATTTTCACAATTTATCATAATTTGCATTTTCAACTCTAGTAATCTTATTGTGTGACATTGAATCTTATTAACTTAAGGGGAATCCATTGGAAGGAGTACTATATAAAAACATAATGATTATTTCTTCTCAATCTAGGTTATCCAGACATTTTCCGGAAGATTGAATTTGTTGATTATATAAGTTCATAAATAAATGTGTCTTTGTTATACAGAGTTATTTCTTGTCCTGCTGAGAAATAAATGTGTACGAAAGAAAACCATAGTTCACATAACGCATACAATTTTTATCTAAGTTTATTTTTAATTTTGGAATAAGGCATTCCAATTCTGTATTTTACATTATTTTACCTTGCGAGATCGAAATGAAATAACAACTAATAAATTACCAGCCAATTTAAAGAATGAGTAGTACTAAACGGCCAATTTAAAGTATTAATATATTTAAAAATAAAATTAAAAATTATTATTTCAAGAAGCAATTTATAAAATTAAAGACATTATGAAAAGAAGATAAATTTATGAAACAAATTAAGAAGAATAATTAATCATTAAGAAATGCGGTAAGTCTAAAATTATGTATGCAAAACAATTGTACAATGTTCTGGCAATAAATATTATAATTAGGGCCTACTATAAAAAAATTAAAATAAACATTAAAACACACACATCATTGTCAATCAGAGAAAAGTTGTCTGATTTCGAAGTACTGTATTTCCTTTTTCCCCAGAAAATTTAAACGTGAGAAAACTGAAAAGGATAAAGAACATTTAACTATCTTGCGAACGTTCGCTTTGCGAAGGAGAACGTTGCTTTGATATACTTAACAGGATATTAAACGAAGTAAATACTCTGGTATTTAGTGATAACGCGGCAAGCCGTGGTTTATCACTAAACTATCTTCTATGTAGAAGCTCGAAGGTATCTCTATTCTGTATTACACGACTGGGCTAATTGAAATGTTTGATTTACTCTGGTAGATTGGGTCGTTGCCTAACATTTTCAGGTATGTATTACGTCCATATTTATTTTTATTTCAAGTTTCAAAGTCTGTATATTTGTAAAAATTATCAGGATGAAAATTTGACAGTTGCTTAAAATACCTATTCCCAATTACAACAGTTGAAAACAATGTATAAGCCAAATTTCATCGTGGCAGATCATTTGTGTTAGTTGGTAAGATTATCAACAGAAATCTCACTAGAAAAAAATCTTTGATCTATTTGTACTGAAGACCGATTCCAATAAAAAATAAAAATAAATTAGGAGTGCAGCCGAATCCCACGGTTGAACTCGATTGATTTTAACTCGTGTTCTACGGGATCGGCCACATTGCCGTCGTCGTCGCTTTAAAGACAACTTAATTGTCAATTTGCCGACAATTTGAAGAGGTGATATTGAAATGTATAAATTATCATTAACATATGCCTAAATACGTAGATCCAAGAGTAGAAATGTTTAGGATGGGCATCAAGCTTATTAATATCGAGTTTACACTACTCGACTCGACTCAAAGTTTGCAAAAATTCTCGAAATTCAAGACAAGTAGTTTTTCCACCATTTAACCTAAATCGGCACATGCTAGGGGCTTAAGGTAGTTTTTTTTTCAATGCATGTTTGACAAACATCGGTAAAAATATTGTATTCTAATGTAACTAAGGAATATTTTGGTAACTTATTGATAACAATATATTTATGCCACTTTATTTATTTCTGGAATTTAAAGTTAATTTTTGTTCCTTGCCTTTGTCAGTCTAAAAAATTACATGAAGAATGATATTTTAACAAATCTTTGGGTTATAGACTTAATGAGGATATATAATAATTATGATGGCCAGAATTTTTATTATTTTATTTGAAAACACAGGAAACACAAATTAAGTTCAGAAGATTAAGTAAAGGTTTGTATTAATTTGTTTGATATTGTTTGACCTGATTGCCCTTATCTCAGAAACAGATCTTATTTGGATAACATGAGAGTTTTAAATTGTATCTGAATTATGAGAATTTTTTGACATTATGATGTTGCAGAGGAATGAAAACTATTATACATGTATTATATTTTATGTTGTAACTTAAAAAAAACGCAACTCAAAAAAGCTAGAAACTCGAGAGAATACTTTGAAACTGTACTTGACCCGACTAGTCAACTACTGCACACCCCTAGAAATAAATATTACGAAATAAATATTTATTTTTAACGAATCATATGCGATTCTTACGTCTTGCATGGATAGAATAATGATTCCTAAACGTCGGTAAAATCCTTCACATATTGTGTTATTCTTGTCTTGATCGGTACTCATCATAATCTTCCCCCAGAGGGAAGGTGGTGCTGTAGGGCTCCCTCTCTCTGGAGGTAGCTTGACCGGGACTGATCCCTGTCTCTGGAATTAGCTTCTTGGTGAGGGTCCTGAGGGTTTTCCTGGGCCAATATTTTGGGGCTAGGCTTTCGTGGCTCTCAGCTGGCTTACCAGCTCATCTGCGGGGTCGTTCCCCTTGTTGCGGCCTGGGTTCTCCTGACGGATCGGATTCAGGGAGTAAAACGAGGCCGGGTCTTGACCTTGTTCTCGACCACTGGTCCTACCCAGAGCGAGGGCAAAGGTCTGCTGGCGGTGAAAATGGGGAACCTGGCGAGGCTAACGTCAGGCCGTCCTTTGGATGGAGGGGGCTATTCGGGTAGCCTATGTTGAGCAAGGGTGTCGGTTTCTTAACCTAGTATCCCGGGTGGGACCCACTTGTAATCCAGCCTCCGTAATGGGAAACCTATAGAGGAAGGCCGTGAGGCTGGATGCATGGACAAACGAAGTACCACGGGTGCTGGTGTCAAGCCCCGCTGGCTCTGGCTGGGGTCGACTTTTGGTCAGGGCTGGGGGATCCAGCGTTTGAGGTAAGCCTCGTGGTATGTGGTTCGAATTGGCAGGGCTATCCCCCCGGGCTCATGGTATCACCGCTGTGGGTCCAGTATGTCCTGTTCCGGCTCAAAAAGGCCTAAGCTGTCAGGGGTAAGAAAGGCCCCGTGCGAAGCTCATGCTGACCTTCACCCTGACGGTGCGGTTGGTGGCACTTTCCTTCAGAGGCATTTGTTTTCCTTCCGCATCGAATGGTGGTCAAGAGTAGTCAGTTTGCTCTGGTTAGAGGCTCGGGGGTGACCCCTTCCTCGATGGGCTAGGCTTTTGCCGCTGACGAGTATGATGGTCTTAAGTGGAGTCTCTACTAAAAACACTAAAATCGTTATTAAAGGTATTTTAAGTATATAGCCATGTACTCTACTTCAGATGGACCTAAAACCACCATTCCCAATGTAATTTATAAAAAAAAAATTATAGGGCCTAAAATTCGCTTTTACCAATTTTTTCAAGGGTTTTTTTTAATCGTATTCCAAGAAAAGTGTTTGACCTACACAATTTTCAAAGGTAAGATTTTGTTCAGCATTAAATTTACTTAAAAATCACGTATTTTTAGTTATATAAACCAAAAATTACTATTTTTAATTTTCCTTCAAACTTTGCACTTTTTTCATTTTTTTTGTAAAATTTAAGATTTTCTAATTTTTTATCCAACGATCTAAACTTATTCAAAATACGTGATTATTTAGATGATTTATCTTAGATAACCCAAAAAAAATTGAAGACTGTAGCTTCAGTAGTTTTTTTGGAATATCAAAACTTATATGCTAGATACAGTCAAAATGCTACTTTCGGTAACCGCGGGTTTTCTAAAGAAGTGTTTCTTGGAAATATATGCCAAAATATAGCAAAAAAATATATTTATTGATACATTTATAATTTATATAGTTGTTACATATTGAATATGACACAGTATAAGATAACAATATAAGAGTGTCAAAATAATTTTTTTACATGAAAATAATACGAAAACAGTGAATTTTGTTTTTCTGCATAGCAACTTATAATATGACTTTTATGGCATAATAAAGTTGATAAAAACTATGAAATGTGGTTTTTTGTAATCAGGAATAAACAAGTAAAAGTTAAGGTGAAAAAAATTTGAAATTTTAAAGATTTTTGGCCATTTTCAGTAGAGACTCAAGCCATCCCGCCAGCCAGGGGCGATGGTCTCAAGCCTGGCTGGGGCCGGGTAAGGCTCATGTTCAGGTACCAGCTATGGAAAGCTTACGTAGTATAATGTAATGTAATTTAATGTAATGTAATGTATGTAATGGTACTCATCATAATAAACGAATGTTTGTATGTTATTAAGTACAAATGCGGTCCACCTTCAGGACCACGACCACGAGTAGATATTTGCAAAATATATAATTAACAAATCTATAAGATTTAAATTGTTGTTATTTAATTATTTTAAATAATTGGATGTGTTAAGGTAAGAATATTACCCTAAAAATATTCATGAGAAAATAATATAAACTACATTAAAATTTTGAAGTTGTTACTTATCGTCATAAATTTTGTAAACAGCATAAATAACGCATAAACTATCTTAGCAAGAGGGAATAGTACCAAAGTAATTTGTAAACCGTTGCCAAAGGATTTAACCACTTTGCAGTTGAGTGAAATATTGGAAAAGTTGCAAAAGCACTCAGGACGGGAATTACAAACATTCCTTTCAAATTCGGGGTTAAAATATGTAGATTGGTGTGTTTAAACTAATATATACATTTATTTTCTATAATCAAGTACTACATGACATATTAGTCCAATTTTTATTACTGGTACATTTATATTATTGTAGGGTTAATATGAGATAGTATTCGTAACACTAAGTCTCAGTTATTCCGTCCATTATTCTTTAAGGAAACAAAAATTTATATTTATACTGGTTTATATACCCTCCTTCTAGATAGTTATTTATTTGTTCTTGTTTTTTCGCAAAAAATGCACATTATGATATAAACTGACGTGAGGTTATAAAAAACGTAATCACAAAACTTTCGTGCATGGATGTAAAAAAACTTTTATCAAAATTACACGGCATTCATTGACTCATCCACACATTTTTGGCGTAAATAGTTCCCCCAGCTCTTAAGAAAATCGTATCATAGAATTCTCATGGACCCGGTTTAAAGTCTTAATTTAAAACCATCAAATAAATGCTACTGAACTTGTAATTTTAGCCAAAAGCTCTGATAAATTTACAAAAAAAATTAATTGCTTTTATTGACTCGAAGTGGCACATGTGAACGAAGCGTTACAAAGAAACAAGCAATTGTGTTGATTGGATATACACAAGGGCGCCATTTACTTCATTAGTACAACTTTTTTTTTGGCTACGTAGGCTGACAAGAAAATTTGTATCGAAAATAATTCAATTTTCAAAAAGTCAATATTAGTTTTTTGAGAGCTTTTAGTGGATTGTTGGTCCCTCGTTTAGTTAATTGTTGACCTTTCACCAGGTTTTAAGATGCCTTAACAGCACATTGGCATTTAATTTCCCAACATTTGCGATTTTTACCAATTGTATAAGACAATTCATTTTAACTGTGCAAAGTTGACAGGATATTTTATTTGGTAAAATTGCAGACTTGTATGTTGGATTCGAGCTTTTTTATGTGGAATGCAGTTAACAGGTGTGTGCATTTATTTTTTCTGTAATAAAACCGATGAAAACCTTCTGTACAATTATATAATTATATGTATGTATTTAACGAAGTCAACTTCCTTGATGAGGGGCAATAAGAGTATATGAAATAATGATTTTTATTCATAAAAGATTACAAATATAAAACACACAAATTTTTATGAATATTACTAACCACTTTTACCAGTACTGTGGTTAGTTATCTACTAAAAAACACCAGAAAAACAATTTTCAGCCCAATCTCTTGTTAAATGACTCTTGCTGCAGCTACCCGTGGTGTTTGTGTGTTGTAAAAACTACAGAGAGATAATTATGAAGATAATAAAGTGAATTATAAAACATATTAAAATTTATAAGGAATGAATAAAATATAAACTGAACTAAAATTTAAATTATACAAATTACAATAAAGATTACAAAGCAATCTGTACAAATATACAAAAAAATGTCTTGTTTTTTTCTCAGACCATGGTCTGATTCAAAATGGTAACATCATAAATAGAAAATAGCCAATTTCTTACCCTGACACAGGATTCTTTTACGTTATTTCTTTCTTTAATATTAAGTGGTAATTTATTGAAATAATTTGGTCCTACATAATAAAATGATTGTTTGAAAAGTATTTTCTTTACTTTCGGTTTAATAAATAATCTTTTAAGATTGCTTCGAGTATTATGGTGAATCCGGGTTGATCCTCTATTATTACCACTCCTTATATAAAAAAGCCTTAATGTTTTAAAGATGAACAGGTGTTGGATTAGGAGGATTCTTAAAATAGAATAGAGGGGAAAGGATGACTCTCTTGAATTTTCTTTCATAATTATACGGATGAATTTGTTTTGCGATATTGAAGTGAAAGTGAAAAAGAGAATTAAATACTCTAAATTATGCCAAGAGGAAATCGTTTATTTCATAATCCTAATTTCTTATAAATATTATGTTCATTTCATCAGATGTTATTATTTAATTAAAACTTAATATCTTGTTGGTTGTTTGTTTGTTTTGTTTCTGGTGTTATACCTTGTTATTTTGAGCAAATTGAACAGCCAGTTCAAACAAGAGATGATGATTCATACACATGCTAGCTGGGCCTATCTTGCAATTTGTCTGACGGTCGGTAGTTAACTTTTTAACACATAGCATTGAAGTTGTTGTAAACTTGCCAGTCTGCCAATTGGTATGTTTAAACAAACCCTCTTTGAAAACTGATATACTGGACCAACATTGGAGTTGAAGTCGTGTAATGGATAAGGTGATAATGCCCATCTGATAACGTCGCTGGCGCCGCGCCAAATATGCTCTAAAGCCCCCATTACCCAATTATCACCATCATCATTACCGACTCTGACAATGGATCCTAACTTTGTAAGGTTGATTTGTTATCTGACAAATTAGACAATAATTAACTTTGTGAATAATGTTCGTTCACTTACTGTAGCACAATTTTCGTTGTCGAGTAAATATAGATGTAGCTCATATCGTAAGGGCTGTTTACCTAAAAACGATATGCAACACAAAGTCGAAGCAATGTTTTACAAGTGTTATGTATTTGTTTATTTATTGTATACATTGTTTATTTATTGTTATAGTTATTTCATAAAACGTCCTCCATTAGTCTTAATTTGTTCACATTTAAACTGTATAGTCAATTATACTAAATATAAAAATATAGCTAATATCATAAGGGATGTTTGCCTATGAAAGATAGGTAACACAAATTGATTCGTAAACATGTTTTACAATCACAGTAAGGTTTGCATAGAGCTTTAAATTAAATATACTGAAACACAAGTTAATTATACTAAAATAGAGGAGGACAAGCCTCGAGTGTATGATAAACTTTATGAATTTAGATAAACGTCATGGTTTTTATCCGAATTCAGACAAAAATGATAGACTACAAGGTCTATAATATTTGGAAGTGTATTAAAAATAATAATAAGAAAGATTTTTTTATTACTTATTCTTTATTGGGGCATTTCGGATGGAATGGAGTAAATTTATCTCGTTTTAGCTGATATGGGAAAAACTCCACACATAACAAGAGTATAGGCCACACACTTTATCGGACAAAGAGGATGTGAAGTCAATAATCTATTTAATTAGTGTGTCTATTCGAATGGAAGTAGATCATAGAATGAAAAAGCAGCTACTTACAAAAAAAAGTTTAGTAAGTGCTGTTTCAAATGCAATCAAATGTATAAGAAACAAGTGGAGGGAGAAAAGATGGAGATATAGGCCTACAATTACTGTACTAAATCAAATCTAGTCGATCGCGTTCTTCAATTAAAGAAGGAATGGCCTCAAAGGGTCATTGCTTACGATTCGAAATTAGTATCAATATGTTAAAATTTGTAAATTTTTGACGAACTTGAAATATTTGTAGAAGTCAGCACGTGATGCCCTGTAACTATGATGTACACACTTAAATTTTGCAGGATTTAATTGCTAGAAAAAAACTGCATTTACTTTAATCAGCTGTCTTACTTAAAATTGTTTATCCAATCTTAAATCTTTGTTCACTTACGAAAAAACTAAGGCGTCTGTGACAAAATAAAGCTTAGAAAATTAAATGGGTTGTAAAATGGATTCTACTAATAAAACGTCTGAATTTACACACGTAACAAGCAACAAAGTATTTTAGAAAAACATCGTGTTGAGCGGTTATAAAAGTTAGATTCGGTACTATGAGTTGCTTAAACATATATTGTATTTAGGTATTTAAAAGTGTATGCTTATACTAGAAAGCCATTTACAGGCATTACATGGTTACATCGGAATGACATCGATTATCGGATTTTAATAGGATATTACGTTACTATATAGCCAGGAAAGAACCGTTTTACAGTACGAGCATGATAGTCCTCGCGCAAGCCGCTACGCGAATGCGGGGTTTTCATGCGAGTACGGTAAAACTTACCGGGGGTGTGACGTACTATGCTTTACATAGTACTACTCAGAAAAAAACATATTTCTTAATGATAACGTATTCCTTGCATAAACTGTTACGTTTCTAAATTCTTCAAACCTAGCCTATAATAAACAAACAAACATTTGCTACTTGCCACCAGTCCTGCCACTACATTCTTCTCACAGTACCTAGAATATCTTTATACAGTAGATATCTTGCGCAGGTGAGAGTAAGAAAAAGATGTGACGTCATGGTAGTCTAACACTTGAAAGAAGGTTAAGCAAGTTCACGTGCAAATATCGTGAGATTTTTCATTACTAGAATGAAACATAGTCTTCATTTGTTGACAAATGAATACTTAACCTTGAAATAAAAGGTGAGTTAGAAGCTTAAGAAACATGTTATAATAATAAATCAGCTGTCTGTGGTTGGTGCTAATTTGGCTTGCAGCGAGACTTGCTGGTGCGTCGACTTGCAAAAGAACTTGGCGCAATAATTAGTATAAAAGTCATGTCGCTCTGGTGCGCACCACCGACCAACAGAACGCTTTCTGATTGGCTGGTTTACTGCGCATATTGTTTATGATACTTACCGTATAGATGTTCAAGTTACTGTGATTCCTCTGAAGTAACCTTCAAACATGCATTAAACGTCGGTCTTCTGCGATCAGCTGATTGTTTTGATTGTTTACTTCCGTTTTTTTCCGTTTCCTAGTGCTCAGTAAATGTACTGTGCACTGCACGGTACACTTACCGTGCAGTGATCGGCAAAGAGTAACTTTCCAGCCAAGAGTAGGCTGAGTAGATGCCTCTGTGTAGTATGATGTAAAGCTAGTTACAAGTTATTAGTTGTACGCGTCGGGTGTGCGACTGAGCTGAGCCCATTATGAGCGGTTGTTTGTCAAGGGCCTTTGTTCATGTTGTGTGATACTAGGCTGCGTCTGCGTCATGTAAAATGTAGCCTAAACTCTTGACACGTCGTTCCTTAGATGAATAAAATAGTATAAATAATTTATGTTGTGATTTATATTTTTTTATGTTAAATTTTGTATAGTATTTTAAGAGTGTTTTATTTTATAATAGTTTCAATGAAAAATAGCTGGTAAGTATTAGGGTAGTCATCTAACAGAGTTTGGAAAACTGCTCAACAAACAAGGTACGTACTATTTAACGTAATGAATAGAACGTAAAACCAGATTACTACCATGCGCAACCTAATTTCCGCATAAAAGCGATAAAGTATTTTTTAGTTTTCACTTGATTATGTTGCCTTTATGAAAAATTTAATAAAAATAAATACTTCTAAAAGAATATGTCTTATTTAGTGTTGCTTAGGAATAAAATATGGTTACAATTTAAAATCTATCCATTAGACATCACATTCGATTCGGTACTTACGAATGTAAATAAAAAGGAATTCATATTTACTTGTGTTTTTAAAATTGCTAAATAAATCACAAAAATGTATATTAACGATATTAGGTTAAATGACAGAATTATATAAACTGTGGCAATGAGATTTTAAGACTAAATAGTATATTTTGTTCAGTAATATTCACAAAAGAAACCAAAGTTTACGTAAATATTCAGCTCTTCTTTTATCATTTACAGATGAACCAAATCTCTGAGAGCGTAAAAAGATGGGTTTAGCTCAAAGTAAGACATAGATTTGTTCAAACCAATCGGCCGGAATCTTCCTTCGTATTATGAGAACGATGAAATCCCATCTCATATTTTCGTATAATTTTGATCTCTTAGCTAAGTTTAAGTGATACAAGGAATTTCGATCGAAAATATAATAAACAAAATATTGAAATATTAAGGGGAAACTCAAATTATTATGAATTTATTTTATATTAAAAGATATATCAAAGTTATTATTCAAACTGTCCATTTTCATAAAATTTTTGCATCAAAATAGGCCCTTATTGCGATTTAGATGCTGAAATATGTGGACTGCTAGATTTTACTTGTAAATATAAAACAAAGGGTAAAGGACTATGCCTATGATGCAATAACGGATTATTCGTAAAGTTTATTTCAGCCTATATAATCGATCAGCTTTTTAGTTAAAATCAGTATTTCTTAACCGGTGGTACGTGATGGCGTTTCAGGTGGTACGCAAGACATTGAAGAAGTAGTACAAAATAAAATACTAGGTTTACAAACAAACGCTGTACCGTCGACCAGTAAAGTCGCACTTAATGCCTTAACTTTTTCAGTATTTGTTTTAGCCATAATATGTCAATTTCGTACCATATTTCAGAAAATATTGTTAAACTTTCATTTTCAGAGTAATTCGTTTTACAAAACATTTTGTCATAAAAAATATTCTTTCCATTAAAAAAAGATTAGATTTATAATGTTAATTTGATGGTATTACATAGTTGTTGTATATATATATATATATATATATAGTTATCAATCTGCTAAATAAATTGTTGTAAATGCTTGAATGTAAGATCATTTGTGAAAATACATTATACTTTGAATGACTTTGAATTGTTTACTAATGTTAATTTTTCAATATAAAGCATAAGAAACATGTAAAGTTCCAAATAACAGCCTGAGATTATTTTTTCCCCGTGTAACTAGACATGCTTTCACATGATTGAAATTTATAATCAAATCCATACTTTTTTTCGCCAAACTGACTATAAAATTATCGACCATAACTGAGGTAAATATATACAGTAATTATCCAAAATGTCCTTATAATCAAAATAAGATCTAAAAATTTACATTGATAAGTAAAATAAAAGAAATTTTGCAAGCAAAAACAAAACCACCAAAGGGTAACTATAAGCATTGTTGGAGGGATCCCCCAGTGGTTGGGGGGGGGGGGGGTCCTTACGATGGTACTCTAAAATATTGTAAATGTGGTAGGTGGTACGCGAGCACCAAAAGGTTGAGAAACACTGGTTTAAATTATTCTTATATTACCTCTTGTAGTTCAAACATTTTCGTAGGTGTTAAAAAATAAAAAAATACTTTAGTATTTGTGAAAGTTATTCAATTTTTTAAACGAATTTATTTAAAGTTAAACTAGAAAAGTCAGTTTACCCGTTGCTTACCATTGCCATTGAAGCTATAGAACCTGTAAATAAAGCTGTGCATATAAAATATGTTTTATAATTTCAGAAACAATGGAATAATTACTCAATATTCGTTCGCAATATTATAGAGGTTATTTAACTCCTAGGAGGCCTGTAAAGGCAAAAGTCTGCGACGTCAGTGAGCTTATGCATGACGTCAATGGCAGATCCTTTTCCGTTTTTCCCCAGCTCTGTAAGCTATTGGCTGCAATATAGCCTCAATCGAGGATTTAATACGCTCCCTACTCTCACATTTTCCATAACACATTTGTGTCCCTGCTGGAGGCTGCAGAATAGATGCATCTTTCCGGCCGTCATGACATCACTATTGGTTTACATTTTTACTCTTGAGGACTTTTGGTACTGTCTCTTACCTCTATTAACCTTGATTGATGGATCATCAGTTATCAGTAATCGTTCGTTATCTCTACAAGTTTAACTTTTATTGTGGCTATTGGTTGTTCTATGAAATAAGTCTATAAAATAAGTATTTACGTGTGAGTAGTTCCTAATACCACACGTACCTAAGTAACTATTTTGTTAGACTTTTTAAAACACTACAGCAGAACCTTTTTTTCTGATTATCAAGACTTTAAATTCTAATTTAGACAACCTTCAAAAATTATTGTTTACAGCATGTTTAATTGTGTTTTTTTATAAAAATATTTATTACATCTCAAATAGCAAGCTTCTTAAATGTCTGTTTAAAAAAGCTTTTCTAACATTATTGGATTTTTTCCTTTGTTACTCATAGCTTTGCATTATATCGGGAGTAGTAATCAAAATTGTTAAACTGCAAGCTTTGAACTAGCTTAAAAACTAGAGACGTCAATTTTATGTTCTCTGCAATCAGATGTTTTTGAGATTTGTACTATGAATAGCTCTACAAATCGCTGTTTCGTTCAAGAGTGTGTTTAGGTAAATTAGTTTCGTAAACATTTTTATTCTTTCTTTTAGTAAGTTATTTTTTGAAATCCACAGTGGAATTCTAGTATTAGGGCCTGTGATTCAAAACTATATACTTTATAATTGAAAAAAAATGGAGTTCAAAGACTTTTTTTTTAATTCGAAGGCATATTCTCTTTCCTTATTTTCGTAGTTATTTCAGATTAATTGGGGCGGCATTTATTAAGTTTTTAATATTCCTAATTCAAGTAAATATACACGAAATCATCGATTATGTCTTGCTCAATTATACAATTTGTACATAGGGGATTAACCATCCTTCTAAGCCATCTTCTTAACCTCTTTAGGCCATCTTTTAAGCGTTGGTAAATCGTGTATCGTTAAGGTGATTTCACCCTTCACAAAATTGATATATTGAAGAACCTAACGAAGAACTTGGGAAAGTATTCAAGATGTCACAAGATTACATTGGAAATTCATTCCATCAAACTCACCATAGTGGGGGGGTTTCTACGAAAGATTGATAAGAACGTTAAAAGACTTACTGAAAAGAGTTTTGAAGGTAACTAGTCTGAACTATGAAGAAATGATGACAACTTTATGTGACTGTGAGAGTGTTATCAACACCAGACCCCTGTCGTATGTATCAGAAGACCCTAATGATTTGAGTCCCATTACTCCTGCGATGCTTTTACAATATTTAAACGGTGCGGAAACCCGATCCGGACGCGATCGAAAACATCAGCCTACCAAAAAATGCTAAGTATAGAATGAAAACTCGAGAAAGACTTAAAAATTTTCAGGATTGAGTGGCTGTTGAAACATCAAAACCACGTCAAGCGATATAGATAGCCAGACGTCGGAGAAATAGTCCTGGTAAGTAATGACTCTGAAAAACACTTAAACTGGGTGATTGCGAAGATAACTGAAGTCTTTGGAGGAAGAGATGGTATAATTCGTACTGTACGATTGAAGCTGGCACTCAATGAAATATTACGCTTCAGATCAGTGACTACTGCCGACCGGCGATCTGTGTTAAATGTCAAATGTGTCTGGTACTCTTCGTAATAATGTGTTCTTGTTGTTTTAAAAAACTGACGAAATCACCAATGTATTAATTTTACGTTCTATTTTGATAATGTCTTCGTGCTAGTCGAAACTAGTTAACAGATAAAGTTGTACTAAAGGAATTGAGGACGTCAAGGTACGTAACCTGTTATAGAAATATTACGGCCAGTACAACGTGTGTATCCCTTGGAAGCTTGGAAGTGTGTGAATTGTAATGAAACCTGTCGGTGTCATCACTGGGTGGGAGGATGTTATGGACAGTAACATATTTGTACATATATAATCACTTCATTGATTTATTTTATTGGTTTTAAAAGACCATATGTTAAATATTATCTTTGTAAATTTAATTTGATGTTGAAAGCAGATGTTTCATTCTTAGAAAAGATAATATGTGTTGACAAAATGGAGTGTAAGTAAAGAATTGATTAAAATTTTGTATAAATTTTAGAATTTTGAATTTTGTATGAATATTTTTGTATGATATATGTTTGAGAATTTCACCAAAACCCCACTTTTGTTTTATTAGTGTTGTTTTCTAACCGTTACGTATTGTGTACTTTAGAAGGTACTGTAATGTTTATCGCAATGACCATGTATGTTTGAAAATTAAATTTCACCAAGGATATGTATTTTTATGACATATTAATAACGTATTCTACATATGCCTAAACGCAAATTCCGTTAAAATATCTGGTGTCTTCAATTACCACTGTGCCTGTTAAACAAATCCCTGTGTTATTATACGACACTCATTAAAATATGTGCGTATCGACTTAACCAATATTTAGCTATTATATATTAAACAATATATTAAAATATTAATTTAATTATTATATACTTAGCAATATTTTAGTACTATCATAAACTCCCAAAAATGCAATAAATATTTCTTTAGTCCCTAAAATAATTTATACTACTGAGGTAAAGTTTTACTGACATTCATTACTATCTCATGCACGTTTATATTTTAAGAATGCAGTTTTTTCAAATAAACATTCCCTTATCCACCAAAGTAAATCAGTTATGTTCATCTTCTCGTGCCGTTTCCCGTAGCTGTTGCGACAACGTCGTGACTGTGGTATCAGTCGCTGTGTTGGAACCGCGATGGCAGCTGGTGCCGCATCTTTGCCTTTCAACAAATTGAAGAAGACATGCGGACGTTTCAGAGGGTCGCTCAAGTTTCTTATGCTGTTGGCAATGTGTAAGTTCCATTTGTTACGCTACTACTGGCATATGAACTATAATTTATACTATTCATTGTGACCCTGGATTTGAATTTTAAATAATGAAATAAAATTACCTTACCCAATCACTGTTTTTCGTATGACGACATGTTTAGCTCCTAAGAACATCATGAGGTCATTGTATGCAGCTACATTGATCAATGTATCATTGAAATGTGGCAAGTCAATTAATTCAATAAAATGTCATGGTTATTGCAGTCAAGGTCACTGTAGTTAAAAGTTGTCATAAAAGGTTAAAAATTATAAAATCTTGAGCTGTGCTGGCCAGTACTAATCACTATCACAGACTGAACAAGCCTGATTCAGTCGGTCTTGGTTCAAGATGGTAGCTCAAGATTTTATAATTTTTTTACTTTTTATGATAAATTTTAACTACAGTGACAATGACTCCAGTGACCATGACATTTTATTAAATTAATTGACTTGCCCCAATGCAATGACACATTGATCAATGTGGCTGCATACAATGGCCTATTGATGTTCTAAGGAACGAAACATGTCGTCATACGAAAAACAGTGACTGTATAAAGTAATTTTATTTCATTATTTATAATATATACTCACAATAATTCTTTCGGTTATATTTTCTAATCAGCTTTTTTATTGTGATTTCAAGGTGGATGGACGTACTACCTAGGCAAAACTCTTCCTAGAGCGCCTGTCCCAGAAGCAGCGCCCATGCCCAAGGACACTTTAGACGAGGATGTAGATACTTGTAAAGGTGGTGACGAAACCTGTGGATACGAGTGTGAGCCGAATATGGTAAAGGTAATGGGTGGAAACAACTCTGACCATCAAGCAACCCCACCGTCCGCGCAAAGTGATTGTACAGGAGCTTTTGATATAACAGATAAAAAAGTTGACCCACTCGTGGCATCATTATCTCCCTTAAACTATGAAAACTCGCTATCAAATATTCCTCAGCCGATAGAAGGAAACTCGGATATTTGTATGACCCGCACATCTTACCTACCTGTCTTAACTCCAGAGGTCGCTGAATTCACTGTAAGTACTCGTGAACTTGTTCCCACTCCCGAAGGGTATGCCTATGAAGTAGTCGAGATCACCAAAGGGAACATTGATTTTCACGAGGCCCCAACATTTTCCCAAGGTGTTTCTACTGGAGAGGTAGTTGAAATGGTTGAAGATAACTGTGAACTAGAGATTCCTGCTTGTGATTACACCTCGGAGGTTGTTGAATTGACGGAGGAAAACTTTGATTATCTCGTGGTCCTCAACTCCGAGCCCTGGCTAGTCGAGTTCTACGCCCCTTGGTGCCCTCACTGCAGGAATTTCGCCGATGAATATGTTAACGTAGCAACGAGATTATCGGTACGTTTAACTCAACTTAAAATGTAATTTGTTTGCTGAGCTTATAATGCAAAACTACACATTAACAAGTATAATTTTCTATCTACAATATAATACTATCTAAATAATTATTTTTGAAACAAAAGTTCAAAATTCTTTTAAGTCTGTCTAAAAACAGCAATTATTTTTTTTAAGCACTTGTAAAGCTTAGAAAGAATATTTTGCTAAAATTGATAGTTTTTAGTTTTTTTAGTATTTTCTCTTAATAATGCTACTTTTACTATCATAAGAATTTAACTCTAAGGTATTATGTAAAGGAAATCGTAAATAATTCTCACTATTGTAAAAATAAACTTTATACGGCCAATATCATCACGGAATCATTATGGATGTAGGGTATGTCATGTTTATGTTTCAGTGTTTTCAGGAGACCCTTAAACACTGGAACGTTGCATGCAAATCGTGAAATACAGGCAACATAAGTAAATAAATTATCACTTCCTAAATAATACTAACATTGATCAATTTTTATATAATTTCAATACAAGATTTGCTTTTTTAATTGGTATTTTAATTTGTTGCAAAATGTTACTATTATTTTAATCAAAGACTTAACAACCGATCATTATTAGTGGAATATTTTTTGTTAGATATGATGTTGGATTGATTTAATTTTAGATTATCTGTTTAATAAACAAGAAATTGAAATTTATCTTGAAATTTCTGAGAAATAGCCTAATAATATTACATAATATTTTACAGAATATTATACAGAACAACAGTTTTGCATTACAGTTTTACAGTTAGGACTAAGTAGTTCAGTATTTACAATGCTTAAGCAAAGTTTCATTTGAAATCTAAAAGTTTATTTTGGAAAGGAAAAATCTCAAAAACAATTTTTTTATAAAAGGTTTTATTATTTTTTAGGTTTTAAACTACAAGAAACAAAACAATTAAGAGAAAGGCACTTAAAATTAATCTATTTTATTTTTATAACATTTTCCACCCAAAACAAAGAAGAGGAAATTATTCATATCAATATCTGATAGAATGAAAATAAAATAGAATCAGAGTTTATTTTTAAAAATCATCCAAATTTACACATTTGAGTTAAAAAGAGGAAAAAATCAATATATATTCTATAAAAATACATGATTGTTTATCACATTAACAATCGTTGTTTTCAGGGATTAATGTATGTTGGCAAGGTGGATGGAGCTAAAGAAAAATCTCTAACATACCAATATGGAATAAGAAGTTTTCCCTGCTTCTTTTTCATTTTCGAAAATCAAACCTTACATTATAAAGGACCAAGAACTGAGGATGACATAGTGGAGTTTGCGTTAGTAAACCTCTATAATATAAACGTAAACCCTTAAAAACTCTAATATTAATATTGTATATTTTTTAGGAAATAAAGTGGATTATGTGACTTTACCTTGACCGTAATCTGTCTGAAAATCCAGTAAATTATGATTATCATTTTAAGTTTTTTTTCACTAAACTACTAGTCTGAGATTTTATGGATGAAAAAATGAATAGACTAAACAAATCCTGACTAGTGGAAACTTGGCTCTGATGTAAAGGAAAGCTCCGTGATCGAACGGCCAAAACTCCCTGAACATCCCTGCCGTGCCGTCCCAGCCGACATCTTGAACATACTACTTTTGGTCGGTGTTTTATATACTTGTTTACAGGAAAACTATAAGGAATACTTAATAATTAATGTTGGCATTATTGGATGTCCGAGAGGTGTTCATATATTTTAACCAGAAAGGTTTACTTGAGATTTGTGTGAAATATCAACTCGGTAAGGATTTGTTCATTAGATTTTATTGAAATTCCTGAACTACACATTACAATTACAAAACCATTAATTTTTAGTTTGAATCATATCAATCTGCCCAAAGCAATGTTTTTTAAACACTTGGAAACATTAGCCCTATGTTCATTAGATCGTTCATGGTAAAATTTCATGTTAGTATTTAAATAAATTCAAAAAATAAAGAAGCACACATAACACATAAGGTCGAGCAATCAGTGAGCCGTTATTTTACAAGGAAGACATTGCCGTTAGAGATCTTGAGTGGGATTCGACCACACGACAAAGCTAATGCCATGAATATCAAAGCCTTCACAATCACACGTCAGAGCTAATGCCACGAATATCAAGGCCTTCACAATCACACGTCAGAGCTAATGCCATGAATATCAAGGCCTTCACAATCACACGTCAGAGCTAATGCCATGAATATCAAGGCCTTCACAATCACACGTCAGAGCTAATGCCATGAATATCAAGGCCTTCACAATCACACGTCAGAGCTAATTCCATGAATATCAAGGCCTTCACAATCACACGTCAGAGCTAATGCCATGAATATCAAGGCCTTCACAATCACACGTCAGAGCTAATGCCATGAAAATCAAGGCCTTCACACGTTCTCCTGGCCAGCAACTCACTTTGTTAATGATAGCAACAAACAAACGTTACTCAACATACGTTATATTTCCTCTTTAGGGTTTCTTCTCTCAATATCAAAGATTTCATTGGAAGGTCAATGAAATAGCCGTCAACACGGGCTACTTAGGCCCTGGGGTCCTTCTTTGGCCCATATTAAAAAATAATAATTAAAATGAACACACATTTTAATAAACGGTTTAAAAATAGTCAGACACAATACCTAAGATAGTCAAGATATGTATTAATATTACCCTTACCCAAAAAAGTGAAATAGAAAAAGGTAGGCGAAGAATTTGTACAAAGTTTTCTGAAATTGGGCCAAAGTAGCCCGTGTTTACGGTACCGAAGATAATAGTAGAATTCTGGTAACAATACCAGCTTCAATATTTAAAATTTAACTTTAAATACTTTTTCCTGAAACTATCAACATTAATTAAATAACAGTCCTCATTAAAATCAATAACATTGTATGAGATTTACAAAATGATAAATATGCATATTACGAAACTAATTCCTGGATTTAGCTAATAATTTCACTTCTTATAATTTATAAAAAATAATAAAATAAAACTAAAATAAAAATCAAATATGAAGTTTCTTTCAACGAAAAATATTCTGAAGTATCAAACCTAAATCTCTATTGTATGATCCCTGCTCCATCTTTTTTTATCTTTATTTGGTTGTAAATCAACTCTAAGGTGTTTTAGGTCAGCTGAAGATAGATTTTTTTACATCAAAAAGTTATGTAAATAAGTTTCTTAAAGTATTTTCTCTGTATGTATTTTTTCATGTCGAGGCATTCCGGAACGGGTAGTTCAATATAACAGGTAACGTATCCTAACGTCCACAGTTTCTCAGTGCAACATTTGTTATCTACTTTCAACATTTTTGGACTACTTTCGACTAACACCTGGTCATTAGGGAGTTTTGCAATCTATGGTTAAACAGCACGATGAACATTAAACGGTTAAAACACCTGATTTTCTACATTTAGCACAATGTTTAAAAAATATTGTTTAAGCCTAACTTTCATTGTATTGCTTTGCTGTGGACGCCAAAAACTCCCTATTATCAAAAAAAGAACATTAATTTAATCCATAGAATATTGTCATACTTTTCTAAAATTGTGTTAGATGAAACTAGTCAACAAAAGACGTACTGCGGACGTCAGGTTACGTAACCTTACTGATTGTAAAATACTGTTTGTAATTTCAATTATAGAAGTTGATAGTGTTTAAACTTAGCTTGCATAGTGCGTAGTTTTTAGTTTTATTGGATGCAATTTTATTTGTTATTACCGCCCTTAATTTCTTGGAAGGCCGTATTGCTCGCGTTAGGTTCATAGAGGTGCCAATGACGAGTTTTAGTTGGTGTAACGGTTCTATTGTCAAAGGCAATAGGGGCTTGTAACACGTCAACTCCAATAATCTATTATGATCCATAATAAGAGTTTGTGTATTTTAGGCTCGTGTATATTACTTCAAAAATTAGCCTTACTATACCATTTCCTCGCAAATCTATCACCGGTCTCATTTTTGCTTTTACTGTGTATAACAAAATTTACCATATCCTGTTCCTTTAAAAGAACTGTAGTCATTACCAGTACCATTACCAATTACCATTACCATTACCAATTACAAATTATGATTACCATAATTATTATGATCACCATTACCATGTCTGCATCCAACACCCCCTGGGGGAATGATGGCGTCAATAATTAATTGCTCATAGCATGACATCACATTACAAAACATGCATTTCGTAATTTTAAATCTGGTTACTTGTCATTATCTAGTACGGCCATTACTTGTCATTTTGAATTTCTGAGCTTATGTCGACAATGAACAAAGTTAAAATATATGAGCCCTAATATGTTATAAAGGACGGTTCAATATTTTTTTTATTTTAAACGGATTGCGGAATTGAAACCAGTGTGAAAATACACGTCAAAATTATGGGTCACAAGACTATCTTTACATTTGAAAAATGTTATGTACCTAATATGGCAAGTCCAAATGGCGGCTGAAAATGGACTTCCACTCAAAATGAAGTACTCCCTACCAACAATGGCTTGGTGAAGTCTGGGGATAAGGTTTTAAGAAATGTGGAAAAAGTAAGGGGGGACATTTAAATCTCACTCTGTATGAGGTATAAACATGTCAGCCTGACTATAATACATCCCACGATTTGAACTGCAGACGGGAATGTAATTTAACCTTTATTAGTCCAACCAAATACTGAGCAATACGGCGCCGGCGTTCTGTTATGGTTGTGATTGGTTAATTGGTCCGCAAAATAAATAGTTTTCTCAATAACGCAGGATACCTCTCAAGCTCAATTTTGTTCGTGCTAAAAACAAAATTCTTGAAATTTTAATAATCATTTTTGAAGGTTTGATTTATTAAACATATTTGTAATTTATTTAAACGATACATTTCTATTTATGATATTGTAGAATGGCTCTAGAGTTGTGGTAATGTATCAAACCTCAAGCGGGACAGAAGTTACTTCAAATGGGTTTCATGAACATTGAAGTTAACGTTTTGGAAAATCAACTTCTACGCAGTCGCCTGTGTATAGTAGTAAGCCATGTTACCTGATTAAAAAAGCATACAGATATTTTTGAATAACCTAAACCGAATGAAAATAAAGGTAAGGTTTCGAAAATATGTTGATTTTTTTACAGTAATGATTCTGTTTGATCCTTCTCCTAATGATATGTGCCCTAATCTAATATTATTTTATACTTTAGATTATAATTTACCAAAAATATTGGTTATATGGTTATAATTTGGGGCGGTACATCCTTTGTGTATTAGAAGAGAAAGGTTTCATTGCCGCAAGTAATCATAAAGTTACGTTAAATTTGGCAAATTATACAACTGTATTTTAGTGGTAGGTGGCTTAAAAAAATTGTAATGTGAAACTGACTTTCTCTTTTCATTTAAGTAGATTATGAAAACAATTAAGTACATATTTTGAATGTACATGTTCTCTTAACCTTTACATACATGTATTTTTGAGAATACTTTTCTCGTTGGCCTCGTTGGGCTTTAAAATAGGTTAAAACCAAAAATTTTTATAAATACTCGTTAGTTAGTTTTTCCCAATTTTATTTCATAAGTTAAGAGCAGATCTATCTTACAATATTTTTCTTAAGAAAGCTATGAATGTTTTAACGGCCTTTAAATAAATATTTAATCATAAATATATGAAGATATTATTTTCTTATATTACTATAAGACAATAGAAGTATAAACAAGAAAAAATAAGAGAAAAATATATTGTGCCCCCTTTTTGTAAATAATTTCTTGATTAGCATGATACGTGTTGTTGCTTATTTACATCCAGACCTTTTTGTATAAAAAACTGATAATTTATTTTCACAGAAAAAGAAATAAAATTTAACGTAAATAATAAACGCAGAGGAAATTAAACAATTAACCCATAAATGTTTAATTTGTACATAAAAATAAAATAATAACAACGTCTTACAACAGTGAATCAAAAATATATTGAAATTGTATTGTGCGATTAAATTGCACCTGAGATTTCTCTGACTGCTTTATGACATTAATAACGCAACCTTGAGGATTAAATCAGGGTTGCGTTGCCTCCGCTTATTACTCCTTTTATCAACTCTTACTTTCGTTTAAAATTTCCTACAATTCCTCGTCAGCATATATAAAAACATTTTACCAAAAATAAAATAAAAGTACATTAAATTTTTATGAAAATTTAAGATGTTAGAATAAATATAAATGTAATATCATATTATATGCAGAGAACAGTTTTTTAATAGTATATTTTATAAAATTTCATGATTTTGTTTCTAGTAAACAAAAAATTAAATAGTACATTATTTGAAGGATTTCAAAGTAACTATATAATAAAATACATCCAATAAATATATTTTGTTTGTAAGTGAGAAACATTATAACGTTTGTTATTATTTACACGAAGTCTTTATTTTAAATAATATTCCTCATTAGTTTTTATCTCTCTTCAAGTATGAAAATAAAAATAACATTTATAATTGACAGGTTTATTCCTTTAATACATTTTCTGTGCTCTGAAATATGTTTCCGTCATTAATATTGCATAATACATAAACAATGTCAATGGTGTTCTAAGTAATAATGAATAAGAAACACAATTAACCTTCATTTTATAGTTTCGCCTAACAATCAGGATACCATAAGTTAAGGACCAATAATCAAACAAAGCTATTTGGCGAAGCTCCACTTCTAATGATAGCAATGATCATTCACAGGCCCTGGAGTTATGTCTCCACTTCTTCACTCAAAAACTATCTGAGTGTCTTTCCAGAGTAGAGCCGCCACATTTAAAATCGGTAGAGTAAAACTACAAACACAAAACTATAGATTTAATGGGTATCCATTACTTTCGGTACTTTGGTAATCTTTTTTGTGTGATAACGGTTTCAGGGGTCGACTAAGAAAAAACGGCAAAGACCAAACTTATAAAGTTTTTAGCTTGATGCTTTGGGGGGGGGGGAGGGGGCGTAGAGTGTACAAAGTTTTCATTGTTACATCGGTTTTATTGTACTGTAAACGATTGCATTCAGGTATGTTAAGTGATTTATTAACTGTAAAATAATTGTACTATCTTCCTTAAAGTTTTTTTTATTTACTAAAAGCATTTTTTACATTATTTAAACCACCTATTTATGTTAAAGGTGGTTTTTATGTTCCTGGTAAACGCAAAAACTTCTAGACCGACTTTGCTGGAATTTTGCACAAAGTTGGATCTTGAACCGGTTCACCCACAGGGCCTATTACTTCTACGAAAATTTCTCGGGTTACGCTCCATTAACGTCTAAGACTTTATTTACATCTTATAAGAATGTAAACAACCAAATGCTAAAATGAAATGAGCTGTAGAGCACCTTAGCCTTTTTATCGACAGTTCAAAGGGCAGGAGCAAGAAAGGCTATTCTTAGGTAATTTAAATGCAAATTCTACTGCCATCGCCTATTGATTGCCGCCTTCTAACGGTCTCGGCGATTAGTACTTGTATGAAACGCATAACACTTTATGCTTTCCAAACGCATTCAATAACCGTTACCCAGGGACGAGCGTGCGCGGTCACAGCTGTGCGAGAGTGCGGTCCCGGGTACGCAGGACCTTTATGTGTGCTTGTTTGTCATTTCAGGGCCATTACCCATGTGGTAATATGCTCGGCTACGTTACAGTGACAGCCTCGTGCGTATATCTCGTCAGCCTGTTGCTCTTGTTGGGAATTACAACTTTTCATGTTCAATAGATATATATATTGTTTACATTTGATATGAGCCATGTAGGTTAATGGAATTTTAGCAATAGTTTCCCTGGTAGTTTTGCAAATTACTTGTAAGTATTAGTAGAATGAATTAAAATATAAATTTGGATTGATAAGGGTAGGGCGGCTTATGAATATTTATGAGTCAACATATTTCATAATTACATAAAACCGTTTGCTGTGAGGGTCTATTTTTTACTATTTTAAGTTGGTGGTAAGCTTATGATTGAGGTTTTACAGTCAACAAATGGTATAGTTACGTTTTCATTAAAACGCTATTGATGCAAAGTATGAAGAAATCAAATAATTTATTTCTAAATAATCATATAAAATTTCTTATTATAACTTAATACTTTGGTTGCAGCAGACCTGCACACTGAGGGAATTTTAAATGCTTAAATAAATCATTTAGATGGAGCTTCGAATCAAGTAAAATCAACTTATATCCAAAATGAGCATACAGCAATTTTTTCGATCAGAAAAACTTGGGAAAATAGCATGCAGGTTTGCTGCCATAGAAGTGTGAAATTTAGATATTTTTGGAAACAATCCAGTAGATATAGAATATATGAAGCCATATATTATTTTCCATTCAAATATGCTGAAAAATAAGCAATATCTTTAATTTTATTTATTTTCCCATAAGGTTCAAATCGTGGCAACGTCCTTTTTGTAGAAGTGATACATCCTATACTCTTATATGAGCAATGTTAGCTTGCGTGCGTGTATGCTTAATCGCACATTTATTTCAAAACGGCTCCGAGGATTTAGTTCAAAGTATGGGAATAAGTAATTTATGACTCAAAAAGGTGAACTATGCAGATAACTTAGTAAGTGAAAATCTAATAGCGGATCCTACACTCTTATATGAGCAATGTTATCTTGCTTGCGTACTTGCTTGTATACTCAATTATCTTAAAAAGGGCTCCGAGGATTTCCTTTAAAGTCTGGAAATAAGTAATTTATGATTCAAAAACGTGTTCTATGCAGGGAAATAGATCACTTCAACTGCTGGAAACTAAGGTATTCAGTAAAACCTTTGACTATAAAAATACGAAAATTAATAGGTGACCTTAGTACTACACTCTGTTAGTGATTCATTATAACTAAGAGCTATTTTAATCCTAGGTCACTCAAAACCTGGTACGCATTTAAATTATATATAAATTATATATAACTAAAAGACGTGCACAGCATGAAGCTGATTAGTTGTATATAATTTCAATAAAAATACCTTACTGAACATTATTTCAATGTAAATCATTTTACAAAGATGTATATTATCTATCAAATTCATTAATAAATTATATATTGAAACGATCCACTTAACCTCTAACCAGTGTAATCTGAGGTTGTACATTTTAGCTTTGCATTTAGATGAATTTTTTAATCATCTCTATCATACTTATTTTAGCTACCTTAACTCAGTTTTTTTACCGTAAGTATAAAGAGTTTTGTATGAAACTGCATGGCCGCTTGTTGGTGCGAAACCTTTCCCTCGCCAGTAAATCACAGGATACACGACATCGTTTGTTTATGGCGGCATTATAAAAGTTTGCCCTTTTAGTGGATGGCCAAGCATATCCAAAGTGGTTTTGGGATACCCATGACATAGGAGAGAACGCCAGAGTGAATGGGTTAAACTTATTGTTGTATTTTAGGTGTTATTTGAGTATCGTATATTTATGTATCAACTGCAAGCAGGATTTAAGAACGGGCCTTTTGGTCCTGTTTCTCCTTGCTAAAACAAAGAATTTTAAATAGATCTTGGTGTGTAATCTGATTTTTTTTAACAATTTGGTTTTGCTTGTAAAGGTTTTTAGGGGCGTTTCACAACAAAAAAATTCTTTTTTTGTACAAAACATTAAATAAATACTCCATTACAGTTTTATACCATTACAGTATAAAATATTCAGACCTACATGACTGTATACTAAAATCTGTTATTGTCAATAAACTTTGGTAATTGATTACAGAAAATTGTGGAACATAAATTGAAGATCTCTTACTAAAGGACTAATAAACACATAAACCCACATAAAGGCATCAACAAATTTATAATAACTCTAATACAAATTTAAATATCCGGCGGAAATTCATAGCAGGAAATGTTAGACATTCAAACATCAATGCGAAGCGGTCTGGTGGATTACCTCATGTTTAATCAAGACGCTTCCTGATGTTTGATGGTAAATCATCTTGTGAGCTTGTGGTAACGATATTCGATTCTGATTTCAGGGACTAACCCGACTAGAAACACGAGTGATGACAGATTATTAGAAATTTTTAACTAAAAACTAAATTAACTATTCTTGCCTAACAATGGTATTGTTTGAAATGATTAACTTAACGATTAACAACTGTATAAATTTATTCTGAAGGATTGAGGAAATTTTTCTTGTTGCATAAAGCTCTAATTCTAATGGACGTTAAAATATTTTCTTTTAGAAATTAAATAAACATAAAATAGACACCTAAATTATCTCTTTTCACTCGAAGTATTACATGTAAGAATGTCTCATAATGATAACAAAAAACATTTTATAATCAAAATAAGTAATATTTTCAAGTGAAATAGGTTGGCTTGAAAAGAAGCAACCTATACCACACGACCCTTAGTAAACATTTGGCTTTGACCTTCAATGACCGAAATCATTCTTTTTCATGGCACTTTTATTTTATCATGAATACGTTTTATTGTAAAAACATAATATATCAAACATAAACAACTGAAAAGAATTAATAAGAGCACATAAAACACTTTGAGTTAAAATGTTGTGTTAAAACAGTTTTCAAGAAGGACGAAAACCCGAGGTCACCGATAGATGGTCCCGTAAACAACTCTGTCACAAATAATAAAGAATAACAGGGTGGTCTTAAGTTTCCCAGAATTCTCTTCGATACTTTAATAATACCCTGTTATACCGAATAAACTTAATAATAAAAATTAAAATATTTTACTGGCAGTTATAAATGTATGTAAGATTACCAGAAAGTCACAGTTAAAAAATATATTCCATTAAAGATAAGGTATTTTCTAAATTAATCTTCCATACACAAAACGAGGCCAGATTATGGAATCTAAATATTTAACTGTATTTATCGCAATAATAATCGTATCACAATCACATAGCATTGGAGATTCAAATCAGTAATCAGTAATCAGTATTATTTATTTGCCATGGACATTAAAAAATGCATTGACAATTGTCATTCATATGTAGCAAGGCTACAGTCAGGAACTTAGGCTAGCACAAATACAAATATTAAAAATACAAATTGATATGTATGTTGGTCTGTGGAATGGAATGAAATGTACATGTTTTACCTTAGACTAAGTCCTCTGAATGAAAAACTACATTTGAAGTATTTTAAAATGTCTACAAACGATAACAAAAAATATATAGGCCTATTTGAAAAAATAACAATGTATAAAATTTTGAGCATATGAACATTACAATACAACATATACAAATATACAGTAAACAATACGAACATAAAGTTAAAAAAATAAAAACGGGTGGTCAAGAATTAAAAAATAACAAAATTTAAGCTAACAAAAATTACTAGAAGTGAAAGTAACTCATGGCCATAAAGTTAGCTATTGAATAATGGGTTTTTAATGAGTCAATCATTAAACTTACTTTAAAAAAATAATGCCTAGGGTATTGCTGAACATTACTTGACAGTTTATTAAATATTTTAGTGGACATAACATGCAACATATTTAGAGATACTTAAGAACACTACCGATCAAGAGGTCGAGAGGGGTTCGGCCGTGGCGAGGAAGGGGGGGGGGGTTCACTTACTTCGATTCAAGAGGTTACAGGCTCGATTCACGGCATGTCCACACAAATTTTAGCGGCTTGGACCGCTTCCCCCTAAATACATTTAACAACGTTTAACTATCTCTGTAAAATGTCACTATCGTAGACACACAAAAAACAGTAACAATCAAATAAGTTTTACATTTCATAGTAAGGAATACATGTATGAAACGTAAGTCCATCTGAATAAGGGATTTACTCTGAATACGTGTATTCTCCTTGTTTATTCCCTCTTTATCCTGTAAGTCCCCACGAGCCGGTTTATTTGAGCTCGTTTACCGGGGATTTGTCGGCGCAGAGGGTAGTACTCGCGCCATACTCCAGGGAGGTTGCTTCCTCATTTTCACATTTTATTATAATTTGCATTTTTAACTCTAGTAATCTTATGGTGTGACATTGCATCTTATTAACTTAAGGGGGATCCATTGGAAGGAGTACTATATAAAAACATAATACATTATTTCTTCTCAATCTAGGTTATCCAGACATTTTCCGGAAGATTGAATTTGTTGATTATATAAGTTTATAAATGTGTCTTTGTTATAAAGAGTTTCCGTTAGAGTTATTTCTTGTCCTGCTGAGAAATAAATGTGTGCGAAAGACAACCATAATTCATATAACGCATACAATTTTTATATAAGTTAATTTTTAATTTTGGAATAAGGCATTCCAATTCTGTATTTTGAATTATTTTATCTTGCAAGTTCGAAATGAAATAACAAATAACAAATTACCAGCCAATTTAAAGAATGAGTAGTACTAAACGGCCAATTTAAAGTATTAATATATTTAAAAATAAAATTAAAAAATATTATTTCAAGAAGCAATTTATAAAATTGAAGACATTATGAAAAGAAGATAAATTTATGAAACAAATTAAGAAGAAGAATTAATTATTAAGAAATGCGGTAAGTCTAAAATTATGTATGCAATACAATTGTACAATGTTCTGGCAATAAATATTATAATTACTATAAAAAAATTAAAATAAACATTAAAACACACACATAATTGTCAATCAGAGAAAGGTTGTCTGATTTCGAAGTACTGTATTTCCTTTTTCCCCAGAAAATTTAAACGTGAGAAAACTGGAAAGGATAAAGAACATTTAACTATCTTGCGAACATTCGCTTTGCGAAGAAGAACTTTGCTTTGATATACTTAACAGGATATTAAACGAAGTAAATACTCTGGTATTTAGTGATAACGCGGCAAGCCGTGGTTTATCACTAAACTATCTTCTATGTAGAAGCTCGAAGGTATCTCTTTCCTGTATTACACGACTGGGCTAATTGAAATGTTTGATTTACTCTGGGATTTAATGGGTCGTTGCCTAACATTTTCAGTGTAAGTATTATGTCCATATTTATTTTTATTTCAAGTTTCAAAGTTTGTACATTTGTAAAAATTATCAGGATGGAAACTATACAGTTACTTAAGATACCTATTCTCAATTAAACAGTAAAAAACTATGTATAAGCCAAATTTCATCGTGGCAGATCATTTGTGTGAATTGGTAAGATTATCAACAGAAATCTCACTAGAAAAAAATCTATGATCTATTTGTACTGAAGACCGATTCCAATAACAAAAATAAATTAGGAGTGCAGTCGAATCCAACAGTTGAACTCGATTGATTCTAACTCGTGTTTTATGGGATCGGCCGCATTGCCGTCGTCGTCTTTTTAAAGACAACTTAATCGTCAATTTGCCAAAAATTTGAAGAAGTGACATTTAAATGTATAAATTATTATTGTCATATGCCTAAGTACGTAGATCCAGGAGTAGAAATATTTAGGGTGGGCATCAAGCTTATTAATATCGAGTTCACACTACTCGACTCCACTTAAAGTTTCCACTAAAAATTATCCAAATTCAAGACAAGTAGTTTTTCCACCATTTTACCTAAGTCGGCTCGCGCTAGGGGCTGAAGCTAGTTTTTTTCTCAATCCATGTTTGACAAATATCGGTACAAAATATTTTTTTCTAATGTAACTAAGGAATATTTTTGAAACTTATAAATATCAATATATTTATACCACTTTATTTATTTCTGGAATTTAAAGTAAATTTTTGTTCCTTGTCTTTGTCAGTCTAAAAAAATTACATGAAGAATGATATTTAACAAATCTTTGGGTTATAGACTTAATGAAGATGTATAATAATTAAGATGGCCAGAATTTTTATTATTTTATTTTAAAATACACGAAAAGCAAATTAAGTTCAGAAGATTAAGTAAAAATTTGCATTAATTTGTTTGATATTGTTTGACCTGATTGCCCTTATCTCCGAAACAGATCTTAGTTGAATATCATGCGAGTTTTAAATTGTATCTGAATTATGAGAATTTTTAGACATTATGATGTTGCAGAAGAATGAAAACTATTATACATGTATTATATATTATGTTGTAACTTAAAAAAACGCAACTCAAAAAAGCTAGAAACTCGAGTGAATACTTTAAAACTGTACTTGACCCGACTAGTCAACTACTGCACACCCCTAGAAATATTACAATTTATTTGAAACGAATCATATGCGATTCGTACGTCTTGCATGAATAGAATAATGATTCCGGAACATCGGTAAGTCCTTCACACATTGTGTTATTCTTGTCTTGATCGGTACTCATCATCATCTCCCCCCAGAGGGAGGGTGGTGCTGTAGGCATATCCCTGTCTCTGGAATTAGCTTCTTGGTGAGGGTCCTGAGGGTTTTCCTGGGCCAATATTTTGGGGCCAGCCTTTCGTGGCTCTCAGCTGGCTTGCCAGCTCATCTGCGGGGTCGTTCCCCTTGTTGCGGCCTGGGTTCTCCTGACGGATCGGAATCAGGGAGTGAAACGGGGCCGGGTCTTGACTTTGTTCTCGACCACTGGTCCTACCCAGAGTGAGCAGGGCAAAGGTCTGCTGGCGGTGAAAATGGGGAACCTGGCGAGGCTAACGTCAGGCCGTCCTTTGGATGGAGGGGGCTATTCGGGTAGCCTTGGGTTTCTTAACCTAGTATCCCGGGTGGGACCCACTTCTAATCCCGCCTCCGTAATGGTAAACCTATCGCGGAAGGCCGTGAGGCTGGATGCATGGGCAAACGAAGTACCACGGATGCTGGTGTCAAGCCCCGCTGGCTCTGGCTGGGGTCGACTCTCGGTCAGGGCTGGTGGACCAGCGTTTGAGGGGGGTATGTGGTTCGAATTGGTAGGGCTATCCCCCCGGGCTCATGGTGTCACCGCTGTGGGTCCAGTATGTCCAGTTCCGGCTCAAAAAGGCAGCTAAGCTGTCAGGGGTAAGATAGGCCCCGTGCGAACCTCACGTAGACCTCCACCCTGACGGTGCGGTTGGTGGCACTTTCCTTCAGAGGCATTTGTTTTCCTTCCACTTAGAATGGTGGTCATGAGTATTCAGTTTGCTCTGGTCAGAGGCTCGGGGGTGACCCCTTTCTCGAGGCTTTTGCCGCTTACGAGTATGATGGTCTTAAGCCATCCCGCCAGCCAGGGGCGATGGTCTCAAGCCTGGCCAGGACCGGGTAAGGCTCATGCTCAGGTACCGGCTATGGAAAGCTCACGTAATATAAGGTAATGTAATTTAATGTAATGTAATGTAATGTAATGTAATGTATGTAATGGTACTCATCATAATAAAGCAACTTATTATGTACAAATGCGGTCCACCTTCAGGACCACGACCACGAGTCGATATTTTGCAAAATATATAATCAACAAACCTATAAGATTTAAATTGTTGTTATTTAATTATTTTAAATAATTGGATGTGTTAAGGTAAGAATATTACCCTAAAATAATTCATGAGGAAGATTATATATAACTACATTAAAATTTTGAAGTTGTTACTTTGTGTCATAAATTTTGTAAACAGTATAAATAACGCATAAACTATCTTAGCAAGAGGGAATAGTACCAAAGTAATTTGTAAACCGTTGCCTTAAGGATTTAACCACTTTGCAGTTGAGTGAAATATTGGAAAAGTTGCAAAAGCACTCAGGACGGGAATTACAAACATTCGTTTATTTGCTCAGTACAAATTCGGGGTTAAAATATGTAGATTAGTGTTTTTAAACTAATATATATATTTTCTATAATCAATACTACATGGCATAGCAGTACAATTTTTATTACTGGTACATTTACATTATTGTAGGGTTAATATGAGATAGTATTCGTAATACTAAGTCTCATTTATTCCGTCCATTAATCTTTAAGGAAACAAAAATTTATATTTATACTGGTTTATATACCCTCCTTCTAGACAGTTATTTATTTGTTCTTGTTTTTTTCGCAGAAATGCACATTATGATATATTCTGAAGTGAGGTTATAAAACGTAATAACAAAACTTTCGTGCATGAATGTAAAAAAAAACTGTTATCAAAATTACACGGCATTCATTGACTCATCCACACATTTTTGGCGTAAATAGTTCCCCCAGCTCTTAAGAACTCTCATAGAATTCTCATGGACCCGGTTTAAAGTCTTAATTTAAAACCATCAAATAAATGCTACTGAACTTGTAATTTTAGCCAAAAGCTCTAATAAATTTACAAAAGAAATTAATTGCTTTTATTGACTCGAAGTGGCACATGTGAACGAAGCGTTACAAAGAAACAAGCAATTGTGTTGATTGGATATACACAAGGGCGCCATTTACTTGATTAGTACAACTTGTTTTTTGGCTACGTAGGCTGACAAGGAAATTTGTATCGAAAATAATTCAATTTTCAAAAAGTCAATATTAGTTTTTTGAGAGCTTTTAGTGGATTGTTGGTCCCTCGTTTAGTTAATTGTTGACCTTTCACCAGGTTTTAAGATGCCTTAACAGCACATTGGCATTTAAGTTTCCAACATTTGCGATTTTTACCAATTGTATAAGACAATTCATTTTAACTGTGCAAAGTTGACAGGATATTTTATTTGGTAAAATTGCAGACTTGTATGTTGGATTCCAGCTTTTTCATGTGGAATGCAGTTAACAGGTGTGTGCATTTATTTTTTCTGTAATAAAACCGATGAAAACCTTTTGTACAATTACATAATTATATGTATGTATATAACGAAGTCAACTTCCTTGATGAGGGGCAATAAGAGTATATGAAATAATGATTTTTATTCATAAAAGATTACAAATATAAAACACACAAATTTTTATGAATATTACTAACCACTTTTACCAGTACTGTGGTTAGTTATCTACTAAAAAACACCAGAAAAACAATATTCAGCCCAATATCTTGTTAAATGACTCTTGCTGCAGCTACCCGTGGTGTTTGTGTGTTGTAAAAACTACAGAGAGATAATTATAAAGATAATAAAGTGAATTATAAAACATATTAAAATTTATAAGGAATGAATAAAATATAAACTGAACTAAAATTTAAATTATACAAATTACAATAAAGATTACAAAGCAATCTGTACAAATATACAAAAAAATGTCTTGTTTTTTTCTCAGACCATGGTCTGATTCAAAATGGTAACATCATAAATAGAAAATAGCCAATTTCTTACCCTGACACAGGATTCTTTTACGTTATTACTTTCTTTAATATTAAGTGGTAATTTATTGAAATATTTTGGTCCTAGATAATTAAATGATTGTTTGAAAAGCATTTTCTTTACTTTCGGTTTAGTAAATAATCTTTTAAGATTGCTTCGAGTATTATGGTGAATCCGGGTTGATCCTCTATTATTACCACTCCTTATATAAAAAAGCCTTAATGTTTTAAAGATGAACAGGTGTTGGATTAGGAGGATTCTTAAAATAGAATAGAGGGGAAAGGATGACTCTCTTGAATTTTCTTTCATAATTATACGGATGAATTTGTTTTGCGATATTGAAGTGAAAGTGAAAAAGAGAATTAAATACTCTAAATTAAGCCAAGAGGAAATCGTTTATTTCATAATCCTAATTCCTTATAAATATTATGTTCATTTCATCAGATGTTATTATTTAATTAAAGCTTAATATCTTGTTGGTTGTTTGTTCGTTTTGTTTCTGGTGCTATACCTTGTTATTTTGAGCAAATTGAACAGCCAGTTCAAATAAGAGATGATGATTCATACACATGCTAGCTGGGCCTATCTTGCAATTTATTTGACGGTCGGTAGTTAACTTTTTTACAGATAGCATTGAAGTTGTTGTAAACTTACCAGTCTGCCAATTGGTATGTTTAAACAAAACCCTCTTTGAAAACTGATATACCGGACCAACATTGGAGTTGAAGTCGTGTAATGGATAAGGTGATAATGCCCATCTGATAACGTCGCTGGCGCCGCGCCAAATATGCTCTAAAGCCCCCATTACCCAATTATCACCATCATCATTACCGACTCTGACAATGGATCCTAACTTTGTAAGGTTGATTTGTTATCTGACAAATTAGACAATAATTAACTTTGTGAATAATGTTCGTTCACTTACTGTAGCACAATTTCCGTTGTCGAGTAAATATAGATATAGCTTATATCGTAAGGGCTGTTTACCTAAAAAAGATATGCAACACAAAGTCGAAGCAATGTTTTACAAGTGTTATGTATTTATTTATTTATTATATACATTGGTTATTTATTGTTATAGTTATTTCATAAAACGTCCTCCATTAGTCTTAATTTGTTCACATTTAAGATATATCATAAGGGATATTTGCCTATGAAAGATAGGTAACACAAATTGATTCGTAAACATGTTTTACAATCACAGTAAGGTTTGCATAAAGCTTTAAAATAAATATACTGAAACACAAGTTAATTATACTAAAATAGAAGAGGACAAGCCTCGAGTGTATGATAAACTTTATGAATTTGGATAAACGTCATGGTGTTTATCCGAATTCAGACAAAAATGATAGACTACAAGGTCTATTTGGAAGTGTATCAAAAATAATAATAAAAAAGATTTTTTTATTACTTATTCTTTATTGGGGCATTTAAGCAAATTTATCTCGTTTTAGCTGATATGGGGAAAACTCCACACATAACAAGAGTATAGGCCACACACTTTAACGGACAAAGAGGATGTGAAGTCAATAATCTATTTAATTAGAGTGTCTATTCGAATGGAAGTAGATCCCATAATGAAAAAACAGCTGCTTACAAAAAAAGTTTAGTAAGTGCTGTTTCAAATGCAATCAAATGTATAAGAAACAAGTGGAGGGAGAAAAGATGGAGATATATGCCTACAATTACTGTACTAAATCAAATCTAGTCGATCGCGTTCTACAATTAAAGAGGGAATGGCCTCAAAGGGTCATTGCTTACGATTCGAAATTAGTATCAATATGTTAAAATTTGTAAATTTTTGACGAACTTGAAATATTTGTAGAAGTCAGCACGTGATGCCCTGTAACTATGATGTACACACTTAAATTTTGCAGGATTGTATTGCTAGAAAAAAACTGCATTTACTTCAATCAGCTGTCTTACTTAAAATTGTTTATCCAATCTTAAATCTTTGTTCACTTACGAAAAAACTAAGGCGTCTGTGGCAAAATAAAGCTTAGAAAATTAAATGGGTTACAAAATGGATTCTACTAATAAAACGTCTGAATTTATACACGTAACAAGCAACAAAGTATTTTAGAAAAACATCGTGTTGTGCGGTTATGAAAGTTAGATTCGGTACTATGAGTTGCTTAAACATATATTGTATTTAGGTATTTAAAAGTGTATGCTTATACTAGAAAGCCATTTACAGGCATTACATGGTTACATCGGAATGACATCGATTATCGGATTTTAATAGGATATTACGTTACTATATAGCCAGGAAAGAACCGTTTTACAGTACGAGCATGATAGTCCTCGCGCAAGCCGCTACGCGAATGCGGGGTTTTCATGCGAGTACGGTATAACTTACCGGGTGTGTAACGTACTATGCTTTACATAATACTACTCAGAAAAAAAACATATTTTTTAATGATAACGCATTCATTGCATAAACTGTTACGTTTCTAAATTCTTCAAACCTAGCCTATAATAAACAAACAAAAATTTGCTACTTGCCACCAGTCCTGTCACTACATTCCTCTGAAGTAACCTTCAAACATGCATTGAACGTCGGTCTGCTGCAATCAGCTGATTGTTTTGATTGTTTTCTTCCGTTTTTTTCCGTTTCCTAGTGCTCAGTAAATTTACTGTGCACTGCACGGTACACTTACCGTGCAGTGATCGGCAAAGAGTAACTTTCCAGCCAAGAGTAGGCTGAGTAGATGCCTCTGTGTAGTATGATGTGAAGCTAGTTACACAAGTTATTAGTTGTACGCGTCGGGTGTGCGACTGAGCTGAGCCCATTATGAGCGGTTGTTTGTCAAGGGCCTTTGTTCATGTTGTGTGGTACTACGCTGCGTCTGCGTCATGTAAAATGTAGCCTAAACTCTTGACACGTCGTTCCTTAGATGAATAAAATAGTATAAATTATTTTTGTCGTCATGTATATTTAAAAAAAGTTAAATTGTATATAGTATTTTAATAGTGTTTTGTTTTATAATAATTTCATTGAAATATAGCTGGTAAGTAATAGGGTAGTCATCTAACAGAGTTTGGAAAACTGCTCAACAAACAAGGTACGTACTATTTAACGTAATGAATAGAACGTAAAACCAGACTACTACCATGCACAACCTAATTTCATCGGATAAAAGCGATAAAGTAATTTTTAGTTTTCACTTGATTTTGCCTTTATGAGAAATTAATTAAAATAAATACTTCTAAAAGAATATGCCTTATTTATTGTTGCTTAGGAATAAAATATGGTTACAATTTAAAATTTATCCATTAGACATCACATCCGATTCGGTACTTACGAATGTAAATAAAAAAGGAATTCATACTTACTTGTGTTTTTAAAATTGCTAAATAAATCACAAAAATATATATTAACGAATATTAGGTTAAATGACAGAATTATATAAACTGTGGCAATGAGATTTTAAGACTAAATAGTATATTTTGTTCAGTAATATTCACAAAAAAAACCAAAGTTTACGTAAATATTCAGTTCTTCTTTTATCATTTACAGATGAACCAAATCTCTGAGAGCGTAAAAAGATGGGTTTAGCTCAAAGTAAGACATAGATTTGTTCAAACCAATCGGCCGGAATCTTCCTTCGTATTATGAGAACGATGAAATCCCATCTCATATTTTCGTATAATTTTGATCTCCTAGCTAAGTTTAAGTGATACAAGGAATTCCGATCGAAAATATAATATACAAAATATTGAAATATTAAGGGGAAACTCAAATTATTATGAATTTATTTTATATTAAAAAGATGTATCAAAGTTATTATTCAAACTGTCCATTTTCATAACATTTTTGCATCAAAATAGGCCCTTATTGCGATTTAGATGCTGAAATATGTGGACTGCTAGATTTTACTTGCAAATATAAAACAAAGGGTAAAGGCCTATGCCTATGATGCAATAACGGATTATTCGTAAAGTTCATTTCAGCCTATATAATCGATCAGTTTTTTAGTTTAAATCAGTGTTTCTCAACCGGTGGTACGCGTGCCACTGGTGGTACGTGATGGCGTTTCAGGTGGTACGCAAGAGATTGAAGAAGTAGTACAAAATAAAATACTAGGTTTACAAACAAACGCTGTACCGTCGATCAGTAAAGTCGCACTTAATCCCTTAACTTTTTCAGTATTTGTTTTAGCCATAATATGTCAATTTCGTACCATATTTCAGAAAACGTTGTTACTCTTTAATTTTTAGAGTAATTCTTTTTACAAAACATTTTGTCATAAAAAATATTCTTTCCATTAAAAAAACGATTAGTTTTATAATGTTAATTTGATGGTATTATATAGTTGTTGTATCAATCTGCTAAATAAATTGTTGCAAATGCTTGAATGTAAGATCATTTGTGAAAATACATTATACTTTGAATGACTTTGAATTGTTTACTAATGTTAATTTTTCAATATAAAGCATAAGAAACATGTAAAGTTCCAAATAACAGCCTGAGATTATTTTTTCCCCGTGTAAATAGACATGCTTTCACATGATTGAAATTTATAATCAAATCCATACTTTTTTCGCCAAACTGACTATAAAATTATCGACCATAACTGAGGTAAATATATACAGTAATTATCCAAAATGTCCTTATAATCAAAATAAGATCTAAAAATTTACATTGATAAGTAAAATAAAAGAAATTTTGCAAGCAAAAACAAAACCACCAAAGGGTAACTATAAGCATTGTTGGAGGGATCCCCCAGTGGTGGGGGGGGGGGGGTCCTTACGATGGTACTCTAAAATATTGTAAATGTGGTAGGTGGTACGCGAGCACCTAAAGGTTGAGAAACACTGGTTAAAATTATTGTTATATTACCTCTTGTAGTTCATACATTTTTGTAGGTGTCAAAATATAAAAAATACCTTTGTATTTGTGAAAGTTATTCAATTTTTTAAACGCATTTATTTAAAGTTAATCTAGAAAAGTCAGTTTACTCGTTGCTTACCATTGTCATTGAAGCTATAGAATGTGTAAATAAATCTGTGCATATAAAATATGTTTTATAATTTCAGAAGCAATGGAATAATTTCTCAATATTCGTCCGCAATATTATAGAGGTTATTTAACTCCTAGGAGGCCTGTAAAGGCAAAAGTTTGCGACGTCAGTGAGCTTGTGCATGACGTCAATGGCAGATCCTTTTCCGTTTTCTCCCAGTTCTGTAAGCTATTGGCTGCAATATAGCCTCAATCGAGGATTTAATACGCTCCCTACTCTCACATTTCCCACAACACATTTGTGTCCCAGCTGGAGGCTGCAGAGTAGCTGCATCTTTCCGGCCGTCATGACATAAAGATAGGTTTACATTTTACTCTTGCGGACTTTTGTTACTGTCTTTTACCTCTATTAACCTTGAATGATGGATCATCAGTTATCAGTAATCGTTCGTTATCTCTACAAGTTTAACTTTTATTGTGGCTATTGATTGTTCTATGAAATAAGTCTATAAAATAAGTCTACGCGTGAGTAGTTCCTAATACCTACTATTTTGTTAGACTTTTTTTAAAACACTACAGTAGAACCCATTTGCACTGATTATCAAGACTTTAAATTCTAAATTAGACAACCTTCAAAAATTATTGTTTACAGCATGTTTAATTGTGTATTTTATAAAAACTTTTATTACATCTCAAATAGCAAGCTTCTTAAATGTCTGTTTAAAAAAGCTTTTCTAACATTATTGGATTTTTGCCTTTGTTACTCATAGCTTTGCATTATATCGGGAGTAGTAATCAGAATACATTTTCTAGCCTGTTACGGATTTTGGTATTCTTCCTACCGATTTATTTTATGTTAAACTGCAAGCTTTGAACTAGCTTAAAAACTATAAACGTCAATTTTATGTACTCTGCAATCAGATGTTTTTGAGATTTGTACTATGAATAGCTCTACAAATCGCTGTTTCGTTCAAGAGTTGTGTTTAGGTAAATTAGTTTCGTAAAATGTTTATTCTTTCTTTAAGTAAGTTATTTGTTGAAATCCACAATGGAATTCTAGTATTAGGGCCTATGATTCAAAATAATATAATTTATAATTGAAATAAAAACTGGAGATCAAAGACTTTTTTTAATTCGAAGGCAGCTTCTCTTTCCTTATTTTCGTAGTTATTTCAGATTAACTGGGGCGGAAGTTATTAAGTTTTTAATGTTTCTCATTCAAGTAAATATACACGAAATCATCGATTATGTCTTGCTCAATTATACAATTTGTACAAAGGGGATTAACCATCCTTTTAAGCCATCTTTTTGCCCTCTTTAGGCCATCTTTTTAAGCGTTGGTAAATCGTGTATCGTTAAGGTGATGTCACCCTTCACAAAATTGATATATTGAAGAACCTAACGAAGAACTTGAATTGGAAAAGTATTCAAATTGTCACAAGAATACATTGTAAATTCATTCCACCAAACTCACCATGGTGGGGAAGTTTCTACTAAAGATTTATAAGAATGTTAAAAGACTTACTGAAAAGAGTTCTGAAGAGATCTAGTCTGAACTAAGAAGAAATTATGAAACTTGACTATGAAGGGTGTTATTAACACCAGACCCCTGACGTATGTATCAGAAGACCCTAATGATTTGAGTCCTATTACTCCTGCGATGCTTTTACAAGATTTAAACTGTGCGGGGTTAGGAAACCCGATCTGGACGCGATCGAAAACATCAACCTACCAAAAAAAGCTATGTATAGAAGGAGAACTCGAGAAAGACTTAAAACAAGATTCAGGATTGAGTATCTTTGGCTATTGAAACATCAAAACCACGTCAAGCGATATGGATAGCCAGAAGTCGGAGAAGTAGTCCTGGTTAGTAATGACACTGAAAAACGCTTAAAACTGGGTGATTGCGAAGATAACTGAAGTCTTTAGAGGAAGAGATGCCATAATTCGTACTGTACGATTGAAGACGGCAAAGAATGAAATATTACCCTTCAGATCAGTGATGTCTGCCGGCCGGCGATCTGTGTTAAATGCCAAATGTGTCTGGTATTCCTCGTAATAATGTGTTCTTGCTGTTTTAAAAAACTGACGGAATCATCAATGGATTAATTTAACGTTCTATTTTGATAATGTCTTCGTGCTAGTCGAAACTAGTCAACAGATAAAGTTGTACTAAAGGAATTGCGGACGTCAAGGTACGTAACCTGTTATAGAAATATTACGGCCAGTACAACATGTGTATCCCTTGGAAGTTCGAGAACAGTAATCAAACCTGTCGGTGTCATCACTGGGTGGGAGGATGTTATGGACAGTAACATATTTGTACATGTGTAATCAGTTCATTGATTTATTTTATTGGTTTTAAAAGACCATATGTTAAGTATTATCTTTGTAATTTTAATTTGATGTTGAAAGCAGATGTTTCATTCTTAGAAAAGATAATATGTGTTGACAAAATGGAGTGTAAGTAAAGAATTGATTAAGATGTTGTATGAATTTTAGAATTTTAAATTTTGTACGAATTTTTTTTTTATATGTTTCAGAATTTCACAAAAAACCCACTTTTGTTTTATTAGTGTTGTTTTCTAACCGTTAAAAATTGTTTACCTTAGAAGGTGCTGTAATTTTTAACGCAATGACCATGTTTGTTTGAAAATTAAATTTCACCAAGGATATGTATTTTTATGACATATTTAATAACGTATTCTACTTATGCCTAAACACAAATTCCGTTAAAATATCTGGTGCCTTCAATTACCACTGTGCCTGTTAAACAAATCCCTGTGTTTGTCACGACACTCTTATTAAAAGACATCACACTATTAAAATATGTGCGAATCAACTTAACCAATATTTAGCTATTATATTATATATTAAGCTATTATATATTTAGCAATATTTTAGTATTACCATAAACTACCAAAAATGAAATAAATATTTCTTTAGTCCCTAAAATAATTTATACTACTGAGGTAAAGTTTCACTGACATTCAATACTATCTCTTGCACGTTTATATTTTAAGAATGCAGTTTTTTCAAATAAACATTCCCTTATCCACCAGAGTAAATCAGTTATGTTCATCTTCTCGTGCTGTTTCCCGTAGCTGTTGCGACAACGTCGTGACTGTGGTATCAGTCGCTGTGTTGGAACCACGATGGCAGCTGGTGCCGCGTCTTTGCCTTTCAACAAATTGAAGAAGACATGCGGACGTTTCAGAGGGTCGCTCAAGTTTCTTATGCTGTTGGCAATGTGTAAGTTCCATTTGTTATGTTACTACTGGCATATGAACTATAATTTATACTATTCATTGTGACCCTGGATTTGAATATATAAATAATTAAATAAAATTACCTTACCCAATCACTGTTTTTCGTATGACGACATGTTTAGCTCCTTAGAACATCATGAGGTCATTGTATGCAGCTACATTGATCAATGTATCATTACAATGTGGCAAGTCAATTAATTCAATAAAATGTCTTGGTCATTGCAGTCAAGGTCACTGTAGTTAAAAGTTGTCATAAAAGGTTAAAAATTATAAAATCTTGATCTGTGCTGGCCAGTACTAATCACTATCACAGACTGAACAAGCCTGATTCAGTCGGTCTTGGTTCAAGATGGTAGCTCAAGATTTTATAATTTTTTACTTTTTATGATAAATTTTAACTACAGTGACAATGACTCCAGTGACCATGACATTTTATTAAATTAATTGACTTGCCCCAATGCAATGACACATTGATCAATGTGGCTGCATACAATGGCCTATTGATGTTCTAAGGAACGAAACATGTCGTCATACGAAAAACAGTGACTGTATAAAGTAATTTTATTTCATTATTTATAATATATACTCACAATAATTCTTTCGGTTATATTTTCTAATCAGCTTTTTTATTGTGATTTCAAGGTGGATGGACGTACTACCTAGGCAAAACTCTTCCTAGAGCGCCTGTCCCAGAAGCAGTGCCCATGCCCAAGGACACTTTAGACGAGGATGTAGATACTTGTAAAGGTGGTGACGAAACCTGTGGATACGAGTGTGAGCCGAATATGGTAAAGGTAATGGGTGGAAACAACTCTGACCATCAAGAAACCCCACCGTCCGCGCAAAGTGATTATACAGGAGCTTTTGATATAACAGATAAAAAAGTTGACCCACTCGTGGCATCATTATCTCCCTTAAACTATGAAAACCCGCCATTAAATATTCCTCAGCCGATAGAAGGAAACTCGGATATTTGTATGACCCCCACATCTTACCTACCTGTCTTAACTCCAGAGGTCGCTGAATTCACTGTAAGTACGCGTGAACTTGTTCCCACTCCCGAAGGGTATGCCTATGAAGTAGTCGAGATCACCAAAGGGAACATTGATTTTCACGAGGCCCCAACATTTTCCCAAGGTGTTTCTACTGGAGAGGTAGTTGAAACGATTGAAGATAACTGTGACTTAGAGATTCCTACTTGTGATTACACCTCGGAGGTTGTTGAATTGACGGAGAAAAACTTTGATTATCTCGTGGTCCTCAACTCCGAGCCCTGGCTAGTCGAGTTCTACGCCCCTTGGTGCCCTCACTGCAGGAATTTCGCCGGTGAATATGTTAACGTAGCAACGAGATTATCGGTACGTTTAACTCAACTTAAAATGTAATTTGTTTGCTGAGCTTATAATGCAAAACTACACATTAACAAGTATAATTTTCTATCTATAATATAATACTATCTAAATTATTATTTTTGAAACAAAAGTTCAAAATTCTTTTAAGTCTGTCTAAAAACAGCAATTATTTTTTTAAGCACTTGTACAGCTTAGAAAGAATATTTTGCTAAAATTGATAGTTTTTAGTTTTTTTAATATTTTCTCTTAATAATGCTACTTTTACTATCATAAGAATTTAACTCTAAGGTATTATGTAAAGGAAATCGTAAATAACTCTCACTATTGTAAAAATAAATTTCATACGGCCAATATCATCACGGAATCATTATGGATGGGCGGTATGTCATGTTTATGTTTCAGTGTTTTCAGGAGACCCTTAAACACTGGCACGTTGCATGCAAATCGTGAAATACAGGCAACATAAGTAAATAAATTATCACTTCCGAAATAATACTATCATTGATCAATTTTTATATAATTTCAATACAAGATTTCCTTTTTTAATTGGTATTTTAATTTATTGCAAAATGTTACTATTATTTTAATCAAAGATTTAACAACCGATCATTATTAGTGGAATATTTTTTGTTAGATATGATGTTGGATTGATTTAATTTTAGATTATCTGTTTAATAAACAAGAAACTGAAATTTATCCTGAAATTTCTGAGAAATAGCAGAATAATATTACATAATATTTTACAGAATATTATACAGAACAACAGTTTTGCATTACAGTTTTACAGTTAGGACTAAGTAGTTCAGTACTTGCAATGCTTAAGCAAAGTTTCATTTGAAATCTAAAAGTTTATTTTGGAAAGGAAAAATCTCAAAAACAATTTTTTTTATCAAAGGCTTTATTATTTTTTAGGTTTTAAACTACAAAAAAACAAAGTAATTAAGAGAAAGGCACTTAAAATTATTCTATTTTATTTTTATAACATTTTCCACCAAAAACAAAGAAGAGGTAATTATTCATATCAATATCTGATAGAATGAAAATAAAATAGAATCAGAGTTTATTTTTTAAAATCATCCAAATTTACACATTAGAGTTAAAAAGAGGACAAAATCAATATATATTCTATAAAAATGCATGATTGTTTATCACATTAACAATCGTTGTTTTCAGGGATTAATGTATGTTGGCAAGGTGGATGGAGCTAAAGAAAAATCTCTAGCAAACCAATATGGAATAAGAAGTTTTCCCTGCTTCTTCTTCATTTTCGAAAATCAAACCTTACATTATAAAGGACCAAGAACTGAGGATGACATAGTGGAGTTTGCGTTAGTAAACCTCTATACTATAAACGTAAACCCTTAAAAACTCTAATATTAATATTGTATATTTTTTAGGAAATAAAGTGGATTTTGTGACTTAACCTTGTCCGTAATAAGTTTTAAAATCCAGTAAATTATGATTATCATGTTTTAAGTTTGTTTTTTTCACATAACTACTAGTCAGGGATTTTATCGATGAAAAAGTGAATAGACTAAACAAATTCTGATCTAGTGGAAACGTCGCTCTGATGTTAAGGAAAGCTCTGTAATTGAGCTGCTAAAACGCCCTGTAAAACCCTGCTTTGCCATCCCAGCCGACATCTTGTACATACTACTTTTGGTCGGTGTTTTATATACTTTTTTACAGGAAAACTATAAGTTATACTTAACAATTCATTTTGGCATTATTGGATGTCCGGGAGGTGTTTAGATATTTTAATCAGAAAGGTTTACTTGAGATTTGTGTGAAATATCAACTTGGTAAGGATTTGTTCAGTAGATTTTATTGAAATTCCTGAACTACACATTACAATTATAAAACCATTAATTTTCAGTTTGAATGATATCAAACTGTCCAAAGCAATGTTTTTTATACACTTGGAAAAATTAGCCCTATAAATATCCGATCAATAGATCGTTCATGGTGAAATTTTATGTTAGTATTTAAATAAATTCAAACAATAAAGAAGATTTTAGTTCTACATATTATTTATCTATGCGTTAAACACAGTGACATAAGATTGAGCAATCAGTGAGCCGTTATTGTACAAGGAAGACATTGCCGTTAGAGATCTTGAGTTGGATTCGATCTCACGTCAGAGCTAATGCCATGAATATCATAAGGCCTTCACAATCACACGTCAGAGCTAATGCCATGAATATCAAGGCCTTCACAATCACACGTCAGAGCTAATGCCATGAATATCAAGGCCTTCACAATCACACGTCAGAGCTATTGCCATGAATATCAAGGCCTTCACACATTCTCCTGGCCAACTCCCTTTGTTATTGATAGCAACAAACAAACGTTCCTCAACATACATTATATTTCCTCTTTAGGGTTGCTTCTCCCAATATCAAAGATTTTATCGGAAGGTCAATGAAATAGCCGTCAACACGGGCTACTTAGGCCCTGGGGTCCTTCTTTGGCCCATATTAAAAAAATAATAGTTAAAATGAACACGCATTTTAATAAACGGTTTAAAAATAGTCAGACACAATACCTAAGATAGTCAAGATATGTATTAATATTACCCTTACCCAAAAAAGTTAAATAGAAAAAGGTTGGTGAAGAATTTGTACAAAATTTTCTGAAATTGGGCCAAAGTAGCCCGTGTTTACGGTACCGAAGATAATAGTAATATTCTGGTAACAATACCAGCTTCAATATTTAAAATTTAACTTTAAATACTTTTTCCTAAAACTATCAACATTAATTAAATAACAGTCCTCATTAAAATCAATAACATTGTATGAGATTTACAAAATATAAATATGGATATTACGAAACTAATTCCTGGATTTAGCTAATAATTTCACTTCATATAATTTATAAAAAATAATAAAATAAAACTAAAATAAAAATCAAATATGAAGTTTCTTTCAACGAAAAATATTCAGAAGTATGAAACCTAAATCTCTATTGTATGATCCATGCTCCATCTTTTTTGTATCTTTATTTGGTTGTTAATCAACTCTAAGGTGTTTTCGTTCAGCTGAAGATAGATTTTTTTACATCAAAAAGTTATGTAAATAAGTTTCTTAAAGTATTTTCTCTGTATGTATTTTTTCATGTCGAGGCATTCCGGAACGGGAAGTTCAATATAACAGGTAACGTATCCTAACGTACACAGTTTCTCAGTGCAACATTTGTTATCTACTTTCTACATTTTTTGACTACTTTCGACTAACACCTGGTCATTAGGGTTGTTTTGCAATCTATGGTTAAACAGCACGATGAACGTTAAACGGTTAAATCACCTGATTTTCTACATTTAGCACAATGTTAAAAAAATATCGTTTAAGCCTTACTTTCATTGTATTGCTTTGCTGTGGACGCCAAAAAATCCCTATTGTCAAAAAAAGAACATTAATTTAATCCATAGAATATTGTCATACTTTTCTAAGATTGTGTTAGATGAAACTAGTCAACAAAAGTTGTACTGAGGAATTGCGGACGTCAGGTTACGTAACCTTACTGATTGTAAAATACTGTTTGTAATTTCAATTATAGAAGTTGATAGTGTTTAAACTTAGCTTGCATAGTGCGTAGTTTTTAGTTTTATTGGATGCAATTTTATTTGTTATTACCGCCCTTAATTTCTTGGAAGGCCGTAATGCTCGCGTTAGGTTAAGAGAGGTGCCAATAACGAGTTTTAGTTGGTGTAACGGTTCTATTACCAAAGGCAATATAGGCTTATGTAACACGTCAACTCCATTAATCTATTATGATCCATAATAAGAGTTAGTGTATTTTAGGCTCTTTTAGGCTCGTGTATATTACTCCAAAAATTAGCCTTACTATATCATTTCCTCTCGCAAATCTGTGACCGGTCTCATTTTTGCTTTTACTGTGAAAAGCAAAATTTATCATATCCTGTTCCTTAGAAAGAACTGTAGTCATTACCATTACCATTACCAATTACCATTATCATTACCATTACCAATTACCAATTATGATTACCATAATTATTATGATCACCATTACCTAGTCTTCATCTAATACCCCCTGGGGGAATGATGGCGTCAATAATTAATTGTTCATAACATGACATCACATTACAAAACATTCATTTCGTAATTTTAAATCTGGTTACTTGTCATTATGTAGTACGGTCATTACTTGTCATTTTGAATTTGTGAGCTTATTTCTAAATGCAAAAAGTCAAAATATATGAGCCCTAATATGTTATAAAGGGCGGTTCAATATTTTTTTTATTTTAAACGGATTGCGGAATTGAAACCAGAGTGTAAATCCACGTTAAAATTATGGGTCACAACACCATCTTTACTTTTGAAAAATGTTATGTACCTAATATGGCAAGTCCAAATGGCGGCCGAAAGTGGTCTTCCACTCAAAATGAAGAGTGGTCAGATAACTCCCTACCCAACAATGGTTTGGAGTAGTCTGGGAATAAGGTTTTAAAAAATGTGGAAAAAGTAAGGGGGGACATTTAAATCTCACTCTGTATGAGGAATAAACATGTCAGCCTGACTATAATACATCCTACGATTTGAACTGCAGACGGAAATGGAATTTTATCCTTTACTAGTCCAACCAAATACTGAACAATTCAGCGTTTTTTGTTTTTTTATTTGTTTGTTTTTTAAAGAGGGTGGCGGCCTCTTTTTACCTTGCATTTGCCCCCCCCCCACATGGGCTTCAGGCCTGTGCGTGGAGGTTATCAAGCAAACCCAAGGAGTGAGCCGGTACAGTACAAGGTTGAACAGTACTGCTAAACGTATGCGGCATCATCGGGACTCGATCCTGCGACGCTGCCGCCACAGAACTGGGGCCGAGTGCGCTACCAACTGCGCCACTGACTCACTAGCGGTCGTCTGCATAGCGTTCTGTTATGGTTGTGATTGGTTAATTGGTCCGCGAAATAAATAGTTTTCACAATAACGTAGGATAGCTCTCAAACTCAATTTGTTTTCGCATGCTAAAACCAAAATTCTTAAAATTTAAATAATAATCTTTGTAGGTTTGATTTATTAAATAAATTTGTAATTTATTTAAACGAAATAATATTTCTATTTATGATATTGTAGAATGGCTCTAGAGTTGTGGTAATGTATCAAACCTCAAGAGGGACAGAAGTTACTTCAGCAAACAAATGGGTTTCATGAACATTGAAGTTAACGTTTTGGAAAATCAACTTCTACGCAGTCGCCTGTGTATAATAGTAAGCCATGTTACCTGATTAAAAAAACATACAGATATTTTGAATAACGTAAGCAGAATAAAAATAAAGGTAAGGTTTCGAAAATGTGTTCCTTTTTTAAAGTAATAATTCTGTTTGATCCCTCTCTTAACTACTCGACATGTGCCCTAATCTAATATTATTTTATACTTTCGATTACAATTTACCAAAAATATTAGTTATATGGTTATAATTTGGGGGGGGGTACATCCTTTGTGTATTGGAAGAGAAAGGTTTCATTGCCGCAAGTAATCATAAAGCTAAAATAAATTTGGCAAATGATATAAAAGTATTTTAGTGGTAGGTGGCTTGAAAAAATTGTAATGTGAAACTGATTTTCTATTTTCATTTAAGTAGATTATGAAAACAATTAAGTACATGTTCTGATAGTACATGTTCTCTTTACCTTTACCTTTGGGTTATTTTTGAGAATACTTTACTAGTTGGCCATTCATTTAAAATAGGTTAAAACCGAACACCTTTATAAACACTCATTAGTTGTTTTTCCCCAATTTGATTTCATAAGTAAGAGCAGCCCCCACAATAGTTTTCATAAGAAAGCTATGAATTTTTAACAGCATTTAAATAAATATTAAATCATTAATATATGAAGATATTATTTTATTATATTACTAAGAATATATAAGAGAAAAATATATTGTGCCTCCTTTGTGTCTAAAAAAAAACTGAGAATTTGTCACAGAAAAGAAATACAATTTAAAATAAATAATAAATGCATAGGAAACCAAAAAAAATAACCTACACACGTTTAATGTATACATGAAAAATAAAATGATAACAACGTTTTACAATAGTGAATCAAAAATATATTGAAATTGTATTGTGAGATTAAATTGCACCTGAGATTTCTCTGACTGCTTTATGACATTAATAACGCAACCTTGAAGATTAAATCAGGGTTGCGTTGCCTCCGCTTATTACTCCTTTTATCACCTCTTACTTTCGTTTAAAATTTCCTACAATTCCTCGTCAGCATATATAAAAACATTTTACCAAAAATAAAATAAAAGTACATGAAATTTCTATGAAACTTTAAAATGTTAGAAGAAATATAAATGTACAATCATATTATATGTAGAGAACAGTTTTTTAATAGTATATTTTATAACATTTAATAAAAACCAAAATGTACCATTGGTTTTTGTTACCATTGTATTTCTTGTATAAACAAAAAATAGTTCATTATTTGAAATATTTCAAAGTAACTACGTAATAAAATACATCCAATAAATATTTTTTGTTTGTAAGTGAGAAACATTATGAAGTTTGTTATTATTTACACGAAGTCTTTATTTTTAATAATATTTCTCATTAGCTTCTATCCCTCTTCAAATATGAAAAGAAAAATAACATATATAATTGACAGGTGTATTACTTTAATACATTGTCTGTGCTCTCAAATATGTTTCCGTCATTAATATTGCAAAATACATATTAAATTTCAGTGGTATTCTAAGTAATAATCAATAAGAAACACAATTAACCTTCAATTTATAGTTTCGCCTAACAATCAGGATACTGTACCATAAGTTAAGGACCAATAATCAAAGAAAGCTATTTGGCGAAGCTCCACTTCTAATGATAGCAATGATCATTCACAGGCCCTGCAGTTATGTCTCCACTTCTTCACTCAACTATATGAGTGTAAATTATATAGTTTAAATTATATATTAAAATTATATGAGTGTCTTTTCAGAACAGGGCCGCCACATTTAAAATCGGTAGAGTAAAACTACAACCACAAAACCGTAGATTTAATGGGTATCCATTACTTTCGGTATTTAGTAATAAGTGTTTAGTGTGATAACGGTTTCTGGGGTCGACTAAGAAAAAACGGCATAGACCAAATCTTATAAAGTTTTTAGCTTGTTTCTTTGGGGGGGGGGAGGGGGCGTAGAATGTACAAAGTTTTCATTGTTACATCGGTTTTATTTTACTGTAAACGAATTTACTAAAAACATTTTTTACATTAATTAAATCATAATATTTATGTTGAAGGTGGTTTTTATGTTCCTGGTAAACGCAAAAACTCCTAGACCAACTTTGCTGGAATTTTACACAAAGTTGGATCTTGAACCGGTTCACCCATATGGGCCTATTCCTTCTTTGAAATTCCTTCGGGTTACGCTCCACTAACGTCTCCGACTCTATTCACATCTTATAAGAATGTAAACAATCAAATACTAAAATGAAATCAGCTGTAGAGCACCACAGCCTTTTTATTGACAGTTCAAAGGGCAGGAGCAAGAAAGGCTATTCTTAGGTAATTTAAATGCAAATTCTACTGCCATTGCCTATTGATTGCCGCCTTCTAACGGTCTCGGCGATTAGTGTTTGTATGAAACGCTTTTATGCTTCCAAACGCATTCAATAACCGTTACCCAGGGACGAGCGCGCGCGGTCACAGCTGTGCGAGAGTGCGGTCCCGGGTACGCAGGACCTTTATGTGTGCTTGTTTGTCATTTCAGGGCCATTACCCATGTGGTAATATGCTCGGCTACGTTACAGTGACAGCCTCGTGCGTATATCACGTCAACGTGTTGCTCTTGTTGGGAATTACAACTTTTCATGTTCAATAGATATATATTTTGTTTACATTCGTTAGTGGCAAAATAAAATTTTGAGTGTAATCGAATAGTATCATGATGTTTGGTTAGACTTAGGAATAGTTTCCCAGTAATTTTGCAAATTACTTGCAAAAATTAGTAGAATGAATTAAAATATAAAGTTGGTTTGATAAGAGTAGGGCTGCTTATGAATATTTATGAGTCAACATATTTCATAATTACACAGAATCATCTGCTGTTAGGGTCTTAATTTTTTTTACTATTTTAAGTTAGTGGTGAACATTTGATTGAGGTTTTACTGTGAACAAATGACATAATTGCGTTTTCATTAAAACGCTATTGGTGCAAACTATTAAAAATCGAATCGTTTATTCCTTAATAATCGTAAAAAAGTACTTATTATAACTTAATACCCCCTTCAGCAGACCTGCATACTCAGCGAATTTCAGGTGCTTAAACAAATCATTTAGACGGAGCTCCGAATCAATTTAATTAAACTTATATCAAAATGAGCATAAAACAATATTCTCCATAAGAAAAACATGGGAAATTAGTATGCAGGTTCGCTGCCATAGAAGTTTGAAATTTAGATATTTTTGGAAACAATCCAGTAGATATAAATTATATGAAGCTATATATTAAGTTTAATTCAAATATGTTGAAAAATAAGCGATATCTATAATTTTATTTATTTTCCCATAAGGTTAAAATCGGGACAACGTGCTTTTTGTAGAAGTGATACATCCTATACTCTTATATGAGCAATGTTAGCTTGCGTGCGTGTTTGCTTAATCGCACATTTATTTCAAAACGGCTCCGAGGATATAGTTCAAAGTATGGGAATAAGTAATTTATGACTCAAAAAAGTGAACTATGCAGATTACTTAGTAAGTGAAAATCTAATAGCGGATCCTACACTCTTATATGAGCAATGTTATCTTGCTTGCGTACTTGCTTGTATACTCAATTTTCTGAAAAAGGGCTCCGAGGATTGCCTTTAAAGTCTGGAAATAAGTAATTTATGATTCAAAAACGTGTTCTATGCAAGGAAATAGATCACTTCAACTGCTGGAAACTAAGGTATTCAGTAAAACCTTTGACTATAAAAATACGAAAATTAATAGGTGACCTTAGTACTACACTCTCTTAGTGATTCATTATAACTGAGAGCTATTTTAATCCTAGGTCACTCAAAACCTGGTACACATTTGATAATGCGATGGGAGGTCTGCTTCAGATTCAAAGTCATTGGTAACACTCCAAGTTATGTTTAAGTTATGTTTTATATTTTTAAATAATTACATAACTTATAACTATGTAAGTTATAAATTATATATAACTAAAAGACGTGCACAGCATGAAGCTGATTAGTTGTATATAATTTCAATAAAAATACCTTACTGAACATTATTTCAATGTAAATCATTTTACAAAGATGTATACTATTTATCAAATTCATTAATAAATTATATATTGAAACGATCCACTTAACCTCTAACCAATGTAATGTGAGGTTGTACATTTTAGCTTTGCATTTAGATGAATTTTTTAATCAATTCTATCATACTTATTTTAGCTACCTTAACTCAGTTTTTTTACCGTAAGTGTAAAAAGTTTTGTATGAAACTGCATGGCCGCTTGTTAGTGCGAAACCTTTCCCTCGCCAGTAAATCACAGGAGACACGACATTGTTTGTTTATTGCGGCATTATAAAAGTTTGCCCTTTTAGTGGATGGCCAAGCATATCCAAAGTGGTTTTGGGATACCCATGACATAGGAGAGAACGCCAGAGTGAATGGGTTAAACTTATTGTTGTATTTTGGGTGTTATTTGAGTATCGTATATTTATGTATCAACTGCAAGCAGGATTTAAGAACGGGCCTTTTGGTCCTGTTTCTCCTTGCTAAAACAAAGAATTTTAAACAGATCTTGGTGTAATATGATTTTTTTAACAATTTGGTATTGCTTGTAAAAATTTTAAGGGGCGCTTCACAACAAAAAAAGATTTCTTTTTTTTGTTCAAAACTTGAAATAAATAACCATTACAGTATAAAATACACAGACCCATATGACTGTATACTAAAAACTGCTCTTGTCGATAAACGTAGGTAATTAATTGATTACACACAATTGTGGAACATAAATTGTAGATCTCTTACTAAAGGACTAATAAACACATAAACCCACATAAGGGCATCAACAAAATTTATAATATCTCTAATACAAATTTAAATATCCGGCGGAAATTCATAGCAGGAAATGTTAAACATTCAAACATCAATGCGAAACGGTCTGTGGATTACCTCATGTTTAATCAAGTTGCTTCCTGATGTTTGATGGTAAATCATCTTGTGAGCTTGTGGTAACGATATTCGATTCTGATTTCGGGACTAATCCGACTAAAAACACAAGTGATGACAGATTATTAGAAATGTTTAACTAAAAACGAAATTAACTATTCTTGCCTAACAATGGTTTTTGCTTGAAATGATTAACTTAACGATTAACAACTGTATAAAGTTATTTTGAAGGATTGAGGAAAATTTTCTTGTTGCATAAAGCTCTAAATTATAATGGACGTTAAAATATTTTCTTTTAGAAATTAAATAAACATAAAATGGACACCTAAATTATCTCTTTTGACTCGAAGTATTACATGTAAGAATGTCTCATAATGACAACAAAAAATATTTCATAATCAAAATAAGTAATATTTTCAAGAGAAATAAGTTGGCTTGAAAAGAAGCAACCTATACCACACGACCCTTAGTAAACATTTGGCTTTGACCTTCAATGACCGAATTAGAATCATTCTTTTTCATGGCACTTTTATTTTATCATGAAGACTTTTTGCTGTAAAACATAACATATCAAACATAAACAACTGAAAAGAATTAGAAAGAGAACATGAAACACTTTGAGTTAAAATGTTGTGTTAAAAACAGTTTTAAAGAAGGACGAAAACCCGAGGTCACCGATAGATAGTCCAGTAAACAACTTTGTCACAAATAATAAAGAATAACAGTGTGTTCTTAGGTTTCTTAGAATTCTCTTCAATACTTTTATAATACCCTGTTGTATTGAATAATCTTAATAATAAAAATCTAAATATTTTACTGGCAATTATAAATGTACGTAAGACTACCAGAAAGTCACAGTTTAAAAATATATTCAATTAAAGATAAGGTATTTTCTAAATTAATCTTTCATACACAAAACGAGGGACAGAAAGGACATATTTCAGACCAGATTACGGAATCTAAGTATTTAACTGTATTTATTGCAATCATAATCGTATCACAATCTCATAGCATTGGAGTTTCAAATGCAACATATTTAGAGATACTTAACAACACTACCGATCAAGAGGTCGAGTGGGGTTCGGCCGTGGCGAGGAAGGGGGGGGGGTTCACTTACTTCGATTCAAGAGGTTACAGGTTTGATTCCCGGCATGTCCACACAAATTTTAGTGGCTTGGACCGCTTCCCCCTAAACAACGTTTAACTATCTCTGTAAAATGTCACTGTCGTAGACACACAAAAAACAGTAACAATCAAATAAGTTTTACATTTCATAGTAGGTAATACATGTATGAAACGTAAGTCCATCCGAATGAGGGATTTACTCTGAATACATGTATTCTCCCTGTTTATTCCCTCTTTATCCTGTAAGTCCCCACGAGCCGGTTTATTTGAGCTCGTTTACCGGGGATTTGTCGGCGCAGAGGGTAGTACTCGCGCCATACTCCAGGGAGGTTGCTTCCTCATTTTCACATTTTATTATAATTTGCATTTTTAACTCTAGTAATCTTATTGTGTGACATTGCATCTTATTAACTTAAGGGGAATCCATGGGAAGGAGTACTATATAAAAACATAATGCGTTATTTCTTCTCAATCTAGGTTATCCAGACATTTTCCGGAAGATTGAATTTGTTGATTATATAAGTTCATAAATGTGTCTTTGTTATACAGAGTTTCCGGTAGAGTTAACTCCGGACTCAGTTAGTCCTAATGAAAAATAAGTGTGGACGAAATTAAACATGACAAATATAATGCACACTATTATTATCGAATTTTATTTTTCAATTTTGAATAAGGCAATCCAATTTTTACTGTACCTTATTTTACCATGCAAGTTTGAAATAACTTCAATTAATAATTTAAAAAACACACATCATTGCCAACAAGAGACACGGTATCTAATTCTGAAGTATTTCTTTTTCCCCCAGAAAATATAAACGTGAGATAACCGAAAAGGATAAAGAACATTTAACTATCTTGCGAACGTTCGCTTTGCGAAGGAGAACGTTGCTTTGATATACTTAACAGGATATTAAACGAAGTAAATACTCTGGTATTTAGTGATAACGCGGCAAGCCGTGGTTTATCACTAAACTATCTTCTATGTAGAAGCTCGAAGGTATCTCTATTCTGTATTACACGACTGGGCTAATTGAAATGTTTGATTTACTCTGGTAGATTGGGTCGTTGCCTAATATTTTCAGTGCAAGTATTATGTCCATATTTATTTTTATTTCAAGATTCAAAGTTTGTACATTTGTAAAAATTATCAGGATGGAAACTTTACAGTTACTTAAAATACCTATTCCCAATTACAACAGTTGAAAACAATGTATAAGCCAAATTTTATCGTGGCAAATCATTTGTGTGAGTTGGTAAGATTATCAACAGAAATCTCACTAGAAAAAAATCTTTGATCTATTTGTACTGAAGACCGATTCCAATAAAAAATAAAAATAAATTAAGAGTGCAACCGAATCCCACGGTTGAACTCGATTGATTTTAACTCGTGTTTTATGGGATCGGCCGCATTGCCGTCGTCGTCGCTTTAAAGACAACTTAATTGTCAATTTGCCGACAATTTGAAGAAGTGACATTGAAATGTATAAATTATTATTGTCATATGCCTAAGTACGTAGATCCAGGAGTAGAAATATTTAGGGTGGGCATCAAGCTTATTAATATCGAGTTCACACTACTCGACTCCACTTAAAGTTTCCACTGAAAATTATCCAAATTCAAGACAAGTAGTTTTTCCACCATTTCACCTAAGTCGGCTCGCGCTAAGGGCTGAAGCTAGTTTGTTTCTCAATCCATGTTTGACAAATATCGGTACAAAATATTTTTTTCTAAAGTAACTAAGGAATATTTTTGAAACTTATAAATATCAATATATTTATACCACTTTATTTATTTCTGGAATTTAAAGTAAATTTTTGTTCCTTGCCTTTGTCAGTCTAAAAAAATTACGTGAAGAATGATATTTTAACAAATCTTTGGGTTATAGACTTAATGAAGATGTATAATAATTAAGATGGCCAGAAGTTTTATTATTTTATTTGAAAATACAAGAAAAGCAAATTAAGTTCAGAAGATTAAGTAAAAATTTGCATTAATTTGTTTGATATTGTTTGACCTGATTGCCCTTATCTCCGAAACAGATCTTAGTTGAATATCATGCGAGTTTTAAATTGTATCGGAATTATGAGAATTTTTTGACATTATGATGCTGCAGAAGAATGAAAAATATTATACATGTATTATATATTATGTTGTAACTTAAAAAAACGCAACTCAAAAAAGCTAGAAACTCGAGTGAATACTTTAAAACTATACTTGACCCGACTAGTCAACTACTGCACACCCCTAGAAATAAATATTACTACATTTTATTTGAAACGAATCATATGCGATTCTTACGTCTTGCATGGATATAATAATGATTTCTAAACATCGGTAAAATCCTTCACATATTGTGTTATTCTTGTCTTGATCGGTACTCATCATTATCTTCCCCCAGAGGGAGGGTGGTGCTGTGGGCATATCCCTGTCTCTGGAATTAGCTTCTTGGTGAGGGTCCTGAGGGTTTTCCTGGGCCAATATTTTGGGGCCAGCCTTTCGCAGCTCTCAGCTGGCTTGCCAGCTCATCTGCGGGGTCGTTCCCCTTGTTGCGGCCTGGGTTCTCCTGACGGATCGGATCCAGGGAGTGAAACGAGGCCGGGTCTTGACTTTGTTCTCGACCACTGGTCCTACCCAGAGTGAGGGCAAAGGTCTGCTGGCGGTGAAAATGGGGAACCTGGCGAGGCAACGTCAGGCCGTCCTTTGGATGGAGGGGGCTATTCGGGTAGCCTCGGGTTTCTTAACCTAGTATCCCGGGTGGGACCCACTTCTAATCCCGCCTCCGTAATGGTAAACCTATCGCGGAAGGCCGTGAGGCTGGATGCATGGGCAAACGAAGTACCACGGGTGCTGGTGTCAAGCCCCGCTGGCTCTGGCTGGGGTCGACTCTCGGTCAGGGCTGGTGGACCAGCGTTTGAGGGGGGTATGTGGTTCGAATTGGTAGGGCTATCCCCCCGGGCTCATGGTGTCACCGCTGTGGGTCCAGTATGTCCTGTTCCGGCTTAAAAAGGCAGCTAAGCTGTCAGGGACAAGATAGGCCCCGTGCGAAGCTCACGGAGACCTCCACCCTGACGGTGCGGTTGGTGGCACTTTCCTTCAGAGGCATTTGTTTTCCTTCCACTTAGAATGGTGGTCATGAGTAATCAGTTTGCCCTGGTTAGAGGCTCGGGGGTGACCCCTTCCTCGATGGGTTGGGCTTTTGCCACTGACGAGTATGATGGTCTTAAGCCATCCCGCCAGCCAGGGGCGATGGTCTCTAGCCTGGATGGGGCCGGGTAAGGCTCATTTTCAGGTACCGGCTATGGAAAGCTTACGTAATATAATGTAATGTAATGTAATGTAATGTAATGGTACTCATCATGATAAAACAACTTATAATGTACAAATGCAGTCCACCTTCAGGACCACGACCACGATTCGATATTTGCAAAATATATAATTAACAAACCTATAAGATTTAAATTGTTGTTATTTAATTATTTTAAATAATTGGATGTGTTAAGGTAAGAATATTACCCTAAAAATATTCATGAGAAAAATAATATAAACTACATTAAAATTTTGAAGTTGTTACTTATCGTCATAAATTTTGTAAACAGCATAAATAACGCATAAACTATCTTAGCGAGAGGAAATAGTACCAAAGTAATTTGTAAACCGTTGCCTAAGGATTTAACCACTTTGCAGTTGAGTGAAATATTGGAAAAGTTGCAAAAGCACTCAGGACGGGAATTACAAACATTCGTTTATTTGCTCAATACAAATTCTGGGTTAAAATATGTAGATTGGTGTGTTTAAACTAATATATACATTTATTTTCTATAATCAAGTACTACATGGTATAGTAGTCCAATTTTTATTACTGGTTTATTGCTTTATTATTTTCGGGTTAATATTAGATAATATTCGTAATACTAAGATATTCCGTCCATTAATTTTTAAGGAAACAAAAATTTATATTTATACTGTTTATATACCCTCCTTCTAGATAGTTATTTATTTGTTTTTGTTTTTCGCAGACAATGCACATTGCGATACAAACTGACGTGAGGTTATAATACGTAATCACAAAACTTTCGTGCGGATGTAAAAAAACTTTTATCAAAGTTACACGGCATTCATTGACTCATCCACACATTTTTGGCGTAAATAGTTCCCCCAGCTCTTAAGAAAATCGTATCACAGAATTCTCATGGACCCAGCTTAAAGTCTTAATTTAAAACCATCAAATAAATGCTACTGAACTTGTAATGTTAGCCAAAAGCTCTAATAAATTTACAAAAGAAATTAATTGCTTTTATTGACTCGAAGTGGCACATGTGAACGAGGCGAAACAAAAGAAACAAGCAATTGTGTTGATTGGATATACACAAGGGCGCCATTTACTTGATTAGTACAACTTGTTTTTTTGGCTACGTAGGGTGTCAAGGAAATTTGTATCGAAAATAATTCAATTTTCAAGAAGTCAATATTGGTTTTTTGAGAGCTTTTAGTAAATTGTTGGTCCCTCTTTTAGTTAATTGTTGGTCTCTCACCAGGTTTTAAGACGCCTTACAGCACATTGGCATTTCATTTCCCAACATTTGCGATTTTTACTAATTGTATAAGACAATTTACTTACTTTTTAACTGTGCAAAGTTGACAGGATATTTTATTTGGTAAAATTGCAGACTTGTCCAACAAGGATTCCAGTTTTTTTCATATGGAATTCAGTTAACAGGTGTGTGAATTTACTTTTTCTGTAATAAAACCGATGAAAACCTTTTGTATAATTATATAACTATATGTAATTAAATAATGAAATCACCTTCCTTGATGAGGGGCAAAAGAGAATATAGAAGTGATAGTCAAAAAGAGAGTTAAATACTCTAAATTAAGCCAAGAGGAAATCGTTTATTTTATAATCCTAATTCCTTATAAATATTATGTTTATTTCATCAGATGTTATTATTTAATTAAAGCTTAATATCTTGTTGGTTGTTTGTTCGTTTTGTTTCTGGTGTTATACCTTGTTATTTTGAGCAAATTAAACAGCCAGTTCAAACAAGAGATGATGATTCATACACATGCTAGCTGGGCCTGTCTTGCAATTTGTCTCACGGTCGGTAGTTAACCTTTTAACAGATAGCATTGAAGTTGTTGTAAACTTGCCAGTCTGCCAATTGGTATGTTTAAACAAAACCCTCTTTGAAAACTGATATACTGGACCAACATTGGAGTTGAAGTCGTGTAATGGATAAGGTGATAATGACCATCTGATAACGTCGCTGGCGCCGCGCCAAATATGCTCTAAAGCCCCATTACCCAATTATCACCATCATCATTACCGACTCTGACAATGGATCCTAACTTTGTAAGGTTGATTTGTTATCTGACAAATTAGACAATGATTAACTTTGTGACTGAAGTTCCTTCACACTCCGTACCACGATTTTCGTTGTCGAGTAAATATAAATATAATAATCGTAAGGGCTGTTAACCTATGAAAGATAGGTAATACAAATTCACAGAAAGGTCTCACAATCACAGTAAGGTTTGCATAAGGCTTTAAAATACATTTCAAACTCTGATAATAGAAAATTAGAGAAGAACAAAGCTCGTGCCTGTGATAATCTGTATGAATTATCACACGAACGTCATATTATCATCATGACGAACGTCATGATGTGGGGAACTAAAATATCTCTAGTATTTGTAAGTATATTAACAATAATAATAATAAAGTTGGTATTTTTTACTACTTACTTTTTTGAGCATTTCAGATGGAATGGAGCCAAACTATCACGTTCTCTCGCTGTTATGGGAAAAACTCCACACAAAACAAGAGTATAGGCCACACCTCAGACAACAAAGAGGATATAGAATCAGTAATTTATTCAATTGGTGTGTCTACATATTGGAATAGAAGTAGATCCCAGAATTAAAAAGAACAGCTGCTCGGGAAAAAGATTAATAAGGCCCTATTTTATGCAATCAAATATTTAGGAAAACAGTAAAGAGAGAAGAGATGGAGAAGTTAAATTACTATACTAAATCAAATCTAGTCAAACGCGTTCATCAATTAAAGAGGAAAAAGGCCTCTAAGAATCATTGCTTATTATTCGAAATTTGCATCAATATTTTTTAACATTTGTAAATGTTTGACAGGCTTGAAATAGGTATGCAAGCAAACACGCGATGTTCTGGAACTAAAATGTACACACATAAATTATGCAATGGTTGGAGTTTATTGCTAGAAAAAACAGCATTTTCTTCAATCAGCTGTCGTACTTCAAATAATTTATTATACAATCAATAAATCTTTGTCGAAATACGAAAACTAAAGTCGTCTGTGACAAAAAAAAACTTTAGCAAATTAAATGGATTATAAATAGACTCTACTAATAAAATGTCTGAATTTACACATATAACAAGCATTAAAGTATAAAAAAAATATTGTGTTATGCAGTAAGTTAGAATCGGTATTATGAGTTCCTAAAACATATACGCTATTCAGGTATTTAAAAGTGTATGCTTATACTAGAAAGCCATTAACAGGCATTACATGAGCTCGATTATCGGATTTTAAAAGTATACTACGTTACTAGCCAGGTAAGAACCGTTTTACCGTAGCTCGATAGTCCCCGCGCAAGCCGCTAGGCCAATGAGGGATTTTCATGCGAGTACGGTAAAACTTACTGGGCGTGTGACGTACGATGCTTTTCATCGTACTACTCAGAAAAAATATTTTTTATCTTAACATATTCCTTGCATAAACTATTACGTTTCTAAATTCTTAAAACCTAGCCTATAATAAACAAACATTTGCTACTTGCCACCAGTCCTGTCACTACATTCCTCTGAAGTAACCTTCAAACATGCATTAAACGTCGGTCTACTGCAATCAGCTGATTGTTTTGATTGTTTACCTCCGTTTTTTCCGTTTCCTAGTGCTCAGTAAATGTACTGTTAGTCCTGCAGCTGACAGCACTTCTGTGTGCAAACTTGCGTAGGCTGAATTTTATTGCTGGACCTGTTAGTTTATTACATGGGAAGGTTAAACACCTTGGGTGGACATCTCCTACCCCCCAGGTTTTCCCAGGATGACGTTTTCAAAATGGCCGCCAATTATCTGTTTTTCACCATTAAATTTATAAAAATCATGACCATCGCCCAATCTGTGAATTTAACATAACAAGAATCGGTGAAAATTACCACTTAGTATATACCTAACGATTAAAATCTCGTTTTCAAAAGTTGCATCACTACATGTCCGCCATTTTGGAAATAATCCGCCATTTTGAATTTATGTAAGCTTTTAATTGATCAATCATAGTGAGGCTCAAAACCAACGTAGGATCGTGATTTTTATTTTATTTTAAAGCCAATTAAATTTCCTACAAGAAAATTCCAGGTGGAATACAGCAAATCAGTATAACCAATGTGTAATTTTAATGTACAACAAGTCCCTAAAAAATTGACGATGTAATTTTCGTGTTTTACGGATTATTTTGCCAACAACGAAACCTACGCCTCCACTGAGGAAATAAAGGAACTGGAATGTACTAAACTAATCTCAAGGCATATGAATAACTATCTAAGACAAGATTTCATAATACATTCGCCGCTTGTCGGTCATTTGGGAAATAATTCGCTATTTTGAATTTATACTAGTTTTCAATTGCCAAAGCGTTTCCCGGCTAACAGTTGCCGTAAACACTTATATTTTCATTTTATTTTACTCTTTGATAAAGTTCTTACGAGAAAATGTAAGGTGGAATGCATCAAATAAACATAAACAATACGAAATTGCAATGTAAAAGAAGTATTTTAATGATTTTCTAATAGTAGGGTAAAAAGCAGGCCATAAGATGTCTTCTTCGTGATTATGTAGGCTATGTTTTGCGACTGGTGGCAACCATGTTTTTTTGTTCCTTTTGACCTATTGAATGCAAACTGTGAGTTTGCCACCTTCAAATTTGGTGCGGGGACCAGGAATCCAAGATGGCGGACAAAATGGCTTATTAATGTTGTAGGCTTCGTTTTAGCGAATTTCCCCTATAGGGAAGAAGCTATTACCGTAGGTCTCATGGTAAGACCTAAGCTCGGGACCACTATAACTTTTCGTTTTGGGGCCCCCAGAAGCAAAAAACACTATTCGTTCGATTTTATATATATATATATATGCAATAAATGACAAGAACTGAGTACCCTTTGTTAGATTTTATTTCCAAAAGGTTGGAAATAAAATCTAACAAAGGGTACTCAGTTCTTGTCATTTATTGCATATTAAATATAGTAGCCCTTAACACTGAATCAAAAAATCATATATATATATATATATATATATATATATCTATGTGTCTGTTAGCACGATAGCGGCCGCAAAAATGGTCCGATCTTTATGAAATTTGGTACAGACGTGTAAAGTGGCAATCAATTGGACGAGTTCGTGAACCAACCCGATCGGACCACCGGAAGGGGGGGTAAAGGGGGATAAACCCCCCCAAAAATGGGTTTGTTGGGTTTTTCACATAGAAAAATAAAATTTATCGAATTTGTGTGGGCACCATTGAATTCAGCTCAAAAAAACAAACAATTTAGTATTTTGAATCACTGCTCTATGTCCATTGGTTACCGAGATATTGAAAGTGGTAAACACAGTACGTTGTCCCAATGTTAACCTTATGGGAAATAAGAAAAATTCTATATCTCGGTTATTTCTCAACATATATTGTTAAAACTTGGTAAATAGCTTCTTTTAGTTCAGATCTACTAAATATTGAATTAAAACCACCCAGTTTTAATATTCCTGTAGCAGCAAACCTGCATACTCATTCCTTATGCTATTCTTATGGAGCTTACAAAAACATGCTAAATCTCGCTATATTGGATTGAAATATGTTGTTTTACATTTGAAATTCGCTGAGTATGCAGGTCTGCTGCAACGGGGGTATTTTTACCTTTCCCTCGCTACATTTGATGAAAATTCGGCTGTCTTAACAAAGAAAAGGTTGAGAGAGGGGAAACACTTAGGGCCTGTTTGCACGACGCCCAGTACAGTGGACAGTAACACCTTTAAACAAAAGAGAACAAAAATAATTTTTTTCTACTGTCCTACTGTCTGGTCGCCGTGCAAACAGGCCCTTAGGCCTGGTTTGCACGACGACCAGTACAGTGGACAGTAACACCTTTAAACAATAGAGAACAAAAGAATTTTTTTGTACTGTCCTACTGTCTGATCGCCTTGCAAACAGGCCCTTAATGTTGGTTACATTTTCACATCCGGTCGCCATATTTAATCCGCCATATTGGATATAAGTTATTTTTTTGAAATGTAAATATGGGGTTGTGACACATCATTTCAAACTGCTTTTTTGTGACAAACTCAACGCTGTAATCCGTTTTTCTAAATCTCTGTCTGTTCTCAGGTTATTAGTAAATTATTTAATAATTATATTCTTATTTTTTCTGTTTCTTTTAGTTCTGTCGCCCAACGATATGACCTTGAATTAAGGTCCAACTCACACTTTGTGATCGATTCTCGTACTATTTTAATAATTGAACAAGATTATGAGGGGTTCCAGAGTGGCACCCATGGAAAATTTTGAATAACGATGGTCAAAGTTTACAGTGCCGAAAATAAAGAAACAAATATTGAACAAAATTGTATGTATGACATTCATAGGAATATTTTCCAAAATATCGATTTGAAAACACCGCCAATAGTTGCCGGAAGGTGAATACTTAATTAAAGTGGATAATAGTTTTCAGCCGCCATCTTGGACCCGCCATATTGGTTAGAATATACTGGAACTTCCATAAAAGTTAAAAATATGGAAAAAAGCTGATTAGTATTAAGCAGCTGATTGAGTGGAAACAGCACATTGGCAGCGAAAAAGCTATTTGACGGTCAAATACTTATCTCATTTAAAACAGCTAATTTGATTGTAAATTACCTTTTAACTGTCAATCAGATGTTTTTAGTCAATTATCCGATAACTATTAATAAGCTAATCCCCTTTTCTTGATTTTTATTATGAATCCAATATAGTAATCCATTAAATATTAAAAATAAGTTTATATTTATGTTTATAAACTATTGTACATGATTATGGGTTATAATAATGTACTGAATTTCTGATAAAAATAAAGAAAAGGGGAAAAGCTGATTTAAAGTCATCAGCTGATTAGTTAGAAACAGCTGATTAATAGTAAAAGTTAAATTACAAACAAATCAGCTGTTCTGAGTGAAGGTGCGTAAAGTATTTGTCCATAAAAACAGCTTTTCGTTGCCAATCAGCTGTTTTCAGTCAATCAGCTGTTTAGTAATAATCAGCGGTTTTCCATATCTTTCATTTTAATGAAAAGTCCAATACATTATAACCCATTATCATTTATACAAAAAATATTTTCTTTGATTGCAAACACATTTGATAATAAAAATCTTATAGTTCTGGGAAAAATATGTTTCCAATGAAAATTTAAATTTTACATGTTGGGCATTTAAAATTGTTTGCTTGGGCATTATTCTAAAAAACCATAAATAGTATCGTAAAAAAATGAAACAAATTTAATGTAAATTTGACCCCTCATACAGCCTCGTATCTTAAAAAGTGAGCGATTTAGTACAAATTTAGTTATGGGCACCTATAGTTTTTCTAGCGTGGAGAACGAGTTAGTCGAATATTTTATATTGCTCACCAACGTTTTACTTGTTCTTAGATTACGCATTACGTAGAAGCTACTTTAACCTTCCGTGTATCTCTTGTAGTTTAAGAGATCCCAAAAGTGTTCACAAAAATACGCTCTATATCTTGTGATCGAAACAGTACTTTTTTCAAATAGATCGCGGCATTGTAATCAGCGTGAAAACATTGTTTTTATGTGTAACACCACATTCACATTTAAGAAAAATATGTTATATTCAATATGGCGGATCCAACGTGTATGGCTGCTAAAAGCTATTTGCCATTTTAAATTAAGTATTTACCATCCAGCAACTATTGGCGGTGTTTTCAAGTCGATATTTTGGAAAATATTCCTATGAATGTCATACATACAATTTTGTTCAATATTTGTTTCTTTATTTTCGGCACTGTAAACTTTGACCATCGTTATTTAAAAATTTCCATGGGTGCCATATTCTGGAACCCCTCATAATCTTGTTCAATTTATAAAATAGTACGAGAATCGATCACAAAGTGTGAGTTGGACCTTAATTCAAGGTCATATCGTTGGGCAAACGGACTAAAAGAAACAGAAAAAATAAGAATATAATTATTAAATAATTTACTAATAACCTGAGAACAGGCAGAGATTTAGAAAAACGGATTACGCGTTGAGTTTGTCACAAAAAAGCATTTTGAAATTATGTGTCACAACCCCATATTTACATTTCAAAAAAACTTATATCCAATATGGCGGATCCAATATGGCGACCGGATGTGAAAATGTAACCAACATTAAGTGTTTCCCCTCTCTCAACCTTTTCTTTGTTAAGACAGCCGAATTTTCATCAAATGTAGCGAGGGAAAGGTAAAAAAACTAAGCCTCCAACATTAATAAGCCATTTTGTCCGCCATCTTGGATTCCTGGTCCCCGCACCAAATTTGAAGGTGGCAAACTCACAGTTTGCATTCAATAGGTCAAAAGGAACAAAAAACATGGTTGCCACCAGTCGCAAAACATAGCAATCATAATCACGAAGAAGACATCTTATGGCCTGCTTTTTACCCTACTATTAGAAAATCATTAAAATACTTCTTTTACATTGCAATTTCGTATTGTTTATGTTTATTTGATGCATTCCACCTTACATTTTCTCGTAAGAACTTTATCAAAGAGTAAAATAAAATGAAAATATAAGTGTTTACGGCAACTGTTAGCCGGAAAACGCTTTGGCAATTGAAAACTAGTATAAATTCAAAATAGCGAATTATTTCCTTAAAAGACCGACAAGCGGCGAATGAATTATGAAATCTTGTCTTAGAGAGTTATTCATATGCCTTGAGATTAGTTTAGTACATTCCAGTTCCTTTATTTCCTCAGTGGAGGCGTAGGTTTCGTTGTTGGCAAAATAATCCGTAAAACACGAAAATTACATCGTCAATTTTTTAGGGACTTGTTGTACATTAAAATTACACATTGGTTATACTGATTTGCTGTATTCCACCTGGAATTTTCTTGTAGGAAATTTAATTGGCTTTAAAATAAAATAAAAATCACGATCCTACGTTGGTTTTGAGCCTCACTATGATTGATCAATTAAAAGCTTACATAAATTCAAAATGGCGGATTGTTTCCAAAATGGCGGACATGTAGTGATGCAACTTTTGAAAACGAGATTTTAATCGTTAGGTATATACTAAGTGGTAATTTTCACCGATTCTTGTTATGTTGAATTCACAGATTGGGCGATGGTCATGATTTTTATAAATTTAATGGTGAAAAACAGATAATTGGCGGCCATTTTGTAAACGTCATCCTGGGAAAACCTGGGGGGTAGGAGATGTCCACCCAAGTTTTTTAACCTTCCCATGTAATAAACTAACAGGTCCAGCAATAAAATTCAGCCTACGCAAGTTTGCACACAGAAGTGCTGTCAGCTGCTGGACTATGTGCACTGCACGGTACACTTACCGTGCAGTGATCGGCAAAGAGTAACTTTCCAGCCAAGAGTAGGCTGAGCAGATGCCTCTGAGTATTATGATGTAAAGCTAGTTACAAGTTATTAGTTGTACGTATCGGGTACGGCTGAGCCGAGCCCATTATGAGCGGTTGTTTGTCAAGGGCCTTTGTTCATGTTGTGTGATACCAGGCTGCGTCTGCGTCATGTAAAATGTAGCCTAAACTCTTGACACGTCGTTCTTCAGATGGATAAAATAGTATAAATAATTTATTTTGTGATGTATATTAAAAAAAAAGTTAAATTGTATATAGTATTTTAATATAGTTTTATTTTATAATAGTTTCAATGAAATATAGCTGGGTAATAGGGTAGTCATCTAACAGAGTTTGGAAAACTGCTCAACAAACAAGGTACGTAGTATTTAACGTAATGAATAGAACGTAAAACCAGATTACTAACATGCTCAACCTAATTTCATCGGATAAAAGCGATAAAGTATTTTTTAGTTTTCACTTGATTATGTTGCCTTTATGAAAAATTAATTAAAATAAATACTTCTAAAAGAATATGCCTTATTTATTGTTGCTTAGGAATAAAATATAGTTACAATTTAAAATTCTTCCATTAGACATCACATTCGATCCGGTACTTACGAATGTAAATATAAAAGCAATTCATATTTATTTGTGTTTTTAAAATTGCTAAATAAATAAGAAAAAAATATATTAACGAATATTAGGTTAAATTACAGAATTATATAAACTGTGGCAATGAGATTTTAAGACTAAATAGTATATTTTGTTCAGTAATATTCACAAAAGAAACCAAAGTTTACGTAAATATTCAGTTCTTCTTTTATCATTTACAGATGAACCAAATCTCTGAGAGCGTAAAAAGATGGGTTTAGCTCAAAGTAAGACATAGATTCGTTCAACCCAATCGGCCGGAATCTTCCTTCGTATTATGAGAACGATGAAATCCCATCTCATATTTTCGTAACATTTTGATCTCTTAGCTAAGTTTAATTGATACAAGGAATTCCGATAGAAAATATAATATACAAAATATTGAAATATTAAGTGGAAACTCAATTTATTATGAATTTATTTTATATTAAAAAGATATATCAAAGTTAGTATTCAAACTGTCCATTTTCATAACATTTTTGCATCAAAATAGGCCCTTGTTGCGATTTAGATGCTGAAATACATCTTACATCTTACATCTTACATACGGCGTCTTCACCAGGATCCGTAGAACCGGGAATCGTCAGGTTTCTTCCTTCGATCTTCTCGAAGTGAGCTCATTGTCATTGTCATTTCAAGTGTTGGAAAGTGTGATCCTCAATAAAGTCAGAGATTGAGTAGGCCCTTATTGCTATTTAGATGCTGAAATATGTGGACTGCTAGATTTTACTTGCAAATATAAAACAAAGGGTAAAGGCGTATGCCTATGATGCAATAACGGATTATTCGTAAAGTTTATTTCAGCCTATATAATCAATCAGTTTTATAGTTTAAGTCAGTGTTTCTTAACCGGTGGTACGCGTACCACTGGTGGTACGTAATGGCGTTTCAGGTGGTACGCAAGAGATTGAAAAAGTAGTACAAAACAAAATTCTAGGTTTACAAACATACGCTGTACCGTCGACCATTAAAGTCGCACTTAATGCCTTAACTTTTTCAGTATTTGTTTTAGCCATAATATGTCAATTTCGTACCACATTTCAGAAAATATTGTTAAACTTTCATTTTTAGAGTAATTCGTTTTACAAAACATTTTGTCATAAAAAATTTTCTTTCCATTAAAAAAACTATCAGTTTTATAATGTTATTTGATGGTATTATATAGTTGCTCTATATATATAGTTATCAATCCGTTGTATAAATTGTTGTAAATGCTTGAATGTAAGATCATTTGTACATACATAAATTTGTACATACATAAATAAATACAAAAATTTGAAAATACATTATACTTTGAATGACTTTGGTTTGTTTATTTATGTTAATTTTTCAATATAAAGCATAAAATCATAAAATTCCAAATAACAGCCTGAGATTATTTTTCCCCGTATAGCTAGACATGCTTTCACATGATCGAAATTTATAATCAAATCCATACTTTTTTCGCCAAATTGACTATAAAATTATTGAGCATAACTGAGGTTAACATATAATTAGCCAAAATTTCCTTATAATCAAAATAAGATCTAAAAATTTACATTGATAAGTAAAATAAAAGAAATTTTGCAAGCAAAAACAAAACCACCAAAGGGTAACTATAAGCATTGTTGGAGGGATTTCCCAGAGGTTGGGGGGGGGGGGGGGGGTCCTTACGATGGTACACTAAAATATTGTAAATGTGGTAGGTGGTACGCGAGCACCAAAAGGTTGAGAAACACTGGTTTAAATTATTGTTATATTACCTCTTGTAGTTCAAACATTTTTGTAGGTGTTAAAAGATAAAAAAAATACCTTAGTATTTGTGAAAGTTATTCAATTTTTAAACGCATTTATTTAAATTTAAACTAGAAAAGTCAGTTTACCCGTTGCTTACCACTGTCATTGAAGCTATAGAACGTGTAAATAAAGCGGTGCACACAAAATATGTTTTATAATTTCAGAAGCAATGGAATAATTTCTCAATATTCGTCCGCAATATTATAGAGGTTATTTAACTCCTAGGAGGCCTGTAAAGGCAAAAGTTTGCGACGTCAGTGAGCTTGTGCATGACGTCAATGGCAGATCCTTTTCCGTTTTTTCCCAGCTCTGTAAGCTATTGGCTGCAATATAGCCTCAATCGAGGATTCAATACGCTCCCTACTCTCACATTTTCCACAACACATTTGTGTCCCAGCTGGAGGCTGCACAATAGCTGCATCTCTCCGGCCCGTCATGACATCACGATTGGTTTACATTTTACTCTTGCGGACTTTTGTTACTGTCTCTTACCTCTATTAACCTTGATTGATGGATCATCAGTTATCAGTAATCGTTCGTTATCTCTACAAGTTTAACTTTTATTGTGGTTATTGATTTTTCTATTAAATAAGTATATAAAATAAGTCTTTACTTGTGAGTAGTCCTAATACCTACTATTTCGTTAGACGTTTTAAAAACACTACAGCAGAACTCATCTGCCCTGATTATCAAGACTTTAAATTCTAAATTAGACAACCTTCAAAAATAAATGTTTGACAGCATGTTTAATTATGTTTTTTTTTTATAAAATTTTGATTACATCTCAAATAGCAAGCTTCTTAAATGTCTGTTTAAAAAAGTTTTTCTCACATTATTGGAATTTTTCCTCTGTTACTCAAAGCTTTCCATTACATCGGGAGAAGCAAACAAAATATTTTTTTCTAGCCTGTTACGGATTTTGGTATTCTTTCTACCGATTTCTTTTATGTTAAACTGCAAGCTTTGAACTAACTTAAAAACTATAAACGTCAATTTTATGTTCTCTGCAATGAGATGTTTTTGAGATTTGTACTATGAATAGCTCTACAAATCGCTTTTTCGTTCAAGAGTGTGTTTAGGTAAATTAGTTTCGTAAAAATTTTTTTCTTTCTTTTAGTAAGTTATTTTTTGAATTCCATTGAATTCCTAATTTTTTATTAGGGCCTATGATTCAAAATTATATAATTTATAATTGAAAAAAAACTGGAGTTCAAAGAATTTTTTTTAATTCGAAGGCAGATTCTCTTTCCTTATTTTCGTAGTTATTTCAGATTAATTGGGGCAGCATTTATCAAGTTTTTAATGTTCCTAATTCAAGTAAATATATACGAAATCATCGATTATGTCTTGCTCAATTATACAATGTGTACATAGGGGATTAACCATCCTTTTAAGCCATCTTCTGAACCTCTTTAGGCCATCTTTTAAGCGTTGGTAAATCGTGTATCGTTAAGGTGATTTCACCCTTCACAAAATTGATATATTGAAGAACCTAACGAAGAACTTGGGAAAGTATTCAAGATGTCACAAGATTACATTGGAAATTCATTCCATCAAACTCACCATAGTGGGGGGGTTTCTACGAAAGATTGATAAGAATGTTAAAAGACTTACTGAAAAGAGTTTTGAAGAGAACTAGTCTGAACAATGAAGAAAGGACGACAACTTTATGTGACTGTTAGAGTGTTATTAACACCAGACCCCTGACGTCTGTATCAGAAGACCCTAATGATTTGAGTCCTATTACTCCTGCGATGCTTTTACAAGATTTAAACGGTGCGGTGTTATGAAACCCGATCTGGACGCGATCGAAAACATCAACCTACCAAAAAAAGCTATGTAGAGAAGGAGAACTCGAGAAAGACTTAAAACGAGATTCAGGATTGAGTATCTTGGGCTGTTGAAACATCGAAACCACGTCAAGAGATATAGATAGCCAGAAGTCGGAGAAATAGTCCTGGTTAGTAATGACACTGAAAAACGCTTAAACTGGGTGATTGCGAAGATAACTGAAGTCTTTAGAGGAAGAGATGACATAATTCGGACTGTACGATTGAAGACGGCAAATAAAGAAATATTACGCTTCAGTTCAGTATCGTCTGCCGGCCGACGATCTGTGTTAAATGCCAAATGTGTCAGGTACTCTTCGTAATAATGTGTTCTTGTTGTTTAAAAAAAACTGACGAAATCATCAATGGATTAATTTGTCGTTCTGTTTTGATAATGTCTTCGTGCTAGTCGAAACTAGTCAACAAATAAAGTTGTACTAAGGGAATTGCGGACGTCAAGGTACGTAGCCTGTTATAGAAATAGTACGGCCAGAACAACGTGTGTATCCCTTGGAAGTACGAGAACATTATTGAAACCTGACGGTGTCATCATTGGGTGGGAGGATGTTATGGACAGTAACATATTTGTACATATGTAATCAGTTCATTGATTTATTTTATTGGTTTTAAAAGACCATATGTTAAATATTATCTTTGTAAATTTAATTTGATGTTGAAAGCAGATGTTTCATTCTTAGAAAAGATAATGTGTTGACAAAATGGAGTGTAAGTAAAGAATTGATTAAAATTTTGTATGAATTTTAGAATTTAGAATTTTGTATGAATGTTTTTGTATTATATGTTTCAGAATTTCTCCAAAACCCCACTTTTGTTTTATTAGTGTTGTTTTCTAACCGTTACGTATTGTGTACCTTAGAAGGTACTGTAATTTTTATCGCAATGACCATGTATGTTTGGAAATTGAATTTCACCAAGGATATGATTTTTATGACATATTAATAACGTATTCTACATATGCCTAAACGCAAATTCCGTTAAAATATCTGGTGTCTTCAATTACCACTGTGCCTGTTAAACAAATCCCTGTGTTATTACACGACACTCATTAAAATATGTGCGTATCGACTTAACCAATACTTAGCTATTATATTATACAGGGTGTTTTTTAAAAACTTGCTTTTTAATTTATTCATAAACAAAAATAAATTTTAGTATTCTGTTTTCTAGAAACGTCTACCAACGCAGGGGGAAGTCAATTTCACAGGAAAACTTTATACCCCCAACTACCTCCTTCTCACCCCAACCCCTAACTTAAAATTTTCAAATGACAACATACCCTTTGTGACATATCAAATTAAAGAGCACGAAAAAAGACAAATTTTGGTGGTAAAAAAATTAAAATTGCCTCATGCGTTCTCAAGTTATTCGGTTTTTAAGGGTATTTTTCGTTTAACTTCAAATATTTATTATTTAAAAATTAACACAGACATAAATATGATGTTAGCGGGAAACATCTAATCAATGACATGGGAATGTGTGGTGAACTCAAAATCAACCCTTATTTCACCCCATTACCCCAACCCATATGTTGATTAATTTTTTTTATCATTTTATGCTGTCAGTACTTGTTAATAAATAATGCCAAATGTAGCTATCCGGTATCGAAGAGATTTATCTAGCCAGCAATAATTCTTTTTGCAGGAAGGATGAATTTTAAAAAAATTGCTCTTAAATTAATTGTTAGATTGTAAAATATGAGGATATCAAAAATTCTGCTTTGGATCTAAATTTAGTTATTGCAATAAATCTAGTGTTTTCATACCCTTTAATTTGATATATCACTTAAGGTAAGGATATAAAAAATTCTGCTTTGGATCTAAATTTAGTTATTGCAATAAATCTAGTATTTTCATACCCTTTAATCTGATATATCACTTAGGGTAAGTCTCTATCTTCAACAAAGGGGTTGGGGGAAGGGAATGGGGTGAAATAAGGGTTGATTTTGAGTTCGCCACACATTCCCCCGTCATTAATTACATGTTTCCCCCTAACATCATATTTATGTCTGTGTTAATTTTTAAATAATAAATATTTGAAGTTAAACGAAAAATACCCTTAAAAACCGAATAACTCGAGGACGCATGAGGCAATTGTAATTTTTCTTCCACCAAAACTTTTCTTTTTTTGTGCTCTTTAATTTGCATACGTTGCCTTTGAAAAATTTAAGTTAGGGGTTGGGGTGAGAAGGGGGTAGTTGGGAAGATAAAATTTTCCTGTGGAATTGACTTCCCCCTGCGTTGGTAGACGTTTCCAGAAAACAGAATACTAAAATTTATTTTTGATTCTGAATAAATTAAGAAGCAAGTTTAAAAAAAACCCTTATAGTAAGCAATATATTAATATATTAATTTAATTATTATATATTTAGCAATATTTTAGTACTATCATAAACTCCCAAAAATGCAATAAATATTTCTTTAGTCCCTAAAATAATTTATACTACTGAGGTAAAGTTTAACTGATATTCATTACTATCTCATGCACGTTTATATTTTAAGAATGCAGTTTTTCAAATACACATTCCCTTATCCACCAAAGTAAATCAGTTATGTTCATCTTCTCGTGCTGTTTCCCGTAGCTGTTGCGACAACGTCGTGACTGTGGTATCAGTCGCTGTGTTGGAACCGCGATGGCAGCTGGTGCCGCGTCTTTGCCTTTCAACAAATTGAAGAAGACATGCGGACGTTTCAGAGGGCCGCTCAAGTTTCTTATGCTGTTGGCAATGTGTAAGTTCCATTTGTTACGTTACTACTGGCATATGAACTATAATTTATACTATTCATTGTGACCCTGGATTTGAATATATAAATAATGAAATAAAATTACCTTTACCAATCACTGTTTTTCGTATGACGACATGTTTAGCTCCTTAGAACATCATGAGGTCATTGTATGCAGCTACATTGATCAATGTATCATTACAATGTGGCAAGTCAATTAATTCAATAAAATGTCATGGTTATTGCAGTCAAGGTCACTGTAGTTAGAAGTTGTCATAAAAGGTTAAAAATTATAAAATCTTGAGCTATGCTGGCCAGTACTAATCACTATCACAGACTGAACAAGACTGATTCAGTCGGTCTTGGTCTGGCCAGCATAGCTCAATATTTTATAATTTTTTACTTTTTATGATAAATTTTAACTACAGTGACAATGACTGCAATGACCATGACATTTTATTTAAATAATTGACTTGCCACAATGCAATGACACATTGATCAATGTGGCTGCATACAATGGCCTTATGATGTTCTAAGGAACGAAACATGTCGTCATACGAAAAACAGTGATTGGATAAATCGTATTTCATTATTAATAATGTATACTCACAATTCCTTCGGTTATATTTTCTAATCTGCTTTTTTGTTTTGATTTCAAGGTGGATGGACGTACTACTTAAGCAAAAATCTCCCTAGAGCGCCTGTCCCAGAAGCAGCGCCCATGCCGAAGGACACTTTAGTCGAGGATGTGGATACTTGTAAAAGTGGTGACGAAACCTGTGGATGTGAGTGTGAGCCGAATATGGTAAAGGTAATGGGTGGAAACAACTCTGACCATCAAGCAACCCCACTCTCTTCGCAAAGTGATTGCTCAACTGATTTTGATATTATAGATAAAAATGTTGACCCACTCGTGGCATCATTATCTCCATTAAACTATGAAAACCCGCCATAAAATATTCCTCAGCCGATAGAAGGAAACTCGGATATTTGTATGACCCCGACATCTTACCTACCTGTCTTAACTCCAGAGGTCGCTGAATTCACTGTAAGTACTCGTGAACTTGTTCCCACTCCCGAAGGGTATGCCTATGAAGTAGTCGAGATCACCAAAGGGAACATCGATTTTCACGAGGCCCCAACATTTTTCCAAGGTGTTTCTACTGGAGAGGTAGTTGAAATGGTTGAAGATAACTGTGAACTAGAGATTCCTACTTGTGATTACACCTCGGAGGTTGTTGAATTGACGGAGGAAAACTTTGATTATCTCGTGGTCCTCAACTCCGAGCCCTGGCTAGTCGAGTTCTACGCCCCTTGGTGCCCTCACTGCAGGAACTTTGCCGATGAATATGTTAACGTAGCAACGAGATTATCGGTACGTTTAACTCAACTTAAAAATGTAATTTGTTTGCTGAGCTTATAATGCAAAACTACACATTAACAAGTTATATTTCTATTTAAAATATACTATTATCTAAATTATTATTTTTGAAACAAAAGTTGGTAATTATTTTAAGTGTGTCTAATAACAGCAGTTTAATTTTTTTAAAGCTTTTGTAAAGCTTAGAAAGAATATTTTGCCGAAATTGATAGTTTTTAGTTTTTTTAGTATTTTCTCTTAATAATATTTCTTTTACTATCATAAGAATTTAACTCTAGGGTATTATGTTAAGGAAATCGTACACAATTCTTACTATAGAAAAAATAAAATTTAATACGGCCTATATATCGTCACGGAATCATTATGAATGGGCGGTATGTAATGTTGACGTTTAAATGTTTTCAGGACACCCTTAATCAGTGGCACCTTGCGATCAAAAAATGTGAAACACAGGCAACATAAATAAATCTATGATCACATCCGAAATAATAGACTAACACTCACCAATTTTTATATAATTTCATAAACTAGATTTCCTATTTAATTGATATTTTAATTTGCTGCAAAATTTTAATATTATTTTAATCAAAGACTTTGCAGCCGAATATTATTAGTGGGATATTTAGATAGATGAGATATTAGATTGACTTAATTTTAGATTATTTGTTTTGATGCAGGCCTCAATAAACGAGAAATCGAAATTTTCCTTGAGAATTCTGAGAAATATCAGAATAAAATTTCTTCAAATTTTACAGTATTTGTATGAATAAATAATGAAATAATATAAAAAAATAAAATAAATAATAATAAATGTATATTTGTTCTTTATAGAACAACAGTTTTGAAATACAGTTGGGATTAAGTAGTTTAGTATTTAAAATTTTTAAGCAAAATTTTATTTCAAATCTAAAAGGTTATTTTGGAAAGGAAAAATGTCACAACAAATATTTATCAAACGTTTTATTATTTTTTAAGTTCCAAACTACAAGAAATAAAACAAATAAGAGAAATGCGTTTAAAATTATTTTATTTTATCTTTATACATTTTTCTACTGAAAACATAGAAGAGGAAATTATTCATAACAATATCTTATAGAATGAAAATAAAATAGAATCATTGTTTATTTTTTAAAATCATTCAAATTTACACATTTGAGTTAAAAAAGGAAAAAATCAATATACAATCTAAAAAAATACATGATTGTTTATCATATTAACAATCGTTGTTTTCAGGGATTAATGTATGTTGGCAAGGTGGATGGAGCTAAAGAAAAATCTCTAACAAACCAATATGGAATAAGAAGTTTTCCCTGCTTCTTCTTCATTTTCGAAAATCAAACCTTACAGTATAAGGGACCAAGAACTGAGGATGACTTAGTGGAGTTTGCGTTAGTAAACCTCTATAATATAAACGTAAACCCTTAAAAACTCTAATATTAATATTGTATATTTTTTAGGAAATAAAGTGGATTTTGTGACTTTACCTTGACCGTAATCTGTCTGAAAATCCAGTAAGTTATGGTTATCATTTTAAGTTTTTTTCACTAAACTACTAGTCTGAGATTTTATGGATGAAAAAATGAATAGACCAAACAAATCCTGACTAGTGGAAACTTCGCTCTGATGTTAAGGAAAGCTCCGTGATCGAACGGCCAAAACTCCCTGAACATCCCTGCTGTGCCATCCCAGCCGACATCTTGAACATACTAATTTTGGTCGGTGTTTTATATACTTTTTTGCAGGAAAATTATAAGGTATACTTAACAATTAATTTTGGCATTATTGGTTGTCCTAGAGGTGTTTAGATATTGTAATCAGAAAGGCTTACTTGAGATTTGTGTGAAATATCAACTCGGTAAGGATTTGTTCAGTAGATTTTATTGAAATTCCTGAACTACACATTACAATTACAAAACCATTAATTTTTAGTTTGAATGATATCAAACTTCCCAAAGCAATGTTTTTATACACTTGGAAAAATTAGCCCTCTAAATATCTGATCATTAGATCGTTCATGGTAAAATTTCATGTTAGTATTTAAATAAATTCAAACAATAAAGAAGATTTTAGTTCTTCATATTATTTATTTATGCGTTGAACACATAAGGTTGAGCCGTTATTGAACAAGGAAGACATTGCCGTTAGAGATCTTGAGTGGGATTCGACCACACGACAGAGCTAATGCCATGAATATCAAGGCCTTCACAATCACACGTCAGAGCTAATGCCATGAATATCAAGGCCTTCACAATCACACGTCAGAGCTAATGCCATGAATATCAAGGCCTTCACAATCACACGTCAGAGCTAATGCCATGAATATCAAGGCCTTCACAATCACACGTCAGAGCTAATGTCATGAATATCAAGGCCTTCACAATCACACGTCAAAGCAAATGCCATGAATATCAAGGCCTTCACAATCACACGTCAGAGCTAATGCCATGAATATCAAGGCTTCACACATTCTCCTGGCCAGCAACTCACTTTGTTATTGATAGCAACAAGTAAACGTTACTCAACATACGTTATATTACCTCTTTAGGGTTGCTTCTCTCCATGTCAAAGATTTTATTGGAAGGTCAAACTCGGGCTACTTTGGCCCTGGAGTCCTTCTTTGGAATCCTTATTATATTAAAAATAATAATTTTAATAAATACACATTTTAATAAACGGTTTAAAACTAGTCAAACACAATACCTAAGATAGTCAAAATATGTATTAATGTCACCCCTACCCAAAAAAGTGAAATAGAAAAAGATTGGCGAAGAATTTGTACAAAGTTTTCTGAAATTGGGCCAAAGTAGCCCGTGTTTACGGTACCGAAGATAATAGTAATATTCTGGCAACATACCAGCTTCAGTATTTAAATTTTAACTTTAAATATTTTTTCTAAAACCATCAACATTAATTAAATAACAGTCCTCATTAAAATCAATAACATTGTAGAAGGTTTACAAAATATTAAATATGGATATTACAAATCTAATTCCTGGTTTTAGCTAATAATTTAACTTCATATAATTTATAAAAAATAATAAAATAAATCTATTAAATATGAAGTTTCTTTACACGATACATATTTTCTTTATCAAACCTAAATCTCTATTGTATGATCCATGCTCCATCTTTTTTTATCTTTATTTGGTTGTAAATCAACTCTAAGGTGTTTTCGGTCAGCTGAAGATAGATTTTTTTACATCAAAAAGTTATGTAAATAAGTTTCTTAAAGTATTTTCTCTGTATGTATTTTTTCATGTCGAGGCATTCCGGAACGGGTAGTTCAATATAACAGGTAACGTATCCTAACGTCCACAGTTTCTCAGTGCAACATTTGTTATCTACTTTCTACATTTTTTGACTACTTTCGACTAACACCTGGTCATTAGGGAGTTTTGCAATCCATGGTTAAACAGCACGATGAACGTTAAACGGTTAAAACACCTGATTTTCTACATTTAGTACAATGTTAAAAAAATATTGTTTAAGCCTAACTTTCATTGTATTGCTTTGCTGTGAACGCCAAAAACTCCCTATTGTCAAAAAAAGAACATTAATTTAATCCATAGAATATTGTCATACTTTTCTAAAATTGTGTTAGATGAAACTAGTCAACAAAAGACGTACTGCGGACGTCAGGTTACGTAACCTTACTGATTGTAAAATACTGTTTGTAATTTCAATTATAGAAGTTGATAGTGTTTAAACTTAGCTTGCATAGTGCGTAGTTTTTAGTTTTATTGGATGCAATTTTATTTGTTATTACCGCCCTTAATTTCTTGGAAGGCCGTATTGCTCGCGTTAGGTTCATAGAGGTGCCAATGACGAGTTTTAGTTGGTGTAACGGTTCTATTACCAAAGGCAATATGAATGTGTAAAAACACATATCTTTCATTTTCTTGACTGTTTATAATTTTAATTTAATTTCTAACATATGATTTATTTTGTCATTTGTTTTTACAAAAGATAAATAAAAAAACATTATACAGTCCACTAATATCAAAAAAATGTCTTATTATTTTTTACTCTTAATTTGCATTTTAATTTCATTTCACAGTAATAACTAAATATTTTTGGTCCATAAAAACCGGTATTGAAACAGTATCAACTAAATAGTACATTGTATCAAAGAATAGTAACTTATGAAAAAAATGGAATCACTAATAAAAAAAAGAAGTACAATAAAGGCACAACTGACACGATTTGGACAATTTTTAGAAAACTCCTCACATAATCCTGGATTTTTGGACGAATTAAAGGTCAGGTTACCCAAAGCAGAGGAACTCATCGAAAAATTTTAACAAATCCAACAGGACATCCGGCTCGAAGGACCAAAAATGTTTAGTTATTAATGTGAAATGAAATTAAAATGCAAATTAAGAGTAAAAAATAATAAGACATGTTTTTTGATATTAGTGGAGTGTATAATGGTTTTTTATTTATCTTTTGTAAAAACAAATGACAAAATAAATCATATGTTAGAAATTAAATTAAAATTATAAACAGTCAAGAAAATGAAAGATATGTGTTTCCTTGTCTGCTCCAACAAATGTTTTGGCATTGTCCGAGTAAATTTTGTATGGTTTACCTCTCCGAGATACAAACCGTTTTGAGGCGGTCATGTGCGCGTCGTTTCAATTAAAACGAAAGACGGACTTGTGAAACGATGTGTATCGAAATTGTGTCCATTACCCAATCAAGACAGGAATGAATTACTTTGAATTTACATTGTTTGAAGGGGCCAGAATGTGTAAAAACACATATCTTTCATTTTCTTGACTGTTTATAATTTTAATTTAATTTCTAACATATGATTTATTGTGTCATTTGTTTTTACAAAAGATAAATAAAAAAACATTATACAGTCCACTAATATCAAAAAACATGTCTTATTATTTTTTACTCTTAATTTGCATTTTAATTTCATTTCACATTAATAACTAAACAATGGGCTTATGTAACACGTCAACTCCATTAATCTATTATGATCCATAATAAAAGTTAGTGTATTTTAGGCTCTTTTAGGCTCGTGTATATTAATTCAAAAAATTAGCCTTACTATATTATTTCCTCGCAAATCTGTGACCGGTCTCATTTTTGCTTTTACTGTGAAAAGCAAAATTTATCATATCCTGTTCCTTAGAAAGAACTCTAGTCATTACAATTACCAATTATGATTACCATAATTATTATGATCACCATTACCTAGTCTTCATCTAATACCCCCTGGAGGAATGATGGCGTCAATAATTAATTGTTCATAACATGACATCACATTACAAAACATTCATTTCGTAATTTTAAATCTGGTTACTTGTCATTATTTAGTACGGTCATTACTTGTCATTTTGAATTTGTGAGCTTATTTCTAAATGCACAAAGTCAAAATATATGAGCCCTAATATGTTATAAAGGGCGGTTCAATATTTTTTTTATTTTAAACGGATTGCGGAATTGAAACCAGAGTGTAAATCCACGTTAAAATTATGGGTCAAAACACCATCTTTACTTTTGAAAAATGTTATGTCCCTAATATGGCAAGTCCAAGTGGCGGCCGAAAATGGTCTTCCACTCAAAATGAAGTACTTCCTACTCAACAGTGGTTTGGGGTAGTCTGGGAATAAGGTTTAAGAAAATGTGGAAAAAGTAAAGGGTTAAATTTACGTCACTTAAATCTCACTCTGTAATCTCCTCTGGGTTAAAGGGGGCCATTTAAATCTCACTCTGTATGAGGAATAAGCGTGTTAGCCTGACTATACATCCCACGATTTGAACTCAGACGGAAATGTAATTTTAACCTTTACTAGTCCAACCAAGTAGTGAGCAATACGGCGTTCTGTTATGGTTGTGATTGGTTAATTGGTCCGCAAAATAAAGAGTTTTCTCAATAACGCAGGATACCTCTCAAACTCAATTTGTTTTCGCATGCTAAAAACAAAATTCTTGAAATTTAAATAATAATTTTTGTGGGTTTGATTTATTAAATATATTTGTAATTTTTTTAAACGATACATTTCTATTTATGATATTGTAGAATGGCTCTAGAGTTGTGATAATGTATCAAACCTCAAGCGGGACAGAAGTTACTTCAGCAAACAAATGGGTTTCATGAACATTGAAGTTAACGTTTTGGAAAATCAACTTCTACGCAGTCGCCTGTGTATAATAGTAAGCCATGTTACCTGATTGAAAAAGCATACAGATATTTTTGAATAACCTAAACCGAATGAAAATAAAGATAACGTTTCGAAAATGTGTTCCTTTTTACAGTAATAATTCTGTTTGATCCCTCTCCTAACTACTCGGCATGTGCCCTAATCTAATATTATTTTATACTTTCGATTATAATTTACCAAAAATATTAGTTATATGGTTATAATTTGGGGCGGTACATCCTTTGTGTATTGGAAGAGAAAGGTTTCATTGCCGCAAGTAATCATAAAGTTGAAATAAATTTGGCAAATGATATAAAAGTATTTTAGTGGTAGGTGGCTTGAAAAAATTTTATTGAGAAACTGACTTTCTATTTTCATTTAAGTAGATTATGAAAACAATTAAGTACAAATTCTGATAGTACATGTTCTCTTTACCTTTACATACATGTATTTTTGAGAATACTTTACTAGTTGGCCATTCATTTAAAATAGGTTAAAACCAAACATTTTTAGATGTACTCGTTTGTTGTTTTTTTCCAATTGTATTTCATAAGTTTAGAGCAGCTCTTACAATATTTATCTTAAGAAAGCTATGAATGTTTTAACGGCCTTTAAATAAATATTAAATCATAAATATATGAAGATATTATTTTCTTTTATTACTATAAGAAAATATAAATGTATATAAGAATAAATAAGAGAAAATATATTATGCCCACTTTTTGTCTAAAAAAAACTGATAATTTTTTTCCAGAAAAGAAATAAAATTTAAAGTAAATAATAAACGCAGAGGAAATTAAAAAAATAACCCATACATGTTTAATTTATACATAAAAATAAAATAATAACAACGTTTTACAAAAGTGAATCAAAAAAATTGAAATTGTGAGATTAAATTGCACCTGAGATTTCTCTGACTGTTTTATGACATTAATAACGCAACCTTGAAGATTAAATCAGGGTTGCTGTTGCCTCCGCTTATTACTCCTTTTATCAACTCTTACTTTCGTTTAAAATTTCTTACAATTCCTCGTCAGCATATATAAAAGCATTTTGCCAAAAATAAAATAAAAGTACATTAAATTTCTATGAAACTCTAAAATGTTAGAAGAAATATAAATGTACAATCATATTATATGCAGAGAACAGTTTTTTAATAGTATATTTTATAAAATTTAATGATTTTTTTCTAATATACAAAAAATTAAATAGTACATTATTTGAAGGATTTCAAAGTAACTATGTAATAAAATACATCCAATAAATATTTTTTGTTTGTAACTGAGAAACATTATAAAGTTTGTTATTATTTACTCGAAGTCTTTATTTTTAATAATATTCCTCATTAGCTTTTATATCTCTTCAAATATGAAAAGAAAAATAACATTTATAATTGACAGGTGTATTCCTTTAATAGATTGTCTGTGCTCTGAAATATGTTTCCGTCATTAATATTGCAAAATACATATCAAATTTCAGTGGAATTCTAAGAAATAATCAATAAGAAACACAATTAACCTTCAATTTATAGATTAGCCTAACAACCAGGATACCATAAGTTAAGGACCAATAATCAAAGAAAGCTATTTGGCGAAGCTCCACTTCTAATGATAGCAATGATCATTCACAGGCCCTGGAGTTATGTCTCCACTTCTTCACTCAAAAACTATCTGAGTGTCTTTTCAGAGTAGAGCCGCCACATTTAAAATCGGTAGAGTAAAACTACAAACACAAAACTATAGATTTAATGGGTATCCATTACTTTCGGTACTTTGGTAATCTTTTTTTGTATGATAACGGTTTCAGGGGTCGACTAAGAAAAAACGGCAAAGACCAAACTTATAAAGTTTTTAGCTTGATGCTTAGGGGGGGGGGGGGGAGGGGGCGTAGAGTGTACAAAGTTTTCATTGTTACATCGGTTTTATTTTACTGTAAACGATTGCATACAGGTATGTTAAGTGATTTATTAACTATAAAATAATTGTATTATCTTCCTTAAAGTTTTATTTTATTTACTAAAAGCATTTTTTACATTAATTAAACCACCTATTTATGTTAAAGGTGGTTTTTATGTTCCTGGTAAACGCAAAAACTCCTAGACCGACTTTTCTGGAATTTTGCACAAAGTTGGATCTAGAACCCATTCACCCACATGGGCCTATTCCTTCTTTGAAATTCCCTCAGGTTACGATCACTTAACGTCTAAGACTTATTTACATCTTATAAGAATGTAAACAAGCAAATGCTAAAATGAAATCAGCTGTAGAGCACCACAGCCTTTTTAATGACAGTTCAAAAGGTAGGAGCAAGAAAGGCTATTTTTAGGTAATTTAAATGCAAATTATACTGCCATTGCCTATTGATTGCCGCCTTCTAACGGTCTCGGCGATTAGTATCTGTATGAAACCATAACACTTTTATGCTTTCCAATTCAATAACCGTTGCCGAGGGCCGCGGTCACAGCTGTGCGAGAGTGCGGTCCCGGGTACGCAGGACCTTTATGTGTGTTTGTTTGTCATTTCAGCGCCATTACCCATGTGGTAATATGCTCGGCTACGTTACAGTGACAGCCTCGTGCGTATATCACGTCAGCGTGTTGCTCTTGTTGGGAATTACAACTTTTCGTGTTCAATCGATATATTTTGTTTACAAAAAAAATAAAAAAACATACAATACATACATATTTATATACATATTTTTTTTGTAGCTAAATAAAATTTTGAGTGTAATCGATTAGTACACTTATGTTTGGCTAGAGCTAGGAATAGTTTCTCAGATGATTTTCAAATTGTTTGCAAAAATTAGTAAAATGTATTGAAGTAAAAAGTTGGATTAATAAGAGTGGGGCGGCTTATAAATATTTATAAGTCAACATATTTAATAATTACACAGAACCATTTGCTGTTAGGGTCTTAAGTTTTTTTTTACTATTTTAAGATAGTAGGGAACTTTTGATTTAGGTTTTACAGTGAACACATGGTATAGTTGCGTTTTCATTAAAACGCTATTGGTGCAAACTATTAAAAATCGAATCGTTTATTCCTTAATAATCGTATAAAAGTAATATTATAACTTAATACCCCCCTTCAGCAGACCTGCATACTCAGCGAATTTCAGGTGCTTAAACAAATCATTTAGACGGAGCTCCGAATCAATTTAAATAAACTTATATCAAAATGAGCATAAAGCAATATTCTCCATAAGAAAAACATGGGAAATTAGTATGCAGGTTCGCTGCCATAGAAGTTTGAAATTTAGATATTTTTGGAAACAATCCAGTAGATATAAACTATATGAAGCTATATATTAAGTTTAATTCAAATATGTTGAAAAATAAGCGATATCTTTAATCTTATTTATTTTCCCATAAGGTTAAAATCGGGACAACGTCCTTTTTGTAGAAGTGATACATCCTATACTCTTATATGAGCAATGTTAGCTTGCGTGTATGTTTGCTTAATCGCACATTTATTTCAAAACGGCTCCGAGGATTTAGTTCAAAGTATGGGAATAAGTAATTTATGACTCAAAAAAGTGAACTATGCAGATTACTTAGTAAGTGAAAATCTAATAGCGGATCCTACACTCTTATATGAGCAATGTTATCTTGCTTGCGTACTTGCTTGTATACTCAATTATCTGAAAAAGGGCTCCGAGGATTTCCTTTAAAGTCTGGAAATAAGTAATTTATGATTCAAAAACGTGTTCTATGCAAGAAAATAGATCACTTCAACTGCTGGAAACTAAGGTATTCAGTAAAACCTTTGACTATAAAAATACGAAAATTAATAAGTGACCTAAGTACTACACTCTGTTAGTGATTCATTATAACTAAGAGCTATTTTAATCCTAGGTCACTCAAAACCTGGTACACATTTAAATTATATATAAATTATGTATAACTAAAAGACGTGCACAGCATGAAGCTGATTAGTTGTATATATAATTTCAATAAAAATACCTTACTGAACATTATTTCAATGTAAATCATTTTACAAAGATGTATATTATCTATCAAATTCATTAATACATTATATATGAAACGATCCACTTAACCTCTAACCAGTGTAATCTGAGGTTGTACATTTAAGCTTTGCATTTAGATGAATTTTTTAATCATCTCTATCATACTTATTTTAGCTACCTTAACTCAGTTTTTTTACCGTTAGTGTAAAAAGTTTTGTATGAAACTGCATGGCCGCTTGGAGAGTATCCTTCCCCTCGCCAGTAAATCACAGGAGGCACGACATTGTTTGTTTATGGCGGCATTATAAAAGTTTGCCCTTTTAGTGGATGGCCAAGCATATCCAAAGTGGTTTTGGGATACCCATGACATAGGAGAGAACGCCAGAGTGAATGGGTTAAACTTATTGTTGTATTTTAGGTGTTATTTGAGTATCGTATATTTATGTATTAACTGCAAGCAGGATTTAAGAACGGGCCTTTTGGTCCTGTTTCTCCTTGCTAAAACAAAGAATTTTAAATAGATCTTGGTGTGTAATATGATTTTTTTTAACAATTTGGTTTTGCTTGTAAAAGTTTTTAGGGGCGTTTCACAACAAAAAAATTCTTTTTTTGTACAAAACTTTAAATAAATAACCATTACAGTATAAAATATTCAGACCTACATGACTGTATACTAAAATCTGCTATTGTCAATAAACTTTGGTAATTGATTACAGAAAATTGTGGAACATAAATTGAAGATCTCTTACTAAAGGACTAATAAACACATAAACCCACCTAAAGGCATCAACAAATTTATAATAACTCTAATACAAATTTAAATATCCGGCGGAAATTCATAGCAGGAAATGTTAAACATTCAAACATCAATGCGAAGCGGTCTGGTGGATTACCTCATGTTTAATCAAGACGCTTCCTGATGTTTGATGGTAAATCATCTTGTGAGCTTGTGGTAACGATATTCGATTCTGATTTCAGGGACTAACCCGACTAGAAACACAAGTGATGACAGATTATTAGAAATTTTTAACTCAAAACTAAATTAACTATTCTTTCCTAACAATGGTATTGTTTGAAATGATTAACTTAACGATTAACAACTGTATAAATTTATTCTGAAGGATTGAGGAAAGTTTTCTTGTTGCATAAAGCTCTAAATTCTAATGGACGTTATATTATATTTCTTTAGAAATGAAATAAACATAAAATAGACACCTAAATTATCTCTTTTGACTCGAAGAATTACATGTAAGAATGTCTCATAATGATAACAAAAAACATTTCATAATCAAAATAAGTAATATTTTCAAGTGAAATAAGTTGGCTTGAAAAGAAGCAACCTATACCACACGACCCTTAGTAAACATTTGGCTTTGACCTTCAATGACCGAAATCATTCTTTTTCATGGCACTTTTATTTTATCATGAAGACTTTTTGTTGTAAAACATAACATATCAAACATAAACAACTGAAAAGAATTAGAAAGAGAACATGAAACACTTTGAGTTAAAATGTTGTGTTAAAAACAGTTTCATAGAAGGACGAAAACCCGAGGTCACCGATAGATGGTCCTGTAAACAACTCTGTCACAAATAATAAAGAATAACAGGGTGGTCTTAAGTTTCCCAGAATTCTCTTCGATACTTTAATAATACCCTGTTATACCGAATAAACTTAATAATAAAAATTAAAATATTTTGCTGGCAGTTATAACTGTATGTAAGATTACCAGAAAGTCACAGTTAAAAAATATATTCATTTAAAGATAAGGTATTTTCTAAATTAATCTTTCATACACAAAACGAGGCCAGATTATGGAATCTAAATATTTAACTGTATTTATCGCAATCATAATCGTATCACAATCACATAGCATTGGAGATTCAAATCAGTAATCAGTAATCAGTATTATTTATTTGCCATGGACATTAAAAAATGCATTGACAATTGTCATTCATATGTAGCAAGGCTACAGTCAGGAACTTAGGCTAGCACAAATACAAATATTAAAAATACAAATTGATATGTATGTTGGTCTGTGGAATGGAATGAAATGTACATGTTTTACCTTAGACTAAGTCCTCTGAATGAAAAACTACATTTGAAATAAATATTTTAAAATTTCTACAAACGATAACAAAAAATATATAGGCCTATTAATAAAAGTAACAATGTATAAAATATTGAGCATATGAACATTACAATACAACATATACGAATATACAGTAAACAAAACGAACTTAAAGTTAAAAAAATAAAAACAGATGGTCAAGATTTAAAAAATAACAAAATTTAAGCTAGCAAAAATGACTAGAAGTGAAAGACCCTCAAGGCCATAAATTTAGCTATTGAATAATGGGTTTTTAATGAGTCAATCATAAAACTTACTTTAAAAAAATCCCTAGGGTATTGCTGAACATTAATTGACAGTTTATTAAATATTTTAGTGGACATAACATGCAACATATTTAGAGATACTTAAGAACACTACCGATCAAGAGGTCGAGAGGGGTTCGGCCGCGGCGAGGAAGGGGGGGGGGGGTTCACTTACTTCGATTCAAGAGGTTACAGGTTCGATTCCCGGCATGTCCACACAAATTTTAGCGGCTTGGACCGCTTCCCCCTAAATACATTTAACAACGTTTAACTATCTCTGTAAAATGTCACTATCGTAGACACACAAAAAACAGTAACAATCAAATTAGTTTTACATTTCATAGTTAGTAATAAATGTATGAAACGTAAGTCCATCCGAATAAGGGATTTACTCTGAATACGTGTATTCTCCTTGTTTATTCCCTCTTTATCCTGTAAGTCCCCACGAGCCGGTTTATTTGAGCTCGTTTACCGGGGATTTGTCGGCGCAGAGGGTAGTACTCGCGCCATACTCCAGGGAGGTTGCTTCCTCATTTTCACAATTTATCATAATTTGCATTTTCAACTCTAGTAATCTTATTGTGTGACATTGAATCTTATTAACTTAAGGGAATCCATGGGAAGGAGTACTATATAAAAACATAACGCTTTATTTCTTCTCAATCTAGAAGACATTTTCCACAAGATTGAATTTGTTGATTATATAAGTTCATAAATGTGTCTTTGTTATACAGAGTTTCCGTTAGAGTTATTTCTTGTCCCGCTAAGAAATAAAACGTTTACGAAAGAAAACCATAATTCACATAACGCATACAATTTTTATCTAAGTTAATTTTTAATTTTGCAATAAGGCATTCCAATTCTGTATTTTGCATTATTTTACCTTGCGAGTTCGAAATGAAATAACAAATAATAAATTACCAGCCAATTTAAAGTATGAGTAGTACTAAGCGGCCAATTTAAAGTATTAATATATTTAAAAATAAAATTAAAAAATATTATTTCAAGAAGCAATTTATAAAATTAAAGACATTATGAAAAGAAGATAAACTTATGAAACAAATTAAGAAGAAGAATTAATTATTAAGAAATGCGGTAAGTTTAAAATTATGTATGCAATACAATTGTACAATTTTCTGGCAATATATATTATCATTACTAGTAAAAAAATTAAAATAAACATGAAAACACACACATAATCGTCAAACAGAGAAAAGTTGTCTAATTTCGAAGTACTGTATTTCCTTTTTCCCCAGAAAATTTAAACGTGAGATAACTGAAAATGATAAAGAACATTTAACTATCTTGCGAATATTCGCTTTGCAGAGAAGAACTTTGCTTTGATATACTTAACAGGATATTAAACGAAGTAAATACTCTGGTATTTAGTGATAACGCGGCAAGCCGTGGTTTATCACTAAACTATCTTCTATGTAGAAGCTCGAAGGTATCTCTTTCCTGTATTACACGACTGGGCTAATTGAAATGTTTGATTTACTCCTGTAGATTGGGTCGTTGCCTAATATTTTCAGTGTAAGTATTATGTCCATATTTATTTTTATTTCAAGATTCAAAGTTTGTACATTTGTAAAAATTATCAGGGTAAAAACTTTACAGTTTCATAAAATACCTATTCTCAATTACAACAGTTAAAAACAATGTATAAGCCAAATTTCATCGTGGCAGATCATTTGTGTGAGTTGATAAGATTATCAACAGAAATCTCACTAGAAAAAAATCTGTGATCTATTTGTACTGAAGACCGATTCCAATAAAAAATAAATAAATTAGGAGTGCACCCGAATCCCACAGTTGAGCTCGATTTATTTTAACTCGTGTTCTACGGGATCGGCCGCATTGCCGTCGTCGTCGCTTTAAAGACAACTTAATTGTCAATTTGCCGACAATTTGAAGAAGTGACATTGAAATGTATAGATTATTATTAACATATGCCTAAGTATATAGATCCAGGAGTAGAAATATTTAGGATGGGCATCAAGCGTATTAAGGTGGTGCAGTCGAAAATTTGTATGATACGTTTTCTTCTATTTTTATGTTACTCATGATAAGAAAGTTCCGAGGAAGTAAAACATTTTTTTTATGTAAAATTTGTGAGCTACAGATGTCAAAAGTGTAATAATGGGGGGAAAATTCCCATCTTTCTTGCATCATTCACGAAGACACGGTTTAACCTACAGGGCCTATATTTGAGAATTATTTATGATTAATGAATGTCTTAAACCTAACATCAAGGAAAATAAAAAATAAATAAAAAATTGCCAATGTTGCTGGAAAATTTCCTTCCGTTTACATAAGTGCCAAATCTTTAAAAATTATGTCATTTTGTAGGCCAAATGATTCCGTATTATATCCCAAAAAAATTAAATTTTTATAATTTAAACTTTCTCCAGGAATGTTGCACAAACAAACTGAACTTAACACCTGCATAATTTGGTTAGGCAACCCGCATTCAACAAAAGAATGCTACCAGAACATTCTTATAACACATCCCAATCACATGCATTGACAAAAAGTTCAGAATAATAAATTAAAAAATCATTAGACTGCCATGCTGCCTGGCGGAATAGTTTGTCCCTAACGGTGCGCGCACAACCTTAATATCGAGTTTACACTACTCGACTCCACTCAAAAGTTTCCACTAAAAATTATCCAAATTCAAGACAAGCAGTTTTTCCACCATTTAACCTAAGTCGGCTCGCGCTAGGGGCTGAAGGTAATTTTTTTCTCAATCCATGTTTGACAATTATCGGTACAAAATATTTTTTTCTAAAGTAACTAAGGAATATTTTCGAAACTTATAAATATCAATATATTTATACCACTTTATTTATTTCTGGAATTTAAAGTAAATTTTTGTTCCTTGTCGTTGTCAGTCTAAAAAAAATACGTGAAGAAAGATATTTAAAAAAATCTTTGGGTTATAGACTGAATGAAGATTAAGATGGCCAGAATTTTTATTATTTTATTTGAAAACACAGGAAAAGCAAATTAAGTTCAGAAGATTAAGTACAAATTTGAATTAATTTGTTTGATATTGTTTGACCTGATTGCCCTTATCTCCTAAACAGATCTTAGTTGAATAACATGAGAGTTTTAAATTGCATCTGAATTATGAAAATTTTTTGACATTATGATGTTGCAGAAGAATGAAAACTATTATTCATGTATTATATATTATGTTGTAACTTAAAAAAAAGCAACTCAAAAAAGCTAGAAACTCGAGTGAATACTTTAAAACTATACTTGACCCGACTTGACTAGTGCACACCCCTAGAAATAAATATTACTACATTTTATTTGAAACGAATCATATGCGATTCTTACGTCTTGCATGAATAGAATAATGATTCCGGAACATCGGTAAAATCCTTCACACACTGTGTTATTCTTGTCTTGATCAGTACTCATCATTTCCCCCAGAGGGTGCTGTGGGCATATCCCTGTCTCTGGAATTAGCTTCTTGGCGAGGGTCCTGAGGGTTTTCCTGGGCCAATATTTTGGGGCCAGCCTTTCGCAGCTCTCAGCTGGCTTGCCAGCTCATCTGCGAGGTCGTTCCCCTTGTTGCGGCCTGGGTCCTCCTGACGGATCGGATCCAGGGAGTGAAACGGGGCCGGGTCTTGACTTTGTTCTCGACCATTGGTCCTACCCAGAGTGAGCAGGGCAAAGGTCTGCTGGCGGTGAAAATGGGGAACCTGGCGAGGCAACGTCAGGCCGTCCTTTGGATGGAGGGGGCTATTCGGGTAGCCTCTGTTGAGCAAGGGTGTCGGTTTCTTAACCTAGTATCCCGGGTGGGACCCACTTGTAATCCTGCCTCCGTAATGGGAAACCTATAGAGGAAGGCCGTGAGGCTGGATGCATGGACAAACGAAGTACCACGGGTGCTGGTGTCACGCCCCGCTGGCTCTGGCTGGGGTCGACTCTGGTCAGGGCTGGTGGATCCAGCGTTTGAGGGAAGCCTCGTTGGGTATGTGGTTCGAGTTGGCAGGGCTATCCCCCCGGACTCATGGTGTCACCGCTGTGGGTCCAGTATGTCCTGTTCCGGCTCAAAAAGGCCTAAGCTGTCAGGGGTAAGATAGGCCCCGTGCGAAGCTCACGTAGACCTCCACCCTGACGGTGCGGTTGGTGGCACTTTCCTTCAGAGGCATTTGTTTTCCTTCCACTTAGAATGGTGGTCATGAGTAGTCAGTTTGCTCTGGTCAGAGGCTCGGGGGTGACCCCTTTCTCGAGGCTTTTGCCGCTTACGAGTTTGATGGTCTTAAGCCATCCCGCCAGCCAGGGGCGATGGTCTCAAGCCTGGCTGGGGCCGGGTAAGGCTCATGCTCAGGTACCAGCTATGGAAAGCTCACGTAATATAATGTAATGTATGTAATGGTACTCATCATAATAAAGCAACTTATTATGTACAAATGCGGTCCACCTTCAGGACCACGACCACGAGTCGATATTTGCAAAATATATAATTAACAAATCTATAAGATTTAAATTGTTGTTATTTAATTATTTTAAATAATTGGATGTGTTAAGGTAAGAATATTACCCTAAAAATATTCATGAGAAAAATAATATAAACTACATTAAAATTTTGAAGTTGTTACTTATCGTCATAAATTTTGTAAACAGCATAAATAACGCATAAACTATCTTAGCAAGAGGAAATAGTACCAAAGTAATTTGTAAACCGTTGCCTTGAGGATTTAACCACTTTGCAGTTGAGTGAAATATTGGAAAAGTTGCAAAAGCACTCAGGACGGGAATTACAAACATTCGTTTATTTGCTCAATACAAATTCTGGGTTAAAATATGTAGATTGGTGTGTTTAAACTAATATATACATTTATTTTCTATAATCAAGTACTACATGGCATAGTAGTCCAATTTTTATTACTAGTACATTTATATTATTGTAGGGTTAATATGAGATAGTATTCGTAATACTAAGTCTCATTTATTCCGTCCATTAATCTTTAAGGAAACAAAAATTTATATTTATACTGGTTTATATACCCTCCTTCTAGACAGTTATTTATTTGTTCTTGTTTCTCGCAAAAAATGCACATTATGATATAAATTGACGTGAGGTTATAAAAAACGTAATCACAAAACTTTCGTGCATGGATGTAAAAAAAACTTTTATCAAAATTACACGGCATTCATTGACTCATCCACACATTTTTAGCGTAAAAAGTTCCCCCAGCTCTTAAGAAAATCGCATCAAGAATTCTCATGGACCCGGTTTAAAGTCTCAATTGAAATAAATGCCACTCTACCATCAAATAAATGCTACTGAACTTGTAATTTTAGCCAAAAGCTCTGATAAATTTACAAAATAAATTAATTGCTTTTATTGACTCGAAGTGGCACATGTGAACGAAGCGTTACAAAAGAAACAAGCAATTGTGTTAATTGGATATACACAAGGGCGCCATTTACTTGATTAGTACAACTTGTTTTTTTGGCTACGTAGGCTGACAAGGAAATTTGTATCGAAAATAATTCAATTTTCAAAAAGTCAATATTAGTTTTTTGAGAGCTTTTAGTGGATTGTTGGTCCCTCGTTTAGTTAATTGTTGACCTTTCACCAGGTTTTAAGATGCCTTAACAGCACATTGGCATTTAATTTACCAACATTTGCGATTTTTACAAATTGTATAAGACAATTCTTTTTAACTGTGCAAAGTTGACAGGATATTTTATTTGATAAAATTGCAGACTTGTATGTTGGATTCCACCTTTTTCATGTGGAATGCAGTTAACAGGTGTGTGCATTTATAGTTTCTGTAATAAAACCGATGAAAACCTTTTGTATAGTTATATAATTATATGTAATTCAATAATGAAGTCAACCTCCTTGATGAGGGACAATAAGAGTATATAGAAGTGATAATCAAAGAGAGAGTTAAATACTCTAAATTAAGCCAAGAGGAAATCGTTTATTTCATAATCCTAATTCTTTATAAATATTATGTTCATTTCATCAGATGTTATTATTTAATTAAAGCTTAATATCTTGTTGGTTGTTTGTTCGTTTTGTTTCTGGTGTTATACCTTGTTATTTTGAGTAAACTGAACAGCCAGTTCAAATAAGAGATGGTGATTCATACACATGCTAACTGGGCCTGTCTTGCAATTTGTTTGACGGTCGGTAGTTAACTTTTTAACACATAGCATTGAAGTTGTTGTAAACGTGCTAGTCTGCCAATTGGTATGTTTAAACAAACCCTCTTTGAAAACTGATATACTGGACCAACATTGGAGTTGAAGTCGTGTAATGGATAAGGTGATAATGACCATCTGATAACGTCGCTGGCGCCGCGCCAAATATGCTCCAAAGCCCCCATTACCCAATTATCACCATCATCATTACCGACTCTGACAATGGATCCTAACTTTGTAGGGTTAATTTGTGATGTGACAAATTAGACAATAATTAACTTTGTGAATAATGTTCGTTCACTTACTAAACGAAATTTTCGTTGTCGAGTAAATATAAATATAGCTCATATCGTAAGGGCTGAATACCTATGAAAGACTTGCAACAAAAATTCATAGCAATGTTTCACAATTGTTGTGTATTTATTTATTTATTGTGTACACTGTTTATTTATTGTTATAGTTATTTCATAAAACGTTCTCCATTAGTCTTGATTTATTCTCGATTTAAACTGTATAGTCAATTATAGTAAATATAAAAATATAGCTCATATCATAAGGGCTGTTTACCTATGAAAGGTAGGTAACACGAAATTGATTCGTAAACTGTTTTCAATCACAGTAAGGTTTGCACAAAGCTTTAAAATAAATATATCGAAACACAAGTTAATTATACTAAATTAGAGGAGGACAAGCCTCGAGTGTATGATAAACTATATGAATTTGGATAAACGTCATGGTGTTTATCCGAATTCAGACAACTATGATAGACTACAAGGTCTATAATGTTTGTAAGTATATTAAAAATAATAATAAATAAGATTTTTTACTGCTTATTCTTTATTGGGACATTTCGGATGGAATGGAGCAAATTTATCTCGTTTTAGCTGCTGTGGGAAAAACTCCACACATAACAAGAGTATAGGCCACACTTCATCGGACAAAGTGGATGTGAAGTCAATAATTTATTTAATCAGTGTGTCTATTCGAATTGAAATAGATCCGAGAATGAAAAAAAAACAGCTGCTTACAAAAAAAGGTTAGTAAGTGCTGTTTCAAATGCAATCAAATATATAAGAAACAAGTGGAAGGAGAAGAGATGGAGAGGTAGGCCTACAATTACTGTACTAAATCAAATCTAGTCAATCGCATTTTACAACTAAAGAGGCAATGGTCTCAAAGGGTCATTGCCTACGATTCGAAATTAGTATCAATATGTTAAAATTTGTAAATTTTTGACGAACTTGAAATATTTGTAGAAGTTAGCACGTGATGCCCTGGAACTATGATGTACACACTTAAATTTTGCAATAGTTGGATTTTATTGCTGAAAAAAAACTGCATTTACTTCAATCAGCTGTCTTACTTAAAATTGTTTATCCAATCTTAAATCTTTGTTCACTTACGAAAAAACTAAGGCGTCTGTGGAAAAAAACTTAGAAAATTAAATGGGTTATAAAATGGATTCTACTAATAAAACGTCTGAATTTACACACGTAACAAGCAACAAAGTATTTTAGAAAAACATCGTGTTGTGCGGTTATGAAAGTTAGATTCGGTACTATGAGTTGCTTAAACATATATTGTATTTAGGTATTTAAAAGTGTATGCTTATACTAGAAAGCCATTTACAGGCATTACATGGTTACATCGGAATGACATCGATTATCGGATTTTAATAGGATATTACGTTACTATATAGCCAGGAAAGAACCGTTTTACAGTACGAGCATGATAGTCCTCGCGCAAGCCGCTACGCGAATGCGGGGTTTTCATGCGAGTACGGTATAACTTACCGGGTGTGTAATGTACTATGCTTTACATAGTACTACTCAGAAAAAAACATATTTTTTAATGATAACGCATTCCTTGCATAAACTGTTACGTTTCTAAATTCTTCAAACCTAGCCTATAATAAACAAACAAACATTTGCTACTTGCCACCAGTCCTGTCTCTACATTCCTCTGAAGTAACCTTCAAACATGCATTAAACGTCGGTCCACTGCAATCAGCTGATTGTTTTGATTGTTTACTTCCGTTTTTCCGTTTCCTAATGCTCAGTAAATTTACTGTGCACTGCACGGTACACCTACCGTGCAGTGATCGGCAAAGAGTAACTTTCCAGCCAAGAGTAGGCTGAGTAGATGTCTCTGTGTAGTATGATGTGAAGCTAGTTACAAGTTATTAGTTGTACGTATCGGGTACGGCTGAGCCGAGCCCAATGAGCGGTTGTTTGTCAAGGGCCTTTGTTCATGTTGTGTGATACTAGGCTGCGTCTGCGTCATGTAAAATGTAGCCTAAACTCTTGACACGTCGTTCCTTAGATGAATAAAATAGTATAAATAATTTATGTTGTGATTTATATTTTTTATGTTAAATTGTGTATAGTATTTTAAGAGTGTTTTATTTTATAATAGTTTCAATGAAAAATAGCTGGTAAGTATTAGGGTAGTCATCTAACAGAGTTTGGAAAACTGCTCAACAAACAAGGTACGTACTATTTAACGTAATGAATAGAACGTAAAACCAGACTACTACCATGCACAACCTAATTTCATCGGATAAAAGCGGTAAAGTATTTTTTAGTTTTCACTTGATTATGTTGCCTTTATGAAAAGTTTATTAAAATAAATACTTCTAAAAGAATATGTCTTATTTATTGTTGCTTAGGAATAAAATTTGGTTACAATTTAAAATCTATCCATTAGACATCACATTCGATTCGGTACTTACGAATGTAAATAAAAAAGGAATTCATGTTTACTTGTGTTTTTAAAATTGCTAAATAAATCACAAAAATGTATATTAACGAATATTAAGTTAAATGACAGAATTATATAAACTGTGGCAATGAGATTTTAAGACTAAATAGTATATTTTGTTCAGTAATATTCACAAAAGAAACCAAAGTTTACGTAAATATTCAGTTCTTCTTTTATCATTTACAGATGAACCAAATCTCTGAGAGCGTAAAAAGATGGGTTTAGCTCAAAGTAAGACATAGATTTGTTCAAACCAATCGGCCGGAATCTTCCTTCGTATTATGAGAACGATGAAATCCCATCTCATATTTTCGTATAATTTTGATCTCTTAGCTAAGTTTAAGTGATACAAGGAATTCCGATCGAAAATATAATATACAAAATATTGAAATATTAAGGGGAAACTAAAATTATTATGAATTTATTTTAAAAATTCATCAAAAAAATATCAAAAAGATATATCAAAGTTATTATTCAAACTGTCCATTTTCATAACATTTTTACATCAAAATAGGCCCTTATTGCGATTTAGATGCTGAAATATGTGGACTGCTAGATTTTACTTGCAAATATAAAACAAAGGGTAAATGCCTATGATGCAATAACGGATTATTCGTAAAGTTCATTTCAGCCTATATAATCGATCAGTTTTTTAGTTTAAATCAGTGTTTCTCAACCGGTGGTACGCGTACCACTGGTGGTACGTGATGGCGTTTCAGGTGGTACGCAAGAGATTGAAGAAGTAGTACAAAATAAAATACTAGGTTTACAAACAAACGCTGTACCGTCGATCAGTAAAGTCGCACTTAATCCCTTAACTTTTTCAGTATTTGTTTTGGCCATAATATGTCAATTTCGTACCATATTTCAGAAAACGTTGTTACTCTTTAATTTTTAGAGTAATTCTTTTTACAAAACATTTTTTCATAAAAAATATTCTTTCCATTAAAAAACGATTAGTTTTATAATGTTAATTTGATGGTATTATATTTGTTGTATCAATCTGCTAAATAAATTGTTGTAAATGCTTGAATGTAAGATCATTTGTGAAAATACATTATACTTTGAATGACTTTGAAATGTTTACTAATGTTAATTTTTCAATATAAAGCATAAGAAACATGTAAAGTTCCAAATAACAGCCTGAGATTATTTTTTCCCCGTGTAACTAGACATGCTTTCACATGATTGAAATTTATAATCAAATCCATACTTTTTTCGCCAAACTGACTATAAAATTATCGACCATAACTGAGGTAAATATATACAGTAATTATCCAAAATGTCCTTATAATCAAAATAAGATCTAAAAATTTACATTGATAAGTAAAATAAAAGAAATTTTGCAAGCAAAAACAAAACCACCAAAGGGTAACTATAAGCATTGTTGGAGGGATCCCCCAGTGGTGGGGGGGGGGGGGTCCTTACGATGGTACTCTAAAATATTGTAAATGTGGTAGGTGGTACGCGAGCACCTAAAGGTTGAGAAACACTGGTTAAAATTATTGCTATATTACCTCTTGTAGTTCATACATTTTTGTAGGTGTCAAAATATAAAAAATACCTTTGTATTTGTGAAAGTTATTAAATTTTTTAAACGCATTTATTTAAAGTTAATCTAGAAAAATCAGTTTACTCGTTGCTTATCATTGTCATTGAAGCTATAGAATGTGTAAATAAATCTGTGCATATAAAATATGTTTTATAATTTCAGAAGCAATGGAATAATTTCTCAATATTCGTCCGCAATATTATAGAGGTTATTTAACTCCTAGGAGGCCTGTAAAGGCAAAAGTTTGCGACGTCAGTGAGCTTGTGCATGACGTCAATGGCAGATCCTTTTCCGTTTTCTCCCAGCTCTGTAAGCTATTGGCTGCAATATAGCCTCAATCGAGGATTTAATACGCTCCCTACTCTCACATTTCCCACAACACATTTGTGTCCCAGCTGGAGGCTGCAGAATAGCTGCATCTTTCCGGCCGTCATGACATAAAGATAGGTTTACATTTTACTCTTGCGGACTTTGTTACTGTCTCTTACCTCTATTAACCTTGAATGATGGATCATCAGTTATCAGTAATCGTTCGTTATCTCTACAAGTTTAACTTTTATTGTGGCTATTGATTGTTCTATGAAATAAGTCTATAAAATAAGTCTACGCGTGAGTAGTTCCTAATACCTACTATTTTGTTAGACTTTTTTTAAAACACTACAGTAGAACCCATTTGCACTGATTATCAAGACTTTAAATTCTAAATTAGACAACCTTCAAAAATTATTGTTTACATCATGTTTAATTGTGTATTTTATAAAAACGTTTGTTACATCTCAAATAGCAAGCTTCTTAAATGTCTGTTTAAAAAAGCTTTTCTAACATTATTGGATTTTTGCCTTTGTTACTTATAGCTTTGCATTATATCGGGAGTAGTAATCAAAATACATTTTCTAGCCTGTTACGGATTTTGGTATTCTTCCTACCGATTTATTTTATGTTAAACTGCAAGCTTTGAACTAGCTTAAAAACTATAAACGTCAATTTTATGTTCTCTGCAATCAGATGTTTTTGAGATTTGTACTATGAATAGCTCTACAAATCGCTGTTTCGTTCAAGAGTTGTGTTTAGGTATATTAGTTTCGTAAAATGTTTATTCTTTCTTTAAGTAAGTTATTTGTTGAAATCCACAATGGAATTCTAGTATTACGGCCTATGATTCAAAATAATATAATTTATAATTGAAATAAAACTGGAGATCAAAGACTTTTTTAATTCGAAGGCAGCTTCTCTTTCCTTATTTTCGTAGTTATTTCAGATTAACTGGGGCGGAAGTTATTAAGTTTTTAATGTTTCTCATTCAAGTAAATATACACGAAATCATCGATTATGTCTTGCTCAATTATACAATTTGTACAAAGGGGATTAACCATCCTTTTAAGCCATCTTTTTGCCCTCTTTAGGCCATCTTTTTAAGCGTTGGTAAATCGTGTATCGTTAAAGTGATGTCACCCTTCACAAAATTGATATATTGAAGAACCTAACGAAGAACTTGAATTGGAAAAGTATTCAAATTGTCACAAGAATACATTGTAAATTCATTCCACCAAACTCACCATGGTGGGGAAGTTTCTACTAAAGATTTATAAGAATGTTAAAAGACTTACTGAAAAGAGTTCTGAAGAGATCTAGTCTGAACTAAGAAGAAATTATGAAACTTTATGTGACTATGAGAGTGTTATTAACACCAGACCCCTGACGTATGTATCAGAAGACCCTAATGATTTGAGTCCTATTACTCCTGCGATGCTTTTACAAGATTTAAACTGTGCGGGGTTAGGAAACCCGATCTGGACGCGATCGAAAACATCAACCTACCAAAAAAAGCTATGTATAGAAGGAGAACTCGAGAAAGACTTAAAACAAGATTCAGGATTGAGTATCTTTGGCTATTGAAACATCAAAACCACGTCAAGCGATATGGATAGCCAGAAGTCGGAGAAGTAGTCCTGGTTAGTAATAACACTGAAAAACGCTTAAAACTGGGTGATTGCGAAGATAACTGAAGTCTTTAGAGGAAGAGATGCCATAATTCGTACTGTACGATTGAAGACGGCAAAGAATGAAATATTACCCTTCAGATCAGTGATGTCTGCCGGCCGGCGATCTGTGTTAAATGCCAAATGTGTCTGGTACTCCTCGTAATAATGTGTTCTTGCTGTTTTAAAAAACTGACGGAATCATCAATGGATTAATTTAACGTTTTATTTTGATAATGTCTTCGTGCTAGTCGAAACTAGTCAACAGATAAAGTTGTACTAAATGTTAAGTATTATCTTTGTAATTTTAATTTGATGTTGAAAGCAGATGTTTCATTCTTAGAAAAGATAATATGTGTTGACAAAATGGAGTGTAAGTAAAGAATTGATTAAGATGTTGTATGAATTTTAGAATTTTAAATTTTGTACGAATTTTTTTTGGATATGTTTCAGAATTTCACCAAAAACCCACTTTTGTTTTATTAGTGTTGTTTCTAACCGTTAAAAATTGTTTACCTTAGAAGGTGCTGTAACTTTTAACGCAATGACCATGTTTGTTTGAAAATTAAATTTCACCAAGGATATGTATTTTTATGACATATTTAATAACGTATTCTACTTATGCCTAAACACAAATTCCGTTCTGGTGCCTTCAATTACCACTGTGCCTGTTAAACAAATCCCTGTGTTTGTCACGACACTCTGTTTCCTTTTTATAACTTAAATTAAAATAATCTTTATAAGTTGAACTATATTTTATTTATACAATTAAAAGTATCTTTTTTGTTTACATCAAACAATAATAAATACAATCATATGGCTATATAGTCATATGTCACATCTCCCCTTTCCTATAAGTTAAGTCTATCGGGGTTTTTAACGTTTCTTGATGATTTTCTAGGTGAAAACGTCTTAGAACTATGCATTGCTTGACTAGCTTCTTCCTTTCCTTCATTATTAATTTCTTTCTTATTATCAAATAACTTCTTTATAAACCAAGAGTTTCTTCGGTATATACCACCATCTGGTGTTTCAATAAGGTATGATCGTGGCTCGGGACCTTTACGCAGTATTATCGCTGGTTGCCAGTCTCTGTGTTCTTTTCTGTACAATACCCTCTCGCCTTCTTCAAATTCAGGTCCGTTCCTAAAAGACATCACACTATTAAAATATGTGCGAATCAACTTAACCAATATTTAGCTATTATATTATATATTAAGCTATTATATATTTAGCAATAATTTAGTATTACCATAAACTACCAAAAATGAAATAAATATTTCTTTAGTCCCTAAAATAATTTATACTACTGAGGTAAAGTTTCACTGACATTCATTACTATCTCTTGCACGTTTATATTTTAAGAATGCAGTTTTTTCAAATAAACATTCCCTTATCCACCAAAGTAAATCAGTTATGTTCATCTTCTCGTGCTGTTTGCCGTAGCTGTTGTGACAACGTCGTGACGCTGGTATCAGTCGCTGTGTTGGAGCCGCGATGGCAGCTGGTGCCGCGTCTTTGCCTTTCAACAAATTGAAGAAGACATGCGGACGTTTCAGAGGGTCGCTCAAGTTTCTTATGCTGTTGGCAATGTGTAAGTTCCATTTGTTATGTTACTACTGGCATATGAACTATAATTTATATTATTCATTGTGACCCTGGATTTGAATATATAAATAATTAAATAAAATTACCTTACCCAATCACTGTTTTTCGTATGACGTCTTGTTTAGCTCCTTAGAACATCATGAGGTCATTGTATGCAGCTACATTGATTAATGTATCATTACAATGTGGCAAGTCGATTAATTCAATAAAATGTCATGGTCTTTGCAGTCAAGGTCACTGTAGTTAAAAGTTGTCATAAAAGGTTAGAAATTATAAAATCTTGAGCTGTGCTGGCCAGTAATCACTATCACAGACTGAACAAGACTGATTCAGTCGGTCTTGGTCTGGCCAGCATAGCTCAAGATTTTATAATTTTTTACTTTTTATGATCAATTTTAACTACAGTGACAATGACTCCAGTGACCATGACATTTTATTAGATTAATTGACTTGCCCCAATGCAATGACACATTGATCAATGTGGCTGCATACAATGGCCTATTGATGTTCTAAGGAACGAAACATGTCGTCATACGAAAAACAGTGATTGTATAAAGTAATTTTATTTCATTATTTATAATATATACTCACAATAATTCTTTCGGTTATATTTTGTAATCAGCATTTTTATTGTGATTTCAAGGTGGATGGACGTACTACCTAGGCAAAACTCTTCCTAGAGCGCCTGTCCCAGAAGCAGCGCCTATGCCCAAGGACAATTTAGACGAGGATGTAGATACTTGTAAAGGTGGTGACGAAACCTGTGGATACGAGTGTGAGCCGAATATGGTAAAGGTAATGGGTGGAAACAACTCTGACCATCAAGCAACCCCACCGTCCGCGCAAAGTGATCATACAGGAGCTTTTGATATAACAGATAAAAAAGTTGACCCACTCGTGGCATCATTATCTCCATTAAACTATGAAAGCTCGCCATCAAATATTCCTCAGCCGATAGAAGGAAACTCGGATATTTGTATGACCCCCACATCTTACCTACCTGTCTTAACTCCAGAGGTCGCTGAATTCACTGTAAGTACTCGTGAACTTGTTCCCACCCCCGAAGGGTATGCCTATGAAGTAGTCGAGATCACCAAAGGGAACATTGATTTTCACGAGGCCCCAACATTTTCCCAAGGTGTTTCTACTGGAGAGGTAGTTGAAATGGTTGAAGATAACTGTGACATAGAGATTCCTACTTGTGATTACACCTCGGAGGTTGTTGAATTGACGGAGAAAAACTTTGATTATCTCGTGGTCCTTAACTCCGAGCCCTGGCTAGTCGAGTTCTACGCCCCTTGGTGCCCTCACTGCAGGAACTTTGCCGATGAATATGTTAACGTAGCAACGAGATTATCGGTACGTTTAACTCAACTTAAAAATGTAATTTGTTTGCTGAGCTTATAATGCAAAACTACACATTAACAAGTTATATGTCTATTTAAAATATACTATTATCTAAATTATTATTTTTGAAACAAAAGTTGGTAATTATTTTAAGTCTGTCTAATAACAGCAGTTTAATTTTTTTAAAGCATTTGTAAAGCTTAGAAAGAATGTTTTGCCGAAATTGATAGTTTTTAGTTTTTTTAGTATTTTTTCTTAATAATATTACTTTTACTATCATAATAATATAACTCTAAGGTGTTATGTTAAGGAAATCATACACAATTCTTACTATTAAAAAAATACAATACAATTCAATTCAATTCAATTCAATCATTTATTTTCACATAACGTTTACATCAACCAGCAGAGCTGGAGAAACAGGTGAAATTGTCATACATATAATAACTTATAAACAAACTTAAACTAAAAAATACAACCTTTAAAAGGATTCATTTAAAAAGGTATTTACATTGTAATAGACTTTATTAATCAGAAATTTCGAAACTTCAGACTTGAATCTTTCAATGTTGTTGATGGACTTTAAATTTTGAGGCAGTTTATTGTACAGTTTTTTACCAAGATACTGAGGCTGTTTCTCTGAAGAGGACAGTCTGTGTATGGGCAGTTGAAAATTTTCACGATACCTCGTCAGGTAATTGTGTTGATGGTTGTCATTCATAAAAGAATTTAGATTTTTCTTTATAAACATTAAGCTACGCAAAATGAACATTGAAGGTAACGTTAGTAAACCTAATTCTTTAAAAATATTTTTACAGGAGCCCCTAAAGCTGGTAAAAGTCATAATTCTAAGGATTTTTTTTTTAATTTTAAAAATTGATTCAGCATTTGTAGAACTACCCCAGAATTCGATCCCATATTGCATTTGTGAAGCAAATAGAGCATGATAAACGATAATATTAGTTTTTAGGTTTGTGATATTCTGTAAGACTAACATCTGAAAACAAATTGTACTTAGCCTTTTAGATAGAATGTTAATATATTCATCCCATTTTAAATTGCCTTCTAATTGAACACCTAAAAATGTAGTTGACTGAACTTGATTAATAATTTCTCCATCAAAATTTATTTTTAGCTCTATGTTTTCCTTGTCATGGGTAGTTTTAAAACGAATTATGTGTGTTTTTGAGCAGTTTAATTTCAGACCATTAGCTGTGAACCAATTATTCAATTCCTTAAGAGTGTTATCCAAAGTAATTTGTAGACTGTTTGGGTTATTGGCTTTTAGCAATGTTGTGGTATCATCTGCGTAAAGAGTTAGCTTTGAATTTATATTGAAAGGGAGATCATTTATGTAGATTAGAAATAATAAGGGTCCCAATATGGAACCTTGGGGCACACCGAAGGAGTTTATTTTCCAGGAAGAATAATGAAACAATTGAATACGGTCTATATATCGTCACGGAATCATTATGGATGTGCGGTATGTAATGTTTATGTTTCAATGTTTTCAGGACACCCTTAAACAGCGGCACCTTGCAACATAAATAAGTCTATGATCACATCCGAAATAATAGACTAGCACTCACAAATTTTTATATAATTTCATAAACTTGATTTCCTTATTTAATTGATATTTTAATTTGCTGCAAAATGTCACTATCATTTTAATCAAAGACTATGCAGCCGATTATTATTAGTGGGATATTTAGATAGATGTGATATTAGATTGACTTAATTTTAGATTATTTGTTTTGATGCAGGCCTAAAACATCGAGAAATCGAAATTTTCCTTGAAAGTTCTGAGAAATATCAGAATAAATTACTTAAAATCTTACAGTATATTATACAGAAAAACAGTTTTGAAATACAGTTAGGATTAAGTAGTTTAGTATTTACAATTTTTAAGCAAAGTTTCATTTGAAATCTAAAAGTTCATTTTGGAAAGGAAAAATCTCACAAAAATCTTTTTATCAAAAGGTTTATTATTTTTCAAGTTTCAAACTACAAGAAAAAAAACAAGAGAAAGGCGCCTAAAATTATTTTATTTTATCTGTATAATTTTTTTGCCCAAAACAAAGAAGAGGAAATTATTCATAACAATATCTAATAGATTGAAAATAATGTTTTATTTCAAACAAAAACAAAGGGCAAATAATCAGAGTTTATTTTTATAAAAATCATCCAAATTTATACATTTGAGTTAAAAAGGAAAAAATCAATATACAATCTATAAAAATACATGATTGTTTATCACATTAACAATCGTTGTTTTCAGGGATTAATGTATGTTGGCAAGGTGGATGGAGCTAGAGAAAAATCTCTAGCAAACCAATATGGAATAAGAAGTTTTCCCTGCTTCTTCTTCATTTTCGAAAATCAAACCTTACAGTATAAGGGACCAAGAACTGAGGAAGACATAGTGGAGTTTGCGTTAGTAAACCTCTATAATATAAACGTAAACCCTTAAAAACTCTAATATTAATATTGTATATTTTTTAGGAAATAAAGTGGATTTTGTGACTTAACCTTGTCCGTAATAAGTTTGAAAATCCAGTAAATTATGATTATCATGTTTTAATTTTTTTTCACTTAACTACTAGTCAGGGATTTAGTCAATGAAAAAGTGAATAGACTAAACAAATTCTGATCTAGTGGAAACTTCGCTCTGATGTTAAGGAAAGCTCTGTAATTGAGCTGCTAAAACGCCCTGTAAAACCCTGCTTTGCCATCCCAGCCGACATCTTAAACATACTACGTTTGGTCGCTGTTTTATATACTTTTTTACAGGAAAACTATAAGTTATACTTAACAATTAATTTTGGCATTATTGGATGACCGAGAGGTGTTTAGATTTTTTAATCAGAAAGGTTTACTTGAGATTTGTGTGAAATATCAACTTGGTAAGGATTTGTTCAGTAGATTTTATTGAAATACCTGAACTACACATTACAATTATAAAACCATTAATTTTCAGTTTGAATGATATCAAACTGTTCAAAGCAATGTTTATTATACACTTGGAAAAATTAGCCCTATAAATATCCGATCAATAGATCGTTCATGGTGAAATTTCATGTTAGTGTTTAGATAAATTCAAACAATAAAGAAGATTTTAGTTCTACATATTATTTATCTATGCGTTGAACACAATGGCATAAGACTGAGCAATCAGTGAGCCGTTATTATACAAGGAAGACATTGCCGTTAGAGATCTTGAGTGGGATTCGACCACACGACAGAGTTAATGCAATGAATATCAAGGCCTTCACAATCACACGTCAGAGCTAATGCCATGAATATCAAGGCCTTCACAATCACATGTCAGAGCTAATGCCATGAATATCAAGGCCTTCACAATCACACGTCAGAGCTAATGCCATGAATATCAAGGCCTTCACAATCACATGTCAGAGCTAATGCCATGAATATCAAGGCCTTCACAATCACACGTCAGAGCTAATGCCATGAATATCAAGGACTTCACAATCACACGTCAGAGCTAATGCCATGAATATCAAGGCCTTCACAATCACACGTCAGAGGTAATGCCATGAATATCAAGGCCTTCACAATCACACGTCAGAGCTAATACCATGAATATCAAGGCCTTCACACGTTCTCCTGGCCAGCAACTCACTTTGTTTTTGATAGCAACAAATAAACGTTACTCAACATACGTTATATTACCTCTTTAGGGTTTCTTCTCTTTATATCAAAGATTTTATTGGAAGGTCGATGGTATAGCCGTAAACACGGGCTACTTTGGCCCTGGAGTCCTTCTTTGGCCCATATTAAAAAAAATAATTTAAATAAATACACATTTTAATAAACGGTTTAAAACTAGTCAGACACAATACCTAAGATAGCCAAGATATGTATTACTGTTACCCCTACCCAAAAAAGTGAAATAGATAAAGATTGGTGAAGAATTTGTACAGTTTTCTGAAATTGGGCCAAAGTAGCCTGTGTTTACGGTACCGAAGATAATAGTAATATTCTGGCAACAAAACCAGCTTAAGTATTTAAAATTGAACTTTAAATACTTTTTTTAAACCATCAACATTAATCAAATAACAGTCCTCATTAAAATCAGTAACATTGTATGAGATTTACAAAATAATAAATATGGATATTACAAAACTAATTCCTGGTTTTAGCTAATAATTTCAATTCATATAATTTATAAAAAATAATAAAATAAAACTCTTAAATATGTAGTTTCTTTACACAAGAAATATTCTAAAGTATCAAACCTAAATCTCTATTGTATGATCCATGCTCCATCTTTTTCGTATCTTTATTTGTTGGTAAATCAACTCTAAGGTGTTTTCGTTCAGCTGAAGATAGATTTTTTTAATCAAAAAGGTATGTAAATAAGTTTCTTAAAGTATTTTCTCTGTATGTATTTATTTATGTCGAGGCATTCCGGAATTGGTAGTTCAATATACCAGGTAACGTACCCTGACGTCCACAATTCCTCAGTGCAACATTTGTTGACTAGTTGCGACTAACACCTGGTCATTAGAAAGTTTTGCAATCTATGGTTAAACAGCACGATGAACGTTAAACGGTTAAATCACCTGATTTTCTACATTTAGCACAATATTTAAAAAATATCGTTTTAGCCTAACTCTCATTGTATTGCTTTGCTGAGGACGTCAAAAACTCCCTATTATCAAAAGAGAACATGAATTTAATCCATAGAATATTGTAATACTTTCCTAAAATTGTGCTAGTCGAAACTAGTCAACAAAGGTTGTACTGAGGAATTGCGGACGTCAGGTTACATAACCTTACCTTACCTTACCTTGGCCACTCAAACCTAAGTAGGTTTTTGGCCTCGCCAACAAGTTGCCTCCACTGTTGCCGGTCTTCTGCTTGCGCAAGAGATGCTCCCATTCTCTGAAGATCTTTCTGGACCTGGTCCCTCCACCGCAGCTTTGGTCTTCCCAGCGGGCGAGTACCACGTAGCCTTCCATTCTTGACTTTTCTCAGCACACTCTCTTCTTCCCTCCTTTCTATGTGTCCTGCCCATCTCAGTCGTCTACTCTTCACTGTGGCTACAATGTCTGGATCTTGGTATAGTTCTCGGAGCTCACGATTTTTTTCCTTCTTCATTTATAGGTCCAAAAATCTTTCTTAAAATTTTGTTTTCAAAAATAATGAGTTTATTTTCATGATATTTTGTCATTGTCCATGTTTCTGAGCCATATAAAAGAACTGGATGAATAATAGTTTTATAAATTCTTATTTTTGTGTTTTTTGATAATATTTTGGAATTTAATAATTTTGATAACCTTACTGATTGTAAAATACTGTTTTTATTTTCAACTATAGAAGTTGATATTGTTTAAACATAGCTTGCATAGTGCGTAGTTTTCAGTTTTATTGAATGCAATTTTATTTATTTGTAAATACCGCCCTTAATTTCTTGGAAGGCCGTAATACTCATGCCATGCCATGCGTTAGGTTCATGGAGGTGCCAATGACGAATTTTAGTTAGTGAAACGGTTCTATTACAAAGGCCAAGGAAATAAGGGCTTTTGTAAAACGTCAACTCCAGTAATCTATTATGATCCATAATAAGAGTTAGTGTATTTTAGGCTCGTGTATATTACTCCAAAAATTAGCCTTACTGTATCATTTCCTCGCAAATCTATGACCGGTCTCATTTTTGCTGTAGCCCATTAAAGATTACCATTACCAAGTCTTCATCTAATACCCCCTGAGGGCATGATGGCGTCAATAATTAATTGCTCATAACATGTCATCACATTAAAAAACATTCATTTCGTAATTTTAAATCTGGTTGTTACTTGTCATTTTCTAGTACGGCCATTACTTGTCATTTTGAATTTATGAGCTTATTTCTACAATGCACAGAATTAAAATATATGAGCCCTAATCTACTATATATTTGTCAAATAACACTCACTTATCATCGCACAGCCCAAACTACTTGACTTAGAACCTTGAAACTTTGCATGAACGTTCCTCTCAGGGCATATGTACCCACTAAGAACGGATTTTTAAAAATTCCCCCAGGGATACGCCCTATGATACATCAAATTTTCAATGTTAAAAGTATAGGGAAGCTCACATAGTTGTCATGGCAACCTTAACATGAAATCATGAATCCAAGGAAGTTTTTCTGTTTTTCAACGGGTAAAGCCGTGTTGATCAGCTAGTATGTTATAAAGGACGGTTCAATATTTTTTTTTAATTTTAAATTGATTGCGGAATTGAAACCAGTGTGAAAATCCACGTTAAAATTATGGGTCACAACACCATCTTTACTTTTGAAAAATGTTATGTACCTAATATGGCAAGTCCAAATGGCGGCCGAAAGTGGTCTTCCACTCAAAATGAAGTACTCCCTACCCAACAATGGTTTGGGGTAGTCTGGGAATAAGGTTTCAAAAAATGTGGAAAAAGTAAGGGGGGACATTTAAATCTCACTCTGTATGAGGAATAAACATGTCAGCCTGACTATACATCCCAGGATTTGAACCTCAGACGGAATTGTAATTTTAACTTTTATTAGTCCAACCAAATACTGAGCAATACGGCGTTCTGTTATGGTTGTGATTGGTTAATTGGTCCGCAAAATAAATAGTTTTCTCAATAACGCAGGATACCTCTCAAGCTCAATTGTCTTCGTGCTAAAAACAAAATTCTTGAAATTTAAACAATAATTTTTGAAGGTTTGATTTATTAAATATATTTTTAATCATTTAAACGATATAATTATATTTATGATATTGTAGAATGGCTCTAGAGTTGTGGTAATGTATCAAACCTCAAGCGGGACAGAAGTTACTTCAGTAAACAAATGGGTTTCATGAACATTGAAGTTAACGTTTTGGAAAATCAACTTCTACGCAGTCGCCTGTGTATAATAGTAAGCCATGTTACCTGATTAAAAAAGCATACAGATATTTTGAATAACCTAAACCGAATGAAAATAAAGGTAAGGTTTCGAAAATATGTTGATTTTTTACAGTAATAATTCTGTTTGATCCTTCTCCTAATGATATGTGCCCTAATCTAATATTATTTTATACTTTAGATTATAATTTACCAAAAATATTGTTTATATGGTTATAATTTGGGGCGGTACATCCTTTGTGTATTGGAAGAGAAAGGTTTCATTGCCGCAAGTAATCATAAAGTTAAAATAAATTTGGCAAATGATATAAAAGTATTTTAGTGGTAGGTGGCTTGAAAAAATTGTAATGTGAAACTGACTTTCTCTTTTCATTTAAGTAGATTGTGAAAACAATTAAGTACTAATTTTGAATGTACATGTTCTCTTTACCTTTCATACATGTATTTTTGAGAATACTTTACTAGTTGGCCATTCATTCAAAATAGGTTAAAACCAAAGATTTTTATAAATACTCGTTAGTTAGTTTTTTTCCAATTTTATTTCATAAGTTAAGAGCAGATCTTACAATATTTTTCTTAAGAAAGCTATGAATGTTTTAACGGCCTTTAAATAAATATTAAATCATGAATATATGCAGATATTATTTTATTATATTACTAAAAATATATAAGAGAAAAATATATTGTGCCTCCTTTTTGTCTAAAAAAACTGAGAATTTGTCCAGAAAAGAAATACAATTTAAAATAAATAACAAATGCATAGGAAACTAAAAAAAATAACCTACACACGTTTAATGTATACATGAAAAATAAAATGATAACAACGTTTTACAATAGTGAATCAAAAATATATTGAAATTGTATTGTGAGATTAAATTGCACCTGAGATTTCTCTGACTGCTTTATGACAATAATAACGCAACCTTGAAGATTAAATCAGGGTTGCGTTGCCTCCGCTTATTACTCCTTTTATCAACTCTTACTTTCGTTTAAAATTTCCTACAATTCCTCGTCAGCATATATAAAAACATTTTACGGAAAATAAAATACATAAAGTACATTCAATTTCTATGAAACTTTAAAATGTTAGAAGAAATATAAATGTACAATCATATCATATGCATGGAACAGTTTTTTAACAGTATATTTTATAAAATTTAATGATTTTGTTTCTAATATACAAAAAATTAAATAGTGCATTATTTGAAGGATTTCAAAGTAACTATGTAATAAAATACACCCAGTAAATATTTTTTGTTTATAAGTGAGAAACATTATAAAGTTTGTTATTATTTACACGAAGTCTTTATTTTTAATAATATTCCTCATTAGTTTTTATCTCTCTTCAAGTATGAAAATAAAAATAACATTTATAATTGACAGGTGTATTCCTTTAATACATTGTCTGTGCTCTGAAATATGTTTCCGTCATTAATATTGCAAAATACATATCAAATTTCAGTGGTATTCTAAGTAATAATCAATAAGAAACACAATTAACCTTCAATTTATAGATTCGCCTAACAACCAGGATACCATAAGTTAAGGACCAATAATCAAAGAAAGCTATTTGGCGAAGCTCCACTTCTAATGATAGCAATGATCATTCACAGGCCCTGCAGTTATGACTCCACTTCTTCACTCAACTATTTGAGTGTCTTTTCAGAACAGGGCAGCCACATTTAAAATCGGTAGAGTAAAACTACAAACACAAAACTATAGATTTAAAGGGTATCCATTACTTTCGGTACTTTGGTAATCATTTTTTGTGTGATAACGGTTTCAGGGGTCGACAAAAAAAAAAAAAACGGCAAAGACCAAATCTTATAAAGTTTTTAACTTGTTGATTTGGAGGGGGGAGGGGGCGTAGAGTGTACAGTTTTCATTGTTACATCGGTTTTATTTTATTGTAAACGATTCCATAAAGGTATGTTAAGTGATTTATTAACTATAAAATAGTTGTATTATCTTCCTTAAAGTTTTTTTTATTCACTAAAAACATTTTTACATTAATCAAGCCATAATATTTATGTTAAAGGTGGTTTTTATGATACTGGTAAACGCAAAAACTCCTAGACCGACTTTGCTGGAATTTTACACAAAGTTGGATCCTGAACCCATTCACCCACATGGGCCTATTCCTTATTTGAAATTCCCTCAGGTTACGATCACTTGACGTCTAAGACTTATTTACATCTTATAAGAATGTAAAGAATCAAATGCTAAAATGAAATGAGCTGTAGAGCACCTTAGCCTTTTTATCGACAGTTCAAAGGGCAGGAGCAAGAAAGGCTATTCTTAGGTAATTTAAATGCAAATTCTACTGTCATTGCCTATTGATTGCCGCCTTCTAGCGGTCTCGGCGATTAGTATTTGTATGAAACGCATAACACTTTTATGCTTTCCAATTCAATAACCGTTACCCAGGGACGAGCGCGCGCGGTCACAGCTGTGCGAGAGTGCGGTCCCGGGTACGCAGGACCTTTATGTGTGCTTGTTTGTCATTTCAGCGCCATTACCCATGTGGTAATATGCTCGGCTACGTTACAGTGACAGCCTCGTGCGTATATCACGTCAGCGTGTTGCTCTTGTTGGGAATTACAACTTTTCATGTTCAATCGATATATTTTGTTTACATTTGATAGGAGCCATGCAGGTTAATGGAATTTTAGCAATAGTTTCCCTGGTAGTTTTGCAAATTACTTGTAAGAATGAGTAGAATTAATTAAAATACAAATTTGGATTGATAAGAGTAGGGCGGCTTATGAATATTTATGAGTCAACATATTTCATAATTACATAAAACCGTTTGCTGTGAGGGTCTATTTTTTTACTATTTTAAGTTGGTGGTAAGCTTATGATTGAGGTTTTACAGTCAATAAATGGTATAGTTACGTTTTCATTAAAACGCTATTGATGCAAAGTATGAATAAATCAAATAATTTATTTCTAAATAATCATATAAAAGTTTTTATTATAACTTAATACCCCGGTTGCAGCAGACCTGCATACTCAGCGAATTTTAAATACTTAAATAAATCATTTAGACGGAGCTTCGAATCAAGTAAAATCAACTCATATCCAAAATGAGCATACAGCAATTTTCTCCATAAGAAAAACATGAGAAATTAGTATGCAGGTTTGCTGCCATAGAAGTGTGAAGTTTAGATATTTTTGGAAACAATCCAGTAGATATAAACTATATGAAGCCATATATTAAGTTTCATTCAAATATGTTGAAAAATAAGCGAGATTTGGAATTTTATTTATTTCCCATAAAATCGGGACAACGTGCTTTTTTGTAGAAGTGATACATCCTATACAAAGAACTATACTACTCTTTGATCCTATACTCTTATATGAGCAATGTTAGCTTGCGTGCGTGCGTGATTGCTTAATTGCACAATTATCTCAAAAACGGCTCCGAGGATTTCCTTTAAAATCTGGGAATAAGTAATTTATGACTCAAAAAGGTGTTCTATGCAGACTTCTTGGTAAGTAAAAATATAATAATGCATCCTACACTCTTATATGAGCAATTTTATCTTGCGTGCTGGCTTGCTTACTCAATTATCTTAACACGGCTCCGTGGATTTCCTTTAAAGTCTGGAAATAAGTAATTTATGACTCAAAAACGTGTCTTATGCAAGGAGATGAATAAACATACATTTCCCACCAAATAAAAAAAAATAGTATACCAATTCATCTGGGAATATTTCAATTTCAATTTCTTTTCAAAATTGCAAACGTTCAGAGTTATGAATGATAAACTAAACTTGAATATTAGTTTTTGGGCTCGTTTCGTCTCGTACGATGTTGGGCTAGACAATTGAAGGCAAAGGTTTGTTAATGGCTGCAGGACTGGTATAAGTCATAAAGTAATTAGACTGGTTTCGTGGGTCATAAAAGCACGAGCACAATTATTCGATTTAAATTACAAGCCCTGGTTGGAGCGAAATTATATTTGCTCATTATGCAATCTCCAACAAAATGAATCTGTTTTTCATTTTATTGCAGAGTGTCCTATTTTGGGAAACATCAGGAAAAATTGGTTGGGAAAAAATAAATTTAATGAAACTGAATATTTAATTTTGTTAAATAGGGGGGATTGGTTTACCCTTTGCAACTATTTGAAAGAAGCTTGGTTTTATAGGTGGGGGTTTATTCAAAAATTCAATTTATAAATAAACAAAATATGTAGGAATCTTCGTCAAAAGTCTCAGCTTAAATTATATGTATTTCTTTAGTCGCAATATTCAAATTATAGAAAGTCTTTCAGAATGGTTAAAATGTGTTTAGTTTTAAAAATAATATTTGAGGATGTTTCCATGACCAGAGCCTTTATATCTTTTGTTACTTTCATAGAGGAAAGGAGTTAGAAAAGAAACTATTGTCTAAAAATAAATGTGTTTAATTGATAGAATAAAGGATAAATGTTTTTTGTTTTGTTCGTTGTTATGTAAACTATTCGGTTTTTAATTTATTTTCCCTCTAATTTCTTAAATATAATTTTTAGTTTTTAAAGTGTTAGGATAATTCTCCCTCCTCTATAAAACCTTTAGGCTGGGCTATTTGGTTTTTATTTGAGTGTTCTTGTATTTATCAGGAAGAGTGAGAATTAATAAAAACGTTTCTTATTTAATGAGGACTGAAAAAGTGCCAACCGCAAACAGACGGTCATTGACCATTGTTTTCCAAGTGCTCAGGCTGAAATGTTATTTTATATATAAAAAAATAAAGCACCTTTTTCTTTCTTTCTTTCTTCTTTCTTTGATAAAGTAATTTCATGTATAAAATATTTATTTATCATAATTTAGTTATCTTTTAAAAACTATTACATTAGTCTTAAAATATTTGAGTAAGGTATAAGTGAATGGTCCGTTTTATGAACACTAAAAAATATCTCGATTGGCAAAGAAATGAGAGCGTGTCGTGACGTGGCGGCCCCGGCGGCGTGCGACATCCCTTGCTGATAAGCAGTAGCTGATACTGATAACAATAACCCACTTCTTTTTACGACTTTTTAAGAAGGAAATGTGTTTCACAGTCATTCAAATTATATCTCATTTGATATAATTGAACGATTGGTTGCAATTAATTTACAAATAAAAATGAAAATCTTAATGATGAATCTTATAATTTGTGTCTCTTATTATTTTAAGTATTCTTTGTCAAGCTTCAGAAAATACTGAAGTAGAAAATTCTGATATTTGTTATCAGATCGTATTTACTAAGTTCACGAAGTTTACACTAACGTGTGCACACAATTTGCATATTGGGATTACCTGTAGGAAAGGACCAAGTGGTCTTAATGCTTGCCACAAATAACAAATCTTTTCTTCCATTCTTTCATTTACCACTGCAAAACACAATACACGGTCATTCACTGATATCGAATTTGTTTAATTTTAGACAAAGAAAATAAAACAATATGTTCAATTCACAGCTAACCACAGATTCTTCTGGGGATACATTGCAGTTACAATTCTCTTGAGAGCTACGGTAAATTAAAATGGTTTACATTTATTTGCGTCACAGTTATTGCAGAGGGTGTTTTATATTCATTAATGTAAATTATTTCTGGCACTCTAAACATTATCAACCGAATTTATCAGCAATGAAATAGTACGAAACTTAAATTGCTTCAGAAAATACAACTTATTTTAACCTTAATATAATGTGTTGTAGCATGATATAATGAGTAAACTGTATTCATTTCTCATGCTAATTGGTTAGTGAAGTAGTTTATATTCAGTTAATTATGATTATTTATAGATTACAGGAAGTGTGTAAATTCGCATGGAATTTAATCTGGATGTATAAGATTAGTTTTAAATAAGCCCCTCGATATTTTTCAACAGTTAATAAACTATCAATTTCCTACCACCCACAAACATTATTGGTAATAAGTACTTAAATTTAACTGGGTGGTAATTAATTGTCATGTGCATTCTTAAATCCACCATTTTTATACAACATATTTCATTAATTATTAAAATAATGTTGTTACCAGCTGAACTTTAAATTTGCTTTAAGCTTTCTACCTCTTGGAGAGGACGGCAGATGAATCTTAACGAGAAAATCTTTATATTTGGTTTGATTGCAATTCAAAATAAAATTCTATGAGCAAAAATGTATTTCCTAGTCTATATTTTATTGATTCATAAAGCCAAACCGGGCCTAAATATTTTTTCTTTGCCTATGGACAAAAGTTCTTTTGTTGCCTTAAATAGTAACACATACACATACTAATACAAACAGTGGAATAAAACAAACCACAATATTATAATACTTACTCGAAACTTTGACCATAAATAAACTACTTGTATTTGAGGAGGTATTTTATTCTTCACATTCAAGTTTTAGTCGTGATTTTTCACATCCACTTTGTTTAAAACGAAGAGTGGAGTAGAGGAGTAATTAATTGGTGTAAACGACGAATTTCCCTTAGATCAAAAGTACCTGAGCCTACCAATTTATTGAAATAAATTTGGACACCATTTCATATTCAAAAGCATGAAACATCTATGTCGCAGTCTATTGTATTCCAACTGTCAATTGTCTGAGTGGTGATGGTCTGACAATACAGATTAGACAACGCTAGTCTATCACACTATAGTATTAGTTGAGAAATTTTAATTTACTTTAAATTAATGGATTAAACCATAAAAATATCAGTAGAATTAAAAAGTATATTACAATTAAAAATATATGAGAATTTAAAAAAATAAAATTCTTATATTCTTGTATTCGAATTAAAAAGATGTAACTATAACTACATTCCATTATACATATTTAAAAAATAAAATTGTTTCTTAAAATTTCGCTGATATTATAGAATTGTACTTATATAATCGTAGTATTTTACAAGGAGTTATTGTTTATGTTACAGTTTGATCCTTATTTGTGGCGGATAATAAATATATAGACGAACAAAAAATCATAACAAGCTATTACGATTTTATGAATTAGAAATCATTAGGGTATATAATAATTAGCTATAGTAACAGATATTAATTCATTTGAGATTAGGTACGGCCAATACGTGTTTTACAGTAAAAGACTTCTACTTTGAAGGGTTATTTCGATAGGATTTCACGTGTACGATAGGATAAAACGTGTACGTCCTTTGTAAAAAAAATGTTTTATCAATACCCAAAAACCGATTTTCATTTAAATCTTAAATGAGTTCCCTAAAATATTATACCGCATTATAAAGTCAGACAAAAACATCAGCAAAAAAACGTTGATGACAGACTAACGCAGATAACCAGTTAACATTGTTCTAGGTTTTATAGATCACAATATAAACTATAAGGGGTGCAAATTTTATTATATTAAAGTGAATCTCATTTTAATGGATGGACCTCGGAATTAAGCTAGCGCATAACGTTTGATGAAATTACAGTTCTAGGAAAAAGCTCATTGTAGTACTAGGATTAGACATGTAGTTTTTAAATTATTGAGTATTTTCATTATATTATTTCTTATATGGTAATAATTTTAGTTTATTACCGTAGAACAAAAGACATAAAACGCGTGCGATGTTTTTAATTAAACACCCCCTCGAGCCCTTTAACGAGGGCAAACTGGCATAATTGATTGTATGATACCGATACATATACTGTAGTGTTATTCCTAATGTATTTACAATTTAGTAATTTTTCTAGGCCTTAAAAAGTAATCATTAAATGTATAAGTGCACAATCAACTAATCAAGAACCCTAATAGGAAATCAACAAATGTTTTTACGTTCAGTAATTTAACTATTTTTGAAAAATAGTTTAGTTTAATTTAACTATTTTTGTTTTAGTCTGTTTTACCTTCTCTACACATGAAAGTTTAGATCGATTTAATGTAAAAACCTAAGGGGATTACCATAATAATAAATAAGCAGATCTAAGAAACTTATCGACCTCATTATGCCTAAAATAGTATGTCTTTCTGACTTATAATTAATTCATAATGGTAGTTACAAAACTCCCCACTGTATTAGGGAGTTTTTAAATGAATTATCATTTACCATTCATGTTAAATAATCGAAACCCCTTTCATCTCTAAACTTCGGGTTTATTTTAATCAACACGTTGAATCAAAACTTTTCCTGTTCTATTATTAATAAATGAAGTTGATTTTGAACATCGTTTAAAAAGTTTTCTTTTGACAGAAATGTTGGGTGTTCTTCAACGACAGAAGTTTATTTTCGAAACTTTAGAGGTTAAATATCCTACACTTTATATAATTTGTCATAAGAAGTGCAATATAAAAAACATTTTATATAAGTGAAACTCAACATTAAATAAATGTAAACAGTTTTATTTTTTTTCTTATTCTATGTGATGTGTTTTTGTAAATCTGTTAAAATAAAAGAATTTTTTAATTCATTCAACTCTATTTAAATTCGACATACATACTGCAGGTAAAAAGACTAAAATGAAATACGTAGCCTAATATTTATTGAATACATAAATAGGTTGTAAAAAGGTTATGGACTGGATATCGCCCGCATCGAAAGGCCGTCCTAAATACACATCGTTTTACTCTCCGCTCTCATAGCTGGGTCCCAAACGAAACCAATTTCTCAGTAGATGATTTCATAGCCTCCCAATTGAAAAAGTATGTTAAAAAGACTCATCCTGATTAATCCGTGGATAAATCCATTCACAGTTTTTGAGTATTTTTTACAAATTAATCGCCAAATACAAGCCTTTTTCATTCATATTATGAGTAGGCCTAAATCTGTTTAGCATTTATTGGTCACAGGTAGCATTTGAACTACGATTTCTTTGCATTTTTACGAGGGGGTCTGGACTTTTTTTACTAGTTGTTTCCATTTCTTACTATTTTAAGCTGTTTTTAGAACTTCTTTGTTCTAATTTCAATGCAGAACCTATTAAATTCATCTAGTTTATGTTCTTCTGCAACAATATCGTTAAAAGTTTTAAGTTTAGGGTACATTTCGAATATTTTTTAAGATTAACAAATCAAATAAAACTTTAGTAAAAATTGCTTGGATGGACTGAAAAAAAATATTATTTATAAACTAAGCTCAACATTTGTAGTCAATTGCAGAATGATTTAGTGTCGGAATTTCATAGCACCGTTGAGTGATTTTGCTAAGCGATTTATCTAATGAAATTTGATTGACAGATTAGCATAATCAACGGATGTAACCAATAACCTTGGTGGAGTAATAGGGTTTTAGACGGTATATTTTGTGGTAGTTAGTGCAAAACTGACTGCTGAGTGGCTCGCTGTAACCTCAGTAGTGTCGGGATCCTCCGGCCCGAGGTCCCTGAGACTACCGACTAACGGTACGAGTTTCATATTTGATCTTCTGCCTTTACAAGTTATGTTTATGCTACTTATTGTTTATGCGTTCTTTCCAGGTTTAGTAACTGAACTTCCCAGTATGATTTAACATGGGCGAAAACCAGTTTTGATTTTGATACTCAGTTTAGGTCTCGGTAATCCGATAACTATCAACCTATCGTGTTTAACTCAACCGATGTACAGTTTCAACAACCGTCAGTAATGAAGAAACATCGATAACAAACAATAACCGAAACCATTGTCAGTTATATTATTCGATTCTCTTACGAACAATAAAACATTCAACACATATATAATAAAACTGAAACTAAATTAAATATAACAAAGCTGGCTAAAAACTAAGTAAAATCATTAATATACAACTAACTAGCCAAACAACCTACCTTATTTCTCATCATCCACCATCTTGTACTACAACACTATCGCTAAATATATATTTTCATTGAGTAACAAAACGATCGATATGAAATACAATGGAATCCGATGTCAAGTTCTATCCAACAAACAATACATTGAACCTCGACTATCGGTAGATCGTTCAATATTGTTTTCTTAAAAATCAGATGTTTAATCGTCTGCTATAGAAACGAACGGCAGAAGATCAGATATGAAACTCGTACCCCGACTAACCACCCCCTCAACGCCGAGAATAGCTGGAACTCCTAGCACATACGTCGGGCCATGCCTTTGATACTAAGCCACAAAGTAGAAGAAATACTGGATCTGTTTATTTTATTTTATTATAAATTATAATAATAAAACATTTAAAACTTACAGCCTATACATGTCAATCCGAAAATTTTGTATTACATAAGACCGGTTTCGGTTTAGTCATCACCAGGTCAGGTCTTGTAATTAATCTAAAATATTAAAACTGGCGTATACTTTCGGGATTGTTGAGATATAAAACCTTTTCTATGAGCACTATACGCAATCTAACAAGTATATTTATATGTCCACCTCAATAACAGTGGTACTAATATATTTTTGGTTTGTGTAGTGCTCATAAACAGTGTTTGTATCTCAAAAATCACAAAAGTGTGACTGACTACTACCGAATTTGGTAAGTTTTAAATTTTATAACATAAGGAAGGTATAAGGTATTAGCAATTAATTTTTAATAATATTTTTCACAAACATTCTACCAGTTTTACTAAAATTATTGATACATTAATAATTTTATTTTTTATCTACAGTTTATAAAAACATTCACAAGTTAAATATACATTTTAAGAACGTAATATTTAAAAAAAAAAACACCGAACCTAAAGGGTGGGTTGAAAACTTTTTTTTTGGAAACATTAGACAAGCAAAACATTAATATCGTTTACAATTTAAACATGTGAGAAACGAACAAGTTAAATACGTTGGAGTTTACGATTTAACAAAGAGTAAAAGTTCAAACGACTGCGGTAAATACGAGCGCTACTTTCTGTTTAACATTTAGTTTTTAGATAAATAATTTATTAGTTTTTTACTGTGTCGAAATGATAAATGAAAACAACACTTCATAAACTGCAAAAAACATGGGTCCAACCAAAAAACTTCTAAAAATTTTAATAAAAAACCTTTTAACTATAAAGGTATAAATTATTTTAATTTATTTAAATGCTTAAACAAAACATTTTTCGCCCAAACTTTATCAGGAGAACCACATCGATATTTTACTACTCAGGCTGCACAAGTGTTAAGACCCTCAGTAACTTTTTAACGTGTCATAGTAGGAAAACCAAACTCGGCATACCTTTACAACATGAAAAACTCCATTTTTAACGAGAGTCCCATTTCTGATCCCACCCCTGGAGTAGGAGTATTTTGGGAGCAGCCCCAAATCCCCAAGTCCCCTATCTAGTGACCCCTCATTTTAAAGGCATCGTCTAAACAAATCTAATAGCGCAAACCGGATATCAATATGGATTTTTGTCTACTATGACATTTTTGGAGTTTTTTCTGCAATTAATGCTACATTTTATGTAATCTGAATTGGCTGATCTGAATTTTCCAACTAGTTCTATAATACATGTCATAAAATAAGTCTTGAGGTACAATAATTAATTAGCAGTTTGTAATTATAGTGTGAGTCCGTAATTAATTTTTTGTTTCAGTTTGATTCCTGATTGTGTTTAACAAAAAAATTATATTTTGGTTGTATATGTGTATGGCGGATAAGTTCAATTTTAATGTAGCCTCGTTTTAATCATAAATGAGGCTATGGAATGTTAAAGGTGGACAAATAATCTAGAATACCACAAAATTCTTAAATTTCTCATAAGCTTTCAAAGCAACAGCCTTGGGACTTAGCCGAATCTGGTGCATCTGAACGACGTGTCAAAGAATCAGCCAGACTCCATTTTCTATTAATTGAATGTCTTGAACTACTGGACTACAATCTCATTATAAAGTGATAGAGTTATGATCTTATGCCGATTTTGATTCCTAAAATTTCTTTTTAAGGTAACTTCTCAGGGGTTTACTATATAATTTATGCTTATTAAAAATGCTTTTTATTGGCATAAAAAGCTTATATATACTTAATAAAATTAAATTATATCTATAAGACGTTTAAAGTTGAAACATATTAGGGGATTAAGTTTCATGCCATATTAACATACCACATTACCATATAACATATTAGTTTTATGTAAATATTAGTTTTGTGTAAATTCCTAAGTCCATAAAATATATTTTGGGTAAGAAAGTCATAAATTATTTAAAATGATATCATATTCAAGCTGATGCAGCATTAATGAATAATACAGCGGCTTTCGGTATTTGGTTGTGAGCATTGTAATTCCGAAGGTGCAGCATCGAGGGTGGTGTGGCCTCTTAAACTGATTGCTACGGGACATGTTCTGTGTGCTGTAATATTGTAAGGGAAACTGATGAGGTTTTACAATATATTTGACAACAGAACATTTTTTTCAAATCCTTTTTTGTAATGACGATAACCAGTTAAGAATAAGAAAAGTAAATTATATTTAAATACATTAAAAAACATCATTAATGTTAAGAGATTAAAACACTTATGCGAATGGAAAAACTACGTTACTTGAAAACGACTTAAATTTAGAGTCATTTTAAAGTGAGTTAAAATAAATAAAATAGGATACCGTAAAAACTTATATTTTTTAAATATTTTTTTCTTAATTTTACTTTTTTTCTGTTATCATACAGTGATTGAGGCTTCATAGGATTAATAGGTATCGTCGATGATCAACATAGAAACAAATATTTATACATAAAATAGGCAAGGAAAAGCGTACTTTTTGCTTTTATATACAGGTTTGTATATACAGATTTGTATATAAAAAGGTTGTATATAAAATTGATGTTTATATTCAATATAAAATTGGCCTGCATCATTCTTCAATTTATATCGTTCATCACAATTAAAATATATCGTAGAGACTTAGTGGGGTATATATTTTGCCTGAAACTGACAATTTATTTAGTTCATCAGTTCAAGTTCTAACTTTGTATAAAATGTAAGCCCGGTTCAGTAGTTTTTGCGTTCATCCCGCAAACAGATAAAATTCAACTCTTTTTATAATAATTTATATTTATATTACCGAATATTGTTTCAACCCTGTGAAACATATCGTATTTTTATCCAGTTGTAGATACAGATTAAAAATAAAACTGTTAATACCATCACTCAATTTTTTCGCAATGTTGCAAACATTTTCCAAACATACCTCAACATTTAATAAAACTCGTTTCTTTGATGCCACGTTTGTTTACAAGCTATACGACAAGATTCAGCTGACGTCATATTCGCAGTATTCGGTGCAATTAGATCCTTTGTAGCCTGTCAACACCACTCCACGATGCTTTCTTGGAACTCGTTACAGTCAGGGCGACTGACTGGATTTCACTTACAATAGCTTGTAGTTTTCGCCTAATTATCCTCACTACATAAATGAATAAATAAATAAATAAATTCTTTATTGTAGGAAATACATGAAAAAACATTGAAGGAAATATACTGCAACGAATGAAATTAAACATACTCCTAATATACTCCTTAGGATATATTTAATATAAAGTAAATTCTCCTACAAAAGCCGCCACAACAGGCACTAAACCCAAATACTGGGGAAGCCAAACATTATTTCCCGCCATTAATGGAAAAAAATCAAACAATTGTATCAGATATGAAAACTGAACTAAACATTATTTTACAATATTAACTTAAAAAAATAGTAAAGAGATATACAGAGGAAATATATATATATATATATATAAAGAGAGAAAATCGACTAAGTTAAACATTTTAATTTATTTTACTTGGATTTTTATTGCATTATAAATATATATAATATATATAGTATTTATATCGTATAAAATGGTGTTAAAACGAGGGTTTCGCCATGTTTCTTTAGATAATTTCATTATTATTCCGTTGTTTGGGTAATTTTTAAAGGGGTTTTCGTTGATAGAGCCCACAATATAAAATAAGTTTTCAAAATTAATTTTTATAGTTCAAAGTAACTTATAACTACTTGTATAATTTGTCAAATTAGAACGGAATTCTGCTTTCAAAATACTCACTATGAGGTTCTTTGACTACAATAAATAAATAGAATCCTATGATCGACTTCATATAAATTTTAGGTCTTGAGTAATTGTTAGGTCTTCATATAAATTTATGGCCATTTGCGTTCGGATATTATAAAATAATGTCTTCTTGTTTTCAAAGGTTTCAGTAGCCCTTTGTATATTGGCTTTGGTGTTGTATTGGAATAGGACTTTTTACCAAATTGATAATAATAAACACCCAAAGATAATGTACATGAGAGAGAAATTGGCTGCTTAACTTATTTCAAGACGGTTTAGTGTTTTAAAGTGCCACAAGTTTATGTTGCTGTTATTTGAAATAAGTGCAAGAATTCTTATTCCTCATGAAGTGTGACACCTATTTCTGCATTCGAACAGAAAAGAGTACTTTAGCTAAATAACGAAAAATAACCGCTCATTTCAAAGTGATTCAAACTATTCTTGCATGTTTTGGGAATACAAATAAACTATAATAACCAACATTAAATGTTAACTTACGCTTTAAAAAAAGCGTAGTTTAGCCTCCAGTTCTATTCACCGGCTGTCTACGACATTATTAACGCAAACTTGGAGATGATATAAGGTTTGTGGTTGCCTTCCAGAATTACTTCTTTTAAGATAATCTTGCAGACTCCTTTCTGGACTTGTATTTAATTTTAACTTGAAGTCTTTTATGAATTTCACTGACTTGTATTTTGCTGAATAATGTTGACTATACAGAGTGCACTTTGAAATAACATCATTAAAGATAAGGGGATAGTATTGAATACAAAAATGTGCAGATTTTACAGCATATCTAGTTAAATTTTTTTCCAAATTATAACCATCTGTAATACTATTCAAATTGCCTAGGGTAACATTATCAGAATTTGATACGTTATTTACTTTATATTAACCACTTACATTATTTATTCCATTTATAACATTTCAAACTTCGTTATTCTTTTACGATGCGTAGGGAAAATAATCTCAGAATAGAGTATTCTCTGTTTTAATTTTCAATGAAGATAATTTTGTAATACTATGGAAGCCGATTGAATAAAATAATTTTTAGCCAAACAAAACTAACCAAACCTTAAGACCGTAACTTAATTTGTTTTATTTATAAAACTCTTTGGTGATACTTGGGAGATTTTCTTTAATATACTTTAAGGGCATGAGCTTTTATTTTTAAAATACCACTGATATTGCAATGAATGTGTTTAGACATAAGAATTATGAATATGAACATTGTAAACAATGTTTTCGTTTTACATTACGTGTAAGTTATATAACCGGTATGAACATTGTAAACAATTTTTTGTTTTACATTACTTGTAAGTTATATAATTGGTTTATCCGGTTGTAGTCGACGTGAATCCACGCCTCAATACGCAGAAACATTATGCGCGCTCATTTGTCATATTAGGGATATTACCCCTGTGGCTGTAAGCATGGACGCATTCCTGCTACAGTTAAACGCAAACATCATTTCAACTTGTTACTTGGATTAACTAATCTCGTTTTTATTGGACACGATTACCGTTTTCGTAGTTCCTGGCATTAAATACAAGCTTAAATAACCAATTTTTTTGTTTCAGCCTAGGGCAACCCATTTAGATTTTTAATTTTTTTATCAAAATGCGTTATAAATGGTTTTTATTATAATGCGTTTTAGTGAGTTCAAAGGAAAGAGGATCCGTAAAACAATAGCATTGACGTTGGTGTCGGTCAAAAAAGTATATTTCGCAACAAGGGCCGAACATGAGGTTTTGCAGGCTCGAGATCGTGTTTCAAATTCGAGACGAAGTCGAGATCCCTATCGGCCGAGGTGCGAACGCTATTTTTCATCACACTACACAATGAAATACACCCTATAACATTAAAAATCTGATCATTTATTTGTCACGCTTGAAAACATAACTTTGAAATAAGAGCGACGATACAACCTCTTTGTCATGGTTCAAACAAACACAGCTATGAAAATTATATGATCGCAACTGTCCTTTCTTTGGAACCTATTGAAAGTAGGATAATTATGTGATGCCCTAAGGCCAAAGGTTTTCAGTCGTTTCTCAGAAAAGAACTGGTATCAGCCACAAAATGACGTTTGTAAAACTGATTACGTCGTAGTGTGTAATTATAAATTAATGAAATAATTATAATTACGTAAATATAATTACTTTATTTATAAAACAGTTTTAAACTTTTTGCCTCTCTGAGAATCAACTAAGCATGTCCTGTATAGCTGATCAAAACGCAACTTGTTCTAAGGCACTACGAGCAAAACAAAGAAAGTCGATGCGTTACATTTTAACCTCACAAAAATTTAAACTAAATAATCATAACAGCTGTTAACTCCGCAAACTGACCATAGAAATTATATTTCAGTGTGCTGAATAAATAATGTATCAAGTATTACAAAATATATTTAACATTTCTTTCTGACTTTTACATAGTAATGGGATGATTTACTGAAAATTAAATATTACAGAGCAAGACTCGATCCACCAAGTGCTTGTAATAATTAATTAGGATAAACCAAATCCGATTAGATGTCATATTACATAATTATTAAGGAATTTTGGTTGATGACAAAAACGAACAGGCCTCTCTATATATTTGTAGGTGGGGGGGGGGAGGAATTTGATAACCTGAGGTTGTAGGGCAGCTTCCAGCCCCTCTGGTATTTCACTTCCGTACAATATGCTCTAGAGGTATTTGTATGCTCTATGATGACAAGACTTAAACCTTATTATAAATTTATATTTTGCTATAATATTACTAATTGCACTAAATGGGAATTGGAAAGCGTTCCCATTGAATATGAATGGAATTATTCAATTTCGAAATGTGATGCAGCCATTGAACTTTCAAGGGTGTGGATGCGACTTATAAATCTGAACTTATACGTAAAAATGGTAGCTCTGAGTTTTTTTTTTATTTTGCAGCTAAAGTGGAACTAAACATAAATAATCATATATGATCTTCCGTATGTATTTATTCTTGTTGTATAATGATTAGTAAAAAATTTTGTATTTTGCACTTCAACGCCAGTGGAATTTGTTTACATTTTTGATTGAGAACGGCCCAAAGTCAGGTCATGTTAGTATCTAACGTCGATATATATATTAAAAGCTATATGCCAGGAAGTACCTAATAAAACATTTGGTAAATTTGGTTTGAGTTTACTTGTAAGTAAATTAAGATTGTACAGCAAATCCTTTTTATTACACTGAATAGAATTTTGAAATGTGATATCTAATCAGATCATAACCATATTTTTTTGTAGCTTAATTACCTAGTTTTAATAAAATGACACTTATTACTTGTATTAAACTGTTAATATAAATTAATATCCCGGTGATTTAGACCGCTTTTACAGGAAATTAGATTAAAATATATTTATAATATTTTAGTAGTTTAAAAAATGTGTCAATTCAATATTATTGTAAGGTGTAGTATTAAAAGAAAAGCATTTGCAGACATTAAGTACATTAGAATACTTTAAAACCTTGTAGCCGAAAAATATATCTAAGGAAAAAATGTAATTTACACCGTGATAAAAATATGAACATCTCTCATTTACGTCTTGAACTACCTCTAAGATAGTTATCATTTTAATAAAAAAAGACAGCCTAAACAGAAATTTATGCAACAAAATGAAATTAATTATTAGTTGCGTAAGAAATTATGCACTCATATTTTCGAGTAAGCTACCGTTCAGCTATTTATTAAATGCTTGATCAGTCTGGTGAAACGAACGCTTTGGTCTCAATTAATAAACGGCTATAAGTGGAGTAATTGGTATGAATGAATGAACTGCGCTAAGGCCAAAGGTACTCCAGCCGAGCTCTTTAATCAAAACAATTTACTAATTGGGACTATGTCGTTTAATTTTTATTAATATTTTTATCAATTCATTTCAATCTATTTTTGTAACCAAATAAGTTCATTAGCAGTAATATTCAGTTTGTTTACATTCTGCTTAATAAAAAGTGTAAACCACTAAAATATATTCCTGTTTATATGATGTTTTGTTAAGGTAAATGCAAATTGGTTATCAAAGGTTTAGGCTATATTTGAGAAAAGAGTTAACGGCATTTGATAAAACCTAATACATAACAAGCATTACTTATAACATCAAACTTTTCTCGATCTTTATTATATTTACCAAACTGTCATTAGAAATATAGGAACTTAATATAAACTATATAAATTTGAATATTGTATAAGAGTAATAATTTAATCTTGAAAACAGAAATCATAAATGTTTTGAGTAAAACTAATCACACCCCTTAATCGTAATTCGTATACAAGACACCACCGGCTTCTTGAGCAAGGAAATGTCCCTTCTGTCTCGAGTTATTATCCTTTTGCCTCGAGCTAATCGCGGTGGCAATCTGTGTAGATTAACTTTACAATGTCTCATGAATATGAGTTCGCTTTCGTGATATGTGTGCTGTAACTGAGGCTCTCTACACGTCGTATCCACTATGATACTGGGCGTTTATATTTGTGTAATGTATTTTAAACGTAAAAGAGAAATAATAACAGTATCATAAGAACCTGTTTGTAAACATTGTACATACCACCTTAATGGTGTTACATTAATTTTAAACTTATTTTATATCAATTATATATTTTTTGGATCAGTCACAACATAAATGTAGTGTTATGCTAAAATAGCTAAACATTTAAGATCAGACGCCTAAGATAACTGTATTAAAGAATAATAAAATTTAACTACTTATGTTTCTGAACTCAATCATATTACATCTGTCAAAGATTTTGTTAATGCCATTTTTCAATTTTATAGAAAATTCCATATAAATTATCGATTTCAATGGTACTTTTAAAGTGGTATTTTTCAGATGATCGTAAATAAGTTTAAGCAGTATTTGTTGCCAAGGTTTATACATCGGATATCTCAGATTAAGACGCCCCTTCTTAATTTTAATGGCTATAAATTATGTGCGATCTTTGACACACGTAACTAGGTCTATGCACTTTTTTATTTTTAATACCTTAACTGTGGTAATGTAGGCATAATTTTTCATCGAGTTTTATCACCATGTTGAGATGTTTTTACGATGGTGAAATATTTTATTTATTCATGTAGGTAAAGGGTGATCCAGTTAGAGGTTACAATTTAAAAATTAAATAATACGCATTGTAGTTTACTTACTAGGTATATTTTTATTTTCACACATTTGTTAAAGATTGACATTAAACATGGAAAATAATATCCGTCAAATGACCGCCACGTGCATCCCTGCAGACTTCAGCCCTTTTGATGAGATTTTCCATCACTTTCTCGATCAGTGGTTGTTGAATTTGATGGATTACTCTGCAAAGCTCGTCCTTCAGCTCAGGAATCAAGTTGGGCTTGTTTGCGTAAACCCTCTGCTTCAAATAGCCCCAAAGAAAATAATCCATTGGTGTGAGGTCACATTGTCTTGCTAGCCAATGATGATCACCGAAACGAGAGATTAAACATCCGGGAAACTTTGTGTGCAACAACTGCACTGTTTCTTGTGCTGTATGACAAATGGCCCCATCTTGTTGAAATCACAAGTCTTTCAACTCGTTATATTGCAGATCTTTAGTCAAAATGTGCTGTGTTGTACCGTAGGAAAGGCCTAATTGCTGGGAACGGTGACGAATTGAGGTTGACGGTTTTCCTCGAACACTGGCACTTGCTGCGGCGATGTTTGCCATTGATCGGCCACTCCAAGGGCGTACTGGTTTTTTAACATCTAACATTGAACGTGTTAGATTAAATTTATCATTCAGTTTTCTAATCGACGCACGTGATTGATGGTTATGGTTACCAGAATCGTTTTGCAGCGCTAAAATTGTGTTGGTAAAATATTTGTTAGTAAAATTGTCCCCATTTTTAAACATGGTTTTAACTATTAAAACACGTTCTTCATTTGAATAACACTTCATAACAACAAATGTCAGTACACAACAATGCCCAATTACAAAACATCAGCTGTTTATATTGGATACGAGACCAGTGCTACCAACTTAAAATTGTAACCTCTAACTGGATCACCCTATGTATATAGAATCTAGGCACTGAAAAATAACTATGCCTCAAACAGTTGTGCCACAACAGAAGTTGGTAGAGTATTTACAACACGATAACTGAAGCACCAGCACTCCTATATCGACGATAGTGCTCGACTGCCGTCTCACATGGTAGGAGCACATCCGGACTGTCTACGACGAGGCGACGAGGGTTGTTCAGTCGCTCAGCAAGTCGATAGGAACGAGGGCCAGCACGAGGAGACTCCTCCTGTTCACCGTCAACGCCATTCTTCTGTACGGCGCAGAAGTGTGAGCGAGTGCCATGGGAGTCAAGAAACACAGAAAGATAATTCTCTAACGCAGGGCTGCGCACAGGATCGCCTATCGCACCATCTCTGGACTGGCTGTTACGGTGGTGGCTGGAGTGATTCCCATCGATTTGCTCGCCGTTGAGAGGCAGAACATCTTTCGCCGCGCTCTGGATCTCTGTCAGAGACCAAGCTGCTGAAGAGGCGAGACTCGTCACTCTTCGAGCCTGGCAGGAGTGATGGTCGGCGGATCAAATGGGCGATGGACGTTTCGTCTCTTTCGAGACAACATCCGTGGTTGAGCCGCAGCTTTGGAGATATTGATTTCTTCTCGTGTTAGTTCCTGACGGGTCACGACTACTTCTATTCAGGGATTACCTTCATGGGAAAGGTGAGGCCACCTCAGTGTAGGAGGAAGTGGATGATGCTCATCATACCTTTTTCCGGTGCAGACGTTTCGCTGAAGACAGGAGGAGGCTTGTTTCTGGAGTCGACGATCTATCGCCGGACGTCGTTGTGGGAGCAATGCTTCGACACGAAGAATCCTGGAGAGCGATTGCGCTCTACGTGTAATCCGTTCTTCGGCGGAAGCGAGACGGTGGATGCTTAGGTGACCTCAAAGTATACCGAGACATGACTTGACCCGTCTGGGCGCAAGACACTCGGGCCAGAGCTGAAGTCATCCGATAAGGGTTTCGGCCTGGTTTTCCCCCGCGGCTCCGTATGAGGTTTAGTGGCAGGAGGTATACCTCGACCAACATCTGAGGTAGAGTCCGACACGGCTCTTTGGGGTTTGCGCATAAATCGTTCCTCCAAAGGTGTCGACAACAGACCTTGAGAGCTGAATTTCACATCTAAACAATATAACAAACATCAAAACAAGCGTTACTAATAATAATAAAAAGCTACTATTATTTCCATAAAAACATAATCTATCACCTTTTATTCCGGTTCACTTTATTTTTGATGGGGATACATATGTATTTCAAAATAGTTCTACGTATGAATATACCGAATCTAAAATAATTTTAAAGCTATCATATGGAATATGGATCATTTTGTACTCTGAAGAAGATTAATCTAAAGAAAAAGAGTTTATTTAATCGAATTTTGGTTACAGATGTTTATTAATAATTTGTAAATAATATTCACTTATTCAATCCAATATGCGTGAATAAACTGGCGGAATCTAAAATAAAATGGACAGAGTTGAAATTTATTTTGAAATTAAATCTACAATTAAGCAATAGGAAAACCCTTTTTGGACCTAACATAACTACTGCCCTATATAAGACTGATACACATGAATGACAAAAATAATTCATAAAGCTCAAGTTACTTCGCTAAAGCCATTGTAATTCCGACTGTGCAACATCGGCACAACATCGAGGTTAGTGTGGCCATGCTGATTGCAACGCGACATACTTTGTGTGCTGTAACACTGCTTTGTGTGTTGTAACATTGCTCTGTGTGCTGTAACACTGTGTGCTGTAACGCTGCTCTGTGTGTTGTAACACTGCTCTGTGTGCTGTAACACTACTCTGTGTGCTGTAACACTGCTCTGTGTTTTGTAACACTGCTCTGTATGCTGTAACACTGCTTTGTGTGTTGTAACATTGCTCTGTGAGCTGTAACACTGCTCTGTGTGCTGTAACGCTGCTCTGTGTGCTATAACATTGCGCTGTGTGCTGTAACGCTGCTCTGTGTGCTGTAACACTGCTCTGAGTCCTGTAACGCTGCTCTGTGTGATATAACACTGCGCTGTGTGCTATAACACTGCTCTGTGTGCTGCAACACTGCTCTGTGTGCTGTAACACTGCTCTGTGTGCTGTAACACTGCTCTATGTGCTGTAACATTGCGCTGTGTGCTGTAACGCTGCTCTGTAACACTGCTCTGAGTCCTGTAACGCTGCTCTGTGTGATATAACACTGCGCTGTGTGCTATAACACTGCTCTGTGTGCTGCAACGCTGCTCTGTGTGCTGTAACACTGCTCTGTGTGCTGTAACACTGCTCTATGTGCTGTAACAATGCTCTATGTGCTGTAACACTGCTCTGTGTGCTGTAACACTGCTCTGTGTGCTGTAACACTGCTCTGTGTGCTGTAACACTGCTCTGTGTGCTGTAACACTGCTCTGTGTGCTGTAACACTGCTCTGTGTGCTGAGACACTGCTCTGTGGGCTGTAACACTGCTCTGTGTGCTGAGACACTGCTCTGTGTGCTGTAACACTGCTCTGTGTGCTGTAACACTGCTCTGTGTGCTGTAATACTGCTCTGTGTGCTGTAACGCTGCTCTGTGTGCTGTAACACTGCTCTGTGTGCTGTAACACTGCTCTGTGTGCTGTAACCCTGCTCTGTGTGCTGTAACGCTGCTCTGTGTGCTGTAACGCTGCTCTGTGTGCTGTAACGCTGCTCTGTGTGCTGTAACGCTGCTCTGTGTGCTGTAACGCTACTCTGTGTGCTGTAACACTGCTCTGTGTGCTGTAACACTGCTCTGTGTGCTTCAACGCTGCTCTAGAAACTGTTAATGTTTTACAAGGCTCTTTGGCGATACATTAAGTTGACAAACGTATCTTTCATTATTAATAACTAATACAAATACTTACTGAGCATTACAGTTTTAGTCTTTTATAACCACGTACATTATTAAATTTGCAAAAACAATATCATCTCATAATATAAATTAAATTATTAATATTATTTTCGAAATAAAAACCAGTTAACCCTGATTGGTTCTTACTGCCAAGTTTCGATTTAAGACCATGTTCACAATAGTCAAGTAATCACTAATATAATAAAATTAATAGTTATATTAGTGTATTGATTAATAATAATATAATAGGTACTTTTTTGTATTTTAATACAGCTTAATGGCGCACTTAATTTTTATTTAGGATTTATCAGTATATTAAAATAGTTTAAATTTATACAGTATAGCTTATACACACATATACGTTTGATCTCAACCGATATTCATCGGGTTCGTTGATTGTGAACATTTACAAATAAAATATTAAAAAGTTATGAACACTGTTTATTATTCAATATTTATTTTAATGTCAGTTTTATTTTTGTGACTAATTGACAAGCCCGAATTGTAGCCGGGTCCCATATAAAGATTGATCGTACACTTTAAAGTTTGTGAATGCAGATTATAATCAATACATTTTTTATAGATTCGATATTTCTTTGTATGCATTAAAAATATACTACATTACGTAGCATGAATATGCGTAATATGTTTTATTTTACAATTGTGCTGTTACATAGCGTTGATTAGCGTTCTGTAACTTTTTTTCAAATTTATTTTATGCATTTTTTTGATATTTGATAATTTTTGTTTTATTTAAAAAAAACCCCTACATTTATGTATACTTCATTAGTTTTTTTCGTTTCGTCACTAAAATTCCTTTTGTTAATACAACAAATGGTATTCTGGAACATTTATAAAAAAGCTTCCTTGTCTATTTTTCTTCGCTTTTTAATTTTAAATTCAATTTTCGAAAGGGAAAATTATATAAATTATAATATACCTCTGTAAAATCATATTAATTGTTTTTTTTTTAGAATTAATTCACTAAGAAAAATATTCTAATAGCTACATTATGTCCAAATGTATGAACATATTAGATAAAGACTGACTTTTTGTCTGAAATAAAAAAATCGCTAGCGTAATGTACGATTGTTTAGAGTATTGAATTAAATTTACGACCGTACAGTAGCTACTTTAGCAAACAAATGGCTTTTCTGTACATCGGGTTTAATGTTTTAGAAAACAAAGTTCGACGCTGTTGCTTATATATCACAGAAACTCGAAGTAAACCCATGGTAATGGGAATATCTTTTTATTTGACCATGTCCAGACCCTCTACATTAGTGATGTGTAATTCTTTAAATCAATTTTTTTTCAAAATTTGGGACCTATTGAGGCTAGAGAATTTTAATTTACAACCACTTGTGATAGTTTTTTATTCCATTTCATATTTCCTATCGTATTGGTACACTTTGCATGATATTATTCATATACAATGGGTCCACATGTTTTAAAACTATGTTTTTCTTTCACCAAGATACAATACTTACAGCATTATCAGATGATAAATCCACCTACCACTTTATGGTACAAGTTTATAGTAACGCAAAAAAAATTTCATTAGGCCTAAGATACAACTGCCAACACAGCAGCTTTATTATTCATAATAAAGCCCTTCAACATCTATCCAAGTTAGTTCTGAGCCAAAGAAGGACTTAAAATATTATCCTTTGTGTTGGATACTATCCTTTAGTTTTTGTATATTTTAAACAAAAGCATCGACTTCCATAACGAGTAAGCTTACAATATATTACGTAGTTCGCGGACACAAATGTGTGAGAGTGCGAGAAGAGATACGCAGCCCTTTATATGCGGTTATTTGTCATTTCGGGCCCATTGCCCACGTGGTAATATGCTTGGATTCATTCCAGCAACATGCATAAGATCATCTCAACATGTTGCTCGCTTAAATTATGATCGATTTTTACAGTAACTAAAGTCCAACAACTTTCCGCAAGTATAATTAAATGCTGAATTAAGGAGACACATTAAATAGTTTTATAAGTTTAAAAAAAACTTTACTTTAGTTTACAACTTTTTAACTTAATATTTTACAATACTTTTATATAATTTTCCAATAGTTGAATAAATACTACTTTACTGAAGTATTTTCCTTGAGACATGCCGTCTAGCCTCTTGAAACATGCCATTCCATACTGTTGAAGCATTGGTTAATATACTGCCCAAAAATTTATATTTATCGAAAAGGATGAATAAAAATATCGTTATTTCTTATTAACATAATTAACAATTTTTATAAAAAAATTAAAAATAAATAAATTTATTAATAGATCAAATAAATAAAAACAATAAATATATAATTAAATAATAAAATATTTAAATGATAAAATCCCTTAAGTTGCAAATGCTATTTATTTGAATTTATCCAACTAAGTTTAATAGCTTAAAAAATAATATGATAAGAGGGTACTGTGGGTTTCATGTCAGTAAAAGGAATTGTCGGTTGAAGGAAAGAGATTAGAGAGTGGCGTGACCCACCAGACCCTGGAGAGGATTCTTCAAGATATAACACTTGCTGATAAAGGGTAATTGGAAAGGAAAACAACGGCCTGGTTTCTTTTTGGTCTTACCTGACAATAGAAGTTAACTCAATAAAATCTATTCATATCAGTTGGGATTTCATATAGAGGCAGATCCTACTTATTTTAATAGAAATGTACTCATAGATACTTTTATTATTTTTCACCGATCGTTTAATTAATTAAATAAAGTGTTCGTGCTCAATGAATACCACTTGTTTGACATAGAACAAAGATTTATCGGGCGAACAGTTTGTCGCCAAACGTTAGAAAAGTGTTACACTGACTGTGTTGACTGGATTATTTCAGCGTGGGTGAAATACGTAAAGCCATGGATACTAGAAAAAATACTGTAAGGGCCTGAAACATTAACATAACTTTAATGAATTAAATGTAAATAAGTTTCTGTAGCAAGTATTTATTTATGATTTAAAACGACGTATACACAAAAACTACACAGGGTGTTTACAAAAACACTCAGGACTTAGGGATGTGGCTACTTACATCAAAACTAAGAAAAAAGTTCCTGTAAAGATCGGTCCTAAAATGCTCGGTTATCTGTCTGTAGGTATGTATGTGTTTTTAACATGATTTTATATAACTTTGGAACCACTGAAGATATCAACTCAAACTTGGTGCGTATATGTTGATTAATAGGCCCTATTTTGGTGTGGAGTATCAAGTTTTCACTTTTGTATTATTAAGAAATGGCATCCATTTTTATATATTGAAACTTAACATCTTAAAAATCGTAAATTTTACGAAAACTGTATAAGTGACAAAAAGTTGCGCAGTTTTATTTCCTAAATATCCATATAAAGATTATGAAAATCGAAACACAATTAATGGAGCCATTGCAATTTTCATGCAAAAATTTGCTATAACTGCCATAAACAGGCACGTATTTTTTTAGAATAATTACAATAACTCCGTTATTTCTGGTTTGATCTTAATAATCTTTGTATTTGAGCCAAAATCCCTTAATTATACACTTTCGAAGCAGAAAATCTACATCTGTTTGTGAGTTTAATGAAGCCACAAACCAAGTTTATTATGATGTGTTGAGAAATAAGCGCAATTGATACTTTTATTTATTTCCCATAAGAATTACCCCTATGAAAATTTGCTTGATCAGACCTGATCAAATTTAATCATTTTTGATCAAGCAGGATCAAAAATGAACAAATTTGATCAGATTTGTTCAAATAACCTGATCAAGCCTGACTCGGTTGATCAAAACCGATCAACTAGCCTGATCAGGCCTGACCTGGGCGTTCCAAATTCTTCAGGAATTTTTGATCAGGCCTGATGTTACAGCTTGAATTATCAGATTTGATCAGATTTGATCAGGCATACTGATCAGGCCTGACAGGAATGTTCAAATTTCTTCAAGATTATTTGATCAGGCCTGATGTTATAACTTCAATCATCAGATTTGGTCAGACTTGATCAAGCACACTGATCAGGCCTGACAGGAGTGTTCAAATTTCTCTAAGTTTTGGTCAGACTTGATCAGGCATATTTAATCAGGCCTGACAGGATTGTTCAACTTTTGTCAGGATTATTTTATAAGGCTGGATGTTATAACTTGAATGGTCAGATTTGGTCAGGCATACTGTTCAGGCTTGAATAATAGAAATTATGTTAAGAATGTCAAAATTTATCAAATTACCTAACCAAGAATATCAAATTAGCTGTATAATAACAATGGATGGGCTGTATATTTAACAATTATTATAGTAATAAAACACCTTCCAACAAAAAAAAACATTAAACTATTTTTACCCTGTTTAGGGTGCCCATAAGTAAAATGCCAAACTTCGGAAATAGGTTATTTGAGTCAAAATAAATAGAAAACATAGAATAATTTTTTTACAAAAATGCTTTGTTTACATGATATCCGCCATTTTGTTTTTTTACCAAATATTTTTTATCTCCCAAGTTTGTCAATAGATTTTTTTGAAACTCGGTTTGAACCTGAATCTATTCAAGGTTAGTTCATGAAAAAATAATGAGCATGATCAAATAATAAATTTAAAAATGGCGGTCGTTTAAATTCTTTGAGTTTAAATAACAAAAAAACCGTAGGTTTTACAAAAAATATAAAGAATGACAATCTTTAGGAAATTTTATTTCCCATCTAATGACACCAAATTCATTCAAATCGGTTAATAAACAACTGAGTTATGATCGTATTTAGCTAGAGGGGCAGCATTTTCTTAGCAAAATAGTCCATTGTTGCGCTGAGCCATGCGCTAATTCGACCATAACTCAGTTATTTGTTAACCGATTTTCATAATTTGGGTATAATTGGAATGGAAATAAAGTTGTCTGAATATTATTGTACATTATATATTTTTTGTAATATGTACCATTTTTTTGGTATTTCAATTTGAAGATTTTAAACGGCCACCATTTTGAAATTTACGATTCGATCATGCTGATTATTTATTCATAAACCAACCTTGACTAGATACAGGGGCATTCCGCGTTTCAAAAATATCTATTAAAAAACCTGGGAGATAAAAAATATTTTGTTAAAATTACAAAATGGCAGATATCTGGTAAACAAAGCGTTTTTGGAATAAATGTTATTCCACATTTTATCTTTATTTTGACCCATATAACGTATTCCCAAAGTTTGGAACTTTACTTATGGGACACCCTGTATATTCCAGAGGCGGCAGTTAACATAAAAAAATTAAAATTTATGACTGGTACATGCCTTAAAACCTGTTCAATAAACCTTAAAAAATAATAAAAAAATGGTATGATAATTGAAAAATAATATTTAAAACTGTTTATATTTTTATACACTATAAAATTATTTTTAATGATGATATAAAAATAAAGGTCTACTTTAATATATATTTTTTGTCATATAATTTTTGCAAACATTCCTAAAACAATAAACGTTCAATCATTTTTATTCCTAGAAATACAATTTATTGTTATACAATAATAGTTTATTTACTTGATTATGAATTATGAACTTATATATATATATATATCAAGTTTCAAACTCAACATTCGTTCTCGAAGAGGTTGTAGTGGCAACCCTGCCAGCCTCAGCCCTGCTCACTCCTTTTTTACTGGTTTAGTTAGTTTTGATTTGAATTAATTTTTGTGTAGACGTTAAACTCACAAGCCCTAGAAATAACTGTTTTATCTTTACATGCTTAAATTAATTGCTTTGTAGTTACGTTTTGTTTGAGTTTAAATCCTCTTCGGTTTTGAATTTGAATTGTTATTCAAGCAATGTTGCATGAACGTTATTATGGTGAAGTTGTGGTTAGGACATGGGGGCTCTATTTGGCCATAGAAAGATAATAGACCATAGACCGAGTTAGTTATTGTCAAAGCATTCTTGAGGTTAAAAACTCAGTAAGTAGACATCTTCATGCTATAAGTACCAAGCAATTGAAAATTCAAAAGGGGTAGTTGCTGGGCATGAGTTTCATATCTGATCTTCTGCCTTCACAGGTTATGTTTACACTAAATATTGTTTATCTTATGTGTTTTACTCAGGTTTAGTAGGTAACTGAACTTTTCAATATAATTCAGCATGGGCGAAGATCACTTTCGTTTTCGCATGAGCTTAGATTTTGGTAATTCGATATCAACTATCAGCATAACAAAAACTTGCAGCAGATTGCTGCTGTATAATATGCTGATAGTTGGTATCGAATAGTTTATATTTGTTAATCTGCTGTATAATACACATACTACGCCCCACCAAAAATGTCTTTTAGAAAGTATTAGCTTATCGAGTTTAACTATATCGATTTACTGTTCCGACAACCATCAGTATTGAAAGAAACATCGATAACAACCAATGTAACTGAAACTATTGTCAAATAGGCCTATTCAAATACCTGACATGAGGGAACACTCCCTGACATGAGGGGGGGTTGGGCTGTAAAACATACCCAACCTAAATAAATATAATAAAACTATATAGCAATAGGCCTAGATTTATGATGATTAGGGGAGAGTGGGGCAGGTTCATACAAAATCGCATCTATCAACTCAAAATATTTTTAGCTCCCTTATTTCCAAATGAAATGTTCTGGAATTTTAATTTAATATTGCATGGCATCCAACATTTATCATGTAAGTTTTTAAATTAATTTCTCTCTCATATAAATGATCAACATTTTTTTTTACCAAAACACTGCACTTTGTATGAAACTACCCCAAATTGGGGCAGTTTCATACTTCATTGCGTTAGATTCATACAAAGGGCAAATAATGAAACAAATAACATTAAAACTTATGTTTGTTGTTTTAAGCTGTTTAAAAACTTCATACTAACGATAATTAGGCCTAAAATTAGGGTTACACAATGTTACTTGTTAAAATATTAACAGAAAAATAAAGCTGTATGAAGTCTTGCTCCAAAACATAAGTTTTGGTACAGTTTCTTGCAAATCAAAAGTCCTAAAACTTACAATTAATGAAAGTTAGACATAAAATTAACTGTGAAAACATTTTCATCTGCCTTAGCTCTATTACTTAATTTCCTGTAATATCTCGCCACTTGTCACTCTAAAGAAAATTTAAAACAATAAATGTTTTGAGTTTAACTGTGTAGGCTGATACTTAATTTTAAGTATTTTTATGATATTTTTACAAAGATAAATTATTCAATATTGATAAATAGTAAATACAAATAATGCAGACTATGAAACTGCCCCGTTTTAATGAATGAAAGTGCCCCAACTGTGGTTATGTTACAAATTACCATATAACTTTTTTATAAGTTAAAATTGGAGATCTAGGCCTACAGTTATAGTGTGTATATGTAGTCCAAAACATTGAGCTGTCTAATAATGCATAAATAACAGCAAAAATATAAAAACAAATTATGCCTACTTTTACCTCCCTTTTTCCTGATATTCATAGAAAACTTTTTTCCCAGATTCCAGTAAATGTTAAATAGGTTATCTCCCAATTGAAATGCACTGCAGAATTGAAACTTTTATAGTAGTACATGAAGAGGCCTACAGGTGGTATGAATGATTTGTTTCCTGCTCTTCTGTAAGGCCGGGAAATTTAGACTGTATGAAGGTGCCCCAATTTACCCCGCCATCTTGTGCAAATTCTATCGATAACTTAGTAAATTTCCATTGAGTAAAAACAAATCGGAAATAAATACAATAGAATTGGTTGTTGAGTTCTACTCGACAAACTATATAGCCTACCGAAGTTCGTCTACTTTCGATTTTGTTTTCTTTGAAATCAGATGTTTTATCGTGTCTGATTTAGAAACGAACGGCAGAGGATCAGATATGAATCACGTATTGATTGGGTTACTGTTTATTTGTTGTTTTTGTTTATTTGCTGTGTTTTTGTTTTATCAAAAAAAATTCCATTATCTGCCCACAACTTACAATATTTCCATATAATGTAGGCCTAATATAACATAAATAGGATGTGTACTTAGCTAATTACAGGTATAAACACAAATCATAGGCTAGAAACATATTTTATTCAAATAGGCCTACAGTTTGAATGTACAACAGAATGTAAACAGAGCGTTATCTGTTTCTACTTGAAAATACTTGAAATAGGCCTACTTTTTATACCGTGAAATACTTTAAATTATATTTATTAGGGTTCATAACCTCTGGATCATTATTTGACATTATTCAATTAATTAAGGCTTACCTTATGATCCAATAATACGTTTTTTGGAAACCTAGGTTTTAGCGTCAAAACGCTTTCATCAGTCCTTATCAGTTTACAGGCCCATGTACAACAACAAAAATGTATAGAGATATGTACAGTTTATCATAATACAAATTAGTTACAAATACCTACATAACTTTTATATAAAATGTATAAATACAATGTTAACAATATCTGTGAATAAAAATATTTTATAAACTAGTAAAAAAATATAAGGCCAGAAGAATAAAGGTTACACACTGATATATCTAATTTGTAAAAGAGGATGTTGGTGTATTAAACTTTAACATAAACCGTATTAATGCATACAATGTTTTTATAAAAAACATTAAACATAACATTAAAATAAACCCCAGATTTAAACTCATAAGTCTGACAAAAAATTTAATTTAATGGTATGATTATTAAGCACTTCTGAACAAATCTGATGATTTTTTGCCTGATCAAATTTGATCAGATTTGATGGTAAAAAGTCCCAAAAGCCATATTTTTCTGATCAAAACTGATCAGGCATGCATGATTAAACCTGAATAATGCTGATCAAATCTGACCAAGTATCTGAACGAAACTGATCAACCTTGATCAGTCTTACCTGATCAAACCTGATCAATCCTGTAGGAGCACCTGAACAAATCTGATCAACCTTGATCAGTATTACCTGATCAAACCTGACCAATCCTGTAGAAGAAACTGAAGTAATCTGATCAAGCTTGATCAACCTTACCTGATGAATCCTGAACTAAACTGATCAACCTTGATCAGCCTGAACAAACCCCTGATCAGATTTGATCAGATTTGATAGTCAAAAGTCCCAAAAACCCCGCAAATTTGATCAGTTTTGATCAAGGTTTGTTTAGGTTCTGATATTTTTTTTATCAAACCTGACATAATTCTTTCATAGGGGTACATGGGGAATATTTTAACCGTGTGAAAAATTACTGTGTTTACTGCTTTCAATATCTTGATAACCAAATGAACATAAAGCGATGATTATAAGCAACTAAATTGTTTGTTTGGTTTTTACCTGAATTTAAGGATGCAAATTTAAACTTTATTATTTCAAATTTGCTATGAAAAGATTTCAGGAACCCATTTTTTAGATTTTAACCTTTTTACACCCCCCCCCCTTTCAATGGTCTAATTGGAGCTGGTGTTCGAATTCGTCCAAATAATTACTACTTTACATGTCCAAAGGAAATTTCATTAAGATTGGACAATTTTTACGAGAGTTGTCACACTTACTGACACATATAGATAGATAGATATACAGTATAGATACATAGATGGATGAATAGATTGATAGATAGAAAAAAAATTACGATTGGTGATTTTGGCATCTTGGGACCCCAAAACTAAAGTTATCATGGACTTAGGCCTTGGTTATGGGTAATACGATATTTGGTAATAGCTTCTTCCCAATATGAAAATTCGTAAAACTACTGTTGCCTTGGATTATTCACTCTTCTCATGCTGGAGAAATAAATTCATAGCATTGACTAAATCAGTTTAAAAAAAATAGTTTCGGAAAATTGTAAAGATTATAAGAAAATACGGTAGTAATCCAATAAACCTTTGATAATTCCATAGTTAATTTAAATAATTTCATAATTCAGATAACATTATGAGTCCAACGAGCCATAACTGTCAGAAGTCCAAGCCAATAATTCCACGGTACATTAGGGACCACTGATTTATAACTGATACGAACGTGAATATGTTATGACCCATGGAGTATGAATAAAGAGATTTATTAGCAGGGCCGTACTCAGACCGGTTTTTTCGGAAAATTTTACCTGGGCCCGGGCTCAAGGGGGTCTCGAGCCGGGCCCCACAAAACATTTACTTTAAGAAACCGTCGGCCTAGACGGACGGAGTTACTAAATCTGATATCTATAATTTAATTTCTTAATAACGCTAATTGTAATTACAAATAATTTCTTACAAATGATTTACTTTTACACCACTAAAAGACTAAATTTAGTGTTGAATTTATTCCTACACTCTCTAGGTACTCGCGATCGGCAAACACGCACGATTAAATTATATGCCCGTTTGTCTACTTTGCAAAAGATGTTCACAGAGTTACCTCGATCCGTCGTTTCTCCGGGATTGATAAAGACTACGCGATCGTCTGTGCAACCTACTGCCGCGCCGAATACCCGCGAGCGATTAATACGCGCGATCGAATTATACGGTCATTTACTTATTTTACAAAGTTGTTCCTATGATGGTGAATTCCTTGGTTGCTCGCTATTTTTACAACATTATTCCTACCGTTACCTGCGATCTGTAAGTTTCATATCTCTACTTACCCGTGGTTGGTAAACACGTGAGACTGTTGTTCGCAAAATTACTTCTGCAATTTCCGTGCAATCGATGTTAAGGCCATTTACATCCTTAGCATAGTTTCCTCTATTTTTTACTCAGGATATGGGAACATTTCCCTTCACAATAGCATTTCGGATTAAGCGGGATTTCGGATTACCAGGTTTAGGATTTTCTGGTCTCAACCGTAAAAATAAAATTGTAATATAAAAATAGTTTTATACATTGTAAAAATAAAATGTATAAAACTGGATATCTTGCAGAGAATTTTGTCCAAAATCATAAAACCTAAAAATAAATATAACTTGTTTGAAAAAGAAGCTTTCCTTTGGTTTGTCCAAAAATATTAGGTAGGCTACCAAAACAAATTATTAGACTTAAAGTGATTTTGTTTTAAGCAACTATACATTTTTGATGTTAAATCATGATGACATCGACACATTTATAATTGTATGGATTTGTAAATATATTAATTGTTGTAGTGTTCTCCATTCAAGTCACATATAGTAATTAATTACAATCAGAATAATTAATTGTTATAATACTTCTTTACTGTCAAGTTCTTTGTTTTATAGTTCTATAATTTTACGCTTTTTATGCTTTACAGTACATAAGAATATTTCATATTTTAAGGAGAGGTAACTTCACAAAGGCTATGTCTTTGGAGGCACAATTTTTTTTAACATGTACAGTTGACGACTTTGGGGTTTCTGTTCAAATAAAAATCGTATATCTATCTGAAGAAATCATCGTATTATATATTCTGTATTTTGAATCGTACAATCAATAAACCAACTATGCGATTGCAGAATTAATTCATGATTTGAATTTAAAACAAAGCTTAAATGGTCCGATTAAAAATAGTTTTCTAATCTATTTAAGCAATAATTTAGGCGATAAATCTTACTGTATTATCAAAATAAAATTGGTCTAACGGGGTTCGCAACGGTGTGACGGTTGATGGTGGGGGAGGGGGTGATTAATGCCCCCAGTGATCATGGGGGGCATTACCAGGACATGAGGTAAATGAAAACTTTATCTTATTCTGTATGTGTGTATTTTGCGACATGATGAAAAGTATTGTTCATAACTTCTATCGAAAATGATTTTCCGGCACTTGCTCAAATTGATTCCTTACTCGGTCGCGCCTCGCACGTGAAACTCGGTGTTCCTGTGTTCGGCTCCACCTCACACTTGAAACTTGAGTCCGCACCGGAAAATACCACTTTCGATTCTGGGAATGAAATATACTATTTTTATCCTTGTAAGTTAGAACTTAGAAAACCCGTTACTGGGATAGAAAAAGAATGGAGACGGAAGCCCTGAATATTGGTTTGATAACGGGATCAGAAGTTTAATAAGACCATGTATTTACAATCCAAATCACTATACATAAATTTTAATAAGAAAAGGTAGGATAAAAAATCATAATGGTGTTTAATATTAATTTTAAAATACTTTAAAATAATTAATTTTTTTAATTTTAAAATACAGTCTCGAGTATACAGATTTACTTAGATTAAATTAGAATATAAATGATAGTTGTCTGACACCTAAAGTTTTCCGGTGACACATTAATTACAGTTCGCGCACTATATCTCCGACTATGACCACTACGCTACTAACCGTATCATATGATATTTTAAATATATGATTTTGGTAAACACTGCGTTTGACACACAGCGAGGCTGTAGAACGATGTTTTCAGAAAAGTGCCTACTCTCCCCCCCGCGCCTTGCAACCAGCTGACTGTGTCATAGCCGGAGATATAATGCGCAAACTGTAAATCTCAATGTAAAATTATTTATTTTCAATATAAGTGCCTTGATTGACGTGATTTAAAATATTAAAGAAACTTTATATAATTGAATATTACCACAAGACAGACTAGACAGTATTTGAATATTGTTAGAAACTTAAATTTCTTTTAGCTCTTTTTAATACCTAGATTTATGTTACTTTAGTGACGCATAAAAACATGGTTCAAATTACAAGTTTATGTGGCAAGATTGTGTTGCTTGGTGTCGTGTTTGTCAATTATTCGGTGTTATTTTACAATCAATGGATCCCCTTGGGTAAGGACTGTCAGTATGTATTGTGACCTCCACCCTAAATCATGTTCATTGAAGTAGAAATGGATTTTGAAACAATCCACAATATTAAGGTTGCTTAAAGTCAAAACCTCATCCGTTGTTTAATCATCAGCAGGAAGGGTATTGATCAGTTTTGAACTGGACTCATCTCTTCTATAGTCAAGGCATGGGTTTATTATAACGTCTTTTAATTAATTGTTAAAAATATTTTAATAATTGGCTATATCAATCTAACAGGACTGTTTTTAAATATAAAATTTCATTTGCATTTTTTCAGCCAGGACGTAGTTGGGTTTTTGGAGTTTTGTATTTCAATTTCAAATGATTTTTAGAATGCCAATACCCAGAATTTTTATGGCTTTGTAAAGACAATTATAAATAAAACCATAACAAAAAGTTAAACAGAAGTTATAGACAGTATTTTTATAAATTTAAAGAAATTAGTAATAGTTGTATATTACTTTATAGTATTTCCTTTGGATTATAATATGTACACTAAGCCAATGTTTAATAATTAAAAAGTATGGTTGGTACTTATAATTTGTTATTTATTCGATTATTTTTTAAAATTAGATATTACCACTTGAAGAAAGGATTAATTAATTATGAATTACTACCAGTTCGAAAGCTACAGTATTTATGTAAACGTGTAATTTAAGAGACTTTTTTTAAGATGTATCTGAAAAAACATTTAATTTATTTTAAAAATTAAATAGAGAAATGAACTGCACTTTCATCAAAGGTACTTAGGCCAAGCTCTTCCTCTTAAGTAATTGGAACGTCACAATTGTAAAATTGTCGGTACATAAAATCGTCTTGGTTTATTGGAACCTATATAAAAATAGATATGTGAACAATAACATTGAATTGATTCTTCAAAAAACTTTTCAAGTATAAATTCATTTGTATTGTTCAAAATTACAAGCCCAGTGAAAGTTTTTTTTTAATTTGTGTTGCCTTCGCTTGATGTCCAAAGTCAAAAGGTATAAAAAACTATCAACGGGTCAAATTCAAATAGGTTGGCCTTTTTAAAGTCATAAGAATTGTTTACTAAATATTGCTTACCTACACTTGTGCTCGAGCATTACTCGAGCTCATTTAAAACCCGTAAAATTACGTTTACATATAATACAGTTTTATTTATAGATTTATACTTTCACTCCTCCATCACATAAAAGCACATAAGTATTTATTATTATAAGTATTCAGGAGAGTATACAATTATAGTATTTTTTGCATTACATTATTTAAGAGGAAGTATGCTTTCGAAATTTCAGCCGTTTTGATAAAACCAGAAGGTATTAAATAATTGAGAGTGATAATAAGTATAAAAGTAAGTGTAAACGAATAAGTTATGGTAAAAGTATGAATTGAATTAAAGCTCTTCAAAAATACAGACCGGTTCATAATAAAAATTATTTATGAGTCATCAAACTAATAATTGTTTGTTTTTAAGTGTACCTGACGAAAACTCAAAACTTAACAATTATATTCATATTATATTTCAAAGGTACATACTATAAGTGGAAATTAATAATGTTTTAATGTTACATTTAATGTTATATATGGGTAGCTGCCTTAAATAAATGAATTATGTATAAATGTTGATTTACAATATAATTAAATTTTTGACAATAAATTATTTATTAGAAATTATATTTTTTAAATAAAATTAAATACATACCATGAAAAGGTTTAAGAGAATTTGAATACAGCGGATCATCATCCTCTCGAATATTTGCAGCTTGAGGGTATATAATCTGTTACACCAGTCCAGGGTATGAAACATTCATGTATCGGTCCATTGTACTCCGACAGCTGTCTGCGCCTGACAGTACAGACGAGACATGCCGTCTGACAATACACAGGCCTGTGAGGACTGCAGTGAGGCGGCGAGACACAGATGACTGCTGTTGCAGTTGTTGGGGGGAGAAATTTAAAATTATTCAGGAAATTGGCCAAGTTCAAAACGTTACATGTAACCGGTCGGTATACGTACAGTAACCGTGCCCTGAAGTTTGGTCCTTGCCCGTACCCCGGCTGATAACGTATGTCAAAGTTTACGTTTATTTTTAATTACTGTTTCAATAAATGTGTTTTTAATATTTTGGCACAGAGGAGAATCTAACAGAGGTCGCTTTTAAATGGGTCTTATGTTGCGCCCAAATGCTTGCAAGTTACGGTTGAATCCAGCTACAGTTAAGTTAAATTAGAAGAGGACAGCGACGGTGCTGCCCTCTCGCGGCGTTAATGGTGAACTATTTTTTTATCAGACCTTGACACCATCTGAGCTCAACATTAGAACATACCTCTGTTTGATTCTCCTCTGTGATTTTGGCGACTAATGAGTCACCAATTGTCTAAACGCCGACAAAATGGTACTATCAATGCCGAAACCTTATTAGGATGTTTATTTCCACAAGTAGAACTGATGACAGTCCTCAATAATGTAGCCTCACTTCAGTATAATATTGTACTACATACACGGTAGCATGCAATGACGAGCTTAGAAATTCCTGAAACAGCTGATTACCTGTTTGATCATATAAGAAAATAGCTGTTTAAGAACCTAATTTTTAAACTTCCAATCTTAAGACTTCAAGAATAGTTAACTCAACTATACTCATTTCTACGTCTTAAAAAATACAATAACTTTCACTATAGTATTTTTATAATATCACTTTGAACCAAAGGCAATTTCACCTTAAAGCCAAAGCGATGCATAACATTCATTTAGTATTGTCGTTAAATACACAACACAGGGAAGTAAATATCTGTGGCAGGCTCTGGCCACCATGTCAAGCCCTGGAGAGGATGAATGGGCAGAGTCCGGCGCGGTGACAATGATTTTCGTTATCTCTGCGTCACTGACGCTTCGTTTCTTTTCCTATTTGCGCCAAACATCCTCAACCAAACAAACTATAGAATTTTCTCGCTTATTATGTTCCTATTTGACTTTTGTCAAATTTACATGTATGGCTTTTCCTCCACACAATGTTGTATAATTTTACAGGAATACTATACAGCGTTTGTTGAGTTACTCCGATCCAGGTTAAAGTGGGCTTAAGGTTTGGTTTATGTGAATATGACTTAATCTTTATTTGGAATGAATATCATTTGTAATATTTTTTCACTTTGTTGAACGTTTTATTTTCAATTGCAGTTTGAACCTACGAAATGAATTCACTTTTTTAGAACAGTTCGTGCTTTATGTTATTAGATTGTAAAGGCTTAGGACTAAGTTTGTATTTTCATGAGATTCATTTAAGTGGTTTTATATTACTTTTTCCGTCTCCTGTTCGTCAATTGTTGTCAAAAACTACGATTTATTTGAGATTTATTTAATTTCTGTGTTGTCCAATTGCAGATAAAAGTTTTAATTGCAATGATTTATTCCTCGAAAGTAGTTACTAATAAACGCAGAGGTCAGTAGACTCAGTCTGTAAAGCAATAAGAAAATCTGTTTACAAAATTGTATAAATAAAACTAAAAAACATTTCGAGTGGAATATTTGTTTTTATTATTTAAACATTCACATTTCGTTTGCATATTTTTTATATGATATAACTAAAATGATGAACGATTAAAATAAACGATTAATATAAACCTAAATAAAAAGAAACTATTTATTACTTTTCAGACAGTAATTAATATTAAATTTTTGAGATAATTTGGCTGGACGATTCGATATATTTCACTACAATCTGGAATCAATCTTTAAAAAAGACGAAACTTTCGATCTCAAGATGGAAGACACCTTCTGACGCGTAATTTCTATGTAAATAAAGCAACCTGGATTTAGCGGGATTCATCTTAGTGGTTGTTACTGCATCACTTAACAATGCAAATTATCCGCGTTGCGCTAAAATAGTTTTTTGTAATATTCTGTGCACAGCGATGATTTTGTTTAACACAATAACACACGTAATTTGCTTAAAATAAGTGCTTCAACACAGTTAGAATTCTTTATTAACTGACAATAAATGATACCAAAGCGGTATGATTAATAATCATATTGAGTTACTATTTCTAGCTTTATCGGGATTTTATTTATCATTTCGAATTCCAATATAATATTCTGTATCACTAAAATTTATGTGGAAGAAATTTGCAATGTTTTCCTGATTTTGGATATTTTGATTTTAGATGGATGAAGGAGTTATTACAACTTTCACTAATATTGGCAAATATTCTAGTCGTTTATTTTTGAATTTTTGTTCAAAAGTTCAGCTCTAAAAGCAAACTATTTTTGATAACAGGTGCAGCCTCCTAAATTTACAGGTTTCTTTACTTTAAAAATTATTTTTTTAATTTGGTTTTTACTTACTAATTACAAATGAGATACCTACATTACATTCTTTCTCCAAAACATAGTTTTAAGTTAACTTTTTAGTTTAAATTAGATAATTTCTGATGATTTATAAATGTAATAAATATGTTTTCGATATACTTTTGCAGAAGTATATCTGCAAAAACAGAAGTCTCATTGCATGCGGGGCTAAGGAAGCTCTTTTTCTCCCTAGGGACAAGATGAAAGCCTCTTTGGGAGAAGTTTTTTAAAGGTAATTGTAACATGTTTTGTATTTTAATACGTTAGCGATGTATATTGAGTGATACATTGGAAAATGTGGTACCGCGCACGGGCCTAATAAAGGTGCTTTAGTTACTTGGCCATTTGCCCTCGTACGAAAAGGTCCCTCGGAAAAACTTGACCTCCTTCAAAAAGTGGCCCTTTAGACCTTATAGTAATAGAATTTACTATTTTTAACTTTCGATTTCCTTTCTAATTGTTTAGTTGAACAAATTTATTAATACTACTTTTTATAACATCTCAAATCATAACATTGAAAATGTGGTTAAGTGGAAACCCATTTTACAGTATAAAGGAATTTTTAGAATGCAAGTATCAAAGATGTAATAGAAGAGAACTCAGACTGAGCTATTCATTTTAATTATATTTTTATACTATTTATACATGTAACATTCTTAACGACTGTAACATTAAATATTATTATTATAATTATTAATATTATTATTAATCTAAAAGCCGTCAAGATTTCGAATGACCGCCCTTCCGACACTCTACACTAAACTCCAATTGGATCCCAACGAACTAAATCAATTTCGCGGTGGTTGAGTTTATAACCTCAACGTGTCTCTCGTTTGATATCCTTTTGTATCGTTATTATACTTACTACAAATAAACTGCCATTGATGATATCTTAAAAAAGGAGCCGTATGACGGCAGAGAAAATAAGTTAAAAAATATTTCTACGAAACTGAATTGGGTTGTTCTTCCAGCAATTCTTTCCTAGGGTTAACGACAAATTTTGGCTTTTATTATGGTTTTTATGTTGCTGATCATGGAAGCATCAATACTTGTTCTTTCAAAATAATTTGGGGGTAATTTTAACTAATAACATGTCATAAATATATAAATTTTTAAAGGTCTTTATTAAGTAAATCATTCCGAATTTTTTTAGGTGATTTTGAATTATTGTGTGTGGAAAACCCCAATACATCAATTATATAGTTTAGTAATTTGATAATTCATAATTAAACATAAAACACACTATCGTAGATATACAATTTACTCATAAAGAGTTCAATATACGTTTGAGAAACATAAATTAAGGAGATTGTAAATCTTAAAAAGACAATTTGAAAAATTTACAAAACGAGAAATGTTATCGTACCTGATTTGTTCTAATAACACTCAGAATCTCTTTGTCACCTTTTCAAAATAGTTTAAAGAATATTTTTTATCTTTACATTACTCTTTGATAATGTTTTATTTTGTATACGATACATTAAAATTTATATTTAAGAACAATAACGGTTTTAAAATATATAAAAACAAATCTAAAAATTAAAAATATTAAAAGGGGGGTCGGCCGATTTTAGGGTAAAAATTTTCGATTTTTACTTTTTGTGCTGTTTTTGTTCTATATTTAATTAGCTTTAAAACGGTATATTACTTTTTAAAATATGTTCTATATTTTTGAAGTTATGCGCAATTTACCAAATCATTACACAGGCATTTTCACTCAATTTTACGCTTACTACTGTCGATGAGTTAGGAATATGCTCCAGCATTTTATACTGTACATCTTTTAGTTACGTAGAAGTATTTAGTTTTCTATGTTGGTAGTCCTGGTTACTGGAAAAAATCAGCAGTTGTTTACCGCTAGCAGAATGTTTGTTTGTTGTGATTTTGGTTATGTTTAGAATTATTGTGAAGCTTATTGTTTGAGAGGTGAATACGTTTTAGTTTTTAATTTGTTACTGATTGTGATTGACAATGCCAAGACTAAAAGTAAAAAAGCGGAAACACCAGTTTTATGGAGTCCAAAAGCAGGACATGTCACGAGTAAGTTCTGTTTCAAATGATTGTCCTAGGCCATCTACTTCGACTGACAGTAGGCCTAGCCCTGATGGTGATGAACTAGGCCTAACTGAATCTAAATCAAGTGCCTCGAAAAGAAAGGTACATTCGAACTTGGATAGTTATGATAAGTATACTGATGATGAAATGTGTAATGACATTATAAATCTGAATATGCTAGAAAAACTCATGGAAAATATCGCTGTGTGTGGAAAGTGCGGTGGGTCTCTATCGATTGTCACAAGTGATAGGCTTGGCCTAAGTGTTACTGTGATAATTAGATGTAATAATTGTAAGCATGAGGTGTCTGCGAAAAACAGTGAACAGTTGAGTGGTGGAAGGATGGAAGTAAACGTTAGATCTGTGTACGCGTTCCGATGCATAGGGAAGGGAGAACAGGCGGCGAAAACGGTATGTGCATTAATGAACTTACCTAGGCCTATAACATTCAAGCGTTATAATAAGCTACTGTGTTCTGCTGCAAAGGAAGTATGCACTGAATCCATGGTAAAAGCTGCAGAGGAGAGTGTAGTTGAAAACGATGGAGATTCCGACATTACGGCTATTTTCGACGGTTCATGGCAGCGTCGCGGCCACCAATCCCTGAATGGTGTTGTTACAGCAATCGCTGCTAATACAGGCAAAGTTGTAGATACAAGAATTATGAGTAAGTTTTGTAGATGTAAGAAAAGGGTTGAATATGAGCATGACATGAGCAGATGTGAAGCCAATTATAATGGTTCAAGTGGAAATATGGAGGTGGCCGGTGTCGTAGATATGTTTTTAGAATCCCAACGCACAAGAGGGGTAAGGTATAAACAGTATCTTGGAGATGGAGACAGTGCAGCCTTTCCAACTGTACAGAAAGAAAACCCGTATGGACTAGAATGCCAGGTTGAGAAGTTGGAGTGTGTTGGGCATGTAAGAAAAAGAATGGGGACCCGGCTTAGAACCTTGAAAACCTTGATAAGTAAAAAAGATCTTGAAGATGGAAAAACTATCGGAGGTCGCGATCGGCTTACAAATGTAATTATTGATGTTATACAAACTTATTATGGTCTAGCCATCCAAAGAAACACAAACAGTTTAGAAAAAATGAAGCAAGCTGTGTGGTCAACCTACTTTCATCTAATGTCATCAAATGAATCACCCGCTCATGGTTTGTGTCCGAAAGGAAGCGATACCTGGTGTAAATACCACCAAGCTATGGCTGAAGGAAAACCGTATGACCATAAAGCCCACACTCACCTACCCAAGTCTGTCATGGAGGTAATTAAACCCATATTTAAAGACCTGTCAAATGACCAGCTTTTGAGACGGTGTCTTCATGGTGGGACACAAAATCCTAGCGAGTCCTAAATAACGTTATTTGGTCCCGCGTTCCGAAGACAACCTTTGTAATGAAGACTACCTTAGACCTTGGAGTATATGAAGCCATAGCAAGTTACAATATGGGAAACATAGTGAAGTGCTTAATTTTAGAAAAATGTGGTGTAGTACCAGGTTCTAAGTGTGTGCGGGAAATGAAAAATCAAGACGAGATTAGGATTAAAAAAGCCGAGAAAAGACTTGAAGAAATAGAAAAAAATGTCGGAAAGCTCTCGCCATTGCTAAAAAGAGGTTGGAGGATGAGTATGAAGCCATGGAAGATCCAGACAACCCATCATATGGCCCTGGAATGTATTAGAGGTAGGATTGTTTCACTGAACTGTATTAGTTTACTAATAGAGCTGTTTCTTTGCGTTCCCCCGGAAACATGTTTTTTTTTACCTAAAGGAACATTTTTCTCAGGAACTATAAAAGATATCAAGTTATTTTTTTTTGTTGTTTTCTTCCTTATACTACAGAGAATGAAATGAGTTGATGGTTTTCAAAAATATATAAATTAAAAATTACAAATATATGAACAAAATTAAATTTAACGTAATTATTTTGACTAAATTTTGAAAAATCATAAAAATAAAATTCCTTCGAATAAGTGAAAGATTTCAACTTAAATTATTGTTCAGAGTATGAATAAAAAGATAAAAAAAACTGTATGATTCTATCTTTATTAGTATTTGAGAAAAATGTTCCTAAAAATAGGCTATTTAACATGGGGAAGATAGGACCGGCCGACCCCCCTTAGTATGGTTAAAACGTTGCATTAATGGGCCACATAAGATGAAACAGGACTACGTTTGTACATTCGTCTTATATAATTGCATTTATATTTTTTATATAATAAGTTATATTTAAACGTCATTTAAACTTGTCAATATCATATATTTAATTTCGTAAGGCGATTCTTTGCGTCAACACTGTGGGCGTCTGGCAAGTCGTAGAAAGATAGGAGAGGGCTTAAATTAAAGGTTTCTATTCCGTGATGGCGGGAAAAATACTGAAATTGCTTGAAGCTCACCAGAAAACGAGAAATAACGTAAAATATCTGCCATTTAAAAAGCATTGGGATCTAAAAACGTCTGCTTTGTTTACGTAAAATATGCAGATATTTGATTGATAAACCATGTGGTAGGCTAGACATTAGGGAGTTTTTGCAATCCACGGTTAAGCAACATGATAAACGTTAAACGGAAAATCAGCTGATTTTCTACATTTAGCACAATGTTAAAAGATAACGTTTAACGTTTATCGTATTGCCTTACCTCGGATGGAAAAAACTCCCTATAAAAAAACATTATAAGATAGACCTTATAGTATAAGGTAGATCCAATTTGCTAAGAACGTAAGTTGTACTATAATAAATAGGGGTCGTTTGAATATTCTCTCATTATTCTTTTAATGTAGAACTCATTATAAATACACGATTTGGAGGCCACTATCTATATACTTAATACAATAAGGGTTTTCTTTTTCATATCCCTTTTTCAGCTGTTCAACTTGACCATTTTTTACGATTGAGGTGTCATTTTTAAAGCTTATAATACAGCGCACCGGCGACTGATAATTAAAATGGGCGTTTCTTTTACGGCTTCGACCCTCAAGCCTTTGATTTATTTCTAGAGGGCGATTTCAACGCTCCTGATTTTCTCACATATACAAATAATAATTAAAATGCACAATTTGCGCATGGGCCCCCTAGTTTTAAGTTAAAAATAAATTGATCTTTCATCATCCCATTGTTATTATCTGTATAACAGTTTGGATGCCTCTTTATTCTGTCAGTTCTATACATATATCATAAAATACTTGGTTCGATCTTCTTATTATAACTGACCTGACATAAGTAACCTAATATTACGTCATTATTTATATTTATATTTTACCCGAAAAAGTGATCCACTCACTAACTTCAAGAAAATCCACCAGTGTTTCATTGTAAAGCGATATTACCACAAAGTTATTGGAAATGTTATTGAACGACGAAATCCAATACATTCCATCTTCGTAAATCCAATGATATAGGTATATTGAACATTTGGGAAGAGGAAATCGATTTTAATCAATCATAGACTTGGATAGTGAAAACGCGTTCAGAATGAGAAATGCCCTTTCCGCCCAGATTCATTAATCTTATTGGGCCTGGCAATGATCGTGGTAACTATTGTACATCAACTCGGCTAAGCCTCATGAATATTAATTCGTAAATGGAATTCCACAATGCACATCAATAGAGCACATCACATTGTCTTAGTTTCACTTTAATATCATTGTATTTGTTTTGTTGCCGTAGTAGGATAAATATGTAAAAACAAATATTAAGTTTTTCATTGTAAAAACTAAAAAAGGAATTAGTTTAATAAGCATTTACGAGTCGTCAAACATTTTGAGTCAAAATGCATTGTTTTTACAGGCAAACTAATAAAGTGGTAACGGTGGCATATTAGCATAATATAAACAAAAATTAAAGTAAATAACCCAAAGTTGATTTTACTTGTACTTTGATTTTACTTGTAAAATTATTGGCGTTGAAGTGAAAACCACGTGCTGACTCTATAGTGGTTTATTTTATCCTAAGAATTTATAAAAATATTTTTTCATAAAACATTTCAGAGGCGATATATGTACAAATATAAACTAATAGCTCCATAATTAACTAATTTAAGGTTGATATATTTAATTTTTTTAACAATTTGACAGTAAGTTTACTCCTAGAGAAACAGATTAAAAAAAGTTGTTAAGAGTGGTTGTTAATGTTAAATACTTACCTTAATTTTTTATATTTTGTGTATTTTAAATAATTTGTAAGATAATTGTAAATAAAACCGTAGAGAGTTTCATACGATCTGGTTACTTTAATAAGTTACTTTTTTCAAATCATACTATATGCCAAAAGTAATGAAAAAACTGACTAAATGTAGCTTTGATTTTAAAATACACTTCAGCATTAAACGTTTAAGAGTAAACAAAATATTCTTGCTGAACAAAATTAAGTAACTCGCGGAGAGATCTTGGCTCACGGCAATGATAAAAAATAACTCTCGTATCGATTCCTCAGTAACTGTTCAAACACTAAAAAATTATGTAAAAATATACTATATTATTCTTTGTTCCGATTAAGGCAATCTTTACGATTTTATTTTAAATTTGAATTTTGATTTTATTTTATAGAAGTTATGAGTGAACCCTTATGTGTTTCCAAACTCTCTATAGATTATGCTTTGATTTATCCTTGTATCAAAACAAACCTAATTTTTAGCACAAACCTGTATCTCCAGCGTATAGTTTTCCGTCTGTCTTTCTGAGTGTGTATTTCACTAATAAATACTATATATGTGATACGTTGTTTAGCTGAAGGTAGAAACTTAAAACTTGGCACGGTTGTACATCTTACCACAGAAATAACTAGTTAAGCCATTTTATAATGGAAGCCATATTAAAAAAATGAAGTATTGAATCTAATAAACATTGCTATACCGGGTGAGTTTAAAGTACCCCTTAACATTTTTTCAAAATTATTTGAAATTTCAATCCTAGACTACCCAAAACATTGTCGGGTACTTCATTTTGAGTGAGTGGCCACTTGGATCCGCCATACGTACGTTGTACGTTGAGTACAATATATTGGATTCAAAATATATTTACAAAATTAAGAGTAGTGTTGTGACCGATCATTTTAAATTAGAAATTACCACGTAAAAACCTAGTTAAAATAGTAAGTCACAACAGCTTCTTTAAATAAAAAAAATATTCTGTATTAAATATGGCTCAGCCAAGTTGGCGGCCGAGAATGCCCTACTCAAAATGAAGTACTTGCTACCCAACAATGTTTTGGGGTAGTCTAGGATTGATATATCGAAAATGTGGATGAAGAGGGGGGGGGGGGGGTATTTCAAACTCACTCAATACAATCGGATAAGTAAAAAATCTTATACATTTTTTTGCATTTTGTACCGATTGAAAAATAATTAATTTTATTACCTGAATAAATAAGTTTTTACTTTCACCTTTTGAATTTAGTTTTGTAAGCAAACTCGATACAAGTATTTATCGACTAGATTAAGTAAAATAATTTTCCTACAACCGCGCGTAAAGTGTCAGTTTACTCGCCGAAAACCAATCGTAAAACAGCTGTTTCCTGAGGAGCGATCGATAATGTCTTTGAAAGTCTTTGGAGCGAGCGCAAAAGTCTTTCGCGCTCACCACGTGATTACTTTCACGCTCGCCAGCTGATTTTGCATTGTTACTCGACGCGCTACAGCGCTCTCATCCGCTTCCGTCTGGGCTTGGCTTGTTTATAACCTCAAACTGACGCATTCAGCTACAATGGACGTGATTAACTGTGATTGTATTTATCGTTTGTTAAATTAAAACTGCAGTTGTAGGGAAAATTTAGTATGTATTTCGCGTGTAAAGCGTCTTTCTCGCTTTTGATAAAAATACCTCGGTATTTGATTAGCTCAAGCGAGAAAGACCTACTTTACGCTCTTTATACATAAATAACTATTCTATCAAAAATTTTTGTTCGTTGCACAATCATTTTATTTACCATCAACCTATATACATTTTAACTATCCTATGATATAGCTCATTTTTATACCGAATAGAACAGAATTTTAACTCGGACGAAGCATATGATAAATAGCAAGGGAGGAGTCATAATAATCCGAACGAAATTGGAAAAGTTGGCTAATGTTAGCGAGCTTATTTAGGAAAGTTGCTCCGCTTACCGAATCGATCATCAGTACGTGGAATATCGAGGTTCTGGAGCATAGTAGGGGGGTCTGGGGGCTCCCATCCTGAGGAGGAGCAGAGGAGCATGACGTCACAGGTCACGTGCCCCCCCCCCCCGAGACCACCCACGACGATCTGATTAATTATGCAAATTAGGTAATTAATATGCAAATTAGGTAATTAATATGCAAATGAGGTAATTAATATGCAAATGAGCTAATTAATATGCAAATGATCTAATTAATATGCAAATGAGCTAATTAATATGCAAATGAGCTAATTAATATGCAAATGAATGACGTCAGCCCCCCCCCTATTGTGCAATAACTTTCTTTGGTGTTGAGAGTCATTTATCAGTTTGACACGGGTTGACAAGGCTATTAAGAGAAGAAAGGCGGTATGTTGATTGTAAAGGAAGGGTGTCATTGTGTCGTGACATTGACGAGGGTTGAATAGGAACATTTGTGTCTCATTAAGTCGTGAATAACGGCTATTATCGCGAACAATAAGCTTCTAGAAGGATCTAGAAAGATCTGGAAGGAACCTTTTCGAACATATAACAATAAGGAACGACGCATTAGTTCTCGGAATTGTCGGTTTCGCTCCCCACCCTTGTGGCGCACTGCTCTACCTTCAGTTTGGTTTGGGAGCTTGTCGACGTCGGTCAAAAAACTCATGGACTGCTGGGACTGCACCATCAGCGACGAGGTGTTGGTTCGAGCCTGCGTCGAAGCCGAGAGGATGGAGGAGGACGATCATCAACCAATTAACAACAACTGGATCAACTGGAAGAATGAAGAACCTATTTTTCCACCGGAATATTCAAATCTGGATTGTCGGTACTACATCCCGACATTGGCGGCAAAACTGGATGAATTGGAATCCGAGATAATGTGGCGGAGCGAACGCATCCATTCTATCTGGCAGTCACCACCAACGGACGACAACCTGGATTACTATTTTCAAGATATGAATTATCTGGACTCGAGTACCACATTGAGTACGAAGAAACCTGGCTACCCATTGAAGCTGAACAACAGTATTTTAACCAGGTTTTGGAGTATTACTTCCCCGACGTCTACCACTTCTGCAGACCCCGTCCACTCTGGTGGTGGCCAAAGGAGAACTACATGGCTTGGCTTCAGAAATTCAAAGAAGAACAAAAATAATAAATAAAACATATTTCCCTTTATATCCTTCACCTCCATCCTATCAGCGAAAACAAACGGCCTTTCTAAAGGCCACCCTAAACTTTTAGAGTAGTTAGAATCAAATTTAAATACTGTACACCCGCGCACGCTCGATTTCTTTCCACCTATGACGTCATCAGTGACGTCATCCTTTCCAGTTCTCCCTCGAACTTTCTAGAAACATCTAGACTCATTCGACTATGACAACCGAATATGCGAGGAAAATCATCGATATATCGTTTCGAAAAATCATTCATATCGAGTACAAACGGAGAAGTTTACGTGAAAGAGTACTGATTAATAGTGTGTTATGTGTAGCAAGACATTCGTTTACGAATATTATGCATTGTAGTTCAGAATTACACCGCGAGAATGCACAGGTGCTTGAATACGATTACACACACCTAGAGGACAGCGCGTAACGTCAGTCGAGTGTGTGCAGTCAGTGCGTGCGGACGTGTTTTGTAAGTATTATGGCGGCTACTATTAATGAAGTGGATGAATCCATTCGTATGCTGATGAAAGAACTTGAAGCGATGAATCAGTCAAGTGTCGGTGATGGTGCAAACGATAATGCGGTATATTTTCCATTACAACAAGAACAAGATAAGCAACGAGTTTCAAGAAAAAAGAAATCGAATGACGTAAGTGTACAAACCGACAACAGTACTTCAAATACAATAGAAGGCGGATGGATTGTGAGACCGACAAACGATTCACCAGCAATTACTTGGATCGATAGTGGATTTCAATATACAGTACAGAATCCGGATAATTGTGGGAAAATGTTATTGAAATTACATTTATACGATGGAGGAGTTCCGACATACACATGCGGTATTTATTTCAACCCCGATGATGAGATTAACAACAATTTGAAACCGTTATTGTCATATTTACAAAATATGTGGGTTGATGGAAGTACAGGAGCCCCGAAAATTAACGGTTTAACACAAACAATGATGCCGTTAGCGGCTTGGCGTAAACCGCCTGAGGAACAATGTACAATTGTGTCCCAGCCGACTCCAGTGAAACGCAAAAGATCATCGTCGTCAACAGCGGTGAGACGAGAAACACGTAGAGACACTCAGCCACGGAACAAAAAGAGACAACAAAAGACCGAGGGTCGGGATTCCAAGAATTAACCACGCACACGTGTGAGAACAAAGAAGGTAGCGGAATGTTCTAGAAACTATTTCACAACAGGGGGAGACGGTTGGCGCCAAAACAATAACAATAGACCGAGGGTCAGAATTCCAGGAATTAGTCACGCACACGTGTGCGAACAAAAGGCGATGGAATGTTCTAGAAACTATTGCACCACAGGGGGACGTTTGGCGCCAAAACTATTTCACAATCCTCCCCCACCAGCGTCGTCCCCACCACAGGAGACGTGTAGCGCCAAAAACTATTTCACAATCCTTCCCCCACTACCACAACCCCGATCGCCACAGCACCATTCGCTGCTCAGTTCTCGTACCGTGTGGACGTGTTTCGTATTGACTCTCGTGTCTCGAACGCATTATGTCTTCCATACCGGTTGTGCTTAAACAAAGTATGGCTTCGAAAGTGGACTTGAAGTCGTGTTTGAACTCTTGCAAGCCGGGTGTGCCGTACACCAAAATTACCGATCTCCGCGAAGAGTGCCGTTATAAAATTGCACAACTCGAGCGCATCAACACTCAGTACGGCGAGACCATCTTGGCCACGTTGGAGGGACAGCTCGGTGAGGACTACTACTTGTACGTCTACCTTCCACGTCGCTACAACGATTCCATCACCGACAGCATGATGGAGCAGTACAACGCCGGCTACGGGGATCGCTTACACTTGGTGAGACGTGCAGCAGCACCCGGCAGTAAATATTCTCCATTGGAGTTTGTTTGAAGCAAGAAATAAATTCATGTTTGTAAAGCAAGAAAAAGAAGATATACTTTAAAAGATTATAAATTTTGATAGGTTTCGTAAGCAATATATATAGCCACCTTCATAGCATTAAAACCAGTCTTTTTATTTCACAAACCCTTACTCCCTCAATTAGTAATAAGAGTGAAGGTAAGTCGGTATTTGTGATCAGTCTTTACAATGGATCTGAGATGGCAACATCCATTTTCAGCCATAGTAGCCGGACCTTCGGGTTCGGGGAAATCATATTTTGTGTTGAGATTTATCAAGTACTTGAATGTGATGTGTGACACTGTGTTTGACAATATTTTCTGGTATCATAGTCCGGGGTTACAACCGGACATTGATGTAGGTATACAATACAGACAAGGGTTACCGAATATGGAAGATTTTGATGGTACACCGACATTAGTGATTGTGGACGATATGATGCGTGAGTCATCAGCCACTAGCGGATCTAATGTTATAGTAGATCTGTTTACTAAAGGGTCGCATCATAGAAATCTGAGTGTGTTCTTTATAACTCAGAATATTTTCCATCAAGGACGGGGACAAAGAGACATTTCTCTGAACGCACATTATATTGTGCTGTTTAAGAATCCTAGAGACAGGGCCCAGATAAAACATTTAGCTCGTCAGGTGTATCCGGAAAATACCAGGTTTATCGAAGAGGCCTATACAGACGCCACTCGTAGACCACACGGATATTTATTATTGGATTTGAAACAGTCTACACTGGACGAAATGCGTGTACGGACGGGTATATTACCCGACGAGAAACAACAGTACGTCTATCAACCGAAAAAAGTATAAATAAGTCCGGGTACACGATGACCGAACAGTCACTCGGTCGTTATGTCGCAGTGTGTCAAGAGAGACGTTGCTCTATTGAGGGCGCTGATACACGCTAAGCCGAAAGAACGTAAAGCGTTGTTGAAAGCTTTTGACGCCAGTCGTATCAGAACAGTGTGCGAGTGCGCATACAACTTGTTACGCGGTAATATCCGGCTGTCGGATAAGCAAAAACGTCAATTGCGTAAACATAAAAAATCGCTCAGACGTCTGGTGAAGCGTGGAGAGAATTGGTCGAAGAAACGTCGATATCTCGTGCAAAAAGGCGGTGGATTCCTATTACCTTTACTATTGAGTACTGTATTGCAGTCTGTGTTACATAACGTGACTAATTAGAAGGGGGAAAAAAATGGATAATTCGAATCTGGAACACTCGAAGAAAATGGTGGTCGTACCACAAGAACTGATCGATCGAATTCGTAATGAACCGTCAATCACAAATACCGCTGTTACACAATCAAAAACGTCGACAGCGGCCGCCAGTACTAACAGTTTGGATGCTGAAATGCATCGTATATTACAAGACAAAACGTTGAACGACACTGAGAAATGGAAACAATACCAGCAGGTGTTGCAGAGGTTTTTGTATTTTACTTCACAAAAACGTAATCCTATTTCTTTACCGGTGATACAAGAAGCGAACGACGAAGAAGATATTGTGCAAACATTTCCGGGTACATATCAAGTAGACGCACGTAACTTGGTGAGATTCATTAAACGTCATAGTAACGTTATTTCGTGGGATCCGGATGGCACGATTATCGTTCGAAATGCGAGAATACCCGGCTCGAATATTGTCGATGTGTTACACGCGATAGTGCGTGTACGTAGAATGGAAAATGTCCCTACGGGTTGGCACGAAGTTCTAAATGCACTGGACGAAATAAATGTACCGTCCGAGTACGTGAGCAATACGCTAGCTCGTCAGTATATAGGACGTGAACCGTATGCGGAGGAGGAAGGATTAGCAACACCACCAGCACCGTCACCGTATCGAGAACGCAGTTCATTATTATTTCAACCAAGAGCATCGTCTACGCCGCATGATCGTCGCTCACTATTGTTACCGCCGACACCGAGTCCGTCACCGATAGCCAAACGATTGAGATCGAAAACAACGGCCGGGGCAGAGGCAACAGCACCTCAAATAAGATCGCCTAGTAGGGTGACAAAAGGTCGACATATAAGTGAGGCTACACTTCAAAAGTGGGAGCCATTTAACCCGTAGACGTGATGGAAGAAAAGGTGTACTACGATCCCGCTAACCCGGGTTCGTCCGGCGGTATAAGCCCGCTTCATCGAGCGTTACAACCGAAAAAACGTCGCGAAGTAGTCGAATGGTTACGTACACAAGATACGTATACGTTGCACAAACCCGTACGTAAACGTTTCTTACGTAACAGATACGTGGTGTACGGACCGAACGAATTGTGGCAAGCCGACTTGAATGATATGCGTGGGCTCAGTTCGCACAATGACGGCTACAATTATCTGTTGACAGTGATCGATGTGTTCAGCAAACGATTGTTTGTCCAACCGTTGAGACGTAAAAGCGGCGAAGAAGTGGCTGCCGCGTTCGAACGGATTTTCAACAGTCCGCACACCGTACCACCGCGGTGTTTACAGACGGACAAAGGAACAGAGTTTATAGGTGAGAAAGTGAACCGCGTGTTCAGAGATTACAATGTAAAATACGTGACTACGCAAAACCCCGATGTTAAGGCGGCCGTAGTGGAACGAGTGAACCGTACATTGAAAACACGTATGTGGCGTTATTTGACGTATAAAAACACGTACAGATATATCGATGTATTGGACAAATTAGTCGACGCCTATAATAACAGTGTGCACAAAAGTCTGGGTGGTAGACTACGTCCTGACGACGTGGCGAAAGGAGACAAAAGAACGGTGTATCGAGTGTGGCGTCACATGTACAAACCGAATACACTACCGAAACGAAGAAAACCCAGATTCAAGTCGGGTGACACGGTACGTATCGCTAAGGAAAAAGGCACGTTCGCCAAAGGCTACGAGACGAATTGGAGTAAGGAATTGTTCACGGTCGATCGACAGTACGGTGCATTTCCACTACCACTGTATATATTGAAGGATTTGAACGGTAAACCGATAGTCGGTCGTTTTTACGAGCACGAACTGCAAAAGGTCACGATAGGCCCGAATCGATTGTACCAGATCGATAAAATACTCGATACTAAAGGTCGAGGTCGCAGTAAGCGATACTTCGTCAAGTGGGTAGGTTACGGAGACGAATTCAATTCGTGGATACCCGCATCAGAAGTGAAACGAATATGAGACATCAACAGTTTTATCTGACACTACCGAGTAATAGTTCGATGAACTATTATCCGAATAATACGTTGACCAATTATCTGACACATTTTCCGTCGACTATCGAACTCGATGTCGACGACGAGTGGGAAGTAGCGCTCGTCGAAGCGCATTATCCGTGTACGTTCGAAACACCGGAGAGTAATATAATTTTCTATACGACACCTGCGGAAGCTACGAAATATATGGAATCGACCATGGACGAAACTGTATACACCGAGACAGTAGTTACAATGGGATTGACGTTGACAGCGATGCGAGTGAAAATAGTCGGCGGTCATTACGAGACCGTTGAAGACTTATTGAATACGATAAATTATACACGAGCGATAAACGCATTCAGTATCGAGTTCGAATATAACTCGGAAGCAAATTTAGTAAAGGTCGACTTGACACAAGCGGTAGATAACTCGCATACCGTCGTCAATATGGTACTGAGTCCGACTTTGGCGTTACAATTGGGTTATTTACCGGATAGTAATTTGTCGACAACACCGTTTGCTAAACGCTCACCGAACATCAAGCTAGCGTTTCCGGCCGAGTTGTACGTGTATTGCGACTTGGTCGAACCGCAATACGTCGGTGATACGGTGGCACCGCTGTTGAAAATCGTCAATGTCGACACGTCCGACTACACGTTCGGCGTACAGAAAGTCGTACATTTCACCGATCCGCACTACATGCCGATTATAAAAAGCTCGTTCGAGAGCGCGGAAATAGATATAAGGGACAGCAAGGGACGTCACGTGCCATTCCAGTTCGGCACTACGTGCATGAAACTACATCTACGACGACGTCGAAGAGCAACAGCGACATCGTAATGAATACGAATGATCCCTACCTCAGATACTACCGCAGTCAACAAGTGGGCGGCGGCGGTATTACATCGGTGTACAGAGGTGCGGCGTATCAACGCGGTCACGGTATCGGAAGTTTTCTCGGCGGACTCGTGCGCACGGTGATGCCGCTACTAAGGTCCGGTGCGAGTGCTGTGGGCAAGGAGGCGTTACGATCGGGCGTCGGTTTTCTCGGCGACATAGCCGGCGGCACCGCGGACCCGCGGACCACGGCCGGCGAACGCCTCAAACAATTCACCGGCGCGCTGAAACGACGCGCTGACGACAAAATCGAACGCGTACTTCGCGGCGGCGGCGGCGGCGGCGGCGGCGGCAGCGGCTATAAGAAGCGACGTATCACGCGTGTCACACCGCAGTCTTTGACGAAACTCCTTCGAGCACGGACGTCCGCTCCGGCGAAAAAGCGTAAACGACACGCGCGTAAATCGACGATAAAACGAAAGACGACGAAACGATCGTCGACGAAGCGTCGAGTACATAAGAAAAAGAAGGTGACTAGAAGACGACGACAACTCGATATTTTCTCTTAAACAATAGCAGCAGCGGCGGCGAAAATGTCGTTTATACACCAGAAATCATGCGAATGTACAAAGACGGAATTGGATTTATTCTCATTACCGCCGACACAGACCAGTATCGACAGTGGTAAATGGGTACAGTATAAACCGATTTCGTCATTAACGGACGATTCGCCTATCGAATTCGTCATACCCGGTCACGGTGACGAGTATACGGATTTAGCGCATACCTTACTACACGTACAAGCTACTATAGTCAAAGATGACGGGACGAAATTCGCAGCCGGCGATGCCGTCAAAGAATTCGGCCCGGTCAACAATTGGTTACATTCATTATTCAGTCAAGTGGATTTACACTTGAACAATAAACTGGTGTCACCGCAAAACAACACTTACGCCTACCGTGCGTTTTTGGAAAACCTGTTGAACTACGGCACGGACGCGAAAGAATCACACTTATGCAGTGTATTATTCTACAAAGACAACTATAAATATATGGATAATTGTGAAGAAGAAAACGAAGGTCTCAATCATCGTCGGTACCTGATTCAACTGAGTCATTATGCGGACATGATCGGACATCTGCATATCGATTTATGCAATCAAGAAAAGTTCTTGTTGAACGGTGTGGAGATGCGTTTACGTCTGATCAGATCGAGAAACTCATTTTCTATCATGTCGAAAACCGCGACCACTTATAAAGTACACATCAAAGAGGCGAATCTGTTTGTACGTCGATGTAAAATCAATCCGAGCGTGTTGTTGGCTCATAGTAAAACGCTCGAGACCGGTACCGCTAAGTATCCGATTACACGAGTCGAAGTGAAATCCATCACACTGCCCAGTGGTATACAGAGCAAAACATTGGACAGCGTATACTTGGGTCAGCTTCCGAAACGTGTTATTCTCGGTATGGTCACTAATCAAGCGTTCAACGGCGACTACAAGAAGAATCCGTTCAATTTCCAACATTTCAAGATGAACTATTTAGCGTTGTATTTGGACGGTGAACAAGTGCCGATGAAAGCGTTACAGCCCGTGTTCAACAACAACACGGATGACGCCTATGTACTCGCTTATCACACACTGTTCAGCGGTACCGGAATACATTTCGACAATATCGGTAACGATATCACAAGATACGATTTCGAAAAAGGTTATTGTCTGATGGCGTTCGATTTGACACCGGATTTGAGCGCTAACGAGTCCAGTCATTGGAATTTGGTACGTAACGGTAATCTACGTATCGAGATCGGGTTCAGTGAAGCTTTAACTGAATCCGTCAATATGATCATCTATGCGGAACTGGACAACGTCATCGAGATCGATCGACAACGTAACGTGTCGGTGGATTTCGGCAGTTAAAAAGCTCAGTACGTCGGTGACCGTGAACGAGTAAACATGGATTGTACACCGCAGCAGCAGCAGCAGCATAAATTGATCCGTTCGTCTGTCGTCTTGGATTTACAATGTTTCAAAGACAACAGCAACGATTTCATAGTGAAAGAAGCCAGCGTTAGATAGACGTGTGTACCGGTACACTATTATTGCACCACATCGCACGTCCACCGTTCGATCGTGATTTTCTATCCGAAGAGAAACTTCGAGAAAGCTACTGGTTGACTAAACACTGTCACGGTATCGATTGGAATCACGGTGATATACCGTACCACGTGATGATGGACAAACTACGTACATGTCTCAACAGTCAATCCGTGGTCTACGTAAAAGGATCGGAAAAGAAACAATACGCCACGAAACATCTTATCATAAACAACGGAAAAGTACTGATAGTGGATTTGGCGGATATCGGATGCGGATCGTTATCCACCATCGGAAATCTACTATCCACCAACGCGCTACGTTGTGGTCAACATAAAAGCGTACAACACCGTTGTGCATTGAGTAACTGTATGCTGCTACGTGGTTGGTTACTGTTGACAGCCAAAGAACCACATTGCGGATCGTGTTATTGTTGTTGTCCTCGTCACAAAATTAGATCGTCGGTGTTCAGCAGCTCTGACCTACCCGTCATCCCCGAACTGTGAACACAATCGTGTTCAGACGTGTAGCCGCAGAACAATAGATCGAGGGTCCGAATTCCGAGAATTAATTAGTCCGGCACACGTGTTACAACAAAAGGTGATGGAATGTTCCGGTAACAATAGAGGGACGTTTAGCGCCAAACCATGAACACCACGGCCATAAGGAAACATTTAGCAAAGCTGAAAAACATACAAAATGTCGGAGTGTTTGCATCGGACCGTCTACCCACATATATCGCTCCGTCGACTGCGTTAGTCGTCAACACCGAACCGCATACACAAAGCGGTGAACACTGGGTAGTATTCTACAGAGACAGTGAAGAAAGACAATTCAACAACAACAACAATACACAAATTATTGAATATTTCGACAGTTTCGGCCGACCTCCATATCAAGCCGACTTTCAACGTTTCCTGAGACGTAATATCAATTCACGTCTCTTGCGTTACATCCACAACAAATATCGACTACAAGGCTTGGATACTTCGGTTTGCGGTCAATACTGTCTCACCTACCTGTACTGCCGTACCAACTACGACATGTCGATGAATGATTTCGTCCAACTCTTCGGTGACTCCACTGCTGAGAACGACACGCTGGTCCGGATGCTCTTCACAAGATTTTACTTACCTTCTACTTGATTTATATTTGAAAATAATGTTTATAGCTATAAACACATTATTGTAAGATGTATAGATTTTTTGAAAAATAAAAAGTTATATTTTTAATTATACTTTCTTGTTTTCATTTCTACCCTTTATCCTTTTAGTTTAAGTAATTATTTTGAATCCAGAGATTATAGGAACTCTGGATTTATTTTAAGATGATAATACATGGGAAAATAAATATCAACACACGTAAATAAATAACATGTTTTATTTTCAATATCAATTGCTACTTACAATCAATATCTACTTACAATCAAAAAATAAATAAATATTTACAATAAAAATTTGTTGCTAATATTTACAATAAAAAATTTTGTTACTAATATTTGACTAGAAGAAAAAGTATTTACAATGAAAAATTTATTCCTAAATGGTAACTAATAGTATTTATTTTTAAAAATACTAGAAAAAAATCAATTTGTTCCTAAGACGAATTGGTTCCTAAATGGCCCACCACGATGAATTTTGAGTGCGATGGGCTCTCATGCACCGACGTCACCGCAAACTGTACTGCATATCCGTTGCTGGATACCTTCTGTGACAGTGTTGGTGGGCGAACAAAGTCACTCTGCGGTAGAAGGTCCAGGTTGTGGGGACAACGGAGGTGGTAACTCAGGGGACGATAGCGGCATTTCTTCGTCCTGCGGTGCACGTGGGGCGATGGCGTAATGCCCCCACGGTAATGTGCTGACGCCGTCATCGCACACATAGCGTTTGTCGTCATACGGCGCCAGCGAGCGCTTCATCACCATGATGGTGTAGATGTAATGGCGTCTACTCAAGAAGCGCTCATTCTCCGTGTACTTGACCACGTGATCTTGTAGACATCTCCTGTAGTCGTCTACGGTCAAGTCACGTTGCACCACTGCGCGATTCACTCCCTTTGCTTTCTTGACGGGAGGCGGCTCGTAGTCCTGGCCGCTGCCGCTATCGCTGATGCGCAGAAACGATATGCAATACAGTTTGGCCATAAGTCCGATGAACTCCGTCATGACATGACCACCAGCTTCGTCTTTGAATTTCCCCAGGGCTCGAGCGTTGTCCTTACTGTAGCAGATATGCCCTGGGGGGTAGTTGCTGGTGTCGAAGTCATCGATGTGCTGCAGCATGTCCCTGTAGGCGTTCGCAGTACGGATCATGTAAACGATACCGTCTGTATCCATGTAGGCCATATGTATGTTTTCACGTCCGTACCACTCAACCATCAGGTAGTGAAAGCGGTACATCCACCACTTCGAATGGTCCAAAACGCACATACCCACATAAACGGGTTTGTCCAACACCACGCGCACCTTAGCCATATTAAGTAGTGTCAAAGTCTTGTCCAACCACACTCGGTCGCTGAAATTCGACTTTGACACGTACTTAATATATTTACGGTGGTTGGTGCAGATCTTCACGTTTTTGTGTTTACGTACGTTTTGAAGACTCATACCGTACACCGCGTTGACCATGAGCTTGAAGAGCTCCACTTCGAACTTGTTTTTGGCCAACTGACGGAGTGTGGTATTCAGAGTCACGTACGACTTTAACCACGTGGACTGCTTGAAATGCAACACACGATGAACATGACGGATACGCAATCCGTTCTCCAACGCTTGCTGTAGATAGCGAAAGTGGATTACGTACCTGGTCTTGTCAGTGAGGGTGGCCATCAGTTTAGCGGATTTTCCAACTCCGCTATGAAGGCGAACGTTCTGGTCGTATGGCAGTTGGTCGGACGGTGCCTTGACCACTTCTGGGCAGAACGGCAAGTCACGGTGTTTGTCATGGAGGGCGGGGTCTCGGGGGTATTCTAAATCAACCTCCAAGACATAACCGTCCTCGCCGTCTACCGCCATACTCTTGATGTTCTCGACCAGACCGGCGATTTCTGTGTCGGACAGCCACTCGAAGCCTCCGTACGGCAGTGGCTCGGACATTGCCCATCCGTACAAATTATTAGCGTCGAAGTACATGAGGAAAGTGTCGTCAACGTTCTCCTGTTCGCTGTTCCTCGTGTACTTGTTGTCCGCTACAACATGGCGGGTGACGCATTGGCAAAGTCCGCCTCGAATACCCTTCTCGAAGAACAGGTACTGGTCTACGTCCTGTAGGGTATCGAGGGTCACGCCGGTTGTTTTCAGCATAACGTCCCACGCGTACGACGGGAGAGTGATGTAGTGTGCCGGGTCCAAGTTATAGTGTTCTTGGCACATCGCCCGGAAACCCTCGAAGATATCGGCCAGCAGTAGTACATCGGTCTTCAGATAGATATTGGAATAGTCTTCGAGGGTTGTGCAGCCAAATCTCTCCCATACTCTTTGAGCGTGGGCGTAATCTTCCGCTGATACGCTCGCCTCGAAAGCTTCAACGGGGGGAAGGGTGTTCTCTTGCAATACCTCCAACGATGTGATGTGTTTGTAGGGGAACACGCCTTTCCTCCGAAGCAGTTGGAATTCCTCTGGGTCGGTAAAACGGGCTCGCAAGACCTTTAGACGCTCTTCGGGCAGGAGTGAAGCGAGTGTCGCCAACGACTTCGCCAAGAATCGGTACGAGTCCACGAAACGCACTCGTAGCCTGTTGTGACGGCCTGCGTTCGGGTACTCGAACCGTTTCGTGAAGGAAATGTATTTTTCCTCGTTGTTGGCGAGCACGTCTACATCTCCTTTGTCAATTTTCAATGCCCGCACAATGAAATGAGCGTCATAGTTACTTAGATTGTGGAGGTACACGTTCACCGTATCCTGCTCTTTGTACTGCAAATTGCATAACTGGTGAGCGGCACCTCGATACCTGTACGGTGGTGAGTGTTGGTGGTCGCGGACCTTGATGTCGGTCGGGGCGAAGTCCTTCCTACAGATGTGACATGTAGTTGCCGTCTGGAACTCCGCCTCCTCCGCTGCCGTAAGGTTCGGGGGATTCCCGGGTCGCCGTCGTCCGTAGAGGATCTGCCCGATGGTGTTGATATCCTTACGGAGCGTCGCCATGAAGTGCTGGGCCGCGTTCTCACCACTGTACAGGCGAAATTTTGAAAAGGTCTCGCTAGTGGGGATGTCTCCATCGTCGACGTCACCATCGTCATCATCCCTGTAATCGTCTCGGATGTAGTAGGCGTACGAGTAAGGGACATGTACGTTTCGGGTGGTGACATGAGCTGATGAGGGCGAATCTCCATGGTGACGGTGGTGGGGGAGCCCGGGTCTCGAGGTTGCCGGGTCCCAGGCTGGAGGGGCCACTGTTGGGGTGGGGTTGAGTGGCCGTTCACCATCGTACGGTACCAACATACTCTCAAAGTCCGCATAGATGGTAAAACGGCTGCGTTGGGTCCGTTCGAAATGGCTAAACCTAATTTTCTTCTCTTCTGAAATGTCTGTACGGAGCGGTGCGTGTTCGTAACAGTACTCTTTATGTTGTTTGAGTCTATCCGCACCGCTCAGGTTCAGCTTTGTAGGCCGGTTATCAAAGTAGGCAAAGCACCTCTTACAGATGAAAATTCTCTCTTTGTGTTTTGTTAACTGAGATTTAACCAGCCTTTCGAAATCTGAAATGTAGGCATAGTGGCATCTCCCTACATCGGTTAAGTACAGCAGGTCGAAATGGTTATCGAGTTCCTGCTTGGCGACTCGCAGGGGGTACACGAGATATATGTATTTGTAGTGGCCTGAAAATTCATCAAATACCTTCTCCAGTTCCAGGCCGTACACATTGACACTTACCCCCCGGTTCATCTCCTCGAACTTACCGATTTTGTCCAGCCTCACCGGAAACTCGAGACCTGAAAAGTCTAAATTTGCACGTGCACGAAGGTCAGGGGTGAAATCTGCCGCACGTAGTTGGTTATTGCTTTTTCGGATAATGTATTTGGTGAGGACAGCATACATGAAACATCGCTGATCCTCATTAACTACATTAATAACTGCTCTTTTGTTTTCTATGGGGGGCGGTAGCGTGATGTAGGAGCTACCTCTGAGCGGGCGATAGACATTGACCCTAACCTCCATGTCTAACACCCGAACAAAGGTCCAGCCAGATCCCTTCATCTCGCACTGCTCTTTTTCGGTAACTAATTTGTGGAAAAAGTCCCCACAGATGTCCTCCATGTCATCAGTACGGAGGACGGGGACGTTTTTGGTTTTGAATGCACGGCGGCAGGTTTCTCCGTGCACGTCCTCAAACTCGCATTCGACCCAGAGGTTTATTTTGACAGCGGTGACGAATTCTAATACTCGGTGCATGAGAGCAACGATGTCCTCGAAGATGGTCGTCAGGAACTCCGGCAACGTGAGGCCTTCAGAGTCCGGCTCCCGCAGGCAATAGGTTTTTAAACGCCCGCGGTAGCCAGACTCGACCTCGACGAAGTGTGAGGTCTCCGGTGGCAGGTTGTCGGGGATGGCCACCGGAACTTCGTCCTCGCTGCTGCTGCCGTTGCCTCCGCTTCCTGACGACGTCGACGGGGCGGGGGAGTCCAGCGCGATGTCCGTGGCAGGCGATGGTGCAGGCCCACTACCGCCCTGGGATCCCCGGTGTAGTCGACGGACATGACGCTCCAGGTTGTCACGTCTGGAGAAGCACCGGCGGCAGTGGGGACATGCAAATCCTTAAACAACACAATATCTATTACTTACCTGATTATTTATTATAACAATATAATTAAAAAAAAAATAATAATAATAACATGAGAGATAAAGGGAAATAAATAGTACACATATAATCCGGTTTTATTTTCAAAAATCACTATTCGATAAACATATTTCATTAATTAGTTTTAAATTTTAGAAGAAAATAATAATTCATTATTATTTCACACACCTGTCCGGTCGTCTGGAACGGATGACGGGCCAGGGGTGGGGGAATCCGCAGCATGACCTGCGATAGGCGAAGCACCTGACAACACAAGACATAATTTTCATTACTTACTCATTTATTGACATATTTATCTTTGAAATAATCTCAGTTATTCAAACTCTATTTTTCATATTGTAAATTATTGACACTTTAAATTTTTAACCAATTCGTCAGTTGTCGACATGCGTGTTAATTTACACTAACCCAATAGTTGACAGATATGTTAAATTGAAAATACATCATAGTAAGAATTAGAGATGAATGAATAATAATCTATACACACAATAAAAATTCATCTTTATGTACTCAAGTCTTAAATTTTTACCCACCTATCCGGTCGGCTGCGGCGGATGACGGGTCAGGGGTGGGGGAATCCGCAGCGTGACCTGCGATAGGCGAAGCACCTGACAACACAAGATATAATTTTCACTACTTACCTAGTTATTGTTATATTTATCTTTGAAATAATCTCAGCTATTCAAACTCTATTTTCATATTGTAAATTATTAACATTTTTTAATTCTTTAACCAATTCACTTATTAACATGTGTGTTAATTTACACTAACCCAATAGTTGACACACATATTAAATTGAAAATACATCATAGTGAGAATTAGAGATGAGGGAATAATAAACTGTACACACAATAAAAAACCAGCTTTATTTACATAAGTCTTAAATTTTTACCCACCTATCCGGTCGGCTGCGGCGGATGACGGGCCAGGGGCGGGGTCTGCGGAAGGGGTCGGGGCGTGGGCCGCGCGCTGGTGCCGCAAAAGGTTGTCCCGCCGCTTGAATGTGACAGGACACTGCGGGCACCGGTGGTTCTCCTGCACGCCACGGTGGTCCTTCATATGTCGCACGAGATTTCGCCTTTCGGTGAAGTCTGCGAAGCAGACCCCGCACACGAAACGTCGCTGGCAATCCATAGTAGATCTAAACATAAATATTTAAATTTAATTAATCATAAAGTAAAGTCGTACGTACCGTACAGAAGTCGATAAAAAAAAATAAATAAATAAAAATAAAAAAATAAAAAAATAAAAAAAATTTAACTAAAAATTTTATTAATTCTAAAATTAAAATTTAATTAATTCAAAATTAAAAAATTAATTCAAAATTAAAAAATTAATAAAAAAAAAATCAAAAATTAAAAAAAAAAATTAAAAATTAAAATGTTAATTAAAAAGTTAATTACAAAAAAAAATTAAATTAATTAAATTAATTAAAATTTATTAGTTAAAAATTAAAAAATTAATTAATTAAAAATTAATTAAAAAATAAATAATTAATTAAAAAAAAAATTGTTGAAAATAAAAAAAAAAAATTATTTTAGTTCTGTTTTAAACCAAGTTTCTAGTTGTAATATTTACTAACGAAATAATTTTAAAGACAAATTCTAGCCGAACCAAATTCAGTAGTTTCTAGTTGAAACATTTACTAACGAAATAATTTTTAAGATAGATTCTAGCCAAACCTAACACAGTTTAAATTTATAAAATATACACACAATATCCAGTGACTAACACACAATATTCAGTGGCTAAGGAAATTTATCACTGGGCTAACACTTTATCCAGTGGATAATAATCCCTATTTTTATTTTATAAAATGTTAAAACAAAGTTTCTATTTGTAATATTTACTAACGAAACAATTTTAAAGATAGATTCTAGCAGAACCTGACACGGATTAAATTTATAAAATTAAAAACCCGAAATAAATTTTTAAAAAGTAAAAAGTTGTTTTAAAATAATATTTTAGTTCTTTAAAACTCAAAAGATTTCATTGAAAGACTTAACCTAGCTCATGGAAGTAAGTGATGGTGCAATCAACTCGGTACTGTAAGTTTTGGTATAAAATAAAGATATTTTAGCATGAAAATACTAGAAACATGGTTTAATATATTTCGTAAATACTTATTACCTATTTACTTACGGTTACACAATTTAATAATCACTTACACGAAATCACAAAGTATTTCACAACACTTGCACGAAGGAGCGCAGAGACGGCACGTCTGTTCACTTCGGACACCAAACCACTTCTGACCAGAGTCGAGCGAGAACGCTGCAGTACCGCCAGTGACGTCTCAGATTCCTGGAATTGGCGCGCAGTTCCTATTGTTCGGTGGGGCCAGAACGTTCTCAGTCCTTCTAGAAGGTTCTGGAACCTTTTTGTTACCGTTAATTGGGGGCCGTTAAAAGCCTGTCAACAGTGACGAGGGTCGTCAAAGGCATTTGTTTACAACACGCAGTGCTTTTGTGGAACGTCTCGTTGTTAGCGATAATTGAATACGAGACCCTTCATTTGTCAATGTCACGGCACAATAGTTTCCTTTCAGTGTTGTGTTCCCGCTAATGGGATCCCATTGTGATAAATGCGCAGCGGTCTGCGGCACTCTTTTGTTCAAATAACAACCTGTCAACCCTACATCAAGGGATAATTGGGTCTGCAGTGCTTTTGTTAAACGTTTCGTTGTTGGCGATAATTGAATACGAAACCCTTCATTCTTCAACGTCAGAACACAATAGTTTCCTTTCAGTATTGTGCTCCGCTAATGGAGTTTCATTGTGATAAGTGCACAGCAGTCTGCGGCACTCTTTTGTTCAAATAACAACCTGTCAACCCTACATCAAGGGATAATTGGGTCCCATTATTGCAAACACGCAGCCGAGTTCGGCGGTCTTTTGTTCACTTAATAGCCTGTCGACCCAACATCAAAGGGAACACAATGGAATGACATGTCACCTATCAATCACCTGTCAATCATTCATCAATCGGGGGGGGGGGTTGGCCGCCAATTTGTCGGGGGGGGGGGGGTTGGCCGCCATTTTGTCGGGGGGGGGGGGGGTTGGCCGCCCATTTTGTCGGGGGGGGGGGGGGGTTGGCCGCCATTTTGTCGGGGGGGGGGGGTCATCCACCTCCACAGGGTAGGAGCCTCTACATCCACCTACTACTTGAAGAAATCGCGAGCGAGAGGAAATATATTAATATATCTATATTTATTACAACTAATCTAGAAGTTTAGGGTGGCCTTTAGAAAGGCCGTTTTACAGATGATAGGGGGAGGTGATTTTAATTACAAACTGTAATGTAACTATTGCATGAATTAATGTTGAGTTTTTTCACTGAAACATGAGTTCAATATTGTCAAGAAAGAATTCCAACATCGGTTTTCTAATTTGATCTTCTAGGTATAAATCATAATACATTGTGACTTTTCTACCGGATAACCAATCATGATTTTCACGTTCTTCCAACTCATCCAGTTGTTCTTGAAAGTCTTTTCTTGCACGTTCTCTCACAACTAGCTTCACTAACAGAGGTGGTAGCAGATATCCAATTCCTTTTTCAACCTCCCCCCAGGAACTGAAGGCATCAGCGATGCATGCAGCAGATAGTTGTTGTAACGTCCTCATAGTTTGAGCTCCTGAACCAATCTGAGGAGGCACAACACACCAGCGGGTCGGTAAAAGTGTCTACGTGACTAAAAAATCAGTCTGGAAGTTTCGAGAGAACCTAGTCTATTTCCCACAGCCAACGGGACCCTTCATTTGTAACAACATAATGGTTTCCTTTCAGTATTATGTCCTCGCTAATGGGGTCCTATTGTGATAAGTGCGCAGTAGTCTGCGGCACTATTTTGTTCAAATAACAACCTGTCAACCCCACATCAAAGGATAATTGGGTCCCATTATTACAAACACGCAGCTGAGTTCGGCGGTCTTTTGTTCGGTTAATAGCCTGTCAACCCAACATCAAAGGGAACACAATGGGGTGACATGTCACCTGTCAATCACCTGTCAATCATCCATCAATCAAGGGGGGGGGCTGACGTCATTCATTTGCATATTAATTAGCTCATTTGCATATTAATTAGCTCATTTGCATATTAATTAGATCATTTGCATATTAATTAGCTCATTTGCATATTAATTACCTAATTTGCATATTAATTACCTAATTTGCATATTAATTACCTAATTTGCATAATTAATCAGATCGTCGTGGGTGGTCTCGGGGGGGGGGGGGGCACGTGACCTGTGACGTCATGCTCCTCTGCTCCTCCTCAGGATGGGAGCCCCCAGACCCCCCTACTGAGCATCAACTAGACGAGAATTTCTTTTATTTTTGTGGCTATAAATAACTCAAAATATCGCCAATAATATTATAAATATAGGTGGTTCCGGTGTGAATATTAATCTGTCTTCCGCTGTTCCGAGAAGTTGCAAAAACTACTGAACCTACTGGGATAAAAGTTTTCACGAAAGTAGATCACGAGCCTTTAATTTTAGAATAAAGTAAAACAGCGGACCCTATCTGCTCAGTTATTGCTTATTATTAACAGCAGTTCCTTAAAATTTCTAAAGTCATATTAAATTTGTCGACTCATTCTTTTATTATTCTTTTTGTGCTTAGAGAAAATGTCATGAATCTTAGTGATAGTTTTCCTCGATTTGTTCTCTGAGACCTTCCATTAAACTATGAGGTTGAAAGGTATCAGACTTTCGATTTTCTCAAAAGTTCCTATATAAATGAGGCTTTTTATATGGATAGCCAGAAATTTAAATGCAAACATCTGTAAAAAAATTGCAATTTGTAAGTTAGAACGTTGTTATGGTAACCTCTTCAAATAATTAATTAATTAATGATCAATCAACAAGCACAATATACGATATTATGGAGGGTTTGATTTTTTTATAAGTATATAAAAGGACATATTTCAATTAGGTATGCACGCGTACAATCAAATCAACTAGGTCTTAGATACCTTACTTTTGTTACAGCCTCATTTCACCATTTTTTAATTTTAATATTTAAATTATCCCTTTACTTTACTAAAATAATCTCACAGTTTTAATTAAATGGATGTAATATTGTATGCAAACTCACAGCTGCCAAGTTGCGTGAGTGGCGCTCAGATGTGCAGACCCATTATATGTGGTTGTTCGTCATTTAGGGCCATTAACCCCTGGGTGATAAGGTTTGGATATCCTTGAGACATGCAACAATCAAGTAACTCGTCAGCATTTTGCTTCATTTTTTTAATGTCATGTTATTTTTGATACTACCTCTCAGGATTTTTAATTAAGATTATTAATTCCTGCATCCATCAAATTAGGAATGTTTTCATTGTTTAACACAGGAGATGAAAATTGTGGTCTTTATTATGGGTAATAGGTATTTTTGCTGAATTTTCTAATTACTTGTACACCAATTCAATATTATTAGCACCAATATGAAAATTTGTGTTATTTTATGCAAAGAGAATAGTACTATGATTTTTAAATGAAATATAATCATTTTCATCCTTAAAATATTTTCAATATCCATTAAAAAATAAACAACTCGATCAGTTTTGTTAGATATCCAACCAAAGTACGTTTCATATTGTTTAATGAATAATATGTTGAGTGAAGGTATTTTGAATCAACCTTTTCCAGCTTGATTTCTTCGTATAAGCAACTTATAATTTACCAAAAAAGCTGGTAATTGATAACATTATTTATTTATCAAAATAATTTTGAAAAAGGATAACGGGACTCTATTTTAAATCAATGAATTTAAATAAATACTAACCATTCTTTATTACAAGTAAGGATTAATGTGTAGATACGGTTTAAAACGTAAACGCTACAGTTAATAAATAATGAATCCCCTCAATGATGTGTCATACTAAGTAAGAAAAGTATTTGGGACAATTACAGTCTGTATAGCAGCAACAAAAAAGTGACACCAGACAATGCAAGATTAATGAACAGGCCAAACATAGTGCAAGCTTGAATCAGCTTCAAATTGAGCGTAGGCTAAAAACTTCAAAGCCTATTGTACATCCGGTATTTAGAAAAGGAATGGATTTTCCACCGCTCACAAAACGGTTGATTGTTTTTGTCAATTCGTTTTTTTGTTTTTTTTTTACCGACATGAAAAATATGTTGTCATTGGATGAATGTGAATAAGATATGCTAACCAAAAAATAATTCATCTTTTTTTACATTCTTTATACCAGTAAACAAACACAAGTTTTACACACAAGTAAACAAAAAATTAAGCGATGTTAACTTTTCAATAGTATAATTTCCAAAAATTATGCTCTAAATTATTATCGTAGTTACGTGGAAAATTAGAAAAGTCCAACAGTGTTTTAAGGTTTAGTATTAATCTTATAAGAGCAGCAGATTAAAGGTAACTGAAAAGGAAAAAAAGTAATGCAAAATCACTCTTGCATAACCCCTGACAAAGAGAGACGATGGTAAGTAAAAAACATCCTTGGCCTCGTTTATACCATAAGAAAGGAAGATAAAAAAGACAAATTTCTTAATTATCTAAGAAGGAGTGAGCGGATTAGAGAATTTGACTGAAGTTGCGTGACTTCCGGTCCGCTGGCGCTGGCGTGAGGCCACAACCGGGCAACACGCCGATAGACTCGAATGATAGGTATAGAAAGCGAACCACCTTAACGTACTTATTTTTTCAGCGTTTTGTTAACTTAATTCAGGTTTTAGATTGTAAAAATTTTAACTCACAAAAATATAGAATTAAAATTAATGAAAAATAATAGTTTGATCAAAATTAGTTGATTGCTGTAATAAACAATACTCTATATTGTATTAAGGAGGTTTTCAACAAAAAAGTCCAATAAAACTATAAATACAGGATTAAAAGCGCTCTTTAAGTTGTTTGGAAAAATCGTATATCCAAGAAAAAAAATACAAATAACTTCATGAGCAGAATACTGACCCCGTTTTAAAAACGATTGCATAAGTTATAAGAAAAATGAGGTTTTACGTTTAAATTGCATTTTTTATTATACAGTTTGCTTCTCTATCTTGCTTCTCTATCGGTTAATAACCTTTCTCTGAAAAAAAAACATTATTTATTGCGTGTTTTAATGTAAGAAGAACTAAATTAATTATAGTTTTAAGTTGTATACGTAAAAATACGTAAGTTAAAAAGGTTTTCTGTGAAAACTTGCTTTATACGATACTTTAGAAGACCTACTGTACCAATTTTTATATGTTCTATACTGTTTATTATATTAGCACAATAACTGTATTATACTTTTGACCGTAGTTATTAAGTAAAATATCGCTCCCCCACTCACCTGTGTCACGCATAACCCTAACCTTGTAGCCATTTGTGAGTTTATAAAGAATAACATCATGGTTTTCGATTACAGATAGTTTTATATAACTCGATCAGAAACAAAGATGATAATTAATTACGAATAGACGAAACCTGCCCTAAATATATTATAATACTTTGTTTTGAGCTTAATGGTGGTAGATAAGTAATTTAGGTTTAACATAAATATTTTTTCCACTTTCGCAATCTACTCTTAGGGTAGGTTTCGGAGATCAGTATTAAGTCTACTCTCGAACCGAATACCAGTTCATACCGGTTCTTACTCTAACAAAGATGGAATGTGTTTGTTCATGGCAAACAGGCCAAATGGCATTGGGCTTAAGAAGACTGTATTAACCTGGTAATGAATGCATTAGCTCTGGTAAACATATATTTTTATCTAAGCCACATAAACAATAATTCACGCTAAATGAAAAGAAGCACTAAAATAAAACTCAATACAAGTAAAAAATAGCCCATTAATTCAAAAATAAATAATAACTTTCCTAAATATTTGGTTAAAAATAATTAAGCTGTGTCGTATAAAAATTTTTGATTCCTGATTTCAAAAGGGGGATCTACATGAAAAAAACACAAGTATTTGCTTAGTAATAATCCAAGGATTGATATAAAATCAAGAAAACGTCCAATTATACGTAAAATCCCAACTTTACAGAATTAAGGTGTTTTAGCGCTTTATATTTTTTAGGGTTCTATATTTAATTCGGAATAGTTATTATAAATGTCGTATGAACCTGTTATATTAAGTTTTCGGTAGTGCAATGAACAACAGAATAATTTCAAACAATAAATCAAACAAGAGAAGCATCGAAAAGGAAAAGATTCAAAAAAGATCATTAAAGTGTTTTTAAATAAATTGATCGCTCCCAGAATAAAAAGTAAACAAAGCGTATCCGTTGAGTTTCGACGGGGGTTCCCGGGTAGGGTTTCCCGGGAGTTTTTTTTTTTTTTTTTTGGGGGGGGGGACGGTAAATTGTTACTGTTACAATCAGTCTTTGTTTATCTTGATGTCGGCGTTTTAGTGAAGTTGGAGAGGCCAGTCCCCCAAATATCACGGAAAGTTTAAAACTAATGTAAAGATGATATTAAGATAATTTATTTAAAGTGTACACCTAAAGATAATCATAGATAATCTGTGAAATCGTACATCACGTTTTGGTTCATTACATGAATGTGTAGTGATCACACTAATAGCGATCGATGAATGAGGTAATAAACCCTACTGCATTATTGAGGTGGTAGATTTATGTCATAGGGAGGCTTTCACGTAATAATTACTTGTACGGTTATTAATATACACACATATATACATACATGTTTGTATAATAAATATTATAATGCTTAATTTAGAGTGCATTACGATATTTCGAGTCTTTAAGTTTATCATAACACGGTAATAATGTGAACCTAATATATTTTAATCACTTCGAAATTTTTTTTACACTTTTTCTTATTATTAGACTAATGAATTGAAAAAAATAATAAATTGAATCATTTAAAGGTGTTTTGGAAGTTTTGATTTACTTTACTTTTGGGTCGACAGTTACATACTCTCGCAAAGAGTAAAGGCAATCAACGAAAAGTAAACATTATCTACCCAACAAAGATATTCAGTGTGATCTTTTTACCAAGTTAGTTAGTTAAAAAATATTACTATCGAAAAATTCAACAGAATTTTCATTGGATCACTTATATTGGTTATACGATTTAATGCGAAATAAATTATAAAAATGGACAACAGTAGTCCTAATCTGTCATTAGGGTATTTTAAATTACAATAAAAATTGTTTTAATCATATATTTAATTTCGTAAGGCGATTCTTTGCGTCAAAATTGTGAACGTCTGGTAAGTCGTAGAAATATGGGAGAGGGCTCAAATTAAAGGTCTCTATTCCGAGATGGCGGGAAAAATACTGAAATTGCTTGAAATTCACCAGAAAACGAGAAATAACGTAAAATATCTGCCATTTAAAAAGCATTGGGATCTAAAAACGTCTGTTTTGTTGACATTCAAACATGTGGTGCTGATGCTTGATTCAAAGCCATATGATAGATGTTGACTATGGGGTTTTTTTCAAAAGGCAGCTAACTATGTTCAATGTAGGCTTACTATAACAAATAAATATTTTAATTTTAAGATTTCAGACTTTATAATTACGCGTTTGAGTATATATTTACAATATAAAATTATAAAGAGTTAAGTGTTTCTTTTACGTTATAACGATGCCGATTTAATGCCAAATGATCGATATAAATATATTATGTAAGCGAAATTTTTGCGCCGAAATTATGGGCATTTGGCAAGTCACAGGCCTTGCACTTGCAAGATAATGGGAAAGGGCTCAAATAGAAGGTCTTGGTGCCAGGGACTGAGGAAAAATACAAAAATGTCTTTAATTTTATCAAGAAATAAGATATTACGTTAAATATCTGCCATTTAAAATCATTGTAATCTAAAAACGTCTAACAGTGTAGATCAGCTGAGTGTAACATCAGCTTTAAATTTGATTCCACCAAAAAGGTTCACCTTTAAATTTGGCCAATCAAAAGTATATTCAATCTTGAATCTACCAAGACAAAGCAGTATTTATTCACGGGCAACCATAAAAAAGTGTTGAACGCAGGGTACCAGAGGTGGAGTGTGGAGTCGTTAACGGGAGGCCATTTTCGGATTTAATCCTTATTTATTTATTTATTTGCTTAGTGTGTACAATGTAGCCTCAAACGGAGAATTCCATAACAAGTACCCTTTAACTGTCCAATATAATATTCTTTTGAACTAGGTGGAGGCTATAGACATTTGTTTACATTTTTGAGTTAACTTAAATGTCACGACTTTCTTTGGCAAATAAATTAAGTTTCACAGTCTGTGGTTAACCTTAAGAATTGTTTTAAACCATGTCCATATTTTTAATAATTGTAAAAGATGTGAACTGAGTTGTTTTGAGAACGACATCCATAGCGCCATTGTTTCAAAAATTTAGCCGTTTACTACTGAAGTACGCTAACGCCCTTTCTTAAAATTCTGATACGCACTAGCAAATGTCAAAGTATAATTAACATTTCACTTTACACATTTAATTCCGCCAAACAGTTACCGAGTTGTGAGTGTGAAGGAAACATTAAATATATATTTTATTAAGCATTTGTATTTTATTTATAGGGGCTTTTGCCCCTACAAGCCACTAGTCATTTATTATTTTCTCAAAAAAGATTTCGCATTTATAAAAGACATATAATGAGTTACTAAATTTCTTAAATTAATGGAAACATGGAAACAACTTACATTGTAATATGCAAAATACCTTAAAAGAATAAAATGAAAAACATTTTTGTCAACAAACAGAATGTATTTTTTTGCTGAAATGATTAAAAGATAATTAACAGAAATGATTATAAATTGACCACATGGTGGGCTGGTCATGGACGTCAGTTGATTACAAAGTTATTTTTATAAAAAAGGGCAATTAATTTACAAAATGGTAAGAAAAAGCGGAAACAATGTCAAGCTAGTTATGGATAGAGAAACAGAAAACTATTTAGGGTATGGTACGATAGGATATGATACACTATTACTGAATTGTACATGTAAGCAGTACTTGTAAAAGAAAGTTTCCAGTGTAGCCAGGTTAGGTCATGGAAGGAGCCGGTGCAAAGCAGTCACTATGATGCAGACCACCCACAGTCAGCCAAGCACCCTCCTTTCCAACCAATAGCCACTGCTTGAGTCGGTAAAAACATATTTACTGATGGAGAATAAATATTAAAATCAAAAGAAAAGGTTTGCCCAGTATGTGATCAATTTATTTTAGAGAGTGATGTGTGCGGTGTAATTTTAATAGTTATCCTTTTACTTTATTACTTTCAACAATCCAATAGTAAATTGTTTTAAGTATTTATTTTGCTTTACTTTTGCAGCAAGAAATTATTACGTTGTTGGAAACAAGACGGAAAAGTTAGACTATCAACCTAGTTTCTAGATCGGAAAGGGCTAGTAATAAGATTTTACTATCCCGCATCAGTATGCACAGGAAAAGATATCAAAAACAGGGCTGCTTATCATTTCTTTAGCTAAGAAAACTGAAAACAAATCAATTATCTCACAATACAATCAATTTCCCTTGAAATTCCATTTATATTCACAGGGTGTACATAGGGTTGCTTTATTTTTTAGAGATTTTCTTTATATAAGCCATAACTTTTAGTTGTAATATGCTACTCTGGTCGGGTATCATAGCTCACATTCTCATATTAGTGAGGAAATCATTTTAAAGGCCATAGTTTTCAATCTGTCTCGAAGCTCATAATGAAAGTATAAGGTGTTTTATATCTTATAAAATCCCGATTGTTTCATAGACTATAATAATTTGATAACTTAAAACGTATTTGCCAAAACGTATCGTAGCTTATAACATAATAGCTTATAATTTTCATTTTGTATCATAACTTATATAAACCGTTCTCTCTAAAGCTCATCATGACATTAGGAGTTATAGCCTAATTATAACTCCTGATTCAAATTCGTTTCAAGCTATGACTCAGTTTGTCAAAAGCGTTTTAGTCATGTTAGTTATGAATGAAAATGTACATGATAACATATGAGATTAAAGCTATGGGACTCCACTGTTACTCTCGTCATAAAAATTTCTAAAACAAAGTGCATATAACATAGTTCAATTACGGTTCATGTTGTCACTTCGTACTGTGGAGTCTTGTTTAATTAGAACTGACAAGCGCACGACATGCAGTAAGTTGGCATGTTGTTTCTGCCATTTAAAGGAGCCATTGTGTGACCTCAAGGTCATCAGCCTTGAGGCGACAAACTACTGTAATGAATATGCCTAACATGTGCCATGTATAAACATAAACTTGTTTAGTCTGAGTACAGTGGGGTCACGGTTACTGATGTGTCAACCGATGTTGTGTGCACATGACTTTTGACTGTGAAGCCTGTAACGTAGGGAATCCAATCCCGGATGATATTTTCAATCCCGGGATTACGGGATTGAAATATGTAATCCCGGGATCCCGGGACATGATATCGCAACTATAGTGTACTACTTAAAGCAGTTTCCGCTTAGTTTTGAGCTGTAAACGTATTTTTTATCAAAACTTAGATCTTAAAAAAAATTATCACATGGTCAGCTTTATCATGAAACACTCAATATACAGTGTATACATTAAAGTGTAAAAAAACTCATCATCAGATAGGCCCTATATAACCGTAAAATGTGTAAGAAAGCGATAGAAATGTTTACCCAAATACTGTATAGTTAAAGAACGTCTTATACAAAATATGAATATTTTTAGTTACTTAACCAAACAATATTAAAACTAGAAGCTAGAAATAAAACCACGCTTAAAAATAAGTAAGCAAAAAACTAGAACTAAGATGAAATTATTAAGTTTAAATTATTATTTATAATTAAAAATTATTAAAAATAATGATGAGAGCTTCGTACTGAATCTTGGTAACAATTATACCATATCAAAAATAGAGCCTCTTTGAAAAATGTTTAAACGCTTGATAATATTAACTGACACTTATACAGAAGTGTAAGATGGCAAATAACTCATCAAACCATGATTACTTGGTCAACAACGTCATACAACTAGTTTTTCTTAGTTATTCATTTGTTATAACTGAAAGGAATAATAGAAAACATCGATTTTGCACGTAAATTGATAATCCCGAAAATCCTGGGATTGAGCCTGAGAATCCCGGAATTGAATATGCTCTAAAATCACGCGGAATCCCTCCCTACCTGTAAGTCTTGCAAAAAATAAAAGTACATTTCTTTTGAGGAATATTTTTCTATATTTCATTCATATTATACCATATTAAACATCAAATTTACTTATCAGATTTACGATGTATAACACTCTGTAATCTGCTTCCCATTGAAACATTCACACATTGATAATGTAGTAGTGGATAAGGTTCTGAGCAGTGAGACTGTCGTAAGATTTATTGGATGTGCAAAGGAAATTGATTTTAGCCTAGAGTTGTCAGCTCTCTTTTCTTCCCTCGATAAGTGATGTCCCTTGTATGCAGCAAAAGTTAAGGGCGGGTGGAGAAGCTCTCGCAACACCTTCCATTAACAGTAACTTCATGTCTCCAAATAGAAGCGTTCACTCTTTTTTCTATTTTAAAACTTGAAAGGGCATTTTTGCGAAAATCCTTTTAGCGGGGTATACTTTAATCAGAGACACTTAATTATTAATATTAAATTAATTTACAAGTTTATAAACTAAGAGAACTTTCTGACATTTTGTTTTATTGGTTAGTTTTTAGCAAAGTACTTGTAAGCAATCATGGACGGAAACTCCTCAAAATCTCTTTTTGTTAAAACACATTATTTCTAAGTTCAGTAATAAAATTAACGTGTACTTACTCTTCTAAATAAATGAATCATTGAATAAATAAAACGTTCTCACTTTAATACTTGATATAACTAGTTATTATTAGTCAAAAGAATAGACTTTGTGCCAAAGAGAAAATGTAAAGACATGTGAAAAGGAAAAACCCAACTTTTCTCCAACAGGATCAGAACTTCAAATTTGTTTTCTCATATTTTTCTCCGAGATGGCTGAGATTAATCTGAATGTTATGAGCAGACTTCGGTGAAGTTAGCAGATTGTCTCTACGAAACAGATTTATCAATAAACATAATAAAGAGGCTAAATAAATTTTTAAAATCTGAGAACATTGTGGTATAAGCTAAGAATTATGAGAAACAACATCATTCCTGTATTGAAAAACGACAATACAGCTAATTATTTATGTGAAACAAAATATATGGTTAGCTCAATTAATTATTATTCGAATGAAAACTCATCAACTACTTAATTTTCAGTGTGAAGTCTGCAGAAATAGAGAGAGCCTAGACTATTATGTAGTGTTTTATGGAACTTAACCCCCTCCCACCACTGTAATTAACACATTAGTGATACAAATTGATTCGTCAGTTGAATCAGGGTAAAATCACAAGTCCTTATTTCGCATATAAAATGTGTATAATCTACATTTTACATATATTATACAAATATTGTACATTGTTAAATATGCATACATATAATATGCATTATTAAGTAAAGCTAAATTAAGTAACCCTTTTTTAAAACAAGTTGGTGATTGTTATACAACTGTGAAATTGATTAAACATTTTAAGTTTCTTTTCTCTTTTAAAATAGGATAGATTAGTACAAGCTTTCGCCAAGGTAGACAATTTAATTTATTAACTAAAATCATTTTATCTCGCAGTAGGGGCTTCTTTCAAATGCCGGGGTTCTTTGAGGAGAGAATGTAAAATGACGACCACGCCTAGTGTCATTCCTATGAAAAGTACCCTTTTTAAGAAAACTTTGGGGTGCTAAAATTTATTTTGAATAATTTTTTTGTATTTACGATTGTTTGATTTCCCTTGTTGCGTTGTCATAGGAAACAAACTTTAAACAGACTGAAATAAATACGTGAAAATACCATGAGGTAGCTTTTTTTATACATAAAACATTGGTCTTATAATTGTGGTAAATATTATTTTGTTTAGTTTTTAAGGGCAATACTGCCTTTCAATTACTTAATATTAATTATAACTAGAGATCGCCTACTAGCATTTGGGTCACCAGAATGTGTTTGGGTTTAGTTTTACTCGTTACTTCATTAAAACATGTGACTGCATTTGTTTACATTTTGTTTTTATTCCGTAACTAACATGGTAACTTGTAAAGCTCATGTTAATTTGTTTAAATTTCAAATTCATTTTTTTACACTTCTCAAAAACTATACTAAATTATAATAGTATTGTGCATATAGAGAAAATTTATTTTATATCGGTGTGCTTAGATTTTTGCTACATTGCACACAAGTTGAGAAAAAGTGAGGACAAAACTCATGCATGCCTTTATGTTATAGACAGATAGATTGATAGATATATGTAGCACCCCGAATGGATTTTCGTTATTTTGTAAATGTTTTGCAGAATTGAAAGGATATTCATACTTCATATTAAAATACAGGAAGATAATCCTTAAAAAAGGCAAACCATTAGCACCTAAGTCATGCAGTGGATGTTTTGGTGGTAACGAAAAACAAGCGGGGAAAGTTTCCGAGGGCGAGGGGGCTGAAGCCTTCCGTGGGCGTAACCTCCACAACCACAGCCAACCGCAACCTAACTAACAAAAGCAATTTGCCGGTGGACGAACTCGCAGCCACAACGCTTTCTGGAAAGGTTTTCGGAGGCCGTCGTTGAGGCTGTTTTTTTTCTTCACTTACTGGAGGTATTTATATTATTTATATGTTCATGAGTGTTAAATATTCATCAGTACATTGCGAAATCCATAGCATTTTAGAAAGTGGTTGTGGTTGGCTGTGATAAATTGTTTTTCATACGCTGTAGTTCGCTGCTTTAGAACATCCTTAAACACTTTCTGTGAGTTAAAATTCGAACGACCTCTTAAATTTAATGTTTTGATAATTTAGTAACACAGTTTACGCCATGAATCCCATCAGAAATTGTCGTATAGGCCAGAAAGAAACACACATCGATTAATTATATTATTCGTTTTTTTTGTAGACGGAAATTAACGTTTATTTAATTTCTTTATAAACAATCGAAATGGTTTTTCCTTTATACATTTTATTGATGTAGTAAATAAAATATTGTTTGAAGATACGGCTAGGATATATTGCTTGGAACAATATTATATTAGACAATTTATTATACTAGCAAGCAAGTATATTGGCTATAGGATTCTAAATTCGGTATCGAGCTAAAATTACTATCTGTAAAATTATAATAATCTGTTGGAATAATATGCCAACGTCCGTACTAACTGTCATCACAGAGAAGTAAATATAATTACTTCTCTGTGCTGTCATTCTGATATAGATTTTTTTTTATTTTTAGCCATTCTGATAGTTAAAATATAATCTGGGGATATTATACATTTTGTAATATTTTTCCAATCCATTGGCATTTACATATCGGTGACCAGTCAAACTTTATCACCTTACAGTGTGAGAGTTTGAATGTCTGTTACCCTACTTTTCTACGTACTGTTACCACTCAAGCAGGGAAGTTTCTGATCTCTTCAACAACAATGAGCTGTCACTCTTCCCTGTCTTGAACTTGCTGCCAGTCTACTGCAAGGTCTGTAAACAGACAAGAAGAGAACATTAATAACTTATTATTCTCAGGTTGCCTTAATCAAATCCCATAAAGCCGTGGAACCAAGCGGTTATGAGTTTCCAGCCTATAAAAGACGTCATGATTTGTTTACGTTTTTGATTTAGACAACCTGAGTACTGTTATTCTTCTCTTCTCGTCTCTACAGACCTTGAGTCTACTGAGATTCCTTAGTACTTAATCCTTCCACCTGTATTTTGGTCTTTCCAGCTGTCTTATCCCAGCTGGCCTCCCTTCAAAGATCTTTAATAAATACGTTTACCCGTATTCTAGCTATACAATCTAAATTTAAGGTTCTTGATAAATCAAGATTAATTCAATACATTTTATAAAAATACATGAAGTAAAAACGATACTGTAATGAAGCAGTCCTTTTATAACCCTTTAAATAAAATTACAAATTTAATGATAAGAACGGGAAACAAAATAATACAGAGTTGGGGGTTGAATGAGATCCCTTGCCTATTATATACTTAATCCCGTCTAATTGATTAGCAAGAACAATTAATTTGGAGCTGTAATCTTATTAGATTCCTAACTCAGTTTCGCATTTATTTATTTATTTAAAGTCGCCATTCCTCCAAGTCTTCAATAATTTTTATCACGATAAGGCTGTAAAATTACGTCGTACTTTTTTATACTAAAAGTGCCATACAGAAAAGGAAAAATATCTGATTTGATGTAATTTATGTATCGAAAGTTGATTTCCGGGTAAACCGTCGGTAATGACGGTCAGTTATGTTTAATGATTGAATCTAAAATTATCTGATTTGGTGATGCAGTGTCGGCCAGAGTCCCTATTGCCTTTCTCTGTTCAAGTATTCAGTGTTGAATTTTATAGGCTTACAATAAGATGTAACATAACACTAATTAGTGGCTAATCTCTGATACCAAAATTAATTATAGAGGTGGTTTGTTTGAAAACGTACTGTATTGTTGTACCACCAATGCTTCAAACATAATTCCACTTGCCCGTAATGATGATAATGTTTGATTCTCACTGAAGAGAAAAAAGTTTGAAACAATGAGTGATAATATTTTGAATGAGGGCTGTGATTAATAACCTGAATTTGCTGATTGGTTTGTTGAAACTTTAAACAAGTATGTTGTCCTGTTGGCTTATATATTTATAAGCCTTAACCAAAGTAATGAAGTCTGGGGTTAAAATAATCATATAAAACCCGAAAGACTAAGAAATAAATATAAGTTTATAATACAGATTCCTTGGATGACAACTCTTAAAAGTAGTTTCTTCCTATGTAAATGGTAGTTTTGAAACTTGTTTCTTCTGTTATTGCTTTTGTTGAAAATCTCTTACACTTATATTTTATATTGAAAAGTTACCGTTAGACAAAGTAATTAAAATGACAATCAAATAAAAATTACTTTAAAAAGTTACAAATATTTTTTTAATTTCATTGTTGAAACCTAATTTTGTCCTCTATGTTTTATACTCAATAATCTGAACCTGAAAGAATGAACTTGAAAAGTATAGGATATATGCTAACGCCTAACTGTTGACTGATTTCTCTGAATCATTAGCAATTATTATTGGGTTTATTTAATCATAGTAGTCAACGTGCGCTGCTTTGAAGCTGAAGTATATATATACTAAATGGCCATACCATACCATACTAAGAGGTACCATTTACTAAGTGGTTTATTAAATGGTTTGAGTTTAGTACTGACAAGTGGCTTTGCTAATAAAACTGCATGCTTTGTAGTATCTGTTCCTATGTACAATATTACGGACGCAAACGAAACCTTAGGACGGTAGGGCTCTTCCTTGAATCCCGACCTTCATTAATTATTTCATTTATTTCCTTCAAAACTTCACACCTAGTTCTTTTCTGAATATTTATTAACTATTAAAATCGGTTCAAACCGTAGGGGAGTCTTGATAAACAAAAAGCCTTAGCGTTTAAAATGAACATGGATTGATTATGAGATGTAATTCCATGTTCTTATCTTTGAACGTGTGATATTGAACGCAAGTTAATTTGTATTACTTTATGATCGACAACAAATTGTAGTTTTAAGTTACCATAACGTCGTCCAGCTCTGTGTAGGTCGTATTTTAGTGCGACAAAGGATTCAATGCGATTAGATAATGCAGTCGTATTGAAACCTAGGTCGCACTAAATACGACCTACGCAGAACCGAATGACGTTAAGATAACTTAAGCCTACAATTTATTGTTTGAACCAATTCAGGGGTAAAAATCCACATCTCTACGATGTCCAAGGTTTATGATTGAGTTAGGACTGTTGCTGTTGGTATTGACAGCTGACTACACCTCTACGAAGCAGGTTAAATTTTACTCGTTTACCTTAATTTAATTAACTTATAAAAACCATTATAACTTCAGTGTTCCGAAAAAATATAAATTAACTTAAACCCTTGTTTACACTATGTTTTATAGATTTCAGATATAGCTTTGATATTTTTATATAAACGTTATATTTAACCTGCCCTTTTTTAATTCGATATAGGTATACCTTCTTCATACCAAAGTAAGAGTTCCTGATTCATGAACAATTAAAAAACTACAGTAATTGAATAAATTTACTATACAGGATGTTTTTTTGATATACTTCTTAAATCATTCAAAAACTAAAGTACCATTTTAGTGGTTTGTTTGCTGCAAACGCCGCAGGGAAGAGTAAATTTCTCTTGAAAGTTTCATAGCTCCAACAACCCCCTTCTCACCCTAACCCTTTGCGAATAATCGCATTAAAGAGCCTAAGAAAAGAAAAATTTGGTGAAAGAAAATTAAAAATCGCTTAATGTCTTCTTGGGATACAATAATTCAAACGCCAAAGAAGTGTAATTTTACCTTTGTAAAATTAAAATTTCAAATGGGAAATTTAAAATTGCGTCATCCGTCCACAAGATTAATAACTTTTACCAGGATTTGTTGCTACAATTAATGAATATCTTGAGAACGGGTGATGCGTTTTTAAATTTTTTTTAAGAAAATAAATTATTTTTTCACCCCTTTTAATTCAATATGTCACAAGGGGTCCCATTTCAAATTTTTAAGTTAGGTTCGAGGGTGAGAAGAGGGTTGAAGAGGATGAAAAGTTTTGTCATGAGAAATATATGCCCCAATGGTGATAGATGTTTCTCCCGATCAGAATATCTTTTCCTTTTCAATAGATTAATATGAACAGAGGCTACAATGGTAAAAACATACTTTCATTGACGTTTTAATTATTGTATTAACAGAAGAACGCATGAGGCGATTTTAATTATTCTTTCACCAACATTTTTCTTTTTTATGCTCTTGAATATGATATACATCACAAGGGGATATGTTGCTATTTGAAAATTTTAAGTTATAGGTTGTGGTGGGAAGTGGGTTGTTGAGGGAATTAAAAATGTCATGTGAAATTTACTTCCTCCTACCTTGGTATACATTTACCAACAGAGCAATAAAATTTGATTTTACAAATTAATAAAGGAACTAATTTTTGTAAAATAAATACCCTGTATGATGTTTGATTTGTTTGTTGATCGAATGGTTAATTTTTTATCATTAATAAAATCAAAGTATGGTCTTTTTAACTTTAAATGTTGACTACCGAACGTCATACGTACTCTGATTCACCATGATGCTTGTTGAAAGTGAGTGTGTTAAAAACAATTGTTTAACCACAAGAGAGCGTGGACGCAACTTTTTACACGTCATGATCGATGACTTTGCTTACAATGTTCATCAAATAGGTTTACACACCCGTCAGGAATAATACAAAGACATTTATTACAAAAGTTAGTTTTACTGTATCAAATTAATTATTGTATAAATAAAATTCATTTTTTATAAAAGTAAAAAAGCACAGTTCATATGAAAGCCCGGTGTTACAACTAAAAAGTTCACTGCTCATCTCACTCCAGGCGGATGTGGAACCTGATCTCCACCTCGTACTTGGAGCTGATGAAGTTGGGGAATATGGAGTTGGGGGTGACGAGGAACTGCTTGGCCAGCACGGAGCACAACGTCTGCTCCGGGGCTCCACACTAGAGCGTTCACTGCCCATCGCTCTCCAGGCGGATGTGGAACCTGATCTCCACCTCGTACTTGGAGCTGATGAAGTTGGGCAAGATGGAGTTGGGGGTGACGAGGAACTGCTTGGCCAGCACGGAGCACAACGTCTGCTCCGGGGCTCTACACTAGAGCGTTCACTGTCCATCACTCTCCAGGCGGATGTGGAACCTGATCTCCACCTCGTACTTGGAGCTAATGAAGTTGGGGAATATGGAGTTGGGGGTGACGAGGAACTGCTTGGCCAGCACGGAGCACAACGTCTGCTCCGGGAGCTCCACACTAGAGCGTTCACTGCCCATCGCTCTCCAGGCGGATGTGGAACCTGATCTCCACCTCGTACTTGGAGCTGATGAAGTTGGGCAAGATGGAGTTGGGGGTGACGAGGAACTGCTTGGCCAGCACGGAGCACAACGTCTGCTCCGGGGGATCCACACTAGAGCGTTCACTGTCCATCGCTCTCCAGGCGGATGTGGAACCTGATCTCCACCTCGTACTTGGAGCTGATGAAGTTAAGCAAGATGGAGTTGGGGGTGACGAGGAACTGCTTGGCCAGCACGGAGCACAACGTCTGCTCCGGGGGCTCCACACTAGAGCGTTCACTGCCCATCGCTCTCCAGGCGGATGTGGAACCTGATCTCCACCTCGTACTTGGAGCTGATGAAGTTGGGCAAGATGGAGGTGGGGGTGACGAGGAACTGCTTGGCCAGCACGGAGCACAACGTCTGCTCCGGGGGCTCCACACTAGAGCGTTCACTGTCCATCGCTCTCCAGGCGGATGTGGAACCTGATCTCCACCTCGTACTTGGAGCTGATGAAGTTGGGCAAGATGGAGTTGGGGGTGACGAGGAACTGCTTGGCCAGCACGGAGCACAACGTCTGCTCCGGGTGCTCCACACTAGAGCGTTCACTGTCCATCGCTCTCCAGGCGGATGTGGAACCTGATCTCCACCTCGTACTTGGAGCTGATGAAGTTGGGCAAGATGGAGTTGGGAGTGACGAGGAACTGCTTGGCCAGCACGGAGCACAACGTCTGCTCCGGGGGCTCCACACTAGAGCGTTCACTGCCCATCGCTCTCCAGGCGGATGTGGAACCTGATCTCCACCTCGTACTTGGAGCTGATGAAGTTGGGCAAGATGGAGTTGGGGGTGACGAGGAACTGCTTGGCCAGCACGGAGCACAACGTCTGCTCCGGGGGCTCCACACTAGAGCGTTCACTGCCCATCGCTCTCCAGGCGGATGTGGAACCTGATCTCCACCTCGTACTTGGAGCTGATGAAGTTGGGCAAGATGGAGTTGGGGGTGACGAGGAACTGCTTGGCCAGCACGGAGCACAACGTCTGCTCCGGGGGCTCCACACTAGAGCGTTCACTGTCCATCGCTCTCCAGGCGGATGTGGAACCTGATCTCCACCTCGTACTTGGAGCTGATGAAGTTGGGGAAGATGGAGTTGGGAGTGACGAGGAACTGCTTGGCCAGCACGGAGCACAACGTCTGCTCCGGGGCTCTACACTAGAGCGTTCACTGCCCATCACTCTCCAGGCGGATGTGGAACCTGATCTCCACCTCGTACTTGGAGCTGATGAAGTTGGGGAAGATGGAGTTGGGAGTGACGAGGAACTGCTTGGCCAGCACGGAGCACAACGTCTGCTCCGGGGCTCTACACTAGAGCGTTCACTGTCCATCGCTCTCCAGGCGGATGTGGAACCTGATCTTCACCTCGTACTTGGAGCTGATGAAGTTGGGGAAGATGGAGTTGGGAGTGACGAGGAACTGCTTGGCCAGCACGGAGCACAACGTCTGCTCAGGGGCTTCACACTAGAGCGTTCACTGCCCATCGCTCTCCAGGCGGATGTGGAACCTGATCTCCACCTCGTACTTGGAGCTGATGAAGTTGGGGAAGATGGAGTTGGGAGTGACGAGGAACTGCTTGGCCAGCACGGAGCACAACGTCTGCTCCGGGGCTCCACACTAGAGCGTTCACTGCCCATCACTCTCCAGGCGGATGTGGAACCTGATCTCCACCTCGTACTTGGAGCTGATGAAGTTGGGGAAGATGGAGTTGGGAGTGACGAGGAACTGCTTGGCCAGCACGGAGCACAACGTCTGCTCCGGGGCTCCACACTAGAGCGTTCACTGTCCATCGCTCTCCAGGCGGATGTGGAACCTGATCTCCACCTCGTACTTGGAGCTGATGAAGTTGGGGAAGATGGAGTTGGGAGTGACGAGGAACTGCTTGGCCAGCACGGACCACAACGTCTGCTCCGGGGCTCCACACTAGAGCGTTCACTGCCCATCACTCTCCAGGCGAATGTGGAACCTGATCTCCACCTCGTACTTGGAGCTGATGAAGTTGGGGAAGATGGAGTTGGGGGTGACGAGGAACTGCTTGGCCAGCACGGAGCACAACGTTTGCTCCGGGGGCTCCACACTAGAGCGTTCACTGTCCATCGCTCTCCAGGTGGATGTGGAACCTGATCTCCACCTCGTACTTGGAGCTGATGAAGTTGGGGAAGATGGAGTTGGGGGTGACGAGGAACTGCTTGGCCAGCACGGAGCACAACGTCTGCTCCGGGGCTCCACACTAGAGCGTTCGCTGTCCATCGCTCTCCAGGCGGATGTGGAACCTGATCTCCACCTCGTACTTGGAGCTGATGTTGGGGAAGATGGAGTTGGGGGTGACGAGGAACTGCTTGGCCAGCACGGAGCACAACGTCTGCTCCGGGAGCTCCACACTAGAGCGTTCACTGCCCATCGCTCTCCAGGCGGATGTGGAACCTGATCTCCACCTCGTACTTGGAGCTGATGAAGTTGGGGAAGATGGAGTTGGGCGTGACGAGGAACTGCTTGGCCAGCACGGAGCACAACGTTTGCTTCGGGGGCTCCACACTAGAGCGTTCACTGTCCATCGCTCTCCAGGCGGATGTGGAACCTGATCTCCACCTCGTACTTGGAGCTGATGAAGTTGGGGAAGATGGAGTTGGGAGTGACGAGGAACTGCTTGGCCAGCACGGAGCACAACGACTGCTCCGGGGCTCCACACTAGAGCGTTCACTGTCCATCGCTCTCCAGGCGGATGTGGAACCTGATCTCCACCTCGTACTTGGAGCTGATGTTGGGGAAGATGGAGTTGGGGGTGACGAGGAACTGCTTGGCCAGCACGGAGCACAACGTTTGCTCCGGGGGCTCCACACTAGAGCGTTCACTGTCCATCGCTCTCCAGGCGGATGTGGAACCTGATCTCCACCTCGTACTTGGAGCTGATGAAGTTGGGGAAGATGGAGTTGGGAGTGACGAGGAACTGCTTGGCCAGCACGGAGCACAACGACTGCTCCGGGCCTCCACACTAGAGCGTTCACTGCCCATCGCTCTCCAGGCGGATGTGGAACCTGATCTCCACCTCGTACTTGGAGCTGATGAAGTTGGGGATGATGGAGTTGGGGGTGACGAGGAACTGCTTGGCCAGCACGGAGCACAACGTCTGCTCCGGGGGCTCTACACTAGAGCGTTCACTGCCCATCGCTCTCCAGGCGGATGTGGAACCTGATCTTCACCTCGTACTTGGAGCTGATGAAGTTGGGGAAGATGGAGTTGGGAGTGACGAGGAACTGCTTGGCCAGCACGGAGCACAACGTCTGCTGCGGGGCTCCACACTAGAGCGTTCACTGCCCATCGCTCTCCAGGCGGATGTGGAACCTGATCTCCACCTCGTACTTGGAGCTGATGAAGTTGGAGAAGATGGAGTTGGGAGTGACGAGGAACTGCTTGGCCAGCACGGAGCACAACGTCTGCTCCGGGGCTCCACACTAGAGCGTTCACTGCCCATCACTCTCCAGGCGGATGTGGAACCTGATCTCCACCTCGTACTTGGAGCTGATGAAGTTGGGGAAGATGGAGTTGGGAGTGACGAGGAACTGCTTGGCCAGCACGGAGCACAACGTCTGCTCCGGGGCTCCACACTAGAGCGTTCACTGTCCATCGCTCTCCAGGCGGATGTGGAACCTGATCTCCACCTCGTACTTGGAGCTGATGAAGTTGGGGAAGATGGAGTTGGGGGTGACGAGGAACTGCTTGGCCAGCACGGAGCACAACGTCTGCTCCGGGGCTCCACACTAGAGCGTTCACTGCCCATCACTCTCCAGGCGGATGTGGAACCTGATCTCCACCTCGTACTTGGAGCTGATGAAGTTGGGGAAGATGGAGTTGGGAGTGACGAGGAACTGCTTGGCCAGCACGGAGCACAACGTCTGCTCCGGGGCTCCACACTAGAGCGTTCACTGTCCATCGCTCTCCAGGCGGATGTGGAACCTGATCTCCACCTCGTACTTGGAGCTGATGAAGTTGGGGAAGATGGAGTTGGGGGTGACGAGGAACTGCTTGGCCAGCACGGAGCACAACGTCTGCTCCGGGGCTCCACACTAGAGCGTTCGCTGTCCATCGCTCTCCAGGCGGATGTGGAACCTGATCTCCACCTCGTACTTGGAGCTGATGTTGGGGAAGATGGAGTTGGGGGTGATGAGGAACTGCTTGGCCAGCACGGAGCACAACGTCTGCTCCGGGAGCTCCACACTAGAGCGTTCACTGCCCATCACTCTCGAGGCGGATGTGGAACCTGATCTCCACCTCGTACTTGGAGCTGATGTTGGGGAAGATGGAGTTGGGGGTGACGAGGAACTGCTTGGCCAGCACGGAGCACAACGTCTGCTCCGGAGGCTCCACACTAGAGCGTTCACTGCCCATCACTCTCCAGGCGAATGTGGAACCTGATCTCCACCTCGTACTTGGAGCTGATGAAGTTGGGGAAGATGGAGTTGGGGGTGACGAGGAACTGCTTGGCCAGCACGGACCACAACGTCTGCTCCGGGGCTCCAAACTAGAGCGTTCACTGTCCATCGCTCTCCAGGTGGATGTGGAACCTGATCTTCACCTCGTACTTGGAGCTGATGAAGTTGGGGAAGATGGAGTTGGGAGTGACGAGGAACTGCTTGGCCAGCACGGAGCACAACGACTGCTCCGGGGGCTCCACACTAGAGCGTTCACTGCCCATCGCTCTCCAGGCGGATGTGGAACCTGATCTCCACCTCGTACTTGGAGCTGATGAAGTTGGGGAAGATGGAGTTGGGAGTGACGAGGAACTGCTTGGCCAGCACGGAGCACAACGACTGCTCCGGGGCTCCACACTAGAGCGTTCACTGCCCATCGCTCTCCAGGCGGATGTGGAACCTGATCTCCACCTCGTACTTGGAGTTGATGAAGTTGGGGAAGATGGAGTTGGGGGTGACGAGGAACTGCTTGGCCAGCACGGAGCACAACGTCTGCTCCGGGGGCTCCACGCCATCCAGCGCCTGGGACAATGGCCGGATATATTAGTGTTAGGTTTTCCGTATTTTATATGTAAAAGTAACTGATTTCCAAAGTAACTAGTATGCGATTCTGACTCTTACTAATACATCTTTGCCTTATTCGATACACTTTATAGGTATTATTAGTTAGATTTAATTTCTTTCATTGATTGTGTCAAGAAAATGAATGTAGTAAATTTTCCTTATGTCATTTTTAACAAAAGTGAGAGGTATCTAGTAATAAAATATCTAGCACAGAACCGAATGACGTTAAGATAACTTAAGCCTACAATTTATTGTTTGAACCAATTCAGGGGCAAAAATCCTCATCTCTACGATGTCCAAGGTTTTTGATTGTGTTAGGACTGTTGCTGTTGGTATTGACAGCTGACTACCCCTCTACGAAGCAGGTTAAATTTTACTCGTTTACCTTAATTTAATTAACTTATAAAACACATTATAACTTAAGTATTCCGAAAAAATATAAATTAACTGAAACCCTTGTTTACACTATGTTTTATAGATTTCAGATATAGCTTTGATATTTTTATATAAAACTTATATTTAACCTGCCCTTTTTTAATTCGATATAGGTATACCTTCTTCATACCAAAGTAAGAGTTCCTGATTCATGAAAAATTAAAAAACTACAGTAATTGAATAAATTTACTATACAGGATGTTTTTTTTTAATATACTTCTTAAATCATTCAAAAACTAAAGTACAATTTTAGTGGTTTGTTTGCTGCAAACGCCGCAGGGAAGAGTAAATTTCTCTTGAAAGTTTCATATCTCCAACAACCCCCTTCTCACCCTAACCCTTTGCGAATAATCGCATTAAAGAGCCTTCGAAAAGAAAAATTTGGTGAAAGAAAATTAAAAATCGCTTAATGTCTTCTTGGGATACAATAATTCAAACGTCAAAGAAGTGTAATTTTACCTTTGTAAAATTAAAATTTCAAATGGGAAATTTTAAATTGCGTCATCCGTCCAAAAGATTAATAACTTTTACCAGGATTTGTTGCTACAATTAATGAATATCTTGAGAACGGGTGATGCGTATTTAAATGTTTTTTTAAAGAAAATAAATTATTTTTTCATCCCTTTTAATTCACTTAATATGTCACAAGGGTAACAGTCCCATTTCGACTGTTAGGTCGAGGGACTGTTAGGTTTTTAAGTTGGGTTCGATGGTGAGAAGGGGCTTGGAGAGGATGTAAAGTTTTGTCATGAGAAATATATGCCCCAATGGTAATAGATGTTTCTCCCGATCAGAACATCAGAATATCTTTTCCTTTTCAATAGATAAATATGAACAGAGGCTACAATGGTAAAAACATACTTTCATTGACGTTTTAATTATTGTATTAACTGAAGAACGCATGGGGCGATTTTAATTATTCTTTCACCAAGTTTTTTTTATTTTTTATGCTCTTAAATGTGATGTGTCACAAGGGGATATGTTGCTATTTGAAAGTTTTAAGTTATAGGTTGTGGTGGGAAGTGGGTTGTTGAGGGAATTAAAACTGTCATGTGAAATTTACTTCCTCCTGCCTTGGTATACATTTACGTGCAACAGAACAATAAAATATTTTTTTTTATTTTATAAATAAATTAAAGAACTCATTTTGTAAAATAAACACCCTGTATAGTGTTTGATTTGTTTGTTGATCGAATGGTTAATTTTTTATCATTAATAAAATCAAGTATGGTCTTTTTAACTTTAACATGTTGGATACTGACCGTCACACTAACTGTGATTCATCATGTGATACTTGTTGGTAGTGAGTGTGTTAAAAAGAATTGTTCAACCACAAGAGAGCGTGGACGCAACTTTTTACACGTCATGATCGATGACTTTGCTTACAATGTTCATCAAATAGGTTTACATACCCGTCAGGAATAATACAAAGACATTTATTACAAAAGTTAGTTTTACTGTATCAAATTAATTGTTATATAAATAAGATTCATTTTGTATAAAAGTAAAAAAGCACAGTTCATATGAAAGCCCGGTATTACAACTAAAGCGTTCACTGCTCATCTCACTCCAGGCGAATGTGGAACCTGATCTCCACCTCGTACTTGGAGCTGATGAAGTTGGGGAAGATGGAGTTGGGGGTGACGAGGAACTGCTTGGCCAGCACGGAGCACAACGTCTGCTCCGGGGGCTCCACACTAGTGCGTTCACTGCCCATCGCTCTCCAGGCGGATGTGTAACCTGATCTCCACCTCGTACTTGGAGCTGATGAAGTTGGGGAAGATGGTTTTGGGGGTGACGCGGAACTGCTTGGCCAGCACGGAGCACAACGTCTGCTCCGGGGGCTCCACACTAGAGCGTTCACTGCCCATCGCTCTCCAGGCGGATGTGGAACCTGATCTCCACCTCGTACTTGGAGCTGATGAAGTTGGGGAAGATGGAGTTGGAGGTGACGAGGAACTGCTTGGCCAGCACGGAGCACAACGTCTGTTCCGGGGGCTCCACACTAGAGCGTTCACTGCCCATCGCTCTCCAGGCGGATGTGGAACCTGATCTCCACCTCGTACTTGGAGCTGATGAAGTTGGGGAAGATGGAGTTGGGAGTGACGAGGAACTGCTTGGCCAGCACGGAGCACAACGTCTGTTCCGGGGGCTCCACACTAGAGCGTTCACTGCCCATCGCTCTCCAGGCGGATGTGGAACCTGATCTCCACCTCGTACTTGGAGCTGATGAAGTTGGGGAAGATGGAGTTGGGGGTGACGAGGAACTGCTTGGCCAGCACGGAGCACAACGTCTGCTCCGGGGCTCCAAACTAGAGCGTTCACTGCCCATCGCTCTCCAGGCGGATGTGGGACCTGATCTCCACCTCGTACTTGGAGCTGATGAAGTTGGGGAAGATGGAGTTGGGGGTGACGAGGAACTGCTTGGCCAGCACGGACCACAACGTCTGCTCCGGGGCTCCACACTAGAGCGTTCACTGCCCATCGCTCTCCAGGCGGATGTGGAACCTGATCTCCACCTCGTACTTGGAGCTGATGAAGTTGGGGAAGATGGAGTTGGGAGTGACGAGGAACTGCTTGGCCAGCACGGAGCACAACGTCTGCTCCGGGGGCTCCACGCCATCCAGCGCCTGGGACAATGGCCGGATATATTAGTGTTAGGTTTTCCGTATTTGATATGTAAAAGTAACTAGTATGTGATTCTGACTCTTACAATACATCTTTACCTTATTCGATACACTTTATAGGTATTATTAATTCGATTTTAGTTTCTTTCATTGATTGTGTCAAGAAAATGAATGTAGTAAATTTTCCTTATGTCATTTTTAACAAAAGTGAGAGGTATCTAGTAATTAAATATCTAGCTAATGCAAGGCGGTCACTGGAATGAAATATCAGATTCTGCATAATATGTATTTTGAATATTTAATAGTATAAATATTATATATATAAAAAATATTCCAAGATACAAAAAATGTGTATAACTATTCTAATAGATTTATTTAATGTTTTTGAGAAAATAGTAGTAATAGTTTTGCATAAAATTAATTAAATCCAAAATTAATAATAATATTTAATAATAAATTAAATTATTAATAGTAAAATTAATTAATAATGGTTGTAACAAAATTAACTAAACAAATAATTTCATAAAATTTACTAAATCATGGCGAATTTTCAGTTTTAATATTTTTTTCAATCTATAAAAATCTTTTTTAGCAGGTTTTTATCAGTTCAATGCTCAAATTTTAGCTAAAGCATCTCAAAACAGTATATTGAAATCCTAATAAATAAATCAGCACGTGTCCATCGCGTGCGTATTAGTAGTTTCCTAATACTGAAATTAGATTTTTTCTACTAATATCTCTTTGCAACTAATATGTTAAGTAACTAATATCTCAAAATATCTAATGTGGCACACCCCTACCTGGGAGTAGTGGAAGCTGAAGTGGTCCTTGACCACGGTGACGTCACAGGAGGCCCTGGCCTCGCCGGGCCGCCGCTCCAGCCACTGGGCGAACACGGGGATCTGCTTCTTGTAGAAGTTGTTGGTGACGTGGACCCAGAAGAGGCAGTCGCCGCGGGCCACGAGGGAGGCGGAGTACTCCTCGTCCGAGACTATGAAGTCCGGGGCCCTATGGGTATTGCCAAAAACATTAGTATTGTATACATAAAAGTAACTGATTTCGAAAGTCACTAATACGTTAATTCTGACACATAGTACGTGTCAATCACTGAAGCATTTTTGACTCACTCACCACTCTACACCGCTAACATGAATCCGACTTTCTGTTACTTTCATCGCTCGCGTTAACAAAATTAATATAGTAAATAGTCCTAATGTGATATAATCTTAATGTGAGATGCATCTCTTATAGTACAATTTCTAGCTGAAACTTAGGGTTACCTGCATGAAATATCTACGTACATAACTATATTTAAAACAGTTGATATCGTAAATATTTTGAATATTAATATTATACTAGAGATCGCCAGTGGTCGAAAATTCGACCAATTTTCAAAGTGACAAAGGGATAGCTAATTTTGTAAATGATACCCGCATATACCAATGCGTTTCTAAATACATTTCAATTAGTACATTTTTCCATGTAAACACATAATATAACCAAACTGGGGGCCAAAACCAATAGATAAATTCTCAATCCTTGACTAATTATTTACTTCACTTTTGGCTTATGACATGGTTTTTAGTAATTAGTATTTTACTATAAGATAATGACTATTTTATTAAGATTCCATGTTTATTTTTTTAAGAATGATTATTGAATCGGAGGAAAGTAAAACTTCAGCCATCAAGTCAGTTTATCCTGTACGCCCCTTACCACAGTTCTCTCCCTCCCTCCATTAATTCATTCCCTCACTCACTACTTCCCTTCCTTCCGACCTTCTTTCCACTTTTCCCTCCTTTTCTCCTTCATTCTCTTCTTACCATCTCTCCTCCCTTATTTCCTACCATTTGGAACTTTGTCCCTCCTTCCCTCTCTTCCTATTATTATCACTAAAATGTAATTTATATTTTACCCATTATACACCAATAAAAACTAAATTTGAATATAATGTGTCCATTTGTACTCCGCTTGCCAGGCCCGGTGACAGGATTTTCGGGCCCCTGTGCAATTGAGAAACCCGCCTTTTTTACTTTTCTCGATTCTGGGCCCCATTTTTTACTAATCTCGTGTAAAATTCCGGGCCCCCTGTGAGTCCAGGCCCCTGTGCACTTGCCCCCCCCCCCCCCCCCCCCCCGTCACTGGCCCTGCCGGTTGCATGTCGATCAGTTAGTGCATTGGATGGTCGGAACTTAACTTAATGTACTTTTTTCTTCCCTTTTTATCAGCAAATTTGTATTTCTTAATCTTATTTAAGCAAGTAAACTTTATTTTTTTTCATTTATATGTAAAATAGAACACATTTGAGTATGATATCCTTAATCTTCTCTAAGTAGTCCTGATTTCAATCAGATTCTATATTTTTACTCCATGCCCCAATAAACTGTGGCTTAATGTTTCTACATCAAATCTTTACTCTATGAAAAATAGCATGTGATAACAGCTACATATGATGCTAACTTTGTTTACATTTGGTTGTTATAACATCACCAAAACAACAACTCATAAGGCTAATGTTAATTTTTTTTGAAATTTTAAATTCAATTTTCTACATTTCTAAAAGATTAATATAAATTTCAATGGGATTCTGCACATCTACAGAAAAATACAATTTTATCGGTGTTCTTAGATTTTTGCTACGGTGCACACAGACTGAGAAAAAAGGAGTACAAAAACCTTATGGAAAAAATGCTTGCCTATTAATATAAAGATGTTACAAAATAAATATCAGTTTTATAAATAGTTCAATAGGTAAATTTGATATTGTTTTTGTTGTTAAAAAAAATAGTAAGTAGAGATCGATTTGGTTAAAATATAATACCTGCAACAGCTTCAACTACACAAATCGTTTCATGAAATGCATCAAACGGTGAAGTGTTGGTTATAATTTTTTTCTGAATCAATTTAAATATCATTTAACAAGGTTTTTAACAGTTTAAGGCTAAACTTTTAGCCAAGGCTTCTCAAAACAGTAAACTGAAAACGTAATATGAAAGCTAATACAAATATTAGGTTTTACAACTGATACTTCTTCGTAATTAATACATGAGTAACTAATATCACAAAACATCGTTTGGCACATCCTGACCTGACGGTGGCGGAGGGTGGGAGCAGCGACCGGGGGTGCTCCGAGCTCACGTGGTCCACCACCAGGGGGCAGCCCGGTACATGCTTACCTGACGGTGTCCAAGGGTAGGAGCAGCGACCGGGGGTGCTCCGAGCTCACGTGGTCCACCACCAGGGGGCAGCCCGGTACATGCTTACCTGACGGTGGCCGAGGGTGGGAGCAGCGACCGGGGGTGCTCCGAGCTCACGTGGTCCACCACCAGGGGGCAGCCCGGTACATGCTTACCTGACAGTGGCCGAGGGTGGGAGCAGCGACCGGGGGTGCTCCGAGCTCACGTGGTCCACCACCAGGGGGCAGCCCGGTACATGCTTACCTGACGGTGGCCGAGGGTAGGAGCAGCGACCGGGGGTGCTCCGAGCTCACGTGGTCCACCACCAGGGGGCAGCCCGGTACATGCTTACCTGACGGTGGCCGAGGGTAGGAGCAGCGACCGGGGGTGCTCCGAGCTCACGTGGTCCACCACCAGGGGGCAGCCCGGTACATGCTTACCTGACAGTGGCCGAGGGTGGGAGCAGCGACCGGGGGTGCTCCGAGCTCACGTGGTCCAGCAGTCCGGAGATCTCGTCGTGCCACGAGCAGCCGCGCACCCGGCACTTCTCCGTGCGGTAGCGACACTCCCGCTCGTGGTCCAGCAGGGAGTCCCTGTCCAGCACCAGGGGGCAGCCCCGGTACTTGCTTACCTGACGGTGGCCGAGGGTGGGAGCAGCGACCGGGGGTGCTCCGAGCTCACGTGGTCCAGCAGCCCGGAGATCTCGTCGTGCCACGAGCAGCCGCGCACCCGGCACTTCTCCGTGCGGTAGCGACACTCCCGCTCGTGGTCCAGCAGGGAGTCCCTGTCCAGCACCAGGGGGCAGCCCCGGTACATGCTTACCTGACAGTGGCGGCGGGTGGGAGCAGCGACCGGGGGTGCTCCGAGCTCACGTGGTCCAGCAGTCCGGAGATCTCGTCGTGCCACGAGCAGCCGCGCACCCGGCACTTCTCCGTGCGGTAGCGGCACTCCCGCTCGTGGTCCAGCAGGGAGTCCCTGTCCAGCACCAGGGGACAGCCCCGGTACTTGCTTACCTGACGGTGGCCGAGGGTGGGAGCAGCGACCGGGGGTGCTCCGAGCTCACGTGGTCCAGCAGCCCGGAGATCTCGTCGTGCCACGAGCAGCCGCGCACCCGGCACTTCTCCGTGCGGTAGCGACACTGCCGCTCGTGGTCCAGCAGGGAGTCCCTGTCCAGCACCAGGGGACAGCCCGGTACATGCTTACCTGACGGTGGCCGAGGGTGGGAGCAGCGACCGGGGGTGCTCCGAGCTCACGTGGTCCAGCAGTCCGGAGATCTCGTCGTGCCACGAGCAGCCGCGCACCCGGCACTTCTCCGTGCGGTAGCGGCACTCCCGCTCGTGGTCCAGCAGGGAGTCCCTGTCCAGCACCAGGGGGCAGCCCCGGTACATGCTTACCTGACGGTGGCGGCGGGTGGGAGCAGCGACCGGGGGTGCTCCGAGCTCACGTGGTCCAGCAGTCCGGAGATCTCGTCGTGCCACGAGCAGCCGCGCACCCGGCACTTCTCCGTGCGGTAGCGACACTCCCGCTCGTGGTCCAGCAGGGAGTCCCTGTCCAGCACCAGGGGGCAGCCCCGGTAGGAGTTGCGGCACTGGGAGGGCAGCAGGTCGATCAGCGCGTTCAGGAAGACGGGGTTGATGCGGGAAAACGGCGCCCTGTATATGATTTTGTATTAGTGTTATTTTGGAATAACCGTTAATAGGGTAACCGTTACTTTAAAATAAACTGTATATTTTAGTAACAGGTATTTCCATATGTGCCGTTGTTGCTTGACAGTAGTACTTGTTTTTACTATTGTTTTACTTATTGTTTGAAATTCATGGGACGGCCAATTTACTTCAAACTATAGGAAGTTTGAAGTATCGCAAGTCTAAATTATATTTATCATTGAATGGAATTCGAACTAAGGGAAGTTTTTCTGTTTACAAATTCGTTCAATGTTGTAAAGAGAACCCGCCATTGGATCCAAAGTCAAGGATTGCACGAGTTTGTGTTATAGCATGATTTTGTGCTCAATTTGGATTTCAGGGGCTTTTCGGGTATTAGTTCGAACTGTACAGTGAGTACAGGGTTGGCTTCGAATTTAAGAAGTCACGTTTCGAATCACAACAACAAAATTCGAATGCTTTTGGCTCGAGTAGACGAATTTTCGAATTTCAGAGCCCAAATTGTGCATCAAAACACTTCGAGTCATCAGTGTATTTCTTTACGAGTTTTATTTTTTTAGGGGGAACAGAAAAAATTATCCATTTTAAAAGTTTTCAATTTATTGAGGTTACAATTTAGTGAATAGTCCTCCATCCCTTAATAATAGTCCTCCTTTTCATTAATAAGTGATATTGTAAAATTATTTATTACTGTAAGACACTCTCATTTTGGAATAGACAAACATACTCGAGGTTACATATAATATAAAAAATGTTTTGCCATGTTAGAATAAGAATTTATTGTGAATATCATTTTTTTCCTCTTACAAATATTACAAAGCTGTATGGGTTTACTAAGTTAAGCAGGAGAGGGTTCATATGTAAGCAATATCGTTCAGGTGTTGTTACATCGAACGTCCATTTAGTTGCACAATAAGCACTTATAGGTAGCAAACATGTAATCAAATTTATGTTGACGGAACTGTTACAATAGTTTCTCATCCTATCAATGAGTTTAGTGGTAATGTATATGAACATAGGCGAATATTCATACTGATAATTCCATTATAACGAATAGCAGTCTGTATCAAAAGCTTTTATAAAATAATAGGTATGTAAATAGCAGGTACCTGCAAGTCGGGCTGTGCTGCTGCGACTGCTTGCACTGGCGACAGATGGCGTGGCCGTTGTTGCAGAGAGTGGTGGGGCTGCGGACCCTACCTGCAAGTCAGGCAGTGCTGCTGCGACTGCTTACACTGGCGACAGATGGCGTGGCCGTTGTTGCAGAGAGTGGTGGGGCTGCGGACCCTACCTGCAAGTCAGGCAGTGCTGCTGCGACTGCTTACACTGGCGACAGATGGCGTGGCCGTTGTTGCAGAGAGTGGTGGGGCTGCGGACCCTACCTGCAAGTCAGGCAGTGCTGCTGCGACTGCTTACACTGGCGACAGATGGCGTGGCCGTTGTTGCAGAGAGTGGTGGGGCTGCGGACCCTACCTGCAAGTCGGGCAGTGCTGCTGCGACTGCTTGCACTGGCGACAGATGGCGTGGCCGTTGTTGCAGAGAGTGGTGGGGCTGCGGACCCTACCTGCAAGTCAGGCAGTGCTGCTGCGACTGCTTACACTGGCGACAGATGGCGTGGCCGTTGTTGCAGAGAGTGGTGGGGCTGCGGACCCTACCTACAAGTCGGGCAGTGCTGCTGCGACTGCTTGCACTGGCGGCAGATGACGTGGCCGTTGTTGCAGAGAGTGGTGGGGCTGCGGACCCTACCTGCAAGTCGGGCAGTGCTGCTGCGACTGCTTACACTGGCGGCAGATGGCGTGGCCGTTGTTGCAGAGAGTGGTGGGACTGCGGACCCTACCTGCAAGTCGGGCAGTGCTGCTGCGACTGCTTGCACTGGCGGCAGATGACGTGGCCGTTGTTGCAGAGAGTGGTGGGGCTGCGGACCCTACCTGCAAGTCGGGCAGTGCTGCTGCGACTGCTTACACTGGCGACAGATGGCGTGGCCGTTGTTGCAGAGAGTGGTGGGACTGCGGACCCTACCTGCAAGTCGGGCAGTGCTGCTGCGACTGATTGCACTGGCGACAGATGGCGTGGCCGTTGTTGCAGAGAGTGGTGGGGCTGAGGACCCTACCTGCAAGTCGGGCAGTGCTGCTGCGACTGATTGCACTGGCGACAGATGGCGTGGCCGTTGTTGCAGAGAGTGGTGGGACTGCGGACCCTACCTGCAAGTCGGGCAGTGCTGCTGCGACTGATTGCACTGGCGACAGATGGCGTGGCCGTTGTTGCAGAGAGTGGTGGGACTGCGGACCCTCTCACCTGCAAGTCGGGCAGTGCTGCTGCGACTGCTTACACTGGCGACAGATGGCGTGGCCGTTGTTGCAGAGAGTGGTGGGGCTGAGGACCCTACCTGCAAGTCGGGCAGTGCTGCTGCGACTGCTTGCACTGGCGACAGATGGCGTGGCCGTTGTTGCACAGAGTGGTGGGGCTGCGGACCCTCTCCAGACACACAGGGCACTTGGCCGTACTGTCTATGGTGGCTAACATCTTCTGGTAATCCTCCATCGTCAGTGACGACCTGCAACGGTAAATGTCACTCGTTAAAAGATGTGCTAATCCAGTGACTTTATGGTGCAAAAGTATAGCCGTTACTATTCCTCTGTTGTATTAGAAGATCGTGACCTGTTACCTTTTACCGGTTACAAGTTACCTTTACCTGTTAACTTTTACATGTATTCTATTACTTACATGTTATCTGTTACATTTTTTCTGTTACTCTTACCTTTTTCCCGTTGCATGTTACCTGTTACCTGTAACCTGGCTGTTCCCTAGAAGTCGTCTTGTCAAGCTCTCATGTTAGAGGAAAATGTATTATTATTACCAAATTACCATATCAGACTCCGACCATCAGGAACGGGTATTTAAAGTTGAATATGAGTGAAGGATTAAGTGTAGGATGATTGTGGCGCGATCTTGTAGTCTTGTTACTGACTAAGGTCGACATGTTCCTTAGACAGGACTGTTAATTAATAAATAGCCCACCAGCCAATGGCAACTAAGGGACCTACATTTTAGCGTGGGATCCGAACCACAATTTCGCCTGGTTTACAGTTTTACGAACTGGTCTAATCGTGAGGAAGGTCATATGAACGTAGTACAGTGCGACCGTTAACCCCCACTGAGGAACACCACGTCCACAAGCCATCGCTCGTAACTATCCACAATTCGTGACTTCCAAGTAGCTGGATAACAGGACACGCCACCGTCCCAGTCTGTAGGCCACACGTCTGCTTTCTAGGTTCATATAGCTAGGTTTATGTTGATTAAAATTTTCAGGTGAAGAGACAGGGATTTGAAAAAACGGATGTCATCTAAGACGATAATTAAAAAAAAAATAAAATAATAAAAAACCTTTTTCCAATAGATATTTGTATATTGCTTTTGCCTCTTTTTTGCTGTTACATAGAGTTAGTTATTGATTTAACAGTATAATTTATATTCAAGCAGAAGTGACCGCCAAAGGGCAATGGACCGAGTATTGAGGTTTTGGTGGTGCAAGACTGCTTACATAGAGACGAGACTCGGCTTTACGGTCGATGGCTATAAATATTCTGCCTTCAGCCATGACCTGTGACATAGTTGCATCGGCTGTAAATAACACTGATACTGCAGTAGATAACCATTGTGTCCCAAGTACAGTATGTGTTGTAAGCTATTTCAATCAAAACATTTTTAATAAAATTTACAATTTATTCGTAAACATTAAGGTACGGTATGGCCGTCATTGTTGATAAGACTTTATAGTTATTTAGTGTTGTTTTCAACACTAACAATAGCACTCTTTTAAAGGATAAGTTTGATATTTATATAATCCTAATTTCTCTTTCATAAGCGTACTAAAGTTGCATAATCTGCAATAAAAATGTCAATTGTTAAAAGATATGCTTTATGTCCTTGAGGTGAAAATAATTTCCAGTTACTTAATAACACTTTTTTGGAATTGGTATAGTCAAAAACATCCAGAAACGTACTATGAAAAAGAACATTATTTAACTCAAGGTCTGTTTTGCACAATGACCAAGCACTTTTAAACTTCAGCGAGTTATTAAAATGTGCAAGTAAGTGCTCGAGACTTGAATAAAATTAGTACAACAATAAATATGACCATGCAAAAGTCCTCCAATACACGTGACCATACAGAATCATTTTTTAGCGAATCTCCCCTACAGAGAAGAGGCTATTACCGTAGGTCTCATGGTAGGACCTAAGCCCCAGCCCATGATAACTTTTCGTTTTGCGGCCCCCAGAAGCAAAAAACACCATTCGTTCTAATTTTTAGATATATATTGTTATATGTCTGTTATCACGATAAATGGCCGTAAAATGGTCCGATCTTAATGAAATCTGGTACGTACATATAAAGTGGTAATCAATTGGACGAGGTCATAAACCAGCCCGATCGAACCACTGGAAGGGGAGGTAAAGGGGGATAAACCCTTCCCCCCAAAAATGGGTTATTTGGGTTTTTCACATAGAAAAATAAAAACAATCAAATTTTCGTTAGCGCCATAAAATTCAGCTCAAAAACAAACAATTTAGCCTTGAATCATTGCTTTATGTCCATTGTTTACCGTGATATTGAGTGGTATAACCGCCGCGGTATGTTGTCCCAATGTTAACCTTATGGGAAATAAGTACGATTCTATGTATCGCTTGTTTCACAACATATTTTAATAAAACTTGGTTTCTGGCTTCATCTAGATTACATATAAAATGTATTTTAGACTAAAATACCGGAAATTTCCATTTTTGTGGCTGTAAACCTGCATACTCATTCCCCATGTTATTCATAAGGAGCTCACAAAAACATGACAAATCTCGCTATGTTGGCTTGAAATGTGTTCTTTTGTATTTGAAATTCGCTGAGCATGCAGGTCTACTTCAACGAGGGTATTTCCAATTTCTACGTTTTATTTACTCCCACATTTAGTAATGCATTCCTTGCCAGCAGCTGCACGGTGGTCAGTGGTCCAAATATAGCCGTGATGCGGCAGGAAGGCCCGGCCGCGAGGGGCATAGTAAACGAAGCCGTGGGCCGTCGTAGCGACTGGGCACTGGTCGTGGTGATGGCAACTATCCGACAGAAACAAACTATTCATCCGGTTGTTGTGCCAACCGGTTCATCCGATGGTTACATTAACTGTCATCCTGATGAACCATTAAAGTAACCATTCATTCGCACGCGAATCATATGCACCATCCATCGATCTGAAAACCATCCGTTCCATGTTTTATTCAACTGTAAAACTATTCGTCCTGTATTTTCATTCGTTTGAAAACTACTAGTTAGTTATTTAATTAATGAGACTGTTGTTTAATGAATGGTGAAGAAATTCGATAAAAACATCCTATGTTTGCACCAAAAGGTCAATCCTTTACCTTATTTAATTACCTCAACCTAAATACAAAATGTTTAAGGCATAAAATAATCATTTATTCACCCGTCTGCAGGTGAATCGGTGAATCATCTGCCCAGCGGCTCGACAGTATCTATTTTTATCCGAATAGATACGCCACAAAACCGATGAAAACTATCCATCTGAATCAGGCTCGCGAACAGTCAAATAGTTTATTCATCCATCCACTAGTCGGATAGTTCGTCCCATCTCCGCACACAGCGCGGGCCAATCTGCTCCCCACTTACAGGAAAACCATCGGATAAATTATCCATATGAAAATTATCGAATGAAAGAAAAACCATCGGATGAACCATCGGATGGTTGCAATCAGTCGTTTAACCCGTCACTAGGAACTGCGCACCGAAATTGCGCCGCATACCAAACTGACGAAAAAGGTTCGCTAATCCCTAACCGATTTTCATGGAGCAATAAAAAAGGTTTCGCTTTATCAATTTTATGACATTGAAATATTTTATAGGTACTGGATGAACTGGTAAACATGAAATAACACCGAGCAAGGCTCGGTCCACCAGGAACTATTTATTTATACTCCACAAATGATTTGTCAGTTTTGCATAAGACACCTAAGCGATACGTAGCTCCATTCCCGAGCAAGTGATCCATTGTAGTTATTCAGAATTAGTTGTTTATTGTTTGCGATCTTCATTAAAAAAAAAAATATATATATATATATATATATATATATATATATATATATATATAAATCAGTGATATCAATACAGAAATAGCCTTTAATAAAAAATTTTATGAGTTGCTATATTCCAGCACATATAAAATAAATCGAACGGTATAGTTGATAAATTAATTAGTTACCGGAAATAGAAATCAAACGGTATGGCGGTTTATCAAGTGAAATCAAGTGTTAGTACGTTGGGTTAACGTAAAAACCTTGCACCTTTTGATACAGCTTATAGCCACTTGGCAGGTGTAAAGAAGATAGATACCAGTAGAAGTATTTTTGTCCGAAAAACCAATCTTGAATTCTTGTAGAACACCTCCATATCAGCCATTAAAGTAAGCCATCTGTATGAATTTTCAGATTTAGCCTGACTCCGTTGCTCACTCGCCACTTCCCTCCGAGGGGCGATAACGAAGGGTTTTGAAGGAATACCTGAGTTTCGACTTCGAAGGCGAGGCGAGGAGTCAGTGCTCATGTGATTCTAGGAAGGGCTGCGGCCCAATATCGGTCTACCCCTGGGACAATTTCGGAGTTACGGCGCAAATTCGGTGTCTACCTGGATTTTGCGGCGCAATTCCGGTGCGCCCACTAGGAAGGCCCGGTCGCGAGTGGTATAGTAAACAAAGCCGTGGGCAGACAGACACTGCCGGGCCCCGACCTTGGCAGCGGACTGGGGTACGCCAGATCGGATTAATGACTCGGAGTCTCGGATTGCGGATCGGACTCGCCACTTGCAGTTTCGGATTTCGGATCGGATTCGTATAAACATCCTTGGAAACATGGGTACAAACCTATAAGTATATTCCACACGATTGGGTTCGTACTGTGAGGTTTAACAAATCTCAACTAACTTCAAATTGCAGTAGATAAAGCTTTCGGTGTCAAACAATGTTTTTGATCACAGTTTTCTACACTGTAGGCTATAGGCTGTTTATACTGCAATTTGGAGTAAGTAGTAATATACAAGGTGTGATAATGCTTGATGAACTGCACCAGGGGTGACCAGCGTTATTCCCTGTTATTCAAAAAATACCTTTTTGTGCTGAACTCTCCCAAGCTTATTTTCATCAGGTCAAATTTAAGTTTTTCTCCGAGGAAAATGAAGGAAACATTTAGATTATTTGTAAAATGTCTTTACAAATAAAGAAATGAAGCAGTTTCGTTATTGTTTGATTATTGTCAAAAACACGTTGCAAGAGCGAATTCAATTTTAAACTATTTGCAAAATAGTTTTTTTTTGTTTTTTGTTTGTTATTTCTACTTAAAAGGTATCATTTGTTTTTAGGTTTGGCTTATGAATCAGTTGGAAAAGTAATCCAGTTATCTTTTCTCCTAAACGAATCTTAATTACGATTTGCCGTCGTAACAAAATTTGTATGACTTGCAATTTTACAACACAATAATTACGTCCATTGAAGTTAATATCGGCTGCAGCTGAAAGACAATGAATATCATTATTGCGACTGCTACTATAGGCAATATTAATGCCACGTTATACGCATAAAGCACAATGAAAATGTTCTATCAAAGCAAGTTTATGCTACTGGTATTCTTCTGTAATATTGTAAGCTTAACCTCTACTTAATATAAAGATGTTTAGATGAAGATGTCTTCTTAAATATCGAAGATGTTGTTTAGATGATGCGACTTGTAAGCTGCCACAGTTTCTGTGCTAACACATCAGAAAAGCCTCAGAAGGAGGAGTAGAATCGTTCTCACGGTCACGGTCTGCTACAACCACGGTCACTCACCTCTCTGAGGAATCCACGGATTCTGTAGCCGAGGGAAAGGTTAAAGTACCTTTAACGGATTATTTTTTTCCTCTGGAAAAATAATTTTAATGAATATTTGGAGTTTGTTTAAGTGGCTTTGTGATGTGATTAATGTTCGTAGTTCTTTAATAATATTCATGTAATTTTAATTGCAAAATAGTTATATACTTTACGGCACAGATGGTATTGTCATTTACTATGAATAAAGAAGTACAGGGTGTTTTTTAACACAACCCATTTTTGAGATTGAATAATACACTTATAAATTTAAAATAAGCATTGTTTTCTTGAGCTTCACATTTTATTAAACCTATTATTCAAGTTTGATCACATTTATAGTTTCCATTATGTGTTCAAACAATCCGCCATTGGCATTTGTATAACGTTGTGCTCTCTCCATCATAGTCCCTAACACGTGTTGCTGGGTACCTCTTTAAATTTCCTGCATTAAATTTGTTATGTTTATTTTGAGGTGCTGAATATACTGTGAATGTTTTAGTAGGCCTTACTTTTTATGTATACCCAAAGAAAATAATATAGTGGCGTCAAATCCAGGGATCTTGGGGGTATTTATTCTTCACTGATAAAATAAAGTTTTGGGTTTCTGTTAAAAAAAAACCTATATTAGGTAACTTTAATTGTAAAATAATTATAGACTTTACGGCAGAGATGGTACGTATTATCATTGACTATGAATAAAGAAAATTTTAAAGTGTATTTAAGTATTTAAGTCGATTGTCGTATTCATTAAAAGAAGTATACAGATTTGTAAAAACGTCTGGATACGATTTAATCACTTCACGAGCTGACCAGCTAATTTAATGTCTTCAGCTGAATTTGTCATAAATTCAGTAAGGTTGAATTATGCTTACTCTTTGGTATAAACCACTTTCCATAGAGGTCTTCTCGCCAACTATGTCGTTAATGGACAATGAAAGGGATATGACAAACTGTATACTGTATACCATAAAGGTATATCGAAGCGACAACCTCGTCTTAAAAGGGCTTTATCCTTCATAACGACCCATTGAAGATTATCTAAGGTTTTTTACAGTTTTGATCGGCTGTCATTTTACAATCGGTTGTTTTCTTGAGATCTAGTGTATGCATTATGTTCCACTAGAGATGTCTTCAGTTTGACATACATATCAATCCATCCTTACATTTAAGATTATTGAGGGAATCCCCCTGAGTCGACCCCCTTCGGAAGTCAAAAATTGAAAAATACCCCAAAAATTTGTTTTACCCTCAAAGTAGAGATGGAAAGTTTTGATCTTCTATGAAATTCAGTTAAAGATATTATACCGACTAGATATTTTTTAGCACCATTGTATCAACCGCGTACGCTAACCGAAAAAACAATATAATTATGAAAATGTCATAATAAACATTTAATGTTTATGATATAAAGTGTTATTTTTGGCTTAAATCGTATATACTGTATTATTATTTTATTTCAACATCATGTTCTACTAATTACTGTAAAACAGAGGCTTAAAGCATTGTATTATATTATGTACAACCACATCCACTGATGAAAATATAGTAAAATTACATTTACGAGACCCGATGGTGTACGGTAGCCCCGTAGGTGGAAGCTAGTTGTATTATTTACCCTGCAGAACTAATTTTGATTGCTTTGCTTTAAAACTAAGATATTTTAGGAGTTGAAAACATGATTGAGCCAACAAATGTATTTTGGTACGATGATACTTTGCATTGAATAATAAATTGTCTCAACAAAGAACCCAAAGTTAACTGATGATGAGTCTGACAAGATAAGGAAGTATTTGGAACCGTGATGTAATAATGTACTGGCAGCAGTTTGTTATCTTATCTAATTCAAGCACCCTCGATAAATGATTTGTTATCCAAACTTATGGTGCCTCTAGCTAGTTTCAAAGCCCATGCATAGTTATTGTCAATATAGTCATTCGATGTTCCGTATTGGTTACTAAAAGTATGAATCAAGAATGCGTTATTGTCATTGGGCCATTTAAATAGCATGGACAATTTGTCATACATAAAACAAAGCATGTCATAATTATTCTTCAATGTTAAATTTATACAGTTATAAAATAACATTTCTTGCTACCTAGCATTTTTGTCACCCAAATATTTATTGACGATGTAATATTCCTTAGAAACTCAGGAAGCGTTTGGCTCTTTCCTGAACGAGCCCACCTCTAACTCTGACTTGATATGTGAGGACAAAAAATTAAAAAGCGTTATGGCAAAAAAAGTTTATGTTTTTTTAAGGACGTAGGTATGACAAAGTGAGTATTGTTTCTGAAGTTTTAGCGAGTAGTGTCACAGATTTGGGAAAAATATTTTGTTTTTCACTGGGAAAGAAACGAAGAGAGATATGTACAAACAAGGCAATGTTAAACGATTGTGTGCGGAAAATATACCCGTATAAGAACCTATCTTTTGCAAACCAAACATCAATCTGATTGCCTTATTTTGCAAACGGAGGTGTTTGTTGACTGAGCACACCAGATGACGATCCTGTAATCCCATAGCATAAATGCTAGTAAATGCAATCAAAATAAACTGCATGAAGTATTTTACTATCACAAAAAAGGACAATCTTCGAAGGATAAAAATTCCATCTTACACCCGCCTTATTTGAAACTTTGGCTGAAACATCTAAGCGAGAGTCAACGGCGAAGCCTATGCTTAAGAGATAAATGCTTTCTAACGAATATATATTGCAATGTTCTTTATTTGATAACAAAACGCAACAATGATTAAAAAAGCAACATAATGCAAGTTCGCGATAACAGCGCCTTAAAAGTATTGTTTACATATGAACTTTGAATAGATCTAATATTATTAAATCATTGCATCCTATTTAAAGCCTTAAAAATTTACATTTTCAGTTATAAAACTTAATTACTGCTACTTTTTCTTCTTTCTTCTAAAAGTATGTTTTACAGTTTTGTATTAATAAATAAAAACCTTTTCTATCTCAATGTAATATGCTTAAGAAATCAACTCACTGTAAACCAAACCCCTCAACACATCCAACAATAACACATGATAACTCACAACAACGTCAATAAACATTTAAGTAAAATCTATTGCCCTTTAAACGCCACATACGGAGAAAACGAACGAACCAAAGACGCTTTATAATTACAAGTGTTAAATCAACAATGGAGTTGTGATAAGATAAGGAGTGCAACAGCAGTGTACCTCGTGTGTGGAGGGTCCATGGCCAGGCCGCGTGCAGTCGCGCGGGCGCACAAAGAAACCGACTGACTGCCTCCGCCTCGACCGTGTACCTTGGCCTCCGTCATCCCGGGGGGGGGGGGGCGGTAGGCACTTCCTAGTGACGTCACTGACCCAGTGCCTACTGTTGTGGAGCGTTGGGCTCTGGTCAACACGACTCGGTGGCCTTTCTTGAAGTCCGCTGCACCCAAGGAGGTTAGAGTCTAACTGGAGGTGACGCGCAATAGTATTTTATCAAGTTGCGGCCCTATTATTTTGTCAGGTTGGCAATAATTTCTTTCTTTGCATTACTTATCAAAAACCATTGAACCCAGTAATGGGAGTCGAATTATTTAAGTGATCGAACATGAAAATAGATTCTCGAATATTTGAAGAAGTTTAATAGTGTTCCCGTGCGTAAATTTCAAATACGCAAAATATTATTGATATTATTTAATTTATTAGCATTTGTGACATATTTTTACGAACTGACCCGAGTCTTTGGTAATTCTTATAAGATTCGAATCGTTTTATACTACCGTTCGAAGAACGATAGCTTATTACTAAATTACTGCATTACTACCCCTGGCAAAACGAAAGGGCCGTTTTTCATCAACTAAACTAAAGCATTGTCGCGGTGACTCCAGTATGGTCTCTAACCTCCTTGGCAGCACCCGACGACTCTCCGATAAAACTAGTGAATCCAATCCCGGACGATATTTTCAATCCCGGGATTTCGGGATTGAAAAACTTAAATCTCGGGATCCCGAGACTGATCCCGGGATTGACCCAACAAAGTATTACCCGATTCAAAAATAAATATTTAGTATCGATTCGCATGTATTCATGGTATCGTAATATATTGCGATATAGAAAGCAGTTTTCCGTTTGGTTTTGACTTGTTAATGTGATTTTATACATAAAAACTTAGAGCGTAAAAAAATTTACGTTATAGTCAGCCTTATCATGAAACACTGAATACAGTATTAGACATTAGAGTGGAATCGGAACACGTATCAGGATGGTCCTGTATAAGCGTGAACTAACCATAAAATATTTATTCAGACATAATTTAAGGAAAGTCTTATATAAAACATGAACATAGTTACTTGACGAAACAATATCAGGATTTGGAAAGATGTGCTTCGAAAAACTAAAAGTACGATAAAATTGATCATTAGAGCACCGTTTATTGATCAGAAACAACATGTAACTGGTTTTTCTTAGTTATAACATTGTTTCAACTGTAGGATCCTAGTAAATATCGATTTTAAACGTAATTTTATAATCCCGAAAATCCCAGGATTGACCCCAGAAATCCCGGGATTGAATAAGACCTAAATTCACGCGGGATCCCGGGATCCCGGGATGCGGAATCCCGGTATTGGATTCCCTAGATAAAACGTTATTCAGTTCTAGTCAAATAACTCGTCCTAGTCCGCCCATAAATGCTATTTAATTTTAATATTGGGATAACGGAGTGACGGGTCAAGACACGACTATCACCAACCAGCGATCTCTAGATCGCTGTCACCAACCCGAGTATACAGGAAGTTTACGGAAAACCCTTACAGACTTCGGGATATGGTTACTTACATCAAAACTAAGAAAAAAGTATCTGTAAACAAGGGTCCTAAAATGCTCGGTTATCCGTCTGTCGGTCTGAACGTGTTTTTAACATGATTTTGCATAACTTTGGAACTACTAAAGATATCAACTTCAAACTTGGTAAGTATATGCTGACTAATAGGACCTATTTTGATGCGGAGTATCAAGTTTCTATTTTGTAATATTTCAAAATGGCAGCCATTTTTATATTTTCAAACTTAATATCTTAAAAACCGTAAATTTTACAAAAATTAGACAAGAGACAAAACAGTTGCGTAATTTTATTTTCTACAAAACCATATAAAATTCATAAAGATCGAACCACAAGTAACGGAGTTATTGCAATTTTTCTAACAAAATACACGCTTATTTGTGGCAGTTATAACAAATATTCACATTATCTTGTTAGAAAAATTGCAACAACTCCGTTTTTTGTGGTTAGATCTTTATGATCTTTATATAGTTTTGTAGGAAATAAGATTACGCAACATTTTTGTCTCCTAAACAATTTCTATAAAATTTATGGTTTTAAGATATTAAGTTTTAAAATATAAAAATGGCTGCCATTTCGAAATGGTACAAAGTAGAAACTTGATTTTCCGCACCAAAATTGGTCCCATTAGTCAGCATGTACGTACCAAGTTTGAAGTTGATGTCTTAAGTAGTTCCAAAGTTATGCAAAATCATGTTAAAAACACATACAGATCGACAGACGGATAACCGAACATTTTGGGACCCATGTTTACAGGAACTTTTTTCTTATTTTTGTTGTAAGTAACCATAATATCCCAAAGTCTGTAAGGGTTTTTCGTAAACACCCTTTATAAGTTAGTTCAAAACAAATCATAGGGCCCAGTCCGTCCATAGGCCCAGTGCTAAAATTAGCATTATATTAGTCTTACGGACGGAAAGGGTCTTGTGATTTGAATAAGCCTATACAATGAACCGTGATTAGGTGGGTTTGATACAGTAACTTCTTGTATCATATGTAAACATGCTATGTGCAATATTTCAAACTCATAGTAAAAAGTACTTTTACAGTTATTACATGTTTTAAGTTATTAAGTGTTATACACGGTATAACATTTTTAAGTTGTTCCAAGTATGGCAATAGTTTGTGCAGACCATACTGTAGTGTTGACAAAGAAAGACACAATAACCAAAATAAGTTTAGGAATATTTTTACAAGTCAGTTTGAAAGTATAAAAAAATCTTCATATTCTTCTTTGTGTTGGGAACTTGATTTAAAGTGATTACATCACTACTGCAAATAATGTTGTGATCTTATCAACTTGAGGCTAAATTTCAAACATATTCTTTTTTACTGAAGTGTGATTTAAGTATTTTTAGACAAAGAAAGATTCTAAGAAAAGCAGTTCGGGCTGTGCGATGATGAACTGTTGGTAAATGTCGTTGTATTATGCTATAAACCCAAGGCTTGCTTTCAAACATAAATATTGTTTTATACCGAGATGTGATGTAAGTATTTTTGCAATTAAATAAAACAAAGAAAGGTTCTAGCAGTTCAGGCTGTGCGATCATGACTGATCAGAATCCGTCTGAACATTACAGCTTTCATACAGTCAGCATAAAAAATTATCATAGAAGAAAAGCATGCTTGCGGAAAGTAGGGAAGGTAGTTGGTATTAATCTCATATCCAGCAAAAAAGTACAGCAGCTGCACAATATACCAACAGGCCAGCTGGCGTTATTCGTATTTTCCTCTTCACTTTCACCTTCAATATTCACTGGCTTACAGCCAGGTCGTGCAGGTCGTGTTTGGTATCGATATCCGATATATAGGAAATATCGATTTTTTGGTTCCGATATATCGTTATTTGTATATCGATATTAGACTTCCGATTTTATCGGAATATCGAGATTTAACTTGGATATTATCGTTATTACTGATATTAGCAGATTTTTAAGAATAGGCCTAATACATAAATGAAATACAATTTAACCTTTTCTGCACTTTTTCAATAGTATTAATTCAATGTGATTTGACAAAACACTTTAAAGATATCAATTTGAAAATAACTTATTAGCTACAAGAAAGGGTTTTTAGTTAATTTTTTTATTATATTTGTTGCTTTGTTGTAAAGATATGGTTGTCCACAAGAATTCCAAAACATTATCTTGGCTATGCAGGCTACTTGAAACAAGAGTTTTTTTGCAGAAAAATAATTAATTCATTTAAAGTTTTTGATCTAAAATCATACGTCAAAGTATAAATTGTAAACAATTTGTACGTTAAATGGACACGTAGTTCCCAGGTGTGCTGCTAACTGTTGTGATACATACCGTATGCATTCGATTAATTTTTAACTAAATTTTTCTAGAATATCGATATTTTTTCCGATATATCGATATTTTTGACCCGATATTATCGGAATATCGATATTGAGGGTCCGATATTATCGTCGATATAAATATCGATATTTTCTTTCGATATCCTGCACGATGCAGGCCTATTCTTCTGTGATCCACTTGCTAACAAGGAAGGGCCCGGCCCGCGTGGTCGCTATAGAAGGTCAAGGTCGTCCATCAGCTCGCGGCGTCCGTCCTTATCACCTTGCTTGCGTCATCGCCGTGCGCTAACCCATTTCTTCCGCTTTGTCCGCTTCCCCACTTTGTTCGCGGATTTCATTTAAGACTAATCATTTCATTTAGACAAGAAATGTATTATTATGTTCATTTACATATATAATGACGCCTGTGGATTCGTTGTTTAAAACATTATGTTTTAAGCTGTAACTATTAATATGAGTGATTTTTTTATTCTTAAAAATACATGTTGGTACAAACATATATCGAATCAAAAGTAATATGACGACGATCTGATGAAAAGCGGAACCTAAAATTATTTGGCAATAAGCTAAATCAGTAGGCAGCAAACAACACATCAACACTGAATAATTCAAAACGTTTCGTTAAATCCTCCATTTACACATTTATTGTCGATCTGATTTGTCACATTGTAATATTGTCATATCTAATATCAGTATTTACTGTATGTTTTAAATGAATTAAAATTAACATTTTAAGGCAATTTAACATTCTTAAATATCATATTAAATTTATTGAAAAGGATAAACCTTTGTTACTTTTATCTCTTGTGGGCAAAAGTAAATTATATTCTAGCATATTAAGATCGTTCCCGATAAAGTTTGTATACTTAACTGTTGTACTTTTACGTCATTTTTTATTTGACATTCAACTTTTAGGCCTGCCACACACTGTTTCAGTCAAGGCGAGGCAAGGCGGTGAGAGACAAGTCGCTCGTCTTGCCTTGTCGCAAAGCGAACGCACACAGCAGAAGGCGAGGCGAGGCAAGGCATCCAAAGTTTTGGCGCGGTTTTACAGAGTCCAGTCGTAAATGTGCTTTCGCAGGTGATTGACATAGGTTACAAGTCTCTTTAGTGTGCTATCGAGGCACGATGGATGTGGAGGAAAGAGACTGTTCTCATGCTGTGGGGTTTTCTTACAGCTGCTGGATCAAAATGTGAAAAACAGAAGAATGTGGGTACATCCTATAAATCAGAAAAGGGGTAGTATTTTATGAAATAGTATTTTACCTAGTACGTCCAACTCTTTACCAATTTCTGCCAATATTTTTAAGCTCAGAGTGGGTGGATCAACTCCCGCGCATGCGCAGAACCCTCCGACTGTCAGCGACTCTTCATGCGACGAAATTTTTGACTGCTTCGCTTTTTGACTAAAGGCGCCTTTTCGCCTCGCCTCGCCTCGTCTCTTGCAGTGTGTGGTGCTCCGTAAGCGCCCATGCGTTCTCTGTCGCTTAAGACGCCTTTAGTCAAAATGCCTCGCCTCGCCTCGCCTCGACTGATGCAGTGTGTGGCCGGCCTTAGGATTAAACATTTACTGGAAACGTTTTTCTTCTCCTTTTGTCTAAATTTAGTTAATTAACTGATTTCGTCAAGTATAATATTTGGTTTTAATCTAAAGGAATATATTTGAGACATAACATAACGTTGAGAAATAACACAACATTACATATACACAAAATCGTGTATGAAAAAACGTAAAATAACTATAATAAGGATTGGATTTAAGATACTGTTATTTTTAACATAAAAAGAATTCTTTTAATTTCCTTTACTTAAAAATATTTATTTGACATGAATTATAAAAATACATTTAATTAATAATCTTATTATGAAACAAAGTCTAGCATAAAATTACGCAGTAATCTATCTTTCTTCTATATTTATTTATATTATATTTTATATAAAGGAGAAGCAGGTTTCTAATGGACAGCAAATCTCAAAAAATATAAGACCTTCAGATCTGAAATTTGGTACTTTTACTGTTCTTGGGCATTAGATGAAAACCGTACTAAGGAACGGTTTTGAAGAAATTACTTTAGGGATACGCCCTACGGTATTCCAAAGTTTCAGTGTTAAAATATAGGGATGCTCATGAGATTGTCATGATAACCATAAAATAAAATCAAGTGAATAAAGACCAAGAAAGTTTTCCACGGGTAAAACCCAGTTGATCAGCTAGTAGTGTATAAAAGGTAGTTTGAAAAAATATATTTATATTATTTCCATCATATTTTAAAACAAGAAAATCATGTTACTGAGAACTCCAACAAAATATAATTATTAACTAACCTCTTAATAGTCCGTTAATAGTATTTTAATAATCATCTCTCGTTATAAAAACATAAACATCAATGATAAAACAAAAAATGAAGTTAATTAGTTTTATTGCTTAATAAGCTCCCACTCTAAATAATTAGCACTCCCTACAATCATAAGCTTTCAACCACACGTTTCTCCCTCCACCCACTAAACGAGCGTCTGAGCAAATATCAGAGAGCTGATATCAGCCGCTTTTGTTATTTTTAACCTCAGAATTAAATCGAAACACGTAGCGTTTTGTAGTTTGCGAAAAGGATTACTAAACTTTGTATTTAGAGTTGCGACAACAGTACAAAATTTGCATATCAATAGGCGTATTTACATTCTTATGAATGAAACCAGAGATTTCAAAATAAACAAGGTCGTCAAAGATATATTTTTCTACAGTTTATTTTGTTTAACCTATACTCGAGCTCACGTTCGTCAAGGATATGAGACTTTGTTAGAGCTCCTATTTCTATTACTTTGTTGTTAACATTTGTTTTTTTCAGTTTTATTCCTTTCATAATTATGAAAACATTATGTCTGTATCACACAACGTGCCCAGTATCTTAACGTGGAATAAGTCGAATGTACGTTTTTCATAAAATTAACTGTTTCTTATTGTAACACTTTAATATTTTTTTTTTGGAATTGGTAAAAATACACTTTATAATGTTTAATACTGTATGGTTCAGCAGCATAACATTATTTAAAAAAATAATGTGCCTTCTAATACGATTTCAAATCCACACAAGCCAAATTTAATTAAATATGAGAATATTATAACATCATAAGTAAAAGTGAAAAATACATAATATTATAAGAAATATTCCTTTTTTATGTTATGTCTGTAAAACACATAAACTACGTATATTTTTTGTTACGGGATTGTGAAGAGCGGATCAGCTTCCATGTTGCCAATACGTCGAAATATATTTCAAGATGAAGTTAAATAAAAAAATCTCATAATAAAAAATAGCACATTCTACGAATTACTATCATATCGCAGCATAACATTTTAACATTATAAATAAAAATAAAGTAAGATAAATATAATTATATGGGAACCGAGTTGTAGTAGAACGTACTTAGGCGTCAAAGTGTTACATATTGGAGCGGGGACACACGTGTTTAGCTCCCATTTAAATTTGATCAATACCTAAATCCCAGCAGCTGATGTCGGCGTCGAGCCACAAAGTCCTGCGATGTCAGATGACAAAGACTAATGGTGGCCGGCCGATGTCGCGCCACTTAAACTAATTGGCTCTTTATGCATCGGATCCCATGCATTTATGTAAAGCGAATATGTTTCAGTTTTAGAGAGTTCCGCAATTTTTGATTAAAAAATACTGTATTGCTCAACGCTACAAGCTACATTTCAGAAAAAATGTTAAACTTTTACAATATAAAATTAATTTTTGAAATAGCATATTACTATAATTTCATTTAAAATATTAAATCATATCATATCCAGGCACAGGGAGTTTTTTTTAACGCAACCCAATTTTAAGATTGAATGATTCAAATATGAAAAAAAAATTGGTATTGTCTTGTTGATCTTTACTTTTTATTCAACTTATTATTTAACTTAGTTCTCATATTTGGCTTTTATTATATGTTCAAACAATCCACCATTGACATTTATAGAAAATAGTGCTCCCTCCATCAAATTCCTGCACGCGTTTGCCAAAGTACCGTTTTGAATTTCTTGTATTCAATTTGTTTTGTTTTTTTTGAGGTGCTTTTTTGAGGTATCCTGTGAATTGTTTTCGTATGCCTTACTTTTTCCCCCAAATAAAAAAATACAGGAGGGTCAAATCCGCGGATCTTGAGGGGAATATTTCTCCAATGGTAAAATAAAGTTTTGGGTTGCGTTAGAAAACTCCCTGTATTATGGCACTTACAAAGCACTTAAATAAATATATTAAACTTATTCAACTTTGATTAGTACATTAATTTTATATTGAATGGGTTATAATATTTATTGACATCATATATACATACAATTCTACTAGTCTACAGTACAATACAGTAAATATTTGTGAACTATTGCAACTGTAATAGTCTTATGAAAAATATATTTGTTAAAACAAAAACTATTTATACTTTTCATAAATTTTTTGGATGGGATTTGTCCAATTAAAATTGATTTGCTCGTTACATACAGGTTAACAGTCTAAGCATGTGCGGAAAATTTAGACATAAATGTGGGGTCCCCTAGCTAGATGGTAGACATCATTACAAACTATTCAAACTTTCTCAAGGTAAATGTGTAATTTATTTAATAATTCTGCCTGAATTTTAAAAAAACCCCAAGATATTAAAACGTCATTAGTACAATGAAATGTTCGCATTACAAAGAAAAAAAGTAAAACTGACAGTATATTAGCCTGCAACGAACTACATTATCATGGTAATATAATATACACTCGTTACTTGACTGTTTCGATTAAACAAGAACAGTGTAATTAGATGAAACTGCGCAGCTCAACTAATCAATGTCACAATTCATTTGTCAATCTCCGTCTCCTTATCAAATAACAATCAGAAAAAAATATTTGATTCAAACCATTGATTTTTATTATTTATTTTACTAGCCAAAATATTAAAGGTCAGAGTAATATATCATATTTTCTCCGTGTCGTAGTAACTGTATCTTTTAAAATAATGTTTTGCGAACTGCCCCAAAAAAATAATCTATACTCGATTCCATGATCATCTTTCAGTTCAGGTCTTATGGAAGAATGTTGTTCCATTACCTTTGTTGAGTACGTTTGTTTGCTAATATGCATATCAATTTTATAAAATCATCAGCATAATAACATAAATAACATGATAATAACATAATTTGGCTAGTAGAACTTAAATTGTCATTTTAAATGGATGACCTCTGGAAATTCTATACTGAAAGGAGAACGTGGAATAGAGTATAGTATTATGAAATGTAATAGATTTCTTGCACCCGTATAAATATCCGATCTAGAACAATAACTGAAATAAATTGGTGATATAATGTAATTATAATTTAAGAATATTGTATAGACAAATTTTGAAAGGGTTCAATAAATATAGAGGAGATCACTATTAGGCATTTTAAGCACGCCTCGCTCTGTTCAAACTTTCTTTATCATGTTAAAACTTGCCTCTGACAATCTCGAGCTCAGCCGTGCGCATATTCGTCCCCAGCTCCGACCAGATCAGTGTGTGCGATCAGAGTAGGCTCGTTAGAAGGATGTGAAGGGATAGGTCGTTGATAAATTAACGTTGTCAATTAAAATAAAAAATAATATAAAATGAATTAACATGTTTAACTGAAATATTTGAAGCAGTAATAATTGAATATTAGCTTATTATAAAATATTATGTTTATATTATTTATAATAGTTATCTATGACTTCAGTTTATATTATTGATACGTGTTTGGGAGACATCAAATCAAATCATTTTATTTCCACATAAAAGTAATAAGTTACAATTTACAGAATATTTTACTAAATTGCTTATAGTCGAGGAAGCAAGGAAAGGACTAAAAATTACCAAACAAAGAAAGGCCTGCATTAAATAAATAAATAAATAGAAACTTATGTCAATATACGTTAAATACAATTTAATAATCCTTGCTTCAGAAAAAATAAAATCAAAAGAAATAAGTTTACACGGACCTTTTTGTGGTCTGTGCGTAGACTCGAGTTGATTAAGAAATTATATTTATAAAAAAGGAGCAATTCATTTAATTTGCGTACAGGTAAAATAAAGTTGAAAATTAGGCTAATTATGAATGATGAATGGAAAACTGTATATTGTGAGGTACAATGGGAATGATGCTTTAGTCATTATAAAAGTTTCTCATTTGCAGCAAAGACACTTTGCACAAGGGTTGGAAATTTTACTTTCTTACAATCTGCAAAAATACGAGGAATTTCTCCTGAATGTCTGATAGTGAGTTACTAGATAATAAAAGTCATGTTTTAAAAGTTTGTCACCAACAACTTCTAGATCATTGTTGCCGACCTATATCAAGTATATGCCTAAACTACGATATTTAAAATGCTTGCTGGTTTTTACAATTTTTTTTTTCTTCAGTTGAAGCAATGGAGGACCCAATGTGAATTATTGAGTACGCAAAGAAAAAAATTAGAAAAAAAGTTAATTGAATACGGGAATCATCTATTTTGTGGTGCATATTTATTGCAACATCAGTATTTTTTATCCAGATGTAAGGTAAAAGGTTTAATAGATTATTTTTTTAGTATATAAGTTTTTCATTACTTGTCAGATTATAGTTCGTTTTAAGTACCAACAAATTTAAATTTCTGCGTATTCTTCCTAAATTATCTTTCTTTAAAAAGTTATTGAAGCAGCCATTTAATATTTCCTAAGGGAATTGATGATAAACCCCCAATCACTGATCACTGAGTGTTTAGCATATCACTGATTCTCTTTATTGTCTACATTACTTATTCGTCCACAATCAAACCAAATAGTCACTCACAATTGCATTGATTATTCAGCATGTTTTTTTTAAACGCAACCCATTTTTAAGAATGAATAGTGTATATTAAAGATGAGTATTGTTTTGTTAACCCTTACGTTTACATTTTATACAACCTATTATTTAAGTTTTATAACATTTAGCTTACATTACATGTTCAAACAGTCCCCCACTGAAATTTATACAAAGTTGTGCTCTCTCCATCGAATTCCTGAACAAGTTTTTCAAAGTACCTATTTGAATTTCTTGTATTAAATTTGTTATGTTTGTTTTGAGGTGCTGAATATCCTGTGAATTGTTTTCGTAGGCCTTACCTTTTTGTATCCCCAAAGAAAATAATATTGTGGGGTCAAATCCAGGGATCTTGTAAGGGAATAATCATTCACTGGTAAAATAAAGCTTTGGGTTGCGTTTAAAAAATAAAACACCCTGTACTAATGCAAAGTACTGGGACAATGCTAAAATTAACGTTAGAACGTCCTGGTCCACGCCTCACAAACACACTGTACCTTCTGCTTGATCAGCCAATGAGAGGGCTCCAGGCTTCGTCTTGTTGGACGAAAGTTAATCCACCTTCTCGCCTTAGATAGATTTTTGATCGGCTTAAGTACTAGTATAGAGATCGATAAATGTTAGAGTAAATAAAGCAGTCATTGTATAGTTTAGTAAAGAAGTCATTGTATAGTTTAGTAAAGCAGTCATTGTATAGTTTAGTAAAGCAACCATTGTATAGTTTAGTAAAGCAATCATTGTATAGTTGATTCTATTTGCTACCCAGATTGTCCAGCCTCCTATTCTCAATTTGTGTGTGGGAAATTTTATTTACGACTGAGGTTGGATACCCAGTCAGCAGTAAGCCTTAGAGGGAAACGAGGAACACGGCTTGTCCCACTTGAAGGCACTTTAAACCGCGAAAACCCCTTGAGTCCCTTAAGGTCTGTCAGTCTGAAGGGCGAAGTATCCAGGATGAGACCATCCTCAACCCAGAGGGTTCCTGGGAGGCGATTCTTCTCTGGGAGAGGTGAAATAGGGTTAGGGGATGAGTCTTCTCCCAGGAACTCGGAACTTCTCCCCATCTTCAGGAGCGATGCTAACTGATGATGTCACTCCTTTTCTATCCCAGGATCTCCTCTTTTTACGTAAGCTGCACAATATGCCAAGTCAAGTGCCTAACCAGCCAGCGATACTAGGACCCAATCCTTCGCAATCCAACAGTCTACGTGATTCCTTTTTTGGGGCTCCAAGGTGAACGAACACCTCTGGTACCATATTTCCAGCGTCTACAAGAAACATTGCCCTAACTGGGTAATGAATAAATTATATATTCTACCATTACAAATGAATTTAAATAACATAAATACACACTAACATATTTTAGCAACTGCACAAACCAACTGTATACATAGTATCTGCAGCTGCATCTGCATATTTATTAACTGTGGAATAATATTAATCTGTGCCTATATTTAGGTCAGCATAACAACTTAATAAATAAAAACAGATACATAAACAGAAAATCAGTTGAAGTACAGAATTTTAAAATCATAATTTCGACATTATTAATCAATAGTGCTTCCACGGTTGAATGATGGTGTGCCAAAGTTAGTCAGGTACAGATTGGCATAATTAATTCCATATTACATTATGTTATCCAATTCTATGTTAATACATTAGTGTAACAAGAGTTGATATTCGAGATCATATGTTTGAAGCTCGAGAGTTATCCAGCACTTCACATAGTCGAAAATATGCAAACGACTTTCACTCTGTCGTTCGTCTTTTGAACGATACTTTTCGCTACACAGCTGTGATCCATATCAAATATTTCATCTTTTACTAGGGAAAAAATCAACAGAAGACAGTAAACATTACTTTTGCATAGTAAACATTGTTTTTGCGTATCAGATATTGTACTGATGAATTTTCTCTGGTTATAAAGAGAAATAGGTGATTCCACAGTAGTGTAGCAAACAATATATTTATAAAACTATATAAATAAAAGTCAACAATCAAATATTTTTTAATATCATTCTATGTTCAATTTTGGCTATATTTTAAGATTTGGAGCTCTGCAATGTTTAAATAAGATATATATTTATCTGAATCTAAAACAATCAAGAAAGTTTTATGATATAACTGTTTTCATGAATGTCAGAGGAAGTAGCTTTTGTTAAGAGGAGCTATCCAACGAATTCGTATTGTTATTGCTTTTGTATTTCTTTCTTTTGTCTTTTCTGGCCAACACCATTGTTTTCAAGTGTAAAACTTTTATCATTATATTTACCTGGTTGTAGCTCTTGTAATTTAGGCTGTTTAGTAACAACTTCCACCACTTCGTAATATACTAGATATTTGTCATGTGTATGCACAGCTGAAATTGACAGCAATTGACAGTGTTTTGTTAGTTAGGTGAGTGGTATCACTCACCTATCATCGCCAGCACAAACTAATTGACCAATAACCTTGATAATTTTCATGGACGTCCCTTTCAGAGTATAAATATCCACTAGGAACGGTCGAATGTAAAACTTATTTTTTTAACGAACAGTCACAAAACCGAGCGTTTCTTTTAATCAGCTAAATAGATGTAATTATTAATTATTGTTTCAATTAGTTGGTCTCTTTCTCACGTTCCATGCGGGCTACTAGAATAATACTTGAATGAAAATCAAGGCCAATCAATTCTTAAAGTTTACAACGGAGAATAGTAAACATAAATAAACTAATAAGAGAGTTTACCAAGGATCTGGCAGCTGTCATCGGTGATAAGGTTGTAAATTGATGATTTCTGATGATAGGATGGACGGTGACTCGCTAAAAAGGAAACAGGTAATACAAACTAAAATATACTATGAGATTCACACTGCTAAGCAGTTGCTGTGTTAAGTAAAAAAATTAATTGTAAAAAAAAGTATATAAGCTGTCCAGCCCTTTTATTTATGTTTGTCCCCTGTAGAAAAGTTAAAATAAAATATTTCTCCTCTAGGAGTCGGATTTATGATTTTATCAAAGTTTCCTGGTGGTTCGGGCTTGATACATGGATAGCTCCGAACAGCCACTTGCATTCTGTTATGTTTACAAGACCAGAAAATTTATGATTTTAGTTTTGTTAATTTTGTCAGAGCAGAAGAGTAAATGTAAGGTTCTGAAACGGAATCTTATACAACTTGAAGCGGGTGTATAAATTATTGTACTGTACTGTATACAGTAATTAAACCCAGATCTGAAAGTGAAATGCAAAGAAAAGGCTATAGTTTTAAAAATGTTAACGCATATATCTTTATTTCAAATTGTATTTTCTAAATTATACTTTTTATTGTAATTCCAGCAATGACGGATCCAAAACCTTTCAAGGGAGTGTTGAGGTTATGAGTCCATCCACCGTTAAATTAATTTTGTTAGTTAGGATGCGGTGTACGTGTGGTTGGGGAGGTTGCGCCTTTATGCAGCTTCATCGCCCTCGGGAACTTTGCTTGGTTGTTTTTTATCACCAAAACACACCATACAGCAGAAATTAATTTTAAAATCTATACGATTTCTAAATATGCTATTTTTTAAGTTTATTATTAAAAATTTAACAATAAATGGATTCATAAATTTCATTTTAATCGAATGTTTATGGAATCTCGCTTTAATTTTAGGTAAATCGAAATAAAATTAAAGGAAAAAATAAACAAAATAGTAAAAAAATTGCAAAATTAGATAAAAGTATATAAAAATTAAAGGAATTAAATTATTAATAAGTGGTAAGTTTGAAAAACTCACATCCCAACAAAATAAACAATATGACATTTAATTTTTGTTTTCAAACTGTCCAGCCAACAAATATGTATTTAATTTTTTCACGGTTTAGATTGTTGTGGGTGCTAAAAATACATAGTATACTAAAGCTAGCATATAGCACTAAAGGTAAAATTGTAATCGTTCAAATTTATCTCACTCAGCCATTACAATTTTTGTTCAGAAGAGCTGTCATTTCCTTATACAATTGTCACGAAAAAAGACTTAACAGCAATTGACAGGCTGTTACAGGCCAACCCTTTGTTACTTGAAAGTCTGTAACACGCTTATCGGATAAAGAACAGTTTTTTGACATTAATTGAAGACGAAAATAACACCCACGTTTGTGTTTATTAATGAATCTGTTTCCTACAGACATTCTGCTAACGTCAGCAAAGTATATTTTAAACTTCCTGATTTGAATCTTTTTTTAAAGAAAGTAAAAAAAACTTTTTAATAAAAATATCTAACAAATAATCATAAATAGTATTAAGTAAACCAATTGAAATATGTCATATAAACAATTTACGTTATTATATTTAAGAGTAATGACGGATTCCGGATAAGATTTAATAACGGATAAAGAAACCCAGTTTAAAATATTTTTCAAAGTTCTACACAAATGTCCACATCAGTAATTGACTTATAAAGCTTCAAATATGTCAAGACATCGCTCCTTAGTTGTATGAGGATGAAAACCAACTTTTACTAGTAAAAGTTTCACGATTGGATAATCAGTCATTACCATGTGTCTAGAAAACGTATGTGTCTTATACGGTCATGAATATATTAAAATGTATAGCCTTTTCTCCATATGTTCAAAAGGACATAAGGAAAAACTCCATACAACGCAATTTAGACTTTCACCCAATTAAAATGAATCTCAATAATACAATGCTCTTTATCCATGACCACTGATGATAGGATCGTTCTTATATAGAAAATCGATATATCTAGTTTTGAAGTATAAAACCATAATAAATTAATTGAAAACCGAAAATAGTGTCTTGCACCCTATGATAAAAATACGATTTATCTGTTATGTCGATCTTTTAAACGTTCATCATATGTATTAAAGGGCGTACTGATTAAATTTTTGATTTAAAAATATTACATTTGACGAGAACAAGTACATATTAGTAATTCTTATCCTAATTATTACATTTTTATTATTAGTTTTATAATCATCATTTTTTCAATCTTTTTTCCAGAGAGAAAATTATTATGCTTCTATCAAAGTCGAAAGCAAAATAAATTGTTTCTACCATCAAGTCTTTGCCCGTTGACTTGCACAGTACTACAAAATAATAGTATATACATTAACCCTAAATTCTTCCACATAGATGTACTAATTATATTTTCAAATTCATATGTAATACCCCGAAATTGCATTAGAGAATTATGTAAATACCTTGGTCAGAAATGTTTGAATTTATAAAAAAACATTCGAAGTCTTCTTTAAGTAACTCCTGGTATCAAAAATCTTTAACGATAGTAATGAACAACTGTTTGTCTACAAGTGACTCAATAATTAGCTTTTTGGCAAATACACATTATCACATATTATCGCATGTAGTTTGATTCACTTTCAATTTTCTTTTAAACCTATAACCAAAACATATACGAGACCCAAAATATTAAATGCTAAGACCATAATGGCAGATAAATTAGTTAATGTAAAAATTAAATCAATCTTTACATTTAACCATAGTAAATTGTATAATGATGTGTAAGAATAGCAAAACCAATGCACGGTAAAATAAAAAAAGTAAAAGATAGTGGGTACATCATCCTACATTTAATCATCATCTTATTCAGCTCTATGACCTGAAGGAGTTTGTGTTAAAATTTATTTTATTACGTCACATCAACGCGCACAACACATAATAAATAGCAGCCGTGGTAGTTATTCAATGTTTGCGCAAAAAATTTTATCAAAGAGCAACTCGTACAAAATAAAAAAATGCAGTTCAGTAATAATTTATCGTATGCTATAAAATTATTTTGTCGATTTTTTCAAAAAATTATTCTTTAATACATTTTGCTATGTGCAAAAAAACTAAATTTATTCTTAATACATTTTATGTTTAGTCATTATGAATAAGTTCATGGTTTATAGATAAACCTATTCGATATTAGCCTATTCTATTTATAGAACATGTAAAAGAAAAATGTAAATGTAATGTAAAAAAATGTAAAAATGTAATGAAAAATGAATGAATGTAATGAAAAGTAAAAATGTAATGAAAAATGAAAAAAATTTAAATGTAAAAATGAAAATGTAAAAGACTCATTTGTAGATCTGGTAGTTTTCTTAAAAATATCCACTCCTTGAAACTGATTTATTTTTCTCTTCTGAGATCGAAACTTGAGTTCGGTTGCATGGTTTGGTATCCCTATCAGGTTTATCTTATTCAACTCATCGAACAAATCCAAGTCAAGTGTTTAAGATTTTTATACTTCAAATTGACTGGCATATACACGTTTCAAGTTTCATATAATGACCTATTATCTGTGTTTGAAATGGAGAATTTAAGCAGGCGTCGTGATATGGCGATGCTGATTTTCTTGTACAAGCTTGTTAACGGGGTTGTGGATGACAGTTTACTGCTAGCTCGGCTCCGTTTCCTCGTGCCTCGTCGCACGTCCAGGGTCAGGCAACTCTTTAGTCCGCATTTTGCAAATACTACTCTTGGCACTCACTCTCCTATTAATGTAATGATGCGGCTACAAAATACTCTTTTCGAACATGCCGATATGTTTACTTCGACCTTGACCTCCTATAAACGCAAATTACTTAGGGCCTAACATTTAAAGTTAACATTTAAAGAAAATAAACCTCTTTCAAATTTAGTTTAGTTGTGATAACGCTTATCCTAGTAAATTAATTCTGTTGTTACAACTTAAACATTAGTATTATTTTTCCCAATTAAATTTATCTGAATTTGCTTTTTTTCATTTTTTTAGTTTTATAATGAATAATAAGTAAGTGGTGCTGTATTATTTATTATGTATATTGTTTACTATGTATTGTGTTTTTCTATATGTCCCATTTGTATGCTGCAATAATTTGTACTGATTAGTTATATATGCTACAATGTAATTGGATGTTATCTGTTTTTAGCATTTCAAATAAATAAATAAATAACCTTATTAGATATAAGCCAATATGTAACTATAATCCAATAAACCAACTGATTAAAAATTATGGAACACACAAGAGAAGTTTAATTTTAAACATATTAAGTATACAGGGTTCAGCAAAACTCTGGAATATATGAAAAAGTCCATTTTATTTTGTTCAAAGTAATGAAGCTTTTCAGTTGTATATCCGTCATAAATATAAATATTTTCATGTGTTTTATTATTTTTTGCATGTCCAAGGAACGTCCCACGCTGGAAGTCTTGAAATTCTTAAAAGTAAGCATACCTCGAGTGCACCGCATTTTAAAGGTCTTAATTAGTAGATCATAACAGCGCAAACCGCGCCTCAAAAAGTTAATTCATTCAGAAGTTACAGCTCCTAAATAGTTTAATGTTGGCCATTAAACTCTAGGCTAAAAGTAAGGAGAACAGTCGAATTACTAATAAAAAATTCGAAACAATGTAATTTAATTGTAGATTTCTTAATATGTCAAACTATCCTTATTAATGAGAAATACATGTATCCAAAACCAAACTACATCGTTCCGAGCGCTTTAGTAGTGGTTAGACTTTTTTCCTTAATTTTAGCCTAGAGTTTAAAGGCCAATATTAAAATATTTGAGGAGCTGTAACTTCACATTGGATTAGTCTTTTGAGGCGCGGTTTGCGCTGTTATGATCTACTAATTATGACCTTTAAAATGAGGTGTAACTCAAGGTATGCTTACATTAAAGAATTTCAAGGCTTCCAGTGTGGGGCGTCCCTGCATCGTGCAAAAACAAAGAAAATACGCCAACATATTTCTATTTGCAATAGATACAAAGTAAAGTTGTATTACTTTCTGCAAAATAATGTAAAAGCTATTTAATATATTCTAGAATTTTGCGGAACCCTGTATAAGAAAACATAGCAAGTTTTTTATCAATTAGATGAAAAAATCTACATTGGGAGGGGTTTTTAATCAACATTACGTGGTCAATGTTTTCAAGAAATGAGGTTAGGAGGACGTACATTAATTAGAATTAACAAGATTGTGTAATTACTATTGAGGTTAAAGCATCAGTATCCTTGAAATTGTTGTGAGATTCAACCAACCCTTTAATTTATTTACCCAATTATGAGTTTATGGAAAGGTGGTTGTATTTTTATAGAATGAAATACAAATTAAAAGTATTACTACTTCCTTTCCTACGTGTTGTGCAGCAAAGATTATTACGATCTTAGAAACTACCAAGGGAAGTTGCAGAATATTATCCTAGTTTCTAGATCGGAATGACTTTGTAATAAGACTTTATGATCCGTATCAACATACAGAGCCAAGTATATAAACTATTTTACATTTTATTCCATAAGGTGGTTTTGACTGTATCTTTTATAAAAACTATTCACATTATGAATCTACCTTGCATTCCATGTATATATGATATTTTGTAGTGCATAATTTTTTCTTTTTCATAATGATTTAATTTTAATTCTTTTTTCACTTCTTAGAGAACTAAGCAATAATAAAACATTTTGACAATAAAATCGTCGTTAAGTAAGAAAACGGAAAAGCTTATGTTTACTTATTACATTTCCTTGCACATCGAGTTTTTGTGTTTCAATAATTGAAAAAGGTATTGAAAGGAAAATATAATTTACCTGGATTGCATTGCTGTCTTTCAGAATGCAGTGCATTTTAAATTACTAAAAAAATTGGAGCAGGTAGATCTACTTAAGAATAATACTGTGATATCTGAAATAAATTATATTATTTTCTAATCACCTCGTTTAAACATTTTTGGTAAAGCCAAACTTTTAGATTTTAAAAGTTATTTCTAAGTGAACTATTAACTAAATTCCCGTGGTGCAGCGTATTGTGGAAAGTTTGCAGAGACATGTCGATGGGATGTTGGCGTGTTGTTGGCTGTTGGTTCCATTTGGAATGGAGCTATTTGTGACCTCAGAGTCGTTAGCTCAGAACCGACAAACTGTAATGAATGTCTAACAAGTGCCATGTATGAGCATGAACTTTAACAAAAACAATTTCTTGTGGTAAGCTGTATGGTCATGGATTACTATTAGGAATTCGCTTTAACTTACATAAGATTCGCTAACAAAACAGTAATTAATAAAACAATATGGTAGCTTAACCTTTGCGTTTCGGACTGTGAAGCAAGTTATAGCAGCGTAAATAATTTCTATCATTCTTGATTTTATTGTATTGTAGTATTTAAGACACTCGTGCCAACGACTAGAATGACGTTTTTTGAGTAGAATAAGGATGAAATAAATATGAGTGTAAAATGGATTAGAAGAAAACTTGCTGTTCATTCATTTGACCAGCTGATTCATTTGCCTGGATTAAAAAAGCAAAAAGATTATAACACTTTGGGTCATAGTTCACTTTTTCCAAAGAACTAGTTAGTTAGTTATAACTAGTTTTTTTTATAGTTGGTTTAAAGCATAAGATCAACTATGGTGTTATGATTCTGTTGTAAGTTATATATATACACACAATTATTACTCATTCGGTAGAATATAACTTATTAATATAATATAGAGGGTGTCCAGCTTTGACTGACCGACACTTTTTCAGGTTATTCTGTAGGATAAAACAAAATCAAAATTATTTTTTTGTGGATATGGTCTCTCGCTCCGGCACTCACCTGTAGGACTGTATGTGTATTTGTCACTGATTAGTTATCTTGAAAACCTCTTGAGGTACCAAAATCATTCTTGGTATATAAATTATGACTAGTAGTGCCTATCTTTAGAGGAGGTATTTATATACTGTACCATTTTAAAATTGTTGCCCCTTTCAATTTCAAAGCTTAGGCGAATATTTCATAAACTGCAAAACTTACTAACAATTGTGAACAAGCTAAAAAGATGCAAAACTAATGCTCTGTTTAAAAACTCATAATTTTGATAGGTTTATGATGAACAATTTTGAAAATGTAAGATGGAGGTATATTTGAAAATACCAAAACTGACCCGATATTTCAGCAGTATCTTCATAAAACCATGTCTTCTCCATTCTTCGTATGATAAGCCTTATAAAACTACAAGTTTCCAAAAGGAAAATTAAATGTAGGAATTTTTAGCTTGAGAAGATTAGTAAAATTTGCTTAAGATTAGTAAGATTAGTAAGATTAGTAAGATTAGTACTAAGCTTTGAAATTAAAAACGGCTGCCACTTTGAAATTATATAAAATATAAATTTGATTCTCCGCACAAAAAGTAGTTTTCATCATACTTTTACCAAGAACGAAATTAATTGGTAAGTTAAGTGTTTTGAATTTATAATTGATTGGATGAAAAATACATAAAGTCAGAGTCTGACAGTCAGAAACCAGGTCGAGATAGACTATAGCCGTAATGATATTTTTTACCTGCTGAATAACTTTAAAAATGTTTTGGACAATATTGGCTGGTCACAACATTATTTTTTGCCAAAACATTATAACCCGACCACATGGAAATATAGTTTCATATACTACTGAAAAGTAAATAGCCGATATTGCCAGTTTTTACAGTACCATTTTATTTAACTAGCTGGTATTTAAGCTAGCATTTTATTAAAAATCAGCTTTTAAATAAGACAAGGATTTTCTTTATTTAAATCCAATCACTATCACCAAATTTATACAAAAAACAAGTCATAGTCTACGAATAGGATACGAAACTGGTTAATTATGAACACAATACCTAATGCTTTTCATCATAGAATTTGATTGAGGTTGTTTATTTTATTTACTGCATTATCGATTTTAATAATTTCATAGTAGTAATTGTTAACTAGATTCTGAATTAAAAGTTCCCATAACAAAGTGACCACTCTTTTGTCACACAATGCAGTTAGGTTTAGTTGTCAACTTCCAGAGAAAAGTATTAATTATTTAGGTTTTATAATTAAATATGTATATGAATGTGATATTGAAGAAATTACTAATATAGCCTATACAATTTCATGTTTGAGTCGAGCTATAAAATTTGTGGTGCGTGTTTAAAATTAATCTGTTTATCTGCTGTGTATATACAATTCAGCTCAATAATACATTTTGATTCATTTAACTGGCCAAGGAAGGTAATGACAGTTAAAATGAAGGTATTTGAGTAAACGTTAGACCTGCAAATACAATCTTTTCGGTAATTCGTCAGTTTAAGGACATTTAAGTTGTATTGTTGTCTGGACATATTCCAAGACTTAAAAAAATTAAGCATCGCAAAATATGATAGATAAAACTGGTTAAAAAGCTAAATAGGAGTTTTTATAATATTACCTAGGCCAAAAATTCTTAGCAAAAACTGTTTGAAAAAAATCGTTTATTTCAGTTTTATAACAGGAATATGATGAAAATGTGTGCAAATAAATACCTGGAAAAATAGTATTGGTTAAAACTTTATCATAGAAGAATATTGAATGTTATAACGAAGCGAAGGTCATGAGATAAAAATTTATGTCTGAAAAAGGGTGTGTCCTAAGTCATTAGTTTATTAAATAATCTATCAAGTTGTGAAGAAACTAAGTTGTTAACAACCCCTTTATGTAGTCAACAACAAACCCTTTATGTCATTTTGTATTGGTTGACTAGTGTATCAGAGATGCGACTAGGCACTGGATGGAGGGGAAGGAATTTAATAACCTTAGGCAGTATGGATGCTTCAAACATGTCTCTCTAGTTTATAACCATGAGATACCTTGCCAATAATTAAGAACAAACCCTTAGTTTTTTTGTTTTAATTTGTTAATACCACCCTATCAATGCTGAGAACAGTATTTATCTTTTTATTCAGTAACGGATTCAAATATTCCAAGTAAATGAATGAACGTACTCTTAGTGAGAAGCTTAACCGTAATATTTAAACTTAAAATGTCATACACTATCAACACGTTACTTTTTTGATCCTTAGTTTATTTCTCCTAGTTTTCTTTTACTACATAAGTACCTAATGAGCATAAAAAATTACTTGTCTTACACAATAAAATCTGAATATTAATGATGATTTACCCTTGGGGTTACCAAAGGGTTTAAAAATCAAAAAGACACCAAAAACATGGTTGCTCTATTTGAAACGTCTAAAACTATTGTTAAAATCTGGGTATTATTACCTAATTATAATTAATTTTATACAGCATTAGATAACGAAAAGGGTAACATATGTATTATTTATTCAAAAGTTTTCTTTTGAATGGTGTTCAAATCTAAAATATCTCTTGAACATCTTATAAATTCCAGTATTAAATAATATTAATAGCAACACTGTAAAAACAGGACATAAAATTTATATAAATTTCAGTAAAATAACATTTGGTCTATTTAAAATGACAAGCACATTTAAGTTAATGTTCCATTAATGATTTAATATTCCATTAATGATACCTCCAGAGCTACCTAAAAATAGTGACTGGTAGGCAGAGGTTTCAAGCGAAGCATCCATACAGCCCGAGGTTATGAAATTCCCGTTCGTTCATGCAGTACATAGTTCGGAGACAGTATAACAAACTCGTGAAAAGAAAAGCCATTTCGAATTTATCAATACTAACCTTAAAACACAGAATAGTATATTGATATAATTAGGAATGATACATACTAAATAGGAGAACATGTCAACAATTCAGTAGTCATTTATTATCAATATTCAGTCCTATGTTCTTTTTAAGGTTTCACTTTTTTACTATTAGTTAATTTTGATTGTTTGGTTTTCAAAATACAAACTTTAAATTATGTTTTTCACAATATTAAATAAACAGAAGGACTAAATCATGTCCCCACTCGGTGCCTGATATTGCGAGCTTTGACATTAATAAACCCCCAGAACATTTTAGTTCAGGTGGTTTAGAATCTACCTTCTCTTTTTGTCACTATTTTAGACAATTTTAGTGTCTAAAACACTCAGTGAAACAAACAGTATTCGTATGGCTAAAAATATTTTAGGTCCTGAATAGTAATTAAAACATAATTTATAGCAAATAAAATAAAACTTAAAAATTATTATTGAAAAAGAAAATTATCTGGCTACAGTAATGAAACCACTGATAGCAGTGACAAAACATACTCGATTATGCTTTTGATAAAATTCATAATATAATACTCCATTGTGTTTCTTTCTGTCCCTTATTCGTTACAATGAGCATTACACCTTGCAAAGCTAAATGATATTTCCAACAATATTATCACAGATTTAATGAATGGTCTTGAAATTATGAACAACCACACATGATACTTGTACGAATCTAGTCCTCATTATTGCAAAACCTCAATTTTCTTTTTTCATGGAATTTATTTCCAGTTCAAACACAACAAACGTACTTTATTAATGAAAAGAGTAAGGATTAAATAAATTGTACATATTCAATAAGACCTACTTTTTACGTACAACTTGAAAAGGTTTCCAATTCTGATCTAGTTGAATCTACTGTATGTACATCCCAATAACTTAGGTTTGTAAAAGTTAACTTGTGAATGCTGTTCCATGAAACTAAAGAATTGGTATAGTTATTAATTTATGTCCTCAATAAGAGGTCTGTTTTTTTTAGTAAACATAATTAGTATAAAGAAAATTGTTTTACCTTGGTACTCCATTTATTAATAAAGTAGGTAGCTGAATAGGTGTTCACAAACTATTTTTGGTATTTGGTCACAGCAGTGTGCTTATGGGAAGTGCATTTATATGTCAATTTGTTTTTCCTCATCATTGTTCTATGGCATTACACGTATACCATACCAGAAGAATTATGGGCCAATGACAACACTTGCCCGGTTGGCACACAAAATGGTAAGTATGTCAAACGAATCTGACAGACTATATCCTGTGGAATTACAAGCCTATGCTGACAAGCCACAGATTTTGAACGATTTTTAAGTCAACATTCGTTGTCATATCTGAAATACGCCCTCTGTATTAAAAATATCAATAAAGCAAAGAGACAGGCGCATCAGAATTGTATTATAAATTCAAATAACAAACCTCAAATAAGGCTGCTTGGGAGGTAATCTCAAAAGAGACACAACCTACCACAACTGCAAATAAAGTAACACTCAAACCATATCAATTAAATAATACTTCAGTTGATTTAGTCCAAATTTCCAAAAAACTTCCTCACACCCACACATTGGCGCAATGTCTCATACAAAAATCAACACACAATGCACCTAAGTTTTACTGGATGGTAATAACAGAGAAAGGAGGTAACTAGAATTGTTTCAGAAATTTCAAATACCAGTGCTGTTTTGTTTCTGAAGTTCTAGCTATTTAACCAAAGGAACCATTGTAAATTTTTGCAATCCCTTGTCATTTGTGTTGAATCAATGCCTTAGTAATGGTTATTTTTCTGATTTATTTAAAACATCAAATGTAGTGCCTGTGTACAAGAAAGGTGATAGGTCTCATTCATAGAACCACCGCCCAGTGTTTCACTTGTGCCTATTTTTTCTAAGGTTTTTTTGAATCTCTTAATCACACTCAACTTATATTACATTTAGAGTACAACAGCCTGATTAGTGATTTTCAACATGATTTCAGGCACAAAAAAATCTACAACGTCAGCACTTTCAAGTTTAGTTGATGAGGTGCTTGTGTCCTTTGAGAATAAGGAATCAGTCTCTCTGAGGCTTTTTTATTTAAGCAAGGCATTTGATTGAATCCAATATGACTTTGTTTTGAACAAACATCGATACTATAACATCTCAGAAAATGTTTTACAGCTTTTGCAGTCATAGCTTACCAATCGAACCCAATGTGTGTCAATAAATGGGTGTTGGTCTTCTACTCTTGCCGTTAATACTGGAGTTTTACAAGGTTCAGTTTTGGTTTCTTTCTTTTTACAGTCCTCATTAATGATCTGCCATCGAGTATTCTGCCTAAAGTTATCATGTTTGCTTAAGACACAACATTGCTTTCATCACACGGAAATTTAGTATGTCTTGAGGAAAATATAAGTAATGCCTTCATCTTTGCTCACAATTGTATTTATGCAAATAAACTGTTGTGCAACAGAGAAAAAACTCGAATATGCCGCTTAGCATGTCTCATGTTGAGGTTTATCAGTCAGTTAAATTACTTGGTTTTTATATTTACAACAAATTGAATTAATTGGAAAACCCGCATATCTGCAGAAAGGATTCTTGGGTGCCCTATCTTGTGTGGATGCTTAGGGATTTCAAAAGTCTTTACTATTTAAAGAGTAGCTACACACTTCTAGTACCAAAAATATATAAGAACTATATTTAGAACAAGTTACACAAAACACTTCAAGTCACTTTTTATGAGACTTAGTGTAATGACAGTTATTACTCTCTATATACACCACATAATTACCTACACTAAATTACACATCACAGAATTCAATGAAAGAAAAGGCATTCACCACCACAACACCAGAGGGGCAAACAAAATTGACCTTCCGCAGCACTGATTTTCGAAAATAGGTAACTCTTACAAAATCAACTGTATTAAACTTTTTATATGACACCTGATACCGCTAGACTTGTTTTTCCATCTATTTTTAAAGTCACCTTAAGTGAGTGACTCATTTCCAACCCATTTTATTCAACTGATAAATTTTTAGCCTGTGATTTAGGGTTTTGGTTTTTTTAATATCTGTTGGCTGGCATAAGATTGTCCTTACCTGTGGCTAGTGTATTGATATTGTGGTGTAATATTGTCTATAGTTATAAGATTGTTGGCTTTGCCTATTTCTGTGTTTTATAATAGATCAATGGCAATGCAGATTCTTAATTCTTGCTGTTATCGAAAAGTTTAGAAACTGACCTTCCAGCCTTTTTCCTAGCAGAAACTCCTTCGTGTTCATGTGCATCAAATATATAAACTCTAATTGAAATAGTATTCTTCAATTATATTTTTAATAAATCCATTACGTTGGTAATATAGGTTACTATTTGTTGCTCAAAATATATTGTTTGAGTCCCACTATTATAACAACAACCTTTTTTAACTAAATCTAATACGCATGTGTCTCCTTCTAGTCTATTTACTATGATTACGTTTAGCAGCTACTAACACTTTAATAATGATAGCCATCGATATTTTCTTTTATCTTCTTTCTTATATGGGACAATCGCACAATATTTGAAATTAATGATAGCCGAAGGAGTTTTTTCACTTATGACTGATGTTTTAAAATTTAAAGTGTGTAATACTTGTCTAAATTATTATTTATGATTTTCAAATACTTACCTAAATTATATTTAGGAAACTAAAGTTAAAAATAAATATATACTCAGTTTTGCATTTTTGAGTATTTTTTTTTCTTTTAGAAGCGTGTCTAAATAATATAAACTCCTATAATTTTTTCCGATATCCATTCAATGGTAAATGTTTTTCAGTTTAATCTAATACATACAGCACACTGTAGTGGATATCTTGAATGGTGCTACTAGAGCGAATAACCAGATAATAACAACAGTGCCGAACGTCGGCCATTGTAATGTATGTCCTATACTAGATTATTACTTAAAATTAAATACAATCAACTAAAAGATTCATAAGGTCTTTGTAGTCTACATTAGTGACAAATTTATTTCCGTTTCTATTCGAGCATAGGACCTATAAATATTGTATGTTGGAGAAAAATAAACATTCTTCTTTTGCCTTTTATGTGTACAGTACTGTATGAAGACTTTGAATTATGATACTAATATAATATGCTGAGGGAGTATATAATATAAAATCTAAAGTTTATATGTAAACTGTTTATTTTTATTATATAAACTCATTATAAGGAACCATGCATTAGGGATGGTTGTAGGTATTTGACAAAGCTATTTGAAATAACTAAAGGGATGTTAAGAAATTTCTTTTCATATTTGATTTAAAAGTTCAAATATTTATGTATTGAATTCAGTGTTTTGAGAAGGTTAAAATACAAATTTATTTATTTTTCCGAATTATAAATTTATTTTCAGTTCTGGACATATTTAATTTGATCCAGAAATTTGCACAATCAGCAAACATTCTAGGGTTGAAGTTTTAGGCAATTTACTATTCGTTTTTTTTTGCATGCCAGATGTTTAGTTACCTTGTTATTAAGTCAAAATAGACATACTTTAAAAATCTTTATGTCATATACTGAATTAAAGGTGCTATTTGGGAGGAAATGTTAAGGTGAGGCTATACATACACGTCACGTCACGTCACGGCCCGACTCGAATACTCTCTGAAGAGCATACACGGCCGATTTGGCCGAATGAGGACGCCACGTGACATGTATGTATAGTCTCCACCAACGTCCATTCGGCCATTCGGCTGTTAGAAAATAGCAGATTTAATAGTAAAAACTGTTCAAAATGTTGTTTTGGAGTTCAAGGTTTATATTAATAATATGCAAACGCAGATGTTATTTTTGTTGTAATAATTATTTCGTGATGCTTATCGCTTATAATATCTAATCAATCACAGTAAGATGCATCACCTTTAATATACAAGGGTTATGAATATAAATGTGTTAATAGCAAACGTTACAGTAATAGCAAACCTTAAGTTTGGACGTTGTATTTGATTAGGCATGTAATTATAAAAATGTATAATTATCAAAATGATCTATAATCTATATACTTAATTAATACGCGCCACGGGTACTTATTTAATACATTTTTCCCCGCGACTATGGATCCTGATGTACGGATGCGAAAAGGACGTAGCGTACCGTGCGAAGGCGAATATAAATATAGCACCCCCTCAAGAGTCGCCGTATTAGCTGTATGCGGACGTGACGTAGCACGTCATTCACGTGAGCAGCATACAATGTTCACTCTATCGAATTGAGACTTATAAATCAAGTTACAATAAAGTGATGATTGAATTAAATGAACTAACATTACTAATTCAATAAAAACCAAACAAATATTTTAATTTTTAGTTTTCAACATTTAAATTTGTCTCGCTCTCTTTTTGAGTACCTATTTCAAACACGAAATACTAATAGTAATAGTGAGTCTATTCACATGAAAAAACCTTTAACAAATAAAAAAATTAAAATAATTGATTAAGAAGAAACTAATTAGTTGAAGAAATATTTTTGGGAGGGTTATCTAAGAGATGGTGTGTAGAGAGAGGCCAGTGGATGGGCGTGGGGGAAGGGTAGTTTGCGTCCAATGTCAATAATAAATCAAAACATGAGCGGCGGCGAGGCGCTTTTCATCGCTGAGCTCTTCATTTCGCTAGGTTTCATTTTTTGGAAAAAACTCACCGGTTAAATTATTTTTATAGATAATTACAATTTTACTTTAGAAAGAACCATGGTCAATAATAGGGTTAGTCTCAGCCAACTAGAACAGTTCCTATTCATTCGCTCTGCCATTATGGTATTAAAAGATAAAAAATTAAAATACCGTTTTAATATTTGTTACAATATATCGCCGACTCTGCATGATGTGTAAATCTACTGTTCATTCATTTATATGTGACAACAAAAAAGAATAAGTGGGGAATTTGAGAGACTGATTTTACAAGGTCGTTCTAAGTCCAAACAACAATGGTCATAGTTGAAGTCATAAAAAATAAAATTTAACGATTCGCATGAGGTACAATGTATAGCAATTGTTTTTATTTACCATTTTATCACTTTCACAAATATTTTCTATTCAAATACGCTCTTCCATGTCTGTCATGGCTAAAAAATGTTAAGTTTTCTTAGGTTTTATCAATAAAACACACGAATTTTTGCGGCAAATAAAAACATAATACAAAAGTTTCATTTAATGCTTTAGTAGATGTTTCAAGCATCATTCCCTACTTCCCTACAAGATCTGTTCAACAGCGTATCAGATGTGGAATTTAGTTTTCCAACCATTAACTCCAATACACAAAATGAAGCCCATTTCGTTACTGAACTAACTTCTCCTCTGCTAAAAGTTATTTAACATTGCACGGAACACTACATGTTTTAGTGTTACTTGCAGCATATATAACTTCTGCTAATACCTTCTAGCAGAAGCTATGTGCGATTTTGTACAAAAATAATTACTCACAGAATTGTTAGTTTTTCTAATTTCTTTTACAATCAGTTTTCACTCATATTATAATCGTTGTAATTTATTTTTTCGTTTTAATTCTTGAAAGTTAATAACGTTTAAAGACAAACCTCATTGTCAAAAGCAATGGTTTTGCTATCCCTCGTGGCTTTTGTTTCGCCTTTATTTTAGGAGGTATAATTTGCGCGTGTGAAATATACTAAGAGTATTACACAAGGCGTATTATAATAAGGTTATAGAATATGGCTTTTTCTGATATTAGCCGAAAAGTTTGCATAATACTCGTAAAACTACAGTCAATATATTTTATTGCACATAATATATTGACTTTACATTTATTGTATTTTTTTTTATTTTACTGTTTTTATTACTATGTAAAAAATATTTCTGTATATTTTACTGTTTTTATTGGTTATTGCCAACGTATTTATGAATCTGACTTACGAATATATCCTTATAAATAAAATTGAACTCGTCACTCATTTTAATTTGATAATGTGTAGTATTTCATCTCTATTGCATCTGACCACTAAGGACATATTCAGTAGTATTTTTAAGTATTTTTTTACCAAGGAGTGACTGATGGCTGCTCAATCAGAATTAAAAGCGTAACAGCGTAATGAATTGTATCTTTGTCTGCGACCGTCGCAATAAACACCAATAATAAGATTTAATAAGTAATCTCATAAAAAGAAAATTTTTAAAAGAAATACAAACCACTTAAAGTAAACTTTGTGATACAGGAGTCATTTTATGATACAGGTTCTAGACCAATGAGAGCTCTGCAAAGTACAGTTAGTGACGATAGAAATTGCGCAATTCGCACATCAGTTGATTGTTCATGTTTCAGTTTGTTTATGTTGCCTAACATATGTTGACTGTTTCCATAATCTAATTCATCCAATAAGATTCATGCTTAGTTTGGTTATTGCCTAACCCAAATGTTGACCTATTCCATCATAAGAGAAAATGATGAGTTTTAACTCATCAAAATGATGAAGTTGGTTTTATAATGTTGGCGGTAGGTAGGCCGTGTATGAAACGATTGTATTCAGTCTTCAAAAAACTTCCGAGATGTTTATAATACTCGCTTCGCTCATGACTTAAAGGCGTTCATAGAACAGTCTTTGCATAAAATACTATAGTAAAACTGGAGAGAATCCCTCTCTGATGATCGCTGGAGTCATCCCCGTCGTCTTCCTCGCAAGGGAGGGACGGTCGATCATCGTAAGGCTTGAGGATGGCAGGAAACAGCTGCAACCGAAGAGCGCAACCACAGCCTCGACTATCGCAGCGCAATTAAATAATAGGCAAACGGAGAAATTTTATTTTTCCAGAAGGCCACTTTAATTTAAGATCTGTATCTCCAGTTTAATAATGTTATGCTAAAGGTTTTGTCCAAAGTACCTTGGGTGACATATCAGCTTTAAATTAACATATAATGTAATTAAATTGATTGAGATTCAAGTAGACGTAAGAGGGAAACTAGAAGAACATTTAATTTTCCAAATATTTTTAGTATTTGATGTAAATTACTAATTATCATAAAATCTGGGTAAAATATGTAAATTTTAGTCCCCAACAACCGTTTTTGTTTACTTTTTCTTTTTATATTATATTATAACAGACCCAGCTTTTGATAAGTATTCTTAGTGAAGTAATGATACCATTAAATGTGCTAACTTAAGACCTGTAACAGCACCAAGCACCTTATCGCACCTAGCTGTTGCCACAGACGCGGTTGTAGCTTTCCTAACTAATACGATTTGTGGTGATAAATAGCACAGAAACTAAGATTGAGCATTATTACTTTCCCTTACTTTTTAGTGTTTTTAAAATACGATCAATATTACAATAAACTCATTGTTTCAGCTACATATAAATGGTTGATATATTTTTTTTTTACTTAACTAAAGAAAAACACAAAACGTAATGTTGATACTTACCTGACAACAAAAATTATTCCCTCTTTACCCGACAGAAAATTATTTACCCTTGTCAATAATCAAATTAAATTAAAGTTTTGTAAGACTATTCATTTTGGCAGCTGCAGAAATGACAAAACTGCAAAATGTAAATTTACCATACGGGTTTGAAGTGATAAATATATTGTGTAAAGAAACAAACATTTCAAAAGAAAGGAAATGTGAAACCGTAACTCAGTCCCTATCAGCCACAGCATTTGCACATACAACTTAAAACGCGAAGGATTCTCTCTGTCTTCAAAACTTCAGACATCAGTCATAAGTCATGAGATACACCAATTATTTTGCTGTGTATGTTAAAAAGGACTTAATGATAAATTTTCTTGTTTCATCCCTAGAATTATATAAAAAATAATAAAGATTCGGCATCATACTGCACAAAAAACAGATTGTTGTTCGTTCTCTATATTGTTCATGAAATTGCACTTTTCCGCCATAGGATTTACAAATCAGCTGTGAATTTGATCGGTGCGCTAACTAGAAACATGGTTATTTATTAATTAATTTGAGTTTATCCACCATACATAAAAATGGGATTTTATTCCCCCAATTGTGTTTACATTGCCTTCGATCATTAACTTTACAAGCTAACGTAAAATACAACCGCGCGTCAAAATGTACCTCTTATACTTCTTGTGATGAAAGAAACATTATTTCTATTTAACGACAAATCATCTGTATAAAAATGACCTAAATGTTATTTTAGGAACACCCCCAAGGAACAGAAGCAAAGCAATTGAAATACTTTGGTAATTAGTCGTGTTTATTTCCCAATTATTCGTAATAATTAATTATCTATCTTGGGTGGAGATACAACCTTAAGTTTGTAATTAAGAGCTGAAAAACTTTACTTCAGATAAATTATCAGTCTGGAAAATTGGAAAAATTGTGCATTACAAATGACATATAATTGGACCGAACATTTGTTACCCTTTAAGCGAGCGAAGCCGCGGGTATATCTACTAGCAATACATAGTCTTACTTAGTTATATACTTACTAAGTAATACTTAGTAATATTATAGTAGGAAGATAATAAACTATTTTGCGGTCCACAGAATTTCTTACGAGGTTTGCAACCGCTATTTCAATGACTGATGTTTCCTTAATGACATTTCTATTCAAATGACAAAATTATGAGCCTATAAAAATATTAAACCAATCATTAGGTCTTTAGAAATATTGAAGTCCAATAACACTGTGCTTTCAGTTCTTAAGTAGTTATCAATTTATTTTTCAGCTATTAAACTGGTTTGAAGGGGAATTAAAATTTAATCATCCAATTTTTTTTACAATGAAGGCATTTTTACAGGAACAATAAGTTTCCATATTTCAAGGGTTATATATTTCCTCTGCTTTACAACGATTTTAGAATATCTATCTGAATGTAAAGTAAATACCACATGGGGGAAACATCATATTTTTAAACTAAAAAAAAAAAACTTACTTCAACAACATATCTGATGAATCTTGATAGCTTAAAGCGAATAATCCATGTATCAAAGCGAATAATGGACAAACTGATCTCTGTCATTGGCTTCTTAATAATTTTTTTGCTGAACCTTTTCCCCAAAGGGCTATGCTTTTGAAATTTTAGAAGGAAGTATCACATCCACAAAAAGCCAGAATTTACTCCGAGTACCTTACCTCTATTGAAATGAGGTTTTAGATTTTCTAAAAAATATTTATCATGGAAAAAATGCATTATGATAGAGTAATACTCAAAATCAAAACCTGATGCGCTTATTCACTGAAAACCGTTTTGTCAAATAGGCTTATTTGACAAAACCTTCATATACGGTACGGTTTTACAAAAATTGCTCTGGTAATACAAGAGTACTGCCAGAATATATTCTTAAACGTATTAAAAATTATATCATACCTTTTTGAAATGTTGCAGTGGTTAAATGTCTGCGAGTTCATCCCATAGTATAACATAAATCAAAACTGCTGGTGACATCGACTTAAAAATTTTTTACATAATTAAATCATAAAAAAGTACAACATAACTTCAAAAAGTAATATTTTTATTACGTTATATTATATAAGATTTTAAATTTTATCCCAGTGGCGCTGTAAGCTGTAATATAGGCATGGGTGTTGTAAAATGTACTTGAACTACGCAAATTTGGAAAAAATCTTATAAAATACGAAAGCAATGTTCTTTTATCATGAATGGCATTTGGAGCAATTTCTTTCCGGGAACTTTCCATAAAATTTGATTCATTATGTACATATTAAGAAGAGCTTTTAGGTGTTAAGATATTTTATTACCGTACGAGAGTTATTTATTGTTTTCTTTTTATAAATAAGAAAATATAATAAGATATTTTAAAACTCATCTCAAGAGAAGTTCGGAGGAAGCGAGAGGATTAATTCGCCAGATGGCCTGAAGATCCAATAGTCTTGCTTTGTGAGGTCGGGTGAAAGGGTTTCTACGAAACGTTGTTAGATGCAAATAGAGTTAAAGTAAACGTACTCAAAACACTCTAGCATAAGAGTACAAAGTTAAAGTAAACATACTCAAAATATTCTAGCATGAGAGTACAAAGTAAACTTTGGGATTGTTTTATTAGGTTTACATTACAATCTGAAATTAAAATATTACGCCACTCGTTTAAATTCAGTATGAGGTGGTTCCTGTATAAAATAGATAGTGAGCTTACCGGATCATTTTCGAGGTAGGATATACACCTTGATGTAATGGTAACTAAATTATCTATTATTTTATATTCGTCAGAAATTTTATTTTATTATCAAATACGAGGGGAGATGGACTGAGGGAAACTGCCAGACTTCACATTATAACTTCCTCGCACGATGACAAAACAGATTTACAAACATATTAACTATTTGCTATTTTAAAACACCCTTTATAGCTTTTGTTCTTTTACATTATTTTTATTGTTGAATTTTAAATTTACTGATCAGCATATCAAAGTGTAAGCATAGAAACGAGGTTATTAAGTCATATGGCTTTCTATTTACCTTATTACCTCTACCAAACATGATAATAAGAAAATACGTTATTTGATTTAAATTTGCATTTATAAAAGCATTAAATAAAGCCACGAACCGCATTTATTCTGAGTATTAGGCTATTATATTGGAATATAAATCCACGTGGCATCAATAGAATTCAAATTACTGTTATTGCCCTGTTATTGCGTACTAGGTTTAAACTACGCGTTTAATATAAATACCGCTACAGTACGAAACTTCCTGATGGCTTTTAAAATAACTTCTTAATTAGCCTAAATATAAATGGATAAACAGTCTTAAAACACTTCAATGTTATGTCTCTGAAAAAATGAAACTTATAGTCAATAATCATTTTATTGCACTATATATGCGTAGATAGTTTTTTTTCAAACATAACATAAATATGTTTATTTTACTTTATGTAAAAAAAATAAAATTCTACCATCAATCATTGCAATATACACGTCAATTTAGTTTATGTTTCGTGTTAATTGGCCACAAGTTTAATTTTCATAAAATGCATACTAAGATTTTGGCTCATAAACTCAAAAAGGAATTGGAGGACCAACCCCTTCCGGCAACTATCGTCCGATCTCTCCTTCCTGCAGTTTCCAAATTAATTGTTTTGGAGCAACTAACAAACTTATTCGAACTCATCAATGTCTGTGATAGACAATATGGATTAAGGAAAAATCGATCATGAAAATTGGTACTCATTGATTTTTTTAATGACAATATCAATGCAGCGGAGGCTGGTGAGACAGTGGTGGGTTGTTTCGCCGACCTCTCTAAGGCCTCCGAATGTTTTGATCATGTCATTTTGTTAGAAACATTAGTATCAATTGGAATTTCAGGGACAGCCAAAAATTGGCTGTCGTACATGACTAATAGATTACAAATTACAGAAATTCAAGATATTACAAAATTCAAAATCAACATAGTCATGTCGACATCTCAACTTATCGCCAGTGGAGTCCCACAAGGCTCTGTTCTGGGACCTCTCCTATTCCTGGTCTATGTAAATGACATAACTGACTCGATTCCATCACCTGGGATCTACCTCTTTGCGGATGACACCAAGTTGCTCGCAAGGGGGTCGGATGCTGTTGCTCTGGAAACCGAGAGAAATCATGTTCTCTGTATGAGAGTTCAAAATGTGTTCTCTGTATGATCAGTGATCAGTGAGTGTTCTTTGTATGAGTATGTTTGTTCAAAATTTTTCTCAAACAACAAATTTAATTTAAACCCACAAAAAACAAAGTTTATTGTCTTTCAAACCTCTCAAAGACAAAAATATAAAAGTATTATGACTCCTAACATATTTATGGGAGAGGAAAAAAATCTCAAAATCTGCAGATGTTTTGGGGGTGAGGCTGGACGATGGGCTGGGATGGGTGGGTCAGCGGACGAGACTAGAGGGGTCGCTTGCTAGGAGGCTTTTCATTATTCGAAGAATTAGGACTTATGGCAACATCGCTCTTTCTTCGCTGTTTTAACACGGCCTGTTCAAGCAGCAAATACCCTACTCCATCTTTTTAAGGGGCTCGGTAAAAGGGGATTCGGAGAGGATATTCTTGTGGCAAAAGAAATATATAGGAATCATTCTTGGCTTATCATTGCAAACAAACTGCAAAGAATTTGTCATTGAGCTTGGCCTTTAAACCGTTCCTAGCATTTTTCATATCAGAAGCAGTAACGTACGTTAAAAAAAAAAAACAAAACATAGAACCCACTTATTTGAACCACCGTTACAATAAAATACAAAAAGCTTTCCATGCAGAACAACATAAACTCACATTGTTTGAGCGAGCCCAAATTCATTGGTTTAAAACTCTTTGAAGCATTACCAGAAAAATTCAGAAAATTGACAAAATTTCTAAATGAAAATCTGAGGTAAAATTATACTTAATCAATTCTTGTTTTTATGATATTGAGTTTAAAAAAAAAGGTAAACATAGCCTAGTTATGCTTTGCAGCATTCTAGGCCAGTCCAGCTGGTCTTTCTAGACCTATCCAACTCATAGCCTTCAAGGACTACGGACAGAATACAACAAGTAACACGTAAGTACTCAACAACATTTAGTTTAATCAAAGTCGCTTCGCAGTCATATTTGGAGACAATTATTAATTTCCTTTAGGATATTCAAAGCAAAGATTCATAATTAAAATTTTTAATCATGAATCACACGATCTTCTTAAGATTTTGTTTTACGTTGAAGAATGTAACTATGGTAGTTGCTGTGCTATGGTGTACATTAAATAACAACCTGTTTAGTAATATTCTAACTGTATATGTTTTGCGTGTTTTAAATAATACAGTTTGTTCTATTAATTTTTTGTTTAAGGTTAAGAACTCATCCCGCGCACAGGCCCTTAGGAAGGCATATGCGAGATTATTTTCCTTAAAACCTTTGTATAAAATGTTTGTAAATTACTGAAATAAATTGATTTGATTTGCAATATAAATTAGGCTACTATTATGATTATAGCCTACTTACATATTCCTTTTTTATTCGGTGGTGTTAAAATCTGATTTGTAGACAAATAAATGTTGATAATCAAAAGTTACTTTTTTCCTACTCGAGATAAAAAAGATAATTATTATGATATTGATGTCAATAATTCTTTGATCCGTAAAAAAAACTTTCCGTTCACCAAAGAGGAGGTATGTAAAAATATTAGTAAAATCTAATCAATATGTTATGTTTTCAAATTCAATATATTACTAATTTTTAGACCCTACACCAACATTTCACTATTCTCTTTGGTCTGACTCATCCATTTGTTGATCATACGCTAAACCGAAGCCAATATTTTGAAAAGGACATGTACAAACAGGATCGATCAATCTTGGTTTATCCATGTTGAGAAATAATAAATAGCCGTCAATATGTTGAAGTGATGGAGAGTTACTCGAGCAGCAAAACCTACATCACACAATCCTTCATGGTTTTGTAATATTGAATGGTTTCTCTCCGTAATATCAAGGGTATGATCTAATAAGATACATGATGATCTATAAGTTAAGGTATGATTCATATGGTATATGATATTATATATTACGGTAATTTGATTAAAGATTTTATTTAAATTTTGCACTAATTATTGTTTTAAAATTTTAGATTTGGTTCTGATTACATCACAATTATTTGGCATGGTTATGATTTAGCACTTTTATTCTTTTGCATTTTAAAACCATTGCTGTCAATAAATTCACTATCGATTACTGCCCAGAGTGTTTTTAATCAGCATTCAGAATCATTAAATATAGAATGCAAAATAGTTCGCCATTTTGGGGAAAAAATACTGATAAAAAATTGTATTCGAAAGTTCCCAATTAAGGGTTTTTTATATTTCCCATAAAGCTTCCTATAAGTTTCAAAAATATGACTCTGATCGGGTATTAAAAAATTACTATTTCACTTAAAGTTCGTCATTGAATTATTTTTTAACTTAAATGGCTAAGTTTGTCACACATCGACAATAATCGACAACAATAAAAAATGTTTCCTACCACAAATTTCCATAAATGAAGTCGTACTAAAAGTGACTAAACAATTAACAGTAGACTAATATAAGTAATAAAATCAACATCGAGTGCATATTACACATATGGAGCGCTAAAAACTGTTAAAATATATAAAATATATATATATATTTACTTGAGTTAAGGACATCTAGTCTTTATACCGCACCCCAAGTCGTTGTCAGAAAAACCTTTTTGATCATGAAAGTCTTGGTAGTAAATATTTTAGCTCAGTAAACAAATTAGACCACAGGTGTCTTGCAAACATACTTGAGTAAATCATCTATTTTATTTTTATGTAAAGTTGCATTACTGAGTTCCTTAAATAAATTAGTTTAATTACTGCTTTAGAATTAGAGTTATTTTCAAATCAATTTCATTAACAGAGCAGTTCATAGCTTCAATTCTAAAATTGCATTGATTTTCATGCTACTATAAAAAAGTAATGCATTTCTCCCATTAAGTTTTGAGTTTAAATTATTAGTTCTACTTTAACTAAGAAATAACATTTCCACAAATTCTAATACCAACCTATCAAGATTATGAAATAATCCATTTATATTTGAATGTGGGTTCTAAATTACCATGACACCTGTTGTTGTATATACTGTATATGGGATTATAATTAAAAATTGCTGATAAAATTTATTTAACAAACTACAATATATTAGATATAACACCATCCAAATATTTTTTTGGGTTAATGAATCCGACGTTAAATTGTTCGGTATATGGTTACAATCTTACATATGCTGTTTACTTCATACTGATAGATTTAACAAAATTAAATATGATATATATATGTTTGCTGGCAGCATATGTAATCATAAAATACCAAACATTTTTTTAAGCACTTTTAAACAACTTATGTTGAATGTTTTTTTGTTTTTGAAAACCTCCTTTAGATTTCAAATGTAAAATACCGTGATTCAAGAGATCCGTGAGTACTGATTAAATGTTAAGGGAGTAATTAAAAAGCTTTCCTAATGAGAAATCTTTGAGTATGAGGGAAGTTGACAACAGTCCCAGATTTCCCACAGGAACCGTGAACTAAAGCAACTGTGAGTTGTAAATTATGCTTTGGTAAAAAAAATCTTTAGAGCATAGGGTAGTGAATGTTGTATTGTTTTTCTTGGAATAAACCATTAGATATAGGCTAATGGATAACCATACATAATGTTTTTTTGTGATTGTCTGACGATACCAATTTTGATGTCGAAAGGCCTCACAGGATTAAAATTATAAAATATTATTGTGATTTTATCTTTTTTTTAATTTTAATTTAAATTAATTTCAGTTTTTACATCATAACGCTTTTCAATGAATTCTAACTATTTATTAAAGTTTTTGGGAAATCCAGGTTTTTTAAACACAGTTGAGTCTTGCCTGCTCAAAATTCCGCGGGAATACTTTTGTAATGTTACACGGAGTTCGACTTGGGTATTGTTGCAGTTATAGCGGTATTTCTTAATTAAATTTGACATAGGCTATTCGAGGTAGGTTAAATAGATAATATAGAGGCTAAACAAATGAAAAATCTAGTTACAGAGGGAACTAATATTGCTGGATCGAATATGACACATTGAACGTTTCCATATGTATGCCGGAGTTCCAACTTGCATAGATCCGTCAAGAAAACGTTGAAATATAGAGGTAAACTCCAATTTAAGGAGGACAAGTTGAAGATGAATTATTCGTCTTATAAACTGTACTTTGAGTTATTGATATGTTTTTTATCTTCGACTTATAGATGTAAAACATCTTTATAAAATCATTTCGAAATATGAATAGTAATTTCCTTAAGGGTTTTCCAAAAGGATTAAAAATAAATCACGTTAACGAAGATTTCGAGGAAAAAATCAGTACAGCCTAAACTGGAAACCGTAACTTGTGTATAAGATTTTTGGTTTAATCGGTAAAATACATAAACTGAATCTCATAACCTTACGTGCTGAAACTTTTAATAATATCAAAAGTTTTAGAAAGTAAAAGAGTAAAAATGTATATTCTTTATGTACTTTCTTATGTATTTTTTTATTTATTTACTTTAGTATTGCTTCATATATTAGAACTTTAATACGTAAAAAATCTGAATTGAAATATTTCGTTACAGGTTAGAAATGAGTTTACATATAAATAATTCATGAGGTGAATTATTTAAAATCATCACTATTCAGAAATTACCTGTCATTAAGTTCAACATTTGACATTTGCTTCTGGATTTCTTGATAAAGCTTGCTGTTATTAAATCACTTTAACATCTAAATAGGGTTTACAATTACCATCCATCCGAAGGAATACTGTATGTTTCTCAATAATTGGCTCGCATTACAGTGTACACGCTGTATCAAGAAATATTCCATAACACCTTAACTGGAAATATCGAAAAGTGTATATACCTTAAGCTTTATGACTTTAGAAAGTTATACTAAGGCTATAAAATACTTAAGTATACAAAGTAATTTATTGCAAAGTAAATTCATTTCAATTCTCAAAAATAAACACTAACAACGTTACTATTCCTCATAAAATACTTAACCAGAAACAGAGTTAGTAACAATTTAACTGCACAGGAAATACAACATACAGTATAACAACAAAAGTATAAAAATAATATTTCCGTTGAGTAGAAAAAATAGAAGGTAAAGAGACAAATCGGTTGATGCATCTCAGGCAGTTGATAAACGTGAAGTAGGATTTATCCATATGGGTTCGATGTGAGGGATATTTTGTGTGAAGAAGGGCTCATTTCAGCGAAGGAGAAACATAAAACCGTAACTCAGTCACTATCAGGCTGCGGCATTTGCATATTGAACTTATAACGCGATGGCTTCTCCTCTTTTCTTGTTTTCAAAAACATTTGACATCAGTTATAGATATTATATAATATTATTTAATAGGGTAGATGTAAGAGAATATTTAATTTATTTTGTGGATATGGTTTTATTTTATTTTAAAGTTGTCAATGAATAGAGGAAAAAACTGATCTCGCAATAACTTAAAAAAATTAAAACTTTAATTTTTATGTTTTAATACATTTTTTAAAGCATCGTTGTATCCAGGGAGAATGAAGTCCCTCCCTATTATGTAAAAATCCTTAAGCTATAAAGAGTATTTGTCTTTTTTCATCGAATAACAAACGAAAACGGTTTTAAAGCGAGGGTATATAAATATTTATAGGATTTGTTATGGTGATAAAAATTGTTGAATTAATTTCATGTTGAAAATTCTGATGAATAAACTAAATTCTAGATATTGCTTTAGTGACGGGGTTTTTATATTGGTTTTCCATTTTTTTGCTTTTGTTATTTTGAGGCATGTCTATCGTGAGGTAGGAGGTTCAGCTTTCCATCGCTGTTTCTATATGTAATTATATTGAAAGTAAAGTTCTGGTTTTTATTCATAAAATAATATTCGAAACAAGCTGTCTTATTTCTGGTTTCTTATTTAACAATCAATATACATAATTAAACATCAAAAGGGCTACTTCAGTCATATGAGTACTTTCAAATACCTTAAGGCAATTGTGATTTTTTTTTCAACAGTATCTTTGGTTAAGAGCGTATTATTGATCTCAGATTAGAGAATTTAGTTTCTACCATTAATCCCTCCAAAATGAGTGGTTTTCTCGATGGGGGATTTTATTTGTTAAGTTTGGGAATCCCCTTCAAAATCGTATTTTGGGAGTGGGGCTAATATTAAATGCATAGCATAAAGTAGTGTTTTTTGGCTGGAACTTATATGCAAAATAAATCTTTGTTATTTGTTTTTTTTTAGATATTAACCCTCTACAACACGTTTGGAACACAAGGGAGAATAATTTCATTTATTAATGTTTATTCTGAATAAAATAAACTATAATGACTCTAATTAAACCTAAATTGGTATCAACAATTAACAAATAATAAACGCGGGACTAAAAAAACTATTAATTCCAATGAATGATTAGGCCTAATACCTTAAAATGTTTTTAGTAAAATATAGAATTCATTTAAAGAAAAATATTTTTCCGATTTGATTTCCTTGAAGAAATGAAATATATGAAGAAATTGTGCTACCTTTGTTCTAATTATTTTGATTAATATTAAAATAGCATAGTTTTCTTTTAGATTAATACCATAAACTTTTAATTGTTTCCGATCAAAACATGCTCTGTATAACCTACAAATTCACATAGTACATCTCTGAGTGTTTAGGAGTAAATTTCTTTTCATTTTATTTGTAACCAAGGATGTTTTACAGAAAACGCCTCACACAACCTAACAAAGCAAGTTTATTGGATTTCAAGACCATCTGGTGAATTGCCCCTCTTGCTTTCTTTGAACGCCTCTTGTGTTGTAAAAGACTTCATTTGGTCATTCAATTAAAAGGAAACCTTCTTATTCACATAAAACTCTACGTATTTACGCACTACTCTATTTACAGTACAAACTAGTTATAATAGATACTGAAATAAATTGAGGACGGTACGAAAATATGAATATAAACATTAAAATTAATGTAAGGATTTTTATTTTATATATTTTGGCATATATATGTATATATATATATTAATTTGCATAACAAAAAAGAGTAGCCTTTTTGGTTTGTATTTATTTTAACCCCCTCTCTTAGGTCTTAAGCTATTTACAAGGTTTTAGGTAAACGAATGTACCGTTAGGCCCTCATTTCGATAACAAAATTTCGTCACACACACTCGTCGCATATACTGCGTGAGGGGTATCTTGTCTTGTTGCGTTTGATCACATTTAATATATTTGTACTAAACTTTACTAAATTCTAAAAAATAACCCTGGACGCTGAAAGATTTGAAGGCATTTCTTTTATTTAAAATTAATAATAATAATATGTATATAATCAATCAATTAATATAACTCAACTTCCCCGTGTTGGGCCGGGACAGAATGTCCAACAGTATCCCCTGCTTGTCGTAAGAGCCGACTAAAAGGGGAGGGGGGCGCACTGGTCCTTTTTTCGCGTCTCCTTTTCATAACTCCATTCTCCGGTTCATTTCAATAGCCCGGTTGTTGTTTTTTTTTTTTTTTTTTTTTTTTTTTTTTTTTTTTTTTTCTAAATCATTCCGGCCTATTTGCTGGGGTGACTCTGTGTTCTTCAGCCTCCATTGCGCTGGAGGTCTAGGACGAGCAGAGGGTACAGCTTAAAAACTGGGTTCTGCACCTCCCAGGCTGCCGGATAGTACAGGGGCCCGGGTCAGCCCAGCCAGCTGACCTGGCTGCCCTATCAGCCGGCGAAAATCCCTTTGGCCGTGGCGGTGCCGGTTGGCGACCGGATAGGGCCCTGCTGCGGTCACGGGGGGGCTCTGCCGAGGCCACTGCTCGTCTGGGACCGCCGGTGTTTTGGAGGCGGTCGAACACGGATATAGTTTCTCTGGTGATGGGTCGGTCTGACTTTCTCATCGGGGTACTATTGGGGGGTCAACGCCCAGTCTCGGGGGCTAAGCCAGACACTATGGACAGCACTGAAGGAAAAGAGACTCAAAAGGTGCAAGAATCAAAACGGGGTACCCTAACCCCACAAAATAACCAGTCGCATAACCGCTCTTCACTGAGCGGGCCCGGTGACAAGGTGGCAAGCCCCTTCGAAAGAAGGTCGCGCATTGGAAGATCGCCGCCGAGCCGTGTCGTGACACCTGCCTCATCGGGGGCCAAAACACCTGTGGCCATCGATGAGACACCCACTGTACATGAGCGGATGGATGATGGGTCGTCTCCCTTCGAGGCGGTCATCGCGCTCGCCAGGCAGCAGGAGGAGGAGCACATCAAAAAGTGCTTCGACACCCTCGCTGTGATGAAGGCCGCGACCACCCGGCAGAAGAACATCAGTCAGGATGAGAAGGATGGCATCGTCCAATTGGAGGCCAGCCTTCACCACATAATCCAGCTGAGGAGGTCGTGGCAGTCATGTGAGTCGGTGACTGCGTCGACGCAGACGACCCCATCACTGCGGGTGAAGGCTCAGCCGGCCGGTGGGAAGCGGGCTGCTTCCAGCCCCGCCCAACCGGAGGCTGAGAAGAAACCGAGAGGTGACGGTCCAGGGGAGACATCGGACCCCGAAAAATGGACGGACGTCGTTAGGAAACGACGGAAGAAGAGAGACCCTCCCCAGGAGCCTGGAAGCCAGCCCGGCGGACAAGAGAAGAAGAAGGCGCCAAAGAAGAGGCCCCGCAAGCAGCGGCCGGACGCTCTTCTCATCAAGCCGTCGGAGGGGAAATCTTACGCCGACGTGCTGGGCGAAATTCGCAGCAAAGCGAAGCCCGATGAGAAGGGCGCCGTCATCAAGGGCATGAGAAAGACTCGAGCCGGCGATCTTCTGGTCGAACTCGGGGACGCCTCCAAATGCAAGTCCGCTTTCAGCGAGGACTTGAGGACTCTTCTGGGAGCGAACGCAACCGTCCGCGTTCTCGAACCAAAGACGACGCTGGAGGTGCGAGACCTCGACGAGCTGACGACCGAGGCGGAAGTGACCGCTGCCGTCAAAGCCGTTCTCGGAGAATCCGTCGAGGTAAAAACCTTCCTCTCAAAGGCGAATGCTCGGGGACAGAAGGTGGCGATCCTGACGCTGGGAGCCAGAGCTGCCGCGAAGCTCCTGGAGAAGGGCCACCTCAAAGTCTGGTATGTGAGCTGTCGGGTGCGCGAGAAGCTCGTGGCCTCCAGATGTTTTAAATGTCTGGGGTTCGGTCACGTAGCTAATCGCTGCCCTGGACCCGATAGAAGCAAGCTCTGCTTCAAGTGCGGCGGCCAGGACCACAGGGCCAGCGCGTGCAATGCAGTGTTGTCCTGTGTCCTGTGTACAGAAGCCGGCTTGAAGGGCGACCAGGTCAAGCATTCCGCTGGGTCTGGTCGTTGCGGGCAGTACAGGCGGGCCATCCAGGAGCTTCGCCAGAAACAACAGAAATGATCAGTGTTCTGCAACTTAATATGCAGAGGAGCAGGACAGCAAACGACTTGCTGTTCCAATTCGCCACGGAGCAGGGTGCTGACCTACTGCTTCTCAGTGAGCAGTACCAGAACCGACGCTCCGCGCAGTGGTTCTCGGATCCCTCCGGCACTGCGGCAATATGGATCTTGGACCTCGGGAAGGTGCCTGTTCTCGATTCCGGATCGGGCAACGGCTTCGTTTGGGTGAGGAGCAGGGGTTTCACCGTCTTCTCCTGTTACCTCACGCCAAACCAACCGATCGGAGACTACCGCCACATGGTCGATTCCATTGAGGATGAGATCATAAAAATCTCTGGCGGGGTCATAGTCGGTGGCGATTTTAACGCAAAAGCCGTGGAATGGGGTTCCCCGCGGACCGACACTCGAGGTCGTTACGTCCTCGAGTCGGCTGCCAGGTCGGGCCTCTGTATCCTTAATACAGGCGGCATTTCCACCTTTCGCCGTCCGGGGTGCAGAGAGACGATCCCTGACATATCCCTTGCCTCTGAAGGGATTGTCCAGCGGATCTCCGACTGGCGTGTCTGCGAGGAGTATTCCTCTAGCGACCACCAGGGGATCCTCTTCAAGGTCCTTCCCGAGGGTGCGCGCTTGCGCGCTGAACCTGCTCCTCTGGCTCGACGCTGGAACACCAGTCGTCTGAGCAAAGACACTTTTAAAGAAGTAATCAAAGACCAGAGCATTGTGAATTTCACAGGTGCCGAAGATCTGGCAGCATCGACGATGCGTCTCATCGCGACCGCGTGTGAGCAGTCGATGCCCGGAGTTTCCCGCCGCCAAAGGAAGAAGCCGGTTTACTGGTGGACGCCTGAAATCGCGGAACTCCGGAGGAGATGCCTTGGTCTCCGACGAGCTGCGCAGCGAGCCAGGAACCGCCCTGATGCAAATGCCAGATCGGCTGAGCACAGAGCGGCCCGCCGAGAGCTCCGCGGTGCCATCAACCGGAGTAAAGTCAGGTGCTGGAAGCAGCTGTGTCAGGATATCGACAACGACCCCTGGGGGATGGGCTACAAACTTGTAACCCAGAAGCTAGGGGCTCGCTCACCACCTGCGGTCATGGAACCACAAGCCATGGCCGTCGTCGTCGATACACTGTTTCCCAGCCACCCAGTTCGGCCAGTCAGGGAATTCGGAGAGGTAGGCGCCTTCCCAGTTTTCCGGGAAGAGGAACTCACCGCCGCCGTCCGATCCCTACGACCCAGAAGAGCGCCCGGTCCCGATGGCATTCCGGCGGAGGTGCTCAAGCTCGCTGCGGAGGTGAATCCAAGGCTTCTGCTCGATATGTTCAACGCGTGTCTGGCGGAAGGCGTTTTCTTTTCTTCGACGAAGGTTGCCCGCCTTGTTCTTATCCCGAAGGCGAAGAGCACACCGGGGACCCCTTCTTCTTTCCGACCCCTGTGTATGCTCGACACGGCCGGAAAAGTGCTTGAAAAGCTCTTGCGCGTCAGGCTGACCGAGGCCATCGTCTCTGCGGGGGACTTGTCCCCGCAGCAGTACGGCTTCAGATCCGGTCGCTCTACCATCGACGCTATCCAGGAGGTAGTTGAGGCAGTGCGGAGGGCGGAGGACCACAACCACTGGTCGCGCCGCGTGGTCCTTCTCGTCACGCTCGACGTGAAGAACGCCTTCAACTCCGCCAGGTGGAGCGATATGCTGTGGGCGCTTGAGCATACGTTCCAAGTTCCCTCTTACCTCCTGCGTATGATCGAGGCGTATTTGTCAGACCGTGTTCTTTTGTACGACACGACCGAAGGCCAGCGGCGCATTCCCATCACTTCCGGGGCTGCGCAGGGGTCCATTCTCGGACCAGATCTCTGGAACGTGTCTTACGACAGTTTGCTGAGGCTAGACATGCCCGATGAGACCCGCCTCGTTGGCTATGCTGACGACGTCGCTGCCTTGATCGCTGCGAGGAACGTCGAGCAGGCAAAACTGAGGCTCAGCGTGGTAATGGCCAAGGTCAACGGGTGGATGCGAGATCACGGCTTGTCCCTGGCTATCAGTAAGACGGAGATCGTCGTCCTCACCAAAAAGAGGATTAACACCGTGTTCCCGGTGCAGATAGGTGACGTCACACTCGAGACTAAGCCTGCTGCAAAGTACCTGGGAGTCATGGTCGACAGCAGACTGTCTTTCGGCGAGCAGATCCGGCGCGCCGCCGACAAAGCCGCTAAGGGTGTCGCTGCCCTTGGTAGGCTTATGCCCAATGTCGGCGGTCCTCGCTCCTGCAAGCGCCGCCTGCTCATGACTGCCGTCCAGTCAGTCTTGCTGTACGGGGCGGAGGTATGGGCTCACGCACTCGAGAAGCGAGTCTTTCGAGATCGGCTTGCCCGAGTCCAGCGCCGAGGAGCTCTGCGGGTCGCTTCAGCCTACCGCACAGTCTCCGAGCCTGCTGTGATGGTGATCGCCGGAGTCATTCCCGTCCTCTTCCTCGCGAGGGAGAGGCAGGCGATTTACCGGAGGAGGCCTGAAGTGGGCCGAGGAACAGCTGCCAGGGAAGAGCGCGATCGCAGCTTCGACTCCTGGCAGCGCGACTGGGAAGCCGAGCCGAGGGGACGTTGGACCTTCAAGCTCGTACCTTCCGTCCGACCATGGGTGGAACGGCAGCACGGCGAGGTCGATTACTACGTGACCCAGTTTCTTTCTGGGCACGGGTACTTCCGAGCCTATCTGCACCGGATGGGCAAAGTCGCCAGCCCGGACTGTCTGTATTGCCCCGGCATCCCAGACACGTCCGAGCACACCTTCTTTCAGTGCGACCGTTGGCACGTCCGCCGAGCCTCGCTTTCATCTGAGATCGGCGTGATCGTCAGCCCAAACAACATCGTCGGAGCTATGCTCCAGGGAGAGGGCAACTGGAACTGTGTCAAGCACTACGTCCAGGCCATTCTTCGGGCGAAAAAGGTCGACCTCGATCGGCCTTAATCCTCAGCATTTCCCCACGGAGGTTGCCCTAGCGGCGTAATATAAAAGGCCTAGCCCGAAGTAATGTGTGAAACAGTTCCAGGCTAGTGTCCTCGGTGCCGAGGGGGGTGGTTTAGTCGGTAGTTCACGGGACATCGAGCTCGTGGGAGTCCGACACTACTGAGGGGACAACGAGCCCCTCAGTGTGCGTAAACGCATTCCACCTCCTACCCAAAAAAAAAAAAAAAAAAAAAAAAATATAACTCAACTAACTCAAAAAGACATAAACAATGGAACATGTAACATAAGAAAGCTCTTTTAATAATAGGTGTAATATATATTAATTATATTTCAATATACTAAAAATTATTCCAATCAAATATTTTAATTGGTTAATGATTCCGACGTTGTATCTTTCAGTACATGGTTCTAAACTTACATGTTCGATTTATTGATGGATTTATTACATATTACATATTGATATTTTAGTCTGCTGATAGCATATAATCTTAAAATATACCAAAATATCATCATGAAACTTTAGAAGAACTTTTGTAAAAACTGTTTACAGTTTTCCAATACTTCCTTTAGAATTTCAAATGTAAAATACCGTGATCCAGGAGATTTATGAGTACTAATTAAATGTTAATTGAGTAATTAAAAAGTTATCCTGTTGAAAAATCTTTGAGTCTGAGGGAAGTTGACAACAGTCCCAGATTTCCCATAGGAGCCGTGAACTAAAAAAACTGTGAATTATATTTTTTTTGTATTAAAAATCATTAGGGTATGAGGGTAATTAATTTGGTATTATATTGCTAGCAATAGGAAATTATCTATCTAATGTATACTAATGGATAATGTATTTTCATTCTTGCTTGTGATTGTCTGACGGTGCCAATTTTGTTTGCGAAAAGCCTCACAGAAATTTGATCGCATTTAATAAATTCGTTATGAATTTCACTGAATTCTAAAAATAGCCCTGGACGCTGGAAGACTTAATTTTTAATTTGAATGCATTCTTATGTTAGCCATTTCCTTGTATTTAATTTTCATTCTACGCCAAATTATTAAGGCGGCTACTTCCCAGATAAATAAATAGTTTATGAGAAATTTATGTGTTTATCTACATACGCAAAAATAATACCTATTCAAATTTATTTTTGAAAATATTGAGGATTTGCTAAGTTTGATTCTATCGGTTTTTCTTTAATTCATGAGGGAGATGGATACAACACAGTCGAATATTAACACAGTATATAAATCCGTAGTTCTATTTCAGTAAAAAAATCGCACTAATAATAAAAAATCGTTTATGAGAAAAAAACATGACTTTGACGTGAGTAAATATTTTAACTTTAATGTATTTTTTATTTTTTTATTGTGTTTTATTGTTATTCAACATTATCATTCATCCCATCAAAATTTAAATGTGATGTTTTTTTTTCTATTGCAAATTATTATATTATTCTGTTAATGCCCCAAAACACAAACATATCATATCCACTATTCTGTCTAGCAAGGATTTATTTGCATTTAGTCTTTGCATTTATGGGTCTTTTGGGCTTTATAGTCTTTATTTTGCAATATTAAAATCAAAATCAATTAACTTAGAGCTGTTTTACCTAATAATGTAATTTTCTGCATGATTGTAATAAATGACATCTAATGTGTCTAAATTACTACTGCGTGCCCTAAAGCATTTCATAGAACAAAATTATATATACTAGCATAATATTATGTTAACATAACAAAATGGGAATAAACCACCTCCTAAGAATTATACTAAAATAAAAAAATAGTGGTCTTTTTATTCCTAAGCCACCTTGATAAACATATTGACTTAAATTACTTACACCATATCTATAAAGTGCTATATTTTCAAATATGATTAAAAATTATAAAGTTTTATTTGAGGCATAATGTGAAAGGTAACCAATGAAAAATAAAACAAATAGCTTAAAATGACTCTGCCAAGGGCCGTTAGTTTTGCAAATTTATGTTACCACTCTTGAAACCAGTTTGTGGTTTCCATTTAACATTATTTTGGGTTTGTTATTTCTCTTCTTTCAATTCAAAATCCATTTCTCGTCTAGGTTGTGATCCTATTAAAAGTATTACAATTTAAAATTTTCTGTTTCATTAGTGATTTAGTAATTAATATTGATTTGTAACACATTTGAAGCATTATTAAAATATATATTTAACAGTTTAAAATAGTACCTTGACGTGTTTCTAAATTTATTTTTTCATTCCTGTAACCAGCGTGTACTTTTTACGTTAAGTATTTTTTGTGATGCCATTTCGTTTCCCCAACAATAATCTACTGGAAATTCAATAACCCAGTATCATTAATGTTTTATTTTTACTAGAAGTTAAGTTGTAGACACAGTTCTCTTTAATTATCTTTCCGCGATTTCATGCAAAGGTCATAAGTGTTATACCACGTTTCCTTAGTTGATTGATGTGGATTATTAAAGGATAACGTATACATTTTTTACCTATAGCATCTCAACCAAAAATATACGTATCAGTAATTAACCATTCCCTGAAAATAGGTAGCAAAACCCGGCATTACTTTTGGGTTTAAAATTATCTAAGATTTTCTTTTTCAAGCAATAAAACAAAACAGAAAAATGATATTATAACACAGTTTGAATACACAAATTAACTGCACTCTAATATCAATGAAAATCAATTAAAATCTACAATGAACTATAAAGGTGAGCCCTGAAAGTTTGATATTTCACAAGTGCAATTCAATTTTTTATATATTTGGTGGTTTTTTTTGTGGTGCGATTTCAAAATAAGAAATGAAACAATAAAAATAAATCGTTCAGGTAGTTTTTTCTTTAACGCAACCTTAATTCTATTTTGTCACCAAAGGATTATACCCCCCAAAGCTCCCCGAATTTGACCCCACTAGATTATTTTCTTTGGTTAGACCTAAAAATTAAAGCCTGCGAAAACAACCTACCCGATATTCGGTATCTGAAAACAAACATAACAAATTTAAGAGAAGAAATTAATTAAGAGTTAATTAGTAAAACGTGATCAGGAATTTGAAAGAGAGCACAACTTTGTATAATTGTCAATGGTGGACTACTAAATGCTAAAATGCTAAATGTAATCAAACTGAATAATGGGTTATATATAAAGATCATCAAAACAATTTTTATTCTATCTATATCCGTGCATCATTTAATAAAAAACTTGGTTTTATTTAAAAAAAAAACACCCTGTATTGTTGTGGTAATGCACATATTTATATAACAGTAGTACGTACTTTGTGCCAAGACATTGTTGTGGCCCTATGGGCACCATGGGTCTTTAGGCAATACAGTCTTGATTGCAAATTAATCTAATTTCGAATATAGCTTACTTTCCATGGCGTGGACCACATGTGTATTTCTAGTCGGCTAATAGGTATGCTGCAATTTTTTGTACAAATCAAATATTTACAAAATTTACTTCAATTATGTTTGGTTGATGAAAGAAAAAACAACTTATCATTGCTTGATATCACTACTACTTTACCATAAGATTGATCAACTATGTATTTCAATAAAAAATGGCCAATGGTAAGTGCGTTCAAATATACACAACCACTAAGGTGGCATACCAAACGGTATATACGGTAAACCATGCCTAGTGACTATTCCCAACTAATATTTAACAACATAGATATTAGGTTACTAGTTGTAATTACTATGTAGAGACTACATATTCAACAACCTTGATAAAACGGTTATCCTGCATGTCAGCACTAATAGTTTATAAATTTGATTAAGTAACGTAACTGACATCCCAGTACTAGTTGTAACACAGTTATAGTTTTGAAGGCGTAGCTTGCTCATAACTGGAGATATTTATATGTATTATTAATTAACCATTCAATTTGTTAAGCCTCCAAAACCATATAGAAAGACTGCGAAAAGTTTAGGTATAATTTATAAAAGGCGAAAAAAACTAACAAAAACTCGCAGTATTTTTTATTTAATTTTATACACACGTTTGAACACCTAACGCTATCACCTGTATTTAAAATAAATAAATTATTTTCAAGGAAAGTTTTTGTTTACAAATTAAAATTACTATCACTGTCTACACATTAAAATAGTTTTCAACCCTCTTATGAAATGAGGGAATTTAAATTCACTATGATATTTATTTGTTTTGTGGAAAAAAGTCCAAAATTATTTGCCCTCTAAAGAAAACAGATGAGCCAGTAAATCGCGCGCTATCAAGAGATGCAATATTTGCATATCGAGCAGTGAAGGCGCTGGCCCTGTTTGTTTAGCAGAATAAATCGCTTTGGCATCACAATCCATTTAAATTACTTAGTTTTTGCGCTGCTTAAAGGGTTATATTAAAATTTGAATGATTTTAAAATGTTATATTGCATTCCATTAAACAATGTATTTTTATCTTCATATATTGGTTTAAGTTTCGAGCCATTATATGAAAAGTGTGTATTGTAAGAAATAGGACCATATTAACTTACACAAAAATATATAGGTTCAATGTTTTTTTTTTGTAAAATCTCCGACAGATCCATAGGTAATTGAAATAAAATAAGCAGGGATATTTATAAGTTCGACATACGTTTGACGTTTTTGCTTGAGTATTTCCTGAACTTCATTTTTTCGATGTCAGCTTGTAAAGCACATGAAATAGAATGGACATACAAAATATAAACGCTGTACTGAATACGTTATATGGTCTAATTAAGTTTGAATAAATCATGTTATTACCAGTTATTGCCACGAAACTACTTTAAAACAAAATCGCTTTACAAGTATAAAAAGATTTTTTTTTATAATTCATCAATTTAAAAATAGTTATTAGCTTATTTCAACGTAAATAATCGTTTGAAGCACGATTTAGGTAAGGTCACATGATACTTTTTGTGCTCTACTTAAAATAATGCCTATTTAATAATATATAAGGAAACATGAGGTTGAATGTTAACCTTTACCTATGTGGGGCCGAGTATACTCCCCTATAGATACTTGGTTGGCAAGTAAAGCCTACTGTCTACACACAAGGCATCGATAAGCCCTTGTTCACATCCTCAAACACAACTTTTAATAATACCCGTTCTAAACTTGTTGTTGAATTGAACATTTGTAATTAAGTGGAAGAGGTGAAAATGAGAAAAGTGTTAAAAAGAGGCCTCCCTTATCTATTTATTTTACTGACGCCAAAATACACATAAAATCGCTTTTCTCGTTTACTATTAACACACGTACAACACATTTGACACTTGTTTTAATTAAATCGATCAGTATAAAAACTTAATTAATAAAAAATAATTTTATTCAAACATTTAATTGTACTGCTATCAATAATTAAATTCATATTCAAAACAAATAAATATTATGCCATTGAATCACATGACTGTGCCATAATGTTGAATATAACGGTGAGGCTGCCCCCTTCTATTTAAATGTAAATTTAGGGTCAGAATCTATAGATGTTATTGTACCTCTGGAAGTTTTTTTTCTATAATACCTATTCATTGTTACCCTTAGTTGGAGTAAATTTAAAATTTTATAATAAAATCAATAATTACCCTACCCAACCACATCTATATTCGTTTTCGACATGCTTATTTCGTCAAGAAATTCTGAGAAACGAACTATGACGACTAATGATGAGGTATGATTGATTAAAGTAATTATTTCAAAATTTTGTTACGCACTTTTTTCTGATAAAATATTTTGCAATCTACTACACTAGTCTTAAATTCCAATGTAGGTGAATTCAGCAAAATAATTAAAACATTTTCCTATAACTGTAAACAAAACATTAGTTTTATTTACGCATACTTACATTTCCCGTCAAAACTACTAGTATAGTATAGCTATTTAGTATAGTTTAAATATTTACGTGATTAGCGTCTCATTTTTTTCATTTAATGGTGAATGTGAATAGGAACGTGAACTCACTTAATCACAAACAATAATAGTGTTAAATTCCTCATAACGTTTATCGAGTTTTATTTCTATATTTAGCTTCAATTAACTATCCTAGGTTTTACCAAATGTATCAGTTTCGAAATAGTTTGCCAATCATACTCAATACGTCTACATTGACATAAAGTCAACATCACGTTATGATTCTATTTTGTCTTACCTATTTTACCTGTTAGAATTGTTTAAAAATACAATTTAAGGTACCTTAATGAAGTGAATAAACAAAGAACGTAAAATATTCTCACAACAATACACTACAATTTCTCTGGTTATATCTCAATTAATGCCTCTATTAAACCGTATAAATCTCTCTTCAAACACTTTACGAAACATGACAACATAAACGATAGCAAAGTTGACCTATGGCACTCTGGAACTTAGTTGAGAACTAACAAGCTACTTTCATGTGTGCTGGAGTTTCTGTTTGCGATATTGCCTTTTAGAACCAATTTGAAATACATTTTTTTATATTTAACTAAGATTTTACTACTACTATGAGTTTTTTCTAGTAGTTTTCACAATTCATCTTTTGAACTTAAATCGTTTGTTCACATTCAGTGCATTGAAAGTTCTGATTCTGATTTTTTCTAGTTAAAGGCATCAATGTATTTCTTGATAAAATGATATAATGTCTTGTGTGATAAAATGACTTTCTTAAGGAACCGTGATGGTTGAATGCAGAAAGAAATTTCTAATGTGAATACACAAAACATTATCATTCCTAATATCTTGAATTGTTGCTCTAAGTCCACTGGTTACCGAGAAATCGCTCGTAGCAAACACAGTACGTTGTCCCAATTTTAAGCTTATGGGAAATAAGGAAAATTATATATCTCGCTTATTTGTCAATATATCTAAATAAGGCATGGATGCGTCTTCTTCCAGTTGATATCTCCTGGACTGTTGCAAGAATGCCTCAACTTCACATTTTAATGGCAGCAAACCTGCATACTCATTTCCTATGTTACTCTTATGGAGAAAATTGCTGTGTGCTCGATTTAGAATTTTCAGTTGATTGTACTTGATATAAGGCTCCGTCTAAACGATTATTTCAAGCATTTGAAATGCGCTGAGAATGCAGGTCTGCTGCAACGGGGGTATTAATCGAAGCCAACTATTTTCAACTCAAGATATTTATTATTCTATTAAAGAAGATCGTGTAACAATTGTGTTATTGAAATTCGACTTTGATAGACTTTCATGACTGCAGACACTTACTAGTGAGGTTGATCGAGTTTTGATTAGATTTTATACATGTCTATATGATGTAATCACGACTACAACAACTTTCCTAGTAAACATCTGGACAGCACCTGAACTTTGCAATCCTGAAAGTTTATCAAAGTCGAATTTCAATGACACCATTTTTTCGGTCTCCCTTATTAGAAAAATCAATATCTTAAGTTAAAAATCGTTGTTATCGATAAAAACATGGAATCCTGCTTAGAAAAATACTCAACGTAGATTAACGTAGTCGTTATATGTTTATTTACCAGCAATGATAATGTCCTGTGTTGTCACATCGGGAAGTACTTTCTGAATTCAACCAGAAACGGTTCCTTAGGGAAGGCATTTGAAATAAAAGCGAATATTAATGCATCATGACAGATGGCCGTAATATCCCGTCAGTGACGCCATTTACATGCAAATGCTGGGTCAGTATCTGGAGACTAGATTTTAGCATTGAGACACCTATCTATTCCCCGATTTTGATCCGTTACTTAATGTTATTATTTTACTTGTAGTACTAAGAATGTCACGAATGGCAAAAATTTAAATATGCAAAGGAATTTTCTTATATAGCAATTCTTTCATTATGTTTTAGTTATAAAGAGTTTTTATTATATTGTAGGTTTATCATCTTGATTTTGTTGCAATACACATTTGAAATACTTTACCCTAAAAGTCACCTAAGCTTCCAAATGTCACAAAAAATGTGTGTATGACATTTGAAATAAACTGTAATATTCCACTTTATTATAAAATAATTTATAGTATATGCGTTTAAATTACCTTACAATAAGTAGTTCTATCTAGATATATCCGCTTTGATTACGTGTCATTTATTTTTTTGTAACTTATAATTTTTTGACATATATACATATATATATATATAAAAACCACCAAGCGAATTAATATCGGCAAAACTTGTTATTAAAAAGAAAATTTGTTTAAGCATGCTTTATATTGGGGAAATACAAGCTTTCTAAAATGCTTGTACAGAAAGAAATACACATACACGTAAAAATATAAAATTACACATCTAAAATACTACTTGCCATTTAATACATGGCTGACAGTGATGTATAGCTCAAGGTCTCCAGAAGATGTTTACTTCCAAGTTCACTGAACCCGGCACAATAAATCATACCAATCCGATTGCCAGCCGCAGCCGCAGACGGCTTTTTGAACGTGACGCCGCAGCTGAGACTGCAAAAACATTTCCTCTCGGTCGATAGTTTCCGCCATACATGTACGGTGGGTATTTGTTAACGTCTGACTCAAATAATCAACCGCTTACATTAATATAAAATTGCCACTTTATTTAAAAAACCTTTTTTAAACTAAGTTTAGGTTTATTTGTTATACGGTTTATAACAAATTCATCAGACAAAAATAATTCACTGCTACTCTCTTTTGGGTTAAAAAAGTGCTAAATACTCAAGCAGCAGAGTTTTGTGTGTGATTTTCGTTATTTTGCCTCTTGTAGATTGTTATCATAAAAAAAAAATTATTTTTCCACGTAAATTAGTTTTCTCTCAAGTTAGTTAATTCAGTGTCTACTGAATAGTAAAAACCAGTCCTCTAGTGTGGCAAATGTTGGCTATTCATATTTAAATATTTGTTATTGTGTCAAATACACAATTGCAAAGACACATTACAATTTTATCAGTATTTAAAGAGATATTAAAAATATTCCAGACTTTTGTTGTATATTTCAGTATTAATGAAGAACTTTAATTAATCAATTTTCCCTTGCGAATATATTGAGAAATTCAAATTTCTCACTTGCATTGGAACTGGAAATTTATTATTAGCACCCAAAGGCAAACACGCTAGCCCGCATGGGGATTCCTCAAATAAAACGTTTTATTTCTCGTCGCATATTGAATTCCCGCATGTGTCTTTTATTTAAACTGTAACAAAACACTAATTAATAAATTAAAATCAATTGACCTTTCTATATCAAATTCGCCAATAAACGAACTGGAGAGACTTGAATATGATTGACGAATTAATGTATTTACACTTTTTCATGGGTTTCATGCAATAATTGTAAAATTAAGTATATGATGTTCACTTAATAAAGAAATTTTAGCTTTGGCTGCGTAAAGTATTAAATTTGTAATTAGTTAATTAAAAATTCCCTAAACTTAAATTTTTAATCAGGATGTATAAAAAGGGCCTAGGAATGCTGGACCTTAAAACTGAACACTTAATTTCTCAAATTGTTTACCCAAATAAAAGAAAATAGGAAAAACCAGAACTTTATTTTCTTGAAAACTACGTACGGTAATTGCTTATGAAACAAAATTTTATAAAATAATTGGTTCGTGTAACTGCGATTCACACGTTTATGCTAAGGCTTACTTGGGTATCAAAAATATAAAGGCTTATTTCAATCACTTACACAATTACTCATCAATAATGTATTTTTTATAGAAAAATATTTATTTATATAAAATAAATATTTGCGCGAGACCAGCGGAGAGACCAGTCCGGAAATCACAAGCAAAGTTAAGCCCAGATCCAATAACCTCGACAAAGTAATACTGTCATTGGTTCCAAGCCAGAATTATCTGTAATCCAATATTACTGCTCCGTTTAGAGCGATAGTGCGAATGAACATTCAATTCAATTTTCCTGTTCAGCTGCTAATACCACATAACAAACTGAACACAACAAGATTATTCTTAAATGATCAATAGCTTATGAGCGTGTAATTCCTAATTACCTTTATAGCATAAAATCTAATACTATGTATGATGTACTAATATTCTACAATCCTACAATCATAAGTTCACAGTTCATCTAGGATTTATTTGACACACTATATCCTCCCCATGTTATAAATTCATTCCTTTTCTAAAAATTGGACTTTTAAACTCAGCTTTTCTTTTATCGCCGTAATAGATATTATTTTCGCATTACCAGTACCCCTTAAACAATCTAACAAAGGTCAATTCAAAACTGAAAGTTCTCAGCGTGCGTTACTTAAGATCTCACATAAGAGGAAACTTTTTCTTAGTCTGGCAATTTTATAGCATAAAACGTTTATTTAGGTTGCTCGTTTACATCTGAGAAGTCTTAATTGAACATGGGACTAAGTGAATTATGTGCTTCACATCTGAGCAACGATTCTGCCTGAATGTTCAAGGTTTACATTTGTCAATCTCAGATACATAAATAAGTGACATAAATTACTATTACAGTTGAGCAATTCAGTATAAAGTGTGTTAATGTTTTCGTACATACAATTGGAATCTCGTAAACTGTATGAGATACAAGGAAGGTAAAATCAGCAAAGCAATGCGTAATAATAGGCAAGCAAAATGGCGGTGAGCAAAATTATTTCCTAATAAACTCGTTCGCTACGCTCAAAAACAGTTTTTTTCCTAAAAGTTAAAATTAAAGCTCTTATTATTTTTGATACTAGCATGTAACTGGGGCCAAATTTACATGAAACTTCACGTAAAATCTAAATATTTAGAGAAAAATGTGATGCCAACTACAATTTATCGAGAAAATGCAAACAAGTGCACAATTTAAAAAACCAACATGTGACATTTTCCAAATGTGTTTCCAATCAAACAAAATATTCTTTTATACATGGTAATGGGCTATGTCGTAATGGATTTATCATAAAAATTACAAAAAATGGAAAACAGCTGGTTAGTAATTAACAGCTGATTGAGAGTACAGGGGATTGACGGAGAAAAGCAATTAGCAAATACGTATCTACGTTTTTAAATTAGCGCAGCTGATTTGTTTTAAAATTTGCTTTTCAGTACATCATAGCCCATTATTATGTGTAACCTAAAATTAATTCACCCCTAAATTAGTGAGGAAATTAAAAATTGGAACGCAAAAACCACGTACCCTGAATATATAGATGTACCACAAAGGTATTATTATTATATCCGTAAATCAAAAATTATAATGCAAGGGACTTGTGGGACCCACGGTATCTTATTTTAAAATAGCATACAATACCAGTTTTTATATAGGAACGACATGTAAAATTTGTTAGTGAAAACATAAAAGGATTTTTCGAGTGTCACTTGCTAATTTGTGTTGTATTAGAGTTATAGGGTGATTATTTAACTTGAAGCACTATTAACCCCCACATGTGGCAGTTTCATTTCATGTAACGAGTTTCCGAAACATCAGCTGTCCACATAATTTAAACTCTCCGAAACCAAAACTATAATTTAACAGTTTTCTTTTTGTACCGGATGAAAATAAATTCGAGTACTTACATTTTCAGCGTTAAAAATTACAGAGAAAAAAAACTCTAGATTTTTTCTAAAAACACCCACATTAGATTAAATATCAAAACATGTAAAATATTAGTATTTTGTCTTGGATTTGTTGTAAATATTATTTACTTACTTGTATTTTACTTCATTTCATCTTCCTCATATAATTTCATTATGTACGACAATAATAGTTCATCAGCATAGTCTTATATACTATTTTGTTCATTCCTATAACCTAATGAGTTATTCAAGATCACAACACTAGTATCTCAAGAAAAGAAAAAGCCTAGATTTAAAAAAGAAGATCACCATGAAAGATAACACATACTTAAGACCAAAAAATATAAAAATGGAAATTTATGATTGAATTACAAAAATTGAAAGAGAACCAAAAGTTAATCTGTACAGTAACCGGTTTACAATAGTTGGAGTAAGCTAGTTCATCAACTACATACAAAGCAAATAATATCACACTAACAACTAATCCCATTGACCCTTCTTTGTAAAACCTTCATGACAACAAAGACTTATCTTCGTTTAAATAATAGTGGAAAACCAACTTGGTGACAAAAGATATTGAATACTTCGAAAATTGTACTCAGTACTACTTTTTTTGTTTTTGGTTTGATAATGAGATGATAGTTGATAGTAAAAAAAACAAGATTAAACATATTCAATTAAAGACAATACCAATGTCATAAAAAAAACTCTAAACCAACCAGTAATGGTTCGAATCAAAACACAAGGCCCATGCCGTCCATAAGCCCAATGCTAAAATTAACATTAGTCTTACGGGCGGTCTGGGCCTTAGGATTTGATTCCAGTTATACAACTATAATTGTTTAAAATTTTCACAATGAGGAGAAAGTTTATGTTACGATTTAAAACAACTTTTAGGTCACAATTCTGTTATTTTGCCCAACATTAATCTGTATACAAACTTAAAATGGCCATGTATTGTTGTGACTACGTGGTCGGTAATCATGCAGTATTACAGGCTCATTACCGCCTGCTTGGAATAGGAACCGACGTGCAATCAGGGCGATCAACAATCACTCCAGAACATGACAATAGACAGAGGCATCAGCCGGTGATTGAGGAGTCCGGATTAGACATCCATTATTAATTATTGTTAAAAATGTACTAATATGTATATATTGTACAATTGGTATGTGATTTATTTATTCTTGATTTAAGCTTATTTTGATCTGATTTGATTTTATGCTGCTCAATTGTGGGCTGGGATGAAAATAAAAGTAGTGTACAGGCAACAACGAACAAAAAGGTTAACGTCGCATTGCTCTATTTAAACTTGGACCTGCGGTAAGTAGCTTTTAAAAAATTAACTCGGTGCATTTTTAACCGAATTTACGCTTGGTTTTGAACTTAATTCAAAACTTTGCTATTTCGTCAATTCTCACTTTTAATTTTGGCTATGGATTCTTTTTATTTAATTTTGTGTTTTGAACACATTATTTTTGGAATTTTTTTGTTCAAAATATACTGTTGAACATTCCAAAATAATTAATTTAGCCCCCATTAGTAAAGGAAGACAGTTAAACGAAAATGGTTTACACATGCTGAAGAAAATGGTTTGATATGCTTCAAAATATTTCGATTCAATTCAATTCATAGAGAGTTATATATAACGGATTATGGTTTATTATAGCTCTGGACAGCTTTACTGGCGGGTGGCGAAAATTTTAATCTCCCAAAAAGTCTGCTAAATAAACACATGTTTTGGTGGAACTGTCAAAACTTTGTTTACGTTTCACCTCATTTACACTACAATAGAATGCCCTGTAATATTTCACCGAGAGATTTCTTACGCCATTAAAATTTCTGGAAAATATCTACGCAATGCATCAGCTGGTCTTTTTGTTTTGGCAACCTTTCATCTTAAATGATTTGTTTACATTTAAGAATGTGTTTCCACACTTTTGTCGTCGTACTTCATGAATTGTGTTGAACTTGAACTTGTCACTTGTGGTTGCAGCTAAATATTTTCTTGTGTACCTCTACATAAGTACCTCTACATAAACAAATAACCATGTGATTTGTTACCAAAACATTGCAGATAATAAACAATATTTACAACAACAGCGCACTCACTCACCCGCCAGTAGGGCTGTCCAGAGCTATAGGAACAACATTTTAATAAGGGTGTATATTTAAGAAAACTAATCGCGGCGTTGCACGAGAAATTAACGGTGCTGCAATCTCATGTGAACCATTAGGAAAGTTTTTAACCATTTTAATATTTATTTATTGTCAAATAAATTGAATTAGGTTTGATCCAATGTCAACCAATTCAGCCTTTATTGCTAAAGAATGCTGCTAGAGAAATTTCTGTCTTTCATTTTACTTGGTAAGTCGTATTATTAACCTTTCTTTAAATTTTGTGTTGCGTTAGCAAAAGCTATAAAAATAGTTCAAAATCAATCCGGCCGTGATCGGTTAATGATTTTGAAGAAAAACCCGTTAGTAATTTAATTTGTTTAAGTAATAATACGTTATTAATAATAACCGACTTTAATACTTATAACTTTTATTTTAAATATCTTCATTTAGAGACAGAACTTTTCAATTACTGGCCTCACTAAATAGATTACTCCAATCACTTAATCACAGTTAGGGCCCTATTAGACTCAGTTCCAGCGCCATTACGCAATTCATTAACTTGTTAACATTAACTTGTGCTGATTTTTAACTTGTTAACAGAAAATAATATTTGATCTCCGCTAAACGTATTTATTTATATCTCTATTGTTTGGTTATTTAAAATATTTTATGTTACTTTATATGTAAATAAAATTTAAGGGGTAAGCTATTATGAGTGGAATTTGAAAAACTTTCAATGCAATGTAACCTACATGGAAGATACTGAAGTTTCATCGAAGTTACGATTTCTTTTCCTATATTCATACATTAGTGTAACACTAATTTAGAACAAAAGTTTCAAATGCTTTGAGAGTTATAAAAATACTTAATTAAATACTAAATTACTCGGATTAAATGTTTTACAGTGCTTACCAAAATATTTAAGGGTTAAGTTTAATAAAACTATTTAGAACATTGGTAAGTAATAAATAAATCATAATTTTATAGTTATAATAAATTTATTGAGATTTTACAGTTTTTTTTTTCAATTTTAATATTTTACCTTTATATTTTGTAGCTTGTTTGGGGTTCTTCATCACCACGGCTAAGAATACGGTTAGAGGGATAAAAATAATATAAAACTTTTTCTAAAGATAATTATGTAAAAATAGCAAACCAAAACGGCTATGAAACTTAAGGGCAAATAAAACAAGCAAAACTAAGTGAAACAGCCATCAAATTAGTTTTAGGTGTAATGTGTATAATGGCTTACTCAAGTCTATTGATTAAAATTACACAATTTCTAAACGTCATAGTTTTGACCAATTTGGTTATAAAAATTGGTAAACTGAAGGTCATAATGGCGTCCTACAAAGACCACAAAATGATGCAGCCTAACATAAACAATGATAAAAATATTTATAAAAGACTTCCAATAAGTGCCATATCCTTGCAAGATTCTATATTAAACGGGCGGTCATTTTATTCTGTAATAGAAGTTAATGGCCAGATTTTTAAGTCTTGTAAAAATATGCAGTTTGACAACAACGTTATCAAGGATAGCAACCTTTGAATCCAATGAAACCATTTCACTTCATTTTTACTTTTCCGACGTCATCTAGAGGGAAACGTAGAAATAATTTATTGTTAAAATAATGTTATTTCTTCATAAAGTACGCTGTTAGGCTGTTAATATTTTTGAAATTTTACCCTTAAACGAAACAGCCAACGTCTTATTAAGATCACGACTTAATCATATTACTTTAGGCTAAAAGATATAATAAGTCTTAATAACTGGCTTAATAACTTTCAACCTAAATAAGCAAATGATTAGTTATTTGTGTGTTGAGTGAGTAAAGTACATTTTCTCACGAGTGGAACGTTGGCACCCGAGCTTTTCAAGGGCAAAATTTTTCAAGAGAAAGACAACGCGCCTTACTCTCAAAATACACACAACATTTTCCCTCACCTGCAAAAATGAATATCCTGGCCATAAATATATATTTTATTAACTTAGTATAATTATATACATTTTGTTTCGTTCTGCTATTAGTGCCTGCATCCAGGTAGCTGCAACCATGCATGCACCAGCGATCAGCTGATTGGTGCAACGTTCTTTCATGCTTAATTCGTCGATCTCACTGCTGATTGATGTTAATGTTATTCATAATAGATTCTTCTTGCCACTAAACAAAGAGAAATATATAATATATCTTTCTCTTTGCACTAAATAAGCTGTTATCGCCTGCATTGGTTGAGTTGCAACAAATTTGCATGTGTGCTTGGAAATTTGAAGGCGCTATAATGTTTTAATTATTCATTTCAGTGTTATACTTATGGGTTTCCTTTGTCTCTCGGGGAGACAAAGCAATTACGTTACTCCCGCTGGGAGACAAATTATTATTTTACTCATCCGTTACAAGGAGTAAAAGCTTCTAAACATAGAGGGTGGGGGAAAACATATTTTGCACATGGGTTCCGGCCGTAAAACACTAATTTATGCTGTGCATGTCATGTGCCTCTGTCCCTGAAGTCAAATGTTTGAGGGATAACCTATGTTTTTAAATACAAACCCCAAAAGATTGAACTTTAATATTAATAAAAGAAACAAAATGCTTCTTTCCGAGGTCAATATCATGTTAACTAAAGTTACAGCCGTTTGAAGTTACTAAATAATTGCCTTAATGGTTTCTATTGAAAAATGGTCTAATGACGGGTCGGTACCATGCAAATAACAAAAATATTTTAAAAAATCAACGGACCTCTGGCCTAAATATAAACTTTTGCCACGTCGCGTCATCACGCCTGACTGGCATTCGTTGTTTTTGTCTGACAGAGTATTTTTAGAAATAAGTCAAAAACTGAAACTTTTAGTTTGGTGTCGTTGTTTTTCTAGATAGCTATAATCAAGAGGAACGTGGTGAAACTTATGTTCGGATCAATGGAGAAAGTTAGTATTTAATTATTGCCTTTGATCGAATATCAAAGCAATTAATAAAGTACCAATGGCAATATTAATAAATACCCAATAAGTATTTTCAAATGTGACCAAAGATGAAGTCAATTACTAATATCGAAGATTGATGAAGTATTTTATTCCATAGGGGTTATGAAAATTCAATGTAAGGTAAAAATTATATTGAGTAGCTAGGATAATGGCTGTGGATGGGGTGGATGGATAGCTGTTCTTTAGAAAGGTTTGTAGCCATAACCTTGAAACTTACAGAGTTTTTAATAACTTAAATATATACTTGAGTTTTCTAATAGTTTTCTTTACATGTGTTTTGAATATCCACTTTACCAGTTCAGCATAATGTTATAAAAATAAATTGAAATACATTTTTAGAATAACTTTGCAAGGCATTAACCCCCGCAAATGAAATATACCTGCATCGAAAATTCTTTCGTGATACTTATAAAATCTTTTTGTTTCGCTGTTTTTGATACAGTTTCAATAAAGTTGAGTGATTTTTTTACCAAACAGATAGAATATTCTTTTATATTTCTTGAGGCATTGCAGTAAAACAAAAGATAAAATTAAAATATGACTGTTAACAAGTATGGAAAGAAAAAGTAAATTCGATTTACTGTCTGATAAATAATATTTCCTTTTATCTTTCTTGAATCAGAATTACTTTGTGGCAAAAGGATATCAAAATGTTTAAGCAGCATTGAATTATCCAACGCATATAATATTAATGGCTTTGTAAACATCAAATTGTATAATTTAAATTGCCCTTCAAATCAATGTATTTGTTGTCCTATAAAAATCTTAAATTGTACAAAGTAAATCATGAAACGGATTTCAACTTAGAAATCAAAGTGAGCAACAATCATTTACTAAACAATGAAGTAAGATTTCCTCTTTTCAGTGTCTTTTGACAGAATTGCCTTTCAAAATTTTGAATCGACAAGATAGAAGGTTTTTTATAGGAGGTTTTTTTTAATTAAAACACTAAATTCAAACGAATTCTGTAAAATTTAAAAATACTTGGAACATCCACTTTTCTCTTTCCTTAAAGTTTAACAACGTGTTATCTACAACTGTTGCAATAAGCACCAATAATAATATTACAATAAACAACAAAAAGGTGAACAATAATAATCCTAATACACACCGGCTGTATGAAATAAATTTTTTGACACAGGAGTCACTTATAATCCAGATTTTCGACCAATGAGAGCTCTATATTGGAACGAAAGTAGTGTCACGAATTCACACATAAGCTGATTGTTCCACAACTGTTCAAGTTTTATTTAGTTTATGTGCCTGGTCCTATATCAGCTGGTTGTTACACTACTATTTATATTTTAATATTTTGATTTTCTTAAACTCAAAAATAAGCGTGAAAGAACGCCACCACCAGTGGTGGCTTTTTACCATCATGAGTGAAAGTGATGAGTTTTGTTTAACTCGGGAGGAAATGTTGCATGCTGTTGATCGTAGAGATAAAGCAGTGTACGCAATGATTGTAATTCGTGAGATGTAACTTCACTCATGATTTTACCTCCATCATGAGTGAATGTGATGAGTTTTGTTTAACTTGGGAGAAAATTTTGCATACTATTGATCGTAGAGATAAAGAAGTGTACGCACTGATTGCAATTCGTGAGATGTAACTAATGTCTAACTCGTGGCTTAAGAGCGTTCATAATACCATCTTTGCATGGACTATTATTGAAATTCATTCAATAGTAAAATCTGAATTTTGACAAAACAGTTTTGCTTATATTTCTTCTTTTATACCTAAATTTATTAATAGAAATATTTTATTCTTACGCATGGTACATATGAACTTGGAATGCTTCTTCTTGTAAATACCAACTTGGAACAATTGTCATTGGATTTTGGGAAATTGGTATAATCTTACGGTAAATAAACTATACGTATAACGTACCGTATGTAGTGGGTGAACATTAAAGTAGAGGGAACAGTTATACCGTAGAAACACCGTATAGAAAGGTCAACCCAAATCAAGAGACGTTGCATTGTCTGCACAACCACACGTCTACTCTCTGCCGCAGCATTGTCTCTCCGCTTGACTCCAATTATTCCATTTAATGGCTTTCCTTTGTTAGTGTTCACTTTATAGTTTATTTAAACAGGTCCGAATATTCAGGCCATTTCGAAATAAAAATACGTGTAAGAGACTATTTGTATAAAATTCACAGTTGTAACTTTACGTTTATATTCCACTTCTACTATAGTTTAATTAAGAGCTTTGGAATTTTAACCCAAATATTAAATATTTGTTCAAGTATTTTAAATATTTCTTTTTTTAAGATTTAATATCTTAAAATTAAGTAAAATTTGATCCAAAAATTAAATTGAATCCATTAACGTTATATGTCCTATTATTATTACAGTAATAACATTCAGTGCCTCATAAGAAGTATATTCATTAAACTTCACTTGTTTTTAGTTGGATGAAAAGACAAAAATAATGGAGGGATTAACTTTGTAAACCAAAGGGTTATAAAACATTTTATATACTGTTTTCTGAAATGGACTGATTTTATAGAAAAATTACACAAAAACAGCAAAATTATCTAAAGGTTTTGTTGTTCACTTCAATACGATGCTAGGGAAGTCTAAATTATAAAAAACTTGTTTAATTTAAAGTTAAAATTTTTTTTGAGTTAATGTTCAGTTTCTTTTCTTTTCTTTTGTTTTGTTTTTCATAAAAAGAGGGTGGCGGCCTCTTTTTACCTTGAATTTGCCCCCCCCCCCCCCCACATTGGCCTGAGGCCTGTGCGTGGAAGTTATCAAGCAAACCCAAACCCAAGGAGTGAGCCGGTACAGTACAAGGATGAACAGTACTGCTAAAAGTATGCGCGGCATCATCGGGACTCGATCCTGCGACGCTGCCGCCACAGAACCGGGGCCGAGTGCGCTACCAACTGCGCCACCGACTCACTAAAGTCAGTTGTATACGTGACATTTATTTTAATTAAAACTCCTTAGTAAATGTCACGTTCAACGAAAATCAGAATCCTCCTTGATTTAAAACAGATAAAATTAACTAGCTGATCATACTAGTTCAACCTGTAGAAAAATAGAAAAACGTCCTTGGATTTAGGATATAAAATGTCATACTTCTTCAGGCTATATATCATGGCAACTTCATAAGCTTTCCTATAGTTTAGATTTTAAGTTCCTTAGGGCGTAAACCTAAGGGAGTTTCGTCAAACCTTTTCTTATAATGCATCTAGGACCCAAGGGGAGCGTATATGTCAAATTTAAGCTCTGTTTGTCTTATAGTTTTGGATCTTTTCTGCCCGTTAGGAAACCCTACATCCTTTATATAAAGTATAGTTTAGATACAAATTGTATGGTTTTCTGTAGAGACTAAAACAATAGATACCTATTGCAAAAAATTCTTCCAATTCTAACCTGATTAAATTTTGCAATTAAATTGAAATAAAAATTAATAGTGCAATAAATGAATACCAAAAACGATCAACAGACAAGTTTTGTGTGAAATAATAAACTATTTAATTACAACGTATAATTTCAAGTACTTAGGCCCCTATTGAATATATTAAAAAGCTTACACAACATAAGTTTAACTTCAACAATTCATTCCAAATCGACATTAGTGTTGTGGCACTTTGCTTTGTGTGTATAATTGTTCGCTGATTATCAACTGATGTGGTTAGGCTGTGGAGGATGAGGCACTTGATTCATCGCGCTCGTGATCGTGTTGACACTAAATAATCTCGCTGCAGCAGTGTGATTGTGTGGCCATAATCGTGTTTATTGAACGACGAATTTGATTGCACCTGGTGGCTTATTTAGGATTTGCATAGAAATTTTTAGCCTCAGATACGTTGTTTTATGTATACGTAAGGCTACTTCACTCTCTTGTAATGCTTTACTTAATGCTACTTCACTCTCTTGTTCTACCCATTTCCCTCAATTCGCTTGTCACTATGGAAAATTCAAATTTTAGATATAATGAAGATTATTATAATTTAAATGAATATAAAACTGTAAAATACTAGCAATTATATTGTATATTTCGCAACAAGGGCCAAAAATGAGGTTTTGCAGGCTCAAGATCGTGTTTCAAATTCGAGACGAAGTCGAGGGGTAGGGTATATTACACTACTCAATGTAATATGCCCTAAATAATTAAAAAAAAAACTTATTATTGTTTGACGCACTTGAAAACAAAACTTGAAGGTTATGAATGACGATACAACTCCTTTATTATGATTGAAAAAAACCAGTTATGAAAATCATATGATCGCAACTATCCTGTCTTTAGAACCTATTGAATGCCGTGTAACTATGTGATGTTCTGACGTTGTTTCAAGCAAATAGACGATCAGCTGACTTTCGGCCCTAGGGCCCCAAACGTTTTCGGTCCTGTGGCGGCAAACAGTGTGTTTCGGTCCGCGTTTGACGTTTGTAAAACAGGTGATCGTTGTGTGGTGAAAAATCATTGATGTACCTGTTTGAGGACATTTAAGTTAAAAATCAACTAGCCTTCAATAATCTTGGATAGTAATTTTTTTGAGAAAAGATTTTTCTGAGGGGGGGGGGTTGGATGCCGATTTGCGTAAACTGTTAAAGCACCTTTAAAAGAATTTTTTATTTCTATCTTACGAATGGATAGAACGTAACTTGCAAAAGAATTACTCGTGGCAATTAGGAGTTATCGGGTATTTTTTACTGTTACAGTTATCTTAAGATTAACGCATAACAGCCACATAATTTTCCAAAGTCGAGGGAATTTCTAAATTATATTAGTCTTAAAACGTTCAGCATTCAGCCTGACAAAAATACATCAAATATTACATACCGTATTAAAAGTTTGGTAGTATATTTAAGCTTTTAAATATATTGGAAAAGTTTAAATTATTCCAACAGGAACCAAACAGAGAGGTTACTCTGAAAAGGTAATGAGTCTGGTAGTACCCTTTGTAAATGATGACCAAGTTTTTAGCGCAACGAAAGTACCTTTACTTTTCTAACTCATTTACATGTAAATGTCCCTATTAATCTGCCTCAGTGAATGGTATTATATGAGAGGTATTATTTAATATAAATCCTGGATGTTAAAAGTAAGTGTTGAGATGAAAATTTATACCGGCTACAGTGTGCTTCAAAATAAACGTCTTTAAACTATATTAGCTCCAGTTAACTTGTAGATGAGGTTCAATTGTATATTTTATCCTTCTATCCTTTTTCGTGACCACACTTACTTATGAGGTTGGTTTTTGTTGGCTTGGTGCTCCATACTGCAGATTTATTTTTTAATTTAAAGAATTTTTTCAAAACGAATATGAAATCAGATAAGAAGTACATATCACGGAGAATTATTAGCAAAGATCGCGGAGCATTTTCAAGGCCACTTCCATAGATACCCGTTTGTACGAGATGTATGGAACGAGTTAGACAAAAGTAATACCATTAGGCTTATTTGTTAAAACAACTTGAAATACACATCAATTTGAGCAAAACTTGGAAAAGAGCTCGTTTGATTCCTTGTTATAAACATATTGCTCCAAGATTAGACATTCCTCAGCAGTACTGAGCATCGAGACGACAAGAACCATCATGTAAAACGAAAGTTTAATTGCGACTAAAACATCGAATTCAATGTAAAGTTGACCCAACTGGTCTACAAGTTAACTAGAGCTAATTTAGTTTCAGTACAATTTGTACTTTGTTGAATACAAAATTTATTCTTCACTATTCTTCACCATATCCTCAGTTAAAGAAGAGTCGCGTAATACAACAGAATGTTTTGAAGTTTTTTAAAAAGATTTTAATTACTTAGTAATTGAAGAAAATATGCAAAATATTCAATGGAAATGTGTCATAAAACCAGTTTCCAGCATTTGGTCCGTATTGTTTTTAGACAAACATATATAAAATGTCCACCTTTGTTAATTTGTAAAACGTTTAAACCGTATACTCATATGTCATATCCTTAAAATATACAAAATTCAAAGTTTAAACCATAAATAGCGTGTAAGTTAATTTAACTTTTAGCGAAGCAGAAACAGCATGTTGAAAAATTCCTGGAACTGTTTATACTGTTAACCAACATAAATACGGTAATACAAATTTGTATCCACGTACGAATCATAACACATTTCCATTTATGCAGTTATAAAATTCCTACTCCTCCAGGGTGTAGCCCACAAGGAATAAAAAGATAATCTTAAGTTTAAGCATTGGTTGAGAAGCGTATCACACTGAAGGCCTTAATTAATAATACCATACATCGCCACAAACCGGATCTCAAAGGATTTTCCCTAAACTAAAATGGCAGTACTTTAAAGAAAATTGTTGTAATAATTTAAGGAATATACGAATATTTTTACTAATGTTACGCGGTTAAATCTATAATTTAATTGAAACACAACTAAGTATTACTTACGAACAACTACCACAAACCCTGAGTCATAATTTTTAGACTTTTTGTTTTTATTTCTCTTGGAATAATAACTTTATTTCCGATGAAATAATACAAGGATGAACCTTTTGAGATCCAAATTGGGGTATTGTATTCTACTAACTACGGATTCCAGTATGATGTACATCTCAAGCGTATTATCAGAACCAATAATGTTTTACCATTAAATAATTTTTGAGTGAGTCGGTGGCGCAGTTGGTAGCGCACTCGGCCCCGGTTCTATGGCGGCAGCGTCGCAGGATCGAGTCCCGATGATGCTGCATACTTTTAGCAGTACTGTTCATCCTTGTACTGTACCGGCTCACTCTTTGGGTTTGCTTGATAACTTCCACGCACAGGCCTGAGGCCCATGTGGGGGGGGGGGGGCAAATGCAAGGTAAAAAGAGGCCGCCACCCTCTTTAAAAAAAATAAAATAATGATCAATAGAATGTGTAACCATGACCAACAAAAATTGTTGAAAAAGCTAATTTTTATAATATTTTGTTTGTGTTTTTTACTTTGTTTATATTTGTTTGACTAACTAAAAACACTAAATACCCCCGTCACAGCAGACCTGCATACTATGCAAATTTCGAATGATTAGAATCCCAATATAAGTAATATTTAATTTTTTTTTGTATTATCCAAAAGAATAACCAGGCAAATGAGTAAATTGTTTCTGCTAAAGGTTTTTATTCTCTTTTTTAAACTAATATACGTACATCTCAACGAGAAAAAGCTATACACCAAGTTTTATCGAGATATGTAAAAAATAGAAAATTTAGAAATACATTTATTCCCCATAACTAAAACAAAAGTGTTGTTGATTGTGTTCTTTAAAAATATTTGGTACTGGAAATTTAATATTTAAAGTGTTGATAGTAAATTTTGTAGGTTTACACTATTTGAAATCACGTAGAGGCAAGTAAATCATGCTATCAAAATACGCACCATCATATTTAATTTAGATCAAATGTGTTATTCTTATTTTTCTTGAACGACGTCAGTAAAAAATTGAGTCTATATTATAGAATAGACTCATTTTAAAAGTTTGTTTGATTTTAGCAACAACTCTAACTTGAAATAGATGAAGACAAATATATTATTGGTTAATAGTAAAGCACGGGCTAAAAATTTAACTTATAATAAAACTTTTTAGTAGAAAAATAAATAAAGTTTCCTTTATTTTGAAATCTCATTTCTCTTTCAGAACTTGTTTGCTTCACTGTAATGTTAAACATTAGCTCAGACAGCTCTGAAACGTGTTAACGGTCTTTATACGCTTGTTTAACTCCGTAAAATGTTTTAAACATACCTCTTCTTTCTTACTATCAAACGTTTAGTTTAATGTTAAACATTTTAAAACCATAATGAGAAAAAATAATAATATCCCATAAAAGAATACATAGATATTGGATAAAAATTCAATTGGATAAATCGAATACTGATGAGAAAAGGTCAATTCTCAGTCAGCGTTTTAAAATCAACTTTAATATTGCTTTCGGGGTGAATTTTGTTGGAAGCTGTAACATTATGCTTTATTAATAAACTATAATAAAACAACTATTTATTAGTTTCAGCTATGCTAAATTAATTAATTAAATCAGAAGAATTACATGGTTAAACATAGAACGTTTTAAAGAAAGGGGTCTAGTTCAATTTCAAAAATTCCAACTCGAGTCTCCTATTAGCATTTTGCTAGGGGTTGCAGCCCTTACAAAAAATATATCTCGTTTAGTTTTATGAAAGGAAAGAATATTAATTCACTATTAGAGTCACATTTTTGACAAAAGTAAACTATACAAATATAATTTCATATGAAAACTATTTAGGAGGCTAAACAATAATAATAAAGATATAATAATAAACTATTATTTTAAGGGAGTGTATTAAGTATGAGTGGTTGTTTCAATGGATCTTTTTTCAAGATTGGTTTTTAGAAAACTATTTTTTCTAACCGTTTTTAGAAAAATTAGCTGAAAAATTTAACTTAGCCATAAATATTACGTTATGGCCAAGAAAGTTCCTTTCCTGTCTTTGATCTGTGCAAAACGTATACTTTTTAAATTCGTCCTTATTCTATTTGTGTATACTGTACGTTTTATTACGTACTGACTTCGGTTGTCTTTTAGCGTAATTTAGAGAATAATTATTGGCCTAAAAAGGTTTAGACATGATTTTTATATGCATTGTTTAACGCTTAGGCAAACTATAACTGAATTCACTATAGTTATTCTACAGCCAATGATGAAATTTAACAATAATAAATCCTTGAAGTTCAATCATATTAAATTACTACCATTATTGTCACACACAACTAATATTTTTACTAAGCCCAACCAACCATCGGCTCTACAATATAATGGCTCATCACTAATGGATTCTCTCTTAGGCAAACTCTCTTAGTAATTCCACGGCTCTGATATCCTGCAAATATTAGTTTTCACATTTTGTCAGGAGTACTATAATAGAGTAGACAAGTGCACTAGGTATTCAAGCATGAACAATTTAGAAACTACTCCAAGACACTTTCTTTAAATGAAATGTTTTTGGTGAGGTTTTCGTTATATCTACTAATTTACTGGGCCTCTACCCTTTTCCAGTGTTATAGTGATTATCCATCCGTTGAAGAGTGATTTTTTTAATCCTCTTGTCAACACTTAAAACACTACACATAACACACAAAGAACGAGACACAAAACATAAAATGCCAACATATCCACTCGAAGTTTCAAAAACCATAAAAAACGTTTACTGTTATCTAGGGAGTCCTTGAGGATTTTTGGAGACCCGCAACCGAGTGGGTAAAATTTTCAAGGTCTCCCTTGATAACGGGAATTTGTTTTATGGTTTCCCGAAACGTCGAGTAGATATTTTGGCGGTTTATGTTTCATGTCGTGCTTTGTGTGTTAGATGTAGTGTTTTCAGCGTTGACAAGAGGATGTTTTTCAAAAATCATCGCTCAACGGACGGACTGATTGTCATAAATATGGAGGTTGATAGAAGCCCAATAATTAGTAAATACCTACTCCAGTAAAGGTTCGATTTTAAATGAGCAGCCACAAACCAAAACATTTAATTGAAGCTAATATGAGTTTCCAGTTATTTTTTAATTTCATAAGTTAATTATCAGTTAATGTTGCAATAAAATAAAAAATATGAATGAAATTTTTAACAAAAACATTTTTTAATTTATCAATTTGAGATGATAATTTGTTATAGACTATGTTTAAAACCAAAAATAAATCAAACAAGACGTTTACTGTATAAATTTACTGTGTAATTTATAAATTTTACTATGGATAAAACATTACCAACTGAATGCTAAGTATCAAATTTGTATACCCAACGTAGACAGTTTCAAAAAAATCTCGATAATTATTTATGAACATTAACTAATGTGGAATAAAATATTTATAAACTTCATTCTATCTTCATTGTTCCGTATTTTAAATATGTTTCATACATAAAATTAAAGTTTACTCTAGTGTACTAAAATTAAATTAATATTTTATCCTGATTTTTGTTGCAAGTTAATTTTCCAAATAAAATCTTTGTTGTAATGCAGACATCATCAAGGAGCATCCCTTTTCTTCGCTTTGTCTCATACACCTTGATGGTTTCCCTTTGTTAAAAGCTAGGTTAACAAGTTTCCACCAAAATATCGGGCGTTCCTTATATATCGGGCCTTCCCAATATAACCCACTTTACTCTTTACGAGTTGTTGCAGTTCTTTTGAAACCGTTGATTCAAGGGATCGGAAGATAATTGGGTAACTAATGAAATTCTGTATTTATTTATACAAAAAATATTCTGTTAGGTTTTTTAAACCGGGTAACCAGTGGAGAATTGTATCAAACCATCAACTTACTTTTGCAATTAAGTTACTTTCGTACAATGATAAATGTAAAAAAACTCAGCAACATGTTCAGTCCACTTAAGTGACTTAACAATTCAAGCTACAGACCAGGAAGAAAGAGACCACGCAAGGGCAACTACTATAAGTTTACATTTAACTGCATTATTTTATGGTAAAACACGTACTTTATAATCCACTACACAAGATTTCAATTAGGTCAAAGGGGCAGTATATTGCAGTTAATGGGCTCGCATTGCAGTGGTTGGTCATGTGCAATTAATTGTTACTCTAATGTACTGAAGTTTAAAGATAACTGGGTAATTTTTATTTCTAAAAGGGATTTAGAATTTTTTTAAATATAATTGTTATTGTGCACTGTTCAACTGAGTTGTTATGATTGAAATAAATCCCTTTTCAACGTCCCGACTCATTATTTTGAATTTGTTTTTGATTTGGGGTCTTTTCATACAAAATTGTTTCCATGCAGTTGCTGCCATGCCACAGTATTGTATGATTCACATGCCGCACTGCTCCCCACCGCATAGCAACCTCCATGTAACCAATTCGCGTTTAACTTAACTGGCAATCGAGAGGTAATTTAGGATTTTTACAATTCAGGCAAAACGATTTACACAAAATATTTTGTTATCAATGTAGACACGAATCTTAAAATAATAAATCATGAAAACAATTACCTCAGTTACAGCAACAGGATTGGTTAAATGTTTGTCTTTGATGTCCTTAAAATCTACACTTACTTATTATTAAGTAAGTTGCAGGTACGTTTTTTCGTTGTTTTTAAGAACGGAACATCTCCAGCGATTTTGAACAAATGTTTAATTTGTGTTTAGAAGGATCTTGGCGTAAAGTTTAGTAGGAAATAAAAATTATTCATGAAGATCAGACTTAAGGGATCAGCCCTGCATGCTCTTAAAGTTAAATACCATTGTTATTTTCTAAAGTAATACATTCAATTTATCACAATATAATATTCACCACAAAATAATTTCATTAAGAATACTGATTTTTACATCCTTTACTGTTCGGACTTTTTAAAATTATCCTTTTATTTTTTCAATAGTAAATTACTAATCATGTATTAGTTTGTAGGGCAGGATAATAATGAATGCAAATTGTGTTGAAATGTTAGCGATGTTAACTGTAATCTAATTTAGTAAATTTACTTCGTTCAAATGAAGCTTTAAAAGTGCATATAATAATCTGGAAATCATATTCTGGATAATATTATAGTTTAACTTATTGATAATGGGGAATTTGATAAATGTACACCATCGATAAACTCTTAAATGTAGTAATATCTCACAAAACAAAGGATACTTGAACATCATTTACGGTGCAATAAACTTGATTTGTATACAATATGTCCGGTTTGTAAATGGTCGACTCACGGGTAGTGAATTCTTGAGACCCATACCCAAGATAAACGGTTCAATTTAGAAATATGCTTGTCACATATTGTCGTAATGCATTGTTACAGTTGTAAAAATTAGTAGAATCCGTCCCTTGAAAGCTATAGATTTTTTGTTGGTACAACAGTATGAAACCGGTTTGAATTGATGATTTTGAACTGTAAATAATACTGTTTCCTACTTAAATTAGCTCTTGGTGTTTTATAGTTTTATTTCGCAACAAGGGCCGAAAATGAGGTTTTGCAGGCTCGAGATCGTGTTTCAAATTCGAGACGAAGTCGAGAATTTTAAACGATCGAGAGCTGCAAAACCCTTTCGGTCGAGGTGCGAACGCTATTTTTCACAACACTACACAATGAAATATACCCTAAATAATAAAAAAAAAATAACTGATTATTATTTGACTCACTTGAAACAAAACACAGCTATGAAAATCATATGATCGCTACTATCCTGTCTTTGGAACCTCCGTTTAATTATGTGATGTTCTAACTTTGTTTCAAGCAAATAAACGATCAGCTGACTTGCGGCCCTAGGGCTCTAAACGTTTTCGGTCCTGTGGCGGCAAACAGCGTGTTTCGGTCCGCGTTTGACGGTTGTAAAACAGGTGATTTCATCGTAGTGTGGTGAAAAATATTTTATATTTTCATCTGATAGCAGTGATAAAATTTCATATCGTTGGTATGTATTTACATGAGTTTAATAACATATCTGTGATTATAGAGTTCAAAAATTTAAGATTTTTATTGCGTTTTAAGTAATATTTTTACCAGACCTAGAAACACATAAAACAGGTGAATAAATAATAAAGGAATCAATAGGACAATTTCCCTGGATTATAGTATAATTCAGACAATATTAATTTTTTGCATAATCGAAAGATTTGGTTTTTGTTTTTGATTTTGTTTTATGTATTTGACCTAAGTTCAATTGTTTGCGTTTTCATCAGGAACGGTTAAAGCCCGGATCTCGTTACTATCTGACGTGGATATTTGGTTAAATGTAATTATTAACTCATATCCTAGATATAAATGGCGAAAGGGCCCGGTTTTTAACCTATTGGATTCGAAATTTCGACTCCCAGGTTATTAGATGAATACATTTCTCTATCCACTCTGCTGCCTCCTCAGTTACTTCGTATTATCGTAAAGAAACAATGATTGTACCTCTATTAATTTGATCAGCAAAACCTGATTATATAAAAGGTCTACAAATCTAAATGTATTTTTCTTAATATTTAAATTGACCTTTTTATTATTAAACTCGTAAAATCCTACAATGCTGCAATTTGAGTTAAGAGGTTATGAAAAATCAGTCAGGAGGAAGTTTTAATTTTATAAACCCTCAAAAAATACGAAAAAGGTCAACTTATTCTGTTTGGTGATATTAGATTCAAGAATACATTTTTTTTTAAATAATAACTTTCTTGGTAATATTCATAGGATAACTTTTTGAAATGTTTTAATCCACTCTTGTAAACTGAAATCAAACTATTTGATAAGTGTGAGGTGATACATCCAACTCTACTATAAAAAATATAAAAAATAAAATTTATATCTATTAGTGTTATAACCTTGCATGTATTCCTTCTTCCTGGACTGCGGCTAGAATTACTGTGACACCACATCCCTATGGAAGACAAAATTTTAATTTCATAATAATTGCCTCACTACATTAATCTTATCTAGAAGATTTCCGGAAATTTCCTTTTCCTTATTAACCAAAATAATGAGTAAAAGGAAAGTCAGCGAGACGTGGCAGCGTTTCTCGGAACAATTTGAACACGACGAGTAAAGCTGATATGTGTGTTTAATATCGTTGATGTACTTTTAGAAATCTATATCACAATATATAATTGTTAAAACTATTATCAAAATATATCACGCTACAATAGGTGAAAATAATCAAAATGTTATGTCATAAACGTAAATATCATACATTTTTTGAAAGCGGAGAATAAATAAGTGTTGAAAGGATTTTTTTTTATTTTACCAGTCTATCTGTAATCATTGTATACACAAATAAGAAACATAATATAGTCATTATTTTATTCTTAACCCTCCTGATAATTAAAACAGTTAGTTTAGTTTGTTTCAATAAGTTTTCTCAGGTCATTTAAAATATAGTTAAATACGTTCAACAATACCTTTCATGTCTATAACTATGGGCTATAAAGTTGCAGTTCATAAAGTCTACTGCTGAGTCGTAAAAACACAACAATATTGCTCAAACATGACGTGGATCAACGAACACACTTTCCCTTGGCAAATTTCAAAGCCGCTTGGCACATATGTAATCCATTCTGATCTTAGAGTATGTGAATTTGTATTTGCAAAAAAATCTTCCGGATTAATTAAATATTATTCTTTATTTACATTATAAATCCTTTACGTTCTTATTTTATATAATTTACTTTAAAAAATCTATTATTTTCAAACGAAGAATGATTATTTCTTTGAATATCTCTATATGGAGTTTGTTTTACAGAAATTAAAATCTATGTATATATTGAATTAGTACTGATTGATAACAAGTGTTATTTCTGCATGTAATGGGACCTGCATGAGTCATGTTTAGGGTGTATTATCCTGTTTTCCATGACATAAACTCTGGAGTGCATAACAATAAGTTATACCTGGACTTGTAACGGGGTTACAACTATGGATATAAATGACCATTAAAAATGTGAAGAGCTCCTTTGTTACATGATACATTTTTTTGCTTTACAGGAACTACTTGGGTTGACGCATTCCAACGGTTTACAATATTTTTCTAAATATTCATCACGTCATATAGGTATATTGAAATGATTTTCAAGTGATTTATTTTTTTAAATACATAATTAAATTTCTAATCCTTATCATCTGTTAAATCTGTATTTACATTTTTACCACTAACTAACTACTGTCATCCATTGAGAAAGCAATCACGAAAACATTGTTTATTTCTTTAATCACAAAATGAAAATCTGCATTTACAATAAAATGAGAACTTAGGTCCAAAAGATGGCATCTTTTCAGTCCAAACGCAGAGTTGCTATTGTCCAATAAATTTAAAGCTAGATGACTTGGCTGGAATAAAATTTTTCTAAGTATTATGTTATTGAAGGGTTCGACTGCCTCTGTGTCATCGTTTTAACAAAGGGTATGCCTTAGCGCTTTGGACTGAAATCTTTGGATGGTGCCCAGATACTATTCGCCGGATATTCCCTATCGTTGAATACCTTATACATATTGTTTTCAAATAACTTTTTATAAAATTAATTTTTATTTTCTTGATTTTAACGGAAAGCTATAGCAGGAGTATCACTAAATGACACAATTTTGGCATTTGTATTCTCGGGGAGATCAGCCAAAGTGTATTAAGATCAGCATAAAGTGTATGGAATGGGGCCCAATAAACTTCTTTGGGAAACTCCTGAATCAATAGGATTTTAGAGCCATTACACAATTTTTCCCACGTATACTCATTCTTATTTTCTTATATTGGTGGGAAACTAAGGTGATAAAATTTTAAATCCATGGTTTAGGAAGACAGTGTCATACATTATTGCTGTTGAAATATTAGTTTTTTTTCTGAGTGATCTGTACTTCCGTGAAGTCCGCTGGAGAGTTCAACATTCAAATAATGATATGAAAAATATTGCCATCATCAATTAACCTTCTTTACTTTCTCCAGAGGGTTCTCTTTGATAATTAATGCAATTAATAATAAAGTATTTGACTTTTTCATAAAATAACTTGTATATGTTTCTTAATATTTGTTTATGTTTTCAAATGTTATTCAAAACCAATCAGCAAACTAAAATTTTTTGTAAACTCTACAATAGTGACTTTGTAGAAGGCTATCACGTAGGTTTAAAGCCTATCAATCATTTAGTTTAGTGAGTCGGTGGCGCAGTTGGTAGCGCACTCGGCCCCGGTTCTCTGGCCGCAGCGTCGCAGGATCGAGTCCCGATGATGCCGCATATTTTCAGCAGTACTGTTCATCCTTGTACTGTACCGGCTCACTCCTTGGGTTTGCTTGATATAACTTCCACGCACAGGCCTGAGGCCCATGTGAGGGGGCAAATTCAAGGTAAAAAGAGGTCGCTACCCTCTTTCAAAAGAAAACAAAATCATATTCAATTAACGTCTGTGGAAACGGAAGTCCTGTAAATAATTTTGTTACACTAAGTTATTAACAAGCCTCTTATTGAACCTAAGTGTCACAATTATAACCTGAATAATATATTCATTACTGAACAAGCCTGTTCTGCGATTAGTCCTGGACTAACACGCTAGCCGTTTGGATGACTAATATTTATCATGGGACCTGTGATGTTTGAAAACGCTTTACAGAAGTTGTTTGCAGAGCTTGTGAATGCTGTTTACCGAGTTCACGGGGGCTCCATTAGAAACACATTAAATAAAGTAAAAGCAGCAGCTTAAATGTTGAGAGACAGTAGATTATAACAATGCATTATTGAGATTTTAGATGCATTTTTTATTTATTGCCAGTATACAGTTAGTCTATAGAGTTGCATAATTGGTTTGTGTAAATTATTAAATGATAATCAATGTAATATTATGGTTACATTTCAGTTCAAGCCTAAAATAAATGTTGAAAAACGTTAAAAATAATTCTGTGCAAAATTGCAAGTATGCTTATGAGTATCAAGTACCAGATGGCTGCGTAAATTGTTTTGAAGTAATACATTTATTATTCAGGTCGATTATGTTTAATCACAAACAGTGGTTCAACGTTCAAGTAACAGTGGTTACTTCTCAGTGGTTCAACGTTCTTTCCCGAGTAATTCCCTAGCACAGGTATATATATGATACATAAATAATTAGGCATTTGATACTAAAATAAAACCTTTGCCCTGTTAAAAGTGTTGTTTAATTACATTTTAACGTTAGTGTCTTCAACTTATGTATGAACCGTTTGGTATTTAATTGAACTTTTATGAGTAAGCTTCCGTTTTAGTTCCATCAAAATGTATAACCACATTTATTTTTTTTTATTCCATACAAACTTTAATATCAAATCTGAATAGCCTACTATGCACAGGCTGAATCACTCATCCCCTCTATTTTGAATGGAATATCAGAAACCAGAAACACAAACGTTTCATTGGTTTCAGTTATAAGACTTTTGCATGAGAAAAGACCCCTCCACCGGACCGGCACCGCTCTCCGTGTACGAAATTGTCTGCGATTATTCCGTTCGATGGCTTCCTTTTGTACTGGCGAGATCACATTCCTTTACCATAATTTTTTTTTAATGGTACTACTTGTTGATGGAAACCTTTTTAATGAACTCTAACATTTGCAACATTTTAAGTATCTACTGTGAACAAAATTTTAACCTTTCTCAGAGATGCGAAGTGATCTCGCACCTTTTCAGAATTTAATTTCGAGGAGGAAACTAGGGATGAAAAAATGAAAGGTCTGTGTCGCTGGCCCATCCATCTTATGGAATAAAAAATGATACATTTTAATTCTGAACATGAGATTCTTCAATACGGAACAAATTTGAAAAGCTTACATATTTATTCCGTTTATTGAAGGTATATTGGTTTAAAACACTGATATATCATTATAGTAAAAGTTTGTTTCTGGAGACATGCTTAAAGTGCGAAAATAAAAATTGTAATTTTTTAATTTTTACCTTATCTTTTCTCAAATCAAGTACTTCAATGTTATATTTTGTGAAACAACATATGGAAAAATTTACTTGCGAGCAGGTATTATAAAGTATTTTGCTAAACAATCTTAATTTACTATAAGATGAATGTGACAGCTTACTTCATTATATGGTTGAAAGCATTACACAACACAGATCATGGAAACTTCTCCGGAACCGCTTTGTTCTCCTATTACCAAGCTGCCTCAGGACGTTCCGCTCACCCTAGTTCAACTCACAGTTGTTAGTCACTTGATAACTTAAACGGGATAAAAATTAACTGAGTAACACAACAATGTCCCACTGAAGAATCTCTTTACAATTCACGAGAATTTTACGATCCAATCATATTTCCAATGAAGGGTTGTATTCGTAGTTTAGACATGTATGGCAAATCACGTACTATTATGAATATGAATATGAATTTTTATTCCATATGAATATGAACTATTGTACTATTATGAATATGAATTAATGAATATGAATTTTATTCATATTCATAATAGTTCAATAGTTATTTCTTGTTTCAATTATAGTTGTTTCTCTATTATGTAGCAACAAATTACGATCAAGATACTTTGTAATTTTTACATTAAATGCAAAGTGCGAATAAATTATTCCTGTCTTTAAACTTTTTGCGTGTTAACAGGTTTCAGACACTAGCATTTAGAGCATATTACGGAGCGACGAAGTTGAGTTCTGCCACGAGAAGAAAACAAGAACAGTTAAACTTAGTTTGAAGGGCTGCGAGGATGAGTTCCAGATCCAAGATTGTCCAGGTATACCGTATTCTTGTAAGCCGCATGCAGAGTGTCTCTAGGAGTCGGGTCATTCCCCTCTATGAGTTAATATAACCCAATACGAATTTGCGTGCAATAAATTTTATTGTAGTATAACTTCATTATTTTGATGACTCACCATTACAATGATTATTGTTGTCGTTATTGATTAAAGATTTGTTTGTAAATCTTGGCTGAATTTCCACACAAGAACAAAAATGGTTAAGATGTGGACTCAAAACCTACAAAAGACATTAATAGTATTGGTACATATCAATTTAGTATTGGCATATTTTGTTTGCAGAATAAATAGCAATTCACTAATCAGAGTGAATCGTTTAATTGGAGAAAATCAAAGGAAAATGACCAGGGACTCAAGAGTAATACCATAAAAATATGGTAATATCCTATCGGTAGTTTTACCCCCTTGTTAAAAACTACCAAGAAAAAACTAATTATCATAAACTTACCATTAAGTATCATGAACTTAAACCTAAATGCTTTATAGAGGTAACAAGTCAATTTTTTATTCTACAATAATCCAATTTTTATTTTATTACGAGTTTTGATTTAGCAAAAACTTTGCATGTACAAAACTACAAAACCAAAATATCAAAAGGTAGTGATTAAAAATAATCGACACAAAAACAATTAAAAAATTATTAACTGAGTAAAGTTTTGAAATTTTCAGTTAAATTGCTGAAAAATATATTTTATTTTACTTTGTTTCTCAATAAACATTAGATACCGGCTATGGCCTTTTAAAATATATATTAGAACTGAGAAAATTCAACATGTGTAAAAATACAAAATAATGGACCGCTGCAAGTTACCCAACTAGCCGACTATTAAGTGATTGATGTTTTTGTTAAATTTGGTGAGTAGGCTCCTTTAATGCATTATCTCAGGAACCCTTTATTGAACATCTACTATATATTTGTCAAATAATACTCAGTGGAAACATCGTACAGCCCAAACTACTCGACCTAGAACCTTGAAACTTTGCATGGATGTTCCTCTTAGGGCGTAGGAGTAGTGGCGAGGTGGCGTTTGTGGCCCAATCAAACTTTGACAGCCAGTCAATTTTTTGACAGCTACTTCCGGTCACGTGACCGGAAGTGACGTCATCAGCTGTGACGTAGCTGTGACGTGTTGTTGGTGGGTATTTAAATTTTAAATGGCCGGAAGTGTGTCAAGGTCTTTTGGGGATGTTTTTAAAAAAGATCTTGCATTTTCGGAAAATCCGAAAATGCAAGATATTTTCTTTTTTTACAAAAGTATTATTTTACAAGTTAGTAAAGTTTGCTCCCAAATTTGAAAAGTAAGTTGTTGTCGGTGCTGAAAGTTCTTGTTTATTTTCATTCTTCTTGTTGTTGTAAGTTGGCAAAAACACATTTTTTTCGTTTTGATTGTTTGTTGCATAAAGTTCTAAAGATAAACCAAACCCAGTGGTTATAAGTTGTTTTAGTTCTTCACTAAAAATTTCCAAATCCTTGTAGGTTGTAAGATTGATAGTGTTGTAGTGAATCCCGCGAATGTTGAGAGACATGACTAGAGTTGTTTACTCGACGAGAGGTGTAGCAGGAATGACTATTGCAAAGCCGGTGCTGCAGGTACCTCCGATGGTAGTGGGGGTAGTGGTGGGGGTAATGGCAGGTGTTTGTTTAATCACTTTGAATTTAATCGTTGCCACAATAGACCGAGTCGATGTTGCAATTCTTCTAGTTTATCCAACCGGTTCTTTTGATATGTTTTGCAACTACATTTACAATAGCTGAAAGAATTACATTTTGTACAAGCTTTTCCGTCAACTTGATCTTCAGGTATTCTAAAACATTTTTCTTTGCAACAATAAGTTATAAGTGTTAGATTATTTCTTTTGGATGACATGTTGGTTGTAGCTTGTCTTAAACAGAACTGAGCCTCTCAACGTTAAAGTTTCGTATTTATGTAAAGTATTCGAATAAAACTATCGAAAAAAATAATCGAATAATACTATCGAATAAAATAATCGAATAATACTATCGATTAAAAGTTCAAGGTCATCCGTTTGAGGTTTTAAAAAAATACAACATATCAGTATATAAAAACATATACTGATATGTTGTTTTTTATCTTTTTATTTAAAACTTTTTTTTACAATGTTATTTTTGTGCGATGTGCAGAGTTAGTTCCGTAGAGTTGTTTCCGCTCATTCCGTGTGACACCAAATATAATGATCCTGGTTGAATTTCCCGCAGATCTTCATTTTGCAGCAACTGGACGAATCGTTTTGGAAGATATACTTGAAACTTTGGTTCATCACCCGGTGTATATGGTGCATCGGATAAAGATGCGACGACTGCGTCTCCATGCGTTGTATCAATTTTCTTCATTTCATGAACAATATAATGTTTCTGTTCTTTTAATTCTGAACATTTCTTGATAATTAGAGTATTTGATTTTGAATGCAAGTTGAATTGTTCAACTAAACATTGGAGAAACTGTTGTGATGCCATCCTTCACAGGAGATGTTGTCTGTTCGGAGTATGGAGTTAGACTGATACTCGGGGTGTGTTGCCTCTTCGTTTATATAACCTTCGGAACCCCCACTACATTCTTCCGTTTGTTGTTGTAAGTAAGCAGCCAAGTGATACGCGTTTTGTAATGCGCATTGAGATTGGTTGTGTTTTGGATTTATTGTAGAAACACAAATATTTCTAGCATCAAAGTGAAATGTTTTGTCCACTTTTATGTTTAAAACTTCTTTGTTTGTGTACTGTCGTATCCAATTCTTTTTTTCCAATCCTCTGGTATATATGTGTGTAAATTGTTTGCAAAAATGAAACATAATTTTGTGTACATTGTTGTACGGTAGGAAACCTTCATACCAATGGATATGATGAAAATTATTTGTTAGCCATCTGTTTGTTATTTTAGCTTTTGACTTTAGTTCATGGACAGAACACGGTGCTTCAAATAAAAACGGGTATGCTACTTGTGTAAGCAAATCCAAAATTACCAATTCTTTTATGATAAATCTATCATCGTTTCCGCGAAATGCTTGAAATTCAATTACACAAGGTTTTGCTGCCATTTCTTCATCCTGTCTGCTCATCATGGTGTCTGCTGATCAACTGTTTTCCACACCACGGTAGGTTAGATATATATATATATAAACCAGGCCGTACAGTTGTAGGCGCGTTGGTGTATGTTTAACGTGGGCACCATCCCCAGTAGGCCTACCCCACGGTTTATTCTTTTGTTAAATTACATTGTAGTTTTAACCTAGCAAAGTTTCTTCTTCTGTATTATTGTTGTTGGTGGTTTCTTCTTCTGTACTGTTGTTGTTGTTGTTGGTTTCTTCTTCTGTAGCCTCCGTTGCAACTTCGGTAAAAGGTTCAAAGTTTCTTAACTGCCTCCACATTTCCACTTCGTGAGGTATTCTATTAAAGATGGATGTATCTATTGGTCCGTATTGTAAAGTGCTTTCTGGTTGTTTTTCGCATGCATCTACCAGATATTCCTTAATAACAGAGCTTGAAAATACTAGTTGTTTCATATACCTGGTAATAGGTGATGTTGCATAGTTTAAAATGTAAAATTCTTCACGTGTTAGAAGAATTTTATTTTCAAATTGTGTCGAGTCTCTAATTCTTACTTGTTGTTGACCACGATGTTTAATAATGTCAATTTCATTGTCACAATCCAAAAGTCGAATGTTAGTTTTTCTTCCAAAGAAACTGTTGGCTAAATAACATTCAATAAGATGTAGATGTTTTAAAAAGGAATCTCAAGCATTTTCTGAAAATAAAACCATCTTTGTTCCATGGCTTAGTATTACTGCGGGAGAGTAGTCTAATGATTTTACCAATCCTATCGACACACTTTTACTCATGCAAGATGAAATAGGATAAAAGATGCGAAGGAAAACTTCAGTTAAAATGTTTGGTGGAATATTTTCTTCAAGTTTTCTTTTCTTTCTTACGTTTGTTTTATTATTTTCCAACTTTTTATTTTGTTTTCCAAACTTTAAAAAGTCATCAATTTCCTTTACAATATTTTCTTCAAAATGTTTATCATCATTTTCCAATAAAGGTGCTGTTTCGGAAACGTCTTGTACAACTGATAAAGAACTCATTTTGTTTATAATGCTGTAGACGATGTTACCCATACAACTGTAGACAGTAAACTAAACAATTTTTGTTCCCGCTCCTGCTTTTATAACCGAGTGGTGGGGGTATTTTTTTTTCCTTTTCATTTTACAAAACTGCTTTTACAATTCCTGTTAAAGGTGTATATGTAACAATTTTATCATGTAAAATTAAACAATAAGCAGATGTATCTTTGGGTACATTTTGTTCAAATTCCATTTCTATTTTTATATCTACACTGGAAGATTTTACAGATTCGTTTTGTTTTGAACAATCAACTACAACAATCGGATAGTTAGATTTAAATTGGTTTGGCGTTAATAAAGGTGTGTTTGTTTTTCCATAATATGAATTTTGGAATCTTGCGTACATATCGTACAAAACGCTAAACCTGTCTTTTGTAAAGTTTATGTTGAAGTTGTCGTATGGAAAGAATTGAGAGTTTAGAAACACCTTAAAATTTGTAAGTTTGCAATGATCAAATTCACCAGCATGTTTAGTTATTTCGTTTCTTCTTTTTGTTTGTAATCCAAATATTACATATCTTGCCTTTTCCAAATGAGTAGAAGTTTTTACAGTCCATGTATGACGTTGTGTTTCCGGTAAAACCGGATATTCATGAAACTCCCAACTTCTAAATGGTATTACGATATCACGATCTGATTTTAAAGTTCTTAATAATGAAATTCTATTCTGATCGTTTAACCGTACATGCGGTACTCTCCAAACAATTTTGTCTAATTGCATTTTCCATTCTAAAGTAGCTTCCGTTGTTCCATCAGTTGCTTGAATAATATCTTTGTCGTTTGATGATCTTAACAAAACTAATTCTTGTTTTACGTTTATTATTATTTTTCGGTAATCTTCGGCAAAGCCTAAAAGTAATCTTAAAGGAATGTAAAAGTCAAAATTGCCTGAAGTGTTTGGAGTGATTGTACTGGAATCGGGTGCTACCCATCCTGCGGCGGCCAGCATATTTTTTTCACTCGGTGTTAAAGATGCTAATCCTTTTAATGTACTTGTAATTCCCACCTTTTTTGTTGAATCTACTGTAACTCCGGAAATTTCATATCTTATTTCATCAAACAAATATGCCATGGGGTTATTTATGAACGGAACAGTACTTGCAGTGCTTCCATCTCTTTTTGTTACTCTTCCTTCGATATACAAATAACTTTCACATGGAAGTGTATAAATATCCTGTTGTTGTATGGGAATTCTAATTTCATCATTATTATTTAATTTTGATGAAGCGTAAGGGTTGTGCGTATGATATTCCTTTTCCCATAAGGTTTCGTCGAATGTCGGACCCTGCGCTATATCCAATATTTCCATTATTAATAAGTTTTAATCCAATTTCTTCTAGAAAACGAATGTTATCACTTGTTAATCCTTCTATAGCTGAAGTGCTACTGACTTGTTTACCAGTCAGCTCTTTCTTTTTAAATGATAACCCCATTGTTATACGGTTGATTTTATATGTATTCGTATAGTTATAGGTTCGTCTCTAAAATCAATATGATTTCCGTCTTGATCTAGTATGTTCACCACAATGTCTGAAATAAAACTGGTGTTTAACGGTAGGTACACCAAGTTTTGTGGCTTTTCCACAATTTTAAAACCCGGAGCGACCGTTGGATAGAATGTGTGCAATATATGAGTATTTTCACCATCTCTATAAGAACCATGTATAATATTACATGTAATATCTATACTGTTAACTTTCATTATTGTTACAGTTCTAGCACCTGAATGGTTAATATTAGGTTCTAAAATTTTTGTTGTTTTAGGAAATCCTAATAAACTACCAATTGAATGTTCTTTGCTAAAATCTATATAATATTTAGATTTAATTTCAGCTTTCATAGTATTGTTATTTCCTTTTATTGTTATATTATCTTTTCCCATATGATTTTGTATCGCTTCATTTATATCATCAATTTCATATGCTCCAGTGGGTAAACTAAATACTTGTATATCTGAATATTTGTTTGTATTTTTATCTTTTGTTTTGTAATAATGTATTTTGTCATTAACATTTTCAGTAACGTTGGGAATAGAATTATAAGTTGTTATATCTAATAATGCGGCTTCCCATAATTTATCTTTTTCCAAACGTAACGCAGGGAAAAGAACACTTCGCAAAGTAGATGAAGTTCCAGTTAATGATACTGTATAGGAAGACATCTTAAAGTTGACTAACGCTTTTTGTTAAAAAATCTAAACATAAATGTCCACAGATTACCGTATCATCAGGTTGCTCTCTTTTATAATTGTATAGTACATTTTTAGCTGTTTTAAAGTAATATTGTAGTTCTTTTGGTGGTGGGAGATTACCAAAACTATCAAAGTAGTAAATAGTTGATCCTAGTTTCTTATAACATACCCAATGAGTGCCTGATCCTTTACCATTATCTAAATTTACTATTCCGGTTTCATTTTTCCATATTTTAACAGGTAATGCATCTTTCATAAACACTCCTCTAAAAAATGGAATTTTTAAACAAGAAACATAAGTAATTAATTCTTTATCTGTTAATTCTTTATTTGGAATTAGTAATTGTTTTTTTCTGTTTAATACACACGATACGGTCTTAGGTATAATCCTCCTCCTTTTTTTATCATTGACCATATTGTTTGTTTCTTTTTATTTTTACCTGCGGTGGATCGTCGTTTTCTTCTTATATTTCCTCCACGTTTCTTTGCAGGTTTTCTTCTCCTTTTTCCACCTCCTTTCTTCTTTCCACCTCCAAACATCGTTTTACCCTTCATTGCTGCTGATACCGCTAAAGCTGCTGCTTTTTCACCGATACTAGCGTCACTGGATGTTACTCTTTGCCAAGCTTTTTCAGCAAGTGCTCTATCCGCTATTGATCTATTTTTAGTATCTGCAAACTTTGAATATGCTATATCGTGTTGTTTGCAGGCTTGATCAAGTTTATTTATTCCAAGATCTCCTCTAGCAAGTCTTTTTTTCAATTTTGTTCCAGGACCACAATATTGATAACCTCCTGGTAAATGTAGTTCTACAGGTAATAAATCGATAGCTTTATTAACTATAGCTCCAACCGGCTTAGTAATAAGAGAAAGTGCTGTTGATGCTATTCCTCTTCCTCTCTTTATAACGTGTCGATTATGACTGATGCGTTGAACTTTCAACATGGTCTTTTATAGTGAAGGAAATGTCGATACTTGTTTATTTTATAAATGCTTTATAATGAATGATGCACTTATCCTTTGACATTGTTTATTTATAAGTATGTTTGTTTATGGGTAAAAAATTTTTTTCCAGTTTTGTGGAAGGATTGTATCTTCTTCATCATCATCATCTTTAGAAGTTCTTAAAGTATCAGTTTCCTTATTTAAAAAATATTTTTCCATAACATTCTTTTTAACCCAATTTAATTTTTGATCAGATTTTATGGGCTTTATTGTGTTATAAATATCATATAATACTACACTTAAGAGTCTTACAATGTAATTTACATTAACAGCATCAGTAAAATTAATAGGGTCTTTTAAGCTAGTCAATCGCAAGTCTTCACAAAAAAAAGACTGCTTATTTAAATCTTTTCTTAGAAAAAGATTATAGTACATGTTTCCCCTCTCACGCATTTGTGCTGCTGTAACTACATCACTGTCTCTTATTCCTTCTGCAACATTGAATAGTGGTTTCCCTTTGCAATCAAAGTATTGTTTACCGTCTTCATATTGTTTTATTACAGGAACTTGTCCAATTGTTGCTACATCAGTTTCATCCAACCCTTTTTTAACATTAGTAATTATTTTTGCATCCGCATTCCATTTGTTATCTTTTAATTTCATTATTTGACTTATTGTAGCTGCATCTGATTTTGCAGTTCCTTCCTTAACGTTAGTTAACACTTTATTTTTGCAATCAATTGACTTAATATCATGTGTAATACAATGATCTGTAACATATTGAAGGTTTACCGCATCTTTCATATCTTTAGGGTCTCCAATATCGTGTATTACAAAGTTGTAAAAGGAAAATTTATCTGTTTTTTCAGGTATGACTGAATGTAAATACTTTTTGGTAACTGAATCTTGATCATTAACAGGATCTGCTATATTGGCTATTCTAAGATCTTTTGCATCATATGCTTTATTATTACTTTTAGGATCATATCTTAAGGTTTGGTTTATGTACCACATTAAATATTCTTTATTTACCGAATCATTCTTATCTATTTTGTTTTTGGAAGATTTGCAATTCTATAAAAATTAGCGTTATACACTTCATTTTGAAGCTTTAAGCTAGGTAATGTTTCACTTCTTAAAGTTTTAAAATTTACCGCATCATTATCATCTTTTGGATCATTTACAAACTTTAAACGTTTGTTATTTATATCATAATCTCCATCGGATGTTAGTGGTAAACCACCTCTTTTTCCATAAGATCCTGATTTGCTTCCAGTTTCGGAATACCGTCCAAACTTATCCACACTCATGGTTATACTAAATATTTAATCAGTTATACTTGTATTATATATATATATATATATACTCATATTTTTTTATGCAATTACTCCTCGATTTCGCAGTTCGCCGACCAAAGCTACCCATTCATTTTCTAAACCACTATGTCCGGCTTGTTTAGCTTCATATATCAACTTCATTCTGTCAACCAATTTGTTTATATCGTTGTAGTATATTATATTAGTATCATACAAGTTTTTTAATAATCCTTTTCCTGATAAACTTGATTGATTAGTTTTTCTTCTTTTATGTAAAATATTTATTTCAGCAGAAGATAATGATTTTCTTTTTATGGGTTCCCTTCTTTTTGGTGGGAAAAGTTTAGCAATAATAGTTTTATATTTTTCTGATGCATTTCTATGAACATTGAAATTTTTAGAATAATTTTTCTTATGCGCATTTGTATCCTCCAATATTTGTTTAAAAATGTTTAAATCCTTTTTAGTATATTTATTAGGTTTCGGCTCAAAAATAAGTTCAAACAATCCTTTTGTACCCTTGTATTGTTTATTATTTATAATAATATTGTCATGTTCGTCTACATCAAGTTTGCTATCTCCAATCATTAGCCCATTTTCTTCTATTCTAGCACCAAAAGTATGATATTTTCGAGTTGGTTGTGCAGAATGTAACATTTTTAATACAAATTGTCTTGCAAGCGGCCCTTTATACGCAATATCCGAGCCCAATTTGCTCAAGTTGGATGGATTAATAGGCTCTTCTTCTTGTTGTTGTTCTTCGCTTGTAGAAAGACCTTCTTTTTCTGTTAAAACATCCGTTTCTTCACCTAGTTCGCTTTCTTCTTCAGTTGTTTCTCCTTGTTGTGTAAAACTTGTATCACTTTCATATTCTTCTTTTTGTTCAAATTTTGAAATGGGTAAAATAGCATCTCCGGAAAAATTAAATGTTGAATGTTTAACATTTTGTCCTAATTGTTTTAATGGCTCAGTAATAGGTTTAAATGTTGATTCCAGAAATTTCTCTCTTTCACTTATTCCTAATCTTAACGCTCTGTTTTTATGTCTAATAGAATCACTAAGTGATTTTATTTCTTTTAATAGCTTTTCCTGATTAACCATGTTTACACCATGAAGACTTGTACGATAATGTTGTTAATTAATGTATTAAAACAAATTTATCAAAACCTATGCGGTAACGACCATCTGTTATAGCTTTATCTTTCATAATTACCAAAAATCCATATTTTTCCGCCCAAGCTTTTCCACAAAGCTCTTTGAATTTATCAAATGACATATCAGCATTTACATGATCGTTGTATATATGTTTTAGGTTTGTATCGTCTTGTTTGAATAAAACTAAAATATTTGCATTGTCTCTAATTAGTTGTTTTGGAATTTTGCTATATGTTTGTCCGATATATATGCTATCAATATTATTATGTCTTCCCATGGCAAAATAGTTTCTAATAGTATCATGATTTTCACTAGATACATCATCAAATACAAATACAGAATACGGCTTAGCCTGGTCTGGTTGCATAACACTGTCACTAGCATTAAATTTGTAATAGTTAACATCAGGCACATCAGTAAGGATCTTTTCCAACAATTGATACTTTGGTTGATGTAAGGACTTTGAAAAAATATATAGGTTATTAAATCGCAATCCTTTTGTGTTTGTAATTAAGTTAAACACAACGTTAGTTTTGCCACAGTTTGAAGGACCGCTGACTATACATCGTACAGTGTTTGGAAATAAACTGCCGTGTTTACCATTGTTGATTTTAACGTTATCTACGGTTAAATCATTAATGTTATTAATATTAAATTTATCTTTATGGTGAACAATCTCCATCTTATTCAAAGGCAGAAGAGTAAATAAGTTGATTTAAAACTAAATCAAATCTTTTATAGGTATCCACGAATCTTCAGTTTTATCAAACCCCAACCAACGTACTTTAACTTGGTCTTTTTTCCTTTGCAACACCTTTTCAACAAGATAAACATCGCCTACTGTTGACTTTAACAATTCATGTCCGTAAAAACCGCCTTGTAACAAATTTCCTTTATTATCTTTTAAAATATAAGTTTCCGGTACAGTAGGTTGTACTTTATACACTGTAAAAACTTCGTTTGTCCAATTGGGCAGGTATTTTTTAGTAAACACTCCTTTGTATTTACTAATTCGAACTTTATCATTTACATTAAATTTTCTTGGTTTTTTTTGTTCCGCTTTTGGCTGTGTATTCTTTTTAATTCGTTGTAAAACTAGTTTAGCGTTTTTCTTACTCACTTTGTTAGGTGCCATACCGATAGTTCTATGAAACTTGTTGTTGTAATCGCTTATTAATTTTGGTAAGATATCAACCCATACGTAAGAACCTCTTTTCGAAAACATTTTATACATTGCACCTTTTAAGGTTCTATTAAATCTTTCAATTATAGCTGGCTTTTTCTCAGAATTTGTGGAATAATGATTTATGTTATATTTTTTCATTAATAAGGCAAAAGGTTTATTAAAAAATTCTTTCCCATCATCAGTTTGTAAATGTTTAATTTTATTTTTATCTCTTTTTATAGCTACTTCCATAGCTTTTGTTATGCTGTTACCAGTTTTGTCTTTTAATGGCAAAGCATCTGCAACTTTAGTAAAACAATTAATAATCGTAAGTATGTATTTAAATCCTTTATTTATTTTACTATGCGGTTGCATTTCAATTAAATCTGCTTGATATAAATCATTTATTCCTTTTACAACAGTATTTCGTCGTGGAAACTTTATTCTTGCAGGTTTATGAAGTTCATTAACAATCTTTTCCTTTAAGTCTGTCATGATGATTTTACTAACAAAGTCAAGTTAGTATTGAGTGTTTCTTTTTCTGCATCCGCTTTTATAGTTCAAGGTCATTTCAACATATTTTAAAAAAAGGGGAAATCACAGCGAGCATGCTGTGATTTCCCCTTTTTTTCTTTTTTTTCTTTTTTCTTTTTTTCTTTTTTTATTTTTTTATTTTTTTCTTTTTGTTTTTACTCATTGATAGTATTGAGAGAGTAGTGGCCGAATGGTAGAGTGTGAATTTTGTCTGGAAGAATGTGTCGTTTGTCATCATTGGAGCAGAGTGCTTTTTTCACTTCTGTTACGCTGTACAGTTGATGGTTGAAACTTCTGATGGTGTTGAATTTTGCAGTTATAGTCGTTTCTTCAAATAAGCATTGCTTGTAGTGTTCAAAATTTACATTCTTCTTAAGATACAAACTTTTTACTCCCTTAGCTTTTTTAATAATATTGTTTTCTTCTTTATGCAATTGTAGTGAATACAATTTTGACATTAGTGCAATAAGTTCTTTCAGTAAAATTCCATTTGCTTCGTCTTTAAATTTTCCAAGTTTCTTTTTGTTCCGATCATTGTCATAATTTAAATGATCTTTTGGATAGTCACTAAAATCAAATTCATTTTTGTGAACAAATGTTCGAAGATCCAAATACATATCTTCAGTAAGAATCCAGTAGATGAAAGCGTCCGTGTCCATGTAGGCGATTCCGATGTTATCTCTACCGTAGAAGGCGACCATTTTGTTGTAGTGGAAATCATACATGTGGGTTTTGGAAATATCCAAGATTGACATTCCAACGTACAACGGACGATCCATTTTCACGCTTGTCTTCTTCATAGATACTGCCACAAGGTTTTCATTGATGATAACGGATGTTCCAAAGTTTGGTTTTTGTACAAGTTTTTCTAGTTTTATAGGATCTGTAATTAATTTAACATTTTTGTGTTTTCTTTTGTTTTCCAATGTTTTTCCAAATATCGCATTATTCATTAATTTAAAAAAGTCCTTTTGAAATGTTGATGTTGCAGCTGCTCTTCTTCTGGTGTTTGAATCAATGTACGGTTTTAACCAGCAAGATTGGGAAAATTTTAAAACTCTATGAATTTTGGTTATACGTAAACCCAATTGGAGTGCTTGTTGAACAACCCAAAAGTGAGCTACGTATCTTTGTTTATTTTCAAGAGTCATCATTAATTTTGGATGTTTGCCAATTGGTGAAACTTCTGTTTTTGCAAGGAGCGGAAGATCGTAATGAAGATCATGCAAGTGTTCTGGATATTCAAAGTCACAGTCCAATATGTATCCGGTGTCTCCGTCTTTTGAAATTTGCGAAATATCACCAATAGAGTCTGGATTAACCCATTCAAAGTTTCCAAAAGGAAGTGGATTAGACATGGCCCATCCGTATAAATTGTTGGCATCGAAATATCCTAAGAACACTGATGGTTTTTCTTTATCGTAGTTTGGAAGATATTTGTTGTTAGTTTTAACATGTCTAGTAACACTTTGGGTCAATCCACCTCTAACGCCCGATTCGATCATCAACACCATGTCAATATCTGTTAATAATTGAAGGTTGCACTTTGTTTCTTTTAGCATAGCTTGCCAAGCTAGTCCTGGAGAAGTATAAGAATGAAGAGGGTCTAATCCGTAAGCTTCAAAGCAGGTGTTTCTAAATTCTTCCATCACATCGCAGAGAAGGGTCACATCAAGTTTTACATAAAAGTCAGAATAATCTCCCAGAGTGTTCATTTCCAATTCGTCCCAAATTCTGCATGCGTGTTGATAGTCTTCAGGTGAAATGTCCAAATCGGTAAGTTTACTTTTGAAAGCTTCTGGTGGAGGAAGTGACGTTTCTTGAAATTTATGTAGTCCATCGATGTAATCATACGGGAAAACTCCTTTCCGAAGAACCAAATCCATTTTTTCTGCAGGTACAATTTTGCTTGTTTCTATTAAATTTTGTCTTCTTAAATTTTCAGAAAGTTTCATAAGACTGGAAGGCATAAATCGAAAAGAATCAACAAATCTGAGTTTAATTTTGCCCACCTTTTTTGAAAAGCTTATAAATTTTTCCATAGTTTGTGCTATAACGTCTATTTCACCGTTGTCTCTTGCTAATTCGGGAATGATAAAATGTCCATCGTATCCGCTAAGATTGTGAAAAACCACGGGAATAAAAGATGGTAGTTTGTAGTTGATGTTACATCCGTTGCAAGCTGCACCTCTGTAGGCTCCTGTCAGATGGTCATGGTCGCGAACTTTAACTTTAGTTTCTGTAAATTGATTGTTACACAAATAGCATGTTGTTGTCGAATCATAAAGATAAATTTCTTCCGGTGTCATAGGTGACATAGGAACCACATTGCTATACATTGCTTCCACTTTCCCAGCGATGTCGTATAAATCATCAACAAAGTATCGAGCTGCTTCTTCTCCACGATAAATCTTTGGTGTAGATGTCAAACCATATTCTTGAAGATGTTCTTCAGGCAGAGTGGATTTTACTATTAAACAGTAGCTGTTTGGTTTGTGAAGTTGATACTTTGTTCTGCTTGTAATTTCCTCTCCTTCTTCTTGTTCAAGTGGAAGCAATGAAGATTCAAAATCTGCATACACTACAACGGGAATTCTGTATTGTTGGATAACTTTATCAAATTTTACTTGTGATCTGCTAGGGTGTGGTAATTTAATTCTTACTTCATAGTTTCCATTGCATAATCTTTTATGTTCTGTTAACCATTCTGAACCTCCTCTTCTTAAAGGTTTGTTTACAAAACAGAAACATCTTTTACAAGTTGTTTTTGGTTGTTCACGTTTTGATAACTGTTTGCAAACTAGAGCTTCAAAATCTTTAATATATACATAATGTGAGATATCACCTTTAGTTATAAATAATAAATCAGTATGATCTCTGCGTTCGGTGGGTGTTATACGTAAGGGATAGACATTGTTGGATGAATCTAAGCCAAAGATGTTTACAGATGCAAAAGGATTTTTCTTTTCAAATTTTGATATGTCTTGAATTGAAACAGGATAAGTCATGCCTTGAAAGTTATACATATAGCAAACCTCATCGTATGCTCTACTCGGTCGTTCCACATGATCTTCTACATATTTTGCAAGCATTGCATACTTGAAACATTCAGCATTTTCATTTTGTACATTAACACAAGATTTGGTTACTCGAATCTTCCTTGGCAAAGCAATATAACTACTACCTCTCATTCCATATCCATGTTTATGAACTCTCACATCTAAGCTTGTTATACTTAACAAACTCCATCCAGAACCTCTTCCTTCATGTTCTTGTAATTTTGTTAAAAGTTCTTCAAAACAATCATCCACAATTGAGCTTATATCTGATGCAAACATGATGGTTTTGTTTTTAGTTAAAAATCCTCTTGGTGATGTTTCATTCTGAACATTTGTAAATACAGTATCTAATAATATTCCAAACTTTATAAAATTTAATCTTCTTAGTTCATTCTTCAATGTTTCTGTTACTAATGTTTTTGCTTTCAATATAAATTGTGCTAGTTGCAATTGAGCATTGTCAATCTTAAAATGAGTTACTACACTGCCTGGTAAAGCTCGGGCGTATAATTCCACATCCAAAGATGGTCCGGGTGCGTATTGAATAACACTAGGTCTTGAATTTTGTTGTTGATGGGTAGCCAGCATTTGATCTAATTCTTCCAAATCTTCTTCTTCTGCATTGTTTCTTGATTCGTTGTTATGGTACACTTCTTTGTGTATTTGTAGTAAGTTTTCATTTTCAAAAGATTCTTCACAACTGATGCAGTAATACATGACGTAGGTGTGCTCTCCACAAAAGTTGCAGTAATAATAAAAACCACTCTTAAACTACCCCTATTTATAGACTACCCCCACCACTTTTTCTGTATTAAACACAAAAAGTGTTAAGAACAATTAAATTTCTTATATTTCAAAACTCCTAAGTGTCAAGGTCATATAATGCAAGTTTAAAAAAACATCTAAGTGTCAAATAATGCAGGTATTAAAAAAAATCTAAGTGTCAAGGTCAAATAATGGAAGTTTTAAAAAAATCTAAGTCTCAAGGTCAAATAATGGAAGTTTTAAAAAAATCTAAGTGCTAAGGTCAAATAATTTAAGTTCAAAATAATACATATTATGCGTCGTAAGTGTGATCATCATTGCTGTTGTTTAAATATGTTATTTCCAAATCGTTATCGCTTTCATCTTCCTCCATGTCCGATGCCGGAAACAAACGTCGCCGAACAAGAGCATGTATATATTGTACTGGATCATAGTTAATTGTTACAACATGTGTTAACGGTGTTTCTTCGCCTATTGCTACTGGTACTTCCAAAATATTCTCTTCATCAGTTGTAGCATCAGACGTAGCATCAGATGTAACATCGGATGTAGCATCAGATGTATCTTCTACTGGAATCAAACTATTTTCAAAAATACTTTCGTCATCCGTTAAATCTTCTGGTTCAACCATTTTATATATTTTTTCACAAATTGTACATCCAAAAGGAAAATTGTTGTCTGTTGGAGGCATTATAAAAGAAACTTGATATTGTAAAATAAATGTTGAAGCAAATGTTTGAAAATTTTTCTAAGTCCGAAAGTATTAATTATTAGGAAGTTTTACAAGTCCAATGTAAAGTAAAATAAAGAAAGAAGTGTTGTTGCCTGTTTAAACAGTTGCAAAAGAATGATAGGTTTGAAAATTTTTCAAAGTCCTAAAATATTAAATATTGAGAAGTTTTAACACTTAAAATTTTTACAAATCCAATGTAAAGTAAAGAAAGAAATGTTGTTGCCTGTTGGAACAATGGCAAAAGAATGATGAAAACCAAACCCGCAGCAAGGGTCCTGTGGTTTGGGAGGGGGTAAGCGAGGAGGGGGGATGACCTCAAGCCGAGTTGGGGTCCGGGATCTGCGCGTGTGGTTCGACATCAGTTGCTCGCTAGACAGTGAGGTGGTAACATGTTCAGAAGGCGCCCTGAACATTTTATCATTTTTGTTGTTTGGTGAAAATATCTTGGTGATATTTGTATAATAACATCTTGACGTAGGACTGATTAATTTTAAGGCATGGTAGTTGTTTGTGCTTGTAGATACCCTAGGGTTTGTAGTTTGTTTTTAATTTGCTGGTTTGGTAGTTAGTATTATTTTAAAATCTTTCTTTTACTTACAATATATTTCTGCCTAGAATGTTTAAATTTAAAGTAATATTTTTGTTTTTAAGAATGTTATATGATATGTTTTTAATACCTTTCTATTCCAATTTCCTTTTTCCAACAAGCTTGTTGAGGGCATTCCCTCTCTTGTCTTGTACTCCTTTTTAGTTAGGGACACCTTTCAATTCCAATTTCCTTTCCTTTTTTCCTTCCATCTTTTGCATGGTAAAACCAATAATGGTAAAACCGGCTACCGCTTTTGTAGTGATTACGCTTACCAAAGCGGGTCACTTACAACCTCTATACGTGCTGGATGGGTAGTTCGCCTACCTCCGGAGTTTCGCTGGACCCCAGTTGATTTGCGCCTTATGGTGAGTCGCTGGCTCCTTTAGTGTTAGGGAATAAAAAACATATTTGTATAACATTCATTTTTAGCTTAGCGTTGTGCGGTTATGGTGAGGTGTAAGGGATGGCTTATGTCTAGCTTACACCGTAATCATTCTGTGCAGCGTTGGGCTGACTAGATATTTTTTACTTTTTAGCTCAGCGTTGTGCGCTTATGGTGAAGTGTGAGGGATGGCTTATGTCTAGCTCACACTGTAATCATTATGTGCAACGCTGCGCTGACTAACTATTTTTTTTTAAACTCTAGGCAGGTTGTATTGTAAATTAGCTTATCTTCTTTTAGGTTTCCGGGGTGTACGGTTCTGTCAAACCGTACACCCCCCATTTTCTTTTAATTATCAAATGACCTTGACCTAGTTATTTTCAAGGTCAACAAAAGAGTAAGCGAAAATTTCTAAGTCCCAAGGTCATTTTTATGTAAAATAGCTTTTCTTCTGTTAGGTTTTCGGGGGTGTACGGTTCTGTAAAACCGTACACCCCTTATTTTTTTTAAAAGTTATGGATGACCTTGACCTACTTATTTTCAAGGTCAATAAAAGTTAGCGAAAATTTCTAAGTGTCAAAAGTAGGTCAAGGTCACCAAAAAATACCCTATGAACGGGGGAATAGACCGCTATGTAATTCTTTTGGAACTACAAAGTGGTCTATTCCCCCGCTCCTATTTTTGTTTTTTGTTGTTGTTATTTTTACATTAACCTCACAATTTTAACAAATGAAGATATTTTTTGTGCACACTGCATAATGTTTGATTCACACAACACATCGTTACACATTTTTTACCTTTTTTTAAAAATATATAAACATTGTTCTTTTCTAAAACTGGATGATGAAGAAGAACCTGACATGTTACTAGATCCTAAATAGTAAAAAGTCATTCTGTTATCCCGCTTTTATAAGAAATTACCCCTCCATTGTAAATTTTGAAAATAGGTCAAGGTCATTCAAAAATACCCTATGAGCGGGGGAATAGACCGCTAAGTAATTCTCTTGGAATTACAAAGTGGTCTATTCCCCCGCTCCATTTTTTTTTGTCTTGTGTTTAATTTGACCATTTAACTTTATCAGATGGAGATTTTCTTACTAAATAATAATGAACATTACTGATATTTGGAATTTGAAGATTTACTGGTAATTTGAGCAAGTAGAGTTCATCACAACATCTAAGAACAACATCCCTGTTACTGATCTTTTTTACAAAAACATATTTGTGGTTTAATTTTAATCTGTTGATTTTAATTCTTTTATAGTTTTCAATTTTTTCTGGCAATTCACTTTTGGAAGGTTCAATCTTGACTTTTTTAGAAGGTTGAATTTTGACTTTTTCGGAAGGTTCACATTTTTTATGCAGTCTACACAATTTTTCATTTACACTACACAATTTCACACACCTTTCACCTTTGTTCGCTCCTTTTTATAAAATATGAGCACATTGTTCTTTCTTAAAACAGGATTTTCTTAATTTTTGAAGTTTTTGAAGTTTTTCAGAAATTTTGTTAGGAGATTTTTTCGGTGAAGATTTTTTTGGAGAAGGAGATTTTTTCGGTGAAGATTTTTTTGGAGAAGGAGATTTTTTCGGTGAAGATTTTTTTGGAGAAGGAGATTTTTGTTTCACAATAGAAACAACAGATGATGATGATGTTGTTGATGACGAGGAAGAAGACCTGGACGAAGACGAAATGCCTGCCATAGCGCTGGATCCTAAGAAAGTAAAGATTACTCTGTTAACCCTGCCTTTATAACAGCCCCCACCCATTTACCCCCTCTACTTTTCGAGGTCAAAAAAATATTCATCCAAGCTTTCTAACACTGGCAAGAAAACAGTTTCAAAAGGTTAAATTTCATAAATGTCTTGGTTTAAATTTTGCGAAGTTTGAAGATATTCTTCTATTTCCTGCACAAATTTCTGTTCGAATTGTTGGAATTCTTCTATTTCCTGTAAAAATGTCTGTTCGGATTGTTCAAATTCTTGTTGTTCTAAGTTAAATGTTGGTAATTTGAAGTCTTCTTCCAATTTTTTAATGTAATCTATTGCATTTTGAACTATAGATTGTTTGTTAATTTTTTTTTGTTTTTGACTTTCCGGTACAACTAATTTTAATTTTTCAAAAGCTTTTTTTAATCTGTGTTGTCTTCTTTGTTCCCTTCGGTTTCTACTTAATTTTTTATCAATCAGGTATTTTTGGAAAGATTCCATAACGTTTTGTTGATTCAAAATGTGGCAAACTATTAATTCTATGAAGCTTTTATCCGCTCAATATATATACTGGAAACCCGGGGGGTGAGGGGAGGGGGGGGGCGGGGGGTGCGTGTCCTTCGCCATCAAGGTGATTGGTACGTATTTAAAGCTTTGAGGTTTGCATAGCCAGACCATAACTATGAGCTCCTTGTACGAGTTGTGTCTGCAGCGTATCTGCACCGATAACCCTATGCTCCGGCATATCAGAAGGGTGTCAGAGCCGCTGCCGCCAATTTTGCAAGGAGAGCTCATTTATGAGCATAAAAGACGATGCGTCTACAAAACCAAAATTTGGTTTGAAGGGCCAAATGTTGGCAGAATATGTGCCGTATGTCACATGGTACGTTTTTTCATTAACTGCATTGTTTATTTTGTTAACAATATATTATTTTTTTTAATTTCTTTAAATTAATAATTGTTTTTTTTTCAGGCGCTTCCTCTTGCCGGCCCGGGGGAAGAGCTTTATCGAACTATTGCTTATAGAAGCGGAATAATTGGGTATAAACTACAAATGCCGGCACCTCAAGAAAAATGTCATCTCTGCAATTTCTGCCCCCTGGCAAAATATGAAATTAATTGTATGTGTTTATAAACACATATAATTATGATAAATTAAATAGGGACGGGGAACAGAGCAGTTTGTGGTCTAACCACTTACTACTCTGTTCCCCGTTCATAGGGTATCTTCAGATAACCTTGACCCACTTTTAAAACTTTATGGTGGGGAAAATGTATATATAAACCGTGGATTATATGAAGAGGCATCACTTCCCTCACCGATAATCATGGAAAGTTTCCGTATGTTTTACAATGTTTTTTGCACTCCTCAACAACATATTCAATTTATGTTAAATTTAATCCATGTCCTCCAGAATATTAATTTTCTTACGATTAATGTTACTGGGGAAAGAATGGTAAATTTAACATATCAACGTTTATTAGTTACCATCAACCCTTTGGTAGATCCGAATTGGTTTTCAACACTTGAAACGTACATTGATACTATGGCTTTTGAACAAGGATTCCATTATCTTTGGGTTGATGTAGATTACATCAACTTTCAAAATGAATCAGATGATGATGGATATGATTCTGCCACATAAAAGTAGACATTAACGGAACTTCTCCCCCTGCCTTTTAGGAAAACAGTGTTTAATTAATAACACTGTTCCTCTCTTTTTTCCGCTTAAAGTTAAATGACCTTGACCTACTTATTTTGAAGGTCAATTGTAACTTAGTGAAAATTTTCTAAGTCCTAAGTAGGTCAAGGTCATTTAAATCTTAGCGGAAGAATGAAAAGAATAGCTACCAACATGCATTGTTGGTATCTATTCTTTTCTTTCCTCCTAGAAAACCCCTTTAGTCCGTGTCAACTTTGATGTGAATTTTTGTACAAAATTGTACATAATAAAGGACCCATGTTTCGAGTCCTTCGTAATCCATAGAATCCGAAGTGCAACAGATTTTTGTACCGTCTGCTTTAACAGCTTCAAGTACTCCACTAATACACTTCAGATTGCTATGATACGTTCTTATGTACCATAGTACTTTTTTGGCTTCGACAAAGTTGTGCACAGCACCAAAGATCATGAGGGATTCCATGGCAAATGTAACCACAGGACTACAGCACACCTTATATATATACTGTGAGCCCAAGGCTATAGCCTCGATTTTTGAGTTTTTGCGTCATAACTTTTATACCGTTGGTTTTATCAAAAAATGTTACTGGACCTTTTTTGTTTGTCTTTTAATTACGCTTAATTTGACTACCCGCACGATAGATTTGGAGCATTTTTGTTATATCCACTGCCATCGTGTACGGCGACGCAGTTCTAAAGTTGAACGGCAACGAAATCAAGTTGGCGACCTCCCCCCCCCTCCCCCCCCCCTCCCCCCCCCGGTCAAGGCCAAGGTCAAGGTCAAGGTCAAGGTCAAGGTCAAAAAATATTAACCCCCCCCCTCCCCATCAATTGATGGGGGGGGGGTCGCCAACTTGATTTCGTTGCCGTTCAACTTTAGAACTGCGTCGCCGTACACGGTGGCAGTGGATATTACAAAAATGCTCTAAACCTATCGTGCGGGTACTCAAATTACGCGGAATTAAAAGACAAACAAAAAAGGTCCAGTAACATTTTTCGATCAAACCAACGGTATAAAAGTTATAACGCAAAAACTAAAAAAAAACTTAACATTTTATTTTTTTTTTTTTTTTACTTAATATATTTCCAAATTTTATCAGGTGGGTATTCAAATTACGCAAAATAATCTAATTTACAATAAAGTCCGGTAACAATTTAATAACACCAACGGTATAAAAGTTATAGCGCGAAAACTAAAGTTTCAAGGTCATTTAAAAATTTTAAAGTTTAAGAGTAGGTCAGCCAAATGTAGGTCAAGGTCATTTAAAATTTATAAAAAAAAGGGGGTGGGGAAGCGTGGGGTCCCTACTTTATTTTATACTACTTTATTTTATACTACTTTATTATATCTTATACTAACATGCAACGGTTACTGTGTGTGCTAGACATAAGCCATCCCACACACCTCACCGCCTTATTATATCTTATGCTACCCCTTAAATGCTAACATGCAACGGTTACTGTGTGTGCTAGACATAAGCCATCCCACACACATCACCGCCCTATCATATCTTAACCCCTACCTAACGTTCCCCCTATTCTAACTTATACTATGTAATATTACAGTTACGATGTGTGCTAGACATAAGCCATCCCACACACCTCACCATAATACTACCCCTAACTTATACTATGTAATATTACAGTTACGATGTGTGCTAGACATAAGCCATCCCACACACCTCACCATAATACTACCCCCTACGTAATATTACAGTTATGGTGTGTGCTAGACATAAGCCATCCCACACACCTCACCATAATATTACCCCTGATAGCTAAACCACGCAGGAAATGGAAAGGTAGTTGGATTGCCATTGCGGCCGATCATTATAGAAGGGCGCCTCTTCTACAATAACCGAACGCGATGTGAGCTAGACATAAGCCATCCCTCACACCATGGCGAACATTACGTCACAGCATAACCCTGCTCATAAGAGCACGAGCTACACCTTCACCGTAATGCTAAAGCGAAACGCTGCGCGCTCGCCTATATCAAGCTGAAGCGGGCGACCTTGACTTGAAGGTTGACATATCCGCCTGCTGGGACGGAGGCGGACCTTCACCTTAACCGCGCCGCGGTCGGTGACCGAGGGGGGGGGGAGCGAGCGTTGCCGTGACTTTGCCACCTAGTTCACCTTGGACGCCGAGCCGGTAGCTTCCGCTTACACTACCTTGACTACAAGGTTGCCGTGTCTGCTGCCTATAATAACCCCACTTGACCACCTCTTGTCATTCTGCCACTTGCCACTTGCCACCTTTGCTGTTAAATTTTACATTCTCATTTTTTACATTTTTCTTTTTATTTTACATTATGAACTTCTCATCCTCATCATCCAGCCATGATGCCTCTATCCTACGAGGTTTGCTCGAGCAAGAACTTGAATATACTATAAGAAGCCAACTTCAAGAAAAACAAGTGCTGGAAAATGAAAACTTCATGTCCGACATGTCCGAATTTTTTGTTTTTCATCAGACTACGCCCGCTCAACTGTCTCAGCCTGCTCAGTCTCCACCTGCTCAACTGTCACAGACTCCACCTGCTCAACTGTCTCAGCCTGCTCAACTGTCTCCGCCCGCTCAATCATCCAATCAAGAAACTCCGCGTCCTTCACTAATAGTCAAAATCCCCTATCCATTTCAACCCGCACCATGTAAAAGACTGCCAACAAAAAAATTGAAGATCAACAGGCTGAAAAAAATATCGTTTACAAAATTTTGAAAACCAAAAACAACCTTGTTCACATCCTCAACGAAGAAAAAAATACAACTTTTATCATCGACCTGCCTAAAAAATTTCGTATTCCTCCAAAGCCAAAACATCTGAAAATTACAAAGGACAGCGGCAAATTAAAAATCAATCTTTTTTAACTAATAAGTACGGGTTTCTCCATACCACAGGTTTATTTGGTCTAGGCCTGTGGGAACCTCTTTACCCTAAAAAGAGTGACCTCTAGCGTGGTGGTGAGGTTGACGTTCCTCTAGAGGCTTTAAAACTAACGAACCACCGACCAATAAATGTCTTTACCCAAAAACTAACAAAATAATAAACCTAACAAAAAATCCGGCAACATTTTATAATCAAACTAACAGTATAAATTTTACTATGCAAAACTGACAAATTTTATTTTACATTATCACTGAGCCACCTTTCTATTTCTGGTGAAGCGAAGGCTGTTGACCCGACCACTGACGCCTGCGCCGCCAACCTTGTAGTAGCCGGTTGGTCGACCTTGTTGCGTCAGCTGGCACAGCAGATGGTCACATCCTACACTCAACAGTTCATTCTCCGCTTTGCCACCAACCTAACAACTCCTGCTTCAACATGAACCGCTCCCAGTATTTCAAAATCTGGTACAATTGTTTCTCACGTTTACAACTGCTGGGGTATCGAGTTCTTCAATCTAATAACAATCGTGATTGGTACGATGTCACATCTACAATTGCTCTAAATCCTTTTCAGCCAGTTGGGAAAAACATTCTCACTGGCATCAAACTCAACACCGAACCACCTCTTTCACCTGTTTTACCACAATTACCCCAGCAGAAACTATTACTAAAAAGACTAAGACTAAACACCAAATATCACATCATCAAACGAAAATCCAATATTTTTTACCTATACAATAAAGAAAAAACCAAAATTTATATTGTTACCCTACCTAAACATCTTTCCATTTATATAAACCCAAAATACCTTGAACTTACAAAACAAGGTAACAAAATCAAAATAAAATTGTCAAAATAAAAACCCTTTTTCCTTTTCCTCCTCCAAAAGTCCACCCTGGTGGCAAAAAGGTCCTTGTAAGGACCGCCATAAAACTTTCAAATTTAGGGTCTCAACCCTTGGTGACCAACAAGGGGTCCACGTACCTCTAAGTCCCAAAGCGTTGCTGTCGGGGGGGGGGGGGGAGTCGCCAACTGATCTCGGGCCAGGTGTGCAGCAGATGTTCCAAGGTCAACAGCTTGTATTGCCAACTGGTCGACCGATGCTGTTGCGCAACCGTTACGCAACATGGTCGGCAGCATGCGAGGTCACCAGGATAATAAACTCGGCCCAGTGATGATGTCAAGTAAAAGTTGCCAGTTTTTGCGTTTCATTCAACGCAAGTTTCGTTGGTTTTATTCCTTGGTTTTATTTTTATTTCGCCTTTTTCGTTTGTTTTTTTAAACTCGCATGATAAGGTTTGGAAACATATTAATTAAAAGATGAAACATCTTTAAAAATATCGTAACTTGTACAAAGTTAAATAAGTATTTCAAAACAATATTTTTAAGCTAAATGTTAAGAACAAATGTTTACTACTGAGATGTTTACCCTACAACATCTACATTACAACTAAAACTAAATATCGAAAACATTGCGAGGAGTCTCTTATGGTAGTGGGGGAAGACAGGTGTGCAACATATGTAGCATCGCCATAACATTTCAATTTTAAATTAAATGTTAAGAAACAGAGTTTATATTTAATCGCAAGTGTAGTTTAGTTTTGCATTTCTTCAACTAAATATTTTAACTAAGTATTAAGAAAAGATAATAAAGTAGCATCTTTAAAAATATTGTAACTCCTACAAAGTTAAATAAGTATTTTAAGCCAAATGTTAAAAACAATTGTTTAGTACTGAGATATTCACCCTACAACACCTACGTTAGAACTAACACTACAAATCCAAAAATTGCGAGGAGTCTCTCATGGTGGTGGGGGAGGGCAGGTGTGCAGCAGATGTTCCAGGCTGCACATGTCAACGGAGGTTGCAGCGCCACTATTGACATATCAGTTTGCTGGTAGAACTCGCAGAGTAAACATCTAAATAAACATGAGTTCTGTTTTATATGTTTCTTTTATTAAAGATGGACTTTGCATTGAAACGCAAAGTTTTCCTATTGATGCAGATCCTATACAACAAATTTTAGTACATCCGCCAGAAAGTTATGATTCCATCTACATTTCAGTGCAAGAAACAAACGACCCCCCACCACCAACAACTCCTGATGCACAGTAGGACACGGCTACCACACGTCATTAAAGCTTCAGCTCTTTACCCGAGCACACATGGACTCTGAGCTTCAAGATAATACTGTTTCTTCTACATCTACACCAACTTCCGAACAATTACCTACTACAAATGAAACTACTACAAGTCTACAAGTAAATGAAATTTCATCAACTGTTAGTTCTGATGCGCAAGCAATAATGTTATCATTAATTGGTTTCGACTAAAAATTCAACAATGGAAGAAGAAAGAAATTCGCTACTTTACAACTTGGTTTTTGTGAACCCGTCGAAATTTATTATTTGCCTACTTTCATTTTTATGTGGTTACAATTTTGGTTACCTTGTTCAGGAAATGCTAACAGATAAAAAGGAAGAACATTCGCTATATTTTAAAGTTTATGTTTATGTAATTGCATCTTTATTTGGATACTTTGTAGCAGGATATTTTCTTGTTAATTTGTCAATTCCATTTTTTACATGGTATTTTAACAGACGTGAAAATCAACAAAACAACAGTTTGTAAAAAGAAGCAAAAATTATCTTGCATTTTCGGATTTTCCGAAAATGCAAGATCTTTTTTAAAAACATCCCCAAAAGACCTTGACACACTTCCGGCCATTTAAAATTTAAATACCCAGCACAGCAGGGCATTTAGACTTTAAATACCCACCAACAACACGTCACAGCTACGTCACAGCTGATGACGTCACTTCCGGTCACGTGACCGGAAGTAGCTGTCAAAAAATTGACTGGCTGTCAAAGTTTGATTGGGCCACAAACGCCACCTCGCCACTACTCGTAGGCATCCGCTAAGAACGGATTTTACAAAATTCGTAGTATAAAAGGGTTTTTGGCGAGGCCGAAGTTTTCAAATTTTCCCATTTAAAAGTATGTTGGACGATTTTTGTTTACATTTTTAATGTTCATAAAACAATCAGCTGGTAGTTTGCTTCGGAAATGTATATGTTGATACAGATGATAATAAATTTGATTTCTTTGATCATGGCTTCATTAATTTTTGTTGATTTGTTTCAAGGACATAATTATGTACTATATAAAGGTTACAATTAGTTTAGATAAAATCCACCATTAATTAGTTAAGTGGCACCATCTATATTTCGGTAGCGGGAGTTATCGTTTTTCCTGGAGGCGTTCGTAATTTTATTTTTTTTACATCTATGCCTGTCCGATGATTTGGTGTTTCGTATAATTCGACGTACGCAGTTTTAAACGTAAAGAGCATACTGCCTTTTTTAGCTGAGTCTTGAGGCTAAATCCCGGTAAGATGGAAAGAGAAAAGCACATTATCAAACAGGATGTGCTGAAATGATATGATTCTTTGATCTGTTTTTGTAAAAATTTATAAATTATTCAAATCCCTGATTGTAAGTTATATTTATACTATCTTTTCCACTATATTTTGTCAAATACCACTGACCTATCATTGTACAGCCAAAACTACTTAACCTAGAACCTTGAAAATTTGCATGGACGTTCCTTACAGAGTGTTGGCATTCACCAAGAACGGATTTTTTTTAATTCGAGGTTTTTAGAGGTTTTTGGTGGAGCTGAATCTTTGTAAATGCCTCATTTTAATGTAATGGATGATCTTTTGTTTAAATTTCAAATTTTATTAAACCAAGCATATTAGCTTCACAAACGGATACGTTTGTTACAGCTGATTTATAATTTGATTCCTTTTATCATGGTTTTATGGTTGTTTGATGATTTTGTTAGGTTATTCGTACTATATAAAAGTTACATTTGGTTTAGTTTCGTACTTATACGTTCAATCATAAGCTCATTATGTGGTACCATCTTTTTTGGCAGCGGGAGCTATAGTTATTTCCTTAGGCCGGCCTTTAAATTTTTAATTCCAATCATGCCAGTTACAATAATTTGGCAAATTCCTTTTTTCATCTAATTCGACGGTGTCCCGGCTTTTCACGGAAAAATAAATGCTGCAATCAGTGGTTGATCTTAAATTATTACTACCCGCCCATATTTTAAGTTAAAAACTAAGTGAATTGAGTTTGAAATACTGCCCACGGATAGCACCATAACTGTTTCGAACATTCAGCCCTTTACTTTACTTAATTGATGCCCTACTATGCAATCCAGGTACGTAATGGTAAATCTACAAAGAAGTACCTTAAAATCGACACATTTGGTGTTAAAATCAGTCCGGCCGTTTTCGAGTTATAACGGCGAAAAGAAAACCTTCACTCTCTACTGTGGTATCTACATTTTATCCTACATTCCGCCATAAAACAAACATATCTCTACATGACATATTCCTTGATATAAATATTTTCTATTCAGTCCTCTAGATTCTTCATATCAAGGTTAGACGATAATTTTTATCGTGAGCGAAGCCACGGGTCCTGCTAGTTCTATATATGAGATCAAGCAATTTTATACATTGAGTCTATTAGTCTAGGGCTAGAGTATTTGAAGCCCCCAGAAGACGGCGCCGGCGCTCTATTGAAGCAGGTTTGAAGCTAATGTTCTATGAAATTAGCTCCTGTTCTTGTGCTGTACTGTCGCTAAGCCAGCTGAGCCAGTCCCTGTTTTCTATCCTATATCCTTTCTAAAACTATTGATATCGTTCAACGGTTCATATATTCATTCTTTTCTTAAATTCATACTGAACGCTTAAGTCTAGTTTCTTCCTAAGGGTTAATGGTACTTAATTGATTGTCAACAATTTTTATTTGAGGAAACAGTTACCACATGACTAAATGTATTAATACTTGAAATTCTTGTAATAAAATTGGAAATGTGTACATTCAGCTCCACAGGTTATCCGATATCAAATATTTTAAGTTCATATTTTTAAGAATTATACATCATATAAAATTCTTGACAGGAAATGTAGTACAGGAAAATTACTGTTTCTAAATAAAGATCGCATTACTCTGAAGGAGAGTGGTTAATTCCAACTGGATTAGTGAAACCGCGTTCGTCTGAATAATTAAATGGCTTCTTGGTGACAAGCTGCCTCTATTCAAGGGAATTTCAACCGGTGATTTAGACTTCACTGTACTAAACCGAGCAAGAATAGAAAGACGGTAATGTTATGAAAGAACAACTGTTTTTTTCCTCTTAGAGGACGTACAGTTCAATTGGACCTTTTACAGTCAAATTAAAAAGTGTAACAAACCATAAAAACTGTCATTATGCATAACGAATAAATGACCGTTAACAGAGTTCTTGACATTTTTGGTGCAAGTGGCTTTAAATTTATCTCCAGCATTAGAAGTGAAAAAATACCGCCTTTACATGTAATACAACCATACTAACCTATCAGTTACACTCGGTCGCTTACTTGGTCCACTCAATCATTTTAGCAAACCCCTAAATCATCTTTGTTAAAATCCCCAAAGCAACGCCTTTAACCAGCTAGTAAGTTCAGCTCTTACTTATTAAATGTAGTTACCATGTAAAACTGCATTAATTATAAAGCTTGATAGTACATCAGCTAAGAAGCCCGCCCCTTATTATCGATATCATTATTATAAAGTTTTTTTAATTGGCTCGTTTGACCAGTTTTTTTTATCATGAAATAAAGTGTGTCTTTATAATTACAAGTTCTCATCATTTCATCAGTTTAAATGTAAGACATTTCCCAAATTTTATAGTTAGTCACTGTTCTATCTCCGTAGTGATTTTTGGACATACTTTTTTGAATAAAGCATTTTTATCTCCCAAGGATACATCTTTTCCTTTTTTCTAATCTCAAATGGCGATCAAAGAAATTGCTAAGCTATACTAAAAAATACTGATTGGAAATATGAAGAAAGTCGCGTCTAAAATATGCTGATCCCCTGGGACCTCATCAGCGATGATTCAAACCCTTCAACTGATTCCAATTTGATGGAGGTCTGTGTTCCTAGAACTGAGTCGAATGCTATGTGGAAAACATTTTTTTAGTTTAGGCCTAAATTTAAAAATAACATTACTTTCAATGGATTCTATCAAGGGATTAGTTAATGTTTATATACTTACGAACTATTAGTCGAAAGTACATAAGTACATGGCATCCAGGCGGAATATAATTATTATACCAGATGACCAAAATACGGGGTCCATGGTGATTTCCAAGTAATTCTGATGTCAAATAAAATATCATTATTTTTTTAATGGAGTCTTCTTGATAAATTCTTAGCCCAAATATAATAGACGGATACTTCACAGACTCAAACAATCACAACATTTTCAAAAAATCATTTCCATCGTGTGTCCTAGATGAACTTAATTACATTCAAGTTTATTTCAACAATTTTACAAAGTTCACATTTCAATTATTAATATAAATGGTAACAGTATTTTCCTTATCCATTTATTTGTTTTTTTTCATATTTGCGAGATACAATATAGTTAGGTGACTCAACAGATATCCGCTCAATATTTCTTTTCTATACACTCATCGACAGGAAAAATCACATATTTAATCAATGACGATGTTATTATTTTTACTTTTTGCTGTCCCAAAATTAAATAGTCGAAGCTAATGGTATCTAATATCGGGGGTTAATAGTGACAGCAAGATTTATTCTAATTGTGGTTAAGTCAATCCATTTAACGACAATTCATATGCTGTTTAATAATATCTACAGTGTGTAAAAAAAGTCCGTCCGCCCCTCCTTAATTTTTTTGTTTGTTAAGATAAACAATTGACCTTTGGGGAATGATACTAATTCAACCCAAATTATTTTTTTACGATACCAAAAATTTTGAGTGTCCCCCAAAAATGTGGGATTTTGGGGGCAACTCAAAATTTTCAATCGCAAACCCCTTTCGAGTGACCCCTCATTTTAAAGAGCATTCAAAATGTAGATGAATGGTGAAAATTGGAGGTCTCTAACGTGTTTCTATCAAAATTGACAGCTTGTCAAAGTTTTGAATACAACACATCCTTGAAAACTGGAGTCTAGGACATTCGGAGTTTTAATTCAGCTGTGGTGACGTAAAAATGAAACGAGCCTGGGAAAAATGTTATTAAATGAAAAATTAGTCTCTTTTGGTGATATTTAAAATTTTGAGTGTCCCACAAAAATGGGGGATTTTGGGGGCAACTCAAAATTTTCAAATTCAAACCCCTTTCGAGTGACCCCTCATTTTAAAGAGCTTTAAAAAAATAGGCGATTGGTGGAGGTTGGAGGTCGCTAACATGTTTCTATCAAAATTGGCAGCTTGTCAACATTTTGAATACGATTCCTGGACACTTTGACAAGCTGCCAATTTTGATAGAAACATGTTAGCGACCTCCAACCTCCACCAATCGCCTATTTTTTTAAAGCTCTTTAAAATGAGGGGTCACTCGAAAGGGGTTTGAATTTGAAAATTTTGAGTTGCCCCCAAAATCCCCCATTTTTGTTGGACACTCAAAATTTTAAATATCACCAAAAGAGACTACTTTTTCATTTAATAACATTTTTCCCAGGCTCGTTTCATTTTTACGTCACCAAAGCTGAATTAAAACTCCAAATGTCCTAGACTCCAGTTTTCAAGGATGTGTTGTATTCAAAACTTTGACAAGCTGTCAATTTTAATAGAAACACGTTAGAGACCTCCAATTTTCACCATTCATCTACATTTTGAATGCTCTTTAAAATGAGGGGTCACTCGAAAGGGGTTTGCATTTGAAAATTTTGAGTTGCCCCCAAAATCCCACATTTTTGGGGACACACAAAATTTTTGGTATCGTCAAAAAATAATTTGGGTTGAATTAGTATCATTCCCCAAAGGTTAATTGTTTATCTTAACAAACAAAAAAATAAAGGAGGGGGGGACGGACTTTTTTTACACACTGTATATTGGATGTATGTTTTATATTTTGGGTAATAACTATATTGGATGTACGTACCTTAGGAACGTTCAATTCAATGTTCAACGTTCTTAAGATATGTACGTCTCTTAGGAACGTTCAATAAATGGTATTTATTTGAACGTACCTAAAATATGATTTTAAATTTAGCCAAGTAACTGTTTTAGAAGATATTTTCTGTGATTGATCTTTGAAGCTATAACGATAAGTGACCAATAAATAGTACCTACAGTTGTTACAAGTAGCACGTACATCCAATATAGATATTATTAAACAATATATGAACTGTCGTTGAATCATAGATTATGTCTTTGAGCTATTTCGTTGACCTAAGCAAAGTCTATTCTTGCCTATATATGTTATACTTAAATAAATTAAAGTTTTATTTGTTATTAATTTTTGTAAACGTAAATATTCATTCAAGTATTAAATTAATTATTAGTGAGTCGGTGGCGCAGTTGGTAGCGCACTCGGCCCCGGTTCTGTGGCGGCAGCGTCGCAGGATCGAGTCCCGATGATGTCGCATACTTTTAGCAGTACTGTTCATCCTTGTATGTACTGTACCGGCTCACTCCTTGGGTTTGCTTGATAACTCCCACGCACAGGCCTGAGGCCTATGTGGGGGGGCAAATGCAAGGTAAAAGAGGCCGCCACCCTCTTTTTTAAAAAATAAAAAAAAAAATTGCAAGAAATATTATTTATAACATTTGTTCAACATGAGTTACTGTATTTTTCTTTCTTAATGAACCTACTTTTATTTAGATAAGTATAATTTACCGTTGTAATATTTTTGGTATATCATATATATTTAAAAAAGTGGAATATAATCTAACATATGGCTACAATGTGTATTACATGCAAAAGTTGAAAAAGAGCTTAATGCAAATGTGTGATAAAACTCAGCAGTGCTCAGCAGCTGCGAGTAAATGCTTTGACGTGGATGCGGTAGAGGTCATTGATTTACATTAGGGTCAATTACTTTTTTTCACTTGGAATCCTGTAAAAATATTCTATTGCGGCTGTCCTACTTTTATTATAAACCTAAAAGCTCGTGACTTTGTTTGAGGCTCTATCGGGGCCAAACTTCTAAACCAGTTTACATTATATTAGTAGGTAGTTTTTTTAGTATACGTTGGTTTATCCCCTGAACTGTACGATTTAAATTGCAAATATTTACAAAAATCATGTTTGTCTTGAAATATTCTTGTTGCAAAGAATCCCTTAAAATACGCCAAGTGGGTTCATAACATTTCAAAGATATCCTTGCAGTAGAACGTGAATGAAAAAGCCCAACTTGTTTTATCTTGTATGGATAATAAACTCAGTGAAGAAGTGAGAACAATTGTTTCTAGAAAACTCATGTATTTCAGTGGTATATTTGATGATAATTAATGGAATTGAACATTAACCCTTGTTAAGAGCTAAAATCAGTCTTTATGTGTAAAGATATCACAATTACACCTGGCGCCAATACTTGGGGCCCACGCCGTCCATCAGCCCAATGCTAAAATAACATTAGTCTTATGGACGGCGTGGGCCCCAAGAATTGGCGCCAGTTATACCTCTCCATAAAATTTACCTGTTCATAAGTTATTATTTTAAATATCCAGGGAAAAAATAGTAGTCTGAATAAAGTTAACCGAAATCATAAAACAGATTAGTTGTTTTATTGGATTTAAAATACTATTACTTTAAAAATGTTTAAATGCTATTAAAATGTCTGGAAAAGACTTAAAATTGAAAATGAAATAAGGACTTATTTCAACTACTATAAACAACCCGAGAATACATAATAATGAAAAGAACATTTTATCTTTAATATGAACTCATTAGGGGTAGGTAGTGAACAATTTTTCATAATAATACCCTATTAACGTTACGGCGTAGGAAAAAATTCACAGTGCATCTGTACGGTTTATTTCAAAAATGAAAGAGAATACCGCCATTTACTGAACTAAATAAATGGAAAATGTCTGCAAATGTTTTGGTCGAGATAAAGTATACTCAAACAAAGGATGTTTTATGATGGAGCATGTTAACTGGTACCTACCTCATGTCATGTACCTGGACCGGTAGGTATAAGCTCACTGCTTCATTTCTATTAACATCCTACATGTCTGTCCTCAGTTGTACAGACTCCCCGGATTATCCGGCCCCACATTATCCGGATCACGAATCATCCGGTTAGGGTTGAGGAGAAGGATTATAATATAAATGCGGATTTCTCATGAGTATATTGTTTTCTTAGTTTTAGGCGCAAAAACTAAATTATGTGATGTGCACGACAAAGACCTTAATATCCGAAACAAAATAAATTGTATTGAGAAACATTCAAAACTTATGTAAAGTAATGGTGGACTAAACAAGTTATGTAAACTACAAAATAAATCCTAGTCACACAAAAGTAAATGCTAAGAAGGTATTAGTCTTTGTAATTGCACTCAAACAGATGTTTTAAGAATCAACAGAAGTTTTAAGAGTCCATGTTAAGCTAATTTAACCACTTATACACTTTCATCTTTTGATGTATATATCATAATACTAAACATTATAACAAAGAACATTGATTTCAACTAGTAAGGATCTATTTAATTCAAAGACTTAAATATATTCTTAAGTTCTTAAGTCTTAATTCATGATTGCGCATGATTTGCCATTGTTGCTAATAAGACTTCAAGTTTCTTATATCAAGTTCCACTGATGTACATCATTATGCCACACATAATATTACTTTTAATTAATTAAGTATCACATTGCAAAAAACATTTTTTCAGATTAACGAAATTGTTTGACACCAAGACAATAAAAAATCGACTAAAATATTTAAAAGAGTTTAAGTTACTAGATTACTTAAGTTTTATTTAAAATGTATAAACGATATTGTATTTGGGATCTAATTCTTATGGTATACCATTATTGCGTTGCCAAAAAATATTTACACCTTGTGAAACATATGTTCCCCCAAAGTTTACGTTTGAGTAGTTCAAACAATATAAAATTTTCAACATGAATTTACCCAGTATATTTGAACAACAGAAACCGTTTCAAATATTGCGCTTCTCAAGTTAATATTTGATTCATCTAAATACGAACCAGCCTTGAAATGGGTGGGCGGATAAGCTCCTTTATAATAGCAAAACATTAAATGTAACTGTCCATGTAATATTTGGTTTTTGTAACAGAACAATAATATTATGGAGAGTATTTTTAAATTCGTGCCCTATACTCGTAGCTCTATCATTTATGACTTCACAGGTATAATATATTATTGAGCCATTCCTTTCCCTACTCAGTAAAGTACCTACGCAGGATATAGTCAAACTAAGTTCAAATATACAGTGTGTAAAAAAGGTCCGTCCCCTCCTCTTTAACTTTTTTGTTTGTTAAGACAAACAATTAACCTATGGGGAATGATACTAACTCAACACAAATAATTTTTCACGTTACAAAAAATTTTGAGTGTCTCCCAAAAATGGGGGATTTTGGGGGCAACTCAAAATGTTCAATGCAAACCCCTTTTGAGTGACCCCTCTTTAGAAATCTTTAGAAAACTCTTTAGAAAAGAGCTTTAGAAAACTAAATGAATGGTGAAAGTTGGAGGTCTCTAACATGTTTCTATCCAAATTGACAGCTTGTCAAAGTTTTGAGTACAACACATCCTTGAGACCTGGCGTCTAGGACGTTTGGAGTTTTAATTCACCTTTGGTGACTTAAAAATGAAACGACCCTGGGAAAATGTTATTAAATGAAAAAATGATCTCTTTTGGTGATTTTTAAAATGTTCAGTGTCCCCCGAAAATGGGAGATTTTGGGGGCTAATCAAAATTTTCAAATGCAAATCCCTATCGAGTGACCCCTGATTTTAAATAGCGTTAAAAATTAAGGCGAATGGTGGAGGTTGGAGGTCGCTAACGTGTTTCTATCAAAATTGGCAGCTTGTCAAAGATTCAAGGAGTCATATTCAAAACTTTGAAAAGCTGCTAATTTTTATTTACATAAAAAAATTTAATTTATTTAACTTATTTTTATTTATTTTTATTGAATTTTTTAAATTTTGAAAGGGACTGATTAGCCTTTGTACACTATTGCAATAGTAATTATAATATTAAAAATTAATAATTGTTTACACTTATTGTGGTAAGAATACCGAAGTAATTATAAAGCAGTCAGTGCGAACAAAGCGGTTGCCAAGAACAGGACGACGCCATTTATCAGAATAATTGCGACCGAGATATGTAGGGAAAGGCGGGCTTGAGTTTCCCTTACAAAGTTTAGCACAGCCCAACTAGCGGATATCACGTCTTGAACTGGCCAGCTGGAGCGAGGAATAAGCGTTAAAGTGAATTTTTCATAAAGGAAGTAACCTAAAAAATCTATTATATCTTAGTGCACTTAATGTTCGTAAATTAACGTGAAGTTTTGTCTTTGGATTGTTTAAGTTCAATTATATAACACTTCTTAACATATTATGCTGATCTTAAATAAAAAAAATTATTTTGAAATAAATGAAATAATGATCTTTATTCCACAATATACAACAATTTACAAACTTTATATTGCCTAGGAATAATTCTAACCTCAATTCCCAGTATTTGTGGTTAGTCAGCAGTCATCAAGATAATGAACTAGATTCTTGACTTATTTAGAGTCCAGTCTCTACATGTTACATACCATAGGTAAACGCCTCCTGCAGTGCCTGTGACTAGATCTATACAACTTTGACTATACGACTTTGATGCTAAGTTTACTATTAAATTTAATCTACTATATTCAAAACACATTTTACATAAACCATTTTTGCTGGGAAAAAAATCATAATAAACAGCTTATCTAATGTTCAATTCCACGAAAACATTACTGGAAAGTAAACAATTTAACTGACCTTAATACTGTGCTTATATTTTTTAAAAATTCTCAAATTTGTGAAAAAAAAACACCGATTGTAGTGACGATAGAAACACTAATTATTTTAGAAAACTTACATCTTGTGTATTAAATAACCATTTAATCAATTCTCTACAAAAAGATTTCACGTTTGCACATTGCTTGATTTCCATGGGCAATTTATTGAAAATGTTAGGGCCTAAATAATAAAAGAGCTTTTAAATATAAACTTGTTAACTTTTGGTTTTATAAATACTCTTTGATTGTTACTTCTCATATTGTAATGAATTCTTGTATTACCTCTATTGCCACTGATTATGTAAAAAAGACGCATAGTTTTAAATATGAACAAATGTTGTATTGGTAAAATCTTTAATTGTTGGTATAAAGGGAAAGAGCTTTCAAACTTCGATTTTTTCAGAATAATACGCATAAATTTATTTTGTGTTTTTCTTAAATTGTCTATGAGGGTCTTTAAACCCCCTCCCCAACATGTTATTGCATATTGCAACCTAGAGTGTATTAGGGCAAAATAAAGAGTGCGTAAAAGAGTGATGCTACAGAAGTTTCTTAAGAAATAAAATTTTCTAATATTATATTTTAACTGATTATGTAATGTAATTATATAATGTATGTAATTATATAACTCTTTTTTTTCAACAAAAAGAGTTAAGTTAATTTGACTGTAAAAAGCTAAACATTACTATTGTGGTAATTTTTATTAAATATGATTTTTTTTTAAGTTGATCAATAAAAAAACTAGATATAGTAAATTAATACATATTAACGACAAACTTTCAAACCACCAACTTCAACACCGATATAGGGCCTGATTAGCCTTTGTACACTATTGCAATTGTAATTATAATATTAAAAATTAATAATTGTTTACACTTATTGTGGTAAGAATACCGAAGTAATTATAAAGCAGTCAAGGCGAACAAAGCGGTTGCCAAGAACAGGACGACGCCATTTATCAGAATAATTGCGACCGAGATATGTAGGGAAAGGCGGGCTTGAGTTTCCCTTACAAACTTTAGCACGGTCCAACTAGAGGATATCACGTCTTGAACTGGCCAGCTGGAGCGAGAAATAAGCGTTAAAGTAAATTTTTCATAAAGGAAGTAACCTAAAAAATCTATTATATCTTAGTGCACTTAATGTTCGTAAATTAACGTGAAGTTTTGTCTTTGGATTGTTTAAGTTCAATTATATAACACTTCTTAACATATTATGCTGATCTTAAATAAAAAAAATTATTTTGAAATAAATGAAATAATGATCTTTATTCCACAATATACAACAATTTACAAACTTTATATTGCCTAGGAATAATTCTAACCTCAATTCCCAGTATTTGTGGTTAGTCAGCAGTCATCAAGATAATGAACTAGATTCTTGACTTATTTAGAGTCTAGTCTCTACACGTTACATACCATAGGTAAACGCCTCCTGCAGTGCCTGTGACTAGATCTATACAACTTTGACTATACGACTTTGATGCTAAGTTTACTATTAAATTTAATCTACTGTATTCAAAACACATTTTACATAAACCATTTTTGCTGGGAAAAAAATCGTAATAAACAGCTTATCTAATGTTCAATTCCACGAAAACATTACTGGAAAGTAAACAATTTAACTGACCTTAATACTGTGCTTATATTTTTTAAAAATTCTCAAATTTGTGAAAAAAACACCGATTGTAGTGACGATAGAAACACTAATTATTTTAGAAAACTTACATCTTGTGTATTAAATAACCATTTAATCAATTCTCTACAAAAAGATTTCACGTTTGCACATTGCTTGATTTCCATGGGCAATTTATTGAAAATGTTAGGGCCTAAATAATAAAAGAGCTTTTAAATATAAACTTGTTAACTTTTGGTTTTATAAATACTCTTTGATTGTTACTTCTCATATTGTAATGAATTCTTGTATTACCCCTACTGCCACTGATTATGTAAAAAAGACGCATAGTTTTAAATATGAACAAATGTTGCATTGGTAAAATCTTTAATTGTTGGTATGGAGGGAAAGAGCTTTCAAACTTCGATTTTTTCAGAATAATACGCATAAATTTATTTTGTGTTTTTCTTAAATTGTCTATGAGGGTCTTTAAACCCCCTCCCCAACATGTTATTGCATATTGCAATCTAGAGTGTATTAGGGCAAAATAAAGAGTGCGTAAAAGAGTGATGCTACAAAAGTTTCTTAAGAAATAAAATTTTCTAATATTATATTTTAACTGATTATGTAATGTAATTATATAATGTATGTAATTATATAACTTTTTTTCAACAAAAAGAGTTAAGTTAATTTGACTGTAAAAAGCTAAACATTACTATTATGGTAATTTTTATTAAATATGATTTTTTTTAAAGTTGATCAATAAAAAAACTAGATATAGTAAATACGTATTTACGACAAACTTACAAATCTCTAACTTCAACACAGATACAGGCACTGATTAGCCTTTGTACACTGTTGCAATATAGTAATTATAATATTAAAAATTAATAATTGTTTACACTTATTGTGGTAAGAATACCGAAGTAATTATAAAGCAGTCAAGGCAAACAAAGCGGTTGCCAAGAACAGGACGACGCCATTTATCAGAATAATTGCGACCGAGATATGTAGGGAAAGGCGGGCTTGAGTTTCCCTTACAAACTTTAGCGCAGTCCAACTAGAGGATATCACGTCTTGAACTGGCCAGCTGGAGCGAGGAATAAGCGTTAAAGTGAATTTTTCATAAAGGAAGTAACCTAAAAAATCTATTATATCTTAGTGCACTTGCTGTTCATAAATTAACGTGAAGTTTTGCCTTTGTATTGACTGTTATTCAACTTAATGCAAAGCATAAATATTTAATTTTTTAGGAAAAGAAGATTTAATTGTCAAACTTTCATTAGCATAGTAAATATCCTCATAGCCATGATTATCATTAAACAATTTAATGTATTGCTGTGTATAGTTTTATACAAGGCACACGAACGTGTTATATTTTTACCCTCCATGATGTACTATATTTTGTCACGTATTTCTATAAAAATAAAAACTTAATTCAAGGTTGTATGCAAGACATGGCATACATGATTAGAATTAATATAAATAGTCAAAATTCAATACCGTTTGAGTTTGCATTCATTAAAACGCCTTTCTAATTTATGAATTCAATTAGTAGGTAACGTTTTATGACAACAATTCAACTAAAAATGAAGTACTTAACCTAAAAAGGCACGGTACGTAATCTACAAGTTGTAATGACTTCGACCTAATTTATCGTTTTCCGAAGAGCAAACAAAGGGTATGTATTAAAATTAAAATAAGATTCATGAAACATGTTGTGTAATGGTATAATATTATCATAACTCAGGGAAAACTATAAGTGATAACTCATTATCACTTTAATGAAGGGAAAACTCAGGTGGCAATAACGCCGATGTGAATTTTGTTACCATGTTCCCTCTCTTAGGAGGTTATCAGTTAATTTTAGCATCTCACGCTGGTATATTCAAACCAACTTTAACAAATTGTGAACAACAATGATTACATAAAATAGTTTCTAGAGCATCATTGTTAAAATATTTGATTTATTCAAGCTATTACAATTGAGATTTTCATTTTAAACTAAACTTGTTAGGAAATCAACGAAATTTACACGTAATATTTTAGTTCGTTTAGCATGAAAGACAATTTCCCACACAATCTTGTGTGTTGATCTCTCTTACAGAAGTTCATTTGATATTTACCACCGATGAGTACATTGTTTTATGCTTAATAAAGACACTTTGTGATTATAAATAATGAATACAATCGGTTTATTAGTTTTATACCTTTTCTTCAAACGCTATATCGTGTTTTAAAAATGCTATAGTCCCTTTATTCAAAAAGAAAGTCTTAAATCGAACATTAAAGAGAACAGAGTGGTGTAAAACAAGGCACTCCAACGTGTTATATGGTTATTTGTGACCTGTTCCTGCAGTTGTACCTGTGTTACATTTAGGTATAAATCCTTTTCATGTTCTCTGGGGTTTATTTGGTGGAAAACATGATTGTACCGCTACAACCATGACGTCGGATCCTTTTAAACATTATGCGTATTAATGTCGATGAGATTTTATTCCAACGGATATTAAAAATCTGTAACATGTTTCATGCGATTAAATGTTTTGCTTCATGATCCTTAAATGATACTGAAGAAAATAAAAACAGTATCGTTTAGTCAAATAACATAATAACTGATAAATTTAGAGTTCAAAGCACTTAACTGCTAAATTAAGTTTTGCATTCAACTGCTCTTTATTGTTTTGAAGGAAGAAATTACAAGTTATTCATTACCGGAATTAACTAATTACTTCAACAATAATGTATGTTTATAATACCTTAACTTCGAGTTAAAAAAAAAAACAAATTTATTTTTTCGAGTAGATAAAAGAAAACAATCAGAAGACGAGACAAGGCAAGGGTCGCGTTGGTCTCGGATTACTCTCACAATAGACACGGAACTTCTGGAAACAAACTTATCTTTGATTGGGTCTTCGGAAGTCAAGTGATCAAATTTATTTAGTTTGTTTAATAAAAGAGATGTGTTGTGTCCTTTAGTTTTAATAAGTAAATAAATGTTTCAATATTCAAGCTTGAAAGGTCGGAATGAGTTTTGGATGAGAAAAGCATGCATTACACTAACAAATTAATATTCGTTTTAATGATAAAAAATATATATTAAACAATTTTTAAAGATAGAGTGTTCAAGTTTGACATGTCTTCAAATTCTGAACTGAGTTGATCTCGACCTAAGCGTATGTCATCTACTAATTTGCAGGGGGGGCAGTGTGGCCCCGTAACTCGCCCCCCTTTCCATAACCTCTCAAGGCATTCAGTAGTAGTATGGTAGTAGATACTATTTTATCAAACGTATCTTAAAAACGTTTGACGTCGTCAGGAGATTTTTTACTTCATACGCAAAAGAACAATAGAGATTAGAAATTTTAAAGAAGAAACTTGAAAATTTATATGTTTTTCGTACAACTAGATTTGTTAACGCCTTTAAATGGCTTTACAAAAGTTGCAATTTATTGCTTGTTAAATCCTCCCGCAAAGTAATATTTCAAATGTAAACATATGCACTATTATAAGTAATAAAAAATATATAGCTTAAAAAGTTAGTTTTTATTTAATGTTCTAATTAGACCAAACACAATTTAAAAATAGATTAAAACAGTGTTTTAATAACATAAAGGTATTTTACTCCCTTGGATACATTAAGAAAGCAAAGAGCTACCTATAATTGAATTAGTGAAACCGCTGTCTTCTCAATAATCTAATAGATCTTTGGAGACAAGTTGCCTGAAAACGGAAGGGCTCCTTACGATTAAATTTGCATTAGTAAATTATGTTCGTTGACGGACATTACACCATACATATATCACACCATGTTTAACGTTGCCTGATATCAGTGATGGAATATGATTAACTAATCAATTTAGTTTTAAAATATAACGTCGTATAAAGATTCATAACAGTGCCGTTGTTCATTCTGTTTGTTTAACGATTACATATTTTTGAGATGATAGAAACAATATTTTAGAAAAACTATACATCCCCTAATCTAGAAGTAAATTAAATAGTAATGTATTAGTATTAGTCTTGAAAGAGCCAACTAATGTCCAATTCAGCGAAGCACTGTCAGGAAATATAATTTGTTGCGGTCTGGTCACAAATTACATTACACTCCCATGTTTCCAGTACATTTAAGCTGTTACCTTTCAAATTCATTATACCCTAACAAAAATAGGAAAATGTTTCACAGACATAAGAAATAAATATTCAGTTCAATTTTATCTTTGTAAAAATCAACCAAAATCCATTTTAAATGTGCATTAGTTGCTTTCAAAAATTAATAAAAAAAATGCTTTACTTTAAAATTGTATCTATAGTTTATTCCTTCCTTTTCAACCCTACAAGCAGACAATAAGCAGATTACTAATGCAATTCTATTAAAATAAACTCTACTGAGTTTGGTTTTAGTATAAAACGACTTCGGTAAGCTTCCAATTTTTTTGGTAAATTCAACGTTTCATCGTTAAAATTATACTACCAACTTAACTTTTCTATTCCTAAGGAACTAACATGATAAATATTTCATATTTCCTTCAGATTCTGCCTTATCTTACCTGTGGAATGAATTTTTAAAATTCTTCACACTTCATTTTTGAAACAAGCTTATATTTTATGGAGCCTATAACTTTTATAAATATCGTGATATTGTTTTACAGCTACACTTGATTAGTTCACATAGACTTTATCATATTACAAACTAAACGAGGAATCGAGTGCTTTCCTTGATCTCTCTTACATATGCTATAAAAATCTTGAACTGGTTTCAAAAACTAAAATATGTACAGCTAACTCCACTAAGAAAATCCTCTTATGCCTTCTTGCAAATGCTCTCTCAAAGCATTATCCAGGACTAGCTTTACATTTTCCTGCTCTTTGCTCTCTTATGTAAATGCATTATTGTTTAAGAAAAACATTTTTGTATTTTAATTTACAAAAAACGTTATAAAGGCCCTGCTGCAAAAAAAAACTTGAAATAATGATAATGTTTTTTCGCTGCTGAGCTTTTATTAATAGGCCAGTAAAATAAAGATTGAGCCTGGACAAAATTCCCGGAAAGCTGGAAATCGTCTTAATCTTTCCGTTTTACATCCAAGTAATAAATTTGAAGTTTGTCCCATTTTTCCTAGTGTGCTTTCGACCTAGGACCACAAAAATATCAGAGTTTTGGGTAATTTTTTATTCTTTTGTAAATAAGTAAAAAACCGTTTATTCTACATAAAAAGTTTAAATACAAGAATTGTAGAGGACAAAATTTTGCATTTATTGAGTACCTTTCTGATAAAGATACTTTGAATAGTAATTGATTTATGGTAAGTTAAATAAAGGGTTTTGGCGAATTTCTCTTTTAGGGAAAGAGCTATTACTGTAGGTCTCATGGTAATCCCTAAGCCCGAGACCATGATAACTATTAGTTTTGAGGTCCTCAGAAGCCAAAAAACCCATACGTTCAAATCTATATAAATATATATGTATCAATATAGATGTATATAAATATATATATACTTATGTACTTGTTTCCTCGATAACCCTCGCAAAAATGGTCCGATCTTAATAAAATTTGGCACGGACGTGTAAAGTAGTAATTATTTACACATGATCGAAAACCAGCCCGATCGCACCATCGCAAAGGGGGGTGAGGGGGGGTAAACCCCAAAAAATGGGGTTTATTAAATTTTTTATGTAGAAAAATTAAATATTCTAATTTTGGTTTATACAGTTGAATTCAGCTCGAAAAAAACAAATAATTTCGTATTTTGAATCATTGCTCTATGTCCATTGGTTACCGAGATACTGAGACTGGTAAACATAGTACGTTGTCCCAGCAATGTTAACCTTATGGAAAATAAATCAAATTGTATATCTCCCTTATTTATGAACATATCTTAATAAAATTTGGTATGTGGCTTCATCTAGTTAAGATCTACTTGATTATAGCGTAAAATCCACAAATTTATATATTCTTGAGGCAGCAAACCTGCGTACTCACCTTCCCAATGTTAACCTTATGGGAAATCAATAAAATTGAATACCTTACTCATCTCCCAATATATCTTAATAAAACTAGTTATGTGGCTTTATCTAGCTAAGGTCGACTTGAGTACGGTCAAAAATCCCCAAGTTTATAGATTCCTGAGGCAGCAAACCTGCCCACTCATTTCCCCAGTGTTGACCTTATATGGAAAACAACAAATGTGTGTAGCTTGCTTATTTCTTAACGTATCTCGTTGAAACTTGGTTTGTTGCTTAGTAAGATAGACCTCAACTAGATGTTTCACAAAAAAGTTTTATCAAAATATTGAGAAATAAGCTAGCTGTACAATTTTATTTATTTTCCATAAGGTTAACATTGGGAAGGTGAGTACGCAGGTTTGCTGCCTCAAGAATATATAAATTTGTGGATTTTACACTACAATCAAGTAGATCTTAACTAGATGAAGCCACATACCAAATTTTATTAAGATATGTTCAGAAATAAGGGAGATATACAATTTGATTTATTTCCCATAAGGTTAACATTGCTGGGACAACGTACTATGTTTACCAGTCTCAGTATCTCGGTAACCAATGGACGTAGAGCAATGATTCAAAATACGAAACTATTGGTTTTTTCGAGCTGAATTCAACTGTATAAACCAAAATTAGAATATTTTAATTTTTCTACATGAAAAATTCAATAAACCCCAATTTTTTGGGGTTTACCTCCCCTCACCCCCTTTGCGATGGTCCGATCGGGCTGGTTTTCGATCATGTGTAAATAATTACTACTTTACACGTCCGTGCCAAATTTTATTAAGATCGGACCATTTTTGCGAGGGTTATCGAGGAAACACATACATAAGTATATATATTTATATACATCTATATTGATACATATATATTTATATAGATTTGAACGTATGGGTCTTTTGGCTTCAGATGACCTCAAAACTAAAAGTTATCATGGACTCGGGCTTAGGGATTACCATGAGACCTACAGTAATAGCTCTTTCCCTAAAAGAGAAATTCGCCAAAACCCTTCATTTAACTTACCATAAATCAATTACTATTCAAAGTATCTTTATCAGAAGGTACTCAATAAATGCAGAATTTTGTCCTCTACAATTCTTGTCTTTAAACTTGTTATGTAGAATAAACGGTTTTTTACTTATTTACAAAAGAACAAAAAATTACCCAAAACTCTGATATTTTTGTGGTCCCAGGTCGAAAGCACACTAGGAAAAATGGGACAAACTTCAAATTCATATACTTGGATGTAAAACGGAAAGATTAAGACGATTTCCAGCTTTCCGGGAATTTTGTCCAGGCATGACTAATTTTTGATCTAATTTTACTGGCCTATAAGGCAACAATAAAATTGTAAACTGTAATATTATTTATAATGTATAATGATTAATAGAGTACTCAATATTCCGGTTTTTAATGATTTGATCCTACATTTTACAATGTTAGTTAAGGAGGGTTTAATTTTCTTAAATAATAATTTCTGTTTCAAATAGCATGTTGTCTAATAACGAAACAACAGAAAAAACAAATTATTTTTAGATTATATTCTTGCAAACCCATTTATAAATTTATTTCTCTGGTGTTTTCTGCTACGAGAAATATTTAACTGCAAGAAGACATAATAACGCGTTGATGTTACTTTCCATTTAATCCTTTTAAAGCTTGAGTTAGGGGAGTGCTGGAGCACACAGTTAGTTGTGAGGGGAGTTTAGTGTTATGTTCCAAACAACCGCTAAGAGCTGCCCAGGGCCACACAAAACACGCTCGGACAGCTTCTGTGTATTAAGAGAGATTTCACCTCTTTGACAGGGAAAATCTTTTATACAACTCGTTCGTTCAGTTAGTGCGATTAAAATTAGGAGCTCATTCATTTTAAATTAATGACGGGGAATAATAAAAATAAAGTAGTCATATCGATTAAAATGATTAAACTATCTTTCTAATTCAAAAATAATATTTACTTATTCTTGAAAGAATGAATGTAATTGATTATTCAACATACAGTATAGCACATATATAAAATACAAAGAACTTAAATAAAATGTATTATAGTAGTACTTCCTTGGCAAAATGTATCATCTGATATCTTTCCATAGTATACTTGACAATCATATAACCTCCTCTGAATAAAGATTTTCATTCGCCAATTTTCACGCAGAATAAAGTAAATACATAGATAATTCTATAATGCATTTATTCATTATCAATTAGGCAATGTTAATCTAGTTTATCGCACTTTTCACTTAGTACTCTGTTTTTAGTGTTAGTTATTTGTTGATGCTATCATTTTTACTTTATAATAACTGTACAGCTGCACTGACTCATTGAGTTATGTGGGTTTTATTCATTTCCCCGATAAGCTAGAAACTTGAAATTCAGGATGAATATTCCTCGGGAGGGTCTAACTGTAAAAAAGTATCAAAATAAAAAATGTTTCTTCCCATACCAATCCAAAACTCGTGAGGAACTGATTATGTTAAAGTAATTTCGTTTTTGGGCTTTAGCGCCTAGAGATCCCATTAAAAGTCGGAGACCAACTGTGTCTAATTTACTATTTTCTTCAACTTCAATTGGTATGTATTTTACCCTACCTCATCTACTTCACCCCCCAAAATTGCTTGTAAAGGTAAAACTTTCGAAACATTAAATGTTTTGGGGGTTTATTTTTTCCTCAATTTTTTCTACAAAGACAGCTGTGTTCATTTAATTACACCACAGAGAAGAAATAAACAGAGGTCGCAGTCATATGGCAGTAGTGTTGCGGGTAACTGCCTAACACCAGGAAGTAAAACAACAGGGAGACAATAGACTTCCGGGCACCCCCCTACCCCCCGCGCCCACTCACGGCACTGCTCGACACCATATTTAGTGCAACATTAGATGCGACCTCTGTCTTATTTCTTCTCTGTGATTACACATAGTTCTTGTGTTTAATTTAAAATGTTCATTTAATTGGTGACAGGGAGACAGACAGCTTAAGATTTATAAGGGGTCGTTTACCAATTTCATCACGTTTCAAACCCTCAAAGAGTCTTCTAAAATTGGATTTAAATTGTGTTTTCATTTGATTTGTGGTTTCGTATTTTGAAAATTTGTTTTTATAAAGAGATACCACATATTTTACTCGGAAATAGTCAGTTTGACTTCTTTGACTCTTCGTGTTTCTCCGAGGTTATTTAATTTAACAATTTTAAACCGTTTCAACCCCTCAAAGGTTCTTATAAAGTTGGACTGTCATAAAACTTTCAATTTAATTTGTGGTTTTTAAATTTGTATAGTCAATTTTTTTACGGAGAGGCTTATTGTTCACACAAAGAAAGTCAGGTTTACCTTTCAAGTTTACCAGAACTTACTGGCAAAACTATTTCATTCAGGCATTACAAGGAGTAAAACGGCATTACAAGGACGTCTAAACATAGCAGGTGGGGGTAATATTCGTTTTCATTCTACACAGATTCGTATATGTTACGATGGCATATTGTATGATTAAGTCTCCTGGTAATTTGTTATTAGGACATTTTATCAAAACTTCGATCACCTGGATTAAATACTTTCAAATTAATTGGCCCTACGGGTTTAATTAATACTCGTTTCCGATATAAATAACTTAAAACTTCCAGCAAGTTTCAGGATCTCTCCAGAGAATCTAAACACTGTTCAGTTTTCGCTCTTCCAAACCTTTTATGACAAGTTTATAATTTTAGATTTTGTAACGTTTGTGCTTTCTGCTAAAAAATGTCCCACGTTTGCACACGTATGGCTAGTTACTTATATGTTCTTTGCATAAAAGTGACCGTTTACAAATATTATTTTTGAGTTAATTGTAGATTGGTTTTTAATTCATTATGTTTGTGGTTAATCGGTCTCAAACAGCATGAGTATATTAAAATTAAAATTTAAGATGTAACCGTTTTGTTTGTATTTGTTCTCGTTATTCAGATTTCCTCACTTCCAAGCAATGGTTTCATGTGATTTATTTATTGGTGTGAGTTATAGGAGTGGGGCTCACATTATTTGGTAAAGTAAAAGATATGTGGAGAGGAGTTCAAATATAATACCCAAGGCAATACTCTTATAAACAGAAACTTTTAAATTGTCTTTATCTCACCTATTTTTATAACAGATTTTAGATTTCGAACTTTCAGTAAAGAGACCTTTTACAAAATTATTTTATCTCGTAAAAATTAATGTACAATCGCAATACGCTATCATGTCCTGGCGTAATTATTATAAATGATGATTACCTACTAGTATTAAATAGATACTGTTATTAAAGACAAAGCTCAAAAAACTATATCTAAAAACATTTTAACGTTTTCAGTTATGGCTTGCAGATAAAGATATTATTTTCCACCTTTAAGCGTAAACAGTTTTATTTCCAAGCTTCTACGACAATAATAAACGTTTTAAGAAAGCTTCCGAATTAAAGAAGGGATAATTTGATTTGCAAAGGATAATTGAGTTGGATTTCTATTTGGGAAACTCACCGCCTATGTGAAAAAGGATGTACTAAAGTAAAATAATTAATATTCGTTCCACTACGATAGATTGTTCTATTATAACAGTAAAATATTTAAATCATAACAATTGCCCAATATTTAGACCTCACTGTGTCAATTAATGATTAATCGTGATGCTGTTTCAAAAATTATCCCACCAACATCTCAGTAGAAAATGTTTGATGTTAAAACAATATAATATTTTTAGTTATTCAACAAATAGTATAAAATACACGATATAGAGCAAAAGAATGAAAAGAAGAGTGTTACATTATATATTCATATTTTTGCAATTTCATTCACAGCCACTTTTAACTCTCCATAATCCAAAATATTCTAATTTTCATTGAGTTATGTAGCCTAATTATATGACACTGTAGTAGTGTTTGTTCCTTTGTAACACAGTAGGCTACAGTAGACCTGAAATGTGACGCATAATGCGGTTTAAGCTGCAACAAGCCTAGGAATAAACCCTTTTGATGTTCGAGTCAATGTTACATAAAACGTGGTTTTACTACTCTAACCAGAGGTAATGTTTAGCACAGATATTCGATTTATTTCCATTCCTTTTCAATTATCGGTTTCTGGTACTGGAGAATCCCTAAACAAAACGTTTATCACGGTCTAGGTTTCGGTATTTCCTTGAGACCTACTATAACAGCTTAATTCCTCTCAATAAGGGAAATTCGCTATTATATAATAAGATTCAATCAGAAAAATAATTGGTTCCTAGAAAAAGACAGAACGAAAAAAGAATATTAAATTTCTCTGAGAGATTAAAAACAGAACATGTGGGATCAGTTAGGTTTGGACGAACTCAGAACTACAGAAAACAAACTTATCTTAGATTGCGTCTCCCGAGGTCGAATGAGCCCAACTCTCTTCGATTTTACGAAATAATTCCTGTTTTCTTTTTAATAAGCTTCTATAAGTGACAGAAGTAAACATAAACTATGCTCTACCAAACCGTAACAAATAAGTCAAAATATTTAATAAAACTATTTCTTTTTACTTTCATTTTACTCGCAGATTACTACAATCCTTACTTGAATAGTTATTGAACACGTACTTTTAACCAGACCTGTCTATTAAAATATTTAAAATCCTGAACAAATTATGATCAAAGAAAAAATCAAAATTATTATTTATGAAATACATATTTTCAAATCGTTTTAATTCAAAATGGTGCTGGGAATATTATTTTACCGGGGCTTGAACGACCAAAATTGTGTTTTAATTGAAGTGGAAATGTCCCTTCAATGGATATAAATATGCTTAATATTTAAAACAAATAATATTGGACTTATTCATTCCAACGTCAACCTGTTATAACATATTTTTCTATGTTTGTTCAATGTCTTCTTGTTCATTTTCTTGATAATAAATTTTATATTACATAGAATAGTTGTTTAGTTTAATATTTACAAACATATTACTTATCGCATAATAATGTTATTGACATGCCATAATTGTTTTCTTTTTATTTAATCTTTATATAACAGATTGTGTTAATATTATCTTGAGTCGGACTGACCGATAGCATTAAGGCGAGAACATGGTGGGTTTAAACCCAGAAGTGGTGTAATTTTCTTAAACATTAATAGAAACCCAATTTATAAGCTCAATAGTATATTAACATGAAATTTGAATTTTTGTAAGCATAAATTCAAAATAGAATGTTTTGGTAAATGGTAAAATATCCATACCATATACCCAGCTTGTAGGAATCAAAAACATTTATATCATCACAAACGTTATAAACGTTAAATTTTCTCATTTCGACCTGAGGTGGAGTCACCTGCTGCCAAACTGAAGGCTGTAATTAATTGAGCGGTTTAAAATTACAGTGCAGATGTAATCCATAATCAAAACACATTAGTCGAACTGTTAAGTCGTAAAAATTGTACATTTCATAAACAAATAAGGAAAGATGCTTTCAGCAGGCAAGACCGCGGTCATTTTTTAGTTTTGTCAGTTTTACACTTGTTAAAAATGTGAACAAGTTTTGATTATCTACAATATAGAACAGAGATGTTTTTACCATTTTTGGAGACAAACCAATTTATATTCTCTAGGAATGCCTAGTCCACAAAGATAAAACAGTTTTACATATCACTCTAAAAAATTCTTAAGCAAAGTAAATTTATGATTCCAAACAGAACAAGTGATAGAAAGAGTGAATCTACTTACTAAAGGTATGTCTAAGAGATGATATCGTTGTAAACCCTTAAATATAGCTGAGAGCAAGGCAACAGTCGACCTCCCATTTGCATGGAGATGCAGAAACCACATCAGCTCGGAGGGTTTATGCTGAACTTGTTGAAACATTTTAAGTTCTCGAAGACAAAATTTACGCTGTGAGATGTGAAATCGCCTGAGAGTGATTTCAGATGATTTAAATAATAGGTATCAAGTTTTACTAATGAAACGATTTAATGAAAACTTTATGCAATATCGCAAATTCACGAATAATTTTAATTTTAAACTAATTCAATTAACGACATACTATTTTTTTATTAAAAACCTTGTGCAGCTGTATTCAAAATTAAAAATTATATGCATGTACTTAACTGAAACCGTTACAAATTATAACCTTAAGTCAAAATTATTGAAGGTCAATTGTTTGGATCACAGACTATATACAAATTAAAGATGCATACGTGGTATGTGTCTCAAAATTTAAAGAAAGTAAATTTAAAGAAAGATTTTTAAAAAAGTCCAAAAACTTTAAATTTTGGGAATTTCTAAAATTTTTTAAAATTAGTTATACTTGAGTTACATTTTGTTTCATGTTAACCACACTCTATATGAATTTGTGTGTTATTGGTGGCGTCCTCTACCCAGCACTGCCGTAACCAACCGGCTTTTTGCCTAATGCAGAATGCAGGCCAATGGGCTAGCAGTGCAAATTAGAGGACTATTTATTACAAGTGAATAACAAAGACATAAATCATTAATACTATGTTTTAAAAGGCTTCCATCAAATATAATATTCAATTGTGTACAATCGTAATGGTACAAGAATTTCTGAATCTGTAATCGGAATTTGGCAAAGCACGAAGCGACACTTATTGCATTTATGCACAAGATATCTAAATCCTCTCACGTTTCTCATTACTATCTCATATTGGATATTTCAATGCATTTATTACATTCAAGTAAGATTTATGTGGCTGCTAAACAGAATTATTATTGAATTATTATATATTTATTATGTTTATTATTTATATAAACTTAAATGCAAATCTCTTCGAATCTATTTTCAAAATTTCAGTCACAGAGGTTGCCTTAGAAACATGTTATTTGTATTATTAGTTTACGCGGTTTTATTACCCGACTGGACCTATATTCATTCATTTAATTTAAAGCCGCAATATAAGATTTGAATGAAAACAAATCTTTAAAATATTCCGTGAAACTAGCAATTAATGTCTTTTCATCCGTATCATTCTATTTTTAGCTATCACTACAAAGAGTGTGTGAGCGGTATGAAGTTTGGCTGTATAAGCGGGTAGTCAAGCTGTTGCAATCCTCCACAAAAGTAAAACTCTTCCACACTCGTGATCATCGTAGCACGGGGAAATGTAGGTTTTTATATATTTCCACGCACTAAAAAAACATAAAATTTTTAACTGCAGAATCTTCAGACTATCCTGCCCAAAACGTATGACAAGATATTTTTTACAATTTAGTAATAACTTACTTTAGTTTAAAGAATAAATATTGCGTTTTTGTACTTGTTGAAAATCAAACAGGAAAAAGATGAATAGATTTTTATCATTTTCATCATACAAACCTTCTAATTATAACACCGAATTAGTTTATCTAACTGGAATAAATAAACCCTTTAATGAGACTGACGTTAGGAGGCCATGAAAGTTTCAAATTAAATTCGAATTCTTGGTATAATGTGGTTGTGGTGGCTATTCCTCAAACGGCTTTGTTGCAATAGAAATTCAGCCAATGATTTATACTGACAACTAAACATTTGAGTTTGGTTGTTGTTTTGTTTTTCGATCTGTATAATTTTCATCTAATCCGGACCATAAATTTTTATATTAAATTAATAAAACTGTTCCTAACATAGCATTCTTTAATTAATATGCTGGTTTCAAGGTGTTCAAAAAAATAATAATTGTAACTTTCCTTATTATGGAACTAAAATTTTGCATAAAATTTGTCTTTTTATTTCTTCAAATCAAAGGCAGCTTCAAATAAATGAAGCCCCATAAAACTAAACTAGCTTTATGGTTATTTCACAAAGATCCAATCTCATATAAATTTATTTCATAATAGTCGTTACATAATTATATTGCCGGCTGAAAACTATGAAATCGACCATCACATAGGAAAAACATCCTGTGCGTGGGAATGAGTCTGTTTAGTTGTTTATTTATTTCTCTACGTTTATCATTATACCACTTTTCACGTTTGTCACGTGGGAAAACAATCAGATGGACAAACAAAAACCCGCTGCACCCACAGAATTTAACGCCTAACAAACGATCACACACAATCACGCACACATCCATACCAACAGCACACTTGCAAAAACTTACTGCTCTGAGTATCTTAAGTCTGTATTGTGAAATTTTCAGTGTTTCATTGTTAGTTCTTCCAATTTGGTCTAATCAATGTTTGGTGTGTTTGTTGTGAGGCACTTAAGTACGTAATGATGTTTCATAATCCTTTAATGACTCTGGTAAGTTCATGTATCGTATATTATGTATGTAAGATGTAGTGACAATCTGTGACGGATAAACTTTTCTTGTCTTGGAGTTTGGATGCCCACAGCAACGGCATGTCTAGGCCAATAAGTGTCTGGTTGAGTGAGTCTGTTAACATTGTCAAATAAACAGTCAAAGTCTTTTACGCTGGTTTGTACATATAAATGAGTCAAATCCTGATAAACAATTGTCCTATGTCTAAAACGTTTCAGTCGTTGAAGAGAGCCTCCGAAGGGTAGCACCAGCACCTACCCATAGCAGCCTTCAAAATACCCCCGTTGCAGCAGACCTGCATACTCAGCGAATTTCAAGTACAAAACCACATATTTCAATCCAACATAGCGAGATTTGACATTTTTTTCTAAGGTCCATAAGAATAACAATGAGTAATGAATGAGGGAATGAGTAAGCAGGTCTGCTGCTACAGGTATGTTTAAACTGGTTGGTTTTAATTCAATATTTAGTATATCTGAATTAGAAGAAGCCATTTACCAAGTTTTATGAAGATATGTTGAGAAATAAGCGAAATATAGAATTTTACTTATTTCCCATAAGGTTAACAACGTACTGTGTTTACCACTTTCAATATCTCGGTAACCAATGGACATAGAGCAGTAATTCAAAATACTAAATTGTTTATTTTTTTTGAGCTGAATTCAATGGTGCCAACAAAAATTGATAAATTTTATTTTTCTATGTGAAAAACTCAAAAAAACCCATTTTTGGGGGTTTATCCCCCTTTACCCCCCCTTCCGGTGGTCCGATTGGGCTGGTTCACGAACTCGTCCGAGTGATTACCACTTTACACGTCTGTACCAAATTTCATTAAGATCAGACCATATTTACGGCCGCTATCGTGTTAACAGACATATATATATATATATATATATATATATATATATATATATATATAGATATATAGATATATAGATATATATATAAAAATTCGAACGAATGGTGTTTTTTGCTTCTGGGGACCCCAAAATGAAAAGTTAACATGGTTTCGGACTTAGGTCTTACCATGAGTACTACCGTAATAGCTTATTCCTTAATAAAGGAAATTCGCTAAAACATTGAATTTTAGTAAAGAATCAAAACATGAAATAACATTTCTATTTATCCGACTACATAATTAATGTGTTTTGAACAAATTGCCTAACATATTAATTACAGTATACAAAGTAAATTAGCTTTGAAATAATTTCGTTAGGGAAAATCAGGTTAAGATCTTTAACAACTATTTGATCACATAACAAGTTGGATGTCCTCACAGAAGTAATCATGGCTACAAGGTAGTTTCGAAGATTTGTTTTGTTTATGTATTTATTCAAGATAATCTGTAGTTTGTGAGTACACAGAATAGTAAACGTTTGCTTAATACGCCGCAATATACGATGTCATCAACTTTCATTAACCTGTGTGCACACCGCACATGCTTATGCACTGGGTCCCAGCCAGACCTGCCTTGCATAACGTGGTCTCATTATCTTATGCACGTGACACATTTTGTTAATATCATTGAACAATTACTGCCTTTTATAAGATTTCAACATTGCTGTGATATGTATTTCACTTTTTTTTTGCCTAAAATTGTTTATAAAGGTCTGGATAATTGGGTGTGTTAATGTTTGTGAATAAGCGTGTTGAGATTTACTGAAAAATCCTATTAGACCAGGTCTTCAAAACTTATCTAGGCTACGACTATGAAATGGATCATCAGTGAAAGAATGGCTGCTCAATTGTTCCAAGTCAAAAGGAATTGGGTAATTTTTACTTGTCGTTCCGAAGCTGATTTGCCTTGGGATATCTTGTAAGGATTAATGTTTCGCTTCTTGAGTTGTACTAAGCGGAGAAGCTGAAAGTATCAAGTTAAGTATTAATTTCAATTATATTATCTTGTCAATTCCATGTAAATTCATAAACAATCAAACTTTTCATAATGAGATTTTGTATAAAATAAAACAATATATTTTGTTCAGCGTTAAATACTAATTTGTTTTGCGCATTTAAGATTGTTGCCAACAATTCTAAGACATTATATTTTTATATGTAAATAAAGAAGTGTGATGACTCAATTACCGTAAGCAGGGTTTTTAAAATAACTAAGAAAATGAGAATCTTAAATAATTCGCCAAAAACAAGGAATTTTTGTTAATTTATTAAATTACTTTAAGAACATTTCGTAAATCTTGAGATAACGTGTACTTTTCTTAACTGTTAGCTCCATGTATTGTCATAGAGGACTTGAGCTTGTCTTTATTACGATTACAGATATCGAGCTGTTGATATTTAATAGGGGTTGCACGAATTAACTGATTAAAATTGCACTAACTGTATTGCGATTGTATTGATCGTAAAATATAAGTTGCAATTGCACTAAAGTGCAATTGATTCTAAAGTAATGAAATAAAAGAATCAGGCCAGCGGTTAAGTCATTGCTGTGAGCGGGTTGAGAGTTTGTTATAGCAAACTAACAAACTAGTTGTTTGTTATAGCAAACTACTAAATTATAACACATTACTAAGCCACAAACCACAATTAAATTAATGCGCTTTTGGAATCGGAAACCCCTTATGAGAAAACATTTAAATAGTCACTTAAATCCAGAAGTCAACTACATATTTTTTCTCCGTCTCATAAACGGTAACACACCAAAAAACAACCAAAATGATGAGAAAAATAATGGCAAAGAAAATAAAAGCAGTATTAAACATAAATTGCAATCAAACTGTTTTTACTGTAGTTGACTAAAGGGCGATATAGAAATGTTTCAATATCATTTATTTGTCAAATGCGGGTTGTCTGGTAAAACTGGGCAAGCACGAAGTTAAATTTCTTGGTTCCACTTCACAGGTAGAAGTTTTAAAAATTAACTTTTAATTATTATAACGTTTTATATTATCCACACACACATTAAAATCAAAATAATTTTTCGAAACATTCAAAATTGTCCAGAAAAAAATAATTTCTCAAAGCCAAATCATATTAATTTTTATATACAAATAAGTTATATACAAATCGTATAAAAAAACTAAAATACAAGCCCTTTTGAAAGAAAGAGGTTTTACCTGTGAAATGCATTCAGCATTTTTTCAGCATTTTTTGTAAACATTGGGTTTCTGCTTCTCATTGTTATAATTTTCAAAATGCATAAAATTTGCAGGCATTATTTCAACGTAAATAACAATAAATCGTTTAAAAATGAGCCATGAAATCATTTAACGATAAAGGGAACAAAATTGCAAACAAGTTTTTGATCAAGAAGCTTTAAGCAGAATTATAGAATCTAAACTTAAAGTTTCTAAGCCGGTGAAAGCATCTCATTGTTACAATCAGAAATTTATTTAGCACATTTTGTCATGTTCAAATAGATTTTATCTTTAAAAAGCTCTGAATAAACCCCGACTGTAACGAAGTAAAATGAGAAATGTGTTATTATAAACAGCAAAGCATTTTGTTGCAGGTAGAAAGCATAAAACCTAAACCCGTATATCATAAATTATGTTCACACTTTACATTACACAGTACTTTAACATTATTTTATCTCGGGTGAATAAGAATTTGCTACTTGTAGATTCATTCTTAAGTTCATAATGAAACATTCCTTATTAACCTGTGCGTGTTTATGGAGTTCAGTGAACTCGAGTTGAGAGGTTTAACGAAGGGTTCAAGTATTATTCCAAGAAGCATTTAAATTATATATGGGAACGGATCAAGAACAAATTTCAAGTTTTGATTTAGTGATATTAAGGCTTATGAGTTTTTATATGCAACTACTAAATACTTTAATATTCATTGTGTGCATAGCTTTCACCTTCTGTTGGTTTTTCTTTTTACAATTTTATTGACTCGTACCTGAAAAAAACTCTGAAAATTGACTTTTAGAATATTTTATTTTAAAAATAAAATACTCTAGTTACATTTCAGTATTTTATTTTAATATATTTTCATCTTTCGATTTCAGAACTAAATAGAAAATATGTACTCCCTTTTAATAGCTAAAAAGTTAATCAAAACTAAAAATAAAAATGAAATAAAAACATTCTTGAAGTAGCTTTTATGTTTTTAATAGTTGTTTTAACAGTCCTACTATCAAAACCAAAAATGGGTATCTAATGAAAGAACATTACTTTATAAAGATAATTAGTTATTTACCTGACTATGGACTTAATTATTATGAGGATACTTTAACTTATTTTGTCGTTTGGAATATTTTGATAGACTTACTTGAGTTAAAGGTTCATGTAAGCATTTGGCCCCCTATTCTCTCCCTGTATGCACGTAATATAGGTCAAACATTATGTTTGTTTTTTTAGACAAATTATTTCTACATTGCAATTCTCAATCAAGCATCTTGTGATCACATGTCTCTTCCTTTAGTGAAAGGATTTGGTCTTGCAAAAATATATAGCTTTAGATCATGTTAGCAATAATTAGAGGTTTTCAATATTTTTTACCTTCTGGATGAAAGTTGATTAAAGTATAAAAAACTCGAGACAAATGAAGAGGGTTCAGCATTGAAAGTTTAACGTTATAGTATTTTATTTGCGTTCTTAACGCTTGGCCAAAGGCTAGCTGAGTCCTGACTGGCATCAAAGGAAACGCTGGTGAAATGTAAATTAATTAACACTGGCGATTCACATATTGTTAAGAACATTCCTTCTTGTTAACTGGTAGCTCAGCTCTGTCCTTTGTAACTTTGGCACGGTACAATTAAACTTGATCCTGGACATACAAAAAGGTTTCCAAACACTGCCAGATTTTCCTCACACACACCCTCGAGAAAAAAAGACACACACACACACTAGAAAAAAGCACTTGCTCTAGAAAAAAAGTTGCACCGATTGAGCGTCTGACTTAGTTGAAAAGGGGTAAAAACCGAGAAAATGGCAATTACTTTAATGTTTGCAAGTATAGTACCTTTATAGTTATCATTTTTTACCATTGTTTCGTCAAACAACATAGTATCATCTTGTTTGCAATTGCACGTCGATTAATTTATGTGTAATTTCTTTAACGCACTTTTATAATATCTTTTCAAGATATTTTCAAAACAGTAAAATTCCCCCCCCCCCACGATGCTCATACACTCTCATTCACGGTTTTCCTCAAGTCAGTGTAACTTTGTTTACATATTGGGGGAAATGTAATAAACAACCAGGCGCTGGTTGGAAACCTGTCTAGTTTTTTTTTTACTATTACTAGCTCAGCTGTTCTATCTGATTATTGCCAAAAATTTAAAATATTTAGAAATTGTCAAACTTTTTCTAAAAAAATACGAACATCTTTGTCAGACATTATAACTACTAAATCAATGATAAAATTTATATTACCATCACTATATTATATAGTTAGGACTAATCAAGTCAAAATACAAAATAATTTTTAGGGTTAAATACCTGCAGAGAATGTTAAGGAGCAACATGATTCTAGTCTGAGCTGTGTGTATAAACAGGTTAAAAAAGATACACAGAAAAAACATATGTATAAAGCATACACACATCACTACCCTATGTATCGCATTCTACTTCAATCAGGTGAAGTGCTGAAACCAACTTGAAAGAACGTTACAGCAATGTTACTTCATTGCAGTAACCATTGCCCCTTCTCAATATCTTGGCCACTTGACTTTCAATTGCTGCCAGAAATGGCTCTGTTTTGTTTTCCGTAATAGGATTATTGTCATCGGAAATGTATTTAATATCATAGTATGTAATATCGGACATAAGTTATTTTCATCTCCAAAAACAGCAGTATTTCTCTAAATGTTACCAGTAAATATGAAAAGCCGTACATATATTTCAAAGATTGCATTGCGGCCAAATTTATTTGAAAAGTGGAAATAAATATTGCTAATTTTAGAAAACATATTGAGACAGTTTCCACCCTAACTTATCTCTAAATCTTTATCATATTCGATATTTTTTGTCAGTGATCTATGAACTATAAATATAATGTATGCGTTTACTATTTAATTCGGTATTCCTAAAGCTTTTTCAGATTCAGATAGCGTATGCATTGAATTAGTATTGCATTGGATATTGTACATGAAATCCGTTTCCAGGAAATCACAATCAAATTGCCAAACACACATTATTAGTAGATTAATGAATCCTAACTTATGGTCAATAGTAGTTTACTTTTCGCTGTAAAAGAATTTTAGTTTCAAAAGTTGTGCATGGATCACAGTGAAGTGTCGTGAGCCTTTAGACTTTAAAATAACCCCTTAATCCTTAATTGATGTGATTTGTTAGTCAATACGATATAAAACCTTAAAGCATTATTAGCTCAGTTGATTTACATAAAACCTGGAAACAGAATAGTACTTGGTGGAATTTGGTGGAGCTTTTTTTAAACTGTATCGAAAATAATAATAGGACCAATACGCTGTGCATATATTTTCAAAAGAAAAATGTAAAAATAACAGGTTTGCTTTTGAAAATGCAGTTTTACTTTTTCTTGTTAAAAGCAATACTATTAATCTGTAAAAATTACATATTACACAGGGTGTTTGACCCTACAAGGATTATGTACGGTCATGTGAAAACTTAACCTCATCTTTCATAATGTTAAATGCACGAAGGAAAATGCATCCTACCTGAGGAAGATCTCATCTTATATAAGGTTCTCATCTTACATAATGAAAATACATTAATTTAATGTATATAAGCTGCCTGTAAACAAATTAGTTCGCATTCTATTAATAAAATTGGTGCTGAAAACCTATTACGTTCGCAAATGAAATTATAATCACTATCTTAATTCATACGGCTAAAATCTCAGTCATCAAGGGTCAACAAGGGGTTTTGTTCACAAGGTCTGTAAAATGAGTGAGCTAAATAAAGTTGTAACTTATTTATGAAATAAAACATTTTCACAAAGACACTTAATGGAGTGAATGTATGTACAAATGTGGGGTTTAGAAGGCCAACCCGGCCTCTCTGTAGGTGGTGTAGATCTTCTCGATGGAGTTCACGTAGGCGGCGGTCCTCAAGTCGAGGCCTAGGTTGTACTTGGCGGCTGTCTTCATGATCGCCTGCAAGCACGGATAACTCTTAGAGATGAACCTTATTTTTTAAGGAGACTAGTTGATCAAACGTTTCACCCGTGTATAACGTGAAAACTTCCTTGGATTTAGGATTTAATTTGTCATATTTCTTAAGGTTGCCATGAAAACTTCATAAGCTTTCCTATGGTGAGACGCTGAAGTTTTAAGGTATTATAGGGTGAAGCTCTGGGGGAGTTTGTAAAACTATTTGTTCGGACGCTTTACGACCAATAGGGAGCACATATCATGCTAAATTTCAGCTCTGTAGGTCTTACAGCTTTGGAGATTCGCCGTCCGTTAGAAAACACCTCCTCCTTTATCTTTAGTACAGATATAGATTATTTATGCGCTAGAGGTTTGGTGATGATTCTTAAAACAAACTGTTTTTAATATCATTTACTTTGTATTTTTGGACCTACCATACAACTTGGAGTTGTAAACTAATGTTTGTCTCTTCGAAAATTCAGTATTTCTCCAAAAATGGGGCTTTTTAATTGTAAATGAAATAGTGACTAACATGTTCGTTGGTCTTTTGAAATAATTTCTCTGTATTAGGTTGAAGCCATGAGTACGGTAGGTTTACCTAAAGCCATTGCCTAAGTAGGTTTTTCTGATGAGTAGGCTTACCTGTTTAAATTTTTTAATGAAATAAAACACGAAGTACAGGTGTGGTTTACGTGGACGCCTCAAGCAAATTTTGTATGAAACAAAATTCATGCCCTAATTTGGAACTTTACAGGGCAGAATAAAACCTCACAAAATTTATTCCTAAATTTTGAATAGTTTAATTTAAATAATAATACTTGATATGCAGCCTTCATGCGAATGGCATGTAGTACTATTTTGTTGTTGTAATTTTAAATATTGATCATAAGAGTTTCAGTGTTCATTAATAATAATTTCCCCTATGGAGAGTAATAATACTCTTGATTCCCTCATGGAGAGAATCATTATTACGAAAATTCATTTGATAAACGAGGATAATAACGATAGGACATATACAATCTAATACTTTCATATAGCAAAGTCATCCTTTGATATTCAGTTTTTTACCGGATTAAGAGCAGCAGCATTAATATTTATGAGCCTCTAAAAGGGCATCATCACAACTACAAAATATATATGTTTCAAATGGACCATGTTTTATTGCTTGGATAAATTTTTACTTTGTACTGGAAATGCTACTACTACAATTCTACTTTATTCAAATAATGGTCAAATGACTTGCTAAAAGCGTTTGGTAATTAATGGAATATTTAACAGTAAAAAAAACCTCTCTGAAAGATAATCGGTATAACGGCAGCCAGAAGAAAAGCTAAATTGTTCAATTTACTGAACACCAGAAGCCATTCTCCAGGGATTGAGATAAAGTAAATACTAATGGTTGGTCGTTAGGGAGAAATGATTAACATTTGTCTTAACCTAGTTCTGACGTCTTATGAATTCATGCAAACTTTTGTAAGAGCTGCGGTTTATCATTGTTTCTTGAAAAGTAAACAAATCCTTTCTAGTTTCGCAGCTTAAAAATTAAAGTTCTTAATTAATTAATTGTTTTGGTCCAGGGCAAAATTGAAAGATATCATTGTAATCTTGGCTGGTTTTAGATTGATATCCCTAACAAACATTTTTATTGCTCCAACATTTTGGGGGAAAATAAATATAAAATGAAATATTTCCTTAAATCAAGGCTTAAAAGAAAGTATTATGAGGGGGTACTGAGTACAGCAACGAAAAACGTCATGGTTCAGAGACTGTACTGAAGTTATTGTTTGTGGAAAACTGTAGTCCTCAACAGGAGGTTGGCTTTGACGGAAGAATGGGCAGGGTGAACTGACGTTAGTAAGATACAACACGTCCCTGCACATGCAACACCCATACACACGTACATATCCTGCAAATACTCACACCTACATACACACATTAGACTGGGGCCGTGGCAATCCTGTAATCCAGCTACTTGGAGGTCACGAATTGTGGATAGTTATGAGCTAAAGCTTGTGGACGCGGTGTTCTCTAGTGGGGATTAACGTCCGCACTATTGAGTACTATGTTCATAAGACCGTCCTCATAATCAGACCAGTTCTTAAATTGTAAACTAGGCGAAATTTTGGTTTGGATCCCACTTTAAAATGTAGGTCCCTTAATTGCTATTGGCTGCTGGGCTATTAATTATCAGTCCTGTCTAAGGTACATGTCGGCCTTAGTCAGTAACAAGACTAAAAGATCACGCCATTCATCCTACAGTCATCATTCACTCATATTCGACTTAAAACACCCCTTACTGGTAGTGGGCGTCTTAATTTAATGTAATGTAATACAATCCCTACATTACTAGAGAGTAAAGTACACCCTACCCATTTAACACATGCGTACACAAGTACATTCTGCCCATCCGATCTAAATTTGGCCGTACTCAATCCGTTTACCCTATGTAATCTTTCTGCTTCTCTTGTGTGTCAATGACACCTACAACTCAAGGATTTTACTTTAGCCTAGTACCTCAAAAATATATGAATCTAATACCTATTTAAATTCTATTGAAATAACACATTAATAACCGCATTATCTTAAATAACACATCAATAAATTTTGCAGCGATTGACATACTTTGGCGGACCGCTCCATGGTGTAGTCCAGGCCGGAGTGGACGATGTCCTTCTCGGAGGCGCCGTGAATGCGCTTCTGGAAGGACTCGGAGGGGGTGACGGGGATGCGGCCGCCCACACTGCCGAACCTCCGCTCCAGCGACTCCTGCACCGACTCTGCAACACGGGGTGAGAGTGAGAGAGAGTGGACGATGTCGGAGGCGCCGTGGATGCGCTTCTGGAAGGACTCGGAGGGGGTGACGGGGATGCGGCCGCCCACACTGCCGAACCTCCGCTCTAGCGACTCCTGCACCGACTCTGCAACACGAGGGTGAGAGTGAGAGAGAGTGGACGATGTCGGAGGTGCCGTGGATGCGCTTCTGGGAGGACTCGGAGGGGGTGACGGGGATGCGGCCGCCCACACTGCCGAACCTCCGCTCCAGCGACTCCTGCACCGACTCTGCAACACGGGGTGAGAGTGAGAGAGAGTGGACGATGTCGGAGGTGCCGTGGATGCGCTTCTGGGAGGACTCGGAGGGGGTGACGGGGATGCGGCCGCCCACACTGCCGAACCTCCGCTCCAGCGACTCCTGCACCGACTCTGCAACACGAGGGTGAGAGTGAGAGAGAGTGGACGATGTCGGAGGCGCCGTGGATGCGCTTCTGGAAGGACTCGGAGGGGGTGACGGGGATGCGGCCGCCCACACTGCCGAACCTCCGCTCCAGCGACTCCTGCACCGACTCTGCAACACGAGGGTGAGAGTGAGAGAGAGTGGACGATGTCGGAGGCGCCGTGGATGCGCTTCTGGAAGGACTCGGAGGGGGTGACGGGGATGCGGCCGCCCACACTGCCGAACCTCCGCTCCAGCGACTCCTGCACCGACTCTGCAACACGAGGGTGAGAGTGAGAGAGAGTGGACGATGTCGGAGGCGCCGTGGATGCGCTTCTGGAAGGACTCGGAGGGGGTGACGGGGATGCGGCCGCCCACACTGCCGAACCTCCGCTCCAGCGACTCCTGCACCGACTCTGCAACACGAGGGTGAGAGTGAGAGAGAGTGGACGATGTCGGAGGCGCCGTGGATGCGCTTCTGGAAGGACTCGGAGGGGGTGACGGGGATGCGGCCGCCCACACTGCCGAACCTCCGCTCCAGCGACTCCTGCACCGACTCTGCAACACGAGGGTGAGAGTGAGAGAGAGTGGACGATGTCGGAGGCGCCGTGGATGCGCTTCTGGAAGGACTCGGAGGGGGTGACGGGGATGCGGCCGCCCACACTGCCGAACCTCCGCTCCAGCGACTCCTGCACCGACTCTGCAACACGAGGGTGAGAGTGAGAGAGAGTGGACGATGTCGGAGGCGCCGTGGATGCGCTTCTGGAAGGACTCGGAGGGGGTGACGGGGATGCGGCCGCCCACACTGCCGAACCTCCGCTCCAGCGACTCCTGCACCGACTCTGCAACACGAGGGTGAGAGTGAGAGAGAGTGGACGATGTCGGAGGCGCCGTGGATGCGCTTCTGGAAGGACTCGGAGGGGGTGACGGGGATGCGGCCGCCCACACTGCCGAACCTCCGCTCCAGCGACTCCTGCACCGACTCTGCAACACGGGGGTCGGCGTGAGTGAGAGTGGATTGAGAGGGAAGGTATTTTATAGTTTGTTGAATAAAAAAGTTAAATATTTTTTCGGGAAAATAAACTATCATGAAACAGTTCTGTACCTTTTATTCAATGTAACAACTACTGCAGTAAACATGTTGTGTCCATCAGTAAAGATATTTCTTTTATTAATTGTATAAATATTTTTCAAATCAATTAAATTATTAGACAGCATATTATATGGGTTCGATTTGGCTGAGATATTCATCATTATTTTAGCCTTCCGTTGAATTTTAAAACGTTACTTTTTGCCAAAAATTTTAACCGGTAAGGTCACACAATGAAATTCTTAGGACCCTCCAATTTTCAGTCATAAGTCGATATCGGCTGAACGGATTTTAACGTTTGTGGTGTCAAATCAAAGATATTTTTACGTAGATTATTCTTTACGTCTTAGAATTAAAACTTAAGTCCAATACAGAGTTATAGGTTGGAAAAGAGGCGCTATCCGTCGACACTAGACTAAATTCAATTCACTTCATTTACATCTAAACAGACGGATATGCGTTGGAACAGTTTTAGAGGTTATCCATAGATAGCAGAGTGTTCGAATGCGAAGCTGCAACAGAGTTATCTAGTGCTTTTAAATATTAAACTGGTTATATGTAAAACGATATACTTAAATGATACTACTTGACTGACGTTGAAATTCCCCATTACAACAATAAACAAATATTGGAGATCGTTTAACGTCTATTTGGAGTGAAAATTCTAATTCAATTAGTATTTATAAATTACAAGTTAAATGTATAACAAATCACATACCTAACAGATGGTAGTTGGAGTCCCGTTCATACTTGAACGTCAGTCTGCCGTATGAAACGTGGTTCAGGTTCTTGAGCCACTCGAAGAAGGACACAGTCACACCACCGGCGTTGATGTACAGGTCGGGGATGACCAGGATGTTGCGGTCTATCAGGATCTTGTCGGCAGCGGGGGTTGTAGGGCCGTTGGCCGCCTCCGCGATTATCTGAGCATAATGTATAAGTTAAGAATCATGCTCAAAATTATGTCTACAACTGTAGTAGCTGGTAAGACTCTGCAGTATAAATGGTGCCAAATGTTAAGGCCTAGTCCGTCCGTAAGACTAATGTTAATTTAGCATTGGGCTTTAAGACGGCGTGGGCCTTAAGATTTGGCACCAACTATACCTCCTCTTATTTTGAAAGTTAAGCAACTATGGACATCCATGTTGAAGCTCGATTCAAGAAAATTGATTATAGTTCTTATTTTTTCGTCTACTGGGACTCAAATCTAAGATGACAGACGCAGCTGGAGTTTTTTTAGCGGGTGGCCTTGTAGCCTAAGATTCCCGTCATACAGTGTACACAAAGGAACTACAGCATGGACAATGATGCAATCTACTGAGCATTAATTATGTGCTTGGGAGAAACTCAAGTGGATGGCGATTTGGAACTGTTGTTGTGCCGATTTAGGTCAGAGTACTCTAGAAGGATAACGAGGCAGATTTGTCAATGAATCTATTTTAATTAATAACTTTCTAATTAAAGACAATCGTTTTATCGTTTATAAAGCGATTTATGAATTTATGATTTATCGATTTATAATCAATCGTTTTATGATTTATAATTTATTTACCATCGTTTTATAATTTATAAAGCAGAAAAGGTGATTTCACATTAGAGTATAATATTAAATTTATAAAAAGTTCTAGAGTATTACGTTGAGTATGAAAAAACAGGAGTCGATTCATTCATTACTCGTCTAGACATAATGAAAAAAAATCATTTAGAGAAACGGTATTTTAGTATTTTTTGAAACGTTTTTAGGAAACCGAAAGAAAAGTGTAACAGCGGTTCATAGATACAGCCTAAGTTAGTATTTCTAAAAAATGTTTCCATCAAATATTTGTTCATACCTGCAACCAAAGCACAATAACACAGATTAATAATCAAACAAACAATAACTTCAATATCAAAAATAGGTGAAACTTAAAACATAATAAGTAACCTCTTCCCTGTTTCAGTAAGCTCAACGGAACGGAATTCCGTTTCGAGGAAAGGGATGTTCGGATAATGGGACATGTTGATCTTTAAAACTCTTGCATGTTGAATAACAAAATTTATGAGCTATTGTTTCTCCAAATAAAATAAAATTCCTTTTTGATCCTTTAAAACAAATATATTTTTAATGATTACCTTGCATTGCAGTTTATCCGCATTCTTGGATGTGATGACTTTCTCAACGGCGGCGGGAATAAAAATATCACAGGGCTCATACATGAGGTTCTCTCCCTCATACGGCTTGGCGTCAGGGTAGCCGACAATCGTCCCCTTGTCCAGTTTGTAATCTTCTAGTTTCTAAAAAAAGACATACATCCAAAGTGCGTTCTAATTATATTTTAAAAAATCGAGTTTTGAACATCGGTCATTATAAACCATAAAACCTAACATGCATGTTTTACAACTTCAATTTTAAGTTATTATCTGTTATTGGAGTATTTTAAACTATTAAAATACAGTTTCAACCCTGAGCAAATATTAATAATTTCAGTTTATGGAGATGGCCTTTTTAACTTCCTTGATCACAAACGTTCCGGAAAATTATTTGCAAATCAATCAGTGTAATATACAACATTTTTTATGGTTACATTATATCACAGAGAAAGGAGCAGATATATTCCTTTCTCCGTGATTATATTTAGTTTAGGAAGGAAACATATTCCTTTCTCTGTAATTATATTTAGTTTTATTTGATATTCCAATTTATCTACTCAATGAGCTACTTGTAAACATTTCTTCTATACTAAATAAATGCATCCATCTTATTACTCGACATAACATTTACCATATATATTTTTAAAAACAATCATCACAATATTAAAAATCTCTTTATTAGTTTTATTTGTTATTTTCACCGACTGAGCCAACATCAACGCAGAGAGTGAAGAAGTACCTTCGGGTCGATGCCATCAGGGTTGTAGATGGATCCATCCCACTCGATGACTCCTATGCACTTGGCGCCCACTCTGTGCAGGTACCTCGTGGTGTGGAGCCCCACGTTACCGAACCCCTAAAACATAAAATGTTTTCTTTTCTTTTTTATTTTCCTTTTTTATTTTCTACGTCAATGCCTTTTTTAAAGTTTTGGGAATGGTTCGGTTCTTCTTACTAACAAACTGTCAGATAGCATCTTTAAAATTCATAAGCCTAATGACAAATGATCACTGGATATATTTTTGATCTTGGTTAGGATTCGACCTTGTGACCCTTAGACTATGAGGTGAACTTCCACGTGACTATCCAGTCAGTTTACTTACACACAACTACCGTGGTTAGTTGTAAAAAGGTTCTTTGGGCCTTAACCTTATATGGCCAACTTATTTGCCAATAGGAATTTCTAAATTGATTGGGTTATATAAATCAATAAACAAAGGTTTGTGGAATCAGTTCAAGTATTACATTGTAGAAATGGGATGATGTTTAAATTCTATTGTAGGATGATCCGTTTAGGAGAGGGGAATATACATAACTATTTTATAATAATCTTCGATTTAGAGTGTGGCTAACAGACCGTGGCTGGTGTGTAAGTGTGAATTATGATCTTCCATAAATTTTTTAGAATATTTATAATTTTAAGGTAACTAAATTTAGGACTTTTGAATATACTTTAGGGTGGAAAATTATTTCAGGAACCGTACAGGCAGCCAAAACGAATGTGAGCTTTGACAATCTGTAAAAGGTTAAGGCGTTTTCTGTGATTGTGGCTGAGTCGACCATAATGTTTCAACATTAACTCAAAATGAGCTACATTAGTCTTAACCAACCCCTTTTATATTTAGGTACAAAAGATTTTAGGGAATCCTTCTCCTCTAAAATGTCCTTACTTTTAAAAATAAATATAGAAGCAAACTCAAATAATGCCCTGGAAATATGGTTCTAAAATGTCTACTTATGGTTCTAATACGGTATCTAGTAATTGTTTTACTAGATACCATTCCTCTTGATTAATCAAAATATAAATATATTTTAAGACATAAAGCTAAATATAATAATTGACATGAAATAAGTGGTACAATAAAATGAAATAATAAACTGTTTCAACAAGATATTTTAACACTCAAATCTAATTTAATCTAATCTAATTTTTACATTCAGCAAGATATTTGAATTTTACACTAAATCTAAGTACGTGATACAATGTATTCACTTGATTGAGGGATACTGTTGGCACGTGAGATCATTTAAATCTTTATGGGCAGTTTCTTGAGCGCAATTGCTTGACGACCTTGTACATTCTTGGACGTGATAAAAACTTCATCTCCTTTAAGAGACCTTAATCTTTTCCTTATTAAGTGAAAATTGGTAACACAATAAGCATCATGTAATAATCTCTCGTAATATATAAAATTGAAACTGAGGACTTATATATATATATTAAATTATTTACAGTTTTACTATTTTTAAACTCCATAATTGCATGCACAATATATAAAGAGAGAATTCATTTATCATTCTTGGTTTCTTACTTTATCTCAGATTCAAACTATATGTACAAATTATTTAGGTGGCATGGTTGATAGAGGGATTACATCTTGAAAGAATTTCCTGATTATTTGAGTTTTAAGACTCCTGGGACCTATTTTACATTGAATCGCCAACTAATAATATTGGATGCCCAGTCATGATCTCATGTTAGATTACTAATACCAGGTGTTTCTAAAAGACCTGTACAACTTTGAGATCCTGCATACTTAATATGACTTAAATACTTAAATTTGGTGTCATTCAAATGCAGAATAATTAAAGATTAATATAAAGTCTCTACATTACCTTTACTATATGAAGTGCTTATAGTAATTAGAATACTTACGTGATAAAGTTGCGTAATATTCTGTGAGTATGTGGCACAATTGACTCTCCACTGAATTTAAAGAGCTTCTGGAGGCGGTCCTAATGAGGGGCCCTGAGAGGTTAACAGTAGAGGGTGGAGTCGTCTTTGGAGGACCTCGAAGCATAGATTCTTTTCCCTTTGGGGGGGGGGGGGGTTGGAGCTTACCTCATTATACCTACATTCCTTTCCATAAGCTGCACAATATCCCAAATGACTTACGCATAGCCGGCGTTCTATACCGTTGTCCTGTAAATCGCGCCCAGTGAAAACCGCACCCAAGTGTAAATCGCGCCCAGCACAGTCTCTACCTGGAGTGTTTTTGGCTAAAACGGGATTCCTTTGACGATCGATGAAATTAACAAGGGGCAAGTCATGCCGCCACAAATATGTGTGCTTTATAATGTTCAAAAAGTTCCATTGGATCTAATTTGAAAAATATAAAAACCTGAATTATATGATTCGATTTTCTCATTAACATTTTGAGTGCACAGGTTCGCTGCAACGGTTTATTTCTGTAGAAGTTAAACAGATAAACCGATTTCCATCACATTTTAGTGCTAAACTGGCTTTAAATTGGCTAAATGGCAAAAGAAATTTTCCAACATTTAGGCGTGTTTAAAATCAGCTTAAAAGCATCGTATTTTTCTTATGAAGAATAAGTTGAGCAAATAAACTGATTCCCACCATACTTTATTTAGGCTTTGGACTGGCTAAATGACAAAAGTAAACTTTCGACATTCAGGCGTGTTTAAAATCAGCTTAAAAGCATCGTCACTGTTTTTTGTTTTTTCCTGGAGGAGGTGTAACTCATGGGACACGTATGTCTCGAGAGTTAGACAATTTCTTGACCGGGCGCGATTTTCACACATTCCTCAGTGGGCGCTATTTTCACTGGGCGCGATTTTCGTACAACCTTTCTATCCCCAAAATCTAAGACTAACCTGTACGATGAAGGTCTTGCCGCCCCAGCCCGGCGTGGTCTTGATCATGCTCATGTAGCCGGCCTCCATGATGAAGTTCTGCAGCCCGTGGAAGACGCCGCGCCCCGTGGCGGAGACCCTCCCGTGGATCCCGCCCTGGTTGATGGGCTTCCCCGTCACACACGCGTGCGCGTTGATGTCCAGGTGACCTGCGAGACGAGACAACGGCTTGTATTTTTATTTTCAATTTACGGACAATTTCAGCAAATTAAATACTCCATTTGTCAGTACAATCTTTCGGAATTCCTACATAAAAATTTAAATCACTCGCTGCTCGTTTCGCCTGTTCAAAAGCTGCGCTCCCCTAGCATAAATGTTTTCAATTTTATTTGGTACAGGTAGCCTTAGGAAAATAATGAATAATCTTTATAGCTGTTTCGTTAGCAAAGATTTCCAGCGAAAATCATCACATTTGAAACATCATACCATGGTGCTAAACAAATTCGAGAATCTGCGACAGCCTCCCGAAAGTTTCTTAATGTGCCGAGAAAGAAACAGATTTTTAAAATCAACCAAATCTAATATTTTTTATGTACTTCAACGCCATTGGCATTTGTTTACGTTTTGATCGGGATCGGTCAAACCCAGGTCTTCTTACTATCTAACGGCGACCTTTTGTTAGATAGCATCATTAATTCATAGCCCAATGACAAATGGCAACTGGACCCAGTTTCTATCCTGTTAGGAATCGAACCGGTGACCCTCAGGTTATGAGGTGAGCGCTTTGTTCACTCGGCTATCCAGACAATATTAATTTTACATCATTACTTGAATTTCAATCCCACTGACATAGAAAAAAATATTGTGTTAAACCTGACGACAGAGTGATGTCTTTCAACTCACCGATAGTCTTGGCGTATGTGTCGGCTATCCAGGACATCTCCCTCTCCCCCGTGCCCATGTCCGGCGCCGGGACGTCCACTCCCGGTCCTGGAACAGGGGTAAAATGAGTTCATTCAAAAATATATATATTGGTAGAGTCAATGAGATGGTCCAAAAATATGTATGGTTATCAGGAAATGCTATGCCACTACAGATAAATAAGTATTTGCCATTAAAAATACAGAAACGATTGTTAGTTAGTTTTTATTTACATGGTTAAAAATTAGTACGGTAATTTTAACATTGAATATTTGGTAGTTCGGAAGATATTAAAATACCTGAGCGTTAACGTTTATAGTATGTGTTTTCATATAACAACATTTCATTTTAAAATGTAGCATCTAATTTTTAGGTTTATTTTGATGTAGTTCGTATTTTAAATCATGGTGCATGATCACAGTTACCACAGTTATTTTGATCTCTGGTAGCTGCAAGTTCAATTACTGTCAAAGGCAAAAGAAATATAGGTTTTATGCACGCACCAGTTAAAGAACAAAAACTCTGAATTATTAATACTGAAACTCCCTCATGAAACATATTGATAAGTAAATACGTACAGGCTCTGTTGTTTGCGTTGCAAGTTTAGGTGAGGTTAAGGGGAGATGATCACAATCACTATGTATGACAGAGATTTGGTGTTATTGGATCATTAGAGACGACAATGTATGGCTCCGTGCTTCGCCTGCGATGCCTCACATACGACTGTCTACATCTAATCAGAATTCATAATACAGTATGTTTATGATTCATTTACATAGAACAGAGATTTAATGCACTGATAAACCAAAACTTGTACCCTACATCATCTTCAAAATGTTCTGCGAAAGAGTAACGTTTACTTTAATTCCAGCAGAACAAGGATGATTAATATATGAAAATACAGTTGGAAAAAGGTATGGTAAGAAATTTACTTTTTAACAATTTAATGATCCTTTGAATTATTTTTTTAACTATATTTCTACATAACTTAATATTCCTCTATTTCCTTCCACTGCTAACTCCCAATCCCATTTAAGGTTTCAAATAATTGTCACTTTAGCACTTATTTAAAGGCGGGTTGACACGGTACGATTGAGTGAACTTAGAAGAACACTCGAACACTACTAAGACGGTGCAACGATGCATCCGTCCGTTTGTATGGATCTTATATAAACGACGCAGCTCGAGTATATAAGAGTATATATATTAACATAGGATACGTTTAACAACTCAATCCGAATGCTCTACATAGCTCACAAATTTCGCTTTAAACTTGGCATTATGTAGACGGACCGAGCGAGCTCTGAATCTGACCGAGTAAAAATCACGCCCGGTCCGTGTAGGGTAACCAGACGTCCCGTAAAAACGGAAAAGTCCCGTTTTTCACGTTGGTTTTCATTGTCCCAAAAAACTTAGTAGGGACGTCGAAATGTCCCGTTTTTTAAGTAGGCTATATATAAAAATCATACCTAACGGTATCTTAAAATTTAGAGGCATCTGTCATTACTTATGGAAAAAAGGAATATTCCAAACGTTTACCAAATGCTAAACAAGTTTTTACTTTTACACCAACTACTAGTTGGCTGTACTGCTGCGCTTTTTTATCCTACAGTTTTATTCACATCACCACCTACATTAATTATTGTTAGAAAATATTTATCCTTTTATAATAAAATGTTAAAATCTTAAGAATGTGACATGATTAATTTTAATCCTCAGTATGTAACGATTCAAGAGTTATGTTTCACGGCTGCATGCCATTTATTAATCTTAAATTATAACTGTGACAATAGTGCGCTCTAATAAGTGTAATGTATGGAAAATAAAATTCAATACAATACTCTGATTCACCGATGAACCCTTTACTTTCATACAATACTGTGATTCACCGATGAACCCTTTACTTTCATACAATACTCTGACTCGCCGATGAACCCTTTACTTTCATACAATACTCTGACTCACCGATGAACCCTTTACTTTCATACAATACTCTGACTCACCGATGAACCCTTTACCTTCATACAATACTCTGACTCACCGATGAACCCTTTACTTTCATACAATACTCTGACTCACCGATGAACCCTTTACTTTCTTACAATACTCTGACTCACCGATGAACCCTTTACTTTCATACAATACTCTGACTCGCCGATGAACCCTTTACTTTCATACAATACTCTGACTCACCGATGAACCCTTTACTTTCATACAATACTCTGACTCACCGATGAACCCTTTACTTTCATACAATACTCTGACTCACCGATGAACCCTTTACCTTCATACAATACTCTGACTCACCGATGAACCCTTTACTTTCATACAATACTCTGACTCACCGATGAACCCTTTACTTTCTTACAATACTCTGACTCACCGATGAACCCTTTACTTTCATACAATACTCTGACTCACCGATGAACCCTTTACTTTCATACAATACTCTGACTCACCGATGAACCCTTTACTTTCATACAATACTCTGACTCACCGATGAACCCTTTACTTTCATACAATACTCTGACTCACCGATGAACCCTTTACTTTCATATAATACTCTGACTCACCGATGAACCCTTTACCTTCATACAATACTCTGACTCACCGATGAACCCTTTACTTTCATACAATACTCTGACTCACCGATGAACCCTTTACTTTCTTACAATACTCTGACTCACCGATGAACCCTTTACCTTCATACAATACTCTGACTCACCGATGAACCCTTTACTTTCATACAATACTCTGACTCACCGATGAACCCTTTACTTTCTTACAATACTCTGACTCACCGATGAACCCTTTACTTTCATACAATTCTCTGACTCACCGATGAACCCTTTCTTGGCCAGCTCCAGGGTGAACCTGCGGGTGATCTTCTCCAGCTCGTGCTCGCTGTAGGTCTTGGGGTTGATCTTGATGCCCGCCTTGGCGCCGCCGAAGGGCACGTCCACACACGCGCACTTGAACGTCATCAGCGCCGATAGAGCCTTAACCTCGTCGCGCGATACGTCCAGCGAGAATCGGATACCTGTGGGGGTCAAACATTACAGTATAACCTCTGATAATGATATTCAATATAACAAATCTCTCGATATAACACGTTGGTAAAGGTCCTTATAGCCTTCGAAAAGTCTTCGGTCCTGGACAACCCGTGCAAATATGTTGCTTTGAAATACGCCAATTATTTTTTCCCCCAACTGCTATGTTTGAACACCTTTTACTCCTTGTGAGTGAGTAAAAGAATATTTTATCCCCCAGTGGGATTAAAGTGATTAGTTTGTCTCCCGGCGGGAGACAAAGAAAACCCATAAGAATAACATTGAAAACAATAATTCAAAAATCTAGCGCCTTTAAATTTCTACGCAGACATACATCGTAGGCGCTAAAAGCTGATTTAGTGGCAGGAGTTATGACATAAAAATAACAATGACAACAATCAGCCGTAAGAACGTCAATTAATTAATTAAGCATGTAAAAAAGTTGCAACAATCAGCTGATCGCTGGTGCATGAACAGTTGCAGTTACTCATTGCAGATTGAAACAAAATGGATATTATTTGTCAATTACAAAGTCAATAATAGATGTTTAAACATTGGGTATTTATTATTGCAGATATGGGAAAAATGTGTGTATTTGGAGAGTAAAGCACATTGTCTCACGAGTAAAAATCGGCGCCAACTTTTTCACTCGTGAGACAATGTTGCACTTTATTCACTCAACACACAAATTTTCTCACAATACTTCTCACAATAAAAAATCACTATGTTATGACTGGAACGAAAAGAAACTTCGTTTTGCTATCTAAATTATAATAGACTGCATAAAATCACCTAAATCTATTGGAATTAAAGGTACAAAGCTTTTACTACAAACAATTTTGTTAATTAGTAAATTAGGTGCTTGATTGCTTTGATAATCCAATATTCAATTAAAAAACTAAATAAAATAAGTTACTTAGAATATTGAATTGAAAAATATTATAAAAGAACTTCATGTTGATTGGGGTCTTGGTAAAAATATCCTAAAGTATAATCCGTACGTAATGGAAGTGAAAATCAACAACCCCAAGAAAACTTGGTAACAGTTCGTGCAATAACTTTCGTGTCTCAGATGGGGAAGTAATATAATGATGTGTCTTGTGATTGTAGTTTGAGAATCCACTTCACCTCCTTGTAACAATGTTCTAAATTCATTTTTTCTTCCCAGTTTGATTTAAATTTGTTTCCTCTCATTTTCGGTTTTATTTAACGTAGAAATAATTTGGTAGCATTGAAATATTTATTTTTTAAAGTTTTTAGTTACTATTAGCTTGAGGGTATTAATACATGTTTATACTGAATTACGAATCGAACCTCTTTTTAGTGTCCAGAATATGTGAAACACACTAATTTTTCCACGTTCCATGTTATATCATACCCATATAACTTTTACACATTTGCACTTTATGCGGTAGAATAACTGTTGGAAAGGTGAAAGTGACAACACAAATTTATTGGCTTAAAAGCCTCTTCCAAATGATAGATCTTTAACGTAAACCTCTTGTATTGAAGAAGAGTTGAGCTTTCCATTTAAGTAAAAGACTGTCTAGAAAGAATTTATCGAAGAGTTTTTTAAATAAATTTTTAAGCAGGTCCAAAACAAAAATATTGTACATTGAGAAGTTACTTTTATTTTGAACTAACTGTTATTTTGAATTTATCGAACATAATTTCTTTAAGTTTTTTGTGATTTTCTCATCTGGAATAAATGGGATCGAGGAAAGGATCAATATGTTTTGTAGCAATCGTATAGTTCATGTGTCCAAGAGAGAGAGTTTATAGCGCAGGAACAAGTTATCCGTGGTTTATACGGAAGGCTTAGTGACGAAAGTGGGGCTCAATGTAAGCCATAATTTATGGCTGACCAGAAAATTTTGAAAGATTATTTCTTTCGATTGTATTCCTGTGTAAAATCTTTCTTCCTTTAATTGGCTCTCTTATGGAAAAAAGTGTTACAGAAAAACCTCCCAAGATACCCTCAAGTAATTTGTATTTTCATACGTAATTTTTCATGGTGACTATTCTCACGTATAATTTACGTCAAAACTTTCCCGTTCCGGTTCCAGTTTCCGATTAAAATTCTAATTATTTACGGAAGGATCAGTTAAAACAGCTAGTACTCATGGTAAGACCTAAGCCCGAGACCATGATAACTTTTCGTTTTGGGGCCCCCTGAAGCAAAAAGCAATCGTTCATTTTCATACATATATATATATATATATATATATATGTCGTAGCCACTTGCTGTAATTGGGCACTTCATGAAGAGCCCAACGCAGCCCGGGCACTTCATGAAGTGCCCAACGCGCCTGGGCACATAGTGTACCTCGATTATTTCGATCAAAATTACAGCATCTGCCCAACGAAACTGGACACTTCATGAAGTGCCCAACGCTCCTTGGACACATGGTGTAACTATTGAGGCATGTTGGGCAGTCGATTTTAAATCTTTGTCAAAACCAATCCTAATGTTTACACATTAAATCCCAATGTCCGTGTTAAAGTAGCCAATGTTACTGTTTGCCATTAATTCAAATATTTATTATTAGTCCTGCAGCTGACAGCACTTCTGTGTGCAAACTTGCGTAGGCTGAATTTTATTGCTGGACCTGTTAGTTTATAACATGGGAAGGTTAAAAAACTTGGGTGGACATCTCCTACCCCCCAGGTTTTCCCAGGATGACGTTTTCAAAATGGCCGCCAATTATCTGTGTTTCACCATTAAATTTATAAAAATCATGACCATCGCCCAATCTTTGGATTTAACATAACAAGAATCGGTGAAAATTACCACTTATTATATACCTAACGATTAAAATCTCGTTTTCAAAAGTTACTTCACTACATGTCCGCCATTTTGGAAATAATCCGCCATTTTGAATTTATGTAAGCTTTTAATTCATCAATCATAGTGAGGCTCAAAACCAACGTAGGATCGTGATTTTTATTTTATTTTGAAGCCAATTAAATTTCCTACAAGAAAATTCCAGGTGGAATACAGCCAATCAGTATAACCAATGTGTAATTTTAATGTAAAACAAGTCCCTAAAAAATTGACGATGTAATTTTCGTGTTTTACGGATTATTTTGCTAACGACGAAACCTACGCCTCCATTGAGAAAATAGGAACTGGAATGTACTAAACTAATCTCAAGGCATATGAATAACTATCTAAGATAAGATTTCATACATTTCATACATACATTCGCCGCTTGTCGGTGTTTTTGGGAAATAATTCGCTATTTTGAATTTATACTAGTTTTCAATTGCCAAAGCGTTTTCCGGCTAACAGTTGCCGTAAACACTTATATTTTCATTTTATTTTACTCTTTGATAAAGTTCTTACGAGAAAATGTAAGGTGGAATGCATCAAATAAACATAAACAATACGAAATTGCAATGTAAAAGAAGTATTTTAATGATTTTCTAATAGTAGGGTAAAAAGCAGGCCATAAGATGTCTTCTTCGTGATTATGTAGGCTATGTTTTGCGACTTGTGGCAACCATGTTTTTTTGTTCCGTTTGACCTATTGAATGCAAACTGTGAGTTTGCCACCTTCAAATTTGGTGCGGGGACCAGGAATCCAAGATGGCGGACAAAATGGCTTATTAATGTTGTAGGCTTAGTTTTTTTTACCTTTCCCTCGCTACATTTGATGACAATTCGGCTGTCTTAACAAAGACAAGGTTGGGAGAGGGGAAACACTTAATGTTGGTTACATTTTCACATCCGGTCGCCATATTGTATCCGCCATATTGAATATAAGTTATTTTTTGAAATGTAAATATGGGGTTGTGACACATCATTTCAAACTGCTTTTTTGTGACAAACTCAACGCTGTTGTCCACTTTTCTAAATCTCTGCCCGTTCTCAAGTTGTTAGTAGATTATTTAATAATCTATTTTTATTTATTATATTTCTTTTAGTCCGTTTGCCCAACGATATGACCTTGAATTAAGGTCCAACTCACACTCTGTGATCGATTCTCGTACTATTTGATAAATTGAACAAGATTATGAGGGGTTCTAGAGTGGCACCCATGGAAAATTTTGAATATCGATGGTCAAAGTTACAGTGCCGAAAATACAGAAACAAATATTGAACAAAATTGTATGATTGACATTCATAGAAATATTTTCCAAAATATCGATTTGAAAACACCGCCATTAGTTGCTGGATGGTAAATACTTAATTTTAAATGGCAAATAGCTTTTAGCAGCTGTGCATGTTGGATCCGCCATATTGGATATAACATATTTTTCTTAAATGTGAATGTGGTGTTCTACATAAAACAATGTTTTCACACTGATTACAATGCCGCGATCTGTTTCAAAAAAGTATAGTTTCGATCACAAGATATAGAGCGTATTTTTTGTGAACACTTTTGGGATCTCTTAAACTATAAGAGATACACGGAAGGTTAAAGTAGCTAAGTAATGCGTAATCTAAGAACAAGTAAAACGTTGGTGAGCAATAAAAAATATTCGACTAACTCGTTCTCCACACTAGAAAAACTATAGTTGCCCATAACCAAATTTGTACTAAATCGCTCACTTTTTAAGATACGAGGCTGTATGAGGGGTCAAATTTACATTAAATTTGTTTTATTGTTTTTACGATACTATTTATGGTTTTTTAGAATAATGCCCAAGCAAACAATTTTAAATGCCCAAGATGTAAAATTTAAATTTTCATTGGAAACATATTTTTCCCAGAACTATAAGATTTTTATTATCAAATGTGTTTGCAATCAAAGAAAATATTTTTTGTATACATGATAATGGGTTATAATGTACTGGACTTTTCATTAAATGAAAAATATGGAAAACCGCTGATTATTAATAAACAGCTGATTGACTGAAAACAGCTGATTGGCAGCGAAAAGCTGTTTTATGGACAAATACTTTACGCACCTTCACTCAGAACAGCTGATTTGTTTGTAATTTACCTTTTACTATTAATCAGCTGTTTCTAACTAATCAGCTGATGACTTTAAATCAGGTCTTCCCCCTTTCTTTATTTTTATCAGAAATTCAGTACATTATTATAACCCATAATCATGTACAATAATTAATAAACATAAATATAAACTTATTTTTAATATTTAATGGATTACTATATTGGATTCATAATAAAAATAAAGAAAAGGGGATTAGCTTATTAATAGTTATCGGATAATTGACTAAAAACATCTGATTGACAGTTAAAAGGTAATTTACAATCTAATTAGCTGTTTTAAATGAAGATAAGTATTTGACCGTCAAATAGCTTTTTCGCTGCCAATGTACTGTTTCCACTCAATCAGCTGCTTAGTACTAATCACAGTCAGCTTTATTCCATATTTTTAACTTTTATAGAAGTTCCAGTATATTCTAACCAATATGGCGGGTCCAAGATGGCGGCTGAAAACTATTATCCACTTTAATTAAGTATTTACCTTCCGGCAAATATTGGCGGTGTTTTCAAATCGATATTTTGGAAAATATTCCTATGAATGTCATACATACAATTTTGTTCAATATTTGTTTCTTTATTTTCGGCACTGTAAACTTTGACCATTGTTATTCAAAATTTTCCATGGGTGCCACTCTGGAACCCCTCATAATCTTGTTCAATTTATCAAATAGTACGAGAATCGATCACAAATTGTGAGTTGGACCTTAATTCAAGGTCATATTTGGGCGACAGGACTAAAAGAAACAGAAAAAATAAGAATATAATTATTAAATAATTTACTAATAACCTGAGAACAGACAGAGATTTAGAAAAACGGATTACAGCGTTGAGTTTGTTACGAAAAAGCAGATTGAAATGATGTGTCACAACCCTATATTTACATTAAAAAAAATAACTTATATCCAATATGGCGGATCCAATATGGCGACCGGATGTGAAAATGTAACCAACATTAAGTGTTTCCCCTCTCCCAACCTTTTCTTTTTTAAGACAGCCGAATTTTCATCAAATGTAGCGAGGGAAAGGTAAAAAAAACTAAGCCTACAACATTAATAAGCCATTTTGTCCGCCATCTTGGATTCCTGGTCCTCGCACCAAATTTGAAGGTGGCAAACTCACAGTTTGCATTCAATAGGTCAAAAGGAACAAAAAAACATGGTTGCAACACACAAGTCGCAAAACATAGCTTACATAATCACGAAGAAGACATCTTATGGCCTGCTTTTTACCCTACTATTAGAAAATCATTAAAATACTTCTTTTACATTGCAATTTCGTATTGTTTATGTTTATTTGATGCATTCCACCTTACATTTTCTCGTAAGAACTTTATCAAAGAGTAAAATAAAATGAAAATATAAGTGTTTACGGCAACTGTTAGCCGGAAAACGCTTTGGCAATTGAAAACTAGTATAAATTCAAAATAGCGAATTATTTCCCAAAAAGACCGACAAGCGGCGAATGTATTATGAAATCTTATCTTAGATAGTTATTCATATGCCTTGAGATTAGTTTAGTACATTCCAGTTCCTATTTTCTCAATGGAGGCGTAGGTTTCGTCGTTAGCAAAATAATCCGTAAAACACGAAAATTACATCGTCAATTTTTTAGGGACTTGTTTTACATTAAAATTACACATTGGTTATACTGATTGGCTGTATTCCACCTGGAATTTTCTTGTAGGAAATTTAATTGGCTTCAAAATAAAATAAAAATCACGATCCTACGTTGGTTTTGAGCCTCACTATGATTGATGAATTAAAAGCTTACATAAATTCAAAATGGCGGATTATTTCCAAAATGGCGGACATGTAGTGAAGTAACTTTTGAAAACGAGATTTTAATCGTTAGGTATATAATAAGTGGTAATTTTCACCGATTCTTGTTATGTTAAATCCAAAGATTGGGCGATGGTCATGATTTTTATAAATTTAATGGTGAAACACAGATAATTGGCGGCCATTTTGAAAACGTCATCCTGGGAAAACCTGGGGGGTAGGAGATGTCCACCCAAGTTTTTTAACCTTCCCATGTTATAAACTAACAGGTCCAGCAATAAAATTCAGCCTACGCAAGTTTGCACACAGAAGTGCTGTCAGCTGCTGGACTATATTTATTTATATTTATTTATTCAAATCAAAATATTTTAACATCGGTTTTAGTTACATAAGCCTTTTGAAAATATAATTATTCTACGTTATATTTGGACAATGAATTTGTTGGTGTATGAGTTGAGTTCAAATTAAAATAAACAGTTAACAATCTTAATCTAGGATAAAACCAACACTTATAATTGGTTTAAAGTTTTATACAAATATTGTCGGTTTCAAATAGTTATAAAATCAAACAGTATAACATATTATATTATCGTATATTATATTATATTATAGCATATAAAAATAATTTATTTGTTTAGACGATGTCCATTACACAATGTACTTGTGAATAAAGACAAATAAAGATATTCTATTCTAAATTATAGGTAATGCGCTATAAAAAAATAATAATGATTAAAAACCGAACCGCTAGAATTTTCTAGTAACCACTTACTTTTGAATAACGTTTAACATTCATAGGTTATCCCTTTAGACAATGCTTCATATGAATTTCCAAATATTTGAGTTAATAATATAAACTTAGATTTTTAAGCTACTGATGTCAGTACGAATATAATAAAAGGCATATTTTTGAAAAGCTGTCAAGTAAACAGGACACACGTTTTTTTAATATTCTATAAACAAATAAAAATAATTACATAGAAAAGGCTTGATGTAATGATGTTATGTTAATTCATTCTTAATGGCATAAAAGAAAAACTTAAACCTAAATTGTCGTCAATGTTAATAAAATTAAAAAAAAACCGAAATAGTAAAATTTTATATGAATTAAACGTTTTCAATTTATATAACAATAAGAAACTAAAGTATTGTTTTTATTATTTTTTCAAAGACTCTCATTACTCTTTTTAAAATTTGTTTTACCATGTTATACTTTAATCTATTATAAGTCTATAAAGGGTGACTCAGTAAGAAGTTAAAAAATTAAAACATGACAAAAAAGGTTAATGTTAATATTTATGTGTTGTGTTACTTATAAATGTAATAGGTAAAGTGTTTCATGTATTTCATTTTATTAAAGCATACAACATTTAAATCGACTGAATTGTTTGGTTTGTGATTTCTGAGTTATTTTGGCTACGCAAAAACTATTAATATTATTATTTAAACAACGTCTGTTGTTTAAATAATAATAAGTTTTATAGTTATGTGTAGCCAGAATAATTAAAAAAAACATAGAAGAAGAAACCACGATAAAACATACAGGCAAGAATTATTGTCTGGTTTAGTGGAAGACAATCTTATTCTTAATGTTTTATAAAATTATTTTAAAATAAATTGTATTTTGTATTATTGAAAATAATACATCGGATACTATCAACAGCAACGTAAACAGCAGTTTTACGTGTTTACATCAAGTGTCCAGCATCTGAACTGGACACATAGTGTAAAAGAAATAATTACAGCATGTGCCCAACGAGCGTTGGGCACTTCATGAAGTGCCCAGTTTTGTTGGTCACATACTGTAATTTTTAATGAAACCATTCAATTACACTATGTGCCCAAGGGAGCTGGGCACTTCATGAAGTGCCCGGTTAGCTCTGGGCACTTCATGAAGTGCCCAATTACAGCATGTGGCTACGAAATATGTCTCTCTATATATATATATATATATATATATGTGTGTGTGTGTGTGTGTGTGTGTGTGTGTGTGTGTGTGTGTGTGTGTGTGTGTGTCTTTAAGCACGATAGCAGCTGTAAAAATGGTCCAATCTCAATGAAATTTGGCACAGACGTGTAAAGTAGTAATTGTTCGGACGAGTTCGAAAACCAGCCTGATCGGACTACTGGAATGGGGGGGTAAAGGGGGGTAAAGCCTCCCAAAAATGGGTTTTTTGAGTTTTTTACATAGAAAAATAAAAATAAACGAACTTTTGTTGGCACCATTGAATTCAGCTCAAAAAAATAAACAATTTAGTATTTTGAATCTCTGCTCTATGTCCATTTGTTACCGAGATATTGAAAGTGGTAAACACAGTACGTTGTCCCAATGTTAACCTTATGGGAAATAAGAAAAATTCTATATCTCGCTTATTTCTCAACCTATCTTGATAAAACTTGGTAAATGGCTTCTTCTAGTTCAGATCTACTAAATATTGAATTAAAACCACCCAGTTTTAATATACCCGTAGCAGCAAACCTGCATACTCATTTCCCATGTTATTCTTATGGAGCTTTCAAAAACATGTAAAATCTCTCTATTTTGGATTGAAATATGTTGTTTTGCATTTGAGATTCGCTGAGTATGCAGGTCTGCTGCAACGGGGGTATTTCAAATTTTATCAACTTATGTTTGCAAATTTCTATTCAAGGCACTTTTTAGCAAAATAATTAAATGATTGCACAAATGAGAGTAGTTCCATTGTGTAGCGCTCAGCGGAGCTAGAATGGGTTACATTAGTGTAATATACTCTTTTAGGTATTGTCTTTTATCAGAAAAAGTAGCCAAAATTGTTTACTAAAGACAATACATTTCCTAAGTAAATATAACTGACTCTTATAACGCATGCAGATCTAATGTCATTTCTTACTGCTGAATTCTACATTAAAACAGAAATATTGAAATTAGAAATATAACAGGATGGCCTAATGATTACATGTAATTAATGACACAGAATTAATTGTTGGTCAGTGCTATTTCTTAATACCAAATCCTACACTAAAATAGAAATATTAAAATGGGAAATATAACCGGATGGCCTAATGATTACATCAAATTAATAAAACAAAATAATTAATTGGTGGTCAATAATTTCTCCTGCTAAATCCTAGATTAAAACAGAAAATTTAAATTGGAAATACAACAGGATGACCTAGTGATTACATCAAATTAATAAAACAAAATTAATTGTACGTCATGAAGGTGGCAAAGAAATGTTTATAATCTGGCAAATCGCAGTAGATTATACTCAGCGCTCATCGTAATGTTTCTGAGTTTCTCGACCGGATTAGATAAAGAGTAACGAAAGTTTCTAAGTAGATTTATCCGGTCCTTTTTCATTGCATTACCTAAGCAGTGAATACCTAAGAATTATGAAAACTGTTTAAACATCCTTAAAATCTTCAAAATTATTGTGTATATCAACTTGAATATTTATTTCATTTAAATGTGCTGTACACATAAGACAATCATTTTAATAACAGATCCGTTGATTCTTTTTTTATATAGTCCAAAGTATTTCTTGATCCTATTTCACCAACGGAAATTTCTTATATCTGATGAGACATGTAAAAGTAGTCTCTGAAATACTTTTATAGGGTGTGGAACTATCCAGTTCACAAATATAAAAAATGTGTTTTTCCGAAGCTACTTACTGATACAGAGAGTAGGTATTTTGAATTAATCAATTAATTTAATTGACATTACATATTATGTGATGTAATATGTTAATTGTTTTCTATTTATACAAATTTAACATTTCAGCAATCATTGTCCTTAGTGTTTTTCTTTTATAAAAAAGGCGAGTCAATAGAAATTACTTATCGTCCATTAGAAAAATGCAAAATACAAATGGTTTTAAAGGTCGGTTTCTATTGTTTCAAATATAAGTAATAAAAGAAATTTGGCCATAGTTGGCTCTCTGACTGGCCTATACCAATACAGAGGACGACAATGGCTACAGTAATTAATTAGAAGCTGTTATTGTTTTGGTAAGTCTATTGGCTGTCTGGATTGACCTTCCTGTTCACCTTGGTTCGTCCTTGTCTCTCCGGGAACTTTGATTCCCAGCTGAGCTTGGAGTCAGGTCTGAGCGAAGGGAGTTGTGGATCGTCTTGGCCTGTCCATCTGGGAGAGGATTAGGGGCCCTTATCCGACAAACTTCTAAGCGTCTGCTAGTCTGGAGGGCGAACCGACCTGGGTGAGACTCATCACAACAAGGAGAGCTCCCAGGTGGAGGTTCTTGCCTAGGGATGCTTGGAAGGTCTCGGGCTAGAGGGTGAGAAGTCCCCGGAAGGGCCTGGAGAATGGGTTGGAAATTTGTCTCTCTTCCTTCAGGGGTGACTGACTGACTATATCATACCTTTCCCATCCTGACAATCCTCTCCTTCCGTAAGCTGCACAATATCCCTAGGGAGACGTGCCTAGCTGGCTATGCTGGCGCTTTCATTCCTTCAAAGTCTAACAGTCTAACAAAAGAAATTAAATTTGATTTCATTCTAGGTTCCTTTATTAAATCAACTTGTTTCTAACTCCAATACCGTACCAAATATATTTTCAACTTTAGCAATTAACTAAGAAAGTTTTTTGGAATGTTTAAATTACGAAATATGACATGATCTGACATTACATTTGACCGAAAATATTGAAGGAGTAACTTAACACTAAATAGGCGTATATGAATAGTAATCAATAAAGTTAATCTGATTACAGTGCGTTACTAACATAACTATGTCACAAACCGGATTTAGGAAAAATGAAAGAGTCAGAAATTGCGGCCAATCACCAGTTGAAAGTCGGTTTCAATCACTCCGGTTTGAGGCATTGCATTTTACTAAAATAAATCTTTCATTGATATATTAATCTGCGTTCATTAATATGCGACCTACGCTTATACCGGTTGTTTATAAATGAACATCGGGGTTTTAACGCCTTGCAGTATCTATTCTATTCAACATATTCTAACAAATAAGACATCATTTAAAAGAACAACTCAGTTTTTTCTACGAGTATTCAAAGTGATCGTCATTTGTCTCACGACACACATCGAACCGATATTTAAAAACTTCTAAATCATTAAAAAGTGCTGCTATAGGATAATTGGTGCAACTTAAGTTTCATTGTTATTCCAATTCGGGTTTAGTAAAGAAACTTAGTAATTTTTATTTTTTATACCCTCAAAAGAAGAAAATGTGTAGTGTGGATCTGGAACAAGGATTCGTACTAAAAGCTGATCACAGCGCCAAATCTGCGATCGGTACAAGTCATAAGCCGCATAGCGAGCGGCAAATGACAAATTATGTTTGCACAACATTTCTCTTTACTAGATCTCACACTATGCATTTTATTAGGAATTTAGAGTATAGGATTCAAACGTCTAAAATAAAGTGTCTGTTATTAGTTGATGTAACTAATGTTAACAACAGAGTTGAAAGGAGGGTTGAAACAATTAACCTAACGGTACTTATTGAAGTTTTCGAAGATTTATTTTATCGGCTCGATACGTGTCATGTGGCGAATGACAATGATGTTGAATGCATGTAGAAAAAACTGTTTGAGTTGCTCTTTTAAATGATGTATTATTTGTAAAGAAAGGTTTAATAGAATATATACTGCAAGGCTTTGAAACCCCGATATTCATTTATAAACACCCGGTATTTTGATTTTTCCAGACTCCATTAGAGCCACCATCCAGGTCGGTCATACAGTTGTTCATTTTAAAACAAATATTACCTGGGTTACTGTCATTATTAATAATTTGTGAATTTTTGTTTTTTTTTTTAGTTTAAAAAGATGCAAGTCATGATTGTCACATTTTATACACGAGGTGTATAAAATGTTACTTAATGTTACATTCAAAATGTACTTAATCAATGTTACTTAATCAAAATGTATTTAATTTTCTCAGGTATTCTTGTGATCCAAGGAACTGAGAAGTAAAAAAAAATTATGACAGCAATTTGACCATTACTATTTTTATAGACAATTAAATAGTCAAACCCCTTAAAATAGTGCGTTTTCTCTGTGAAACCCACAAAAACCAACAGAAAACGATAACCATTTTTTTCTATTTCAATTATTTCCACATCACTAAGTAAGGCTGGCTGCGAGTTTCTTGGCACATTTAATGTAGTGTTCTTTATTTCTCGGAACATAATTTTGCTCAACTCCTTCTACACTGAATAATTTTGTGGGGTAGTTTTTTTCTAAAACTAAATCTTATAAATAGGAGAAGAAGGTAAGTTCAGTCTAAATTAAATAATATTAGAAAATTCCTCAATTTCCAGCATCTCATCAATAAGGTAGTAGCAAAAAGTAGTTGTTGTCTGTTTTCTCTTTGACGTGGGTTGTTTGTTTCCTCAGATGTTTTAGATCTCTTTATTTTCAACAGAACTTTACGCCCGGTTTAGAAATGCCGTTCCTGTTTAGGATTATAAGACTTCAGAACGAAGTAAATATTTCGTCTCCATAAAAAGGCAATCCGCATAAATGTTATGGCTTAAAACCAGAGAATCACGTAAATCCTTACTTGTCCATGTCTTTACATGTTCGATTCTAATATGTTTGTTTTAACAAGAATTCATCTGTCACTCTCCCCAAAAATTATATAAATGGATATTCAGTCCATGATTTAGACATGCCAGTTCAAAACGCTTAGCGTTTCAAGGTCATCTTTCATTTAAATGTATTCAATTTTTCAATGCCTGTCTGACTTTAAAAAATCTGCCTTAAAAACACAAAAAAGTCTAATAAAAATTGTATTTTATAGTGATGACGACTATGTAGTTAGCTATAATTTTATTTATATTTGAGCTAAAAAAAAAAACAATACGGTTCAATATTGGTTTCGAAAAATTTTTGCGGGAGATAGTAAAAATTCCGTAATTTGTAAGAGAATAGTTAGTTATACGGCTCAAATTATTCTCTATATTGGTAACTATAAGAACTGATAACTGTATCATACCAATTTCCGGAAACGTTTCCAGTGCGGAGTCAATCAATATTTCAATATCTCTTGCCAGGTTTTTCTGGAACTTCCAGGATATTGGGAGGAAATTAACAGTTTCTAGTTTTTATGATTGTTCTCTGGACCACCATCGAAATCTAATTGGATTTTCGCCTCAAATCGGTAAATACTATGTGATCTACCAAAACTTTTAAAATTACGTTTTTAGAGACAATGTAAACCAATCGATATGTCAAAATTAGATATATTTGTCAAAATATTTAATATAGAAACCATCTCTTCCATGGACTGATACTCAACATATAGAAAATAATGTTAATAACATTGTAGATCTAAAGAATAAATTAAATATTCTTACAGTAGCTAAAAATAATTAATCCCTTAACAATCTTGGTATTTTAAAAAGTACCGTCATATTGTACAGAATCTTAAAATTATGCAAAATTATATACGAAAAATGTCATAAATGAATGAGGTGATTTTAAGCAATCGTTTATAACGTTTAAGTATGTTTTTGCTGAAAGGCTTTGGATAGTTAAAGGGGAAAATGATGAAGGATGATGAATAAATGACGAATTTATAAAGATATTACTTTATTAAAATTATAAAGATTATTTCAATATGTTAAAATTCAAAGAAAAGTAGTAAACAAGTTTCTCTAACGTATCTGTGTAACTGTTATTTAATTGAATATCTCTTTTGGTAGAATCGATCTTTAAATATATGTGAGTTCAGATATCTGGTTGTTTTTCATGAAGGGCTCCACGTAATGTGTTTCCTTTAAGACCCCTAATTGGCCCTTAGATTAAAATTTTTCTACGGACTAAATCGATATGATGTAACAAATAATTAGATGTATTTTACAGCCCTTCTGCAACAAAGTCCATTTCTATTCGTAAGCTAGATATGACAGAAAAACGTTGAGTTGTTTTGACTTGAAAAAAGTTTTTTGATTGTAAAAATTGGACCCGGAAGTGTAAGGACGTTTTTCCACAACAAAATGAGTTTGAAAAAACATGTTTAGGAAGAGATGCTTTACCAAGTTCAGGGAAACTGAACACTTTCCCTATTTTGATAGCCACTGAGCTTATAAATAAAGTTCCCACGTAACTAATGAATTCATTAATGCGTGTATGCTTTTCACTCAGCACTGGGAATTTATTTTGTTTTGAACATTTTAACAACATCCAAGTTGATATGAAGCCTATGTTTTTGAGTTTCAATATTCTATGGAACTAACTGTACGTCCGCACAATGAATTTTGCTTCAACGATGATAAATCTCAATAAAACATAACTCCGAGCCTCAATACCAACCCTTCTTAAGAAAATCGAGCAAAAGGTTTCGTTTTTCATCAATTTAAATTTAATTCATCTAAAACAAATTCACTCGTTCCTTAGGCATACGTTAATCATTTCTTAAAAACCCATTTCAAAAATAATCAAATCAAAAAAGGCAAAATATAATTTTCATAAAGACGAGTATAGTCCATTCAAAACAGGGTTTGACCTGGAAAAATTTCGTTTATGTTAAATCTTTTTACACTTATTTAGAAGTACCTAAGGATGAAAACACAAAAAGTCCTTGAAAATATATGATGAGCTCTAGTGGCAATTGACGGAAACACGGTACTTTTTTTGGTCTTTCGTAAAAATATCAAGAACTGTTGATCGGAGCCTATTTATTTTTATAGACTTCGGGTAAGTCCTTCAAATATCGATGCAAACACATAGCAACAATTAGAATTCAATAAAGCATTATTATACGATAATACTTTTAACGTCGTTGTATCCATCTGTTTATGGATCTATTCTCCCTTAGGGTGGTTTCTCCAAACTCACTTTACTAGGAATAAGTTAAACCAAATTATTTTTACTATAAAACATATGGTAAAGTTTTGAATTGAATTTAATGTGCTTAATTGAAAATAATCTGGCTATCTAACCTAGTTAAAACTGAGTTAGAGAAACCGATCCATATTCATTCCCTTATTTTACATAAACACAAAATACACTAACAAGTTAATGCAATAATTAATGTACACCAAGATCGGTTCTTAGGTCATTAGCAAACTACATAAAAGATTTCTTTGTTACGTTAAATCAACCCTTGTGACATTGACCATGACTAGAAAAGTTTTATTATAAACAAAAGTGAGTTTTCTTCAGAAATAATTCAATTTTCTATTCATACCAAAGTTCAGATTGTACCTAGAAAAGTTAACGAAAGACAATAAACAACAAAACTTTAAACCAACTGCTCACTTCAGAGCGCGCTTTGACGCCGGTGAAATTGAAATTCTTTACAAAAACGATGCTTCTTTATTTCTAAACTTCTAGATGAATGTGATTGCTTTCACTTCATGCTTGAATACTTCGCAAGCTTTGTCAGACTGTTAAGAAAATAAAAACGATGTGAATGGTTTACATAGGCTTATAATTACAACAAAAGTGATGCGAATATTTTAATTTTGTTTTTTTATAATTAACTATGAAGATAAGTTTACGAATGTAACTTGTGTGAATGTGATATTTTATAGTTTAAAATTACCTCTTAAAAGTAATTAAATATTTATATTTTCGGGACATGTAAAACTAATCACTTAAAGGCACAACATATTTCCAACGCTGTTCTATTGAACTTAATCTATTGTTCTCATGCCAAACAAGACATTAACTGATGTATTTTCCCTCCTTTAAATAATGTTTTTTTTTGCTTATGATCCAGTTAAGGATTATTTCCATTGGATTGTCTAGGGAATTTAAAATATTTAAAGTTCTTAACCTTATAGTTTAAAAATAATTTTCATCAAGTTTTTGTTACAAAGTCTGTAACAAAAGTATTTTTACAACAATAAAGTGGAAAATGTTACCCTCCCCTTAACTTGTAAGTAAAAAAAGGTTTCAACATTTTGTTCACTAAAAGCCTAATTTTATAGCGGATTCATTACTTTACAACCTCACATTGTTGTAATAAGAAGATTTGGTCAACAAATTATTCATTGAAAATGTCGTTTACGGATGGAAACTAAAATTCTTATTAGAATACAGTAATTGCACTTTTAATTCTTGTTTTTAACTTAATCATTGTTGTTTCTCAGCATTGTTTGCTTGAAAAGAGATATAATTAATAAGTAAGAATATATATATATATAATTAATAAGTATGTAGCTTAAAATATTCAGCACATTTCGTTTTGTATCTAGTAATCAAGCGTCACACTGTACTTACTGAAAGATGTAATTTTTCTGATTTCCTTTTAAATGGGTTACAAAATCCCCATACAAAGGGTGTCTTACGAAGCAAAAAGAAAAGAAGCCGAACTCTGAGATTACACCTAATACATGTAAAATAAAATAAAACCATAATTCCAGGAAATCTATGATATAATGAACCGGTCAAGCAACAAATTTTATCTTGGAAATGATAAATAACAACCAACCATCCATTAATCATTTCAGCGAATAAGTCTGCAATTTCCACTCATTAATTATTTTGACTGCACCTCTTCATCACTTCTTTACCTGAGGTATCTTTGCTGTAAAATAACATTATGAAATCCTCCGTGTTATTTCCTTATTTTTTTTTAAATATTTCTCACGGAAATGATATTAGGATGGATTGTATGTGTATATGATCACAAAAATCTAAATAATAACATTGATCACCATCACAAACAAACAATTGATACGAACGGTAATTTTTATTTTCGTTTACTGATCCTTTTGATGGAATGGCTTTTTATAACCAATTATCTATCAGTCTATTCATTCAGTCATTCCAAACTCTATGGAGACGTTTTCTGTATTTTTCCCTTGCATAAACATACTTCATCATATAACAATAGGTCTTAGAGGCCTAGGTTTTGTCTGTGTGTCTGAATTTTTTACTAATGTTTTAAATAGCTCTAGATTCAGCACTGTTTCCTGAACTAAGATGATCGACAAATTGTGTTAAAAACGTATGTAAAAAATTTATATCAAAAGATTGTATATACATTTGTGGGCTTAGAAGGTATTTAATTTATTTCTAGATGCCCTTCAAAATGGAATTAATTTTCAATACACACAAACACGTATTCAGAACAGTTCACATATGCTGCTGGAAAGAAAGATAATGTGTTTTTTTTTGTCGGTAGTTGATATGTTTGTTATTAAATAAATGAAGTCTTGGAAAAGCCAGTGATAAGAATTGTTATAATTTTGGCCTTTTAAAAGCATTTTTAAGGACTGTATAAAATAAAGTGTCTTATGTAGAGGATTCTTGATAATTTATACGTATTCAAACTACAAGCCCCTTATGTTTGAAATATACCGGGTGTCTCACATAAAGTGAACCAATAGCTAACGTTTTTATTATAAATCTGGCAAAGAACTTCTTATTGGGCTCTTCCCTTAATTTTTAACGCTGCTTTTTGTAGTCACTTTGGATTTTAAAAATATTGCCGCCATTTTCCAATATGGCGGACAACTTTGATTTTTCTTAAGGAACACCCTATATTTTAGGGCGTTTTCGGATATTACGCTTAATGTTAGGAACTTTTTATTCTTTCTAATTTTTTCCTAAACTCAATGGCTCAGGAGATATGAGTAGTTAAAGTTTTATTTTTCCCCATTTAAAATGCATTGTGTCCGTTTAACTGTGTCATTCCTTGTATTCCTTATGGAGTAAAATCATATTTAAACTAACACATTTCCACGATTAAATCTCGACTAAAATCATTTTATGATTAAACCTCAATTAAACTAACATTTTAGGCACTTTTATTCTTTGGTATCTTTTATTAAACCCAATCGTTTTCCATATACAGACTACCAAAAATGTCCCAATGCATTTTAAATGGGAAAAAGCTAACTTTAACTGTTCATACCTCCTTAACCATTTGGTTTAGAAAAAACTATTAAGGATGAAAAGTTCTTAAAATTAAGCGTAAAATCCAAAAACGCCATAAAATATAGGGTGTTCCATAAGAAAAATCAAAGTTGTCCGCCATATTGGAAAATGGCGGCCACATTTTTAAATTTCGAAGTCACTCCAAAAACCAGCGTTGAAAATTAAGGGAAGTGCCCCCTAAGAAGTTCTTTGTCAGATTTATAATAAAAAAGTTAGTAATTGGTTCACTTTAGGTTAGACACCCGGGTATACATTATTAAAATAACGCTTAAGTGTTTGATTATAAGCAACATGACCTCATAGGTCTTAGTGATCTAGATTGGCTATAACACTTTAGTGGCTATACACAACCCTTGTAGACCCATCCGGCTCAGCAGTAGCTTTAAGCATGTTTACATTGATTAGCCTTCGATGTTTTGCATATAAATTTGGAAAAAAACAACCATTATGTTACCGACAAGTTGTGGTCTGCCCTGCCGTAATCTGTGTCTTTATGATTTAGGATTCGCCCGAAAGAGGAACTAAATAACATTCTAATTATAGTGTGTTTTAGTTGCCTCTTAGCATGCCACATTTCAATAAATGTTTCTTTAGCACGTAGTTTTTATAAAGCTCCTCGAAAATTGCGATGAATTTTGCTTTTGATATGTCTGGTGATATGTAGCAAACACGATTAACCATTCAGTAACCCTACCAAAGTTGACTATCATAAATCAATACAAGGTTTATTGTTATCATGCTTGCTCTAATAGCGAATTTTCCCTATAGGGAAGAAGCTGTTACCGTAGTACTCATGGTAAGACCTAAGACTAGACCATGATAACTTTTCGTTTTTGTCCCCTAGAAGACAAAAAAGACTATAGTTCATTTTCATACATATATATGTCTTTAAGCACGATAACTCGCGCAAAAATGGTTCGATCTTAATTAAATTTGGCATGGACGTGTAAAGTAGTATTTATTCGGACGAGTTCGCGAACCAACCCATTCGGACCCCAGAAGGGAGTGAAAGGGGATAAACCCCCCCCCCCCCCAAAAAAAAGGGCGTTTTCGAGTTTTTTACATAAAAAATAAGATTAATCCAATTTCCGTTAGCACCATAGAGTTCAGTTCAAGAAAACAAACAATTTAGTATTTTGAATCACTACTCTATGTCCATTAGTTACCGAGATATTGAAAGTGGTAAGCACAGTACGTTGTCCCAATGTTATCCTTATGGGAAATAAGTAAAATTTTATATCTCGCTTATTCCTCAACATATCTCAATAAAACTTAGTATACGCCTTCTTCTAGTTCAGATCAATTAAATATTCAATTAAAACCACCCAGTTTTAACGCACCTGTTGCTGCAAACCTGCATACTCATTGCCCATGTTATTCTTATGGAGCTTACAAAAACATATTAAATCTTGCTATGTTGGATGGAAATATGTTCTATTGCATTTGAAATTCGCTGAGTATGCAGGTCTGCTGCAACGGCGGTATTTTTATCTTCAACTCGTCAATGAGGGCTGGGTGAGGATGTTCAACATTGTGAACTTGACAGACAGTCGCACAGCTGTTGACAAGCCACGTGGAGGTGTGACAGAGAGGAATGACTCTAGATACATCACTTGACTTGGCGTGGTGCCTGCAAGTGGTGGGAGGTATGTCTGTCACTACTGGCAACGCCAGAACCATCTGGTGAGTTGTCGCAACCAATGAGGTCAAACAATAAGATCAACGGACTGTATGTCTATTAAATTAAAGAAACGTGCTTAGCCACGGCATAGGCACTTTTAAAAGCTAAAAAAAAGGTTCGTTCGTATTTTATAAACTTGAACAAATGTTTTCTACAGTTATATTGTGATTAGGAGGCCCCAGGAAATCTGCTCCCAATGTTTTTAAATATTTTGTTGATCACCGAAAATAGTTCTAAACGAGTATGAGATATAGGAATGGACAGTTTAATATTGCCTTGTGTGGCTTTCTAGGCCTAACTCCTAAACTCAAAATTGGAGCTTCAAACTGGACCCGAACATGTACCCGAGGAGGAACGCGTCATAAAACGCCCACAAATTTATGAACAAGTTATATAAAGGAGAAAATATCTGAGTTATTAGATTCGTTAGTGGTTAATTTTGTTTTAAAAACAAGAAAAAACTACCGAGTACAAACCAAAGATCGTTTAGTGTAGATAAATGGCAACAGACTGAAGTAAAACCACAATTTTGAGAGAGTTCTTCACAGTTAGTTGGCGAAATAGCTTTCCTAATCCCAGATTGGTGAGTAATGCAATAACGTATCTTTTGATTGCTGTTTGGAATCCCCCCAATAATATACCAGAACGCTTTCAACCTTCTCGCTCATATATCTCTTTTAAAACTAATAACTAGATGACTAGGTTATTATTACAATACATCATTCAAGTTCACTTTGCAAATTATCTACGCCTTTATGTAGCTGGTATGTAATTTTTTATTATATATAATTTGCAGGGCTGTGTATGTTTCTATAGATTAAATTACTTAAAGATTCATTATCAAATATATATAAAAGTTCCATACAACTGCAAAAACATTTATCACTAATAATTCTTTGGTTGGTATTAATGTGCAGTACACGTACAATTGAACATTGCTTCATTGAGTTTGCCGCAGTTATTATAGAGTTTCATTTGAAATACTTTCATAGACTATGTAGATATATAAATAATATTTTGGAAACAACCCTGGTGTGCCCCTAACACCAGGCGCAAAAACAATTTATAATGGCTCTGGCGATAGGGTGCTAAATATAATGTCCTACTTTATCCATTTCATACAGCAGAAATCCTGTATTGACTACATTTGTACATATATTTAATAAAATAACTTCCAACTAATAATATAATTTTTCTTAAATGAATATTATATTCGTGTAAGGAAATTAACGACTGGGTGAAAAAACCATCGAAAAACGTGGAATAAGGGCCCAATGAATACCTCGTGTATTTTGTGTCATTAAAATAGAGTATATTTTCTTTGATGAACCAACGAAAAACCTGAAAAATAGTTTCTTGAGAGTGACATAAATATCGTTCTTCCAATGTAACACCAATCATTTTCTCTCTCCACCGTTTTACTGAAGTTAGAAAACTTTTTTTGTGTTTTTGTCTCATTAAACCATATTTCGATAAACAAATCAGTTAAGTTAGTTAACAATTAACGAATATAACTCTTTTGGCTTTGACAGTCGAAAGCAAAGAATCCTGTTTTGTTGTGTAATTTTTTTACTGAAATGCCCACAGTTGTTCGTGACAGTTTTGCAGCACTGGCAGTTTTGCAATAGTGACAGTAACAATTTGGAGACAAATTGTTGGTAGACGTATGTCCTTTTGAAATATACATACCCATGAATCACAATTGACAACCTTTACAAACAGCAAAAACAGTGACAAGTTCTCTAGTTTATCACAGTTTAAACCAAACATCTGTGTCACCTTACCAAAGCAAATCATTAAACAACGAAGTAATTTCTGTAACGAAAGTTTATTTTAAAATTAAATTAAAAGATTTTGACGTTTTTTGTAGACCAATTGAAACAAATTAATTTTTCCATCAATCCTTTGTATTACGAGTAGTTTAACAATCAAAGATTCTTGTTATCAATATATACAGTAGACTTATTTTAAGCCCACCGTTATAGATATGTTTATGTAAAGCATTAAGTATTGCAAATTTCCCTGTGATTATGTTACAAGTACCACAAGACTTTCTGATTGGCTTAAGCTTGGTCTGTAAATCATCAAGTAATTAACTGAAGCTGAAGTTGCAAACTTTTAATGATGACCAGGTAAGAAGTGTGGGAGGCTTCCGACCTCTTCCTCCCACGCAAGATTAACTTAATGAATCCGCCTTTAATCCACGTTCGATAGTTTTTAAAAGTTTTGAATGGGCGAATTAGAGTTACCTCAAACATTTCCCTTTGTAAATCAAATCAACTGTATTAGCCCCCCCAGTGCCACTCCCTCCAAAATAAAGTAATTGTAGTGCATTTGTGCAGTGCAATTTGGTGATACGTTGATTTTACTCGTATGCGTTTTCATAAGCCCTTTATTATGTTCCAACCGTTAAGAAAACAATGAAATTTGACAATTGAGACACGGCAGCCTACAAGTGAGCATTAAACACTACTTGAGCAGGCTCTTCTTATGGGTAAAATTAGTGTCAAAATACAAAAATGTAAGTTGACGTTTTCCGTTACGTATTATAGCCTTTCAATTTCGGTTCATAGAGATATTAATAGTCTGGCTTGGTCTAGCAGTTGATTGGAGTTGGTAGGAGAAGTTTGTCTAAGATGACTAATGGATGGGCAATGCCATTTATCTCCCTTACTTGTTGCGGCGACTTGTGGACCCGCCAGCGACGACGGCCAACGCCCGCACTTGTCTAAAATTAAGCTAAAATTTCACAATGAAGTAAAAACTATAACAAGTTACTTTTGTCGTCAGTTTTCCTAGTTATTTTTACTCTGATTACATAATCAATATATATATATATATATAAGAAGAGTTGTGTGTTGGTATATTTCGAGCTACAGCCAAAACTACATGTCGTAGACACTTGATCTTGGTTTCAAATTAAAGCTTGGAATCTCATGATGTGCACTATGTTAGTTTGGTTTTGATATCTTTAAGGACTTAGGCTCAGGATCGTCCTAAAGGGACCAATGTCAGGAATTTTGGCTGTGCTCTGAATTGTTGCTTTGGTTACCATTAGAAATAGCTACTATGGTAAATCACAGAATGCAGCTCCAAGAAACAACAAGAATACGAGAAAAAAAATAATCTCCCGGGCAAAGCCGGGGTTATCAGCTAGTTCATATTAAATTAACGTAGGCATATAGCTGTAAAATACTGGCGGTACATTGACACGAGGTGAGGCAATTTTTAATTCATTTCATAATTTATAATTATAATAGCGTGATTTGTATTTCTTCGCAAGGCTATGATTATTTATAATTTATTTACCATATGTTAAGAGACGTTGATATTATGCTCTTATTACGTAAGGAAATTGTTTCAATGCAAGAAACGAAACAGACAGACATTCTTCTGAGAATTAAAATATTAACTAAATCATTTATAATGGGGTGAAACAATAATTAGAAAGATAAAAAAGGAATATTTCTCAAAATTAGTTTTGTTGTACAAAATTTATATAAATTTGTAAAAACTATATAGATTAAAACATTTTTTTTCGTATTCTAACTAATTTAAGGATTTAAAATGTAGATCCTCGCTTCGAGAAGAAAAAATGTGTAAATTCTGAACGAGAGGAGGAAAGATATGAGGCCTAGATTGCGCCACGGCCGGCTTCAGTGGCCTCACCTCCGCTATTTCTGGACTGGATCGAAACACAGGTGTTAAATAACACATGATGCTTGAGTAGTCGCTCTTGCTCACTATGAATTCAAAATCGAATCGTATAGATTGAGTAAATGTATTTTTACTCTCTCATCATCTTAAAGTGGACGGGGGGGGAGGGGAAATCTTGATTTGCTCTACGATAGTGCTTTGGCTCCGGTACTTTCTATTGAAAGAAATAAATTGTTTTATTGGATTTTTGAAGATTGTATTATGAGTCCTGGTACATTTATTTTGAGTAAATAAATAGGTAATGTTGAATTGGACCAAGCTCAAATTTCAACCGCGTACAAGTTAGGCCTAACCGTGTTTGTATTTATTATAAATATATAAGATTTACTTATAAATTGGGTCCGAAATAAGGTTAACCCTTTCTTTCATGAATTATGAAAACTTGCAAAAAATTTTTGGTAAAATATTTTGATTTAGGTCGTAATTAGTCATAATTTATGAGCATTTCTAATATTCCCTCGTAGATAAAAATTAGAAACTTGTATCCATATATCATATAAGGGATCACCATGGTCCTTTTTTGCTAATATAAAGGTAATTTAATTTAAATTTCAATTAGAGATTTCCTCCTCTTTCCCATAGTTGCCAAATGGCATCACTTCTGGCAAAAAAAAACTTGTATCCATTTGGCAGCTATGGGAACAAATTATTTTACTCTAAATAAAATAATAACTTTACCTTCCCAAAGATGCCGTTTGGAACAGGTTTTTCGATTGCAATTATTTCATTGACAAATAAAACTGTCACCAGATCAACATGATATTTACTAAATTAATATAACAAATAGCATGAGAATATTTTTTTCATTGACTGAAGTGACGTATTATCTAATGAATTCTGCCTTGAAAAGTAGCCAAGTTCATGTGGCGGCATTACATGAGACATGGAACATAACCAATAAACTCTAAAATACAAAAATCAGTGCTGCCATCCTAAAAACACCATGTTTTCCTTCAAAAACATCAGACTTTAATTTCCAAAGCCTTGCGAACCTGTAAACATATCAGGGACCTCTAAAATCGGTGGCACCTGTTCCCAAATGGCACTGATATGAAGGAAAAGGATGAACGTACATAAAAAGTCAAGGTAGTATATTATTATGAAGTGTTCATTAACTTCTTATTTAAGTATTTCTACAGTATTCACATATACTTTAACATCAATGAGATTACCAAAGGTGCTTAAAAGGTTTAAGGGTTTGTTGTTTGTTGGCTCTTTCAAAAAAACGTCTTAAAATAAACATTTTTGTCGATTCAAACAAGCGCTTTACATAATCTTCAGTCAAGGTAGGGGTTAGGTGAATAAGAAATATCTAAAATGTGTTCTATTTGTAGAGTTGGTCCCAATGACCGGTTTGTGTTATAATTTAGTTTGTTGATATTCCTATTAGGCCCCTTTAAGGGATAAACATTTATAAAATAAAAAAAATTTCAATGAATATAATTTTTACTATGTTTTTTTTTGCTTGGTGGCATGAAAATAAAACCAAAAAATAAAAAGATTGTCTTTAAAATCTTATTCAGCAATTATATAATTACTTTTATTTTAGCCTATATTTTTATGAAGAAATTACTATACCCATTTATGCTACATATCGTCACTAATTTAACACTTAACAATAAAATATATTCTTGAAAATGTTTTATTCTTTTTGTGATGTGATTACTTGTTGTCGATATTATTTTAACGCAATATATTGAAGTAAGTTACAGTTGATTGGTGATAAACAATGTCAACTGGCACATTGTCACCAGCTGATTGATTCCATTGATCCCTCTTGCCTCCTGACCCCACATATCAGCTGATTGCTGGTCTTGGCTGCAAGCACAATCATGCCACCTGGTGGGCAAAACGCCAACCTCACTGGTACAATCGGTCAAGAGTCATACCGCAATTGGTAAACATTCATCATCGTTTACGTAGCGTCAATATGTCTAGCCTGTTTAAATTTTAATGCATTAAATTCAGGGGGTGAAATTATCTAAAAAAATCCAGATATGGGTTTAGGGGTTTGCATTAATCTCGAAGAATTCCAAAGGAAACATTCAATGTTGAGTATAATACAGCCATAGTCTAGAATTTCGAGTCCATAAATATTTTCCTCATTAATACTAGTAAGTTACACCATTATACTCTGTTTAACAAATGTGATTCTTCTCATTCTTCAAGTAATTTTTTTATTTACCTATAATTTCAGTTCTTTTACGTTATTGTTATTCATTTCTCTTCATGTTTAACTCGTTACTATTATTTTTATTGCTATATTAGTTATTTTTAGCGAATTTCCCCTATAGGGAAGAAGCTGTTACCGTAGTACTCATGGTAAGACCTAAGCCCGAGATCATGATAACTTTTCGTTTTGGGGCCCCCAGAAGCAAAAAACACTATTCGTTCATTTTCATAAATATATATATATATCTATATATATATATATCTATATATATATATATGTGTCTTTAAGCACGATAACTCGCGTAAAAATGGTCCAATCTTAATGAAATTTGGCATGGATGTGTAAAGTAGTAATTATTCGGACGAGTTCGTAATCCAGCCCAATCCGACAACCGGAAGGGGGGGTAAAGGGGGGTAAACCCCCCCAAAAATGGGTTTTTTGAGTGTTTTACATAGAAAAATAAAAATAATCGAATTTTTGTTGGCACCATTGAATTCAGCTCAAAAAACAAACAATTTAGTATTTTGAATCACTGCTCTATGTCCATTGGTTACCGAGATATTGAAAGTGGTAAACACAGTACGTTGTCCCAATGTTAACCTTATGGGAAATAAGTAAAATTCTATATCTCGCTTATTTCTCAACACATCTTGATAAAACTTGGTAAGTGGCTTCTTCTAGTTCAGATCTACTAAATATTGAATTAAAACCACCCAGTTTTAATATACACGTAGCAGCAAACCTGCATACTCATTCCCCATGTCATTCTTATGGAGCTTTCAAAAACCTGTAAAATCTCGCTATGTTGGATTGAAATATGTTGTTTTGTACTGGAAATTCGCTGAGTATGCAGGTCTGCTGCAACGGGGGTATTATGTGCTGTTGGCTATCTGTCACGAAATGTGTTTTATCTGATTGCCACTGGGAAAAAATATTTTACATCATACTACTCAGAAACATCTATTTCGGCGCCTTACTCTTGGCTGGAAAGTTACTCTTTGCCGCACGGTAAAATTACCGTGCAGTGCACGTACGTTTTCCGTTCATTAGGAAACGGAAATAACGGAAGTTAACAATCAAAACAATCAGCTGATTGCAGCAAATCGACGTTTAATGTTTGTTTATTGGTTACTTCAGAGGAATGTAATGGCAGCACTGGTAGCAGTAGCAAATGTTTGTTTATTATAGGTTAGATCTAAAGAATTTAGAAACGTAATGGTTTATGCAAGGAATACGTCTGTTAAAAAATATGTTTCATCATACTGACACAGAAACATCCGTTTTCAGTTCCTTTGTTGGCTCGAAAGTTACTCATTGCCATCCTAGGCCGGCAAAATCTTTTATCCGGCCTAGGCCGGATAAACGGAAGTAAACAATCAGCTTATTTGCGGCAAACCGACGTTTAATGCTTGTTTATTGGTCACTTTTAGAGGACTTTTAGGTTAGGTTTGAAGGATTGAGAAATGTATTAGATTATGCAAGGACTACGACTACGTTATGACTAAAAGTATGTTTGTTTCTGAGTATTATGATGAAAAGTATCGTACGTTACACGGCCGGAAAGTTTTACCGTACTCGCATGAAAATCCCGCACTCGTTTCTGGCTCGCGCGGGAACTATCATGCTCGTCAGGCAAAACAGTACCTCCCGGCCTAGTAACTTAATATACTATTTTTACTAAGTAATATGATGTAAAGTATCATACTACACGCCAAGTAGTACGATGCAAGTAGTATGATGTATAGTAGTACGTCTCACGCCAGGTAAGTTTTGCCGTACTCGCATGAAAATCCCGCACTCGTTTCTGGCTCGCGCGGGAACTATCATGCTTGCATGGCAAAATGGTACTTACCGGGCTAGTAACGTAATGTACTATTACTATACAATTGGGCATATACCACTGGAACTTTAGGTGATTAGAATCTGTTTATTGAAAGAGCAAGGTATTTTCTTTTAATAGGGTTATGGCTCAACTACCGAGTCGAATTTTATGACTTGCTAGATATTTGAAAGCCCTTAACGTCTAGATGCGCCTTTTGAATGTTTTAAGTCAGGAACCAAATAGCAAATAGCCCTCAAATTTCTGTTTTGGTCCATTTATTTGAGAAAAAACCAAACAAAGATATATAAAACAAGTAGACAACAGTTCAGGTAATGTTTCTGAAACAAACTGTGATCACGTAATTTCATCGTTTCGTATTAATAGGAATTCTCATGAATAATGGAGTAATGCACAATGATAAACATACGAGTGAATTGGCAATACCAGCTGGTCCCTAATGTTCGTCTGTGAGTATATTAGCATTGCAACTGTTATTGGTGAAGGGTTGAACAGTCCCACCTCCCCTGACAACATTTTAACGTTTCCCAGAATCAAATCGTTACAGTTTCATACAGTCCTATAAAATTAGTTTAACAATTTCGAACAATAGTGTTTTCTTATAAACATCTACGTCCTATTTCAACTTGACAAGTAGAATTGATTAATGATGAAATGACAACTTTTCACTATACTAGTCCGTTGAAGTTGTTGAAAGCTTCATTAAGAAAACTTAAACAAAATCATTTTCTCAGAGTCCTCCTTTTTAATATAAAAACGTTGATCACACTTTGTTTTTATAATTTGATTTAATCGCTTAAGAAATATATGAAGAAGAAGTATAATTTATAATACTATATTGTTTATTAATTTTGTTATGAGACACATCCTAGTTAATATGAATGAAATAATGAGTTTATTCCACCCAGATATTACAATGATTATTACATGACGTTTGTTCACTTCTTTGGAATGATAACTGACCACATTTCCGGTAATGTGGTCAGTGCGAAACTTAATCAAAATAATAAATAACTAATATAATTGTGAGTCCAGACTCTTTCAAACACAAAACTGGTGCAGTCTCCGCAGTGTCTGCGGATTTAACATCAAGCTTACTTACAGCTAACAACCAAAAAACCTAATTTTATTTATTAAAATTTACTACCGACAAAGAAATGTTACATCTGTCAAAGTAAAAAGCCATTTTCTCAACTTGGAGCAAAATATAACTACATAATGAGAATTTTTTATTTCAAGCGGGAACTAATTAAAATAATTAGGACCAAGATATCTAAAAGATTGTTTGAAAAGGGATATATGGACTTTCTGCATTCTGAATAATGTGTTACCGTAACTTATTGTGCCGTAGTACAAGTTCTCAGTCCCTCTATTGCCACTTCTTATGTAAAAAAACTTTAATATTTTAAAAATAAAAAGGTTTGATAGGTAGAATTTTAAATATGCTTGTATTGAATTGATAGTAAGGTTTTAACTTACATTGAACTGTGATATGGTAACCACAGATCGAAAATTAAATAATACAGTTTTAAGAATAACATTGTCGGTCCCGCTATTTGGCATCGCGGCCAGACAATGAGGCATGAGGCGGTTCCAAAAATAGAACTGAGAATCAAGTGGTAAACAGATGCGAGGGCCGCCCCGGATAGAGAGGTTCAGCGGGAAAATGCAGAGGGAATCTCATTTCTTTTTTCAAATAAAAAAAGAAAAGTTTCTTTTGTAAGCCGTCTGATGGAGTCCCGTCTTTAAGGAAGGAAGCTATAGACACTAATTATGTATTGATTCTTTATTAGAATGGCACATGTGTATTTTCTTTTAATTTAATTTTAAATATATTACGAGGCAAAGACTATGCATGAATCCTAAGCTGTAATGTGGTTTAAAACACAAAAATATATCAAGAAATCGCTTAATAAGTACAAAAGCATATTAAAAAATATATAATGCATAGAATATTTTAGTTTCAGCTGATTTTTTTTATATTTCTGTTATTAATGCTATTTTACTTTAATTGCATCATATTACCAAAATGTTTATATTCTATCTTTACTTGTTTTTTTTCCTCTTATTATTTATAACAATGTGTCTACTCTTTATGTTTCCCGTTTGTCTGTTAGTTTATCTGTTAGATATGAATTAATCTAACAGAATCAGTGAATAAGAATCTATGAATTAATTGATTATTCTAGCCAGACACCTGTTATAATTATTTATATTATTGTAGGATTAGCTTTTTTGCCTCAGGTAAAACTGGATATTGTGACACCTAAGACAAAAAAAGATAATCCTACAATAATATACTATTATATTTTGACTATTAATTAATGTTTTGTCATTTGCTAGTAATTTAATGCATAAGCCCTAATAAAAAGCTCGGCTAGTCTTTAAATGTTCAGAATGAAAAGATTGATGTAACTTAATTACTTGACATTACTTATATCATGATTGATAAATGACTGTTGAGGAATAATATTTAACTTTTAGGATGTTCGATTCGTTAAGTAATTGAGTTATATTCATGTTAGGGCCTATACCTTATAGGGACCAAGCACTTCAATTTATATAATGTACAAACATTACACTGTATAAGGGACAAGTCATTAAAACAAAAGGGCGTCGATAAAAGAGGTTTTTCGTACATAAACCCCCTAGCCAGAGACCAGAGAGGTTCCAACCAGGAAATGATGCAAAACGATGTAATTGGTCTAACGACCATTGTAGACTATACGTGCTGGCAACCTCTCTTGTTCATTTGTGTCTTTGGTGGATATTATTATGAAATTGTAATGTAAATGATTCTTTAGCATCACTTGACATGGTATCATGTGGAATCAGCAAGCAAAAAATTAAGTATACTTTCGTGTTATTTGCAAGGCAGTTTATTCGGCAAATAATCGACTAATTAACTTTTTATTAAAGTTATCTTCATAATCTTTGTTATTAACATGATTTAAAATCAATAGCATATTTAGTACCCGTTTGCAATATCCTTATATTAATTTCATTTTGATTTAACTTCTTTTGCTTTTTATTTCTACATATAAATAATATTCAATAAAATTAATAAATTCCTAAATATACAAGCTAACTTTTCGTAGTCTTCATAATATGTTTTTCTTAACTGATGATATCAAATAAAATACTAAAAAAACAACATGTTGCCTAAACAAACAATTCCTATCAGACAACGATATAAAATTTTATGGTTTGAAATTGCAGCATTAGGCCTAAACGTCACTTATCTACATAAATTTGTTCTAAATAAAACAACTATATTAATAAACTATTTAGTATTTTCAATTGCATTGTCTTTCTAAATTAATTAGAGAAATTAATTAAATAAACGCTGTTTTGATTAACTGATAACAGAAAAATTGGCTGCAGAAAGACCAAGAGAGGCTGGTAATGACAAGTTGCCCGTTGGAGACTCCAATCTAGAGGAACCCTAGTGAGATCCCATCTAACCTTTCTCTTATAATAGAGCTGTTTTATGTCAAGAAGCCCCAGCAAATATCCTCGGATAATCTGCTTCGTATCTCTTAACTATTGTTTTAAATCTAAAGAGCAAATTTTCAATTATTTAGCTTTTAAATTATCATAAAAGACTTAATATAAAAAACAAAACACCGCTAAATAAATTAAACAATCTCTAATTGAAGTCATAATGAGAACAAAGTACAAATGGGGCCGCATTAGCAATGTGTGCTCTCGCCCATAATGAGATGGCACATCTTGTCACCACTCGGCATTGATGGAACACGCTCTCTAGTTATTGATGTGTGAACGTCACGTCATTATAAGGTTATTCATAGCAAAAAGGAAAGTTAAGCATGCGCCGCGATGTGTTTTTGCCCTTTGATATGAAATCATTTCCTGTTATTCTTCCATCATAATTTTTGCCCTTAAATTTAACTCATATTGATTTCGTGACAGGAGATGTACTGTTAATTACAATAATTCATAAGCGCATTTATTTGAACATTTTTTAACCTGTCTGGGTTTTTTAAATAAAACCGTAGCACTCTTTGTAAACCATAGTCCCTTAAATCATAATGATAAATAATGGTGAATTCATTCAACTGCATTCTTTTACAGTACATTGGTTATATTTGTAATAATAAAAAAATAGCCATTCAATACCATTTTAATTGTTTGTCGACTTTTAGTTATTACTAGCAGTTGCCCGTGGCTTCGCTCACGATAACAATTTTAACACCCGCTGCCTAAATAAAGATGGTGCCACATACTGAGTTTATGATTAAATAGATAAGGTACAAAAACTCTTGGTAACTTTAATGTAGCACATATCACCTAAAAGAAAAAAGTCAACCATAAAACCATGATAAAAGGAACCAAACTATAAAAATCAGCTGTAAAGACCTATCTGTATGTGAAGCTTAAACCGCCTTCTTGATTAAATGAAAATTGACAATTTAATCGAAAGATCATCCATTTAATTTTACAGAAAGATTTTAGACCGTTGACCCCACCAAAAAACCCAGAAAACCTTGAATTTTGAAAAACCCGTTCTCAGCGGATGCTCACGCCGTATAGGAACGTTCATGAAAAGTTTCAAGGTTCTAAATCAAGTTCAAGTAGTTTGGGCTGTGCGATGATAGGTCAGTGGTATTTGACAAATATAAAGTAGATAACTTTCATCAGCCAGAAAGATTTTTAGGAATCCGCTAAGAACGCAGGTCTGCTGCGACGGAGTACTTAGAAATATTGCTGCCCCCCCGCACGAGGCATTTTTATTTGGCCTCTATACTACACATGCCAGCACATTCCAGCGCCCCCGCCGATAAAACCCCTAAGGGTGTCCCTGCCTGGGAAGGCTTATACTAAGTAGGCCTATCGTTGAATCTGTGCTATTATAGGTGAATGTACCCAAGCGAGAATGAACGGGCTTTCATAGCTCTATTATAGTAGTCTGTGCTATTAAATTGACCGTGCGTACTTAGTGAATCTTAAAGCAGTTTCCTGTTTCATGAAAGTTTATGTACGTAGAGTAGAAAATGCCTTGATTAAATGCCATCAAAGTATTTTCTAATGTTTTTAGGGTCTATTTTGAACAACAACAAAATAACATAGCCGTCTCGAAATTTTTTAAAAATGCATTACATTAGATCGTTCATTAACAACTGTTATAAGGCTTTTAAGTAGCTCTAGTCAGTGTTTTATTTTATTTTTTACAGACAGCTGGTTTTACATTGTATGAAATGTCTTGCTTTTAACATCTGTTTGAATATAAACATTTCATCACTGATAATTCTGGCATAAGGATATTATTAATATGTGATCTTGAGAGGGTCTGTGCGCGGCCTTGGTTTGTGGTGAAATCCGAGGGTCGGATCAGGATGAAAATATTGAAAATCCTGATAAATATATAATGATTGGGAAAATATTAACTTTATATAGTACATGTCAATCGAAAAGAAATATTATAAACCAAAACATAAAACTGAATGAAATCATAAAACATCTGTAACGACGAATCCATCAGTGAAGGTAACTACCATCTGCTTGGAACGCTGAAAATGTAAACAAAACGTCATCCCCTTGAATTATGGGGAAATTCAAAACAAACTTGGTCGAAATCAAATAAAACTCGGTTTTTAGAAGCTTGCTATTTAATTTCAAAACGACATATGCTAGTTTTAAGTGGTCTAAAGCCTTCTCATATGTGCATAAAACACAGGAAAAAAGTTTCAGCCATAACAGTACTCTAGCTTTTGCGTGAAAAGCGGTCTAAAGTGTGATGTTGAGCGTTACCAACACACATCGTGACATAAATTGAGATAAGGCTTGATTCGGATTCTCTGACCTTCAAAACGCAAAATTAACCAAACATTTCATAATTCTGAGCAATGTACAGACAAAACTCTAATTTTATTTATATAGATTTCTAAATATTAATTACTTTAAAATTCTTTTTTTGGTATAGCATTGAGAGAAACCTGTATCAAATTGAATTACAGATAACGATAACAAATTTAATAAACGTTCAAAAAAGGCAATATTAACCTCACTAATTATTCCTTTATTAACCTTTAATTAAATTTCCAACATCAAAAATTAAAGTGAATTTTTTGTATAAAAACTTGCTACTCATTCCAAGTAACCTTTAAGGTGTGGTAATACACTGTTCAAAGTTATTAGCGCCAATTAGTAAAACGCTCATAACAACAACTTGTCAACTTCAACGCCCCCACTCGCCTCCTACAGCCCTTATCCATTATCTTAACCCGTTTAAAGGCAGCATTTTCTCAAATGATTTTAAAAGATGTCTCCTCTTACGCGACGGTATTTCACCGAGCATCAGGGGGTCATAAAGGAATATTAGGGACATAAATGTGTTTTGATGTTTACGTAGAGAGTACTTGAGTGAACATGGCTGTGAAGGACCTACAACTAAATTATATTTTCTATAAACGTAGATTCATCTCCAAACATAAAACTATTATTTCTATATATTAATACGCAAGCGGTTTTCTTTTCACAGTCCAGCCGCAATAACGGCTGGACGGATTTTAACGTTGGAGGTGTCAAATTAAAGGGATTGTTATGTAGATTTGTCATCGAGTCTCAGAATTTTAAAAAAAGGCGTCACCAAAGTACAGTAAAGGGCTGAAGTTTCGGAACACTAGCGCTATTCATGGACATTGAAGCAAGCTACTTTGTTTACAAACTGAACATATGACCAAGCTCTGAAATAAACCATAGACTACAGCAATTATTATAATTCATTTTTTGAAAAGAGCAGATTTATATTTACAGCTGGTTTGGCTTTGTTTTCAACAGTTTTCTTTTTTAAACGATTTATTATGTAATTTAGGTTATGCTATGAAGTTTTCAAAGCTCTTAACGTCGCAGTTTACAATGTAGTTTACGATATCTCATAGTGTTTTTTTGAAGTTATATTAACATGATTAAATTTATTTTTGGATCTGGTGCATTTATTCATGCCACCAATAACATTGACCGAACATTGACTGGTCGGAGGAGTCGGAAAGAACACGATCGCAACCGCTGGCATCACCCTCCCGAAGTAACATTTGAAGCTCCTTCCAACCTCAGACCAATGAACTAAAAATGTTTTGATTGTGGTGGGTTGCATTTTCAAGAATGAAAATACTGGTAGAGATAATGCGTCGTTTACGCGTTTTCGCCACAAAAGAAAGGTTGCCTGTAAAGACAGCCGTTCCCTACGATATCTGTTTTGGCAAAATTATCGAGAAGGTGCAGAGGCAATCCCGGCAATCCCTAAACAAAGAAAGTCATTGCTCACGGCGCCAGTGTTTGCTCTCGGTCAGCTAAATGTTGCTGTAAGCAGAGCTTGATCTTTTGACGATGTTAGAATATACATTTCAGAAAAAAGAGGACATGGGGAAATGAAGGTGTTGCCTTAAAAATCGTTTACATTTACCGGAAACTCCTGCGGTAAATCAAATTAACTTTAAAAGTTTCAGTAGTTAAGCCATAATTTTGTTAATGAAGTTAGCCCTTTGATTAAACTTTAAAAGTATATAAGTAGGCTGATTATTCTTCATTCTATTGCCATATGATTTTTGCTCGATTTCGAGCTACGTGTTATCTAGTACTGTAAGATTATTACAGTGACACATAAAACAAATAGGTTCCTAAACCTTTTCATTAATAACAGGTCCTCACAAAGGATAATGTTTGTTTACCTAAAGATGTTAATTTTTTCATATATGACTATAATTATAATTTATATAAATTATCGAATATTTGTTTTTCTTCGGCAATTCTTACTGAAAACCCAGCTTAAAAATGCGAGCCCCCGGCTCAACCAGCTTAGCAGTCGCTGATCAGTATAATGGAACACCGTTTTCTAAATTTACCTTTTCTTGGTTAAAACTCTAAATATTTTATGAAAAACCATGTATTCTGCTTTGTAAAAGTTTTATAAATAAATGGTTATTTGAACTTATAACTAAAACAAGATCACTAAAGTATGCTTTTAAACTAATCCGTACTCCAGTTCTGTGCATTAGAAGACAATAATAATATTATTACACTGTCAGGTTGCCTAACTCCCATGTGGCCTGTGGAACCGATGTTTGTCAAGTCATTTATAGACCCAATATCCAGTTCTAAGCAAGCTCTATACATTTATACATTATACATACTACACATACTTTAAATGGCGCCCAACTAGTTAGGCGCCATTTAAAGTTTTTAAGTCAACTATGGATGCCAGATGAGTGTAGGATGATTGTGGCGCGATCTTGTAATACGTATTGATACTGACTAAGGCCGACACGTTCCTTAGACAGGTCTGTTAATCTATAGCCCAACAGCCAATAGCAGCTAGGGCACCTAGTAACGGGATCCGAACACAATTCTGTTGGCCTGTTGGGTAAAAAATAGCCTCAAACGAGTTATCAGTAATACGCTTCCTCTGATTGGTCAAGGTCAATAATTTTGGCCTCGGCTGGAGGTTATAGTTTTCCGGTCTACAAAAGACGTTACGATTTTTATATATTTTTGATTAAGATAACCTGAGTATAATTAGTCTTTTCTTCTCGTATTCTCTACAAATATAAAATTTACTTTACTTTACTTTACTTTTACTTGAAATGGCGACTTACCCGGTAGGTACTTTAAGCGAAGTATGAATGAGAGATGAGTATTGCATGATTGTGGCGCGATCTTGTCGTATTGTTACTGACTATGGCCGACATGATCCTTAGACAGTTCTGTTAATTAATAGCCCAACAGCCAATGGCAACTAAGGCACTTACATTTTAACGTGGGATCCGAACCACAATTTCGCCTGGTTTACAATTTGCGAGCTGATCTAATTATGAGAAAGGTCTTATAAAGGTACTTAATAGTGAGGACGTTAATCCACACTAGGGAACACCGCGTCCACAACCCATAGCTCATAACTATCCACAGTTCGTGACTTCCAAGCTGGATTACATGACACGCCACCGTCCCCAGTCTACTCCAGACCCACAACGTGTAACCAGTCTACTCACCGCCTTTGCAGGGAGTCCTGTGCGTGCTGTGCTGAGCGCGGTACCCCTGTATCGTCCCCAGTCTACTCCAGACCCACAACGTGTAACCAGTCTACTCACCGCCTTTGCAGGGAGTCCTGTGCGTGCTGTGCTGAGCACGGTACCCCTGTATCGTCCCCAGTCTACTCCAGACCCACAACGTGTAACCAGTCTACTCACCGCCTTTGCAGGGAGTCCTGTGCGTGCTGTGCTGAGCGCGGTACCCCTGTATCGTACCCAGTCTACTCCAGACCCACAACGTGTAACCAGTCTACTCACCGCCTTTGCAGGGAGTCCTGTGTGTGCTGTGCTGGGCACGGTACCCCTGTATCGTCCCCAGTCTACTCCAGACCCACAACGTGTAACCAGTCTACTCACCGCCTTTGCAGGGAGTCCTGTGTGTGCTGTGCTGGGCAAGGTACCCCTGTATCGTCCCCAGTCTACTCCAGACCCACAACGTGTAACCGGTCTACTCACCGCCTTTGCAGGGAGTGCTGTGCGTGCTGTGCAGGGCACGGTACCCCTGTATCTTCCCCAGTCTACTCCAGACCCACAACGTGTAACCAGTCTACTCACCGCCTTTGCAGGGAGTCCTGTGCGTGCTGTGCTGGGCAAGGTACCCCTGTATCGTCCCCAGTCTACTCCAGACCCACAACGTGTAACCAGTCTACTCACCGCCTTTGCAGGGAGTCCTGTGTGTGCTGTGCTGAGCACGGTACCCCTGTATCGTCCCCAGTCTACTCCAGACCCACAACGTGTAACCAGTCTACTCACCGCCTTTGCAGGGAGTCCTGTGCGTGCTGTGCTGGGCAAGGTACCCCTGTATCGTCCCCAGTCTACTCCAGACCCACAACGTGTAACCAGTCTACTCACCGCCTTTGCAGGAAGTCCTGTGTGTGCTGTGCTGGGCAAGGTACCCCTGTATCGTCCCCAGTCTACTCCAGACCCACAACGTGTAACCAGTCTACTCACCGCCTTTGCAGGGAGTGCTGTGCGTGCTGTGCAGGGCACGGTACCCCCATATCGTCCCCAGTCTACTCCAGACCCACAACGTGTAACCAGTCTACTTACCGCCTTTGCAGGGAGTCCTGTGCGTGCTGTGCTGAGCGCGGTACCCCTGTATCGTCCCCAGTCTACTCCGGACCCAAAACGTGTAACCAGTCTACTCACCGCCTTTGCAGGGAGTGCTGTGCGTGCTGTGCTGAGCGCGGTACCCCTGTATCGTCCCCAGTCTACTCCAGACCCACAACGTGTAACCAGTCTACTCACCGCCTTTGCAGGGAGTCCTGTGCGTGCTGTGCTGAGCGCGGTACCCCTGTATCGTCCCCAGTCTACTCCAGACCCACAACGTGTAACCAGTCTACTCACCGCCTTTGCAGGGAGTCCTGTGTGTGCTGTGCTGGGCACGGTACCCCTGTATCATCCCCAGTCTACTCCAGACCCACAACGTGTAACCAGTCTACTCACCTCCTTTGCAGGGAGTCCTGTGCGTGCAGTGCTGGGCACGGTACCCCTGTATCGTCCCCAGTCTACTGCAGACCCACAACGTGTAACCAGTCCACTCACCGCCTTTGCAGGGAGTCCTGTGCGTGCTGTGCTGAGCGCGGTACCCCTGTATCGTCCCCAGTCTACTCCAGACCCACAACGTGTAACCAGTCCACTCACCGCCTTTGCAGGGAGTCCTGTGCGTGCTGTGCTGAGCGCGGTACCCCTGTATCGTCCCCAGTCTACTCCAGACCCACAACGTGTAACCAGTCTACTCACCGCCTTTGCAGGGAGTCCTGTGCGTGCTGTGCTGGGCACGGTACCCCTGTATCGTCCCCAGTCTACTCCAGACCCACAACGTGTAACCAGTCTACTCACCGCCTTTGCAGGGAGTCCTGTGCGTGCTGTGCTGGGCACGGTACCCCTGTATCGTCCCCAGTCTACTCCAGACCCACAACGTGTAACCAGTGTACTCACCGCCTTTGCTGGGAGTCCTGTGCGTGCTGTGCTGAGCGCGGTACCCCTGTATCGTCCCCAGTCTACTCCAGACCCACAACGTGTAACCAGTTTACTCACCTCCTTTGCAGGGAGTCCTGTGCGTGCTGTGCTTGCTGAGCGCGGTACCCCTGTATCGTCCCCAGTCTACTCCAGACCCACAACGTGTAACCAGTCTACTCACCGCCTTTGCAGGGAGTCCTGTGCGTGCTGTGCTGGGCACGGTACCCCTGTATCGTCCCCAGTCTACTGCAGACCCACAACGTGTAACCAGTCTACTCACCGCCTTTGCAGGGAGTCCTGTGCGTGCTGTGCTGGGCACGGTACCCCTGTATCGTCCCCAGTCTACTGCAGACCCACAACGTGTAACCAGTCTACTCACCGCCTTTGCAGGGAGTCCTGTGCGTGCTGTGCTGAGCACGGTACCCCTGTATCGTCCCCAGTCTACTCCAGACCCACAACGTGTAACCAGTCTACTCACCACCTTTGCAGGGAGTCCTGTGCGTGCTGTGCAGGGCACGGTACCCCCATATCGTCCCCAGTCTACTCCAGACCCACAACGTGTAACCAGTCTACTCACCACCTTTGCAGGGAGTCCTGTGCGTGCTGTGCTGAGCACGGTACCCCTGTATCGTCCCCAGTCTACTGCAGACCCACAACGTGTAACCAGTCTACTCACCGCCTTTGCAGGGAGTCCTGTGCGTGCTGTGCTGAGCACGGTACCCCTGTATCGTCCCCAGTCTACTCCAGACCCACAACGTGTAACCAGTCTACTCACCACCTTTGCAGGGAGTGCTGTGCGTGCTGTGCTGAGCACGGTACCCCTGTATCGTCCCCAGTCTACTCCAGACCCACAACGTGTAACCAGTCTACTCACCGCCTTTGCAGGGAGTCCTGTGCGTGCTGTGCTGGGCACGGTACCCTTGTATCGTCCCCAGTCTACTCCAGACCCACAACGTGTAACCAGTCCACTCACCGCCTTTGCAGGGAGTCCTGTGCGTGCTGTGCTGAGCGCGGTACCCCTGTATCGTCCCCAGTTTACTCCAGACCCACAACGTGTAACCAGTCTACTCACCGCCTTTGCAGGGGGTCCTGTGCGTGCTGTGCTGAGCACGGTACCCCTGTATCACGTGTAACCAGTCTACTCACCGCCTTTGCAGGGGGTCCTGTGCGTGCTGTGCTGAGCGCGGTACCCCTGTATCATCTCCCAGTCGCCGGAGTCGCGGCGGATGGGGAACGCGATCTCCAGGATGTGGTCGCACGGCTGCATCCCCAGGAGGATCCCCTTCACCTTCTTCCGCTTGTCCTCCACCGACATCTTCCCCTTCATGTCCTCCACCAGCTTGTCCTCCGCGATCTGGCAGGCGCGGTGGAAGAAGTACTCCACCATGTCGAAGAACCTCGGGTTCTCCGCCGTCGGAACATCCTTCAGCTTGTCCGGAAGCTCGTGAAGACCGGAAGTCTGGAGCACGGCGGGACCGCAGGACTTCAGCAGCTTCCCCAGCTCGCAGGGGGAGGCCAAGCACTTGGACACGGACTTGAGGTGGAACATCGCGGAAGCCGGGAGTACCCGGGACGCGAGGAGGTTGGACCGGGAGCAACCTCGAACTGACGAGCGGCGACGCCCCTCCACCGACTCGGGCTTTAATTAGCTCGGCACATGACGTGTGTGTTACAGTGCGGGTGTGACCAGAGTAGCCAGCAGGGAGTACAATACGTGGAACTCTTGTTTGCGGTTCAACTGTTAGGAACAAGCTGCTAATTCAACTAGATGTAATTCAAACAAACATTTAATAAGTATCAAATTTTAGTTTAAGTTTTACTTAATGTAACCCGTGGCTTCGCACACGTTTAAAACGATAGCAAGATATTAGCGTAATAATATTCTATTTACACTGGTACATAAGAAATATTCTTAATATTTCTTATAAAGAAATACAGTGATTTAGATTGGTTAAAATCAAGCAGCTGGTAGTTAGCTTAAAAAAGGATGAGTTGTTCCCGCTGACTTACATAATATGACAAACTAAGTTAAAAATTTTCATATTATGGTATAGTGAATGTTATTGATAATTCATGGATAGATTACATAGGTACTTAAATGTTGACAACCATTTACGATTGTAGCATCTTGGATTAATAATTGAGTTCAATTTAATGGGTTACCTTAACGTCGTCAATCAAATTAAGTCAAACATAGTCTTTTAAATCTTGGGTTTGTTGAAATTACCTCACGTACAAACTGAAAACCTACTCCATATTCAAATCTAGTAAACTCAAGTTGTTATTTGTATTTTATCACGTCAAGTCTAGCAACCACTTAAACTGATGATCATAAATTACTAGCGAGCATTAAAATTATTAATGCTACATTGTTAAAACTAACGGGGTACAATGGGCGTACTTAACATGAAACTTAAAACTATAATCTATGGCTAAACTCTGAGATTGTTGAGCACTTAACGTTTCAAGCGTTATAGAGCCATGTAAACAAAGTAATGGGCAGAAATAAATTCGAAATTTTACTGCAACTGGAGAATTAAACCAGAACTAGGTCTTCAACCAAAGAAAAAGATTTATCATACTATTTTTATTAATAAAACATATTTATGTTTGTTTAACAATCGTAATACTTCATAAATAATTTTTAATTCAAATTCATATTATAATACTCGAAGTCTTAATAAGGTGTTTAGCTGAGGGTTACCTCTCAAGGTATATTATTATTAAAATCATAACATCAAAGGAGGAATACATTATAAATTATAAACATTAAATTATAAATTCAAACCACAAATAGGCCTAGTTTAACATAATGCGTCATTCAATTTAAACACTTATTTAAATGTGATGGTCTCTCTTTTAACATTCTTTAAATGCAGTAGGAACACTGTAAATTTATAATACAAGAAATATGAGCTCACTCAGTTTCAACAATAAAAGTTCCACAGGGACATTCGGTTGAACAATGGGTTTTGTTCAAGCATAACTGAGTAGACTGCATACTGCATAGCGAACGATCACATCAAGGCTGCAAGTGACTACAAGAGACTGCAGTACAAACAAGATGTTCCAACGTCATCTCAATCATATTGCGTTGAAGTAGAACTTCTTAATGCAGAGAGTAATCGAAACTTTAATCAGAACCTATTGAAAATAGATTGAAACTTAAAACCAAGCTTACTTTATACGGGCAGAGTAAACTTTTCCTCATCAAAACTGGGGGCTTTTCAATTAAAACTTAGTTATGATAAAATATACTTATTACTCTAACAATAATTGAATATATAAAATCAGAAAACCCGACATTAATCATAAATAGCTTTTAAGAGACTCCTTTAATTTGTAGTTTTATACGTTTCTTTCACCACTAGGCTTCTCTGTAAAATGTTTACAAATAATTTGAAGTTTTTAAACTGAACTGAGCTGAACTGGTGGAGTTTTGAGTTTTTGAACCGTTTTTTTTTAAGTTTTTAAAGTGTTTAACTATGCCTATTCAAAACAATTTGTTTCATTCCTCCACATCTATCATTTTCAAGTATGTTTTTCGCAGGCTCGTATATTTGTTCTTATGTTTATAGGAACATGTGTTATGTTTATACGAAGTTATGGTGCCTTTATAATATTTTTCCACAGTAGAAGCGTTCTCGTAAGCGTTGATATTATTATTGTTGTTACGTATTGAGGAAACATACCTATAATAATGTTTCAATAAATTCCTTTACAAACAAGTTTTTTAGCTTACCATCATACCTGTTCTTATGGCTATTTTAATAGATGTTAAGCTTGTTTATCTCCTATACTCTTTTATGATTGGTTGATTGTTTGCACAATTACCTCAAAAACGGCTCTGAGGATTTCCTCCAAATTCTGAAATTGCTTATTTTTTTAGTCAAAAACTGTTCTACACAGGTCGAATTGTTACGTAATTGAAACGAAATTAATTACGTTGACAGCTGTAAATTTTAACATTGGCCTTATGGGTTGCCATGACAGCAACGAAATAATAACGAAGATTAAACAGCAATTTAAAAACTCGGCCCTTTCTCTTGAGAAATACTATTACAGTGTGTTGAGTGAAGATTATTGCGTGGAACATTAAAAATGTGTAAAAAGGGAATGACACAGATTATTTTTATTTAGTACTGGGATAAACTAACTGGTAAAAAAAATTAACCGATCAAGGCACACCACCATGGGCGGAGTTCTGGGGGTGCCACGGGGTTCCCGGCACCCCCTGATTTTGGCTTAATTATTTGGCGGAAAAAGGGGAATCAATTTTCAATATACCTTTGAATAAGCTTTTACATATATTACAACAGGGTTGTTATAAAATAAAATAAACATATATTCATTGGAGTATGCCTGCAAATAGACTATTTGAATAGGAGTTATATGGTTGAATTTGAGCATACTATACTTCATAAGTGAGGTGACCTGGCACCCCAAAAATTAAGACCTAAATCCGACATTCCCGAAACAGGAATTCGATACAGAATCGGGTTAGGTAAACAGTCTACAGGGCTTGGACAATATGAAACTTGACTGATTTAGTTTATAGCAATCCTGAAACAAACCAACCTTGACCGTCATGGCACGACAGCAGACTCAAGTGATTGTTGACCTCAATCCAAGACGAGGCGTCATCACTCATATCCACTATTGCCTACCGAATATCCAGTAACGAGACTATGAATTACTAAACTAAAAACCAATATTTTGCCGTTATTTAGCACAGAGAATATTTACTGTCTTTTTACGAAACAGTCAAAAAGGATTATTTTTTTATTAGTTACAACAATAAAGGTGTAGGATTAAGATTACTAAAAAATAAATACCGGGCTGGCAATTTTTAACTATCAACAGCCAACTAGCATTCGTTGTATTGACAAATAATTATCATAAAATCACGGAGAAATAAAATCGTAAAATCTTACTATCTGTTGAATTTAAAATAATAGTTTTTTATCAGTAGCCTCCCACTGAATCTCCCTAAAATTACGGTCTCAATGAGCCTTAATCTTGTTAAACACACCTTAACAAGATCGGTTTTGGCCCATTCTTTGTTTACGCTCAGTTACTTAAAGTCTGCAGCCTGGTGGCCGATTAAAGTATAGAACAGAGTGGGCCCAGTAACCAGCATCAATATTCAAATTTTCAAGACACGCAAACTTGCTTGTTATTGTTAAATGTTCCCTAGCAGCATCGGTATGAACGTTGCCGGAAGGCATTAATTTTTTCCATGTCTTGTTGGTTCATTGCTGGCATTACGAAACAAAAAAACTGCCTTAAACAATATTAATTAGATACATTAGATACATTACTTGAAATGGCGATCTACACAGGTAGGTATTTTTAAGCCAAATATGAATGACAGATGAGTGAAGGATGATTGTGGCGCGATCTTGTAGTTTTGTTACTGACTAAGGCCGGCATGCTCCTTAGACAGGACTAGTAATTAATAGCCAACAGCCAATGGCAACTAAGGGACCTACATTTTAATGTGGCATCCGAACCACAATTTCCCCGGATAAAAATGTTACGAACTTGTATGAGGACGGTCCTGTGAACGTGGTATTCAGTAGTGCGGACGTTAATCCCCGTTATTAACTGTTATTAATTGTTATTAATTAATATAGCGAATAAATTTAACTTCAATCAACTAAAATAATTATTTTAGCACAACTTTTACAACGCATCCTATTAATTGCAATGTGTAAAATGCTGATGATGTATGTGAATTTTCCAAAAGAGATGTTGAACTTGTAGTCACAAATGGTAAGTGAACAACCACCACCACAACCCCGGGGGGGGGGGGCCCTGGTAGGGTGTTCCCGATAAGGGTAGGTACCTTATTTACCCTTATTTTCTACGCTGGTTGTAGAAAGGGTAGCGTATTGTCAGAATGTAGGCCAGACCCGCCATGCATAGCTTTAGCGAACTGATAGTTCTGTTGATGGACAAACTGTCCAAGTTGAGCTTAGATAGCCGGTGATGTTAGGTGGGTAGTCGGAACTGTGGTATTTAACTTTCGCAATGTCAACATTGGATTTGATACCGATGTGTATATGGCTTGCACAATATTAGCAACCCAATCTACACATTGTTTATAACTGTAAACATCATCAGCACATCATCAGTTTGAAAAACAATAAACGCCTTAAAAATTAAATTTACATGTGACCTATTCGTCTATTTACGAAAAAAGGTAATGTTTCCCAGTGGACGTGTATAAGAAACAACCAACCAACTCTTAGTTTGAAGGTTAAGTATTTGAACAAGATTTTGTAACGGCTTACTAAAGTACATTATTGGTCGATAATAGTATGATTCCTTGCACAAATTTTCCTTGAAAGCTCGGCAATATATAACGTGGATCCTATTTAGCTAAGTAACAGGTTTTCAAGCTGTAAAAAGACATATTACCTGTCCATAACAAATGGAATCATTCTTCATTTCATTTCCGGGATTATTGCGAGGAAGGTGGTAATTTCGGAGATAAAACTAACTTACGCCCTCCATTAAACTCTAAATGCATTTCGGATGGCAATAAAACTATAATGGCGGACAAAACAAAGCCATTTGTAGCAATTGAAAGTCAAGTGGCCAAGATAGTAAGCGGCGATTGTTATTCTAATGGCGCTACCTCGCGCCGGTGAAACTTTCGAGTTGTATTCAGCACTTCCCTGATTGCGACTACATGCGGTGTGTTGGAGAGTGTTATGTGGATTTTAGAATATAAATAATGAATCCTTTCGGACCAGCTACTTTGAGGAATTTTCTGTAAACTCCGGTTATTTTTCACGAAACTTGACTATGATCGTGAATTAACTTAGTTCTCTACTATAGTGTAATTCGATTTTTGAAATTCAAAGACCTTGAGTTAAAGTTTTCCTCGAGAGACACGACTTCAGGAGATTGTAGCTCATGTGTTATGGAGCCCTTCAGTTTTCCTTATGGGATTTTGCCCGGTATCGTCAGATTTGTAACTCAATGTTTCCGATTCGCAATTCATATGATACTGCTTTGAGAAACGGAATCCTTTGAGACCTATCGACATATGTGAATTAAAATTATTTCCAACAATATCTGGAAAGGTTTAACTAGGGGAGTTTAGTCTGAGGTGAGTTCAGTGAAACCAACAATGTGGTTACTGTACTTCTCATTCTTGATACGCTTACCATCTGTGGAACTTTAGTATTGACTTTCATTTATTGAGTAAAAAAATAACCTATGCATTATTTTACTTCCACAGTTAACTCTTAAAGGCCTCGGCTCCTTAAAGTCACTTAATATAACTAATGACGCGTTATCTCATTACGGCCATGTCAAGTTTTAAGTTAAAATATAAACTAGGTTTTTTGTTTCTTTTATATTTTCATAATTTATTGAGTTAATTTTATTTCCTCCTAAATATATAGAACGTTTAAGTTTATCTGCTAGGTTTAATCCGTCAGGCTACAATAATCCCAAGCTTCCAGCCAATCAGATACAACAACTGAGCGGAGGACAACCGAGCTGCAGCAACGAGGAGGAATGTTCAGAACAATCCGTGAATCGCCTCTGTTAATTTACATTACACCAGCTTTTCCTTTGGTACTAGTTTGCACTCTCTTGGGCTTTGGCCAGATGTTAAAAATATGCAAATAATCCTAAATGTTTCACTTCTTACTGTCACGATAAATAGAGGGTCAATATGTAAAGCCTTAGTTGGCCTACCGAATACCTTTGGGTTTATAAACTTCAATTTACCTTATAACCAAGTTTTATAATAATAGTAATCACTTTATTACATTAGTATTAAATTATTTAAAAATTTTCGTGATAATAATATACTCACAGCTACGTGGGTTTGCTGTAAATTAGAAAAAAGGGCGGCTTGAACCAAAATATAAATGGAATGTAACTGCGTACACATTTTGTTTCCGTTATTAAAAATAAAGCTAGTTTTTAGCGTAGTTCCCAGTTGCCATCTATGTTTGTTTGAATATTTAAAGAGACCTGTTGAGGGGTTTTAAACGAAACAATTGTATAGATGTCATTAAAACAAAATGGATCATTGTCTGGCAATAAAATTGACCACTTGTCACTATATTGCTGTTAGGCGATAACCTACTACCTACTTAACAACATTGTCAAAGTCACCTTTATGGTAAAAAAAGGGTACTTTGGTATTATACGGGGGCCACTATTTTTAGAGAGTTTTTTTCAACTGGATACCAAAAATAAATCCATAATTGGAGAGAACATACTTTACTTGACTCACTGTCCAGATTTGACATAATTATTACGAGCGGTCTTTATGTTCTGCCTCCTAGAAGGCAGGGATGTCGGCGAGGTAAAGCGTGCCACCCGCTGGCCACCCTTATACAGCGTGCTGCGGCGGTTATGTTAGGTTAGGTTATCATATATATGTTAGTAGGACTTTCCTTGTTTCGTTGCAGATCAAACTATACCGGATTAGTCATACTTTCTCCCGCAAAATCCTGTAGGCAAGTGATGCACACACTCCGGTCAACATCCTGACCTAGGCCTACTTGGAAGGGATTTTGTGGGTGAAGGTATGACTAATCTGGTATCCTTCGATTCGTAAAAAACGAGGAAAGTCCTACTAACATATTTATGATAACCTAACCTAACATAACCGCCGCAGCGCGCTGCATAGGGGTGGCCTCCGTATAATACCAAAGTACCAAAAAGTGTAAAGTTCAGTAATAAGTAAATCCTTAGGTATCCGAAATTTGGGAGTCCTATGGTTATTATATTCGTGATTTGTTATGCCTCTTGATAGATTCACTGGCAAAAACTAATTAATTTAGGTTTTGATTGCTACAGTCGGTTGGTTCGGTACGAATGATTAGTTGTTACTAATTAACTCTCAATAAAATGTAATCTGTTTGATAAATATGTCCATGTATTATGTACAGTAGTATTCAAAAATTGTTTTGATTTTAAATGATTCGTTGTAAAAGTGACTCGAATGAACGCAAAATATTCTATGATTTTTTAGAGGAACGATTTATATAAATAAGCAAGACTATTGCCTGCGTAGAATACCTGTCTTCTTTACCAGATATTTCGAGTTACTTTTAAATGGATTTTCACCTGATTCGAAGCCCCTTTGATTCACCAAGAGTTTATATTCTTTGAAAAAGAATTAAATTTTCCTTGAGAAATCTCTACAAAGGGGTGAAAACCCATATACATGGGCACCCAGATCAGCTGATTCAAGGAATAGATATTTTAGCACAGAAAAGGAACATTTTTTGTTTCTGTCAAGTGAAATTTATTAATCAAATGACTGAAATATTTTGTTTGAGCAAAACTCATCTTTTGCTCAAACGAAACAATTCAGCAAAACTCAAAATAGTTCAGCAACTTAGGAAGAGCAAAACTCATTTTAAACCAAAAAGGATTTATGAAAGTTAATTGATTTGAACAATCGGAGAATATTTACAATTGTTTTAATGTATTTAATTTTATTTCATTTTCTCACTCCCTCAATCCATGAATTTTTTCATACACGAGAAAATGGCTGGTTTTGAATAGCCTAACTTGTAGTTGATTGGTTGTACAAGGAAAATGCCGAGTTTTCCTGCTCGGCTATCAGCTATAGATCATGTATGGGTCTGCCTTATTAATCTAATACATTCAATCCAGTTGCATGTAATTTATTCGTTCAATCTCTCTTCCATGTAAACTACTCGCCTTTTCAATATCTGAACATTTACATACTGTATGTGCAGTAAATTATTTTCAAAAGTAATATCAATGCCATTTCTCGAAAAAAAAACAATCTTTTCAGCCTTAGTTTTAGTTTTATATTTAACATAATTCCATTTATATCAGTAGAACTTGTAAACCTGTCCCTCGGCAGAACTAACGGTTTGCAAGGTGCTTAAAAATTAAAATTAAATTATATATTTTTATTCAAGATTGTCTTTGTAAAAATTGTTGTTAAATCAAATAAATGTTTAACATACTTCTGCTATTGCCTATTGCAACGTTTGCTATTCGCATATATACTTTTAAAATATTAAATAGTTGACCAAAATAACTGCGCTTCTACCGATAGTGATTTCTATATACTTTTTTTAATAAAAGAAAAAAAAAATAAATAAATAATGTTTCGGGTTTCAGCAGGGCTGATTTAACTCAAAACGAACGAAACATAAGTCTTGAGTTTTAGTACGAGGAGGCCGGGGAGAGGGTTATGCTGTGGAGGCACGGGGTGTGTACACAGTGGTTAGCGAATCTTTCTAATGCGTTTAAAGTTAATTGAATAATAAATATTTCCCTCCATCACTATATCGCTCTACATACTAAGCGCATTGACGACTAAAAGTAATAATTTATAGTAATTTATAGAGTGTATAGCCGTGCTGTTTTGTTTGTACAAATTAATCATGACCATATTAGATGTAGGCCTAATAATAATTTATTAACAAGAGTTTTTAGGTTTGATATTTAAGCAACCTTGTTGCTGGTAAAAGCCAGTATTTGATTGTTCCATCATCAATATAAATTATCTAGCCCATAAATCAGATCTGATTCCACAAATTACTCTTAAACCTTGTTCAGGTTTTTATGGCAATTATAACATTTTATTTTTAATAAAATTATTGTCCCAAAAGGGGCGAAAAATTCCCATTACAGGGGCATTTACGATTGGGTTTAGTCTAGGTCTGTCAGGTCATCAAAAAAAACTTACTCTAAGATAAAAAAATTCAAGGCAAGAACACATATTCTCTTTCAGTGAGCGACCAAGTTGCAGTTTTGATTTTGAAGCAACAAAATATTAAATGGCACCTCAAGCTTTTAGCTGCAGGATAACGTTCAATGTTTAGAGAAATTCCAAACTGCCCCATTATGTTTTAAAAACAGATTTGATAAAAGACCTCTGGGCATTATTTAGCCATATTACGTTTTGGATGATCTTATATCTTTCCTTCGTCTCAAATATAAATCGATTATAATGAAGCAATAATTCTCAGTCTTGAGCCTGAAAATTGTTTGAACTCGCACTCTTGAACGAACATTAGCTCCGTATACTAACCCGTATACACTGAAAAACCCCGTGGCATGAAAATGTAGCTGGTAACAAGAGTCTACTGCCAACGAAATGGTTGTAAGATTTTACTGATAGTAATTTAAAGCAACATAAATGATCGAAACACTTAATTGCAGTTATATTACTCCTTTGGCTTTCTGTATTTAATTTTTTCATTTTATTTAGGTCGCTCAACCTCTTCTTGTCATGTCATTTAACACTCCGCAACTTATTGTATAGAAAGTCAGGTATTCAGATTGATGTTCGAGCGCTTTGATATGATAATGTTTCTAAGAATTTCTAAGAAGCCCTGGAAGTGACTTCCAGCTGAAGGGCAAACTCAATCATTTAACATAATAAGGAAACTTTTCTACTGCACGATTCGTTTACTTGGAGATTGGGAACCGGCAATCATCAATGTACGCTATGAGTTCTTTAATCACTTTTATCAGGCAAGCACTTACTTAAACAAATAACAGCTGCAAGCAGAGCGAAACTTAAAATTTCCTTAATTTTATATGACCTTGAGTACAAATCAAAACCTACATTTATGAAAACTAAAGGTATAATATAACATAAAACTCTTAATTTCACCTATAAAATTATAAAAAAGTTGAAATAAAGTAAGCGAAACAAACATAAAAAATCGTTATAATAATCATTGTAATGCATTGCAGTTATATTACTCTCCAATTAATAAATAGGAACACTAAATTAATTTATAACTAAAAGTAATACACAACATATAAGGTAACTTAGTTAAACCATCAATATTATTATTTCGTTTATTCAACAACTGTCGTAATTTACCTCTTGTAAATTATTAAATTTCATTACTAAGGTCTAAAGTGACGCTTTTCGTGCGAGGTCAAGTTTTTTCGTAAAACGAAAAATTACCGAGTAACGAAAAGCAGCTTCAGGCCCGTGTGATGAACTATACATTTAGTTTTTACCGCTCAATGCAACAGGGCAATAAAACCATAATATTACCCTTAAAGATATCTCCCAATGAGGCTTAACCTGTTCGTGCTATTTAAAACAATCAGCTGATTGTCTGTTTCATTTATGTTACGTTAGACTGACAACAATGAACAGCTATCGATATATCGAACGCATTGAACTATCGGTTGGTGAAATGAGCGAATTTTACAAGTCTATTAAACCGACAACAATGCAACAATGAATTTACAATTAACGGTACGTCCTGAGTGCACGCCGGTTCCGATTCCGACTCAGATTCAGATTTTCGGCGACAGGATTAACACTTATATTTTAACGGAAGTGGCCATAGTGGCCGCCGGAAGCCGAGCTTGCGCGCAGGTGCCTGCTCACCGGAATGTATTATTCATTCCGGTTGCAGATTCCAGTTTCCGATTGCTCCAGCCGCCATTTTTAATAGCAACATTTAATTTTGAAACCTAATTCAGCAGTTTAATGGATTTGCCAGCTTTAATCTGTCATTTTGTAAGAAAACCACCAATGGGATTAAATACTGATAGCATATTCAAACAGAGATATAGTATATAAATGTTGGAAAGAAATTTCGCTGGAACTCGGCGTTGAAGGTTAGTGAAACAACCTATTTGTGCTAGATCAATTCTTCTAAATTTATGTTCAATGACTGTAGGCCTAGTGTATAAGACAAAATAAGGGTTTTCTTACAGATAAAGCAGCTTATTCAGACTAAAAAGAATAATGGTCTAATTCAAGTTACAGTAACTAAACGTCAAATTTGAAATGATAAGTTAATACATCAGTAAGCCAAAAGGGTTTGTAGAGTTAAAATATTCCTAATGCGCCTCCAATTTTTTGTAAGTCCATTGTTGTTTCCTTATCTGCTCGTCGCACTATCTCAATATATTTTTTGTTGATTTCCACGAACTAGAGAGTCTTGAGATAAAGTTACACAAATTAAATCCTGACTATATCAAAGTTGCGAGCATAAATTATCTTTGTTGTTAAGCTTGCTTTGCTGCCGTTTAGGCTACCATTAAAGTAATTAATTGCTTAGTGGTTTTTTACCACTCCCCGACATCTTTTACGTAGAGGCCTCCTAAATTACCAATATGCCGTGTAAAGTAATTAATGACATTTATTAAATTAGATATTTATTACATTTGCTGTGCAATCAATGGTGAAATAATGTACACAACATTGGCAACTCCATTACCTGCTCGCCTAGTCGGCGAAGCCTTTCATGCCCCCACTGTGGCCACCTACAAAAAATCTGTCTCAGATTGAACACGCGCCGGAATTCTGAATCTGAGCCGGAATCGGAACCAGCGTGCACTCAGGACGTACCGTAATAATAGAAACCAATAACCAATCTCGATACAATCGATAGTTCACCATGGACGCTGACGTACACATGTCTGCAGTTCTAGTACATTAAAAACGAACAGCTGACGGCCTAGACACCAGCTAATTCTTTTTCTCCCTAGGGCGAAAAAGAGTTTCTTTAGGCCCGCAAGACATGAAATGAAAACTGCCGCTTTCGTGGCGGTATAACGATAAATCTGTTAATTTGGCTCTCAGATTTAATCACTGTTAATTACAGGGGCGAGTTTTCATTATTCATGCTACACATTTGTCATAATGTACTAAATAACTCTGTATTATACAGGGTGTTTTTTTCAAACGCAACCCATTTTTAAGATTTATTAATACACATATAAAAGTGAAATGAGTATTGTTTTTTGGTTTTTACATTTTATACAACCTATTATTTAAGTTTGATCACATTTAGTTTACATTACGTACTCAAACAATCCACCATTAGCATTTGTATTAAGTTTTGGTCTCTCCATCAAATTCCCGAACACGTGTTGCAAGATACCTTTTTGAACTTCTTGCATTAAATTTGATATGTTTGTTTTGAGGTACTGAAAATCCTCTGAACTGTTTTCGTAGGCCTTACTTTTGATGTATCCCCAAGGAAAATAATATACAGGGGTCAAATCCAGGGATCTTGGGGAAAAATAATCCTTCACTGAAAAAATAAAGTTTTGGGTTGCGTTTAAAAAAACACCCTGTATTTTAAATCATATATAATATTCCTTATCTTTACTGCTGTCCTTAGAAACTTTGTCATTTTGTCATACAGTATAAGAGGCAAAGCAATTTTAATACAACACTAAACTTTGCATGTCCGTACATTAACATTTGCATTCGTAAAGTTCTTTTTAATAAATCTATCGGTGATAACAAAGGTTTTTCGAAAGATAAAAGTTGTTTTCCTCCCCTCTTATCCTATGATACTACGCCCAAGCCCAGAACTACTATGCACATTACTCACCCAAACCGAATTGCGGCACTATCACACAGCGAGAAGCCTTTGATGATTAACAGGATTCGAACTCGGGCTCCCGATTCCTGCGTTATAATCATTACATTAGGCCGCTCATTCATAGATCTTATTGTACAATGCAGATGGTTGCATCAAATTTATTCATTTTTCACGACAAAAATCAAAATGGTACAGCGGTTTTGAAAAAAGGTTTCGTTTATCTCCTTCGTATTGCTTTTACATTCATCTTATTTTAATTTTTTAATGCTGACATTTAATGATGGCTGTCAACAATCTGATCAATAACAATAACAATGAACTTAAAAATGATTACCAATAAATATTTTGATTTAGTGAGCACCTCTTAAAAAGATATAAAATTAATATTCCTCTTGGATGTAATCTTCTTGATGTTGGTATGTCTGAAGGTGTAATCTGAATGTGCAGAGCGCCGAGTTGCCTACGGCAGAGGTGCTTAGTGCATTCATGTTGAAGTATCTGATTCTCCTCACGACTCTCATTATGACGTCATGGTAGATATTTTAATAACTAAATTACAAGCAGTACAAAATATTTTTGCAATACTCTAAAAATATTGAATTTTATCAACTTAAATAATACACTAAGCTCAAACAATTGTATAAATTGCACTGTTTTACTGTTTTAATGTGGAATATTAAACGCAGAATATTTCTTAAAATTTTAGTTTTACTAGTATTTTATTCGGTAATTTACTTATATGCTAGACAATACATCCACGTCATCCTTTCCTCGTTTTTATTTAAATCACGTTATTTTTATCAATTTATATCGTTACTAGAAGAACCCGTGGCTTCGCTCACGATAAAAATTAAACATACTCTAGATCTATCACCCATCAATTATATCGTTTTGCTTTCCCATTTATGTTTCTTGTTGTAAAATCTACTTCTTTATATCAAATGTACTTCCATAAAACAAAAAGGTTTTATAAATTTGCTCTTAGTACGCATATGCTATGACGGGGGTATTCTATTCCTGCCTAAAGTGCCTGTCTATATATAAAAAATGTGACCATATCCAGTGCCCCACCGACAAAGCCCCAAATGGTGTTGCTGCCCTGGGTAGGCTCATGCCCAATATCAGCGGTCCTTCCTCTTGCAAGTGCTGCTTGCTTGTATCGGCTGTCCAGTCGATCTTGCTATCAGGTGAAGAGGATTGCGCTCACACACTCAAGAAGCGAATTTACAGAGACTGGCTCACCCAAGACAAACGCCGAGAAGAATTTATGGTCGTTTCTGCTTAACGCACGGTATCTGAGCTTGCCCTGATGATGATCATGGGGCACGATATAAGGAATGGCTCCCTTTGCTTTTTCGACGGCTTTGAATCTGCTCGCATATGTAGCATAGCAAGGCCACACTGTGGGGCCTTGAGCATAGTTACCCTTAATTTGAAATTTATTGCACCCCCGTCGCAGCAGACCTGCGTATTAGAAATCCTATTTCTTTCCTTCATGAAGGCATACGTGTTAGAGGAACCATAGAACATGACTTGAAATTTCATTCACTGTAAAAGATCATTTTCTTAAGGTTTACCTTGAACAAAAAATTACAATTCCACTCCAGCAATTATTAAAAAGTGCTGTCTTACGTTTTTAGACTCTATATTGAACAAAAAGATTGAATGAGCCGTCCCGGCAATTTTTTTAAAGTACTGTAGACAAAATTAATACTTTACAGTAGCACACTCTTCCTCTTTAAACAGCAGTTGTTGTCATAAAAAAGAAGTCCTTCAAGTATAAGTGATCAGTGATCACAGAAGTCCTTCAGTAATATCAATTATTTATTTTATTTTATACTACATACCAGCATTTTATATAGTGTATTGCACTTAAAATATATTAAAAAGTCTTAATTCATTAACCATCTGGCACCAAGTAATAAATCTTCATGTAAACAAATACAGTTAAATAGCAGAAAGAAATACCATTAATTTACATCACCTGTTTTAAATTTTACTTTCACATGTTTTGTTAGTAAACAAATCTAACTGAAATTCTTTCAAAATCCCTGACATGGGTACCTTTAAGACGGTCCCAGGGCTAAGCCCTGAAAGTTATCACAAAATTGAAGGTGTATAAACCTATTCCATGAAATTCTACATGTATCTACCAAGTTTCGTGGCCATCGGTCCAGCGGTGTCTGAGTTTATCAATGCTATATATATATACCAACATCCTCTTTTATACTTATAGATATAACAGGTACTGAATATTTATCAAACAATTTAATTATCACAAAGTTAGAGAAATCGACTTATCTTAATTAACATCAAAGCCAGTAGGGCCTATCCCCTATTGAACAGTCTGTTAAGTACCTGGAACAAACGAAAACTATGATGACGTTATTAAGATTTAGAACAACAATGAGTCCCCAGGTTCTTGTGGTCTCAGAACAATTCTATCTAAGATCTAAGCAGGGAAAGTAATTGTCCCTGCCCAATTTCTTAATGAATTTTGTTTCAATGAGTCTTGAAAATTCTCTTGCCATGCCATGTTTATTATGGGTGTACGAAATCGCCTGTCTATGAAACTATGGAGGCCTGGATGTAAAAATAGTTAAAAGTTTAATCACCATCAGTAATAAACAGATTATATTTACATTGGTTTTGTAAAAAAATGTAACATAACAATATGATATCAATTACCATCTTCCAAAATCACTTAGCTCGTACAAGGGCGCTATAATGAATTCAGCATGATTATTAATTTGATGAAAAATGTTATCTTAATCTCAATAAAGGAACTGTATCGAGGCACTGGGGATAGATAATACAGTATTTATTTTGCTTTTGCGATAATGGTGCTTTTCCATTAAAAACATTTGCTCAAATCTTTTCCTCAGATAGAACAGTTTTTAATAAAGATAAGCTTTTCCAGATACAATACGGTAAAGTTAAGCTTGGTTTTGTTCCAAAGATCGCTTACGGTTGGTGCCTTGGTAGTTTCTCATCCGTCTCGATTAAATATACATGCTCTTTCTTGTGACTCACGATTTTGTAAACTTGACATTGATAGGAAAAGCACTTTAAACTGGGCATTATTAATTTAACAATTTTAATTTGCCAATTCATTTTCACAACCGGGTTTGGTCCCATTTCATAAATATTAGAGCATATACTGTTACCTGAGACGTCTTTGTTTAAGCCATTGCGAGTGGTATTCTAATTTAAAACTAGTAGGATTATTAGTAGGTGTAAAGTGTGAATTTTCATCGTCTGAAGAAGGATTTTGAAGCGAGAATTTTCACCGTCTCGCTGGAGGAGTGAGTAAATTATCCTCTGTCAGGACACCTCTCTAATCATTTTGTGGCTAAAGTCCTCGGATTTAATCTTCTCCGAGGGTAGGTTACAACGTGCGACACAATTGTTTTACGTCTCTTTGAATTTATTAAAATGCATTTTAAAGTATTCCAAACACCATTATTAAGGAAAATTTGATCGGCTGTTATTTTTAGCGAATTTCCCCATAGGGAAGAAGCTATTACCGTAGGCCTCATGGTAAGACCTAAGTCCCAGACCATGATAACTTTTCGTTTTGCGGCCTCAGAAGCAAAAAACACCATTCGTTTCAATTTATATATTTCTATATACGTGTCTGTTAGCACGATAGCGGCCGCAAAAATGGAATGATTCCGATCGGAATGAAATTTGGTACAGACGTGTAAAGTGGTAATTACTCGGACGAGTTCGTGAACCAGCCCGATCGGACCACCGGAAGGAGGGGTAAAGATGAATAACCCCCCCCAAAAATGGGTTTTTGAGTTTTTTACATAGAAAAATAAAGTTTATCGAATTTTTGTTGGCCCCATTGAATTCAGTTCGAAAAAATAAACAATTTAGTATATTTTGAATCACTGCACTATATCCATTGGTTACCGAGATATTGAAAGTGTTAAATACAGTACGTTTTCCCAATGTTAACCTTATGGGAAATAAGTAAAATTCTATATCTTGCTTATGTCTCAACATATCTTGTTAAAACCTGGTAAATAGCTTCTTCCAGTTCAGATCTACTAAATATTGAATTAAAACCTCCCAGTTTTAATATACCTGTAGCAGCAAACCTGCATACTCATTCCCCATGTTATTCTTATGGAGCTTAAAAAACATGTCAAATCTCGCTATGTTGGCTTGAACTATGTTCTTTTGCACTTGAAATTCGCTGAGTATGCAGGTATGCAGGTCTGCTGCAACGAGGGTATTTACTATTTGAGTCGTTTACACAAAAAAATTAAATTTAAGCATGGCTTACTTTCAAGACTTCCTTCTGATTTCTAATGGAACAGTGGGAACAAAAAATAGCCGCATTGTGCATTGCTATTTCCTCCGCGGCTTTGCGGGGGGGGGGGGGGTAGGCAATCACTGATTTTTATTACTTTATTTGAATGATGATCATAAACCTGTGTTTGAAGTTTCAAAGGTCATCCACTTAACATTTTAGACAATACATTGATCTGTTTGTAAACACGCCTCCTAATAAGATTAGACCAATTTAGTTTTCCAGAAGATAAATATAAATCTACATTGAGGTTGACAATGGTTTATTCTTACATTTCAGTATCTGTAATCGCAGCTTATTTGAAGGAGTTCGAAATAAAAATTAAAGTTGCGACAAAGCGCTTTCCCGATTCGTGCGGTTGTGGCTTCGCCCATAAACGACGTCGTTACACAATGGAATCTCTGAGTTCCTGATTTACAATGATTACTAAACATTTTCAGTTCCCAGTTTAACTCTTCATTTATATCGTATCCCTATAACCTCTTTCTGATTTTCTTTGCTTATTTTTAGCGAATTTCCCCTATAGGGAAGAAGCTATGGTAAGACCTAAGCCCGAGACTATGATAACTTTTCGTTTTGGGGCCACCAGAAGCAAAAAACACTATTCGTTCGAATTTTTATATATATATATATCTATATATATATAAATATTTGTCTGTTAGCACGATAGCGGCCGTAAAAATGGTCCAATCTTAATGAAAATTGGTACATACATGTTAAGTGGTAATCACTCGGACGAGGTCTGAACCAGCCCGATCGGACCACCAGAAGGGGGGGTAAAGGGGGATAAACCCCCCAAAAATGGGTTTTTTGAGATTTTTACATAGAAAAATAAAATTTATCAAATGTTTGTTGGCACCATTGAATTCAGCTCAAAACAACAAACAATTTAGTATTTTGAATCACTGCTCTATGTCCATTGGTCACCGAGATATTGAAAGTGGTAAACACAGTACGTTGTCCCTATGTTAACCTTATGGGAAATAAGTAAAATTCTACATCTCGGTTATTTCTCAACATATCTTGATAAAATTTGATAAATAGCTTCTTCTAGTTCAGATCTACTAAATAATAAATTTAAACCACCCAGTTTTAATATACCTGTAGCAGCAAACCTGCATACTCATTCCCCATGTTATTCTTATGGAGCTTACCAAAACATGTCAAATCTCGCTATGTTGGATTGAAATATGTTTTTTTGCATTTGAAATTCGCTGAGTATGCAGGTCTGCTGCAACGGGGGTATTATTTCTTCAGAATGTTTTGTTGTTTACAAAACGAGGCCTAATCTCGCTGAAGAACTAAACTGGAAGCTGCATTTGGCAAAACTCAAAACTAGAATAATGGGTAGCATTCGTCTTTTTTACTTTCTAAAAATTATTTGTCCTCTCAAAATTTTAAGAAGTTTATATTTTTCATTAGTTAATAGCAGACTTGAATACGGGTTGGTATTTTGGGGTGGAACTTATATAACAAATTTAAAATCAATCATTATTTTACAGAAGCTTTTTGTAAAGGTTATTTGTAAGAAATCCAAATTTGAGTTTTCATTTCCATGTTTTGTAAAACTAAACATATTTCCATTACGATCACTTTTTGTGTTTAAAGTTCTTAAGCTCTTCTGCAGTACAGCAGATTTGTATAGCGAAAGCAATAGTTATAAATCAAGATTAAGAAATGTAAGTTTACAACATGTCTCGAAGCCAAATCTAACGTTCTTTACACAAACTTATCAGTTCATTGCACCAAGAATATTTAATCAACTTCCAAACAATATTAAATCAATAAAAATCATAAAAAATTTCTAAAAGAACTGAGGAAATGGCTTAGGACAGTTAAGAATGCAGACGATTTGTTACGTATAGTGTCATAGATTTCATTCAAGTGTTATAGGTTAGAGTTAGCCTCTATTTATTAAAAAATATATTCATGTTTTGTATTTATACTGTATATACAGGAAATTGAATGTTTGTCTCTTATTCTATCTATATTTTATAATATGTCTGTAGATTAACTAATTGTATTGTTGAGTGTTTGTTGTAGGTAACAGCTTTGAAATTGGTTTTAAGTTTAGATGCAGTATTGATTTTTTTCTAGATTACTTTATTAATTTTTATTGAAGTATTAGTGTGGGGAAAGCACAAGATTTTGTAGGTTAGTTGTATTTTTTTACTATCGTTACATCAAATTTGTTGTTTACATTTAAATGCTCCGAACTCTATTAAATAATGGTTATATTTTGTAAAGGAACCCCCAAACAGACATTTTATGTCTTGGGGGCCCTATTTTTCATCTGCGCATACACAATCTTCTGAGGTCAGCCTGGTTTTAATTATTATTTTTAATTTTGTATGTGTCTCTTTACCAATATATTGTAAATGTTTGTATGTATGTGCAGAGAAAATAAAGATTTATTTGTTTATTTATTTATTTAGAATGTAGGCTACCGACCACTATATTAGGCCCTGCCTCTGTGTTTACTAAGTGACTCTAGTGTATTTTATTATTTTACGTTATCCAATCTGATAAATTATTAAATATAATTTTCCGCTTCGATTTGGAGTGAAAAAAATATTGTTTTCCTGTTCTGAATTGAATTTATTGATTTTATTCTGTTCAGGATATGGGAATAATAAATATGGGTTTTGTTTATAAAACATCGTAAATAGAACGATGTTTTCTTTACTTCCTTGATTTAATTTAATTAAATGACGAAGAATAATATTTTAAGCTGATAAGTAACATTTAAAAAATCGAGTATCCCAACGGTATTTTTAAAAGCATCCTACGCGTAATCTAGTGTAGCTAGAAGTTATACATATTCTGTTCTACCTTTCCATCGTATTTTAATTTTTTTTTAATAATGTGGAAAAATGCGCTTGATTTCCTTCAGTTGATTTCAGTTTAGCTAGGTCATTTTTAAATGCTTAGTTGAATAAGGCGTTTCATTTACTTCAGTTGATTTCAATTTTCCTTAACCATAAAAAATGCTTAATTATTGAGGCACACTATTTTATGTATTTTCAAATATTTTGAAGATATTTTATTTTCTATCAATTTCGTAGGCCTATAGAAAAAACTTAAACTTAGAATTTGGACACTATATACGATTTATAATAACTGCATTCAGTTTTTTCAGGTTAAACATTTTCGCCCACATCTTAGGTAGATCTAGTATCATGTGATGCGTTGTATGGCACATATGCGGATTTCTGGAAGTACTAGGAAGATGTTTTGGGCTTGTCGTTGTTATTTCTGTTTTTTTGCAGGTAAGGGAGAAAATTAATATTCTCCATTATTTTAAATAAGCTATTACATTAATTGCAGAAATTATAGTTCATTAAAATAATTAGCGCTTTGGAATAGACTTAGAAATATTCCAAATAATAGGAGTTCGAGGTTTGAATTTCAAGGATACATTACTACATATGTTAGGTCTGGGAGCTGGCACCCCCAAAAATTATGACTCAAATCTTCCCATGTTACGACATGATGTAAAGAATACGGTTCTTAACACTTTGAACCCTGGGCGCTAAAATCTCTTTTTACGTGCGTTACTGGCCAATTTTGGGTTTCAAATTATAATTCGTAGCTTAATACATATATTTGTTACCCATATAAATTATATATCAAAATAAAGAGAAAAATATAACCTTTCAAATGATATAAATTTTATTACAGTTACAACAAACGACAATTTTAGGATTCCACATAAAACGGACATAAAAAAATGAAGAAAACAAAATTGCGACGGTAGTCACGTACATCACTCATATCAAATATATCTCTCATATTTTACACTAACATGACAAAAACATTACGTAATAAAGTAATAACAAATCTTATAACCAACTAAGACTCAAAACACTTGTAAATATAAGTAAAATCACACTTTATTGGACACCGACACAAACGTAAACAAAGTCAGCCATTACTGCAGACAACAAAGCGTCGTCAGCCGGTGACGCAAGGATCAGCTGCACACATTTGGATTTATTTTCTGCTGCTAAATAGATGGCTTTTTCGAGACCTTTGGATACTATAATCAATTCCAGATGATCAAGGAAGAGTTCCCTAGCAACGATTAGCGAAAATACGTCGAATATACGTTGCTATGGAATTTAATTTCTCAGCCCGACCTATACTCGGGCTTCGTACAAGGCGACATACGCCATGCCCCGAGCTATACTCGGGCTTAGGGTTCAAAGTGTTAAGTTTGGACCATATTTTTAACTAACTTTAACATTGAATGAAGGCCTAATGGTTGGTCATCTTTTTTTCTTATATTAAGATATTTTAAAATAAAATAAACAATTTTACTATAGACTATATACAGTAAAAGATCAAAATTCGCTGTAGGGTGTTATAGTTGCTATTTTTTGAAAATAAACATAAAAGAACAAAAAAAATCATTATTGAAGGTAACATTCGTCAAAAGTATCTTATTGGAAGGATTCTTTGTAATGTTTAATAAGGGCAGTGCCAGCCATGGTTTCCGGAGTACGAGATAAATCACGATTTCCGTGACATAAACTTCACAGAACATGAGAAGGGTTTATCCTGGGCATTACAGACAGGTACAGCTGCAACAAGTCCCAAATAACCATGCAACACTAAAAGGGTCTCTTGTTTAACAACATACTATTCGAGACCTGTACTGCCAGTAAATTACTCTAAACACAGATGAAGTATTTGCAAAAACAAGTATAAGATAACTTAAATTGTATGAAAATACTTTAACCAAACTCAACTTGTATGATTTTTTTATATATAAAAATTAGGTTATCTATAAATATTCTTTTCTTAATATTTGAGAATTGAATTTTTCACACAAGTTGTTTTAGTTGAAAAATTTCAAAGGAAAAGTTAAAAAAGTTGTTTTTATTTTTGAAAATAATTATCAATTTTTAGTAATGAACAAGATGTAGCTGTCGGAGCTAATGTAGTCTGTTGAAAGTCCCGCCAAATGCGAAGGGCATTTTTGTAAACAACACTGTGCCACAAAAACACTATTGCAAAGAAATGCAACAGTGTTTTACATAAAAATGTAACCTATTTTAAATTGATGCCAAGACGAGACAAAAAGTTGTTCTGAGTCTATTGTGAGACCCTAAAATGACTTGACACCCCATATATAAAGCGAAGGGGAAAATCCCATTAAGGATAATGGTATTCCTGATTCAAGACAACGCCCATTATCACCTTCATAATTAACCTTTTCTCCAAAATTGGGACACATTTTCAGACAATTCCTGAAAATCCCTAATTTGGACTGAAATGATTGTCTCTCTTTTCAAATTCAACAAAATTTTTGGGTTAGTAAGTGTTAGAAAATGACAAGGAATAAAAAGTAGCAGCTTTATCAGTCCATAAGTACTTGGCAGGATTTTTAATGGGTGTCGCGATTTTTAAATGCTGTAAAAAAGAAATGCGGGATCGATCGGCAGCGAGACTTGCCTCACTTTGAGGCCACAGATAAATGGAGTTTTCGGCTGTACACTCGGTTGCGGAGGCGGGATAACAACGCTTGACGTACGTAGTGGAGTGAAAATATTTTATCGTGCCCTTTAATGTCCCTGGCTTCTTATTTCGTAGATACTGTTTTTTTAGTATCATATTATGTGTTTTAATATTTTTTGAGACGGGGGCAACATTTTGCAAATATTTATGTGGTTGTTAATGGGTTCTAGGTATTTTTTCCGTATTTTCAAAGTCACGAATGTCACGACCGTAACTTGTCCCTAGGGTCCATTCTTCAACTTTCATGCTTTTTTAGAACAATTATGCATGCTTAAATAAATAATGCTATTTTTTATATCATCACTAATTATTAAACTTACAAAAAAAGAGTATTTAATATTTTTTATTTATTGCGAACTGAGTATTACGACAAGATGAGTCTAAACCTCGATTTTAAGTCTCGACCGTAACCGCAAAATTTGGAACTTTGGAACACGACAGTGGCGAGCCTGGTGGCGATAGAGTCGATTTGAAGAGACAGAGGTTAACGGGAGTGTTTTACGTTTCTCCAGAGATTTTTCTTTGTTTTTAAACTTACCAAGGTTGATAAAGGTAAGTTTGTGTTTTTGGTAATTTTGATATGTCCAAGACCGTACTAGTCGTTTGTTACAGTAGACATGGTGTTAATTTTTGTTGATATGATATTTTAATTGCTAGGGTAACCTAGAAGTCCACTTTGTCTTCTTAAACACGAGGTGCAGGGCTACCACCAGAACAGGGACAAATAATTGTAATGTCACTGACCGTATTTGTCTCGACCGAAACCATTTTTGTCACGACCACGATAGCCTTATAGATTGTACGGGGAAATTTCGTTGTAAATTGCACTATTCAGTTGAAGTGCACTATTCAGTTGAAGTGAAAGACAATTTTATCTTATAACAGTACAATTGAAGAATTTATGAAAAAGTAAAATTGTTCTTTTGAAATGTGTAAATATTGAACAAGTTTATATGAAGGCAAAACTATATGAAGGTAATGCTTATATTTTATTATATTTTTTGTGGAACAGAGTACAGTCAACTCCCAAATAACCAGATCATTGGCCCATTAAAGTGACAAGGATAATTTAAAATGATAATTGAAAACAAAGGCATTAAAAAAATTGAGTAAGTCGACCGGCGATTCTCGTTTGTCCCAGACCGTACCCCTTGTCCCTGACCGTATCTATCATGATTTGGGTTATAAAAATACAAATAACCCCGTTGCAGCAGACCTGCATACCCAGCGAATTTCAAAGGCAAAAGAACATATTTCAATCCAAGATAGTGAGATTTAACATGTTTTTGTAAGCTATATAAGAATATCATGGAGAATGAGAGTGCAGGTTTGCTGCAACAGGTCCGTTGGGTGGTTTTAATTCAATATTTCGTAGATCTGAACTAGGACAAACCATATAGCAACTTTTATCAAGATTTGTCAAAAAATAAGGAAGATATAGAATTTTTTATTTCCCATAAGGATAACATGGGAAATGAGTATGCAGGTTTGCTGCCACAAAAATGGAAATTTCGGGGGTTTTAGACTAAAATACATTAGATCTTATCTAGATGAAGCCACAAACCAAGTTTTATTAAGATATTTTGAGAAATAAGCGAGATATAGAATTTTACTTATTTCCCATAAGGTTAACATTGGGACAACGTACTGTGTTTACCACTTACAATATCTCGGTAACCAGTGGACATAGAGGAATGATTCAAAATACTAAATTGTTTGTTTTTTCGAGCTGAATTCAATGGTGCTAAAATTGGATTATTTTGATTTTTATATGTGAAAACCCCAAAAAACCCATTTTTGGGGGGGGTTTATCCCCCTTTACCCCCCCTTCCAGTGGTCCGATCGGGCTGGTTTTCGAACTCATCCGATTAATTGCTACTTTACACGCCTATCCCAAATTTCATTCTGATCGGCCCATTTTTGCAAGCGCTATCGTGCTTACAGACACACACACACACACACACATATATATATATATATATATATATATATATATATATATACAAATTTGAACGAATGGTGTTTTTGGTATCTGGGGGCACCAAAACGAAAAGTTATGAAGGTCCCGCGCTTAGGTCTTACCATGAGACCTACGGTAATAGCTTCTTCCCTATAGGGGAAATTCGCTAAAATTGATATATCATCATATAAAACTATAATCACACACAAAACAGACGCCCCTATGAGGACATAAAGGTTTTTCATATAACAGGAACAATTGCTTGAAGCTAGACAAACTTTGAGAGATTTTTTTGCTTTTTTCCCCTCGCATTATGGTAACGTGGTAGATCACTCATTAAAAGTCAAAGCGACGGGAGGTTGGATTGCATGTGTGTGACTTAAAGAAGAGCAAAATTTTTTCACTGGTTAGCGAGGTACGTCTGCACAATGATAAAGTTTACAATTACTTTAAGGTGACGCCAACGTGACAGGATGGATATGTCAATACGATTTGGTTTGATGCAAGGGAATGAGGCAAGCCCAAAAACATTAGTGGGACGAAATATGCGAACAACCACATTGTTCTTTTTGCTTGTTATATATTTTATTTATTTACGGTAAACACAATTTTACAGATTGTTCTATGAACTACTTTTACATAATATTTTTGTACTAATAGTTTGGAGCCTAAAATGCTTAATGATCATATTGGAGTCTATTAAAAATCTATGAATTACATGTATATGACTGATGGGCCAAATAACTTTTGCCTGCGTACTATCGTTTATCTGGTTAGCCCGCTATTTTCTAATATTTCGTCTGTTCTGTCATCAAAAGTTTTATTCCGCTTCTGCTCTCTGCTTCACTTTGTGTTTCTCTCGTTTGGCTTGTTTGTGTCTAGTGAAAGGAATTTTGTTTTGTGTTTCAAGCAAAAAGCTTAGGCAATTTAGTTTATTTATTACCACAAACTTTTAATCTTCTTTTATCATCATGTAAGTGTTTGAGTACGCTATTGTAATTGTACGTAGGTTAAAGAATGTAGGCCTCCAATCTACTGACTTAATCTAGAGTAGATGCCGCTTGATCAAGGTAATTTTCATTAGATCGCAACTCTGGTTTTAAAGTAATTTGGGTCAATTAAATTTGTAACTTTTTGAGACAGAATATTGAGAGATTCTGTGAACTATCCTGACAAACCATGTCTTGTAGGCCTACCCACAAACCTGGAACAACTTAGGTCAGTTTAATCATGGATTTTCCAGTAGCTGTTGATACGTTTTGTTGCTAGATTACGTGATTTAAACAAAACAGGTTATGTAGCCTATTCATTCATAGAATTAACGTAACATTGACAGTGCCGGATTTGCCACTTGGCCCACTAGGGCCGTGTGGCAATTAGGGGGCCACGCACGGCCGAGAATTAGCCACTGAGAGTGGATTAGAGGGCCCGATTGGGCTTGAAATATACGTTGTCAGGGACTTAAATATATGGTCCCCACTTTTTGCGAGGCTGTGGGGGCCTCAGGGGGGCTGCAACTGATCCAGGCCTCGGGTATGAATCAGAATCAGAATCTGTATAGGCTCTTATCAACTTCTGCCCAACAAACTATATATAGACCAAAGTTTGACCATTGGTAGAACGATTGATGTTGTTTTCTTAAAGATCAGATGTTAAAATACAACCTTCTGCTAGGCCTATAGGAACAAACGGCAGAAAATCAGATATGAAACTTGTATTGATAAATTTAGTAGGTAGGCCTTCTATCAATTTAGATTACAACAATTTGTTTGTGGCCTATCTGTACCTACTTTAATATTAATTAGCCTACATTGACAAGTATGTAATTCAGTTTTAGACCTGGCCTGCTTTGTGGTGGTGATATTGGTTAAATGAGTTACCTAATTAAAAATTTATGGCTCTTGTATTAAACAATAATTTAACATACCTACAAAATTGAAGGTCTAAACGAATGCAACCCAAATTACAGATTTTCATGTTGAATTGGTCACCGGTAATGTAAAGTGACCTGATTTTTTACGAGCCAAAATTACACACTCAAATCTAGGGTTATGGGATATTTATCATAATGAGAGGAAGTCTCTATAGGGAACATTTGTTAAAATAATAAAAAAATTATTGGATTTTTAGACACTTTTCAAGGTTTTTGTTTATGGTAGGCCTAGCCTATATGATTATTAAAATTTGACATTGGCCTTTTTGGGTTTGTAGCCTACACAGTGATTGATCATTGTCTCACATTTTTCTATTTGTTAAGTACCAATAACTATCAGCACTCAGTGGATGGATACATTAGATACATTACTTGAAATGGCGACCTACCCAGGTAGGTATTCTAAGCCAAGTATGAATGACAGATGAGTGAAGGATGATTGTGGCGCGATCTTGTAGTCTTGTTAATGACTAAGGCCAACATGTTCCTTAGACAGGACTGTTAATTAAATAGCCCAACAGCCAATGGCAAATAAGGGACCTACATTTAACGTGGAATCCGAACCAAAATTTCCTCGGTTGGTTAACAGTTTTACGAACTGGTCTAATGATGAGGATGGTCCTATGAACGTAGTAGGTATTCTATAGTGCGGACTACTGGCATATCATCTGCCTGTCCCCTTATGTAAAAAAGCCCTTGAATATAATAATAATATTCAATATAATATAATATAATATAATATTCTTGAATATAATATAATATTGTGATTATGACAAAAATTCTTTTTTTTTCAGAAAAAATGTGGGATAGCAAGTAAATATTCGATTGTTGAAACTGCCCACACTCAGCATGGCTCCAGTTCCCCTAGAAGGGCACCAGACGCCTGTTGGCAACAACGTGCCTCAGGAGGGCGCCAGAGGAGGGTCCATATCACTTGGGGTGCTCATCGACTTCATCGTCCAAAGAACCTATCACGAGCTTACTGTGCTTGCGGAGTTGTAAGTTGATTGTCCTTGTTACTTGACACTTGTTGTGCGCTTCATCTTTGATTGACTCATGTCAAATTGCTGTTCAGTTTCGGTTGAATGAGGGTTACTACTTCACAGGGGTGCCCAGAATGGGGGGGATATGGCACTCAGGGCGCCATCAAAAGAAATTTTGGGGGACATTTTTAAAACGAAGAATGAAATTTTGTGATCACATTGATTGGGAATTCGAGTATGCTCAGAAAGATAATCATTACAAATAATATTATCAAACATTATTGAACTATTATTATACTTCTACTTTTGAAAGACATATTTTTTGGTGAGGTGCAATCTAGGGCCAATGTAACTATTTTTTTTTGGGTTTCTCTTACCTATTGTTATTCCAGGGATGTTGTCGATGCAGTCAAAACACGTAGACACATACACACAAAACACATAGCACAAACAATGTCCCAGGATAACTCCAACGTTTCGCGGGACCGAGAAAAACGTCCCGCTTCATCAGGGAGCCGACTTTTTAGTTTTTTGACGCGCCTCACATAATCGCGTCAAACGCCCAAATGCACTTCGGCGTTCGACGCGATAGAAGAGACGTGTTAGACGCACTTCGCGTCTCGACTATAGAGATAAAAAAAACAAGAGTTTTGCAGAAGCGAGGAAAGTTAAGGGGAGGATAGGTTTAGGCTTTTCTCAAATCTTCACAAAAATTGGACAAACACCACATACCTCAAGGTGGGTAGGAGCCCAATCATTTTCAAATAATAATAACCCCACCTAAAAGATGTGTTTTAAATCAAATCAATTCAAAAATATCTTTATTTATGAAGTACAGTCAAGTGTACAGAATGGTGTCAATTAAAATACAATTTTTGTTTATAATTATGTACAAGAAAGTTAGTCATATTATATTCCAGTCTTGTGATGTATTCCTACAAGTTCCTACAAGTACATACATTTATAAAGGTTTAAATAAAAATGTTAAAGTAGGATAATTACTTTACAAATTCCTCTGTATTATATAAAGGCTTATCAGTCATAAAGTAAGAAAGAAGGGTTACAGTAGTATCAAAGATGAGTGCAGAATGGTCAGGATTTGGATTTTTCTGTTAACTTATACAAACAATTTAAGAGCTGTGAACACATAAGGCCTAGTTTGTTTTTAACAGCTTACTATTTATACTGTAGAGTACTTATAATGCGTACCTAGAATATGGGATGTATAAAATTCTGTGAAATATGATGTACTTTAACAGGACACATATATGCTAGTGGAAGTTGAGTACAATAATGTAATTGTAGGGTATGTTTATTCTTTAAATATTCATGATATTTCCTGTTCTTTTCAAGGTTACCCCGTAAGACTGATATTGAGAGGAAGATTGAAATTTATACATTTTCTGCTAGAACAAGGCAGCTGTTCGTTAGGTTGTTAGCTCTTGTAAAATGGGCCAACAGCGCTTCAAAGGTCGACAAATCTGCTGTAAGTACTCTTTGAACAGGAACCTAATTTTTTTAACTGTAAATAATGTTTGATTTAATTTTAATGTGTAGCTGTAGCAATGTTCCCAGTCTATGCATGAAACTGTTAAGCTTTGTCTCAGTCAGTTTATCCTTAGCTCACTTCTTCATGTGAAGAAAACTCCCCTGGTGCTGAATGGATATAGCACTAGAAGTAAAAAATACATTTATATACCGAGGTGTAGGCTTGATAAGTCACAGGATTGCAACTAGGTATTGGCCAATAAGTTTCATAACAAATTACATACTCTGGATCCCAATTAATTTTTCTGGAAGCAGTTGGTACAATCTCATTCCAAAACAATCTGGTTTATTTTCAAAAGTGATCAATCTATGTTGAATCGCGTGTATGCTTTTTTCCGGGTGTTCTATGTATGATCTGAAAAGATTGGTGGAATATTCTAATGTAACAGGCTGTTTCAAAAATAAAAAGTGAAGGGAGAAGGCCAAGCTTCTTAAATACCGAACATTTCTGCAGCTGGTCTGTGGTGACGTGCCTAAAATTGTTATGGCAGCTTTCTTTGCCAGACCAAAATCTAGTCAACTTTTTTTAAAGCCCCCAACATTAATCCAAAATATACAAGTTTGGAGAGTGCAAGGCTTTCGAAAGTCCTTATCCTTCCAAGGACAAAGACTCCTTGGGCCAGTGACCCTCCTAATTCAGCTGCTTATCCTAATTCAGTCTATCATCCAGTCTCACTCCTAGAAACTCGGCAGTTTTTGAAATTTTGATTTGGTCCTCTCCCGTGAATAGGTTCAGAGTCCTGTTATTTTTTTTATTTCGTTTCTGAGCAGTTTGGATACACACAGGGCTTGTAACAGGTTATTTTTTTATTTTTTTGTTATTTTTTTGCTCTTGGTTATTTTTTGTAATTTTTTGGAATTTGGTTATTTTTGTCAACCTCAAGAACTGCTACAAGCCCTGTTCATACTATTCGTCTGTCAGACGATCTCGTAGCAGCACCGCGGCAGACGAATCTCGTCATCCTATATTGCGTGAAAACCAAGTCTCGCTGTCAAATCTAGGCAGATTTGTGATAAGTCTGTTGAGATTTTCTTTTTTACCAAGGTTAAGAATGTATTATCCCTAATATAACGCCGGTTTTCTAATTTTTAACAAAATTTTTTGTTTATTTTTTTTCTTATTTTAGTTATTTTTTTTTATTTTTTTAACCTCAAGAACTGTTACAAGCCCTGTACACATGTAACCTGTTTTTTGTTGTTTAACCCTAAAAATCAAAGAACTGTACCTCAGGAACTTTAAAAGGAACTGGAAATTTGGTTTAAAGAGCGGGGCTTCTATACAATGGAAGAGTTCTTGATGAGGGGCCTTTGATCCATTCATAATGTGAAGTTATAAGTTTTTTTATATTGTCAGTAATTATAAAGTAATGTAATTAAATGTTTTAAGTGATGTAACAAGTATCAGTATGATGTTAATAGCCTGGTAAGTACCGTTTTGCCATGCGAGCATGATAGTTCCTGCGCAAGCTGCTAGGCAAGTACGGTAAAACTTACCGGGTGTGTAAAGTATGATACTTCACATCATGCTACTCAGAATAAAGATATTTTTAAATAGGCCTAATAGTGTATTCCTCGCATAAACTATCATGTTGTCATGACTTTCCTCGTTTCATTATGAATCGAACGATACCAGATAAGTCATACTTCTGCTGCCAAAATCCCTTCAAGTATGCCCAGGTCATCATTGACCAGAGCGCGTGCATCACCTGTCAATGGGATTTGGCAGGCAAAAGTATGACTCATCTGGTATCATTCGATTCGTAACGAAAGTCCTACTAACATATTTATGATAACCAAACCTAACATAACCACCGCAGCGCGCTGTATATGGGTGGCCTCCATATGATACCAAATTACTACTACATGAAGTACAACTAATGTCACTGTGCCTTGGCAGCACATCGTGGCGTTCCTGGACAAGCAGTTGATGCTGTTCGTGGTCATGGCGGACCAGCTGGCTCGGATGGTGCGCGATACGCTCGTCCAGGCGCAGCTGCCCCAACTTCCATCACACTAACGTCCACTGTGTGTCGGCAGCACATCATGGCGTTCCTGGACAAGCAGTCGATGCTGTTCGTGGACACGGCGGACCAGCTGGCTCGGATGGCGCGCGACACGCTCGTCCAGGCGCGGCTGCCCAACTTCCACATCCCAGCCGCCGTCGAGGTCCTCACCACCGGCACCTACTCCCGCCTGCCCTCCTGCATCCGGGTGGGTGTTGTCTTTCTTTTTTTAGTCCAGTTATTATTTTGTATTTATTTTAGAGCCAAATTGAACAATTTAGTTGTTATAAATAATAACCAGCCATTACGTATAATTTCTAGCAATTTTGGTCAAAGTATTAAATTATGCTTAATTTATCACTTAATTCAGCCATTATGCCTGATATCTACTAAAGTTAGATCAATGTGATTAATGCATTTTTAACCTAACCTTACCAAACATGACCTAACTGAACCTAACCTAACAACCCAATCAGAACACAGAGAATTACCACATTTTCTAACCCTTGATGGCTATTACTCATATTGACGGTCAAAGTGATTAATTTTCTTAGGCCCTATATATTTATTACTGTGGCCTAATTTTCTTATATATTTATTACTTTGGCCAAAACAAACTAGTTTTTATGAATAATGGCTGGATAAAGTGACTAATTTATCACTTTACCAGCAAATTTAGTCATTATGTGGTCGCTGGCCATTGTGAATAATGACTGGACTATTACTATGGCTGTGACATTTATATAAAACATTAGTGATTAGCTACAGGTTAGGAAAAGAAATCCTTAACCTCCGGCTTCAGACGATCCAGAATGTCCTCGAGAACATGCCACGAGGAGCTGGAAACGTTCCAGAACAGCACCGTTTATTGTTGTTAATGTTGTCATGGATTAGCCAGCTCATCAAGAGTGTTCTATATTTCCTTGCAGCTCTTGGGGACATACTTTTCTCGCAGAAAAAAAGTAGTTACCAAATCTACTTATCTTTTTTTATCAAATCAAAGAAGACCTATTCTATGACCCATACCACTCACAGGCTTTGGTTCAAGTGGGAACATTAATTTTCCTTGCAAAGATGTATTCAACTAATATTTCTTACTAATAAACTTTGTTTCTAGTAAATCGCATGTCAAATGTAAAAAAGATATTTATTTTTAAGCTGTAAAAAGCTATATATTTTTTAAATAAAATAAATTTTGAATATGAACAAATTGTGAAATGGTTAATTAATAGCTTTCCCATGATTTTTTCACATTTTCTACTCAGTTTTTAGAAAATAATAATGATGACTACTGATATTAAAGGAGAGGATTGTACCGCCTGATCCAATAACTCCCAGTGAGCGCAGAGCCACCTTGAACCGGCTTAACCAAGTGATTCAACATCGCCTCGTCACAGGGAATCTCTTGCCTCAGATGAGAAATCTCAAAGTAAGTTTGAAAGAAACAAGACCTAACCTAATCCATGTATTCTTTATATGTTTTACTAGTTTTAATTAATTTCCAGGCCACCTTTTAATTTGCAATCACTATTAGTTAGTTGATATGCATTTTTAAATAATTGGCTTTCATTTTTGTAACTTCACTGATATTCTGCCATGGGTTTTAGGAAAGGAAACAGTAGCAAAGACAACCAAATCATACATTTATTTAATAACAATTCAAAATCCCCATTAAGGCAAATTTCCTAAAAGCCCAATCTCTGTAGAATGGATAAATGATGCTTTCACTTGATGGTAAAAATTGTTATGATTAGGCCTAGTACATGAAAAAATTCAATTAAAGCTCAATTATAGCTGCTACTTTCCAGCAGATAAGATTCATACTCATATCCGTTTGGTTCAACCTAACAACTAGTTTCAACCCCTGAGAATCTTGTTTTAAGACATTTTTCTCATGTTTGTTCCAGATTGATTCTGGGCGAGTGACGTTTCATGTGGAGCACGAGTTCGAAGTGTCATTGACATTGATGGGTGAAGGCCCCAACATCCCGTGGAGATTGCTGGATATTGATATCCTGGTTGAGGATAAGGAGACAGGAGGTAAGTGCCATAACATTAGTGTGGTGGGAGAGTCCGTTATGATGACAATGACAATAACAATAGTGCTGATATCCAAGAACTATTAAATGCTAATCCAATATATTTATTAACGTAGAGTGATATTTGTTCATCCTACAAATTTGGTCAGTTTTTGTTATCAATGTATTTTATGAGTATTTATCTTTTTAACTGTGGGCACTGATAAGCTGTAGTGCATTCTTCCCTTATCTACAGTGTATACTGTATACATTGAATCATTAAACTACCACTTAACTGTTTTAGCCTAAAAACAAATAGACCTGCTGAGAGATTTTTATGGAGTTTTACAGAGTTTGTTTCTTGGAAAAACATTAATTAAATAGTAATTATTCATTTTTGATTCCCGCTTTTTGAAAGATACAAACTTTTAAATATTTGTATTTGTTTTCGATAAGTAATTGTTTTCACTTAACTTACCTACAGTGTATATTGTATACATTGTATCATTAAACCGCCTCTAAACTGTTTTAGCCTGAAAACAAATAGACCTGCTGAGAGATTTTTATGGAATTTTACATGGTTTGTTATCTAGCAAAAAAGTCCTTTTAAAAGTCATTATTAATTTTAAATTCCTGCTTTTTGAAACGTACACAAATTTACATTATTTTTGATAAGCAATTGTTTTTACCACAATCCTTTCGGTTTATCAGACATTACGACATTACCTTTTTGGAATTCACCTAACATTTTTCAAGTACCTTTTAAGCTTCTTAAACAAATAGGTTCTTGAGATGAAGCTGGGTTTTGGGTGATGACCACAATAGTGATCAAATGGAAGTCGTTTCTGACATTTTGGATGCAATGCAGCAGTCCATTGTTGAGGTACATTCCTACCTCAATCATGGACTGCTGCATCGTACCCGAAACATCGGCAACGACTTCCATCTCTCCACCGTCGTGGTCGTCTCCCAAAAACCAGGATTCGTCTCTTGTGTATTTTGACCACAAAAGCCTGTCACAATGAATTAGGTTCTTAATTATTTCTGCTAAAACAATTAAATTTTATGCTGTACTAATAATTTTCTTTTCTACTTTGACTTGCAGATGGGAAAGCCTTGGTCCATCCGATGCAAGTGCAGTACGTCCACCAAGTTGTTCAAGCCAGGCTTGTCGACAACCCCAACCCCCTCACCGAAGTGTACAACTGTCTGCACTTCTTTTGCCAATCTCTCCAGCTTGAGGTAAGTTGATCAGCCGTTCATTCTATAACTACCTGTGTTTATTTAAGATTTTGTAATACCTCAATGCATAGAAAACTTTTAAGCATTGCTTGGTATTGTTTTTAGTGAATTGTTCTTAAAAATAATATTGTCTTCTTCTATTTGGCACTAATGATTGGTTAATTGTAGGTACTCTACTCTCAAACATTGAGGTTGTGTCGGGACCGTTTGGATGGTCACATTCATGTGGATGAATACTCTCCGGGCAAGTGTCTCTCAATTTCCTACTGGCGGTAAGTACAAACTGTATTCCCACTCTCTTTGTCTCGTATTAGCTCCTGTAATAATTCCTCGTGAAACATGTAATTGACTTTTTATGAGCCTAACACACAAATTTCACTAACAGAAATGGATTTTAGTGAATTTCTCCAAGTTCTGTTTTATAAAATCCAAACAAAAGTTTACTTAATTTTAAAATTTTTACTATTTTGCCTCCCCAAATCCTTTCATGTGTTTCATAACTGAGGTGTTTTTAAAGTTATTATTGAAATATCATCGTATATTTCTTTTGGTACTTTGGTATTATACAAAGGCTACCTTTTACAGCGTGCTGCGGTGGTAATGCTAGGTTAGGTTAAGTAATCATAAATATGTTTGTAGGACTTTTTTCATTTCTTTACGAACCGAACGATACTAGATGACTCATATTCTCCCTCACAAAATCCTGTTAATAGGTGATGCACAAGCTCCAGTTAACGACCTGACCTTGGCCTACTTGGAGGGGATTTGGCTGGCCAAAGTGTCTTATCTGGTATTGTTGGACTTGTAGCGAAGAAACAAGGAAAATCCTAATAACATATTTATGACAAACCTCACCTAACCTAACTGCAACAGCGTGCTGTGTTAGGGTGGTGATCGCGTAAGGCCGCTAGCGGAGGCGGCTACAATTTCGACTCAATCCTTGCTGACATTGCTGCCTTCTAGGAGGCAGAACACAAAGACTGCCCTTCAAAATAACAAATTTAAAGTATGTTCTTTCCAATTATGTAATTATTTTTGGTGTCCATTAGGGGTGTGCGAATAGTGATTTTGTAACTCAAGCCGAGCCGAGCTTTTTCAAAAGTTTTCGAGCTCGAGCTTTTTAACAATCACCAAATTATTGAGGAATTATGAAGCTTGGTTTTATAATATTTCATCTAGCAAATATTATACCGGTATCTCTTATCACAACAGGGAGCTGACGTCCAAGGACCCAAGGTCGGAGCTGGGCTACAGACTGACAGTGATGGTGGATACCCACGACCCGGCCCGGCCCCTGTCTGTGGTCCATGTGCCCACACTCGGCAACAAAGTCGGGCTCAGCACTGAGGTACAACATCTCATAGTTTCTCTATCATATTGGACTAGCTGATGGCATCCCGCTTTGCTGGGAAATAGAAAACAAATTACTGTAATTAAAAACAAAAGATATCTGCTCTTCCGAAAATTTGTATCTGCAAATGATTAATTTCTGTAGGATTTTCTCACTGAGACCTTTCATTCAATAATAGGGTTAATGGTGGGCAGAATTATGGATTCCTCAAAAGTCTTAGGTAGTTTGGGCTTTAGACATTGTAGATTTTCCGAGAACGATTAGGAGGCTCCATAAAATCTGGTGCACAGCTTCCTTAATTTTGAAATATTGTACAGACCCCTGAAAAGAAGAGATGAATACAAGAAGGGAGGAATGGACCATGTGACCTACTCTTGAGAGTAGTGTTTCTAACTTCAAGCCTATTCAACCAACCTTTACATGCCCGGGAGAAAGCATGAAGGTCCCACCTACCTGCACTCTTCCACAAGTACAGTACCAGACTGGGTTGACACTATACTGTTAACACTATAATAACTGATAACTATGACGCCTTCATCTTAGATAACTGCGTAAGAATATGTAAAGACACTTATTAGTAAGAGTTAATTTACTACTCATCAGGTTAACACACGTTTATTTACCAAATATTCATTCCTAAACTATCAGTATTGTTTTTATTTGTTGTGTATTTTACCTATACCTTATCAAAATAGTTACATTAAGAACCTTTACCTACTCGCCGGCACTGATGATGGCCATGTGTGGCAGGAGAGTGAGATTGCGGACCGGGCCATCCGCTCGGACCTGTTGTCCATGGAGCGACTGCTGGTCCACACGATCTACGTCCGCACCAAGAGTCGGCTCTCCGACCTCAAGACCGAGCTGCAGACCATGCTCAAGGATGTGGAGTGTGAGTATCATTCAGATCAAACCACATGAAAATAACATTATTTACTGACCATTGAAATAATGGTATTGGTGTCAAAGGTACAATTTTTGAAACAGGATATATATTAGATTGGGTTCTAGATAGGTTTGTTTCCATTGCAGGAACTCACCCAGGGTAGAAAGGGTTTCTTGCAGCCAGTTAGTGGGGGCAGTCTTCAATTTTGTTCCTGTTTGGACATTGACATTCTTTGGAACTTTCTTTTGTTGTATGAAGGCGTTTTCTCATGTATTATGTGGTTTGCGAAGTGCTAAATGCATGCCTGGGGTTACCATAGGGATGTCATATCTGTAGAAGAGGTTTCTCATCCTCACAAAGAATCTCCTCCCTGATTTATATAGAAATGACTGCCTACTAGTACCTAATTCTGTAAAAGCTTAGTCTTTTGATAGTTCAAATACCTGTTTCCTGAAGAAAAAGGATCAGTTTTAGTTTTTAAAATGTGATCCCCACCCTCCTAGACTGCAAGGCCATAATCATAATCATAATCATAAATTTATTGAGCCATTAGACAATAATACATGCAATAGGCCAAGTCAATACAGAAGAGCCAACAAGTCTTACAAGTGTTAAGAGTCTTTTACTGCGGCATAATATTCTTCTATTGAATAGAATGGGTTTTCAAGCAAATATCTTTTAATCTGCTTTTCAAATAGTCTTTGTGGTAAATCAGTTATAGCACTTGGTAACACATTGTACATTTTCAAGCCCGTCACAGGAAAACAGTTCGCTGATGTAGATAGCCTAAGCCTAGGCACATCAAGTTGGTTTGTGTTGCGAGTTTCATATGGATTCCTGGAACTAACAGTTTGATATTCATGAACATGCGCCTTAATACTACGGATACAGCTAAATATGTACATATTTACAACCTTAAATTCTATGAAATAGGGCTTGCAGCGTTCGAAAGGTCCTACCCCTGCTAATAATCTAAGAGCTTTTTTCTGCAAAATTAAAATTCTTTTAGCAGAAGGTGAATGACCCCATAGCTTGATCCCATAGACAATATGGCTGTTAAAAAAAGCAAAGTAGGCCATAAGTCATGTGAGACTCGAATTGAGTATTGTAAACAGTCTCCACGGTGCTTTCATAGCCCAATAGCTCTACTCTCCTCAGGAGATAGAGGCAGGTATTAAGCTTCTGGAGTGTCAAGGAAGAAGCACAGCAAATGACTGATCTCTGTAGTGGTTTTGCAAAAATGTTCTTTATTTTTAGTATGCAAATTGGATTTGCAAGTCTGCGGAAAACAAATGACTGACTCATTGACCTGTTCCCCGGTGCTGTAGGTCAGCTGCAGGGGTCACCGGCCATCCTCAGCGTGCCGGTGCTGCAGCCGTGTCTTAAGGCCGAGAGTCTGCTGATCACCGTGGACACCCACACGGGCATGCTGCAGTGTCACGTTCCGCAGTACGAGCCGCCCATCATACCCGAGCTGCAGACGGCACTCAACACCGACCACACCCGGCTGTCCACACTCATCAGTGAGCTCAGGTCAGTGTGTAGTGTGTAGGTAGACATGCTGCAGTGTCACGTTCCGCAGTACGAGCCGCCCATCATACCCGAGCTGCAGACGGCACTCAACACCGACCACACCCGACTGTCCACACTCATCAGTGAGCTCAGGTCAGTGTGTAGTGTGTAGGTAGACATGCTGCAGTGTCACGTTCCGCAGTACGAGCCGGCCATCATACCCGAGCTGCAGACGGCACTCAACACCGACCACACCCGACTGTCCACACTCATCAGTGAGCTCAGGTCAGTGTGTAGTGTGTAGGTAGACATGCTGCAGTGTCACGTTCCGCAGTACGAGCCGGCCATCATACCCGAGCTGCAGACGGCACTCAACACCGACCACACCCGACTGTCCACACTCATCAGTGAGCTCAGGTCAGTGTGTAGTGTGTAGGTAGACATGCTGCAGTGTCACGTGCCGCAGTACGAGCCGCCCATCATACCTGAGCTGCAGACGGCACTCAACACCGACCACACCCGACTGTCCACACTCATCAGTGAGCTCAGGTCAGTGTGTAGTGTGTAGGTAGACATGCTGCAGTGTCACGTTCCGCAGTACGAGCCAGCCATCATACCCGAGCTGCAGACGGCACTCAACACCGACCACACCCGACTGTCCACACTCATCAGTGAGCTCAGGTCAGTGTGTAGTGTGTAGGTAGACATGCTGCAGTGTCACGTTCCGCAGTACGAGCCGGCCATCATACCCGAGCTGCAGACGGCACTCAACACCGACCACACCCGACTGTCCACACTCATCAGTGAGCTCAGGTCAGTGTGTAGTGTGTAGTTTTTTTTTTTTTTTTTTTTTTATTGTCCTCCTTTCACATCCTAGGACGCTAGACCTAGCCCGGAACCGTTTTACACATTACTTCAGGCTAGGCCTAGTGGGTCACGGCATTATCACATAGCGAAAATGCCATTGGTGATTGGCGGGATTTGAACCCGGGCCTCCGAGATCGAAAGCCCGCGCTCTAACCACTATGCCAGGCCGCTCCCCATGTAGTGTGTAGGTAGACATGCTGCAGTGTCACGTTCCGCAGTACGAGCCGCCCATCATACCCGAGCTGCAGACGGCACTCAACACCGACCACACCCGACTGTCCACACTCATCAGTGAGCTCAGGTCAGTGTGTAGTGTGTAGGTAGACATGCTGCAGTGTCACGTTCCGCAGTACGAGTCGCCCATCATACCCGAGCTGCAGACGGCACTCAACACCGACCACACCCGACTGTCCACACTCATCAGTGAGCTCAGGTCAGTGTGTAGTGTGTAGGTAGACATGCTGCAGTGTCACGTTCCGCAGTACGAGCCGGCCATCATACCCGAGCTGCAGACGGCACTCAACACCGACCACACCCGACTGTCCACACTCATCAGTGAGCTCAGGTCAGTCTGGTCTTGTCATCTTCGTTGATGGTCAATTTATTCATTCCCCTCCTGAATTGATACAATTATTTAAAAAGGGTTCCATACCTTAAAACAGTTTTCAGTTCAATCATGACTAACTTGACAGCCTGAAAAGAGTTCCAACATCAAGATGCCATTCTCAATATCCTTTACACATGTCAATAGTATATTACGCAACTAGTGCGGGAAGTAGGTGTTTACGTGCGAGCATGATAGTTCACGCGCGACGCTTGCGGAGCGCGGGAATTTCATGCGAGCAACGTAAACACCTTCCCGGATGAGTTGCGTACGATAGTTTTCGCAACACTACCAGCAACAAATATACAGGATAAGTCAAAAATAACACGTCTATGAAAGTTAAAAAATTTAAAAAATATTAATTAAACTGTAGAGAGAAAATACGAACAAAACTTTATTTATCTGTGCGGGGGAGATGACAAAAAGCGTTATCTCTGCTGTTCAGCGACCGAGTAAGCCTTTCTAGGAATACGTCTTATCGTCACACAGACGGCAACAATTGATTAAATAATAATGCTCTTTATTAACTTATCGCTATTAACTGTACGTAGTCGCAACCTGGGAAACCAGTTTATTTACAATTAATTGAGATATGGTTGTCATAGTTAAAATGTGTATGTTGTGTTTATGTATAATGTATGTAAATTGTGTGATACACTATTTTTTTTCTTGAGTTACTCTTTACCACACTCCAGCTGATTTGTTACCTCACTACAGCTGATATTTGCCGTACTCTTTTTTAAACGGCGACTTCCCACACTGAAACGGAAGCGGAAATCAGCTACTTACCAGTGTAGTGTTGCGAAAATAACTTTACACAACACGCTTGACTCATGGTGATGTGTGATGTGTGCAGTGGGACAAGCCAGATTAATAATGAGTTCCAGACAGCAGATTTGATCTTTTTTTTTTGAAAAAATTTTATGTGATTTTAACATTAATGCCTTGACATCAAATGAATTTGCTGGATGAAAAAATTGTGTTGTACCCTTTATGTTAAAATTGCTTCATCTAAATGAGTAAAAATAACAGACTTGCCGGAATCATTAACAATTTAGAAACTTGTATTTAAGGCAGGTCATTTATGTAAACAATACTAAATAAATCTATGATTGAGCCTTGAGGTACACCTTTTGTAACAAATTTACAATCAGACTTCATATTGATATCCTGCTTCCTTTTGAGAATAATGTAGTTATATCCACTGGGATTTAATAAGACAGTAAGATTTTTTTGCTCCAGTGCATTTGATACTTTGGTATTACACAGACGCCACTATTTTTTGAGAGATTTTGTTTACTGGATACCAAAAATATCAATATAATTGGAAAGAACATACTCTAATTGACTTACTGTCCAATTTAGGTCCGTATTATACACGGACACTCAGCGACCCAGTGGCTGGGTCGCCGAGCGACCCGGACACTCGTTTAACATTGATCAAATGGGAGTGTCCCGCGAGCTATTATACACGGACACAGTTGGCTCGGTCGCAGATCTGCGTCCGAAGTGTGTCCCGGCTGTGTCCGAGGGCGAGTCGCAGCCCGGACACAAGCGGGACGTAGATCTGCGACCCGGGTAGCAGATCTGCGTCCCGGCAGCTGGGTCGCCAGCGTCTCTAGTCAAAATTATCATTGAATCTTATGGGAGTGTCCCGCGAGCTATTATACACGGACACACGGTGTCCCGGACACAGACTGCAGCGCATCGCCCGAGAGTGGTCGTTTTGTTTATATATTTGTAATTATGATATATAAATATAGTGGTCGTTTATGATATATTTATATTTATATAAGGTTATATAACCTTATATAAATATAAATGTGACTCTTCATTACTCCTAACTGGTCATGAATTAGGAGTTTTGGTTTGAACATTTATTATTTGCATTGATCTGAATATAGCTGAATATCTCTGCTCTTACCTTAAAGTTATGACCAGCTTATCTTCCGGTGAAATGCACCTTTGTAAATGGGTATTCGTTCCAGCAATGTCTCCTATAAGTTTCAGAAGTTCTTTAAATGATGATATGGACATCCGAAAGTAGTTAAAAAACTTCTCTTGATGAGTGCACAGTTCATCAAAAAGTGTGTAAAGTATAATCCTTTTTCAGGTCGCAAAGAAAATATAGGATGCCTTTGCATTCGTCGTCGACTTCGACGACTTTTTTTCAGAAGTAGGACGAGCAAACGCATATCTTCGCTGTTCATGGTAACGGTTGAGTGCATGATATTTGGTAGTGGGCGGTGCCAATGCGGTGTCCCTGCAGTGTCCCGGCTGTGTCCGGGCCGCTAAACAGCTACCCGGACACTTTCGGGTCGCTCGGCGACCCAGCCACTGGGTGTCCGTGTATAATACATGCCTTAGACATAATGATGACGAGCGGTCTTTGTGTTCTGCCTCCCACAAGACAGCTATATTGACAAAGATTGAGTTGAACACATTGCCTTCGCCAGCGGCCACACCCAGTCACCACATGTACGGCAAGCCTTATACAGCGCGCTGCGGCGGTTATGTTAGGTTGGGTTATCATATATATGTCAGTAGGACTTTCCTCGTTTCGTTATGAATCGAACGATACCAGGTGAGTTGAGGTGAGTCATACTTTCGGCAGTGACAGGTGATTCACGTGCTTTGGTCAACGACCTGACCTTGGCATACTTGGAAGGGATTTGGCGGGCAAAAACTGACTCATCTGGTATTGTTAGATTCGTAACGAAATGAGAAAAGTCCTACTAACATATTTATTATAACCCAACCTAACATAACTGCCGCAGCACGGTGTATAAGCTCTGTATAATACCAAAGTACCCTGCTCTCACATAACCTTAAAATATCAGTGATAGCAGCATCAGCATTATAATGATTGTTAGTTAACCAAAGTTCGCCCCAGGTACTGGATGACCCAGCGGCGGTGCGAAATGACGCTGCAGCACCTGCCGGCGACCCCCTACGAGAGACTGCCGCTGCTGTTCCACCCCGACCACCCGCTCAACAAGCTCTCCCGCCACCGAATGTTCGTCAAGCTGCACAAGCACCCGAACGTCATCTTGGTCAGTGTCAATAGAGAATATTTCTTCATTTACGTGTTCATTGAGAATAGTTCAAGTGTCAAAAGGTTGTAATTACCAACTGAGTAATTATTGATTTTATTTACAAGAGTTGGGGAAGATCTCCACTGGTGCTGTTGT